>LR990517.1:14403955-16903955 GCA_905147745.2 Phlogophora meticulosa
TTGCGGAGCCGGTGGCCGTTGCCAGTTTGAAAACGGTTGGTGACCAAAGGGTTTCGGCATCGACATGGGTAGAAAACCTGTGGGCTGTGTTAGTAATTTGGGCATGGGAGCGGTTGGAAGTGGCCTTTTTACACTCGCACTATCATTACGATTTTGCAAGTACATCACATTTAGTTCCTCTTGGACGAACTCCAGCGCCCTCTCTATGCTTTCAGGACGCATACAACGTATTCGGGAACCTAGAGGTTCCTTAAGGCCACGTACAAACGCTTGCATTGTTAATTTCTTGTATAGTGTACGTTTCGCTTCTATGGTGGTAGTCACTGTTTCATGCAACGATATATAAGTCATAATGGTACTGAATAACGATTGACATTGGTCGTAGTACTCTTGTGGAGTACTATTACCCTGAGCTGATACTAGGAGGTTATTATAGAGGGCTGTTTCGTCCCTCTGGTCGGCAAAGCTATTAATTAGGGTATTTCGTATTCCTGCCCAACTATCTGGGATGCCATTCGAATTAATTCTAGTTGCCGCAACGCCTGTTATTTTATTTAATATCCCGTTCAAAAGGCATAGGTTACCTAACTCACTACCCGGTACATTACTTAAATAAGTACTAACTATCTGGTCGCATAATTTAATAAATCGCGTGAGTACGTTAGGGTTCCCATCGAACTCGGGAACTGGGCGCAGAGCCTTAAAAATTGTGTCCGGATCACGCGACATTTCGCGGTCCTCTAATAGGCTATTAAAACCTAAATCTATGTCTCTACTCGAATCTAGCACTAATTGCCTACTATTCGGTCTACCTGATGTAGACTCTCGAGGTCCTAAATTACGTGGGTGGAAAATTTTGAAGGATTAAGTGACTTGGATACACAGGAAGCAACACAGGGAATAATTCAAGTGTACTCACATAACCTTCATATCGGTCTCTGGGGTCGATGTCTGGATCCCGTTCTCTCCCGGCAGCAATCCTTGAGTTCGGATACTCGATGAAGCTTGACAGCAGGTTAGCCGCGATCGCTCACGCGCGGTAGCGATAATATCGATATAAGATAGACCTAGCTAACCTCGAGTATCCTACCGACTGCGCCAATTACGAAGGCTGCGGCCGGGATACTTAAAAAAAACCAATTTAGATTCTAAAACTGATTTAATAAAAGCAAAAGAACTTACAATAAATGAAAACTATATCTAGCTAAATCTAAAGTTATGCCTTCCTTCGAAGCCGGAATAGAAGTGGTCGACCTCATGTAGCGGTGGCGCGATGGTGCCGCGGTATTTTGTGCATTCAGCGCATTTGCCTCGTGTCGCTAATTGCGCATTTTACTTGTTTGTTATAATTAATCGAGGCCGTCCCTAGTCAGCGCTTTGGATATACTACGCTTGCGTAACACCCAAGAACTCATAATATTGGTTTACATTATTTAAAGCTAAATATGAAAAGATAAATAATTATTGATATTTGACAAGGTAGTAGTGCCGTGGGAGCCTAGAAAATTCAAATTTTCATTCGTTTTGATAATTTGCCGCTCAGTATTTGTTTGTATGTCACTAAAAAAAGTCATTCGCAACCGTTATTATTTCTGTCCCTTTAATAATTGAATAACGGCTCCTGTGATTTCGTCAAAAGTTTCTCAGTTCAGACTAAATTGCTACAAAAAAGTAATATAACAATATGTAAAGCTTGTCTTAAAAGTTACTAGAGCTAGGCAGACAATTTAAATCAAGATGACGACCAAAGGCAGGTTTTGAGAAAAAAAAAGATGATAATAAAATTAAACCACGGATTTCTATGAGTATCTACTATCTATGGATAAATTTCAGAAAAATAGTAATTGTGTATTGAGATCTGACTCAAAGTAAGTGATCGATCGATCGTTTTAAAATATTTATATTCAATGTGCGACGATATTCCCAAAAATTGTTGTTTCGTGCGCTAAGGATGGTGATGTAGATCAAAAGCCACTCGGCCGCTGAAAGGTCTGTCTGCAGGCCTTTTGGTGATTATTTTGTAGAAAAGACGTCTCATAATAAATATTGTCGAAATATTTAATGATCTTTTGATGCAGATTATTCGGAATGGGGATAAGCTTAGTATTTGAAAACTCGCATATTTTCTTATAAAACACGCTAAACATTTGAAAGCCTTGCGCGGGGCGAGACACGCGGGGGGCAGTGAAGCCATTGACCTCCCGCCCGCCCAACAACTTGTGAGTGGCTCGTATGGAACACGGAAAACACAATTTAGACTGAAACATGATTAAAGAATTTGTTTCAGAGGGTTTAAATCTCAATGGATTCATTTATGTCTCGACCTTAAGTGTCTCTTTGATGCATTTAGGTAGTGTTTTAATTACTTGATAATTAAAACGATACAGCAGATGCAACCGTTGCTAGTTAGGCTAGAATCCTTGTGTTGTTAAAAATTAGCCACTTTTGCGCGCTATCGTTTTCGGAGCCGCGCGCGGGGTAGCACACGCGGGGGGCAGTGAAACATTCGCCCTCCCAACCACCCACTGAGTAACAAAGCAACATGCATCATATAAAAGGACAGTGTAGGTAGGTATGTATCATCACTAATAAATTATGAAGTTATTTGTTGTAGGTAGTCAATTTTATACTTCATGGTTGTAAATAATGACTTAAGTAGTCGCGGCCACTTTCATTTACGAATAATGCCACGCTCGGCGCTTAACACGTTCCCTGTCCCGGTACAATGTTATAAAATGTATTTGTACGTCCACCTACAATTTCGCCCTAAGTTGACAACATTTCACAGCGGTTCGTTTTAATTTTCGGTAGCCTTGTTATTTAACCGTACGTCCATGAAAATCTTTTTCTTCTTATTCATGCGTCCAGTCAAATAAAAAACATCAAATTTACTCTTGGATTATGACTCCGATTAGAGTCATGGACATAAGATTTTAGTACAAATGTGACTCCTTTGGAGTCATTTGAACGTGTTAAGGTTCGCCATTCGTGGTCTAGAGCGTCCCCCTGCGTTTCCATTTAATTTGTTTAGTCAGAAGATTTTTTGAAAAAATTCGTTATTGGAAGTGGATTTCCTGAAATATATGTTGTGTTATGGATGACTAAATGATGATTAAAATACAAACATTTATCCTACACTGTTCCACTGAATCTCGTTTGCACGGGAGACAAAACCTTTTCAGATTGCCGCTCATGATCACCTAGCCTTTCCCAACTATATTGGGAACGGCTTCCAGTCTAAACGGATGCAGCTGAATACCAGTAATTTGCATGGAGCAACTGCCTGTCCAACCTTCACAACCCAGTGAGTGGCACGATACGCATTGGCAAGACTGGTAGTCAGACTATCGAGTTTCTGAGTACCCGTAATGACAAATGACGGCCGGAACATTGGTCCCATTGCCAAGCCTTAGCATGGCTAAGGCTTAGTCAGCTACAACGGCATATCCTTCTAATGGAGTTTTAAATGATTATATTTCCAAAAATGTGCGTATATGTAACCAGAGGAGCTCATGGCTAAATATAACAGCCGCACGGCTTAATCGAAGGTTGAGCTACGCTTGCCAAGGTTTGTCTGAGGATGGGCGACTATTCATTAAATATCAAAGTCCTCCGTGTCTCGGAAAGAACGTTAAGCCGTTGGTCATTGCTGTCATTTGTAGATCTTTGACAGTCGTTACAGGTAATCAGTAGCCCGAAAGTCTGTCAACCAGTCTTACCTAGGGTTATTTGCCCAGTAACTGGGTTGTGGAGATGATAGCCAGATAGTCAGTCGCTTCAAGTAAAATAGGTTAGACTGGAAGTCAATCCCAACATAGTAAAAAAAAGTCTAGGTAGATAATGAATGCAAGAAAGTATGTTTTCTACGCAAATTACAATAACATATGTCACACAAAAAGCTCTGTTCACGATTTGGGTATCCGATTGTTAATATTTATAACAGTGATAAGTATCTGTCAGCTATCATAGTCACGTAAACAGTCATATATTTCTCGTCTGCACTGACAGATATCCGTCACTTAATTAGTTATCGATTAATTTTAAATTATATTGTTTTTGGCTGTATAGAGTTGAGACTTTTGCCACCATCATTTCTGAAAATGTGACACTTTAGACTTTGGCACGTTTTTGGCGGGATACTTGAAATTGAGTCGCCGAACAGACGGTTGATAATTTTGCTGTGAGAATTATATTGAAGAATATCCATACAATCGTCATTTATTTCTGAGTTGTGGTCTAGTTCCTACAAATATTGCCTAATACCAAATGCAGCTGAAAATTCAAAATTAATATAAAATAATTTAAATTTTGCGGGGTGCCGAATTCCGTGACTTTGGTTGTTTTGTTTAATTAGTGTTTACCACTGACTTGTGAAATTAAAGTTATTTTACACCTTTCAGAACTTTTTTCAGTCTGTTGTCTTATGCTAAAACATTTTTCTTTCTCGCTTTTTTACAGAATCCATCAATGATGGTTGACATCTTATGCTTGACAATGTCATGCGTGTTTTTCTATGCGATGTTCTTATTAGAACGCTATAACGTAACGTACCCCTTCGGGCGCAACCCTTCGGGGGATTACGGCGTGATGATGTTATGTTTATTATCATCTGTTGTCGGAATAATGTGGTACAATGAGTGGTATTCAGACAGTCCGTACGAAATCCCGATACTCTATTGGTGCATGAGACTACTGCAAGCCGCTATTTATCACAGGCCCAATTTAGAACGCGACGGGGCTATGCAAGACCTGTATCATACACACGGCATTATAATAATAATGAGTAAGATATGAACTACAAATAAAAATATATCATCTACCTGCCCTGCATTTGTGGTCGGCTCAGCATGCCTTCTTCTTATTCTATAGTAACCTCCTCTCTAGCCGTATCATCTTCCTCTTGTAACCCTCCACATTTTAAGTCAAAATTCCAAACGACCCAGGAAAAATCAAGAGACTTTGTTTGTGTTTCTATTTTGTTTTCTTACTTTCCTTTCGTTCTTTGTTTCTTTTCGTTGTTACAGTCAGGACAGTAAATATCAGCTTATCGTATCAGCAAGAATACAGCACTTTATACAGCACTCCCATGAATCACATAAATGATTTTGAATGGATATTTGTTACTCTTTCACGACATAACAACGAAACGGATGAAACTTCCAGTAATATAGCTTATACATCATAGGCTACAATTTATAAAGATTTTGTGTTATCTGCCTAAAACCATAGGAGTTATACAAAGATAATGGATTGTGGGATTGTTTGTTTTAAACAGCTCTAAATAAAAGACTGCGACAGCATATACTACCTTTAATGTGAAAGGCAATTTACAAATACAATGCTTGAGCCATAAATACATTTAAATTGGGTAATTATTCTATAATGCACATTTTCGAGTATTCAGCTGATTATTATTCACATTGATACATTAATCGCTTTAAGTATTTAATGTAGATGGAGTTTGTCTTTTTCAATAAGTAATTTGACGAACTGTTTAAAAAATATCACGATAAGATTGGTACAAGTCGGCGGGTCGCAGATTGGGGTGGAGGGGCGGACTCGGCAAAGGGCTGTTATGGTGTCTTCGCAACCTGCTGTTCCACCAGATACTCAGCATGCTGTTGACGTTGAGCTTGGGACTGTTCTGAAGTGTCAACCTCCTGCGTCGCAGGCAGACCCTTGCCCGCCACGCCACATAGGTCGCCACTGGGTTAAGACATAGGCCACTGGGTAAAGACATAGGCCACCTTTTGAGGTTCCTTACCAAAATGGTAAAAAGGAACTCATAAGGTGCGATCAAGTCTGTATGTCCGTCTGTCATAGTAAAAAAAACAATATTTAATGAACTAAAGCCTACATATACCAGGATTCGCAAATAGTAAAGAAAAGAAGCTTTGGCTAGGTGCACGACATTGAAACCCTGATATCTAAACTAGGTATCCCTGTATCTTTGAGATCAGTTTCCCTCCGAAAACAATGTTATATGCCACTTTTTATACAACTAAAACTGCGAATGGGTACTTTACATCATACAAGTACTGAAATCAGCGATGGTACGGAACCTCGGTGCACGAGTTCGACTTGCTTTTGACCGGTTTTTACCAACAAACCACGCAGGCGAGGCCTCGTGCGGAAGCTAGTGCATAAATAGGACATTAATAATTGACGACCATTTTCATTTGTAAATAATATAATGAAGTGATCAAACATTAATTTTACCATCATTATAGTTGGGAAGCGATCAGTACTCAAATAAGATACTATAAATATACTAGCGGACCGAACAGACGTTGTCCTGCCCGTACAGCGCCACCTACTGGGTCCAATTGTAAATCTAAACCATTCTCGAATCTCCACGATAACACGCAAAAAATTTCATCAAAATTGGTCCAGTCGTTTAGGAGGAGTTCAGTCACATACACACGCACACAAGAAATATATATATTAAGATTGTATATGAAAAATTCAAACATTATATTATTGTAATACCTGATAAACTTTAGATTGTGTCAAAGATAATATTATGGCTAGGAAGGAGGTGACTTTTGCGATAACGGCACATAGAAATGTATGGAAGATGAAGACATGCTGCGCCGACCTTAATATATAGGGATAAGGTCAGAAGGTTGATGATGATGACTGCCAAATAAACTTTCATATGCATTTAGTAAAAAGCTATTATTTTACCATTACAAACACACTTAAATCTTTTACGCTAATACTCGTTATCATTTTATATTATTACCATTTTAGCTAGTATTTAAGCCGATTGGCACACTGAAACGCATCACACGCAGGGTGCACGTCAACGAATTACGAATACTGTCCGTGAATGCTTTTTCTGTGTGTATTATACACAAACACAGATAGTTGCAAACAACATAATAACACACACTTTCGCGCTACACTGCGTGATGCGGTGCAGTGTACCAATCGCCTAAGTGTCTAAACATATCTGCTTAAGCTGAGTGACACTGACATCTCAATTCACCACTCATTTCACACATGTTTTCACGCGGCTCATTCTGTAAAATCAAATGTTTTTTTACAGAATTAACGTGTATTGTTTTCAGAGTGAAAATCATGTTTGTGTTTCAGATATCTCATCGCACGTGCTTGGAAATAAATCAGAGAAAACTTTTAATTTGTTCTTAGACTTTATTCTTGAAAAGCGATCTTTGGTGCCTCCACACAACAATCTAACTTCCATGTTCTTGGAGTAACTTTTCGTTTGGTAGGATAACTTTATGAAGTGGCACATAATATCGCGCTATCAATCCACCAGGGGTTAGGCAGAGGCGTACCTACAGTACACCCATATTTCGCCAGTTATGTTTAAGTCTCATGTAATATTTGACCGCACGGTTGGCGCTGTGGCTGAGTGATCGGCTGCTGCGCTGCGTTTCGCGGGTTCAATTCCCGCACGAAACAAGTATTTATATGGCCTACAGGTAGTTGTACCTTGCCTGGTTGGTTGTGTATGTGAGTTCAAATGTTTGTAATTAAATTCCTAGTGTGGGGCAACATTTTTATAAAATTTGTAATAACCCGGAGTCTGGATGTGTGTCCAGTTGATGGAAATAGGCTTACCCCCTGATACATGAGACTTAAACATATCCGATGAAATGTGGGTACGTAAGGCACACTCCTGCCCAACTTCTCGGGAAATACGGCGTGATGTTACCTCTATTAACTTCAGAGTTACGATTATTGCAATATTTCGATGGAATAAAATGTTGTAAGTTAATAAATCCGACTTGCTTAAGTCTCTTCCTAGCGAAACTACTCAACAAAACAGTTTTTTTAAAGATGAAATAGTTTGCTGGGTTTAATAAAATACATATGTCTTGGTCCACCAAGACATCTCATCCAAATATATATATGAATGAACATCTAGAGATGTTCTATCCAGAGATGTTCATTCATATATATTAGGAAACAAAATGTCCGTGGTATATTTATTTATCAAAATTATAAAGGTATTATATATTAAGAGGAGCTCGTGGCTAAATAAAAACAGCCGCACGGGTTGATCGAAGGTTAAGATACGCTTGCCTAGGTCTGTCTGAGGATGGGTGACCGTTCGTAACATATTGAGACTCCGCCGTGCATCGGAAAGCACGTTAAGCCGTTGGTCCCGGCTGTCATTTGTAGATCTTTGACAGTCGTTACGGGTAGTCAGAAGCCCGAAGGCGACCCCAACATAGTTGGGAAAAGGCTGCGCAGATGATGATGGTTTAACAAGTTATTAAGACCCTCAAAAAATAATCGTGGCATGATATGTTTCAGATAGCTTCTGACCACTGAGTACGATTATTTAGCTTTTCAAGCTTGAGAAGCCTTGTGCACTCCTAAGACCGATAGCACTGTTTTATTATTATTGATCAACTCATAGCATGCGCTCGATTTGGAGCGCCGCGCCGGCTACCAGACGACTGCTGATGAAATTGATTTAAACTTCCAAGATACTTATGTGTGCAGATCTGTTGTCTGTACGATTAACTTCATATGTGTGATTCAGACTCATCAGTCCTTTTGATCGGAACAGTTAAAGACTATAACGTACTTGGCCTACCCAGGAATACGTAGTACAACTAATATACTCGTACATATCTTCCATCATTGGGTACCTCTCTCAAAGGCGAATGAAATGTGACTGATCTAATATAAGTTTAGGGTGTAACAGAAACAGTTCCGTCCGTTATCACCAATACTAGGCGATACCTAAAGGAAGGCCTTAATATTATTGCACTGTTGGAATTTCAACTGTCGGTAACCATTGAAATCGAAAAGTGTGCTTTTATATACATAAGTTGCTATTGCTGAGCCCATCAATCAGTGCATTGAGACGTTTGTTGAAGATATGTGAAGACTACGCGATGTCTCAGGGGCTTAGGTATAACGTCGCTAAGAGTGAGTTACTTGTTTTTAATGTTGGCGCCAAGAGAGACTTAAATGTGCCGTGTATCTCACTAGCGGGTAAGCCCTTGAAGCGAGTCTCAAAATTTAAGTACCTGGGCCACTGGGTCACCGACGACCTATGTGATGACTTGGATATAGAGAGAGAGCGTAGGGCGCTGTCTGTTCGAAGTAATATGTTGGCGCGCAGGTTTGCACGGTGTACTTGTGAGGTTAAAATGACGCTTTTTAGAGCCTATTGTCAGACTTTCTACACCTGCAGCCTCTGGGTCAAGTATACGCAGAAGGCATACAGCGCCCTACGTGTACAATATAATAATGCCTTCAGAATGCTCGTGGGGTTGCCGCGGTTTTGTAGCGCTTCGGGTATGTTTGCCGATGCGAGGGTAGATGATTTCTACGCAATTATTCGGAAGCGATGCGCTTCTCTTCGGCAAAGAACATGCTTCAGCTCCCACACCATGTTGAGGGCATTAAGTGACCGGTGGGACTGTCCGATGCTTGGCCGATGGGTGAGACTGCACACTCAGGTCAGCTCTAAGTAGCTGCGGGCATCTTGTTTTAATTTAGTATTTTATTGTGTTATGTGTTTTGTGTTATATGTTTACTAACAATAGTTAAATAAGAATGTTATTACTAATACTATGGACTTCCAGGTCTGTAAATAAAGAATTAAATTAAAATTAAATTAAATTAAATAAGTGTCGATCAGTGTTAGTAAACAAAATATGCTGTGTTCACTCGCGGCCGGTTAATGACCACGCGCGCGAATATGATTGACATACTGTGTCAATCATACGCTCACTCGTGGTCATTGACCGTGCCATTGAACAAATTATGGATGGCAATATAGTGAAATGCAAACAACGCAATGTTGTAATTAAAGGGGTGCTTTGTTTTATCCAACATAAAATCCAAGTAATGGACGATTTTTGTTAAATCCAAATATGTAAAAGTGAACTAAAATTCTACTTTTTCATAGCTAGTGTAGACTACTATATAGTATAGTATAGTTGAAGATATCATCGACCAACTCAAGGTCACGGATCCTGATACTGTACCGGCGGCGGCGCTGATGAGAATCCTAATATCAGTGCTGGAGCTTAACAATGTGAAGCAAAATTACACTAAGGTACGATTGATTGAGGAGATGTATAGAAGTCGAAATCTGCAGTTCAATAAGCATTCTTCCCCAATGGATAACTTTTACTGTAATGTAAACCATAGCAGAGGTGCAAACATATTAGGTCTTTACCTATGAAATTGCCGTTCTGCAGTACTGGCCATTTCAAATCAAAATATTTTTTGTTTGGCTAAGAATTCTAATTTCAAATTAATTTTATTTTAAAAACATGGATTTTTTTTTCCAAAAGTAGTCATTTGTTTATTGATTAGTGTTACATTTTCATCGCATTTAAATCTTTTTCGTCATCATGGATACGTTAAAAATTCGAGTAATTATGGAATATGAGTACCGTCGTGGCAGCAACGCGGCACAAGCGGCACGCAACATCAACGACGTTTACGGAGCTAACACTACAAACAACGCACTACCTGTTATTGGTTTGCTCGCTTCCGTTCTGGAAATTTCGACCTGAAAAATGAACCTCGCGGTCGTCCGAAGACTTTGGTCGACAATGACGAATTAAAGGCGATTGTGGAAGCTGATGATACACAATCTACGGCTGAATTAACAGCAGCTTTCGACGTTAGCGTCAAAACAATATTGGTCCATTTGCGTCAAATTGGCAAGGTAAAAATGCTTGACAAATGGGTGCCCCACGAACTCAATGATCGCCAGCGCGAAGTACGCGTCGAGACGTGCCTTGCACTGCTCAACAGACACACAAATGAAGGAATTTTGAACCGCATTGTTACCTGCGATGAAAAATGGATTCTGTTTGATAACCGCAAGCGCTCAGCAAGTTGGTTGGATCCTGGTTCAGCACCTAAACAATGCCCTAAACGAAAACTTACCCCAAGAAAAGTGATGGTCACTGTTTGGTGGTCTAGCGCCGGTGTGATTCAACACAGCTTCTTACCAAACGGGGTGAGCATTACTGCAGATGTGTACTGTGAAGAATTGAACACAATGATGGAGAAGCTGGCACATCTCCAACCAGCATTGGTCAATCGCTCGTCTCCGCTGCTCCTGCACGACAACGCGCGACCTCATACTGCACAGCAGACGGTCTCCAAGTTGCAAGAACTGGGGTTGGAAGCTCTCCGTCATCCGCCCTACTCACCAGACCTTGCGCCTACAGACTACTACTTTTTCCAGAATTTGGATAACTTCTTGGCGGGAAAAAAAATCAATACCCGAGAGGCAGTACAAAATGCCTTTGAAGAATTTGTTGCCTCCCGTCCAGCTGATTTCTTTAAGGAGGGCATCAATAAACTGCCACTGCGTTGGCAAAGATGCATTGATTGCATGGGTGATTACTTCGATTAATACAAATAAAATATACATGAAAAAAATTCATTTAAATTTTTTCATACAAAACGGCAATTTCATAGGTAAAGACCTATTATTATGGATAGCAATATAGCATCTATAGTATATCATATATACGAGTAGCACGATCTACAAAGATTTGTTGGTTTGTTTGTCTGAAAGATTTGTGGACATTTACACCATTACTTTAGAGCTATTACCTGTCTGGTACGTTATCCTGAATCCTACCCGTTTTTAAGAACTGTCTTTTGTACTATTTTAAACAATGTTTGCTTGACAAAGCGCTTGATAAAACAACTAGCACTTCGCCCGCGAGTTCGTCCGCGTTGATCTCGTACTTTTTTCCTTCGAACTTTAAAATTCCTCCCATGATCTCCTAACTATGCTAGGGGGTCTTTATAGAACAGTTTTGAAAATAAAATGTAACCGCTGATAATGTGGTTTTCTATAAGTGAGAGAATATTTAAATCGTTTCTTAATGTAGTTTTTGAGCTTATCCTTACGAAGCAAACAATCAAATCTCTCTTCTTTATTATACTGTGTTGTAACCGGATGAATGTAAAATACATTAAACAATTTATTACATTTTTATTAACACACATTAAACAATTTCATGTTTTTCTATGCAGAGAAAGAGAAAATACCAAAGACAATATTTGGGATTTAGTTTTTTTTCTATTATAAATTATTTCAAAACAACTCGAGTTTTATTGCAACTCCAGTACGGTCGAGGTTATTTATAAACAACGATATGTACAACAGACATAATTACGTATTTACGAAGAAGAGGAGAACAAAGTTTTGAGTTTAGACAACTGATGAAATTGAACGACTTAACTGCCTAGCCTTGCATAGTTGGGGTCGGCTTCCAGTCTGACTGGATGCAGCTGATTACCATTTTTTAGGAGCAATTGCCTACCTGACTTCCAGAACTCAGTTACTGGGCAACACGATTCCCCTTGGTAAGACTGGCTGTCAGACTTTCGGGCTCCTGACTACACGTAACTACTCTCAAAGATCTACGAATAACTGCCCAAACCAAATGTTCAAATTGCTTTCCGGGACACGTAGTAGTCTCAATAAGTAATGAACAGTCACCCATCCACAGACTGACCTCGCCAAGCCGTAGCTGAATCCTCAATAGACCCGTGCGGCTGTAATCACGCATGGACGCATGAGAACATGCTAATGAAATTAAAAGACTGATAGTCTGATAACATAAATAAATAAAATAAATATATAAAAATAAAAATATTTATTTGACACTTAAAAATACATGTTACAGGCCAGTAATAATAAAATAGCACATTAATGTATTGCCACAAAATAGATCCTAACCCCCAAACTAGGCCTAGGCCTGTATTTTGGGAGTCAGCATTCAGCCATTAGTTCTATTTACAATCGAACTGGATTATGTAGGAGTGTATAGAGAGTTGTAGTGTGTGTGTGTGCTATAGAGTTGACAGCGAATGTTATTGCCATATGGTAACACATATAGGTAAAGTTACATATTTATCGTACAGGGTGTTGGTAATTAATAAAAAAATAAATTACAAAAGAAGTTAATAGTGGTAATGAGTTGTGTTTGTATGTGTGTGTGTGAAATTTTGAAAGTTGATATTTCTTATCAACTCTCATAATTGTGTAAATGTGCATGTGAAGGAAGTGTATTGTGTGCGTGCAGATGGGTGTGAGTGAGTGTCTGGTCTGGTTCGCACCTTTGAATGTGTGCAAGGATGGGAAAATTACAATAGGTATGTATGGATTTTAAATCATATTATATTATATACGTAAACAAACTTTCACTTTCCTGATAGTCCATGTTTTGGAGCCAGTCTGCTACCTTCTTTGTCATTTATAACCGTAAAATATAAAATATTATATAATAATATCATAACCGTAAAATCAAATTAATATATTAGAACGATATTCAAAACTATTCATCACCTTAACAAAAGGGAAATGATAAAACGAGAACGTCATCCAGCCGTCATCGGAAATTCTTCACACCGCGATTCAGTTAATAATGTATTAGCACAATGAAATGAAAATGAAAACCATGTTTTATTAAATTCCACATGAACCACGTAGTACAGTAATAATTATAATTGTACAAAACCTTACAAGGTTCGTCCTACGTTCTGAAAACTGGTTCTGAAATATTTTAAACTAGCAAATGTCTTATGCGGTCCTACTATTATGCTCCATATTGGAAAGCACTCGCGGTAACGTCACATCGGTCGGTGCAGCATTGTGGTAATCCTATCACTTCATGGGCTCCTGGTATTAAACATCGTAGTTGCGCTGACTTCGCATTACTGATCAGCCCAAGCGGGAACTTGACTTCGGTTCTCTGCCTCCCTCGATTGTATTTTCCGTCTGCTAAGTAAGTGTTAGGCGCTTAGTAATTCACAATAAACATTAGAAATATAATACGCGTTACGTCTTACGTTAGGACACATTTACTTGTTTGTAATAAGTATAAAGAAGTAAAATTAGTAGAAACAAGCTCAAAGTAGAAATGCAAAGTATTTTTAACCGACTTCCAAAAAAGGAGGAGGTTCTCAACTCGGATGTTTGTATTTGTTTTATGTATGTTCGGGCATAACTCCATCAAATACAGACGGTTTTGCAAAATTAATTTATAATATTCGTAAGGGGTTTATTCCGAAATGGTCCCATGTAAATTTCATACAGATCTGATGATGGGTTTCGGAGACAGGCGAATGCAGCAATCGCTGCTTTCGCATAAATATGCACTGTTTAAGCAATCTCACGTAATAAAATCACGTTTGTACACTCGAAAGGGTTTCAGTAACACGCAAAAATTTTCATTATATCAGGATACCACATTTCCTATCAACGTTAGTAGTAGTTACATATTTTTTCGCGACTAGAAACTAGTTGTGGCGCATAGTACTCGTATTCAAGTTTGATTTATACGTAAATGTATTATTACATTAAAAGCCGCACTGGTCGACCGATCAAAGGTTAAGGTCCTCCGTGTTTCGGAAGGCACGTTAAATTGTTGGTCCCGGCTGTCATTTGTACATCAATCGTTAAGGGTTGTCAGAAGCTATAAAATCTGTCAACCAGTCTTACCAAGCGGTAGCGTGTTGCCCGGATAACTGGGTTGAGGAGGTCAGATAGGCAGTCGCTCCATGTATAACACTGGTACTCAGTTGCATCCGGTGAGATTAGAAGCCAATCCCAATATAGTAAGGAAAAGCCTAGGCAGATGATGATTTATTGGTCAGCTGATTGACTTCGAGAAGGATCGAGGAGGACAAGGATGATAAAATAAGTCCAAGCAATCGTATCATTTCGCATTCAGGTCTACCCATATTTTATAATACCTACGTATAAAATGTTTTCACTAAAAATACAAAAATAATAAAGGTTTCTTTTTTGTTAAAAAGTTCTTATGTTGATCGTGCCTCTGGTGGTTTTCTTGTTAAATAAGTGAAAACATATCAAACAATAATACAAAAAGTAAATGCAAAAATAGGCGTGTCGAACCAGTGACACTCATATTTGTAAGCACGATGTGCTTTACTAACACGAGTGTCGCCGGTCTCTACCACTGAGCCAACACGCCTGTGAATAAATTTACGAAATACCGGTTCTATTTCGTCAAAACCGCCTCCCTTATACCAGACAACCCGTTGAAAGAGGGTGATAGAAGCATCACATTATACCTTGGTGTGAGAGATACTAATGTATGTACCAGGACCCTCTCCTAACCATTACGATAAACACTTATAGCAACCCATTTAGATAGAGCTGTAACAGCGAGGGACACCTTCTCTTAATCTTTTCTCCTAGTATAAAAAGTATGCAAAACATTGCGTTCCGTTTTCACGAAACAAGAACAGATGATACCAATTTAATTGCAGAAAACAAACAATATTATTAATATAGCAGACTTTGAAAAAAATGTACATGTTAAGGTATTTCCTTTACCTTTGTAAGATGGTAAACCAAGCAAATTAAAAATGTATTGTCATTTTTGCCGCGGGGAAAAAGGCGGGAGAATTTCCACTGCATTTAAAAAGTAGATCAGACTGTACACTCACTCTGTCAATTACATACGCGCGTTGCGTGATATTGTTGGGACTTTCAATATTCTTTTAAGTATGAAACAGGGATTGCTTTATCGAGTATAGTCTTGAAACATTTGTGGCAGATTTTAATGAATTATTACATTATTCGCAATGCTTAGGTATATTAAAAACTTCAGATAATCTCTTAATTCAGTGTACTAGTATACATTATAAGTCTAAATAAAGCATTTACTGTCAAGATAGTGTGTTATTAGTCATCTATTACAACAAGAATCTCGAATCCATAAGATATAAGCTCGACGGTTTCTTTCTGCTGTTGGTATCGCCATAGTATGGCGCTGAAAAACTACTACTCTTTACTATTGATATATTAATATTGAAATCATAATAGAAATTGTTTAAATAAACATGAGTGTGTGTTTAGTTTAGCTAGGATGTGGATTGCCTCTACAACTACTTCGCAGAAAAGATAAGGGTGTGTTTTGATTTCGTAGACACCATTTCACATTGTAGGCAGTTAACGTTGGCAAGGTACTAGGAGATTATAAACGTGTAGGAAGTCGGGTCTCACTGTACCGTACAAAGTCGCTAGTCATATGGCAAGCAATGCTTGAGACTGGCTTCCTAACCATAAACGAATGCAGTTATTGATTTTGATATTTTAGACCAAACACATCAATGTCTACGAATAAAAGAAAATAACCACATTATATTGTCACCGGTAACAGTATATTTCGAAATAAATAACCTTATCCAAGTATAAATATTTACTAAATGTACTGTATTGCCTTACTTCCTTGCGTTTCGTGGTCTCCTAGTATCTCAACACCACAAATACACCGTGGTTGGGTGGTGACATACGTCACCAGTACGAGGTTATCGGACTGTTGGTGTCTGTTGGAGATTGATTATTTCAATGTGAAAATGCAGGCACCCATTACGAAACGTGTCTTTCTCTCTACTCGAATATCTGAATAAATTCTTAATTCTTAATAAAGCGATTTGAAAGAACTTTATTGTTGTTTAGTTTTGTTATTTTCATCATTTCATCGTCATAAAAAATGTAGATGAAGAAATTGGAAACCAAAATGTTAATTTTCTTGAATTTTGATTTGCAGCGTCTTACAAAATCCGCAGGTGTTGTGATTTGGTATATTGGTGGCAAGCGGGACTGCTGAGCGTGGTGTCCTAGGTTAGAATAGACTGGAAGCTGAACACAACCTGCTTTAGAAAACGCTGGGCATATGATGATAAACGGATTTTTTAAATGGCACCACAGACCTATACGCCTCCTTTCCCTTAGAATAATAATAAAGTGATTGCAACATATAAAGTACTATGTAATTATTATATTTATCTGGGTTGGTTATGAAAAAAAAACATTGTTTGCTTGGCGAAGACAATTGAATATGTCACTTCGGAGAATCTGTTGTGACACCACATGTCTATGCTCTATGTTGGCCTCCACCCTGAAGGGTGGGGGTGGAGGCCCTGAAGGGTGGTCCATCTTGTTGACAACAGCTGTCAACAGCTCATCACTGTTATGAGTTCACATATCGGATCTTTCGGACTAAAAACCTTAAAGACATTTTAATTTAAAAATGAAAACTTCTAAATTTATCTTTGATACTCTTTCTTTTATATTGTTATCTCAAACTACCGTTGAATAAAGACAATCAGGCGTGAAAAATTTAAAACCTGCGTCTTGCAAGCGAGGTTTTCACGTAAGTTTGAAAGTGATCATATTTCGGTTCTGTTAGAGGTACGTACCTACTACGTAACTCGTTTTAACGAGGAGACCTCCTGCCCTTATCCCAATTTATTTGAGGTCGGCGCAGCATGTTTTCTTCTTCCATACATCCAGCACTTGCCCTCATCTTAATAGTCACCTCTTTTCTAGCCATATCATCTTTCGTACAATCCATCCATCTTTTCTTTGGTTTCCCTCTACTCTTGTAACCCTAAACCTTAATAAACAAAAAATATAACATAAAATAACAACAAAGAAAATTAACTAAGCTAAACTTATTCAGATAAATTGTGCCCTGCTCTAAGTTTATACGACATAATAAATCTCTCGGAGGTCAGTTTATAATAAAATAATTCAATACATTTCAGTGCTGGTTTTTATTTAATAACATTATGTTAAGGAGCTCGTGGCTAAATAAAAACAGCCGCTCGGGTTGATCTAAGGTTAAGCTACGCTTGTCGAGGTCAGTCTGTGGATGGGTGACCATTCGTAACATATCGAGACTCCTCCGTGCCTCGGAAAGCACGTTAAGCCGTTGGTCCCGGTTGTCATTTGTAGATCCTACAATCCTGTAGTCGTTACGGGTAGCCAGTAGCCCGAAAGTAACGTTTACAGTGAGGTCGTAGTACTGCAATACGTTGGCTAAAACATGCTCCTGTGATTTATGTTCGCCTGGTACCCAACCGACACTTCCGTGCCGCGCGTGGGGCTGATTGCCTTCTGCTATGGAAATGGAAGCCCAAGTATGATAAGTTGGTAATAAATAGGTCGTTGGCAAAGGGCAATGTCATGGATGGCATTTTAGCTGAAGCTCCTTTGAATTTAAACAAATGAATATTATTTTACTTATCTTGCGTTTATTAGAAAATAATATTGCTTTTATTTGAACCACTGGTTAGTTTGTATTGTACCACCTTAGTTGATATTTTATCTAAACGTAATATGAACGTATTCCCGCTAAATTTAGGACGCGTTGGTAAAAGTGAGAAAAACACGGTACTTCTTAATTTTACTATAATTAAATACAAAAAATATACCACTGACAAATGCTGACGCATTTGTCTCACGATGCGCAAACAAATTACAATTTGTTTACCGAATATAATAAACATACTTAACGTGTGTATTTATTTTTGTATGAGTGAACTATTTTAATGTCTAAAAACCATGTTTAACTGGTCCAGAAGCACGAGTGTACATTATATTTGATATATTATCGTAACCAGTGTAAAGCATTGTTAAATAAAAAAAAAAATAGTAACCAATAATGCAAATAATAAATGCAAAAATTGGCGCATGCGGGAGTCGAACCAGCGACACTCGTGTTAGTAAGCACGATGCTCTACCACTGAGCTAATACACCTGTGAATAATTTTACGAAATACAGGTTCTGTTTCGTCGAAACTGCATCCCTTGTACCAGGCATACTTGAAAAAGGGTGATAGAAACATCACATTGTACCGTGGTGTGAGAGACACCAATGTCTCTGCTATCCATTACGATGTAAACCTATAACAACCTATTTAGATAGACACTATAGGACAGATAGGAATGCTAGTTACACCAATAAAATATGAATTACACCAGCTGATCTCTTTCGAGGTTTTAATTAAGATGCATCATCATCCTTTTGCCCTTATCCCAATTTATTTGGGGTCGGCGCAGCATGTCTTCTTCCATACATTTATATTTGCCGTCATCTCAGAAGTCACCTCCTTCCTAGGCATATCATCTTACACACAATCCATCCATTGTTTCCTAGGTCTCCCTCTATGCAATTTAAAGTTATACATAATTACAATCAGAGACATTTCCTACTTTTGGTGCGAGAGTATTTCTGACTAAAACAATAAACGCATTTTTTTCCAAACAAATGTATAAAACCAAAATGATCCTCAGAGGCAGGGAATCGAACCCTGGTCACCCGCGTGCCAGGCGGCCAGGCTTACCTAACCTAGCCACTATACTACCAAAGATTGCGACTGAAATTCTGAAATTAAGGTTCTCTTACTTCTTGTCACCACAACAAAGTCCAATTTTAGTAAAGTTATGAACTGTTATTAAACAGTTTTACTTGTGAACGAAACGAAAAGCTATATCATATTATATATCACGTACTGAAGTCATGGTATCCGTTAGTGCGTCGATATTCTTCACATCCTGAATGTTTAAGTTAATTAATAAAATGGTTTTATTTCTTAGCTGTAACAATTTAACACTTGAATGCCACCCATACCGTGAATAATAACCATACCGTACATATGTTGAGTCCTCACTACGGTATGGACTAATCGTGTGGGGAACTAGTACTGACCTCAATAGAGCATTCGTCGCCCAAAAGAAATGTTTACGAGCCCTACACGAGATTTCATCAGACGAGTCATGTCAATCTATGTATATTTAAGGAGCTTGGTTTGCTACCTTTACCTTCATTATATATTTATGAGGTATGCATGTTTGTTCGAAAACACATAGAGCTATTTAAAACAGCAGAAGAAATATGCTCTCGAAGACGGCGTCTCCAATATAGACTTGTGCTGGATGTGCTGCCTAGATCAGCGAAATATAATAAAAACTCTCTGGCTATGTATGTTCGTCTATATAATAAATTACCAAATATGTTTAAAACATTAAATTGTAAAATATTAAAAATCCAATTACATAAATGGCTCAATAGCCATAATTTCTTTAATATTAATATTTTTTAATTGAATTTTGTTTTTTCGACTGCAAATTTTAGGCTTGAGTTTGCATGCTTTAATTTAAGCAAAACATGTTAGATCTCATATTTTAAAATAACTCCCTGTATACCATGTTTTAAGTAAATAAATATATTCTTTTCTATTTTATACTATACTATTCTGAAATGTAATGTAATGTCAAATACACTATCACTACATAGTATAAAACAAAGTCGCTTTCTCTGTCCCTATTTCCCTATGTATGCTTAAATGTTTAAAACCACGCAACGGATTTTGATATGCTTTTTTAAATAGATAGAGTGATTGAAGAGGAAGGTTTGTAATAAAATCCATTATATAGTGGAGAAATACTGTTATTTTTGAGGTTTCTAATGTGATGTCGTAAATAATTTCATTTTTTTCCGCTTACATTGCAAACGCAGGCTGAACCCTACAAGATTTATCAAAATAATGTACTAAGTGCTGTACACATTGAAAAGGTCTACAGAAAACTTCGCTATGGTATATGTCTATCTCTTATGAATATCCCACAATAACTGTTTTTGTCATTTACTTTTTGCGACAAATAATGGCTAATTTTCGAACCGATTTTAACCAATACAGCATTAATCCTTATCTCGTTAAATACCTTAAATACATTGTTGATTTAATACAGACCTACATATATGGCCCTTTAAAGCATATGATTTAAATGAATATTTTCGAAGAGTAGTAAGAGAAGTAAAAAGTAAATAAGTTAAAATGTAGTGTATGAATTTAGATATTCCAAAGATAGTAGGAAATCTTCATTGTTTAGGGAAAGAAGAATTGTTTTACTCTAAATTTGACGCGTGCGGGCCACGGGCAGTAATGAATTAATCAAAACTACTAGATCGATTTTAGTTATTTTTTAAGTTGTTGACATAATTATGCTATATATTTGTTAGTGTATAAACTTAACAGAGAAACACATCAAACATTTGACAAAAAATATCTTGTAAATTGATTGCAGAGACATCATTCTTTTACACGAGAACAATACTACGCACCTCTTAAATACAATACAGAGCGGGCAACATTTAACAGGTAACTAAGCAGATTATAAAAAAATGTCTGAGTATTTTACCCTGGTTCACGTACATCACTTAGCAATCAATACACATTATATTTCAAACTAAAATTTAAGAGGTAAGACAATGTAACGTCAGCCCCATGTCACACCGAAGCTAAAGTTATCGCCGCAGAGCGTGTCATCAATGAGGATACCGAGTAGAGTAGTGGGGCCTCGGGTGTTTTCATGAACCCTGAAGCCAAACTGCTCAAAACGTTTCCCCGTTACTGTCGTGGAGTCGCCACCACAGCTACTCCAGCTTCAGACGGTCAGGTTCCAATCATTTACTTCACTATAACGCAAACACACCGTATTCTGGTAAGCAGATTGACTAGCATCCAAGCATTTATACGTTATTTTACTATGCGTTGGCATAAATATCTACATTGTTGATTTTACGTAATGTAGACCAAATCACACTTCGCGCTCTGATATTTCAGTTGTATCCGTTGCGGCTGGAAACTGATCCTATTTTAACTGGGATATGAATATGATTATGATGATGTTGCATTTATGATATGATAACCACACCGTTTTGAAGATTCGGGATGCTGTTTAATCGCCATCTGTAATAGTGACAAATCATAATCTAAAATATAAAATTCTCGTCTCACGGTGTTTGTAATTAAACTCCTGCGAAATGGCTCGACCGATTTTCGTGAAATTTTGTGTGCATATCGGGTAGGTCTTGCAAATCGGACAATATCTATTTTTCATCCTCCTAAATATTAATGTTGGTCCAGCCCAGCATTTTATATGGCAAAAAAACGTTTGCTGGGTCTAGCTAGTCTAAAATATAAAATTCTCATATCCGCATTGTCTGTGACCAAACTCCTTTAAAACGGCTGGACCCATTTGTATGAAATGTTGTGTGCATATCGGGTAGGTCTGGGAATTGGCCAACATTTACTGTTCATACCCCTAAATGATAAGGGTGGTCCAGCACATTTTTTTTTTAGTTTATAAATAACCTATATGGCAAAACAACGTTTGCCGGGTCAGCTTGTGTTATTACAAAGCCGATATTATTAACAACTAGAGTTTTTGTTATCTAATATGCAGTTTTATATCCTTTTTCGTGTTGTTTGTTGCCTATAAACTATGAAGTACCTATTTTTCATTATATTATCATAGTTCATTACTAATGACATCCTCATTAAAATGAGATGTTATCCTTACTGTTTGGTCGAGAACGAGTGCCCGAAAAAGTGTTACTATCTCACATTCAGTGATGTTAGCAAGCTGTTCTAAGCAATTACCAATAGGCAGACATCAATGCTCATTCTCATAAGATAACATTGAGTTTGTGCAGCGCTTATTGCTCAGAATCTAATTAGTAAGATAAATCCTGTCCAATGTTTTGACGGAGTTCCAGCGAGGGTAAATTTTGATTACAGTGGTCCACGTGCTTTGTATTCCTCGTTGTTACGGTAAGCTGTGAACATGCAGCAGTCATTAATTAATAGCAAGTGATGTTTAATGTGTTAGGTAGTTAAGTGTTGTCCGTGACTAGTTGTTAAAGATTTCAAATCGTCGAAATGGAATCACAAACATAATGTGCCTCGGCGACTGGTGACTGCGAAGATGACAGTGATTTATGTATAGATAATGATTGTAAGCTATGGTTACCTGTAATTGAGTGTGCATTACAGGATAGTTTATAGCGTATAAGTTATAATTTTGTAATATTTAATTGTAATGTATTTCTCGTTGGTGATCCTTAAAATAAATAAATACATTGCTAATGAGTTGTTTGTGTATTTCTTTATACTTCTGCAATGTGTATAAATTAACCCAAAACAAACAACAATAGTGAGTTATTATGTTTCAAGTAAAATAAATAGTGAACAGCCTAATACTTCATCATAATCGGCTTATGATGATGAAGTATTAGCCTTTTCCCAACTGTGTTTGGGTCGGCTTCCAGTCTAACCGGATGCAGCTGAATACCAGTTTTTTACATAGAGCGACTGCTTTTCTAACCTCCACCACCACAGTCACTGGGCAACACGATACCTCTTAGTAAGACTGGTCGTCAGACTTTCTGACTACCCGTAACGACGGTCAAAGATCTACAAATGACAGCCGGGACCAACAGCTTAGTGTGCTTTCTGACGCACGGAGGAGTCTCGATATATTACGACCGGTCACCCATCCACAGGCTGTCCTAGGCAAGCGTAGTTTCACCTTCGATCAAGCCGTGTGGCTGTTTGTTTTTAGTTACGAGCTCCTCAGCCTAATACTTAAGTTCGCTAAAAATTCGCTGATGACAGTTGATCTTCTGTAATAGGAGATTGCTTATTATGAGTACTTACCAAAACAATGAAACTAACTATCATTGCTGATCGATACTTTCAGGGCAAATTTGCAGAATAATTAGCGCAATATGCAAGGCGCATCATGTTTTAATGATTATAGTGAATTTCTCAATTTCTAGAATGCAATTTAAAAAACCCGCTCATGAGAAATTCAATCGTTTCATAATAAATGTTCACGACTTTGCAGTGCTATCTTCTTAAAAGCCATGGTTTCTCTCGGAACATCATCAACCTGGCTTCCTTTTTTAGTGTATCCCCAGATGACTCTAGAACAGCAGCACTCTCCATTTTCAAACCTAAAAGATATACAATTTATGCTCTCTTCACAAAAGGAAAATTTGCGTGTTTTATAAAACATTCATTAATTTTTTCTATTTTACTTGTGTGACAGTTTATTCCTATAATTACTAAAACTAGTGAGAATAGCTGATTCTTTGGGTCAAACTGTGGACCGTAGATTATTTTCCTCATTCGCTTGAAAACACAAGGTTTACGTGCTGCGTGTTGTTGGTTGTGTTAGGCACACAAATAACCAATAAATCTTTAGTATGCAACTTGGGATACTCGATTATAATTTTTGTTAAGGTACATTTGAATTCTGCTATGCCAAAGATCAAGTATTTGGCATAATAATCTGACGGGTACAGTCGATCAAGGCTAGAATGCAGAACTGAGAATATAATGCTACAGTTCTGTGCACACGATACAATCGTAAAGATAAAATAGTTTTAAAATTGACATTTTAACAATTTAAAATATAGCGCGTATGTCAAAATATCCGTGAAACATGTTAAACAGTGCCATTCTGTGATAGTCCCATAATTCTAGGGATTGATAGTTAGACGGCACGGTTGGCACAGTGGCTGAGCGATCGAATGCCGCGACGCGTGTCTTGGGTTCGATTGGATTCCGTGTGGGCACGGAACAAATATTTGTATGGCCTACAGGTAGTTGTTCCGGGTCTGGATGTTTGTGTATGTGACTTTGAATGTTTGTAAACGCACACCCACAACACACATGACAAATTCCTAGAGCGAGGCAACGTTTTTTATAAAAAAAAAAAATTGCCTTTATTTCTTCTTTATTTTGACAATTATAATAAACAAAAAGACTACCAAACTGCACAATCAGTTTGTCGGCAGGACGGCTAACTTCTCACGGGAAAATTACAAAATAGATCGGCTGATGACTCCATTCTATCGATATTAACTAGTCATTCAGCTGTAGGGGTTTCTAAATTTTGTTGTGAGAAACAGGTGGAAGGTTATATCAGACTAACTCGCCAAAACCAAACAGTTTTCTCCTAACAAGGTCTTGCCGGGGTGCCAGAGCGCGCTCGCAATTATCTTCTTTCTCCCCGGCGATTAGAGGCATGCCTTCCTGCTTTTCATCGACCGTCTAAACGCTGCCAGAAGAGCACAGTGACGCTGCTTTGGCGGTCAGTACTAGAAATTATATTATCAGCACTTACCATACAATTAAAGTGAGTATGAGCGTCACCTTATACTGACAGCCCGTTACAACTGATTTGCGTCCAAATGGCGCGTCTACGACTTGCAGTTGAAGTCACTGCGTTATTCCGTGGCCTGTGAGCTTAGGTAGGAAACTCGCACTAATATCCATAATCATTAAGTATACGGAACGTATGTGTTCAACAATGAACGTGTGTGTTGGTTACAACGTCTGCTTCATATTTCCTGGTGCGGTCATCACGCCGCGCCGGTGCGGAACTCACTAATGACTAGTTAATTTTAGTATTGCGAGAACTAACAACAAATTAACCATGCCAAGAATTAAATGATTGAATTTAAAATATCATTTACCTTTCAACGATTGAGTCCAGCTGCCGGAAAAAGTTCTTATTTTTACTTTAGCACAAAATAAATTCGGTGAAAACATACTCAGATCACAAAACAATTGAAATTACAGCACTTTATAAAAAACTAACAGTTATATATTACAGCAACTTTGTGAAACTTTCTTGGTCATAGCAAGAGTTCAACTAAGCTATCAATTCAGCTGAATTGACGGCCAGACAGTGCCCCTTTAAAAAAGACGGTTACATTTAGCTAAATGTAACCGTCTTTTTTAAAGGGGCACCGTCTGGCTTTATAGTCACTCGATTGGCCACAGATATCAAATAATAAGATGCGACCCTATTTAGCCACAGTCGCAACACATCCAGTTTCTTTTCAATCATGTGGATAATGTATTCATAATATTTACAACCTAAAAAATAAATCACCTGTTATACGAACGCGTTTATGTCGAAGCCGTTGTCGTTCATGAGGTGTAGCGCGATATGGATTGAAATGAATGTGGCAAAATAGGACATTACATATTTACTAATGAATTTGATTTCACAAGATTTTGGTATTGTGATCTATGTCGCACTGTGTATATTGAGTGATTTTGGAAGTGAGAATGCTGACTACGAACTACAAACAATCCTAACTAACTAGACAATTCGTCTGAAAATCCATGAGCATCGCTGTCAATTAGTTGGTAAAATGACCAAAAAATATTGCTGAAAAATATTGCTGAATGGCAATGGTCTTTAGCCAAAGTAGAACCCAGCTCTTGGGTCTCGGGTAGTGTCAACTAACCGTTTTGAGATCTCTTTGGAAGAAAGGTGAGCACTCTTTGACCCCACGGCGTAAGAGGTTCAAGCCTGGACGGCTGATAAGTATAAGTACTTGCTAGATTATTATATCTACGCCACTTGTGATTGTCAGCAGCCGCAGCGGCAGCTCGAGCACAGCAGGCCGGATTAGGATGATAGGATTTTTATGTGGAAAATGCCGCCACACCTTTCCCAATCCACTGCAACTCCTGACAGACCAAAATCAACAGTAAAACGTCGAGACAGTGAAGCCCAACGACTTCCGAAGCAACTAAATTAATCAGATAAGAACAACGGAGTAGTAAAAAAAATACATAATTTTCACTTCCCTCCACATCAAGCAGGAGACAGAACAGAGCTAGGCCAATAGGTACAAAGGGACGTTTACAACAGTGTTAAGCCCAGTTCCTCAGGATGATGTAATGATGACCTGACTCCCACTCTCCCACAGCAAGCAGACGCGCACGCTCAGCAGTAGTAGTGTGACATTTCAATTAAGTTTGTTTATCGAAACCGACATACCGTACATATCGTGGTGACAGCTTTTTTCAGTCACAGCACAGCTGTTTATTTAATCGCTCTTTCTTTTTTTTAATTTTTTATTGCCTATTTTATTCATAATATATAAGTTGTGGCTGTGGAAGTGGAAGTGCAATGAGGAATTTGTTTTTATGTAGTTGATATTTAAATACGTTGTTATCTACGGAATGAGACTTTAAAACATAAATGTTGCGTGTCAGTTAGGTATTCCATGTTCCATCTAAGTTAAGTGAAAATGTGTGACTTACGATGTGGCACCTGTAAATGTGTATGTGTATGATCATCGTTATGACCGATGAGGCGTGGCGGGCGAAGGTCCGCTTGCGACGCAGGAGGTTGCGGGTTCAATTTCCGCCTTGGGATAATTGTTTGTACGATCTACAAAGATTTGTTCCGGGTGTTCTGAGTATTTGCTATGAAAATATCTATCTACGTAATGTATTGTAGTAAGTATACTTATCAGTCATCTAGTACCCATAACACAAGCTCTGCTAAGCTTGGGGCTAGATGATGTTGTGTGGATTATCCCGCATTATAGATTAATTTATTATTTATTTATTACCTATTGGTCGTACCCCCTCCGTCATTGCGCCAATCGTCTTCAATCTGTCACTCTCTGTTAACTCATTGAGCGTATTTCGCGCATTTTTTATGCAATCGTTGAAAGACGGATATCTTAGAATCTGTGCATCGTAGCTCAATAAACTCTTTTTATTGGATTTTGTATGAAATAAGCTATCAGATTATATCAAGCTTATTACAGTTATTACCTTTATATATTGTCTATTAGAAGTGAAATGTTAGTGAGGAATTGTTACCGAGTTTTTCAGCGTTCTTGTAGTAGTCAATGCTTTTACTTATATATATAAGTAAAAGCATTATTTCCATATATTGTAGTTTTATTAAGATACCTAATTGGTTTGCCATTATTATTTAAAACATATATTCAACATCCAATCAACATATCACAACATACAAACCATAAGTAGCACATTAGTGCTACTTATGGTTTGTATTTCTGCTAGGTATCAACCTAGCTGAAATTTCCCAAGTGTAGATCATTATGTTTAAGTCTAATATTGTAGGGGTTCGCTGTCAGGACACGGTAGAGCATGCGGTGAAGGTTTGCCTCGCCTGGGTAAAGCACCGCCGTGTCCTTGTGGAGGCGATGACCGAAGCAGTTACTCCTTCAGCGAAACAGTAATGCTAAGCGAGGGAAGTGGAGGAAGGCGTAAAGGAGGGAGACACCCTGGGCGTCGGGAGTCGCAGGCAGAGTCCCGGGCACCGCAGGCGTGGGCCCGCGGGCGACGAGCACTGGGTAGCTCACCGTCCGATCAGAAATCAGGCCCGAGTCAACACGGCGTGTCGTGTGCCACGCGCGCCTCACGGAGATGTGTCAGTAGAATTGGCAGGGCCCGATAGGGTGCCAAGAGCAGCCGGGGTTGCTAAAAAAGGGGATTCGCTAGCATATTTGGAATTATTAATACATAATTTACGTAATTGTGGAATAAGTACGAAGAAAAAAAGACTAACGAAAAGAAGAATCATCAATATCGGTTTGAACAGCCGGAGATACATTTCTGTATGTAACTAATAGCTGTCTATTGTAGACCTTTGAAAGATGTTACTGGTAGTCTGAAGCCCGAAAGTCTGACAATTAGTTTTATCAAGAGGTATCGTGTTGCCCAGTAGCTGGGTTATGGAGGTCAGATAGGCAGTTGCTGCATATAAAAAGCTGGTATTCAGCTGCACCAGGTTAGACTGGAAGCCATACTTGGGAAAAGGCTAGGCAGATGATGACAATATATTTATTTTCAAACCTACCTTAAAGTATTTAGATCAAATTAATGAAATAATCATCAAAATCAGGAGTGTTTGAGAAAATCATGGATATACTACTGACAATTGACATACAAACATATATGTTTTATTCTTGAACCTAAATAGGGTAATTAGGTGCTGAAAACATTATTGATTTTCCTCAATAAGCGTTAAAGTTTTTTACCGCTCAAAAGGATAAGCTGCGCCTTAAAACTGCTCTGTAGATCTCGTTCCAGACTGGTCACTTGCTCGCCGAGTATAAATACTAGTAATAATACTAATGAATCTTTATTAGATATATAGCCAGAGATCCCTAAGCTATGAAAAATAATAATTTAGTACTTACTAACTAAAAACACATTTTATCTCACACATATTCTGAATGACGGTCTGTGTACCACCATCCAGTGACACATTATTAGGCCATCCACCCTGCTGGTACAGTAGCCACGAGGCTGTTGAGACTGTCGCGCACCCGACGCATCTGTGATGTGATTCGCAGATGCAGCAGCGAGCCGAAATCCGGAACACGTGCAGTTTTATGCAGTAAATTCTAAAATATAACATAGAACAATCACGTGGATCTATTAAAATCTAACTACGCTTAAGGAATTGATTTATTCAGGTCATGAAAGTTCATTAGAAATGGTTTTAGATAAAAGATGTCTTTCCAATGCGAAATATTTTTTTTATAAACAGCAGATTCTCTGAGTAACCCTTTCGCCAACGTAATGTGTATCTGATCTGTCGTCATCACTTGATTGAGGTATCGTGTGAATGACTACAACCCTAGCGTAAACCTATCACTATGAAAGATATCAATAGCTGTACCATGTGCTTTAGTTAATTAATAACTCTCACTCAGTTAAACTAATAAAAACTGAGTTACTGCACAAGAACAGTTGATACCGTGTTACAAATACTCACACCAGTAACTCAGTAAGCTAGACGTTCGTAGCTCGGACTGCCAGAGTGGTGGACGTGATTAATACAGAAGGTGTCCAATGCCACACGAAGCGTATCCAAGTATATCAGAATATGCAATTTTGCCAATGTCGCTTATAATATATGGTAATAGGGTCGTTATTTAATAAAAGTCTACAAATAATTTACAATATTTATTAATCATTCAGGTAATAATAATTCATCATCATCATCACCATCATCATCATCAGGCTATACTAGTCCACTGCCAGCAGTGGACTAGTGAGTGAGGGCTATGTCCAGACATAGCCCTCTCCTAATGAGCGCCATAGCGCCCTTCGCGAAGAACCGACAACCGCTGGGGTAAACGTGTTCTTGAGTGGAGACCGCGACTCGGCAAACGTAGTGTAGGACGCCCTCTGACCAGGTGGGATGACGATCTGCGAAAGACTGCAGGCAGATGCTGGATGCGGCAAGCTGAAGACAGGGCGCTAATAATAATTGATTAAACAAAAATACATAAATTAAAAAATAATCTGTAGAATAGTAAATAATGCACATTATACATATTAATTACACAACATCTGTATTAGGATGGAAGAAATGTCAACACGAACATAATACCGAAATCTTATGTAATGTCATATTGACAGCAGTATTCAATTAAGTTAGTTTTTATAGTATAAAGTGAAACACATCAGGGATTTAACGTAGTTTCCAGAAACACTAAGTAAAATAGTCATAACATACATTTTCAAGGCAACATACTTTATATATAACAATCAACAGGAAGTAAAAACAGGGTACCAAAGTGAAATATAAGGTCCATCAACATCCAACAACATTATCCTGGTACACAAACTAGTTTAGCAGCATGATCCATTTTAATTTGACTACGATTTGTCATTTACTTAATTTAAATAAGAAGATCGGCTTGGAGCAGTCTTGCCTCATAGCGCGGCTGGTACTAATGCTGCAGAAGGTGCATACGGGGGTATCGAGCACTATTGTTATTGCTCAGGTGATGTTAAACAACCTAGAGCAACCGCAATAGTGCTTGCTAGCCCGTTTCCGTAGGACCATCGACTTAGCAGGTTGTCCTAAGATAGGCATATTATCCTGGTTAAGAAGAATTGTTGGTTTAGGAACAACAAACTTCAGCTGAAGTTGTCAAGACAAATTTTCATTCGTATAGAGAATTTCAGCTAAAGTTTGTCTTCATCTTGGTATGTTAAATAGCATCGAAGTATAGCATGCTATTGTTTTAGCCATTGTGGATTTGCTGTAAAGAATGGCGACATGAATGACAATTCCCACTTTTCACACGTAGGCTAGGCAGATGAGGGTTTTCTGTCCGGCCCGATGATGCCGGCTTGACGACTCCAGAGACGGTTCAATCTCCATCTGTAATCTGACAAAATGACGACGTTACTATAAACCAAATACTGATAACTCACAGGTTTGTCACCTAATTCGGTTTGTTTGTTGCCACTAAAATCATCAGTAGGTATCTAACATGTGAATAAGACAATTTTTGTTTTGGCGTTCGGTTGTTTTGAGTTCGGTTCCATGAGAGCGACAAAAGATTTAATACTAAAAATAATTTAATCAATTAATTAATTTTATAATATTAATTAATTGATTAAATTAATTCATTTTAAAAGTTTAATTAATTTAATTAATTTAATTAATTTAATTAATTAAATTAATCCATTTTATAAAATTAATTAATTAAATTAACCCAATTAATTCATTTTATACAATTAATTAATTGGATTAATTTTATAAAATTAATTTATACTAAAAACTTGTATCTGTAAATCAAAACCAGTTCAATATTTTGATGGCGTCACTTTGTGACGAAGTTGTGAGAACCACCAATGTCAGGCAGTAGGGGCGCCGCGTGACTATAGTGTGTTGTGTCGGTGGTCAGGCCGCGTGTTCCACCTCGGTGTCACGGCACACCTGTGGACATAACAATAGAAATCGTCAATATTCTGGTATACAACAGTGTTATCAGTGGAGTGTGGTATTCCTCATGCTATGAGATGAGCGGCTCTCTGAGACGCTTGCTGACTAAAATTACATAGTGGTCTTCAACTACCTTTGTCCACTTAAGTCGCAAACAAGACAGAGACGGAGCAAGGGCACACCCTTGCTCCGTCTCCGTCCACTTTTCTACCTATATAGTTTCAAAAGTCACAACTTTTGAAACTATATAGGTAGAAGAGTGGGAACAATTAGGTTAGGATTGTCGCTACGTCGTGACATCTGAGCGACACGTTGTGTGCACCCCGTGCCCTGTTCAGACTCCCGTTACATCTGTGCCCTATCCTGACCTCGTCGCCTCTGTGTATTTTACATTGGGACAAACTCGAAGAAGTGTCGCATCTGCGCCCCGTCTTCTTTATATATTTAACATTGCAAGACTTCTTTATATGTTTTATGGTTCACGCCTTCGGTCAATCCTGTATAGCCTTCATCTAACAAAATCGTTTCGTGCATATACGAGTACTTCTCTGACTGTGCAGTGCTTTCCTCTTACGAGTCGTGGTCTCTCTCCGAACAAGATTGTCATCAAGGTGATCTTCGTTACAGCATCTCCAGATCAGCCCTCTGCGGAAACTCGACATTCTCCATCTGGAATGCCAAACATTTATTCTTTTAACAAAAAAAAAACTTTTTAAGGTCAAGGTCTTTGAAACCGTTGAAATATTCAAAATTGAGATTTGCCTGGGAGTTGGTACTTAGTCTATTTCAAACAGTACATTTCACTAAAGACATTATGCGTGAGAATAGATTATTTGAGTCAACCAGTGGACATGACATGCAGATTATTTGCTATGATCTTATTATTAGTTACAAAGTTAAAAATATAGTTTATTCTAAGGAAGTCACACAGTGAAAAGGATATCGCTTGTAGGCAACCTTTGATTCGTCAAGACTTCACGGCGTAATACCTATTAGCTTTTAGCACCAACCCCTCACCTGTAATGTTGTCAAATACAATATTGTCATTTAACGCATTAAGTAGATACCTGACACGATATGCGCAGTTATTACTAATGCACATCTGCAAGACGAGAGCCGATTGATACATGCATTTAAATATCACGTTTCACATAAACGCTTAAATGACCTTCAGACAAGCGTTTAAACCCATTTCCCTGTGCACTGAGTGTGACAGCGACACACCTGCCGACAAAAATCGCGTTACGTGACCTAGAAATGTTTCCTTTGATGCATGTAATTGCTTTCACACAATGTCAAAAATTACGCGAATTAACTATGTGAAATGCAAAGAAAGTTTGACGATATTCAGGCCAACGAGGCAACGTGTTGCTGGTAGAGAAGTTTTAAGAATTGCAAGCGACTGAAGTCTAGCGTATTAACATACGCTAGACTTCAGTTTTCTAATTTTGGCAGATCACAATAGTCTGTTTGCTACTAAATAAAAATCATCAAGTCCCTGAAAACACCGCTGGGTCTAGAAACTAGAATTTTATAATAGAGTGCCTTATAGCAAAGAATGAATTTTGTAAAATCCCTTAAAGAGTGATGTGATTGAAATTTGTACAGAAGGTCGACATGTATGCTGGTTTGATATCCCATGCGGCCCCTTTTTGTAACAGTATAATAGCAGTTATTGGGTAGGTCTTGGCCCACCGTTACTCTGTTTGAACGTTACGCCGCGGCCATTTCCTTTTGAGAGGCATATGGCTTCTAAGCACAGACACTCCTTGGTGGCGTCTGTTAGGTCCAGTATTGTCAATACTTCCCACTAAAAGTAAGCGTTACCGTTCTATCACAATGCCTATGATAGCCTTGCAATCAACTGTGCGCTATATTTTCTTTCACAAAACATTTTTCTCTAGTCACACGCGGCCATTTTGTTTTCCGCAATGTTTTCTATGTTAAATTAATTTCTTCTTCCCGTGACTTTTCCTCATGCATCAAACATAAACTGCGTATTTCCTATCCAATGACACTCGCCAACGGTGTCCCTAATTATTAGTGAAATAATATTTTGTATATAATATTCAAGATCTTTGACCGCCACATCGGTGGTAAACTGTTTAAAATAACGACTGTGTAATTAATTATTTCGAAAATCACTAAACACACTATGTTAGAAACTAATATTTCAGTTTTAATCACTAATATCATTTACCTTAATTTTTTAATGGCGCCGGAGGTATTTTCACATCTTCCTTGATTCCCAAGTCTTCTCAGCAGATACTCGGTTAAAATAAGAAAAAAAAAAAAAAAAAAAAAATAGAAACTAAATAGTATTAGTTTGCCAGTCTTGCGTTAGAAAATTGAATTACAAACTAAGCATATCGTTAAGAAAATTGTTTTGTCTTGAAAGGGACGCATTTCCATCTTAGTGCACCAATCACCGATCAATAAACGTGCTAAAATCCGCGTAGCTAATGTTATTGAAGCGGAAACTTTTTGGAAATGGTTCCTCAAGCACATTGTAAAACAAGCCGACGAAAATTATTCAGAAAGTGACGGGCAAGAACTCCTTCTACATTATTTTCCTTCACCTGTTATACAAAAATATTGATCACTTGAGAAGTAACCGACGCCAGCCATCCACTCGGGGCTCGCGCTAAACAGGCACTGAAAACCACAACGCGAGGCCGTGCGCGCGTCATATGACCGAGAGGCGCGGCCGAGCGGCAGCGTATGGTACCCTCTAGAAGTTTTCAAATTTTAAAGTATTCATTCAATTTGTATTGCACAAATTTTGTACAATCATGAAGAGAAAAATGTTGTTGCGTTTTCAAATAGTTTAAATTGAGATAGTGATAAGCACACTTTTACGTATTGTGTCAATAAATACTAACAATAGCATATACTACATACTATACTGCATACTGTACAGTGTACATAATAGTATATACTGATACAGGTCATAATCATGATCATTTTTGTAATCGCAACATGTATCGCAAGTCATGTTAGTTGACGCTTTAAAATTTCGCTGCTTAAAGAGTTCGCTTGTGCGATGACGATCTTGGCTACAGCACAAGGCCTACTTTGCTTTACCTTTTATGTATATTGCTATCGGCACACGACAAAAGTACAATGTTTTAACTAGATATAAGCGGAAAAAAATCTATCGGCTGCAAATTTCAGCAATGAGGCTGATTACTCAGAAATCTTGTTGCGTGATTTATAATATTGCTGAATCACCAGTAATATTCGTCAAATTGACGGCATATCATTAAAATAACAAGCCCCTGCATCTCGAGATAATTACCAAGCTCGAGATAATAGCCAAGTCATACCTAACTCCTAACTACTTTGCAAATACTCGTAACTCTTATTCGTGATATTATATTCATCAGGTGTTGCAATTTGACCAGATGCATGAGAGATGTAACTGCATTCTTTATCGTATAGCATTTCTAACAAGTGCTACATTACTGACAAGTTCCAATAGGAACTTGTTAATAATGTAGCAATATCCATGCAATTCGCGTTGCATCCGTGCTGTAGAAAACTGATAGGTATAACACATTTTTTTTGTTCATGCCACTTAAAGATAAGTAAACAGCTTGCTACTGCAGCCGCATCATATTGTTTGACTTTTTATTTAAAATTGCACCACAACATTTTACAGTTCTTCTTGAATTCGATGTTTTGAGCTATGGTGAAGAAGCTTGCTTCTACCGAAACCTGTGACTGGCAATCAGAAATTAAGATGGTCTTCAGCATAAAAAACGTTTTTTTTTTTTTTTTCTCCCTAAAAGTCTTTTTACTTAGGTATAAAATAGGCTTTAAAAACAATTGTATAACGTCCATCACTTAATGCATTTCTCATCCCTTTTATGACAGCACCATACATATTATGGCAAGTGTAGCAACAATAATAATAGTGTAGCAACCACCATAGTTTCAGATAAAATCCTCCTATTCATTAATGACATGCTACTTCTCGATTAATCGGGTTGACCAGTAAGAATGTTCGTTGAAAACCATTCCATAATATAAGATAAGATATTATTCTAATATTATCAGACACACTACAAAGATAGTATGTGATATAAAATTATATTTATATAATGTAAATAATTTAATAAAATGTATGTAATATTTATATTAAGTTAAGTTTAAGTATTTATTAGACTATTCTGCTATTTCAAAAGTATGAGTCTGATCCAAATGAACATCCAGTACACCGATAGTAATCTTCTATCAACGTGATCGTGTTCTTACTTCAAACGCGCTTGCGTTTTTAGTCAATAGTCAAAGTCACTGCGAATATAATACAAGGTACTATGAGCCCATGAATGTTTCGAACTCTTTAAGGGGTTTTCAGTGGCCAACACGTGATAACCCACCGCTTTAGAGTACTACATTCATCGCCTCTTTGGTCACGAGTTCAAAGTCGTAAATCGGATCCATGTATATATTATAACGCGCAGATACACGCAATAATAATGCACGTAAAAGTATTTCGAATCTATGTTTAATTAGGTTTTCCAGAAACATCCAAAACTAGAAAATACTAAAACACGCTGTCCTTAAAAGTATGATAAAGGATTTGAACTTTTTTTATGCACATTAGGCCTGCGTTGAATGTGTTTCGTTTGTCTTGTAATCGCGCTGCTGCTAAGCATGAGGTCCTGGGTTCGAAAGTATGTTTGGGTTTCTCTATCTGGAACTTCACAGTAGTATCCCGCTGCCTAGATATGTGCCCGGTTGATGGCAATAGGCTCGCCTCCTATTACATGGCACTTAAACATAGGTGGTAGAATGGTAAAAACGAAAAACTATGACAACTTCCTAATTGGCAAAAAACTTCCTCATGATTAAATCTAATATCTATAACGACGTGTGTGTTTCAAGTCAATGATTAGTCAGGTTTCAACTAGAGTTAAGGATAATTACTTGGTGTATTTATGAGAACTGGTCGAAAAATATCTCAAAATCTAGTAACTTAATAGTGTACCTCGTGTAACATATTTATTTAGCTAAGGAAAAATACTGCGTGGGTGAAAATCCTTCGAAAATGAAGCATTATTCTTTTGTAACTAACTGTTTATTTTTACTTCCAGTCACATTTTTATGGCTTTTTGGCACCGCCTTTGCAGCGCATGTATGGGTCTGGCACCTTGGTCGGGTGCGCGAAGCATGTACTTATCTGACCCCACGCCCGCCACCGCCATCTTTACTCCGCGATCGCTCGGCCATCCGCGCCAGTCGTTACCCTACTCCCACAGCGAATGCTCGCGCTAATCGATCTACATTTTAGTTACGTTCTGCACCTAACTTTCCTAAACTCTCAGTTTTCCATTCTTACTTACTTCAATCGGTAATTAATTAACCTATTAATGCTTCTAACTTCGACTTCCAAAACGCCTGTCATTTCTTCACACACCCTCCAAACAACCATATTATTATCTTCCTGACTTTTGATGCTTTTTAAAATACGTACTGAGATGCTACAAATAAGGTTTATTTATCAAAAATAAAATGTTAAAACTGGAAACAAAAGGTGTTCTGGTACATTAGAGACACCCATGATTCTTTTTTTAAATAATAATAATTTGGTTAATATGCCGAGAGGAGCTCAAGCTGAAGAAGTTAGGACTTGCATTAAGGCGTCAAATCTCTAGTCCTTAATGAAAAAAGTCTGCCTTGAAAAGAACATGCAAATGCATTTGAAGGGTGATGTTGGCGCTGGATAATTCTCCGATCTCCTCCTTAAAATAGGAAACGAAGAATATACGGAAACCGAGGGCAAGATTAGAATTCCATCAGATCTTGCTTCAGTTGTGTCACCGTTAACGACCTAATAGCTCGAATATATCCAGATTTCCAAAACCTACATAGCAAATCCATGGAGTGGCTGTGCGAAAGTGTGATTCTGATACCTAAGAACTTCCGTGATTAATGAGACATTGTTGAAGTCGTTCTAAGGTGCAGAATACCAATACAAGTCGGTGGACACTGCAGTGAATACGAATGATTTAATGCACTCAACCCACCTGGTCTACCGTCTCACAAACTTATCCTCAAAGTAGGTGCTCCGGTAATGCTACTACGAATTCCAATCTTAATCCGCCCAAGTTGTGCAATGGATGGTTCCATTGCACAACTTGAGCGGTGGAGTGTTGCGTGTGAAAGCATTACACAAAAACGTCGTATAGGCTATTACTATTTACTGGCAGTGCTCGAATTTAATCGGTGTGTATACCGCGGATACCACTAATAACGTCGGAGTACCCAATTCGATTTTAAAAGGCTGCAGTTCCACCTTAAGATATGGTTCGCAATGACGATTACTAAGTCTTAGGTTCAGTCATTGAAAACAGAGGGAATTGATCTTAAAAGGGGCTGCGTCTCACACGACCAGTTTTATGTGGCTTGCTCGAGACAATTTCACAAGGTACATTAAGTATAAATTAAAAAATAAATGGTCCTAACCCTACGTAACTAACAATGTAAGTAAAAGCGTGATTTGAAGTATTTATTGAACTATTTACCTTAACTTGAACTTTTTTTAATAGGATTTAAATTTCCTTTTTACAGCTGTTGCCTTCAAATTAGGCAAGCAATCATAATTATAACCATCCTCGAGCCGCACCTAGGATAGTATAATAATCTGTGTGAGCATACATAGTTTACCTGGATTAACACAAAGGGTACTTTTTATCCTGAATAACGTTCCCGTGGGATACTTTCCGATATCCACGCGGGCAAAGTCGCGGGCAAAAGCGAGTAACATATACAACAAAGTATGATTAAACCCTATCATCATCATCATCACATCGTAAGAGTATATGAAGTTAAATTTGTACAGTACAAGTCTATATCTTTTTATCTTCGCTAATAATATTTACTAAGATGTTTAAAAAACTAAATGACCATAGATATTAAATGTATCTTACCAGCAAGATTAAACAAAACTTATTAGACCGGCGACACTCTATTTGATTACTAGAGCATAATTTTATTATTATGCTCTATATTGGGATGATCTCATCATGAAGTCGGTTGTAAGTCTTAAAAAATAATGTAAGATTTCAATGAGGTTCTTTATTAATTATTTATCTAACTTAATATTTGTTAAAATTTCCTGTTTCGGTCTAATTAGACCGGTAAAAGTAAATTCATATTGTAATGTTTGAAATGAGTTAATATCGTCATGATTATAATTACGTAGTTTGAAAATGAGTTTTTTTTGTTTATGAAGATATTTTTATGTTTTTAAGTTTAAATTATAGAATTAGGAACAAAACCAAAATCCCAATTATAATTGTAAAAATTGGTAAACCTATTTAGAAAATATTAAGAAATTAGTTTGGAAAATGTACCAAACTATATTTTTTTAAGATTATATTCTACAAAGTTCGTTATGTATGTAAAAATGTTTAATATTAGTATTTCATATTAATAAGGATAATAATATAATGAATGTAATGAAATACAAATTGTAAGGATTTATGTTAAAAATAAAGGCTTTGTCGATGTCAATTAATTCAAAACATAACACTCGATCCGATAGGGGAAACAGGGATAAAGGTGCCTTGGGCTGGCTTGGATCCCTTGTTACAATTACGATTCTTGTCTAAATTTAGAATCCTCATCCGGGGATACAATAGCACCCGCAACTAATATATGACCGAAGTGGCGCGGCGGGCGAAGGTCCGCCTGCGACGCAAGAGGTTGCGGGTTCGATTCCCGCCTTGGGACAAATGTTTGTACGATCTACAAATATTTGTTCCGGGTGTTCTGGGTATTTGCTATGTATAATAAAAAAAATATCATGTAATGTATATATAATATGTAATGTATTGTATTAAGTATATCCGTCATGTAGTACCCATAACACAAGCTCTGCTTAGCTTGGGGCTAGATGATGCTGTGTGGATTGTCCAGCATTATTTATTTATTTATACAAAATATTAATTTGTGTCACAAAAGTAGGTCATTTTTTAAGTTTCTATTTGTTTTCATCCTCGGTGGCCAATGAATATATACATATTATGCATATAATATTTAATTTAAATTATTTCGATTGTTAAAATTAATGATACCTACATTAACTTAATTTGATCATTCATCACTTCATATTTCAGCTCAAATATCATGAGCAATAAAACATTTCATGTGTTTATTGCTCATAATATTTGTATGTATTCCACATTCAAGGGTCATCTGTCGGGAACCATATAAGGGTCTATTGTTTACACAGCATTCATATTAATATGACTTCTAAATCTACCTAATAATCTGGCTCTATAGACTCAAAATAATTTCTACAACACCATAGATAGGTATTTTCGTTTTTTTTAAGTGTTTATCATGGACTGGTTTATAAATAGTTTTTTTCAGTCAATCAGTCAATATTATGTGTAGAAATCAATTCCAATGCGTGCTGTAAATTGCTTTTTTTGTTTCGAAAATTGAACCACGCAACACGGACCAAATGGTGCTATCAAGTTCAAGGTCGTATCCTCTAAGATACTAGGGACACAGAATCTATGGAAGCTGGATACAAATTCTTGTTTTCATATTTTGTCGTACATACATAGTCCTTATTACAGTGGACAAGGGGTCAAAATTGCAATTAATACAGTGATGCAGACTACAGCAGAACTCTGTTAGCTCCCCCTTACAACGAGTGGGCTTGAAACGTGTCAGGGTGTTGGTGCGGGTGTATGTTCATGTCGGGGAGCCTTGCATGTGTGCAATACCACCCTAGTTGGTTTCTATCGATCTGTGACGTCACGTTACTTCGTGCTTCTGATTGTTGAAACAACCCTTTCTTGCTTTATGGTAGCCTAGTTATACCGGAAGCGAAAACCTTTGATGTTAGCACGGCCTTTAGGGTGGTTGAGGGAACTCCTCTCGTATGGTTGTGTTTGGTGACTTACAATTTGGTTGAAACATTTACACGGAAACGTGAATGGCGCGTGCTAAACTCAAGGAGCCGCACTTATAAACATATTTTGTTCGCCATTGTTGTGTAATTTGCTGTTTAATACCTTGTACAAAAAGTACAGATTTAATTAAAACTGCTACTGTGATTGTGATCTCGTATTTTCAAGTTGTTCTTGAACCTCTACGTGTGTATATTAAGGACGATACCAATACAGAATACTGACCCAATATTCCAAAAAATCTTTGCCAATTATGTCAAATATGTTCTTAAAACCTTGAGACTTATCTCTAAACGAAAAATATCATTCAAGCTTCAAACATTTAGGAAAAAATATGTAAGCTATGCCTATGTCAATTTTATTTTGTACTTGTTCATTAAATGACTATTTCTTCACATTTATCAGTCAACGATAAGTCTGAAATTTATTAGGATAACGTGCTAAATGTAATTATTAACTATTACATTAGCACGTTTTCATAAATTTCTTCAAACAGAGCAGAATTTAACAAAATATGCTCATTATATATATAGTCATAACTGTTTCGTTCAAGTAATGGTGGGCGCTGCTTCATTCTATTACTTCGATTCGTAAAGTGTCGTGTTTACAGCACTATAATATATTTTCAATATGAACGACGCCCTTCGTCCTTCCTACAAAACGATACCGGCAATTTCTAAAAATAATATCGTAAAAAGGTTGCAAGTGTGACAACGCTTCATAAAATATTAAAACATTATTTTTTATTTAACAGAAACGCTGCTATAGTGTTTTTTATTACAAAAAAATAACCTGTTTCCTTGTGGCTTAGAAGTATGTTTCCGCAGGTGACCGATATCAGAGATCGCTTTAATGATTAATACAGACAAGAGTAGGTACCTATAATTAATGATTCCGACTGAATACTGTGTTAATTTAACGGCACGGTTGGCGCAGAGGCTGAGCGATCGACTGCTGCGCCGCGTGTCGTGGGTTCGATTCCCGCACGGAACAAATATTTGTATGGCCTACAGGTAATTGTTCCGGGTCTGGCTGTTCGTGTATGTGACTTTAAATGTTTGTAAACGCACCCACGACACAGGAGAAATTCCTAGTGTGGGGCAAAGTTTAAAAAAAAAAAAAAAAAAACTATTGAACACACGTAGTCTATCCGAAAAGTATCCATAGTGTCCGACTGACCTCTTCAAGACATGATCGTAATCTGCAGGACGTAGTTCATGCGTGTATTTGTTGACGAATCCTTTTTTGTAATCGTCAAATAATGTCTGACATAGTGCGAAAGTATAAGTTCGTTCGGAATTGTGGTTCTGGTTTGGATCAAAATAATACATTTTTCAATCACTTCCGATTTAACTGAAACTCTTGATATATCTATAAATTCGATGACCATGCAATACTTTATTCGTACTACGGAGCTGGCTTGATGACGCATTTACATAAAGTTTAATATTGAAGTACGATTAGAAAGGTGACGATTATAATAATAGACTGAAGAAATGTGCTTCCACAGTCAAGTTAGTCGAACGCAAGATTCTAGTACTTCATACAACTGCGAACTCAGCAATATTTCTATTTTAACTTATCAATACTTTATGGGCTCTCGAGCTCTGTTTAATAAAGCTAGGTGAACATTTACAGACAGACAGCAAATTTGTATACAACCAGAATTCCCGACAAAAATCTTGACAGAAATTCTCCACTTGATGTACTTGGGTATCTACTATTGTGAAGCTCACTGCCACGTACACATAATTTGAACACGTAATACGAAAAAATCTACAACGAACGATATTAAAAGCGTCCGAAGAAGGAATTATTTCCAGGTTTGACCAGAAACCGTTTAGCCACTTATTGAAATAAGGATTAGTTTGAACCTATCAGAGGTAAGACACTGTTTTACATGTCAGAGTCCGGGGACCAACCGTTCAGACGGTCAGGTTGGCTCCCGGCCACCGACTGCCGTATTCTACGTAGAACGCGTCCTTTTATAAGCAAATGTGACGCATTCGAGCCAACTGACTCGAAACTGCAGATGGAGGCGTTTTGTGCCCCGCGACGCGTGTTCACATTCGCGTTGGTAGGTGACCTTCTTGCAGAAATTGCATTGCGCAATAACTCTACTTCTGCCCGTATATCACTGATGGTGTTATTGGACACCTCCAGCTGATGCTGCATCTCGACCTGACTTTGCTTCAGGAGTGTAATGTCCTTCAGCAGCCTGGTGACATCTACGTGGTCGAACGTGACGGGAGGCAGCTTAGGCAGATCCTTCGCCACGAATTCATGCACGTCGTCCGGGCCGGTCTCCTTCAACAACGTAATTATGTCTTGGAGACTCTTCTCTGTGCCATCCCTTCGCCGAGACGGCATTTGGCTCAGTTTGCCGAGCGTCGTGAACAGCAGCAACTTGGCACTGCTGATGTCCTCCTCCTTATAAGATGACTTGCAGATCTGCAAGATAATAATAATAATAATAATAATAAGTTTATTTGTTAGAATACTGTTGTTACATAGGTGTTACACATAATATGATGTCCATAATATTCTGCTGTTTCCAGCGCACAAATATTTCAAAGAGTTAAAATTAATAATAAATCATACAATGTCGAAAATAAGTAAAACGGTAACCACTATTAAATACAATGTTAGGGGTTATTAAATATAATTTCAAGAATTATTTAATACAACGAAGAGAAAAAAGAAAACAAAAATGTCAGTACAATGTCATAGAATGAATATTAGGAGGTAAGTCACCGTCTAATTTAAATTTTGAGTCAAATTTTTCATTTAAAAATTCAATCGTTGAGTAGTAACACTTTTGCAATAGAAAGTTAAATAGTTTATTTTTAAAAGTCATGAGGTTTAGACTTTTAAAAGCATTAGGTAAGATGCTGACTTCGTCCATGTAGTCAATGGCATGCTTGATGAATGCCAGAACTTCATTGGCTATGAGCGTTTGAGTACTCATAGCGGAATCCGGGCAGCGGCTAAAGCCGCGCTATTCGCGAATATAATATTCAGTCGGAGCAGCGAAAACGCGACCGTACTCGACCGCGCATTGCAACTGACTCCAATTAATAATAATTATGCTGCACGGACTTTAAAATCTTTGGGATTTGTATACAACGTGCCCAAACACAACGGGACTATTTTGCTTAGTTAAAGAGTATTTCCACCTTTCAGTTTCATCCTGTTTCTTGAAATGTTTTCATAAATTGTCCAAGATTCCAAAGGCAAATTTAGCTAAAGATCGGCAAACCTCATAGTAAAGTACATCATCACACACCATTCAGTTTACTGCATAAATATTGCCAGTATTTTCACTTATCTATTGAACTGCCTTTGGAAAATAACAAGCATTTACGAAAATGTTAATAATAGATTTATTAGCAATTGGAGACATGACCGTTAAAAAATCTAAAAACTATCAAAAAAGAGAAAATACAGCAGCTGATTAATTTACGATAAATCAATCACCATCACATAGTTCATCAATATCATCATCCCACAAGATATGGAAACCCTGCACGTTATAAAATTTTAAGCTTAGTTTTAGGGATCAATTGATCGCCGGCGATCAGCTGACTGCCGTAGGATTTGGGCGAGCGTCGAACTGGATTTCGTAGACATCTATGTGTGAAGACCTACCTTTGTACGTGTGCTTGACCTCGATCAAATTTTATAATAATTCTTCTTCTATTAATTCTATGAAGCAGTGAAAATTGTTGGTTAGTCGAATTAATAAACTAGAAGAAAATTAAAATTAAAATCGCGAATTCTAGTGTTACATATTTTTGGTGGTGCTAGGTTTTGCCAACTACGAAAATACGATTCGAAGATTTTGTGATTAAATATGGATGGGCGATACCTATACGGTCTTTTTACAATATGAAAAATGGTTACGACAGTTTTATTAAATGACAGTCATTTTATAAAACATAAAACAATAAATACCATTATTTTTAAAATTTTATATTACTACCAGCAGTGGCTGTTTGATACATTAGAACTTGGTACTACTTAGTACCAAGTAAATCTGAGTTAGTCTCTTTCTAATCGAAAGAACCTACTCATTAATTTCAAGAGATAAAATTGCGTATATAGTCCATGTCAACATTATAACCATAGAAGGTACCTAGGAGTTGTTCTCTCTGAAAAGATCCTGTCAAATGTGTTTTCACTGTGATGCACTGAGGAAGTCGTGGCTAAATAGAAATAGATTACAGCGGGTTGATCAAAGGGTAAACTGGTAAACCAAAGGTTGACTGGTAGAAAATGCCTATGGCATTAAGTCCGCCTCTGTACATTTGTGTGCTTAAAGTATTAAATAAATAAATAAACTATGCTTGCCGAGGTCAGTCTGTGTCTGTGTGGATGGGTGGCTGTTCGTAGAATATTGATACCGTGCTTCGGAAAGCACGTTAAGCCATTGGTCCTGGCTGTCATTTGTAGATCTTTGAAAGTCGTTACGGGTAGTCAGGAGCCCGAAAGTCTCACTATCAGTCTAACTAAGGGATATCGTGTAACCCAGTAACTGGGCTGTGGAAATCAGATGGGCAGTTGATTCGTGTAAAATACTGGTATACATCTGCATCCGGTTACATTGGAAGCCGACCCCAACTTGGTTAGGAAAAGAATTTTATCTTTTTTTTTACATAGTCTCACACTATTACTTTTCCGGTATCGTGGGTGTGATTACATACATTTAAGCTCATATACACAAACAGCCTAGGCAGAAGGCTAGGCAGATGATGATGATGCAATAGAAAAACGGTGCGCAGCAATTGTAAATGAAGAACTCTTACCTCCTTTTATTTCCACTGGACACCAATAGACATGAGCAGCATTTGTATAATGAGGTGCCACAGGCGTTGGATTGGCTGAAATTTGAAAATAAATCGATTAAAAAATGAAATATAAACGGCTAGACATTTTGGGATTTTTTTGTATTAAAATGTTCGGATTTGTTTTTGGACTTTATAAAATATTATATAGGCAAGTTTTGTATCTATTCGACTTAGTTTTTGCAGGAAGAAGATAGTGTAAAGCCACCATACACATAAGTACAATAGTCAGTGTTATTATTGATTTCATTGTGTATGTCAATAATGTATCTCTCGTAACAAGAGTTGTGTCAAGTTGTTAAGTTGCATCAGTGTGGCGTCCAAAGCGGTGGCGAAATTTCTAAGATTAGAAAAGGATGGATGAGAGATTCCTAGAATAGCAATATCACTGTTCATTTATATTACACGACTGTCGGCGTCTTCTATATTTGTTTCACTGACGCTATAATTCTATGAAGCTTTAGTGTACATGACCACTTTTTGCTTTAGTGTACATGAAAATTTGTCCGAGAGCCTGTTCAGCCTGTTAGTAACACTCGTAACCCAACAAGGAAAAACAAAGCATGTTTAGCAAAAAGCACATAACTGAGTTTAAACTATTATCAATGGGAGGGGGAGTCTGTTCTTAAATTTACGAGACTGGCGACATATTGGCTCGCGCCTGCGCGAGCCAATATGTCGCCAGTCTAGACGATATGGCACGGACGGCGCTCCAAACCGTCAGAGTAGGTTTATCACTTGCCCCGACAGGGCGGCAAGGGATAAATCTACTCATAAATCACTCAAAGAACATTCTAAATACAAAAATGGGGTAGGCACAGTTAGAGCACATGCTACCCGAAACGTTATTAAATGACTTTGCTAAAGGAGGAGGTTTTCAATTCATCTCTTTTTTGGCTGTATGTTACGTGATGTCTCTCTCTAAATTAATTTTGGTGAAGTATATTTTATGGAAATAATATTGTAAAAGACAAGGACTGTAGCTTTAGCTGTTTTGAATAGTTGATTTTTGCCACCAACTTCCGGGGTTAAAGTTATTTTACACCTTTTAGTGTTTTTTTAAGTTGTAAAAAGAAGATTTTATTTCTCGCTTTTTAGTGGGTCGGTTTGTAAATGATCTTAGTCATAATAGCCAAATGTCAACAGCTTGTCATATTTTACAAAGTATCGCTTTCCTCGGTGTAGAGAAGTTAATTGTTGAGGAGTTCTCCAGGTGGTCCACCATCAACTCCCCTTACCATAATTATGCATTGCAACATAAGTGGGCAACATATTTAAGTAAAAATAAATGATAAATTATATTTATTTCTGTAAATAGGTTTTTACAAACATTTTAACACGTCAACAAGTATAGTGATTTTTTAAAGTAGGTTGGTGTTTCGCTATCTAACTATTCTGAGACAAAACAGCATAAGGAACTCAGAACAGATCCACCATAGAAAAGGGAGGCTCCTCCGAACTGCCAAAAGGTTTTTGTTTGGCATCGGGATCTCGCACTTTATCCTTCAGTGATTTCTACTGCTGAACCAAACTTTCCCGTAACTTAATTAGAAATAAATTATTTAAAAAATATTTGTATATTTTGATGTCAGAAAATACGTGAAGCCGTTGTCATGGTTGTTACTTGTAGATCTTTGACAGTCGCCTGACGATACCCTTGGAAAGCCTTACAACCAGTCTTACCAAGGGTATCGTATTGCCCAGTTACTGGGTTGTGGAGGTCAGATAGGCAGTCTCTCCATGTTAAATACTTGTATTCATCTGCATCCGGTTAGACTAGAAGCCGACCCCAACTCTTCTGTTTATTTATTAAAAATGGAAATTATCGCAAAAGGGATTTCAAAAAATAAATCGCGGGAAAACGAAGTACCATAATGGTTGCTTTTAACCAGAAACTAACTAGATTTACAGCAAAGAAATAAGGTGACAAAAGCAAAGGGACGGAAGGAGGCGGTCATATAATGTGCACATTTTTTGGGAGAAGTAACGGACAGTTAATACGTCTACTAAGCCGAAACGATGTGTTATCCCTTATAGCGTGTTATATATATTATAACCTGTTTTACGAGCAACGAAATAAAAATAGAGAATTGATACAAAATATCCTGGATTAGACAGTACTCGGGCATCAATTCTTAATATGCAGCGCCACCATCACTGTCATTATGATTCCCTTTCACCGCACTTTATGAGCATAATGTGGAGTAATTTTCATTTCATATTTTGGAATAATCCTCAATAAAGCAAAACACGTCACATTAGCATACATACACTACACGACATGCAGGTTAAGTGAGAGTGAAATGAGCTGTCAATTCCTAGCATATGTAGTGTTCAACAGCTTACATCACCTTCACCTTACTTCCATTTTAATGGGATTTATTACAGAATAGCATTGCTGCTCTTAAACATTTATTTCACGAACGGAGACCACCGTGAATGTAACCAGTCATCGACTCATGAGCATCGAGTGGCTCTAAATTAACACCGCGAGATACTGACCGCTATGCAGAAGCTATGGAAATACTTATTTTATTAAAAAGGTCTTAGGTTTGAAAAAAACATTTGACGACGTTGGATTCATTTGTCCTATTGGAATAACGCATTTGGTGTGATGAGCACTTAAACATCTCCAAGCTTTATACACAAATACTTAATATACAGCTTTTTAAATCGTATTATTTTTAGGGCTAGACATTAACGGAATTTATTTATCAGCCTAAGGTATAGCTGTTTATACTTTGACACTTGAAAACTTTTAAAATATAACGAATTTATAAGAAACTAGCTTTTGCTTATTACTTCGTTCACGAGGACCTCAAACACGCATGAATTTTGTAAAATCTCGAAGCCCACGGTTTCAGTACAAGTGATACTGGCTAGTTTTATTAAATTTGACCAACTAAGAGTTCTTTCTTCAAAATAATTTAATAATCCGGACCTGATACCGAGAAGATCCACATCAAACCAACATTTTGACAACTCATGTTAGAGCAATTTAGTTATGGCAAAATTAATTTTAAAAACAGCACCTGCAGTCCTTGGACAGTTTTCCTTTCTCTCTCTCCTATGGATTCCATCCGACACCAATATCAGATCGTGGTATAAATAATACCACTACAATGGATGCGGCCTGATGCTTGCTAGTAACTGTCCAAACGAAATATAAGATATTCTTTACATTTGTAAGGTTTTTGCAAAATTCTGATTGGTAATATATTAATTAAATATGTAAAAATAGTAAAAGTAATGATTAGTAGACCAATGTATGCAGGATAGGCGCGGGAGACCCGCGAATTATAGAATTGGTCTAAAAAGCCCAGTAAACTCTCGGTTCCTTTTCTATTAGTACTAGGAGCGCAGAATCTGTGTGGAGATTTATTTTTATTACTACTACTACCCTACATAACAGAACACCGGCTACAATGCCTTCCTCTGATTTGTGTGTAACGTCTAGACTAATGAAGCGCACAAGCGTAAAGCTAGTCATGCCTCTCTCCGTGACAGAGAACCAGGCTGCCAGAGTACTTGGCCCGGAGCTTACGCTTGTTATTACGGACGACCGTAATGAACGAGCATGTGGGTAACGTAAATAGACATACACTAAAGTTGTTTAAATTTGAAACATTACAGGTACATTTATTGACAACATTTTTTTTTTCAATAAACTAAGTAACAAATGTTATCAGAATACCAAAATAATACTAATTCGACCAATTTACCGAAATATAGTAACTTTGTTTAATTACAATTTGAGAGGAGTATTTTGAGATGATAAGGGTTTTGTTAGATAGATACTACGAGTAACTAGCCTTCCTACATGTCCCACTCCCAAACACTCCCGAATATTATATGTTTGACTGTTTGAGCGTATTGTTTGTTGTTTGTGTGTTTGAGCGTTTTGCTAGTGTATAAAGAAATATAAAACAATTACATTTTCGTACGTTGAGAACTGAGCATACAAAAATACCAGCCTGTTATTGTCTTACTGAAGAGCATAAACTACGAATAAAAGTAATGTTATTGGAACGGAAAGCCCACACGATAAACTGGGTAACTGAAATATAACCGTTTTACAGCAATGTCACTATACCTTAGTATAGCCTATAAGCGAAGAAAATTCTATCATTTCCTAGCATCTCCTTGGCTGCTACTAAATGTTGCGATGGCCGACGAGTTGCTGCGGCACGTAGCGCCACTCTATCGTAGCGCTACGTGCCGTAGCAAATCTCAGGCCATGGGTCTACGAGTGAGTTGTTTTGTGTAGGTACTGTTACTTATTTTTATTTGTTTATAAAGGTGGGCACCTTTATAAACAATATCCACTCTAGGATTTTTTCCTGTATGGTGTTCAAATTCACATACACTAACAGACAGGCCCAGATTAATTACGAATACAAAGGTGGTCTTCTGTTTCAAAAAAAGCAGCCTGAACCTGTAACCACTAAAATGCGTAGCATGAGTTTAACAGATTATAGTTTTATTAAAAATATTGAAAAGTAAAAAGATTCTCCTCGGCAGGGAATCGTATCCTGGTCACCCGCGTGATAGGCGGGAAAACTAACCACTACACTACCGAGGATTGTGGCTGAAATCCTGAAATTAAGGTTCCCTTGTTTCTTTTCATCGCAACAACACTGGAATTTTAGCAAAACTACAAACTGTCTCTATGCAAATTTACACGTAAAAGAAGCAAAAAATGAACGAAAGATTAACGGCTTGTTGAAAACATTATTTTGATTTATTAATGTTATTTTGTTAGAAATTATAATAATAATAATAAAATGGCAACTCTGGATGTCATTGTCCGTCGTCCGTAAATTTCTATAATTCAATTTCCAACTTCATTGTTTTTAGTAGTATAATTATATCGAAAGTTTTGTAAAATTTTAAACAATTAATAGCATTACCCACATGAAAATACAGAAAACCAATAAACATCAAAATTATCAAAATTATGAACAGAATGACGAGTCCACTACAGTCAGTTTGTGACACCTGTTACAAAAATAATGTGAAAATATAGTAAAATGTCGACGAAACAATGATAACAAGAGCCCATCCCCGGACTCGCCGCTCAGCTCCGCCTCGCCGCCGCCGGGCCTCGGATCACCAGTGACACCGGTGGTTGCAGCCGCGTCGAGCTCGAGCGACGAGTATTTTTCCCCGACGACGTCGCCAACACATGTACGTCGGCAGGGGAGAGGCCGGCCACCGAAGAGCTTGGGATCCAGGGGCCAACCGGCCCCGAGCCAGGTCCCCGCTACCGGTGGTTGTGTGCAGCGCATGAGATGGACTCAGTCCATGAACGAGAACGTCATGCGCGCATATTACGGGTCTACAGAGGGGGGAACTAACCTCACTGCGTACCGTGTTAGGATGCTGTCTCTGTTTCAGGGATTTGAACCAACCGTAAACGTCTCGGCCCAACGATTATCGGATCAGGTGCGGGTCATCCAACGCAACTATAGGTTGGACGATGCTGCACTTGATAGGCTGCGCTCAGAGATGCTGAGCAACCATATCGTCTTGACTTCGACACAGACCGCGGTACAAGCGCCTGCTTTTAATGCAATCCTTCCGCGGTCCAATCATGTAAGTAATGAGGCAGATACAGTTGTTACAGTGATACAGTTGTTGATACCTATATGGATTAAACGGGGAATATTTCAGCGATAGTTTGAGTCCACTTTGGTTTTGCTTAGCCCTGAATCCGCTAAGCACATTGCTGGAGGATTCAGGACTAGGCTATCGGTTGAAAAGAGGTGGTCAGGTCATATCACACCTCCTTTACATGGATGACCTAAAACTCTTTGCCCCCAACAATTTGCGACTGATGGAGCTACTGAAAATAACTGAATTTTTCAGTAATGTGCGGTCATGCATGTAAAGCGAGGGGAGATTGTGGAATCCGAAGGGATTCAACTCTCGGATTCCATACACCTTAGATCCCTCTCCTCATCCAAAAACTTATTATAGTATAGTATTTGGGTATGTCGGAAGCGTTAGGCATTAATGTTACTGACATGAAGCAATCGCTGAAGGAGCGCTTCTTTGGCCGCCTGAAAAAGGTATTTAATTGCTTTTTATCGGGCGGAAATAAAGTGCGCGCCTTCAACGGGTTGGGTCATGCCGGTTTTAATGTACTCTTTCGGCATACTCAAATGGACTCAGACCGAACTCGAGGCCCTGGATAGAAGGGTCCGTACACTGCTAACCGCAAACCGGATGCATCACCCACGATCATCGGTAAGGAGGTTGTACATCCCGCGGAAATGCGGAGGTCGAGGCTTCTTAAATGCTAAGACACTCCACAACCGCGAGGTGTGCAACCTCAGGGATTATTTTTTAAAAACCGAAATCCATGGCTAAAGAGAACTGGCGCAAACCTGTAGTGCTTACTACCGATGACCGCAAGCAGGTATGGCAAAGCAAGGAGCTTCACGGGCGCTTCTATCGGGCTCTTCATGGGCTCGATGTGGATTTCTTAGCGTCCGTATCCTGGATACGATTTGGTGACCTCTTTGGGGAAACTGAAGGATTTGTCTGTGCGATTATGGACGAAGTTATTCTGACGAACAACTACCGGAAACATATTATGAAGGACGGGACGGTTGATATGTGTCGGGCATGCCACCGTCCGGGTGAGTCCATCAGACATATTATTTCTGGTTGTTCTCGTCTGGATAACGGCGAATATTTGCACAGACATAACCAAGTGGCTAGGATTATCCATCAGCAACTTGCTTTGAGGTACAAGCTTGTGGAATCTGAGGTACCGTACTACAAGTATGTGCCCGACCCAGTTCTCGAAGATGACCATGTCACGTTGTACTGGGATCGGTCTATCATTACTGACAGGACTATTGTTGCCAATAAGCCTGAAATAGTAGTGATAGACCGATTAGCGCGCCGCGCAGTGATAGTGGATGTCACCATCCCACATGACGAGAACCTCGTGAAAGCCGAGGAGGAAAAACAGATTAAATATCTTGACTTAGCACACGAGGTTGTCGACATGTGGAATGTGGACTCGGCTGTCATTGTGCCGATCGTCGTTACGGCCAATGGCCGACCATCTGTCGAGGCTTTCGTTACACGGTTGGATCAAAGGCCTGATACAGAAGGCAGTACTCCTCGATACGGCTCGCATTGTGAGGAGGTTCCTGTCTCTGCAATCCTGCCATCCTGCCATCCTGCTCCTGCCATCGGTGGACTACTATTTTTTATATTTTTAAATGTTTTTGTATTTCTTATATTTAAATATGTTATTTATATGTATATACAAAGAATAAAGAGAAATATTGTATAATTATAATTTTATTGGAACAAAAACACAATTTTACAACTTATTTGCGTACGTAAATAGCTACATTAGTTAAATAACTGTTGCAGCCATTAACGCCCACCTCCAGGAAAGACACAGCGTTCCAAATTTCAGATATGAAACTAAAAAGTAAAATAATTTACTACAGATTGATGAAAAATTAAGAATTTAAACAAAATGTAAAGAAAAATTAAAACTATTTAAGGTACTTAGTACATGTGGTAGTGTTGTGTGTGAGTGTAGCGCATGTCTGTAGGGTGTAAGGGTAGGTTGTGCCTGTGGGACCTCCCCATGAGCACACTCCACGCTACCTTGTGTCTGGTGTGCATGTTAGCGTAAGAAATATTTTTTATGGTTTCACAAACATTTCTAATTCCTCATATGTTAGAGAGTGGAGCCATTCATCAATATTTTTTTGCAATTTTGGAAAGTACATGGATAAATAGTGAGCTCTTTATTTATTTTATTATATAGCACGGGGCTACAGAAAACGAACTACCGGCGGGCAGTCTCGAGTTTGACACTTGATGTAGGACAGACTCTGTCAGTTCTTCGTTTTTTCCTTTTAAGATCAGGTTCAAAAGTTAGGGTTAAGTGTTTCCGCAACACTGTACTTAGCACAAAAAAGTGCCTTACCGTCGGTAGCTTCCACAGCATGTACAGTTCGCGGGTAGGGAAGTGGTAGGGTTTAAAGGCCATTACCTTAAGGACAGCCCTCTGCGCCCTCTCCAAACGTTGCATAAGGCACTTACCAGCACCACCCCAGACCGAAATACAGTATGTTAAAATGGAGTGGGCAAGAGCAAAGTACACAGTTCTCAGGATAGAAAAATCGGCAGAGGTCCTTAAGTTTTTAAAAACGAAAATTAATTTTCTAACCCTAGACACCAGTGAATTGATTTGCACACTCCATGTCAACGCGCTGTCAACCCAGACTCCAAGATATTTGATAGAGTCAGTACACATAATTTCAAGACAGCCACAAGTGGCAGTTCTAACTGTATGGCATACATGAGCAGTCAGGCGGAAAGCCGGAGCTGGTTGTGAAGCTTTCCTTGGACTGAAACTAAACTTATGAATTTGGTTTTACCAAGGTTTAGGGTGAGCAAGTTCTGTGTGAGCCATTTAATAGTAGCTAGCAAGGCTGCTTTAATTGTGTTTTAGTAAACTTTTTTTCCGACGTATGCGACGCAGTTTGCATAGATAGAGCCATTACTAACAAGTTCCAATACTGTGGATGGATGGATGGATAGAAGGCACGACGTGATACAAATGCAAGAAATATAAACTGTCGACCTTCACAAACCGCGTTATAGGTTTATACTTAAGAACTTTCGTGGTCAATCTACATAACAGTATTAGTTCTGGTTCCAGGCATATATACCAATTTCTATTCGTCTCACATCTGGACAGTTAGACGTTGCAACCTTCTGTTATATGATGATAATATGATCCATGATTCTTGTACGTAACAGGTGCGGAACATTGCATTCCGTTTTCACGGAATCGGAACTGATACCAGGTTGATGTCTACTATGTGGGACTTGTGTGGCTGGTTGCATGTCTTTTTTCTGTAGGCGTGCCGCGACACTGAAGCATGATTAGACGCTGCCGAGCGTCGCTGCTCAGCAACTTGGCGAACAGCCCCGCTAGATGAGACCCCCAATTACCAGTGAGGGCCAAGTGGAGAAGGCCAAGGTGTCGACTTAGGCAGTTGTGAACAGTTAGCCATTCCAACCTCTTCTTATATCATGATCTATCTCCTAGTATACGTCCGTAACAATGCGCTGTTTCCAATGAATGGGAACTGAAACAACATAAGTAGTTCACTGAAGAACAAACAGGTGGCTAACAATTTTTTTAAATAATATATTTATTTTTTATTTTATTTTTATTTTATTTTTATTTATTCGGACAACAAGGATCCATGATGTTAGTAATACCTTAAAGCTAGTGTTAGTAGTAAATTTTATTTGAAATACATTTTGCACAGAAGATGACCAAGTAAAGTACAAATTTCTCACTTGGCCATCATCTCCACAAAATGCCTCAGAATGGGAGAATAAAAGCTCTCTGACACTGTTTTCAGAATGCTGTTGCTACTGGCCCGTGTTCTAGTGACTAATGATGCGACTTTTTTTCGAATGATTGCATGAAAGTCGTCAGTTCGATTCTGTGCAAACATTTCCGATGCACTACAGAAACGGGGCAGTCTCAAGAGCATTCTGAAAATATTATTGTATTGGACGCGCAAGACATCTAGCGACCTTTTGGTGTAGCTGGTCCATAGACCCCCCGTGTACAGACCCTGACAAAATGCGTTGAATAGTGTTATCTTGACCTGGTCGGAACAGCGGGAGAATCTACGTGCCACCATATTACTTCGGACCGCCAGTGCCCTACGCTCCCTCTCAATATCTACATTGTCTTTAAGGTCGTCGGTAAGTATGTGCCCCAGATATTTAAATGTATTCACTCTTTTTATGCTCAGGCCATTTAGGGTAAGATTAGGGGCATAGTCTAAGCATTTACCGGCGGCCTTAAAGACCATGCACTCACATTTCTTAACATTGTACACGAGCCCATGTGTAGCAGCATAGTCCTCGCACACTTTTAACATGTCTGCAATGGAACCTGCAGTCGGGCCCAGCAGCACCATGTCGTCCGCATAGCTGATACTGTTTATATTAACACCATCAACCCGACAACCGACACGCATGCTGCTGAGCTCGACTATGAGATCATTAACAAAAAGGTTGAAGAGCCCAGGAGATGTCAACCCCCCTTGTCTCACACCACACTCCAGCCCATACGTTCCAGAGAGTGTGTTGGACCACTTTACATTATTAGTTTGGTTCGCGTACCAATACTGCAAGATTTTCCGAACTTCAGCCGGTACATTCCTGTCCCCCAACTTCTTCCAGAGCACATCGTATGACACAAGGTCGAAGGCCCTGGAAAGATCCAGGAAACAGGCATATACCGGCGTTTTACGATCAGTATAATATATATAGTAGATATTAGGTCTTTACCTATGAAATTGCCGTTCTGCAGTACTGGCCATTTCAAATCAAAATATTTTTTGTTTGGCTAAGAATTCTAATTTCAAATTAATTTTATTTTAAAAACATGGATTTTTTTTTCCAAAAGTAGTCATTTGTTTATTGATAAGTGTTACATTTTCATCGCATTTAAATCTTTTTCGTCATCATGGATACGTTAAAAATTCGAGTAATTATGGAATATGAGTACCGTCGTGGCAGCAACGCGGCACAAGCGGCACGCAACATCAACGACGTTTACGGAGCTAACACTACAAACCAACGCACTACCTGTTATTGGTTTGCTCGCTTCCGTTCTGGAAATTTCGACCTGAAAAATGAACCTCGCGGTCGTCCGAAGACTTTGGTCGACAATGACGAATTAAAGGCGATTGTGGAAGCTGATGATACACAATCTTTTTTTTTTTTTTTTTTTGTTTGGTGGTCTAGCGCCGGTGTGATTCAACACAGCTTCTTACCAAACGGGGTGAGCATTACTGCAGATGTGTACTGTGAAGAATTGAACACAATGATGGAGAAGCTGGCACATCTCCAACCAGCATGGGTCAATCGCTCGTCTCCGCTGCTCCTGCACGACAACGCGCGACCTCATACTGCACAGCAGACGGTCTCCAAGTTTCAAGAACTGGGGTTGGAAGCTCTCCGTCATCCGCCCTACTCACCAGACCTTGCGCCTACAGACTACTACTTTTTTCAGAATTTGGATAACTTCTTGGCGGGAAAAAAATTCAATACCCGAGAGGCAGTACAAAATGCCTTTGAAGAATTTGTTGCCTCCCGTCCAGCTGATTTCTTTAAGAAGGGCATCAATAAACTGCCACTGCGTTGGCAAAGATGCATTGATTGCATGGGTGATTACTTCGATTAATACAAATAAAAAATACATGAAAAAAATTCATTTAAATTTTTTCATACAAAACGGCAATTTCATAGGTAAAGACCTATTATATAAATAATATGTATTTTAATTTTAAATGTTTTGTGACATCATTGCTGCAATTTAACAGGCCCAGCCGACACCTTGCAGCAGTGGTTCACAACCTTACAGTCAAACTTGCTAGCTACCATAGATAAGATGCTGTTGGCGCAGCCCCGTACCTTACGGACCAAGGATGCGCACCGTTTCCGCATCACCGTGTAAAAACAGTCCACGTGAGCTGTATGATTTTTGAGTATAATGAACCCACAGACTACAAGCGTAAAAAGACGTGCAATACGCACTAAATATAGTGCGTTGGACTTCTCCAGAGGCACGCCTGAATCTGCAAGCGTGTTAGCTAATGTTAGCTCTCACACACAGCTCCCTATCAATATCCTCATCGTCCCTGCGGTCAGTGACCAATAAGTGACCCAGCTATTTAAATCGGTCTACCCTCACAAGGTTTATACCGTTTATTTTCACTGGAGGCACTGCTTCTGTGTATTTACCCCTGACCCCAAAGACCATGACCACACTCTTCTTAACATTATATGCCAGACCATGTATTCTGGCATATTGCTCGCAAGTGGCCACGAGTGTCCTTAGCCCGCAGATTGACACGCTCAGCAGCACCATGTCGTCAACGTAGCTAATATTATTAAATTCCGTTGTTTCGTGAATTGAAGAATACTAGAAATATATTTTATCATTAAGTCAATTTCGGTATTTGAACTTTAAAATTGAAATTAATTATTTAATCTTATGATATGAAGGTAACTATACCAAATATCCTTTATAACAGTTTAAATGATAGCATTTATAATGACATAAACAATTGACATTTACCATTTGTTTTAACATTTTTATGTTAAAGTTTGAATGATAAAATTTAAAGTGAGATAAGCATTTAACATTATTATGATAAATGATAGAACATATTATGACTTATGTATGAGGAGCTCGTGGCTAAATAAAAGAGCCGCACGGGTTGATCGAAGGTTAAGCTACGCTTGCCGAGGTCAGTCTGTGGATGGGTGACCGTTCGTAACATATCGAGACACCTCCGTACCTTCGGAAAGCACGTTAAGCCGTTGGTCCCGGTAATAATTTGTAGATCTTTGACAGTCGTTACGGGCAGTCAGAAACCTGAAAGTCTGACAACCGGTCTTACCAAGGAATACCGTGTTGCCCATTAACTGGGTTGTGGAGGTCAGATAGGCAGTCGCTCCATGTAAAATACTGGTATTCAGCTGCATCCGGTTAGATTGGTAGCCGACCCCAACATAGTTGGGAAAAGGCTAGGCAGATGATGATATGACTTATGTATAAGTGCCTACATGATGCGTTGGAGAGTCCTCGTAATGCAAACATAAAATGTTAACCGCGGAACAAAATCATCACGAAGTTACCTCTTAATTCTATACGATTTCAATTAACACTTATACTTGTGTTTATATTTCCAAATCGGAAAAATCCGGTGGGTGAGTTTTTTTTACTATAACATTGAAAACAAAGTAAAGTAAATTCTACAAATGTTGGTAAGACTGATTAATATCATATACACAGAGGTATACTCGTAGATAAAATATGTAAAAGATAACATAGATAGATGTACTCGTATGGATTCATTTCATGGTAGAGCAGGTGAAATATAAAATAATTGCTCTGTAAAGTAAAATCTGTACTTACGTAATTTTAAAACGTTTCATTTGTAATATTTAAGATAATTCTACTAAAGTAAAAAAAGTCAACTTACTTTTAAGCTGAAAAAATGCCTTTAAGTTACCAGATCGTGAGCAACGTGACAGCAACTATAAAACATTTGAAAAATAGCGCTGAGTTGAATGCAAAGGGGAATGGGGACACTTAAAATGGGAAATATCGGAAAGCCTTTTCCCTCTCTTCACCGTAATAAACAAAACCATACCTAACTGATTTAATCGCCAGCGTTTGAAGGTCTGACATAGTACCTACGTGATATTGGCAAAATTGTGAGGTGTCTTCTTTAAAAGTCATTATTAAATATCCATTATATACACCCTCGGAGGAATGAATAAAGTCACTAAGTTTCTTTAGTATAAGTTTTGCTTTAGTAAATAAGAAACCTTGTTTGTTGTTCCAATTCTTTTCTAATTTCTCTGTTTGTATCGGAGTGGTTATGTGATTACTTGTTTGATATATTTTCTACGCCATATTGATACATTATAAGTGAGAAAAAGGTACAGAATAGAAATAGTATTCAATATACTTTATTCTTTCGCTAAAGGTTTCCCATACCTACAATTTCTTATTTTTAAGACATTAAGTAAAAAAACGGGCCCCTCATGATCGGATTGTGGTTAAGGGGGCGGGGCAACTAAATTTGGTTTTCAACAGTACTAGCACGTCATAAATGTGCAGAAGCTTCGTGAAGATTTACACAGTTGCCAAAAACATGAGGCGAAATGGAGAACTAACCCAACAGGTACTGGATTGGACCGACTTTCCTTAACAAGAAGCGCCACCATTTACGTGCACAAAACTTTGATCGGGAATGTAGTTCTCGGCTGGTATGCTTATTTCAATGGTTTGAACGAACCGAATGGGTTCGTCCCTTAGTACTAGTACGTCATAAATATGTAGGAGCATAGGTACTCGTAGCTGTCCCGTAGTATGATCAATTTTTTACTTCCGTTTATATAGTGGATTCCGTGCTATCCACGATATCGTATTGTATCAATAATTATTCTGTACGTTTTTGTCACTGAACTCCTCGTAAAGCAATATACTTTTACAATTTACCTCCTGTAATTAATACATTTTAATAAGCCTTTTAGCAAAGTGGCTCAATCCTACTATAATGTGGATCCAGCTTCAATTTAAATACCTAAAGGTTTAACAGGGTAAACTGCTAAATTTGCCAATATTTTATTCGTCTAAATAATTTAGTCCGTCTTCAATCTCTCTATTACAGATCAGATAGGCAGTCGCTCCATGTCAAATACTGGTAATCAGTTGCATCCAGCTAGAGTGGAAACTGACCCCAAAATAGTTGGGAAAATACTTGGCAGATGATGAATAAAACTGTGATCGTTGAGTTACATAATTTTGTAACAATGCCAGAATCACCTCCGGAGAGAGCTGCGAGTGTGGTAGAGAGACTAATCTAAATAAACCTTCTTAGACCGCTCGGCCATCCTACAAGTCAATGGACTTCTTTAAATACATTGTGTATTTAAAGAAGTCCATTGACTTACACTTGTTGAGCTAAACGTCTCCCCCATTCGTCCCACTATACATGATGTTGTGTCTTCTATAATATATTGTAACTAGCTGACCCAGCAAACGTTGTATTGCCATAGAAAAGTTGGTGATAGAAGGGTGAAAATTAAAGGTTGTACCTATGTATTTTTGTATGTTGTATAATCATAAAAAAAATAAAATGGAAAAAATTGTCTACAAAATAAAAATAAAAATTAGGGGAGGACCGCCCTTAACATTTTGGAGGATGAAAAATAGACGTTGTCTGATTCGCAGACCTAACCGATATGCACTCAAAATTTCACGAAAATCTGTCGAGACATTCCGGAGGAGTTTAATTACAAACACCGTGATACGAGAACTTTATATATAAGAAGATTAGATTCGTTTAAATAATTCAAAGAAATAAATAAATAATTTTTAATTAATAATTAAAGAATAATATTCATAGATACGAATATATCAAAACAAAAACTGGCTTCGAAAGATTATGGGAGTTCTGAATTTTATACATTTACACAACTAGAAGTATGTAATATCTTTTATATTATTATAAAATCTGAATTTTTAATCATAAAACCATTATCTTACTCAGATTCCTAATAGAAAGAAATAACTTTAAAACAACAAAATCTTATTTTATCCGTGGAATAAATGATTTATTCTTCGTTCATACTGAAGTTTTGTTCCACATTCCAAAAAAATCTTAGTTAGTCCCATATCACAATTGAAGTTTTGCTTCGTCCCAAATTACAAGTACCTTAAAGGAAAAGTCAACAAAAAAAATTGTATCTAATTATTTGATTTTTTTAAACAATAATTCTAGAGCGACTTAAGAGCGTTATTATAAAATAATACGAGTAAATTTTTAGAGATAGAGACGAAAGGTTCTTTGAAATAGTTGCATTTATGGTAAATATTTAATAATACTTAATCCTTTTTTTCCGATATTACAAAAAAGTAAGTTTGGCTTGTAAACCCAAACCAAACGATTACCGTAAACGCAAGGAATGCTTTGAAGTCTTCCGGCAGACCCACGGTTGTTTTGCTTGTTACGCATAATCTCTCGCTTTACAATGATAAAAGACTATAAACAGTAATGATCACTTTAAAAAGAAATCAGAATGCTATTTTGCCAATCGGTAAATAAATTCAACGCGTTCAAATCGTTTCCAACACACATCATCAATAATTTTTCAGAAAGAAAGTGAACTTTCTTTCTTAAAAAATGATTTAAGAGATATCTTCAGACGGTTTGCAATGGATTCCCACTTGCCTTATTTTCAATATTCGCAATTGGTTGTGGCTGCACTAACGTCTAAAAGTTGTGTTTTTGGTATCTAAAATCTATCGTTTTTCACAATGTGGTTGACATTCTGAAAAATCAGACAGATTGCTATGAAACTGTTCATGGTGCGAAAATTTCTGTAATTATTATAGATACATACATAAACTCACGCCTTTTTCCCACGAGGGTAGGCCGAAACTACAAAGCGCCATCTGCTATGATAATTACATATTAATAATTTTGGAATCAGAATAACCAAAACCTATCGATTTTTTCGAGTCTTAAAAAAATGAGGCCAAAATATTGGTCACGGGCTCTCGTACTAATAATAAAATTCTACCGAGAGACTACTAACTATGTAATTCCGTTTCATTATTCTTACAGGTGAAAGTAGTTTTTGGCCTATTTTGACCTATCTACATCTACACTAATATAATAAAGGGAAAAGATTTGTATTTTTGTATGTTTGTAACGTATAAACTCAAAAAATATCAGTAGTATTTCAAAAATTCTTTCATTATTCGAATGCTACAGTATCGGCAAGTAGCATAGGTTTTATTTTATTTCCAAAACTACGATTTAAAGTTAAAGTTCGAAGGGAAAGTACGAAGTCCAAGCGGACGAAGTGGTACCGTTTATACTGAGCCCACGTGTTTAAACATTGTGACATTGAAATACTAGGGTAACAGGCATCAACAGGAGTACGTTAGGTACGTAACTTTAGGGGGCCATCGCTCCCCTCATTTAATACGCAATTGGCTACTGCGCGCCCCTGCCTCGTCATGTGATTCAAGGTCATCAATACTAGGAGATGAGAAATAACCGACAGCTGTCGTTGCTAAAAATTGTCTGCATTTTAACACCGAACGTCAAGTCGACGTATACAGTTCCAAAGATGTTATTTTTATTTCTACCAGCGAAAAAGTAGTTGCAGTATGTACCTTTTAAATAAATCCTTACAAATGTAAAGTAAATAATATACGTTTTGTTAAGCGCATAACTTAAGAACTGCGGGACCGACGCGATTTTTTTTCGAAATTCCTTATTGTCCGAATAAGATTCTAAAGGAAAAACTAAATAAAAATGAACCTTGAAAATTAGAGAATTTAGCAAATTCTTTTTTCTATGGGATTCTTGTATGAATCGATATTTTAAGCAGGACAACGTCTGTCGGGCCAGCTAGTATAAATGCTCGTATAACTATATACTTACGGCGCCATTTTGTAAAAATCTAAATGTTTACGTTGCATATGAAACAGAATCTTTGTTAGATGATGTTTATTTACCACATAGTAAGGCTGGATATTTCGTATTATAACCGTATTATAGGCGAATTATCAAGTCAGTCGTCTACGCGTATAGTTACCATTGAATCTAAAAATGGTGTTCTTCATATTGACATAAGAGGTTGGGAAACGTTTTGCTATCCCTGGGATAAGTACGCAGTCCAAATTAATCCTATAGTCACCATTAGAATACTCAATATTTAGATTGCAATACTGTATATCTATATCCTACATCGCGATATTAAAAGTTATACACGCGACTGAGTATATATAAACGAGCCCGGCAACAATCGTCGGGCAAACAATCAGGTCCAGCCTGTCCCTTGCTGTCCTCTTCAGCGACGTCCTAAGCCGAGGTTCGTACCCCGCAGGGGGTGCCCTTAGCGATAGTCGCTTAGCTTATAAGTTTGTTTGCCTGGCTGGAGGCCTTAATTTTAATTAAGCCCCCCACAGGAAAGTTCGGTTGAGCAATAAATATCCCTGAAGGATAAACTGCGAGATGCCCATTCCAAAAAAAAAAAAACGTTGGGCAGTTGCCCACCAGACACAACACCCGTCTGGTCGGAGGATCCTCCCTTTTCAATTGTGGATGAGGAACTTTACACCCTGTTCCTCATACCTCCAAAGAACTTTAAGAAGACTGTTCATTGATACCTGTGACAATGGAGGTAGTGTTGCATCATAACAAATCCAGTTTGGTACCTACAGAGGGTCTCCGTCATGAAGTTGGCCGTGCTGCCGTTGTCAACCAGAACTCGAGGGTTGACTCTTTCACCGTTTTTGCTCACCACCTTCGCGATAGCTGTGGACAGCAATACATTGGGTGTACTAGTGTAGTGTATAGTATCAGTTGATAAGATGACACTATTTGATGTATCGATTAGCTAGGCGACACTATTTTACGCTAAGGGTATAAGGTCTTGATAAGGCTGCTCAGTCGGTTCAACATACAAGAGAGTATTGTACCTGGATTTGCAATATTTACAACCAGCCAATCGACAGTTCTTGGTTATATGACCAGATCGCAAACAATTTAGACAGACCTGTCATTCCTTAGCCTTTTGTATTCGTGATTCAGTAGGTAAACCTTTAAACAAACCACAAGTATGTAAAAGATGATCGTTAGATCATAAAGGACATAATTTGTTTTGTAAATTAATTTCTTAGTTATTATTTTGTAATTTACTATTCATTATTTCTTTGCGTGCATTTTGATTTCCTTTGGTATTTAAAACAATGAAACTTGTTTGTTTATATTAACATTAGTGCTTGATTTACTTTGATTTACCTCTAGTGTTTCTAACAGGTATCCTCCAGATCCCCGAAACCTCACGCTCAGCGCAGCTCGTCTAGAGTTGGTAGCGAGCCTTGGCGATCAATGAGTGATACCGCTCTTCAATCTGATTTCGCTCCACGTACTCTTCTTCGGGGTTCTCCGAAGCTAACTCGATCTACATTTGTAACTCATCAAAAACATCTTACAAAGCTTCAAATTTGCTCAAGCGACCTTCTAAATCAATCCATTGAAGTTCGGATATGAGATTTGAAGGAGAGAACAATAAGGTACTTTAAAAGTTGCTAAGCTTCGCTTTGGTACCATTGCGCTGTTTTACTAATTTATCATGTTGTAGGCACTTGCATTTGAAAAATGAAAGGTGTTTAAAATTAATTTGAAGCAAAAGAAACGGTATATTTTAAAGCAAAAACGATCAAACTAAGTAGCAAGTCTCGAATAAATTAATTCAAAAGAATAGCCAGCTGACTACCAACAGTTATGTTGCATAAAAAAGTTAAGTCGGCAGCAAGCACAGCCTGCTGATGCGGGAACAAAGGAGCTTCGTCACCGTACGGAAAAAAACTGGTTTGACCGGACGGCAGGTAAAAGCGTACTGACTAATCGCATTATACAAACTACTAAGTGTTATAAGCTCATCCAAGCGCGTTCAAGCAATTGCGTTTTAACACTGCGTAAGTTAAATAGAGCGTAAGTTAAACTTACCAATTGTCCGTCTCAAATAGAGGCGAAGTAAGCAATAATAGGAACAGAAATAGAATTTAACAACACACTTTTTGTAAAATGGACAATAGGAAACGGTAAATATTTGGAACGAACTCACACTTCAACGGTTTACTTGACGACTGCTGATTTTTCTGTACTCCTGGATGTTTCCGGGTAGAAGGACCATGTTCTGATATCAGGGATATTAATAAATGATTACTGGATAACTATTTAAAGATTATATTTAAACGGCGAGAAATAAGTAGGTGTCGATAGATGGACGCAAGCGCCTCTGAAGCCGTCGGATCGAGAAGTGACGGCTGCGCTTGCCGTCCGCCGCGTGATGGTCGTCTGCCCTACGCCCGCTTCAGTCGCTAGTGACGTCAGTCCATATGCTCTGTGTTTATGGATCTATCAGCCACCTTTTACACGTCGCCACCCTGATCACAAGTTGCATCTTGTTTATTTATTATCCAGGTAAAATTATAATATAAACTTGTCTTATTTCGAAAAGTCACGTATTACTACTAAATGTACTATTAAGTAATTAAAACGAATTGTAATTTTACCTATGAAATAGTAAACACACATATATAATATTACAAGCAGGTAGGTCTGATGACAAAAACTTGATTTTTAGGATATGTTGGCTATTTGTCTGATTCTATGTCCAAGTTTCATGACCAATCCTAAATTCTAATACTGAATACCAACATAATTAGCACCTTCAGAACAGTGGCGTATCTCGATAGTCAAGTTTTAAATTGCAAACTTCCAACCTTGACCTGATTTAATTCAGACGTTTTCTAAAACAACATTTATTATTATCAATTGTTACATACAAAACGTTTGTTTCCCATGGGGGTAGGCAGGAACTACAGAAAGCCACCTGCTACGGTCCTTACATACTTCTTTTGTCATACACGCACACCAGTTGCGCGTACCTTTCTGAAGAACATCACCAAAAAGTTAAGTGTATGTCCTTCTAGGGGCTCCCCTCCAGGCGCTTTCACTTACATGTGTCTAATAAATTCCTTTTGCGGGTCGCTTTTCATTTATCGTCTCAACGTCACCAAACCATCTAAGCATACTCTTTTCATTTTTTTTTTACTATTTTTTTTTTATCGATAAACCACAAAACGTTATTTTATAACATCATTTCTCAATCTATCATTCAAAGTTACATAACCCATACTACGTAAGGAACGTATTAATTATATTATTATTTGCTTACTGTATTTAGTTCAGCTTATCTTGTGTTGATATAAGGAATAAAAGTTTGAGAAAAAAAAAAGGTTTAAAGAATAATAAAAGTTCACAAAAATTGTGATGTGAATAGTGGGTCGAATATTAAATTGAAGGCTGATAGCGACGTATGGTAGGCGGAAAACATGTTGCATATGCAGCATCGCCAAATAAACTGAATAAACTAAAAAGGTCGACTATAGGAATACTATACTGTCCGTAGATTAAGGAGCCACATACTGTTCAGTAACAGTTCCATATTATGGTGAATTAAATTTACCCAGTATGGTCACAAATACTGATCGTAAAGCGACTAAAAAATCGCCTTAACCAAAGTTTCAAATACCTATCCTGCGTTTAGAACTTAGCTTTTTAAAATTTAAACAAATATGTATGATTACTTCTGAATAAAATGACTTTGACATCAAGTTCAGTTTGCGCTAAAACTTAAAAAAATATTGTGTCTGTTTTAATACTGCTATTCATTGTGAAATCGACTTCATTGAACAACTTTAGAGATGATGTTGGTTCAAACAAACCAATACTTGTATAAACTAGATGTTTGATTGTGATCCTTTTGGCAAGAAAACCAGATTCTATGACTAGTATATTCACTTTTCTTTAACTTAAGTTATTCTCTACGAAATTTAACAGAGAAGTTCTATTCAATTATTTGTATTGTTGTTGAAATATCTTCATTGAGATAATGAAGATATTTCAACAACAATACATTATAGCTATACTATTTTCGTCGAAACATTTATAGAAACCAAATGAGGAAAGCTTGTAAGGGGCCAGCCGGGAATTGTGAACGAGACAGATAGTCGCTGTTAGAGCGAGAAAGTATTCGGATTCGCGCGTGATGCCGCCGCTCCGCCGCCATCGCCATGGGGTTCTGGTAGTTTCCTTCACGGTCGCGCTGACTTCGTGTTGGGGAAAGCACTCCACACTTGAACTTGACCGCGGAGTGACGTTGCTTGCTAGCTTCATGAAGTTCAATTTTAGACCGAATTGTTAAATCCCCTAAGTAAATTTGAATTTTGTGTGCTGCCACTGCCTACCAACGCCTTAATGCCTCTATGATATAATTCCCATCAGCTGAGCCAGACAGGCAAATAATATCATAAGAGGTCAGCGACAAGTTTGAAGACAAAAGAAGTGCGCCACGTGCGTGTGTCAAAAATGAATTAGTTCAAAATTATATATATCACTGCCATAGTGCTCGCCAGTTCGAAGCAAAAGCCTCCTCTCGTCACACAAAAGGAATTGATCACTTTACTATAAAGTTGTTCTGTAAATATTGAATGTCATCGTTCACGATATCTACAGCGCGCATATTACGATAACAACTTTTAAAATTACATTACTAAAAGCTTCTATGAAAGCATGAATGACATGAAAGCCTAGTTCTGCTGACTGCCGATCAAAACCATCTTTACTCTCTTTCCATTTTGAAGGAGCTGGATTCCTTGGATAAAGACTGTTCCAAAATACCTTACTTAGTCTGAGAAATCTTATAGTTTAAATCAACAAAGTCAACTGATGACCAAAAGTTAAGATTTATTTAAGACTGCTAATCAAATAAAGCATGGTAACATCATCATTTAAAGTTGTAGTAATGTACCTGCATTTGTTGCAACATGTTAACTGCCTACCAATTTGAACTGCTTGACGACGAAATAAAAACACCACATCGTTACAGCCTATATCGCCATTCAGCCCGTATCGTTACTGCAAAGTAGTTGTAGAGGCAATACACATCCTAGATAGGTAAACTCTTATACTTAACTGACACACATATTTAATAACTCTCAGCTACGAGTGTTTATCACATGAACACTGTCCAAAGTATCGTAAACATTTTAAAGTCATTTTAAAAATCCAGCAATCTGCTTGTCGGAGTCACGAAGGGTTCCGTACAAGATTATTTTGTTTGTTAGTGGAGGAGGCAGAAACGTGTGGAGGTTTGAAATTGAAATGAATATCAAATACGTAGGTATACAGTTAAGGAACTGTATACCTACGTATTTGACTAAGAATCTTGATTTTTTTTAGCATCCCTGTCAAATTCAAGATAAAATATGTCACCTGTCTAAGCGAAGATTTTTGATTGTAATAAAGTGAAGTAATGTTCGTTACTTAATAAAGCGAAGCCCTGTCATTTACAATAGTTAAATAACCCGGTCTACAGTATTATCGCGATAATAATTAAAAAAAAAATATTTTTAACTTACATTTTCAGTTGGTGAATTGAACGTAACGTATATTGATGCATATAAGGGATGAAGATGGGAGAACATTTTAAAACTACTAAGTTAAATTAGTCCTTTAATCCTATTTATCATTTCGTCACAGTAATGATCGGTGTTTTCATAGTTTAAAAACTTTAATAGGTATTATTAATTACTTTGGTGAATGTACAATTACTTAACGATTCTACGGAACCCTCGGTGCGCTAGTCAGACTCGCACTTGTCTGGTTTTTTAAGAAAAACTTCGTACATGCAATCATCGTTTCTTTTAATGAAGCTGATTGCTTGATTTAACTCTGTGCTTCAAGCAAAAATATTAGCATTACACACATAATCAACATGAATTAAAACAAAACCGCATTGAAATAAATAAATAATGCTGGACAATCCACACGGCATCATCTAGCCCCAAGCTAAGCAGAGCTTGTGTTATGGGTACTAGATGACTGTCATACTTTATACATTACTTGACGACCGATGTGGCGCAGCGGGCGAAGGTCCGCCTGCGACGCAGGAGGTTGCGGGTTCGATTCCCGCCTTGGGACAAATGTTTGTACGATCTACAAATATTTGCTCCGAGTGTTCTGGGTGTTTGTTATGTATAATAAAAAATATCTATCTATGTAATGTATTGTATTAAGTATATCAGTCATCTAGTACCCATAACACAAGCTCTGCTTAGCTTGGGGCTAGATGATGCTGTGTGGATTGTCCAGCAATATTTATTTATTTATTTATTTATTTATTTATTACATTCAATAACATTACTTCACAGTTATCATAAAAGATCTCAAATAGCGGTTTAGTAACTCTTCAAATATTATAGGTATCTATCGCCATTTTGGTATTTTTATTGTAACTCGTGCATTCACTCTCGGAAAGTTTGGTAAAGTAATATTTTTTTTTTAATAATATTTTTTTTTTTTTTTACCAAAAAAGAACACAAATTTAACATTTTTAGGATCATGGCTATTTGGGCCAGAGCATAAGGACCCTGACTTCTAAACTAGGAAAAAACCTGTATCTTAGAAGTCAGTGCACCTTCGAAATTGTACTAACGAAAAAGCCAATACAATTACGATTACCTGGACAGGACCATGGTAACAATAAAAAAAAGCAAAAATAAAAAAGTTACAGATCAAAGTAAGCTAATCCAGGGCAAAAATTATTGATAGCGGAAACATAATAAAGAGAGAGAAAAAATAATAATAAAACAAAAATAAAAAAATAAAAAAGTAATAATGGTTCTGTGTGGTGGGTGTGTGTGAGGGTGTGTGTGTGATAGATGGTGAGAGTGTAGATTAAGTGGGGGTGTGTTTATATATAAGAATGATTGTGAGCGTAATATATAACAGCTAAAATATGGTAAATAGAGATACACTGAAAGTCATACCTATTCTTTTCATTTTGACATGTACCAGGTAGGTACATCATGAGGATTACATTATCTTATTGAAGAATAACAACAAGTGTTACAAGAATACCACGATAATAATAAATCGACCAGTTTATTATTTTGTTATAAGAACTTTGGTATTTGAAGTATGTGTGTGTGTCTTTTGTTTAGCTATGCTAAGATTTTGTTTGTAGGGTTTCGTTAAATACATACAGAGGTAACAGACTCCGTTAAATACCTAGTTGAAGTTTACACAGAGTAAGTGTTTACTACGGCCGATGTCACTGAAATTACTAAATATAAACTACTTATTTGTGATTTATTTGCCGGTGGTACCTACGGAACCGGTGTCTGTTTTTCCTGTGGTGACTTATAGTGTTCCATCAGGGACCTGCTAAACAGCCAGGCTTTTCTGTGACGGAGCACTGCCAGATCTACTTTTTTTTTGTTGAATGGGCATCTCGCATTTTATCCTTTAGGGATATCTACTGCTTAACCGAACTTTTGCCAGATCTACTTTTTTCTTTAAATGGGCATCTCGCAGTTTATCCTTCAGGGATATTTACTGCTCAACCGAACTTTACTGCCAGATCTACACCGAGCGCTTTCTTTTATAGACCGGCGACACGCCTACTGCTGCAAGTGGAACAGGGATGAAACCAGCCTCCTCTTTGTTGTATTCCCGAATACCCCCGAATGTTGGCTTGATTGCCCTAAATGTTTGTTTGAGATCAATGATAAGCGTTTTGCGAGTTTATAAATAACAATACTTTGCCACCACTATTTTAGAAAAAGCTTCTCTAGCTTCGTATCTCTCTTAGTGCAGAAGCACTGCAAAGAATGGATACGATGATTCATAAACTATTGAGAGAATGGAATAAGAAGACGATGCTGAAGAAAACTAGTTCACAGTGAAAAGAAATATTCCCGAACTTACATTTTATCAGTTTCATTATGTTTAATTCTTAAATAAAGATATTATTAAAAAGTAAGTACTTTCTTAAAATAAAATAAGAAAGAAGTCACTATAAGTATTGGCGGCAATTATAGAGGCTCACACCCGCTCCGAGTCCATTTTTAGAGATATAATGATAATTTTGATACTAGAAGTATTTAAACCATTTATGATTCGGAGACAACGTCGACGCAACATGTATATTGTTCATAGTAGTTTTCTTCTTTACATAAATAATATAGAAACGTTATGATCGATGGGATTTCCTACTGGTGAAATGATCTTCATACGAACTATCATCCCGTATTGAACACCCCTAGATGTTTTATGAAATCCTGCTTAAGGTTTTTACTAAACAGATTATATTATTTTACTAGTAGCAGCCGTATGTCAAAATGTATTTTATTTGAACACTTAAGTGCAAATATCGTAACTGATGAATGATTAGCCACTTTAAACAACAACAAGTAAAACTATCCTAGTGTACCCAATATAAACGAAAGCTTATACATTGCCTGTATACATAATGTACCTACACTAGCTAACTGGCTAAACCATTTCTTTTTCTACAAATGTTTATTTTATGGTGGATCCCACACAATAAAAGACAATGCTCCAACATAAACCCAAACTCGACGCAAACAATAAATAACTCAAATTGTAGGTGAAAATGAGTAATACGGAAGTTTCATCAAAAAAGAACCTTCTTAGTCGTCGTGGGCCAATGACGATTATAAACGTTTTATACTGAGTTGCCATCACTATTTATTTTAAAAAGGTACGCAAAGAATGAATGGCGAAGAAAATAATGAAATAATCTCAGTTTACTTAAACCGAATGTGGCTACGAAACTATGCTTAATAAATGTTTGATTTAAGTCGAGTTTAATTACTTCATTAGTTTTTGAGCGAAAAAGTACATCCACACATCCACTCATCCTCACAAACATTCGCATTATTAATGTTGTGATAGTGACGCCTTCCGGTATTGTATCAAACTGTTTTTGGCTCCCTTTAGATAAAATGCGTTAGCTCAGCTAATCCACAGCCTGTATCACATGTTTATTATATAGGTACCTACACTTAAACATTACCTCAGAAACACCCTGCAAGTTAATGATAACTAAAACAAAAATATATACTGTTAGTAAATTATGTACACAAACATTAATCCTTAGGTAGGTAGTGTTAGTGTATTTCTTAAAACACTTAATGAATTAATAAACATTAAAAAAATGATTCAGTACTTTAAACAAACAGCCTGCGACGCACCTCGTCTTTGTGTCTTTACTGTACGGTGTACCTATTACTAGGGTCCTCCCGCGAAATCGTCTGTGTATGTAGTTAAGTTTATAAGGAGTGCAGAAACTTAAATTGGTCGAAGTTCGACCACTTGTGGTCAACAAGTAGGTATGTTAGTATAGTTATCCAATATTAGAGGAGAAAAGAAGGAAAGTCTCTTTTTCCCGGATCTAAATGTAGTACTAACAGTTATGTATTAAGGAAACACACACGAATGGCTTCATATTTCGTGCATCATTTTAATGGCAATTTAAATATGTAGGTAATTATGGCATTAAACTGTACTTTGCTTTAACTGTATTTTTGTATGACAGTATCCTTTCCTTAAAAATATGTGAGGGGTAATTCGCGGGCGATTAAAAACCTGAGGCGTTGGACTTTGCAGTAGGTATTCAAAAAAGCTATCTGAAATTAGTTAATTTGAGGTTATTATGGTTGTTTATCTGAATATTAAGTTGGTGTGGAGTGCCTGTGTATAAAAAGACGGCTGTCAAAAGTGTTAAATGGCCGCGCAAACTTCGCATGCCAGAAATTACGTTTCGATACCCATCATTATTTAAGAATACAAATTAAACTTTTTTTTCAAATCTCGTTTGTTATAATTATGGAGATTCTACATATTTTAGTATATTGCGGTAGTAGTTATTAAAAAATAACAAAAATACAATTATTTTTATTCAATACTATTAAAATCTGCTGTCATTTTTGCTGAACGTGAAACGAAACGACCTACCGAATGAAATTTTTACATTATCTGTGGCAATATACGTAAATAAGTTATAAATTATTGTTGAATCTTGATTTTTTCTCTCGATACCTAAGTATTTGGTTAAGCCATGTATTTTTTGTGAAAGTGTGTCCAAGAAGAGTTCTACACCCAAAAATAAGTTCTGGGTTTGACCTAAACCAACGTCGAAAGACGAGATAATAATATCTCCCAACAAAAAGAGAATGAAGCAAACGGCAGAAGTTGCCGGTAAGAATGATTCATAAAGTGATTACTATAAAACTGTTTGAAGGTAACATGCATTGTGATAAAACAATGTTTTTCTTATTCTCAGGCGTATCTCGGGCTACTGTGTACAATATACTCAAAGAGTACAACACAGAAGGTCTCCTGCAGTCTCCCCTTCGCCAACGGAAGCACATGAAACTTGATGATATGACATTAAATAATAATTATTATGTAATAATTCTTTATTTCGCATATATTATATATATATATATATGCAAAATATATAAATCCGAGGTTTTGGGTTCAAACCTGGGCAAGTACCAATGTGAGTTTTTCAATTCATATGTACTTTCTAAGTTTATCTTGGACATCACTGACATCGGTGAAGAAAAACATCGTGAAGAAACCTGGACTTATAAAATTAGTATAAGTCTGAAATCGCCAACCCATCTTGAGCAAGCGTGGTGATTAATGCTCATGCCTTCTCTGTATGAGAAGAGGCCTTTGCCCTGCAGTGGGACAGAAATAGGCTGGTACTATAATTCTTTATTTCGCATAAAAGTGAACAATAACAATAGTAACTATGATAAGCTAAGAGCTGTGGAACCAGTTTTTTTTTCAAAACTAGCAAATTTTGAACTCTGGTACTCAAAGTAAGATCTGACTTGTGTTATGAGTACCAGTGTTCCAACAAAAGTTATTACACAAAGGTACACAGGTTCCCACGAGAGACAGCAGGGGCATTAGTGCAGTTTCATTGTCACAGAGAAATGAAGTAAAAATATAAAACAGTAAAAATTATACAGAAAATAAAGTGGACATAGTGTAAGTGTGTGAGGGTGAGTGAATGTTTAGGGATGTGTAATGTATGTATTTATGTAATTTATGTATGTGTAGTGTATGTATGTGTAATGTCGTAAGTTTAAAATAATTAGACTTGAATGAGAAATTGTGTATAAGTTACAGTGAGTGACTAAGCAGATGTTTTGTGTCTTCGTAATTAAGTTATTGTAGCCATCCTTGAACACTTTTCTTACATTTTTCGTAGAGTTGTGTAGTAGGGTATCTGTAGGGCTTGAAGGTCTTTAAGACGGCTCTTTGTGCTCGTTCCAGCTGCAAAGGATGAGTTTAATTTTGCGGGATACCAATGAGTAGCCCACCTTGAATAAGATACTGGAACCAGTAAACAATGAAGTCTGCCAAATTTTAAGAGAAGTAGTCTATGTTAAATGATTAAAGAAATTTTAAAGTTCACTTTAAATATCAAACAGAGCAGACAAAGTGCACTCATAGACAAGCAGGAGATTGTCCTATGGAGACAGGAATGAAGGAAGAAAAGTATATTAGTTTGATGAGACTTGGCTAAATTCAGGTACAGTGCTTCTAATCTTTCTTTACAGATTTTTATTCACCAAGCAGTGTATGGCCTGCATTCAGTAGCATAATGACTTTTATAGAGTTAAATAAAAAAGTACAAGATAATTTTATTAATTTGCTGTGTGAATTTTGTATTTAAATTAACAACCTTTTATCATACAGGCCACACTAAAAGTTTAATATGGCAAGACTCCAGTATCAAGTACTCAAAATAAGCATATTGGGCCTGGTTTAAAGAACCCAACGGAAAAAGGAAGGCAGCTTATCATCATAATATGGGAAAATTGATTTGTATTCATTTTATTTTACAGGATCAACTGAAGGGTTTTTGATGGGTGCTGCATTCACATTTGAAGAGAGAAGAAAGGTGATGGAGATTCACTCGGAAATTAATGCTTATAACTTTGAAAAGTGGTGCAAATTAATTTTGAACAGAATTGAGAGTGGCACTGTGATTGTAATAGGCAATGCGCCATACCACTCAAGGAAATTGGAGAAGCTGCCAACTACAGCAAGATGACAGGTTAAAAAGCAAAAACATTATTTTTGAGGACAAAGATCTTAAGGCAACTTTGTTAGAAAAGTAAAATCAAAAATTTTTAGAAAGTTTGTTGTAGTTGAGATGGTTATAGGGAAGGGTATTTCAGTATTGCGCCTCCCAAGCTCTGTTTAGTATTACTCCAGAATGATGGCAGTCATGTGTTGCTCATACAATTAAAGAGGAGGAAAGTTTTGCCAACTTTATTTTATTATTAGGATTCTGAGTACACTTTATAATTTATATCTTTAAAATGTTTACATTGCAAACTTTATAACTAACTTGATGACTTAATGGATGATGTGGCAGAAATACTTATTATAAATGTTGGTGAAACCTCTTCATCTTCATGACCTGATGAGTAATTAAATTAGCTGATGAAGAGGTAGAAGTTACCAACAATATGTTGGTGACACTTTGTTGTAACTTAACATAAAGCATTGTTAACAAAATATTTTTATTTCCTTTTCATCATGTAATTAGTTGTTTCATTCATTTGTATTGTTGTAATGTGTGATGAAGATGATATTATAAATAAAGCATTATTTAAGATAAAATTACTTATATTTCTATTTAATATTTGACAAGATTTCACCAATTGAACTTGAACCTTACTCTTTCGTAATATAGTTGGAAATCTAACAAAGAAATTTGACATATTGTCATTGCCCTACTTATTATAGAATAGAATAGAATATATCTTTATTTGCTTAGAATGCAGGTACATACAAAATAGGATGGTTAATAACATAGTAAGATCCGTGTACATTCTGCCTTGTTGGCATGCAAATACAATTATTATTATTAGTTAATTATAATTATATAAAGTTAGCTATAGGGCAAATAGGTTACTGGAATATATCATCTAGGAAATCCTGTACAGAATAATAACATTTATCTACAAGTAATTCTGTAAAACATTTTTTAAATTTCATCAATGGGAAGTTTTTCATTGGATTAGGAATTTTATTAAAGATAGCAGGAGCCATACAGATCACGCTTTTTTTTAATAGGCTAGTTTTAAATGTGCCTGTACATAGCAAGTTCTGATATTGTGATCTTAATGCTGTATTTCGTTTCCTGGTTTCTGTTAACGTTGCAAATAAATTTCGGTTTGTTACTACAAATATTGCCAATTCGAGGATATAGAGGCATGGGAAAGTTAATAGTTTCTGAGACTTAAATATAGGCACACAACTGTCAGTAACTTGCCAAATATAGCTCTCAAACAGCGCTTTTGAGCTTTAAAAATGCTTTCTCGTTCACTACAATAACCCCAAAATATTACTCCAAATCTTAAAATAAAAATTACAAGACCATGATAGGCCACTAATATTGATGACAAATTTACTTTTTTGGATAGGTTATACAACATAAACGCGGCTGAGCTTAAACATTTACAGATATCTTCAGCTTGCGGCTTCCAAGTTAACTGACTATCAATTAAGATTCCTAAAAATGTTGTGCTATTCACTTTATCGATACTTTGACCATTGTAGTTGATATCCATGTCACCAGTAGATATTCGTTGGTGAAAATGCATAGTTTTAGTTTTTTGTAAATTTATAACTAGGTTATTATTGTCAAGCCATTCATATACATAGCAAATACCCAGAACACCCGGAACAAATCTTTGTAGATAGTACAAACATTTGTCCCAAGGTGGGAATTGGACGAGCAACGTCCTGCATTGCAGGGGGTCATCCATTACATACTGAGTTATAATCTGTAACATAAAGATGAAAACACTTATGTTTCAAAGGCTTACATTAATGTCTACTAAAATTAAACAAGCAAGTAGACTTGGTCAGGAAAGTCAAAAGTGAGGATGTCATAGTTCAACTCTCTAACATATCACTAATGTTACGAATAGTAGCTTGCAGTCGTCTCATTAGTATTTCACATCTTAACATTATGATGACCTGTTTAGTTTCTGTACATTTATTACGCATTTCTACAAGAAGACAACGCTTTCTCTTTATCTCTCGAGCAATCGGTCCCAAATCAGTCCAGGCATCTTCCTCTGCACTAGGAACTGAGAGTGTTGGATCAAAACTGTAATCTCCAGTTTCAGCCTGTAATTGCTGTAACTTTTTTTTCAGTACCCGCATTTTCAGGTTGTAATATTTGTAACAGAAGGAGAAAAGAATTCGAAATATGTTAATGACATGTATATATCGATCTCTTTTCTCTCCTGTTAAGACTGTACCTACAGGATCTCTTATCACCATTTTCCTGCCTGTAATAAAATATAAAAACATGACAGAGTGCTAACAAACTGGAATTTGAATCAATTTTATTCCGAGCATTTCCACAATTTTTTTTTTGGAATGGGCTTCTCGCAGTTTATCCTTCAGGGATATATCTACTGCTTAACCGAACTTTCCTGTGGGGACTTAATTAGAAATTAAGGCCACCAGCTAGGGCGTTAAAACATAAAAGATAAGCGACCAATTGCTAAGAGCGTCGCTGGGAGAGGACAGCAAGGGAAGGGCTGGATCTAATAGATATATCATTTAGGGACTAGTTTAAACAACTACTGGCTCAGCGCGCTACGAGGGCTGCCTCGAGCAAAGGGTCGGGGGGAGGAGCATTTCAACTTACCACGTTCCATTTTTATGCACACCAAGTAAAACAATGACGAATATTACAGCAATAGACAACTGATTATTTACGATTCTGAAGTCGTCTTGGACCAGATTGTGAAACTAGTACCTATCGATTTATGAGCAGTGTTTCCGATGTCCCGTGGTCCGTTTACCCAAAAACCTGAATAAAAAAGTTGAAAGAGAAAGAAAGTCGGTTAATAAATAAAAATCTCCAGTTAGTTAGATTAATAAATATCCAAAAGACGTTACATAATTTAATCTACTCTTTGCAGCTATATGTAACGTGTTTATCTTATTCATAATCCAATTTTTTGGTTATCCTATCATTTGAAGGATCAAATTTTAAGATCCTTCTTCCTTCTTATTACCTTTTCTCGTGGCCCTGAGCGCTACTATAGTGACAGTGTCTAGGCGATTACGATGCTCAGTTTTCAAATTCTTTTAAAAACTAAATTTCCTTTCGACGGATGATTTTAAGAATGATGCAACGAGCGATAGACGTATTGCATATTTCAAACTTAAAAACATTTCCGATTAACCTGCATTGTTTTTAAGATGGAACACCTTAGCCCGTTATGTTTCCGGATCGTCATCGCCTTGCAAACCAAGAGCGGAGTAATTTAGCATCGCGTGAGCCCGCCATTCAACATCTAGCTTTGAGATGTTATTACAAAATTTTCAGGTATTGGAAATCTCTGCAACAGGTCCAAGGGATTGGACTTTCATTTGCTGAGCTTCTGACGGATTCATTCTAGATATAAAAAAAATAACGTTCTGAAAAATTGAAACGCCTTTATCATGTGCCTAGTCAATTCAATATAAAAGGCTCGGCAGGATTTATAGAAATCGGGTTTTGGATCTTTTTTCAAGTTCTCAACACTTTCTGACGTGTTCTTGCCTATGTAGGTACATATTATCTCATGCAAGAAAATGCCCTGTGTTCGTTAGTTCAGCTAACAGAATATCTTGACAGGATCTGACATAGTTAATTATTTTCATGTAGTTTGCTAACAGCGTTCTCAACATTTTTTCCAATTCCAGAATGGAATATCGTATTAAAATGTTTCGCCAGTGAAAGAAAATAATTCATGAACTTTAAATATACCAGTTGGTAATTCATGGTAATTAGCATAGCTTCACTACTTTTTGAAGGTATTGTATAACTAGGTACCACTTTTACTACTTCTAAGTTCAGTTCCAGTGTAAAGTCCCTGCGTTTTGGTTTTTCCACATAAATGCTCACCCCACCAATTCCCAATCGGACAATTAATCCCCGCAGCTTGGGGAATTTCCCAAAAATTGGCAGCACTGGAAGAGAGAGAAATGATTTTCTGTCACTGAGTGAAAGTCACTGTCAAGTTTTAATATGTCAGTGTCAAACAAACAAGTTACACTCGTCGACACAAAGCAAAGCGTTCCAGGTACTTTTTGAATAAATCAGTTTAATTTTATCAATTTACTGTTTGAACATAACATTATTTACTAAAATAATATGTATAAATTAAAGTACAGTTTCAACATACACAATCTTCACTCAAAATAGCGCTTGAAGCAGCAAAACTTCACTCGTAAATAAAACGAAATCATGAAAAATTTATTTTTTCTGATCGTTTCTAATTTCTACCCCACATAAAGTAGAAAGAAACTGAACTACTTACGTTGTTACAATATGCTCAGTAATTTTAAACAATCTCATGAACTCTTCCGGGCTCACCTAAAATGTAAATTGTTACATAATTCAAAATTAAAGAATAAAACTTGTTATCGTTGATCATCAGACTAATTCATTTCTTTAATGCGTGTAACATTTATTAGTTTTAAGTTACTCACATGCGCAAAACAGTGCGTTATAAAGTTATTCGTTGAGTTTGATCAAGTTTCATCGATAGAGTCTGGCCATCGTAAGATGACCCATCATGATACATTTTAAAAATTTGTAGCTGTCCTCCCTGGTTAAACGGATTTGATACTTTTGATAATTCATGAAATATGCGATGCATTTATAAGGCTGATACAGAAAAGGTTTAATTAAACCAATAATACTACTGAGAAGTATGCGTCGCTGCGCCTGCCAAATTCCATATGTGCATTTTTTCGTTTTCTCGTTTTTTCACTAAACATAATCTCCGTTTCGTTCTGTATGTGCTGATAAAATCCTTTTTGTGATATTCCATTTAGAAAGAAGTATGACAAATACCGTATGTATTTTGGCCGTTAAGAAAAATTCGTATGTGCAGAAATGCACATAAAGGATTTGCGTTTCGTCTTCAGTCACCCAGAACTGTGCGCGTCGAGAGGGCGCGTTGTGGTGTAAACAACAATATAAAAATAGTTTTATTGTGTTAAAACTAAATAAAAGTGGTAAGTACCTACTGAATTTACTTAAATTGTGTTGTTTTTATATAATACCGTAAGCCATTCATCAGTAACTTGTCAATTTAAGTTCCTAAACAATATTATAACCTATAAAATAGTCTTGCATGCCTATCTTTTATTGTTCAGTTATCAGTGGATTTATCACTAGAATATTATTATAATAACTAAAAATATTGTAAGTGATATAAGCTATAAAAGCTTCTGAGTATTTGAGTGTGTGATTGTTTTAGAATTTTTGTTGTAAGTCACGTAACTTTTGAGCGTAGGTACCTAACTGCGTTTGCAAATACAACGCTTATATTTACGTATTATACGTGCCCTAAAGTGAGGGCTACGTAGTGAATGTGCATATTGTGTTAATGTAATTATGTTTGTTTGTATGTTGGGTAATTACGTATATGTACCTACTCCTTTTGTTTTTTTTTTTCAGGCGATATGACTTTTAACCCATATACACGCAAACCAGCGTCACGGGGACAGATGCTAGTCAATTTAGCTAAAGGAATTCACAATAATAATACAAATGAAGATTTAAATGTGCCTGATTTGTTTATGTCCAATAGTTACGATCCTACGCAAGGCTTGCAAACTTCAGATTTAAACCAAAATGTCTCCAACATAGTACAAAACTTATCGTCTGAAAATATGGAAATTAGTATAATATTTGAAGAACTAAAGGACGTTACATATGATAAACTTCTTGATCCTTTCATAGATAAGTCAGAAATAGATCTTATTAAAGATAAACCAGAAATTGATTGTGGTATTCCTGAGATCTCGGACAGTATTAATAAAAGATATATTCTTGATGAAGTTACAGGCCAGTTAAGAGAGGATACGAAATTATTTGAGGAAAACTTGAATGAAGATAATTACTACTTGGATGAAAAGACAGGAGAATTAATATTAGAAAAAAATACTACGGTTTACAGAAATGAAGACTTCTATAGTACATCTGAAACTGAGATTTCGCTTAGTGATGAGGAAATAAATAACAAACAAAGGAAGTTTAATAAGTTGAAAAGGGTATGTGGCAAAAAATATACAGGCAGAAAAAGGAAGTGTGACGAAACGGGTGAGAAAGCAAGTTATGAACTTGTACCGAGACCTAGAAAATATCTTAAAGAAAAGCCATGTGGACATTCTTGTATTTCCAAATCTGACAGAAGCTATTTATGTGGATTGATATCGGAACAAAAACGGAAAGCTGTATTTGATTATTTTTGGGGCTTAACTACATGGGATGCGAAAAAAGCTTATTTAAAAACACTTGTTCGACTGCGTCCGGTATTAAGAAGACGTAAAACTACGAGCAACTCGGAAGATGCATCTCAAAGACAACTGGCATATGACTACTATTTTACAGATGATCAGAATGTAACTGTGAAGGTTTGTAAAAGCTTTTTTGTCAGCACCCTTAACATAAATAGCGATACACTGTCAGAATGGATTAAAAAGCTGCAGGATAACACAGTAGAAGGACAAGATTTAAGATCTAAACATGAAAAACGGCAATTTATAATAAACCCTCTTCCAAAAGTTATTAAATCAACTACTGTCAAAGAATGGCTAAATTTAATTAATAAAGTACCAAGTCACTACTGTCGCTCTAGCAGTAACAGAGTTTACGTAGAAGACACTTTTGAATCGAAATCTCATATATTTAGAGTTTAGACTGAGTGGTGCAAAGGTAACGGAAAACCGTATATTGGTCGCAAAATCTTTAATAAAATATTGGAAGAGGAAAAGATTTCCATTTTTAAGCCAAGAAAAGACCAGTGCGATGTATGCACAGCTAAAAAAGAAGGCAATATCTCAGAGGAGCAGTTCGCCGTGCACATTGAAAAGAAGAAAGAAGCCTATAACGCTCATATTGAAGCTCGCACTATGAGCTCACCCGAGGTGCTCGTCCTGACTGTCGATGTCCAATCTGTTCTCCTTTGTCCAAAGATGCTAGTGTCAGTTCAATACTATAAGCAAAAACTTCAGGTTCATAACCAGTCTATTTATATTAACAATAATAAAGATGTGCACCTGTATGTATGGCATGAGGGAGATGGAGGTGTTACGGCTAACGAATTTACAAGCTGCTTGATACATTTTATTAAGACTCAATTAAACTATAAAGAAATTATAATTATATCAGATGGCTGTTCTTACCAAAATAGAAATAAAGTTCTGTCATCAGCTTTACTAAAATTAACAAAGGAGACTAGACTGGAGATTGAACAGATCATTTTAGAAAAGGGACATACAATGATGCAAGTGGATAGTGTCCACTCAACTTTAGAGAAAAAGTTTCGTCCCCCTATATATACACCAACTGATTATATTAGTCGCATGAGGGAAGCACGACCTAAGCAACCGTACCACGTTCATCATGTTGATTATACTTTTTTTAAGAATTATGAGGATGACATTTGCATTGATTCCATTCGTCCAGGTAAAAAAGCTGGAGACCCGACCGTAAATGACATACGAGCTCTTTTATATAAAGATGGCAGTATCTTTTACAAGTTACGTCATCCTGATGAATGGAAAATCCTACCTCAGCGACTTCGTGCCAACAACCCATCATCTGTTGTTAGTCGACTTTACAACGAGCCCCGTAAAATTGATAAAACCAAATATGATAGTCTCCAGTCTTTAAAACCTTTTATGCATCGCGACTATCATGCATTCTATGACAACCTTCATTACAAGGAGTAAGTAACTGTGTATCTCAATTACCCAATTTAGGAATTAAGTTTATTTTGTTTCACAATTTTCATAGAAGTATTTGATTTGTTTTTTGTTAAAGAGATTTTTAATTGTTTTCTAAAGATATTTTTTTTAGTTTTCTAAAGTTATTTTTAATATAATGCTGTGATAATGATGGCAATAAGTGTGAACTTAAAATAATAACTAAAAGTTAAGTAGGTATAACACTGATCTCATAATATATTGAATACAATAATTGTGAATTATTCTATATAAGTATACTAAATGTAAGTTTCCAATAGTTCCTACTCATCTCATTGTATTTTTTTTACTTATGATAACGTAAAGATCACATAATGTTAACCTAAAAATTGTCATACCTAAGTGTCACATTGCCAAAGCTTTTATGTGTAATAATGCACATCCATTATTATTTTATACGATTGCAAACCAGTTATGTGCACTTTTTTGCTAAAAAAAATTCTAGCCCCTTAAATGACTGATTGTTTTGGCAACTTTTGTATTTTTATGATATATTAAATAAACGTCCATGTTGTGGTATCAATAATTTTGCCGAGTTTTTCATTTTCAATTCAATAACATGTTTTTTATTGTTTCCCAAAACCTTACAATAATCACTTATGGAACTTGGCAGGCGCAACGCCTATGTCTATTTTATAAAATGCAGCTTAAACAATAACACATTGAAGTTAAGAGTCATACTTATAATGTAATGTGTAATGTACACAGCTCTTGCTGAGTCTATAGTCCCGAATGAACTGACCAGCTATGAACGCAAATTTAGAACGTACCTGTATCAAATACAGAATTTACAAACGCATTAACTGAAGCTAGTAGTACCAAACCTTGTAAAAAATAGATACCTAGATAATTACACAGGCTTATTTAAACATTACAAAGTAGGTATTACTTGTTTTAGTGCGCGCTGAGTATCTGTTCTTTATTGCACAGTTTTATAAAAGTGACCTTCAAACTCCTGTTACATATGACGTGAACACACGACAAGCCAAATTAAAACCACTGGTCGCTGCGTGTGAGTTGCGGTGGTTGGGCGTGGACGCGGCGTTGCCACGACGGGTGCGCGACACGTCAGCGCCTGCGACCGAATCGCAGGAACGAGTGCACAACGTCTTGCCTCTTCATGCCGGTGTCCAGAAGTTGTGGGTAGTCGCGGACCAGGGCTGCGGGAAAACAAAATCGTATTAAGCAACAGTTTTAATTTCATAATGAAGTGGGGATGCTGGTTTCTAGCATGTCTTTCATAAAACAGGGACATTAAACTTCAACCACGGTCACTTCTGGTGAATGAGTAGATGGTACTGTACCTAGGTACAGTACTGTGTTTAGGTATCCCAAGTCATAGTTCAGTTCCCAATAAATATAACTACCGAAGAACCTGCTGAAAGTTTTATGCTGGTTGTAACAAAGTGAATCGTCATCAATAGCCATGGTCATCCAATACTAGAAGCAAACCTGTCAATATTGTCTCTCGTCATTCCACCTAGCTACCACAATATAGCCTTTCAATCATCGTTCGAACCCCTCATACCTTGAAATTCCGGCACCTGTTCCCCAGCAGTGTCTGCGTACAGTTCAAGGAAGGTATTAAGCGCCTGGCAGAACCTGGCGGCCCTGGGATCATCGCCCGCGGCGCCGGCGCACAGCTGCGCGGGCGCACAGAACACCGCGCCTGCGCACTCCATCACCAGGCACACTACCGCCACGTGATAACCATTACCCTCTGAGGGACAAGGAGAAATGTACAATTAATAAAAAAGTTAAGGGGAACATCGTAAAAAAATGCAATACCCGTAACTTCCACCAACTCGCATCCCACTCGCTCTCACTGAGAGAAGGCCTGACTCTCAGCAGTTGCATAGATTATAGAAATCCATTTACTGCCGCAGAGCACAGAGGCATATCGGCAACCGCTGCTAGAGCCCTTGCGGTGCATCCATTCTCCATGGTAATTGTTAGTTAGTGAAGGTCGGATGTGGAAGATTGTCACTGACATATCTTTGTAATCAATAATACCTAAATGGTATGCAGCACTGTCTTTTGAAGCCCATTGGTCGATGCTTGCACAGTTGCACACCATATAAGTAAATTGTATTCTATTTTTTGTGAGCAAATCAAGATAACCTCCAAATAGCAAACATCTTATTTTTTTGTAAGTTACAAGAGAAGTTGTAAGTAGTAATGATATAATAAACAAAGTGCCACCCAAAAATAACTTTTATGGAAGGCCTACCGCTGCTTTCATAATACCCAATTAACATAACAAAATACCTATAGACATTAGGGACTCAATGAAAACATAAAGCGTAAGTTGAAAGAACATTACATCAATTTTATTGAAAGTTAGCTGGTAGCATAGTGTTAATATTGAAGAATACACGCCGATACATGGAGCCCACTGTGAATGTAACCATGGAAAAATAGAAAATGTTTATAACTATTGACACTATGCACCCCACGCTTTTTTCCATTAATATATTCATTTTTTTCTAATTTACACTTTTCTTAATCCAAATTTATTAAATTTTATTTTCTATTTTTTGTTGGATTTTCTATAAAAGCGTGTTTTTTTAGTTTTTTTAAACTATAATTCATTTTTCAATTTTTAGTTGATTTTTTTATAAAAGCGTGATTTTTAGTTTTTTTTTTGAACTATGTAATTTTTTTTCGAATTATTGCATTGTCAGCGGTCTTTGACAGGTGTGCAAAATTTGAATGAAAACTGACCGTTTAAAGTCGGTCAAAATAGCGTCCAAAAGAGTCGGTTACAAACATACATACATACATACATACAGGTGAAACTAATATAAAGCGTGTAAAAAGAGGGGGTTCTTAGTACGTCGAAATCTTTTTTTTATGTACCTACATTATAATTGGGTTGGGGAATAAGCCTTTTCGCATTATAGTATGTATGAACTTGTAATAAAATCTCTTTGGCTCTTTGTAATAAAATATATTTGTATCCGGCTGGTTTTGGTATCATTGAAAGTATAAATTTTAAAGAACATAATTCCAAATTTAAATTAGGAAAATCTTTGATTTTCATTTGTTTCTGAGTGAATCTAATGAAAAAATTCGATACATTTTAAAATTTTACTAAAAATGGTAAAAAGGCAACGCAAGCCGCGAAAAAAAATTGCAATGTTTATGGACCTAGTGCAATGTCTGTGAGAGTAGCACAAATTTGGTTTAAGCGTTTTCAATCCGGAAATTTTGATGTCAAAGATGCACGTCGCTCTGGTTGCCCTATTACGGATAAAATGGATGTCATTTTTGAAAAAGTGGAGCAAGATCGGCATGTCAGTAGTTACAACGTAGCTGAAGAACTGGGAATTTACCACAAAAAAGATGGGCGCATTTGAAAAAAACTGGGTACACAAAAAAGCTCGATATTTGGGTACCTCACGAACTCACTGAAAGAAACCTAATGAACCGTGTAAGTACTTATTTGTGATTCTTTATTACGACGTAATGAAACCGAACAATTTTTGAAGCAGCTTATAACTGGTGATGAAAAGTAGATTACGTACGACAAGAACGTGCGAAAAAGGTCGTGGTCAAAGGCCGGTCAGGCTTCACAGACTGTGGCGAAACACGGGCTAACTCGCAACAAGGTGATGCTGTGTGTGTGGTGGGATTAAAAGGGCATTATTCATTATGAGCTGTTACCACCAGGCAGGACCATCGACTCTGAACTCTACTGCGAACAACTGATGAGATTAAAGCAAGAAATTGAGAGAAAGCGGCCGGAATTAATCAACAGCAGGGGTGCGGTTTTTCATCATGATAACGCAGTCTAGCGTTATCACACATCTTTAGCCACTCAGTAAAAATTAAGAGAGTTTGGCTGGGAGGTGTTAGTGCATCCGCCGTATAGTCCTGACCTTGCACCTTCAGATTTCCACCTGTTTCGGTCTCTTCAGAATTCTTTAGGCAGTGTCAGGTTAACATCACGAGAGGACTGCCAAAACCACTTGTCGCGGTATTTTGATCAGAGGTCTCAAAATTTCTATAGCAATGGGATCATGTCCCTACTTACAAGATGGCAAAAAGTTATCGAACAAAATGGTACCTACATACTTTACTAAAATATAAATAAACTACACTCATGGACATAATTAGAGGAACGGAACAAAATAAACTCCAAACCGCCACCATATATGAGCTCTTCCGACAATGTTACTCTGAGCGTATCTTTGTCCGGGTCGTCTCCAAACTTTCACCCTTTTATCATCTGGCTTAAAACAAAACCTAGACTTGTCAGTGAACAATATTTTCCCCCAGTCAGCATCATTCCAATTTTGGTATGAGCGAGCAAAGTTAGCCCGAGCTACTCGATTCCATGCCATTCGGTTCGTCGCCATGTCACTGTTATGACGTAATTGCATAAGATGAAAATGTGAACGATTGCAATAGTATATACAATAAAAAAGTATAACAACCTATGCTATGCTAAAACTTTCCTTAAGGCGTAATATAGCCGGCGTGTGGTCTAACATAAACACAGGGACTATATCTACCTACAAACGGAATCAGTATTTAATTACTATCGGAAAACATGCAAATGTATTCTGTAACCGTGGTCGTAGTAATGTGTAATCGTAAAAACATACCCTTGTGGTGCGGCTGGTGCGGCAGTTGGGTAGAAACTGTCGTCTGTCGTGTTACATTCCATTCGCTGCAAGTTCTCTCATGAGCGGCAACATAAACTTTTACTTGGCTCCTCCTTTTCATGTTGAAAGAAAGAAACAGAGAAAGACAGAATGAAAGAAAGAAAAAGGGCATAAAACATTACAAAACAAGACTCTTGGCAAGGTGTTGCCAAGAGTCTAGAGTATCACCTTAAGCAAATACTGGAACTAAGCTGGTGAACTTAGTTCCAGTATTTTCTTAAGGTGATACCATTATATATTATGTATATCACGATCTTATTCATCTGCTCACAGGTATTATTTTCACAATATTATATTACAAAATTAATACCTATGTTGATTTTCTGCTCACCCTGTTTTCTTTTTTTTTATTCAGGGAACATAAATATATATATACAGTACACATACTGTGATGCCTTTTTCTTATGAAAACTCAATCGGTGCTCACTTCCTTTCATATCTGTTATATACAAATAGTGTAGCAAAAAAATAACGAACAAAAACTATTATTGAACCATACATTTCTTGACTGGCTGTTGTCCAGCAATGCAGCGATATTTATTTTGATAGTTTTATTTTTACGCCATTTCTTTTCATATAAATCTTGGTAATATATTTTTGGTTCGAGAAAGTCAACAGATACCCAACAACAAGGGTCGGGCTGTGTGTGGTAGTGTTAAAGAGATTTTATTTCTGGAATTTCGTAGCAACAACCCGGAGTCCGGTATTGTCCCCGGTTGATGTCAATTGGCTCGCCTCCTATTACCTAAGACTTAAACATAACCTGCGATATGTGGGTGTACTATGCTACATCTCTGCCTTACCCTTCAGGGAATACAGGCGTGACGTTTTGATGTTTATTCTTTCATTATTCGTTACTACGTCAGTAAATAATTAACGAATAATGGGGAAACATCATGCACCTTATTACTATTTATTTTGACAAAGGTGGGTCCTGATCAACTGAATACCAGTATTTTCTATTGCTTTTTTGTTATTCTACACCAGTTTTCACGTGCAATATCCAGCCTTCAGCTGTGAAATTGTTTGTGTACATTTGAATACCTTCTTACTACGAGTACTGACGGTAAACCGGTTGACAGTTGATAGCCTTGACCAGACGCTTCACGATGTCCCGAAAAACTAGTTGGGCACACGGACCCATGGCCATGGCCCTAGTCTTTCAACCCCAAACATCCAATGAGGTTGTTGTATTTTGGTCGTATGAGGATATTTTTACAATTTTAATGCTCTTCAATCCAATAGAATAACTTTGAAATCACTATTTAAAATGAAAAACAAAACGTTGGGGAGTCCAAAATCATGTTCGGAAGTCTAGAAGCTAAGACTCTGGCTGGATTTAATTTTTGGCGCGGATACCTAATTATTTTTCTAAAATAAAATTTAAACTATATGTACGTAGGGCAGTAACTACTAAGTTACTCCTGAATACATCAACTATCTGCCAGTGAAAGTCCCGTCAAAAGCGGTCCACCAGTTACAGAGATTACCTCAAACAAACGGACAGACTGACAGATTTGATATAACTTCTATTAACTTTCATATGCATTTCTTAAAAAGCAATTGTTATTGTTTTGACATTACGAACAGACACTTCAATTTTATTTATTTGTGTGTCTCGTAGATGTAAAGGTCTGCTATTGAAATGTAAGGAAATATTCTTATTAATAATCAGAATGTCTTTCCATCATCATCATCGATCATACTCCTGTCTTCCCGTAGTTTAATTAAAACCTCATCGACATCGAGAAATGAATGGTTTTATTCTGTGATTTTCGTGGATACACCTATTAATACTGGCACTTCGCCCGCGACTACGTCCGCGTGAATTTTACTCAAAAAAAAAATAACTTTTTCCTTTGAGTATTAACATCCTCTCCACGCCCTTTAAAACTTAGTTTGAAAAAAAACATAGTCTATGTTACTCTATAATGTATCTTTCAATAGGTGAAGTAATTGTATTAGTTTTTTAGTTAATCCATTACAAACCAACCTACAAGCAATCAAATCTTTTTATAATATTAAGTTTAGGTTAGACATGCAAAATTATTCTTCTGTACAAATACTGCCAAGTTTTTCTACTATTGACTAGCGCTACTGCTCACCAAATTAGGTCCTGGGTGCGATTAATGAGTCAGGCAAAGCGTTTTAGTATTTTCCCATATGATAACAACATATGATAAAAAAACACAAAATAAAACACTAGGAAGTGGTGAAGGGTGGGCGTTTTGGGGGACTGTCTTTTGTAAACGTTCAAAAAGTGCTGATTCTCAGCCTAATTTGAATAAATGAATTTTGATTTTGATTTTTGACATTTGATATTTCTCAGTAGCAGCCCTTAGTCTGGAAATACAGTCGTATAATTGTCGTACTGAATAATTAGACTTGTAATAAGTTAACATATTTTATAATAGGTTAACTTATTACAAACATAACCCTTTAACCAATAGTACCATAGACTACGTACCATAGGAATACATGGGTATTCCTGTCTATGGTACTATTGGACGTCTTTTCGCTGAAATGATGATGATGACCATGGGGTCATCATCATCATTTCAGCGAAAAGACGTCCAATGCTAAACATAGACCTCCCCATAGATTTCCACCACGACTGGTCCTGCGCTGACCTCATCCATCGGCTCTCTGCGATCTTCACCAGATCATCGGTCCACTTTGTGCGGGGCCCAAACATGCTGCATCTCCTGGTACGCGACCGCCACACTAGAACCTTTCCGTCCTAATGGCCATCGGTTCTGAGAGTAATATGCCGCGCCCACTGCCACTTTAACCAATTAATGCTTATGCCCAGGCATTGAGAGATTTAAGGTTTAAGACCGGGTTTAAGGCACTCGGAATGTGTGCCCGGTCGATGGCAATAGGCTCATCCCCTATTAAAGATTAATGTGGGTGTGCTGCTAGTACAAACCTGCCCAGCCCTTCGGCTAATACATGCGCAATGTGGTTTTTTTTACTGAGGAGGCTGTGTTGTATAGTTGTTTCGTCGTGGGTAAGAACAGCGGAGGAGTTGGAAAAATACATAATATAAAAAGCAATAATTAAAGCATTCCTGCTAGTCAGACAGAACCCAATAGTTTAACTTATAAACAACTCACTTATAGAATATAGCGAGATTAACATCCCAACATCTATAAATAGAAACCATCATCTGTCTAACCTTTTCCTTACTATGTTGCGGTCGGCTTCCAGTCTAACCAGATGCAGCTGTATAGCAGTATTTTACAAGGAGCCACTGCCTATCTAAACTCCACAATCCAGTTACTGGGCAAAAAGGGACACCAAGGGGTATCGCCCGTGGTTAGACAGGTTGTCAGACTATCGGGCTTCTGAGTACCTGTCATGAATGGTGAAAACGTGAAACACCTTGTGTTAAATGTAAAACTGTATTTCATGGTGCGAGCTAATAGGATTTGTTTAGAGACCTCACCATCTGCCTAGCCTTGTCCCAACTATGTTGCGGTCAGCTTCCAGTCTAACCGGATGCAGCTGAATACCAGTATTTTACCTCCACAACCCAGTAACTGGGCAACACGAAACCCATTGGTAAGACTGGTTTTTAGGACTACCCGTAACGCCCGTCATAGATCTATAAATGACAGACGTGAGCAACATCTTAGCGTGCTTTCCGAGGCTCGGTGGAGTCTCCATATGTTACAAACGGTCACCCATCTACAGGTTCAGCTCGGCAAGCGTAGCGTAACCTTTGAGACCCGTGCGGCTGTTTTATTCAGCCACGAGCTCCTCTATGAATAGAAACCACTATCAATAAATAGTGAATAGTCTACAAAAAGTTCTCTTTTAAACTCAATGCTTCTTGAAAGTCTACCGAGTCGCCCTTCAGCTGAAAACAAAGGACAAAGACGCGAAGCAGTTTATATTTGATGAAGATAAGCCAGTCATGTTCATGTCCCATAGGAATGAACATGACTGGCTTATCTTCTTAGCCAAGTCATAACTTGGCTTCGGTTTGCTTTATTCCTCAGTGGTAACTAAGACTTAGAGCGTCAGGGATAGTTTTTATCTAACATAGTAGAGAATAGGTATTATCTTTTCAAGAAAACGTCGATGAATGAACTGAAATGAGTGAATTTGAAACCAAAATATATAAATCATCTCGACTACGTAAGTAAGTTGTAAGCGCTTCTGCTTACCATGAGGCCGATTTCTGCATTCGGGTTCGATTCCCGGATTGGGCAAAGCGTCATTGGGTTTTTCCATCTGGATTTTCTCAGTAGCCGTTTTCGATTTATGGCAATAGGCTCGTCCCCTGTTACATGTGACTTAAACGCAACTGACGAAATGTGGGTGTAATAAAGGTATCCCAACTTATCCCCTCAGAGATTACAGGCGTGATGTTATGCAATTATATAGTTAGTTTATGTATACGATAGGTAACTCTTTTTAATACTAGCACTTCGCCCGCGACTTGGTTCGTGTGTATTTCGTACGTTTCCCATAGAATTTTAATATTCTCTCCATCCCCTTAAAGCGTAATTCTGTAAATAAAATACAGCCAATGCTACTCGCTGATAGTGTAGCTTTCTGATCAAGGAAATTTGAATCGGTTAATTAGTTTTTGAATTTACCATTACAAATAAACATACATACAAACAAATCTTTCCACTTTATTATAATACCTATACCAGTTTAGAAAGATAAATAAAAGTGCCTTATAAATATTGATTTAAAGAGTAATCAAATCTCCTGAGTTTAACAGGATTTCGCCGTATTCTAATGACGTAATAGGCTCGCCCTCTATTACACGAGACGGAAACATAACTGGTACCGGCTACAATAGGTGCACCCCTGCTTCACCCTCCCAGGAATACAGGCGTGACGTTTCGTGCATAATGACGCAAAGATGTTATTTATCAGCTCACTCGTCTCTATCTATGACGTTAGATGACCCAGATTTTTTTGGAAATTAATGAAAACCTCTGATTAAAAATAGCATAGTAGTAAGTAGTGGTAGTAGTGCATTATTAACGTTGGTTTGTTATCCAAATGAAAAAAGTACATTTTTTACTTACACACAAATTCATAAATAATTACTTTACTGGCAATAAATTATCATTATACAGTAGAACTCCAATTATCCGAACTCCGACTATCCGAATCGCCGATTATCCGAATCACTTTCACGTCAAGCGAATGCGTGACCTGGCTGCCCGAAAACGGTTGAAGACCGCAAAACAGCTTACATTGACGGAGATGTTTAAAAAACAATGATTTTTATTTCTAAACTTGTACATAAGTACAATTTATTTATATTTAAAACATGTGAAAATATCATGTTTCTTTCATTTAATTCAATAAAAAAATAGTGCAATATCAAAACGTAACTTTTTTTCTCTCCAATGGCAATTTTTTTTAAAAAACTCCGATTATCCGAATATTTGATTATCCGAATGGGTCCCGGTCCCCATTAATTCGGATAATTAGAGTTCTACTGTAATGACATATGAATACTTTTATTTGCATGTATACAATTATAATACAAAACTAACTATATACACACATGTATAAGCTCAGGAAGGCCTTCGTTAGAATCCATCTTACAACATTATGTTTAAGGCGATGGATAAAGATTTGTCGAAAACGTGGTGCGCTGGCAACGCTCTCCAAGAAGGGAATCCTAAGATGGCCGCCCCGCTACCATCGACTCGACGATCCACTAGGGTGACGATGCCAACCTGTCACTCTTGACGATGCCATTCTAATGTGCGCTGACACATATGTATATGCAAAAACAAAACAAAATATAAAGCCGACCAAGTCACTCAGGTGTCAAAGTAATCCTCCGCATCACTGTCATCTGGAAAAGTGCCCAAAAGACTGGCAGCATTGCCACGTTGGATGGCAATACTGATTCTTTGGGCAAAGAATGAGTATTGCCATCCAAATCTGTCTCAAATCAATCTGTCTTAAAATAATAATAAGATCTTCTTTTAAATCAAACATCTTAAAATAGATAAATGTAAACACAATATTCATCACGTGGTTTATCGTAAAACAGTGTCTGAATTTGATTTTTTCGAGTTTTTTTAATATTAAAAACAGCACATAATATCACGCTCCTATTCCGCGAAGGGTTGGGCAGAGGTGCACCTATAGTACCACCCACATTTCGCCAGTTACGTTTTTTAAGTTCCATGCAATCTGAGGCGAGCCTATTGTCATCCGGGCACAAATCTAGACTCCTTGCTGCTAATAAAGAAAATCAATAACTTTAGTCCGACCTAGGAATCGAAACCAAGGCCTCACGCTCGGCACTTAGTCTAAAATAGCACATCAGCATCTGCCTAGTCTTTTCCCAACTATGTTGGGGTCGGCTTCCAGTCTTACCAGATGCGGCTAAATACCAGTACTTTACATCTGACCTACATAACCCAGTTTTCAACACGATACCCCTTGGTAAGACTGGTTGTCAGATTTTTGGGATTTTAATTACCCGTAACGACTGCCAAAAATCTAGAAATGACAGCCGGGACCAACAGCTTAAAGTGCTTTCCAATATGTTACAAATGGTTGTCACCCATCCACAGAATGACCTCGGCTAGCGTATCTTAAGCTTCGATCAAGCTTCGTGCGGCTGCTTTAATTCAGCCACGAGCTCCTCAAAGTAGCACATACTTAGCTTAAATCATTTAGCTAGTGACACTTTATTTGACGACCTATGCGGCGCGGAGGGCGAAGGTCCGCCTGCGACGCATGAGGTTGCGGGTTCGATTCCCGCCTTTGGACAAATGTTTGTACGATCTGCAAATATTTATTCTGGGTGTTCTGGGTATTTTCTACGTATAATAAAAAAATATCAATCCATGTAACGTATTGTATTAAGGATATCATTTGTCTAGTACCACAAGATCTGCTTAGCTTGAGGCTAGACGATGCTGTGAGGATTGTCCACATTATTATAATTAATTTATTTTATACGTCTCAGTATTTCGAGCGTAGGAGAAATACGTGACAGTCTAATGCCTCCATACTAAATACAAACACGTGGGACAAGTTATCTAGCATACATGCATATAATTCGTTTATAATATGTTGGCATGCCGTAACTTTCGAACTACTTATAATAAAAAAACAAAAACATACAATTTTCTCCCACAAAGAACTACTTACTTACGACCCAGATTGACAGTGAGTTTCTGTTATTATGTGTTATCATATCATAGATACTAAAATTACAGAGCTTTTTGGATATTTAAATCATAACTTACTTACAAGTTTCCGTGAAGTGACGTATTTGGCTAATGCTAGGCATATTTTATACTAATTGCACCTAGGCATATCATTCTAATAATATTAGAAAGGAAGGATGGGAATGCATTGACATAATTCTAATTTCATAATTCTTTAGCTGAATGTTTGACAAGCGTTCCTTAATTTGTGACATATCAGGGGTTTGCAATATATTTGTTCAAAAAGTCTAAAGTAAAGGTACTGTTTAATTCTTACACCCTCGTTGTTAAAGCAGCCCCTTCACTACAACTTTCACTATTACTATACTTACACTTTTACAAGCAAGTTTAGTATTAATTATATATGTACATTACTTGTTCTTACCCGCGACTTTGTCCGCGAGAATCTCGGTTGTGGCGGATGTAGAAAAAGTTGCGGATTAAAAACTATCCCATGTTTTTCCCAGGATCTCAAACTGTCTCCATTACATATTTGATAAGAATCAGTTTAGCGGATTAAGCGTGAAAAATGTATATACAGACAGAGTCACTTTCACAGTATGTTATAATTATACTAGCTTTCACCCGCGGCTCCGCCCGCGTGGTTTTTTGATAAATAGTTGAAAAAATATTATATGCTTCCTCGGGGTGCAATCTCTCTCTCTGCTAAATTTTATTGAAATCGCTTGTGGTTTAGGCGTGAAAGGGTAACAAACAAACTTACTTTCGCGTTTATAATATTAAAAACTTGGAAGTTACGATTATTGTTGTGTGCAGTATGTTTTTAAATCATACTTAGAAAAATATATACAAAACAGACTACAGACTATTACAGATTTCAGAATCATTCGAAAACAATAAATAAATAATGCTGAACAATCCACACACCATCATCTAGCCACAAGCTAAGCAGAGTTTGTGTTATGGGTACTAGATGACTAATATACTTAATACAATACATTACATAGAAGGATATTTTTTATTATACATAGTAAATACCCAGAACACCCGGAACAAATCTTTGTAGATCGTACAAACATTTGTACCAAGGCGGGAATCGAACCCGCATGGCGTATTACTATGAGCAATCTGCGTATAGCCACCGATATATTTTATAAGAAATGAAGATCATTCTTCATTTACTGAAAACTGAAACTATTATTAGATGCTCATGCATCTTATAACAGCTTCATGTCTTTTTCTAACTCACGTACACAAATTGAGCTGCATGATACAATGTGAAAATTACAAGAATTACTTTATTACTAAAATGCTGGTTATCTTCATCAAGTAGGAATGTTCGCTACATATCAAGACGGTACTGGTACGTTTCCACTGGGCAGACTCAAACTCGGCTACATTATCAGGTCATCCCTCACCAATAAAAGTTATGTTATAGGAACGGAAGGCTATACAAAGGACTGACTCTTAAGGCGCTTAAAATGGCGTAATTACGTGTTACTTGAATCTTTCATAATCTGGGATATTTATTGATTTATTATTATTTTTTACCATTATCCGACAAAATTAAAGAAATACGGCAAAATAGTTTAGTCTATATGCATTTAAACGTCCGTAGGTACCTAATAATATTCTGTTTTTAATTTTCCGTACTAAAGGTATGTTTTTCAGCCTGAGAAATGCAACCGTTTCACAGTAAAACGACAATACTTTATCGAGAAAATTACTTACATTTAGTAGTAGCTACGGCGTAGCGCTACGCGCCGTAGTGCTACGTGCCGTAGCAACTCAGCAGTCATCCGTTTTGCAAGTATGTCGTTTGTTTATCTCAAAACGGTACTCTTAAGAGAGGACTTGGTTAAATTCGGAGGATCAAATCGAGGCCCCAATTAAGGAAAACTTGAGACGTAACACTGGTTAAATAAATATTTAATTCAATTTAATTTAAAGCAATAATATTATTATTTAAACCCTCTGTATAATGTTAACATAACAGTCAACAAAGTTTCATGATGTGCGAAGAAAATATAATTTAAAGTTGCAGGCTGCTTTTTGCCCGATACAATGCAAATAAACTTGATTTAAATAGACACACCCTAAAACACAAAATCACTCATTGGCTACTACAACAGGACTATCTAACAACGGAGAATCTTCTAACATACATCTCGTAAAAACTCAAATGCAAATTCCACGCACACATACACACATATGCACGCACTCGATACACAATACACTAAGTAACATTTATTTCATAACTAAAATAAATAAGCTCACGTAATTTAGACACTGCTCCACTTGTTATAAAGATCAATTCTGTACCCATATGACTGAATCCCATCTCTTAAGATACAAGCTAGACCTAGTTTAAGGGATAGAGTTTGTATAAATTGTGCTTATAGTATGACAAATGTTAAATGTTTAATCTACAATGTACATATAAAGTGCAAAGATCTCATGAAATTAATATTTTGATTATATTATATTAATATATTTACATTACTTAAGTACACACTGATTTATTGAGTGAACTTTGTCACCTATTAAGATCATGTTCTTTTGTTTCAAAAGAACTAACTCGAATCCGCAAGCAGTGGAACGCGTAGCAAGACTAAATAATCATAAATATTTTTCTACCAAAAATATAGAAATACAAAAAGTTTCTCCCCGGCAGGGAATCGAACCCTGGTCGCCCGCGTGACAGGCGGGAATACTGACCACTATACTACCGAGGATTGAGATGTAGTACCTGAATTAAGGTTCTAGTGCTTCTTGTCATCAAAACAAAGTTCGATTTTCAGCAAAACTACTAACTTTTACTTAACAGTTTTAAATTTAAACGAATGAATAGAATTCATATTGATCCTGTTTTTCCCTGACTTAAACCTTGCAAACAGAAATAGGAGCCTCGCGAAGCGGGGCTTCGTCGATATGGCCTTGTTACTCAGACTTTTTTGGGATTTGCCATAACCTTGAAATTAAAGAGTATTTAGTACCTCAAATTAATGTTTGTAAGTTGCTGTTCTATTGATTTCTCGTCACTCGCAGTCAGTCGCTCTTTTAGTACCTACTATTATGAACATTAATTATTTTTGTCACTTCAACCTTTAATTTACAGTCACTCGTTTAAATACCCTTTTAGTTTTCCTTTTTTCATACATTTTTGGTTTATTTAACAACAACTGTCAGGAAACTGTAATTTTGTTTATAAATATACCTACCGCTTTGTAATTTATACTAAACAAGGTCCTGACGGACACTATTGTTATGGTACTTACATAAACGCAAGTTTATTATTATTGTTTTGATATTCATAAACTATGAAGTCTGATGAATTATTTTAACCTAACCTCTTTGATCCTACAATAAAATTACAAAATACATAGCACAAGGTATTCAGAGGACTAGTTATCCATTTTTCAGACAATCGAAAAGATAGAAAATATTATTTTCCCTGTAAGAATTAAATTAATTTTCTTTCCTAGATGGTCAAATTATTTTATCCACTACTTTAACAATATAGATTGTCAACAAGCTCCACGCTGCCACACGGAATCAACGCACGCGGACAGTTCCAAAAAGTACCTACTTCCTGCGTAAATACGATACTCGATACTAAGAGTCCATGAAGCATCACAAGCTTCAATCTTTTTTTTCTTAGGTAGAACCACTCGCAGTTCAGCACGAGACGGCTGTTTACTGCTTAACCGGATAATTTACATATTTATAATACTGACTCAGTATTGCGGGCTGGCTTTGTAGAACCAGGAGATTAAATTTACTTTACGTGGAACGTCGCGTTGGGTCGCGTCGGTGAGGCCGGTAGTTGGGACGGATCTTGCTTCTGTATTTTCTAAAAGTGTTAGTTTCCCTACTGCTCTCTTTGAGGACGGTCTTATCGTCATCTGGCTCTACTGGAGTGGTTGAAGTTCAACAGCAAACGCACGACTACCTATAGATCTTTATATCAGACTGTGCACTCTGTCGATAGCCTTAACGATTACTATCGCATGGTTTTATTAGGACTACCAAATAGGGATTGCTTAGTTCAAATACGGTATTAAAACATTTGTGGCAGAATTTTATTGACTTATGACTTATCTCTTATAAAATAATAAAGGAAAACAAATCATAACTACGAGTACATACTTTATTAATATCAACCAAAGTTAAAGATATCTCCATCAGTCTCTAGGTATTTTGAATTTATTTAGGAAGCGTCGCAACGACATTGCATTTTAGAGAAGTGTATCTAGTAGTTTTGCGAATATCTTTCAAAATATCACATACACTCGGTGAGTATTGAGTTATATCCATGAGAATAGACGTTATGAAATACAGAAAAATAATCAACAACAATCATAGAATAGATTTATTTTAATACGTCAATAGCCACGTAGGTACGCAATCAGTGATACACGTAGACACGATCGTCAAATTAGTGTGCTAACTAGTTTTCTTAACATGTCTTCGCGTTCCTATTTTATCAAGTTTTATTAGGGTTTGGCACTAAAATGGCCAAGTGATCTTATGATTACTTGCTTGTCCTTCTGTCTGTCTGTTAAGATACTTTTTCTCAAGAACACGTGGAAGTATCAAACTGAAAATATATCAATTACCTACGTAATTGATATGTTTTCAGTTTGGTGTGGTGGTCAGTGTCATGGAGCATTATAGAAATCACGTTCCTAAATTCACGCATTATAAAAATACGGACCATTATGCAACGTATTAGGATACTTGCAAATAAATCATGACCCTACTTCCCGGAGACTTTAGATATAATATGACATTTGGTAAGTAGCAATGTCTTACCGTACAAGTAAAGGGAAAAGCTGAAAATCGTTGATTTGTAGTTCTATATCAACTACAACATACATTTGCAGTTGGACAATTGACGGTGACGTATGTATATTGATGTACGGGGGCAGGATTTTTCTTTTACAAGGTTAAGTTTGTCCTTCAATTCTACTTATCTTTTCGTGAGAATAATGTGCTTTCATAGTTTATGAAATTCAGAAAGTAAAGTTAATTATTTTCGTGCTAGTAGCATTTTTTTTAAAAACGTTGCCCACATTAAGATTTTTTCCTCCGTCGTGGGTGTGTTTACAAACATTTAAAGTTACATACACGAACAGCCTTACCCCGAACTACCTGTAGGCCATACAAATATTTGTTCCGTGACTGAGCTTAAGCAATTTACTATTAGAGTAATTCAAAATATTTTTTGTTGGCTTTTATTATCCAAGTACTCATAGCTTTTAGATTAGTTCCTACATGTAAAAAAAAGGAAATAATTATAGGGCATCAATAAATTCGTTTTGCAGTACTGACCATGGAAAAGTGCCCAGAAGGCTGGCTTCATTTCCTCTTTGGATGACAATGCTGATATTTATGTTAAATCCCGAAAAACTGAATGGACACACGGCCTAATGGCCTTATTATTTTAACCCGAAACGGTCCGAATATTCATATTATACATATACCAATAAGGTTGCTTGTTATACTCTTGTGTTCTGAGTTTTCCGTCCGTAGTACTACGACGTTTCAGTTTCATCGGCAGTGCTTTACAATTAAATTACTAATTTGTAGCCGGTATAGCAAGCAAGCAAGTTAAAACAATGCTTGTATTCAACAATAATAACAAAAACAGTAGTAGTTTGTTACAAACAGAATCGTGGAGTTGCGAATATCGGCCCACCAAGCAATAACGTCAAATAATAATCTACCAGGATTGCAGAAATGGAAAGTGATTGGTACATAATGTGAGTGTTTAATTGGTTGGCTGTACGCTTTTACACACACGCGTAGATGGCGCTGTCCACTAAAATGAAGGCATGTTGAAATATTGGGAACACTTAATTTGATGAAAGAATAAAATGTTAAATTTTGGAAAAAAAAAATATAGGTATTATTATGTGTATCCGTCCGTATATTAGCGCAAACATTTCATTTTGGTTCCACCTTTTAATAAACTGTACTGGCCACCCTGTCTGGAATTCAAGGTTGCGATTGACTCTTTAGTACAACTATTAGATAACAGATGTCCTCATCGCTGTGACATGAGTTCTCATCTCAGAATTATCATTTAAAAACCCATTAAGGCAATATTACTAACAAAAAAAACTTAAAAATAGATCCTCGATGCTCTTTCTTTCGTATTGTTATCTCAAATTACGGTGGAATAAAGACAGTGAGGCGTGAAAACTTAAAAACCTGAATCGCGCAAGCAAAGTTTTCGCTTTCGTATGATAGCGATACAAATTTCACTACTAATATGATGGGGGTCCGTAGCTACTGCGTAAACTGGTGGAGGAGCCAGTCTAATAAATTCCTTATCATAACATCATGCAAGTATTGCTAAACTATAAGCTAGGGTAGCTTTAGCATTACATGTATAGGGCATAGTATAATCACTTAGCCATTAACCACAATAGGTTAATAACGAGTCTCATACCGGAGATTCAACGCCAGTAGTTGCTTTGACCTCTTTTGGTACTAATTCCGAAGGTTTATTAAACTTTTTTTAAATAGCCATTGAAATCACTTTTTGAGTTATTTTAAGTGCTTTTATTAATGTTTGTTTTATTTTATATGTAATATTTGAACTAAAGCAGATTTATCTTTACGTTTCTATGGAACTTCTCAGTTAATCTATTGAGGAAGCTCATATACATATGATAATATCATGGTCACTTAATAATAAATGTAACGTCGAATAATGAGAAATAAACTTTACTGTTGTCTAGATAAACCATGTGCCCTGTTCTTACTTTGTATGCTGGTAAGGTAATTAGAACGTAAACGCACGAAATTCTGGCCCTTGAAGAATATTCTAAATCTCAGCTCAATTAATTATTTTATTTAAGACAAACATGCCTGGCATTATAGTTAACATTAACATACACATATAAAGTTTTTCCCATTCCCATCAGAAGCCCGAAAGTCTGACAACCATTCTTACCTAGGAGTATCATGATGCCCAGTTACTCGGTTGTGGAGGCCAGATTGGCAATCGCTCCATGTAAAATACAGCTTTAGATTCAGCTGCTACAAAAGGCTAGGCATATAAAGATGATGTGAAATAACATGAAACCGTTTTCGAAGCCTTATTTAAGGTAGATTAATGTACCTGGATCAATATCCCAAACAACAATTGTGTCATCTATATCTTCACTCAGTTCAAGTTTATACCGTTTATCGTACTTTTAGGTATTTAGTTTAAAATGGCAGATTTTAATCAAAGAAAAAAAGGTATTGGAAGATTAAAAAATAAGGCTGTTGTGGGTGACATTTCATTGTTATGTTAAGTAGATCAAGATGGTTGATAATGGTACAGGCACATCATGGAAAGCAGAGCTGGCTCCATTTGGCAAATAAAAAAGACAGTCTTGGGGCTGAGTAGCATATAACTGGAAAAAGTTAGCTATGATATGTTAACGCTACATAGCGAAATGTAACGTGCAGCATGCTTAGCGTACCATACTATTATCCTAAAAAAATGGCTTTAGCTGTCATGGATTGACAACAAGATACTTTTATTTCTATTTTATCTTAGATTCCATGCATTATGCAGTCCGATCGGAAAGAGTTCATGAAAGCGATCGGAAAATGTAATCGAGCTTTTTGAAATGTGTACGTTTTGGAACAGCCTGTGTGTCTTTCATAATGCAGATCCAGGCAAATGATATTTGAACTACATGGCCGCTAATGAGATAGTTCTGAAAAACTCATATTCATTTATGCTTGCGGGTTAGTTTTACGTATTTTTTTCATAAGACTTACTGCTCATTTATTTAATATGAGTTTGTTGTTGAACAGAAAACATCATCATACTGGTTAAAATATGCTCATCCATATATCCTCATCTAGAAATAGGCCTTTATTTTTCTTTCTTTAGTTTTGACGGCTGAAAATGTAAGGCAATAATTCTCAAAAGCATAAATCAGAATTATGTAAGTAATGAAAATAAATTTTAAATATTCAAGATTTGTAGTACCTACGTGTGTTAAAAGACCAGAGAAGAAGAAGAGTTTAAAGAGGTGTATATTTTCTCGATTTATTTAAGATGCCTAAATTTTCATAAAAATACTTTGTTCTTTTTAATATTTTCATGACAACTATTATTACTTGGCTTATTTATTTACAATATAAAGCACACCAACGGCAAAAATCATTAACAATTCATGTAAACTCACATCTAAAAATCAGCATTTCAGTAACTATGCAAATAACAGGTGTGCATGACATTTAAAATATTGAATATCAGAGACAAAAAAAAAAAAAAGTGAGTCCAGTAGACCTAAGTCCAGAATACTACAAAAAAAAGCAAAAACAATTGAGCGAGATTGACGAACATTGTTCATTGTTCTCACTGTTTATATAGGGAAAGTCCTTATGAAGCGAAACTCATAGAGAAAACATCGATCGGGTAATCCGTCAAGTTGCACCTTTCATTATACGTATAGCCTTGCCATACGTGTCAGCCTTAGCAACTATAGTATCAATATGATCGCGGAAGGATATGAAGGTATCAAACAGTACACCTAGATCACGGATGAAACTCTGCTCAGTACTGATCCATCTATATGATAATCAATGTAATTTAATGTAATTAACTTTATCCGTGAATATGGCATTTCTTAACATTGAGTGTCATTCTGTTGTTGAAACACCATTGTTGAAGAACATCGAGATCTCTTTGAAGTTTTATTCAATCACTCACGTCTGATATCCTGCAGTATATCACTGCTTGACGTCTACTTCTGGAATGTTCTGTATACAAATAACTATAGAATAATTTAATCCTAATTAGGTACTGCGTACGAGTGCATTATACAACATTTAGAAGGCATGTGAGGTGCGAAAATCGCGGCGATTAAAAAAAAGTAAAAAAAAAAATAGACAAGCGCAGAACAAAACCTAACCTTTGGTAGGATTCCTTAGCTAAAGTGCCAATGTAGTGGTGGAAGGTGAACTTTGGTCGAATGACTCCCAGAGCTTGCCCATGCAAGCTGACTACTATTATATGTATTAAGATATAGCAATAAAATAGACGAATAAAAATCCATCTTATTGAATAAAATCAAAATAAACTTCAAAGTCTAATTATGTATTAATGAACTATGCCATTAGAAACGGTAGATGACAATATCTATTTCTGTAAATAGGTTTTTACAAACACTTATACAAGTCCACAAGTAAAATATTTTTGAAGTGAAACTTCTTTATCGGGGTTGGAAAAAAATGTAGTGTAACATTTTTCCGTTACGCGCCATCTTGTTTTGAGTAGTTACATTTTTGAAATCCAGGTGGCGATTGCATCGACTTCCATAAGAGCCCATGACCCGCTTTGAGTAGTGATGACTTTGACCACTAGATAGTGTCGTGCAATTGTCATTTACCAATAGCATATCGTTTTAACGGACTTACTCCTACCACTATAATTGACCGTTTTTCTATTGCACGCTTATTTATTCCCAACGCTCTATAGTGACGTGATAAATATATATATGTTATATTGAAGTGATCAGCAAAATCAAAGGGTTTATTTTAATTCTAATTCCAGTGAATTTCTATAAAAAGTAAGTAATTACATCTCTTTTTCTAATACTTAGGTGTAATTATGGTATTTATTTTTCCACGTTATTTAAAACTAACCTCAGTTTTTGATTGTATTTTTCAATACACTAACACGTGGGTGTGATTATGGTATCAATATATTTCGTATTTCAGTTACCATAAGCCATTAATAACACAAATATATAATAACGACATCAATGATAGTAATAATTCTATTACAATTAATGAAATTCAATAATAATCTTTGTAGTAATAAGCTAAAATGAAACAAATTCGTACACTATCTGGCGATGATCACTACAAGACGCGTCTGGTATGACACGCCACCTATCCAAACGTACGTCTGCACTAGAAAGTGTGACGTCAATACAAGATTCACCCATTTGTCTGCAAAAGGTAGTGATGCATCAGGGGTGTTATGAATTGATAAGTACATTTCAGCAATGAAATCCTCGACAGCGCTGCGTCGATCGGAATCCGTGGACCGAACCTTTCCATACCACAGGGACGATGACGCGTTTACATCCGCGCCAACGTTAACTTTGCAGTCCGCGGGCGACCGCAAGATGTGACGGAGATTATGTACGAGTATATGAGAAGCAACTGGGTCTGAATATTGAAAGTAACAGCTCACAACGTAAACTTTAAAGGATGGTGAAGTGACCTCCGCGACAGCACAGTGAGGAGTCATGAGATTACGCAAAGACGTTAGTGTAAAGTTCAAAGAACCCGCCACGTATATTCCAGCTCGTGATTTGAGATCAAACTGTACTACCCTATGACGTAAGCGCGCGTTTTGATATTGTTCTTGCACAAGTAATGTGTCTAAATTATAATTAATGAATAATTTATCTAGCTTAGATGTCGCGACCTTATCGTTGTGGAGATTTAATTGTCCTATGGTTAAACTATCCATTGTTGTACTATCCATTATTTAGTAGTTACTGTAAAAAATACGTTGTTCGAGTTATAATTTATAGGTGGTACACTCTTGAGACCCGCAACGATGGTCAAAAGATTTTTTTAAACGTTTCCACGCTATGCAAGTCGGTACATAATCTAAGTTATCTTTATTCGCGCAATCTTTTGTTTCATGTGCCTCGGAGCAATTAGCACAGGTAGGTAATTTATTAACGCAGTATTTCTTAACATGACGACCGATGTGGCGCGGCGGACGAAGGTCCGCCGGTGACGCAGGAGGTTGCTGGTTCGATTCCCGCCCTGGGACAAATGTTTGTACGATCTACAAATATTTGTTCCGGGTGTTCTGGGTATTTGTTATGTATAATAAAAAATATCGATCTATGTAATGTATTGTATTAAGAATATCAGTCATCTAGTACCCATAACATAAGCTCTGCTTAGCTTGGGGCTAGATGATGCTGTGTGGATTGTCCAGCATTATTTATTTGTTTATTATTTATTATTATTTACATGACCGAACTGCTGACAATGTAAACAATGAACTATCTCAACATCATCAATAAAACGGCAAGTGGCCCAATCAATAAATAAATTATCCTAGGTAGGTACTAAATGTTTACGTACCGCTGAATCAATTTCTATGCCTATCCATTTCCTACCGATTATTTTGGTTGAATTAATAAAATCAGCCTCTTTTATTGGCAGCTCGTTTTTGACGTTTTGACGGTATAACGCTGTCAAAAAATCGCTGTCTTCCATTGAAGATGGGACGTCCTTGACTAGAATACGAGGCCTGCGGCTTTTTGGTTTTACAAGTCGTAGGCCACCGGACTTTATAGCATCGACAGACTCTAACTTTATGATTTGATTTTCGTTGGCGACACGTAGTATGACGCCAGACTTAGCGGTTTGGTAACCGTCGTCACTTGGCTTAATTGCCTTCATAAGGGCTTGTTCAGTTGCCGATGACGTCGCGTAATCAGCTGTCCGCTCGGCGGTTGGGTACGCTACGACACACGGCAACGGGGCGCTTGTCTCCATCAGTGGAGCTACTTTTGGCAATCGAAGTTTGAATGAATCTGCATAGGATACTTTATTATTGACATAATTGACACCGGACTTTATTTTATCAATATCGCGTTCCATATTGGTTAGTTTCGTTTCGTTACACGATGACTTAATGGCTAACAAGGAAACAATGCCAGTTACTCGCTGAGCCATGTCTATGATTGCAGATTTATTTACAACGTTAATACGGGTCCCTTGATAATTCACAAGGTCGTTAATTTTTGATAAAAACGCAGATGCCTGAGTCACTAAATCGCAATAATCGGCACAACTAGCATTACTGGCGCTACTTTCTTTTGATATTGGCGAAGACTTTTCAATGGATTCGGAAGTTTGAAGTCGCTTGGTCCTATCTTGGGGTGAAAGGTATGACGGCGACATTACACTAAAAAAAACGTTTCGTACTAGCATAGGTCGGGGGCGACCTGACTGCTCTGGTATTTCAGCTAAATATTTCTCTGCTGCGATCATGCGGGTCATCGTTGCTAGATAACGTACTATTGCAAACTATTCAACCGCAAATAAATTAAAAGAAACAATTAGAAAGTAAAAATAGACGAACTACAATTATTTCGTTGTACCCCCACACTTAAGAAAAATAAATGTACTTACCGATAGTTGATCAAATTAACTTACAGCCAGCAACCAAATAACAAGCCAGAAAATAATCACAGACCACAGTATTTGTAATTAGTCAAGAGCGACCTGTTGACAGTTCGCGCACGGGGAGGGAAGTGATTAGTATTTACATGTGATGACTATTTCAATGAAACAAATCCTTCTCCTCTTTACCCGCGCGGGGAATCTTTTCCATGCAATATGGAAAACAAAAATATCGTGTTTGCATACACAAATGCGTCAGGAAACGCCTCATAGTTGCGATTTTTTTGTGTAATGTTTCTTAGCTTTATGCAAACAAGGGTAATAAAAATCATTTGGCAAATAATTACATTCGAAAAATAAAATAAATAGAGTGTAAATCGCCAAAATAGCATAACCGGCTGGCACCGGTGTCTACCTTCGACTCATACCGAAAGATTCTCTTAATTTTTTGGCTAGGCTAAGCGGGTCACTCAGTCCGTCACCCCATTTGAAGAAGAGTCTTTGTTATTTTGAACCATTTTCATATTTAGTGCTTCCCATATGTCCAAGCTTTGATACCGTTATTTTAGCTTTCATGAAGTGTCGAGTTGTGTTGGGTCACCACTATTTTAAACCTCATAAATATTTTATATCTGTGCTAAGAGAAACAGTTTTTTTATTGCGCTATTGATATAAATTTTGTTTGAATTTTGACCGCTGGCCCATCACGGACATTTGAACCCAGGTCGTGCACACGGTCACCGGTGGGTGCCACGGCCTGTAAGCCCCAACTCTGTCGGAACGCACTCATCTTTATCAATTATTTCAATGTTATTTCGCCACTGGGGCCACGGTCAGAGGTGCTCGGTGTTGGGTCTGGAATGGTGCTACAAACAAGGTACAGCGCCAAATATATTAACAAACAATATCTAGAGCTAAGGCACCCGGCCATGACGGCCTCAGCATTGAGCACCTGTAATACGCGGGTCCTCATCCTACCCAGAACATTGTCCGTGTTATTCACATTGTGCATGAGTCATGCATATCTGCCTATCGAAATATTGCAAACGTAGTTAAAATATAACTGGCGATATTGCCGATGAAAATAACTATAGGCCTATTTCTTTGGCGACAATTATCTCGAATATTTTGGATGGTCTGCTTAACACGCAATTAAAATTTTGACGGCATGGTTGGCGTAGTGGCTGAGCGATCGACTGCTGCGCAGCGTGTCGTGGGTTCGATACCCGCACGGAACAAATATTTGTATGGCCTACAGATAGTTGTTTCGGGTCTGGATGTTCGTGCATGTGACTTAAATGTTTGTAAACGCACCCACGACACAGGAGATATTCCTAGTGTGGGGCAACGATAAAAAATACATATATATATACAATATATATATAACACCATATTATTATGACAGCCAATTCGGGTTTAGGCCCGGATTGTCCCAGATAGCGCTATTTTGTTTCTTAAACAGACTCTCAAATATTGTAAGGATCAGAAAACGCCCGTATATGGAGTCCATCTATGCCCGCCCCCATAGATGGAGTGTGCTTAAATAACATCAGCTATGCGGACGACATGGTGCTGCTAATTGCGTCGCCCTGTGGCCTCGGAAAGCTGTTGGGGATTTGTAACAAGTATGCATTACAACATGGACTAGTGTTTGATGTGAAAAAGTTATGGTCTTTGAGGCTAGCTGCAGTAGTGTCCCTCTTGAGATGCCTATTATTAAATTGAACGATGTTCCTCAACGGAGAGTAAACCAATTTAAATATCTAGGGCACACTCTGACTGCCGACGTCGGGGATGATAATGACATTGAACGGAAGCGAAAGGCACTGTCGGTACGCAGTACGATGTTTGTAGAAGCCCGCGTAGATTGCTTGTGTACAGTAATGCTTAAGAGATGCGCATCCCTGGTACGTAAAAAAATTCCGGCCGACTTTTTTGGTATATAATAGTTTTTATTTATTTATTTTGGCATATTGGTGTTTGCTAGCTAACATGTAGCAAATTATTTATTTTAATTATGTATAAAGATGATAGACATAATTATAATTTTTTTGACATAATATGTAGTTGTTGTAGTTTTGAAGAACTTGAAGCAATACAGCTTCAAGTTCTTCAAAACTATCAGACAGACGTGTTGCTGGAGAGTTTATTCCGCCACTTCTTCTTCCCAGCAAACACACTAGGAAGTGTTGAAGGGTGGGTGTTTTGGGGGACTGTCTTTTGTAAACGTTTTGACGTTCAAAAAGTGCTAATGCTCAGCCTACTTTGAATAAATCAATTTTGATTTTTTCATGAGTTATGTTAATTGAATAAATAATTGAAATATGAATTATTACTAATCTTACGCTTCTTTTTGACTTATACGTCTTAACAAAAATGTTTGAACTGTTCCGTTTGGTTGATTAATGTATCAGCTTTATAAGTAAACTAGCTTTCGCCCGCGGCTTCGCCAGTGTCGTTTATTGATAAAATAGTAGCATTTGTCCTTCCCAAGGGTTCAGACTATCCATTTCAAGTTCCATATTCCACAATATGGATATTACTTATTATATGGACCTGTATGATACATCATTTATAAAATTATGGCTGTTTTTTTTTAGTTTGTCTTATCTTTTATAAAATATTGTTTTTCTTTATTTTTCTTTTAATTTATTCTTCTTTGAGGTAGCCCTGCTACAGTTTAAGTTTGTTTACAGTTCGTTTTTTTATTATATAACATAGTAATCTGTGGAAAATGTTGTGGGTAGTATATTTGTTAATTTTAAATAAATAAATAATGCTGGACAATCCACACAGCATCATCTAGCCCCAAGCTAAGCAGAGCTTGTGTAATGGGTACTAGATGACTGATTTACTTAATACAATACATTACATAGATAGATATTTTTTATTATACATAGCAAATACCATAATTTTAATTTTAAGAAGTTCTAAGTTGGTGTATACTTAATATACTACTGTTTGTTTTCACAATTGAAATAAATAAATAAATAAAAAGTTTGATCACAAACGGCGCTGCGGATTAGTCGTAAAACTTATAGTTACATACAATACATTCACACAGATAATTTAATAATGTCAGGTAAAGATTACTATGCATACTATTATTATTGAAGGGGATTACTTAATATAGCGGGTTTCACTTGTCGTACGGTAGTGGCAAAAAATTAAAACTGAAAGGATTAGAATTAAGTACATAGGTGATTATTGGGTAATAATTATTTTTTTGACGGTACAAAAGTAAAAAAGTACGCATTATAATTTCTTATACTTCTCAGAAAACGGCGAGACTCATCTGTTTCACAAGAGCGCTTCTCTCAAAGATTCAACTGGCTTGACTATATAAGGAGTACTTACTTTCCAGCCCAAACAACACATACTTGTTGTTTCCTCTTTCCACTTAAGAGGTCCTCAAAATTTGCAATCTTTAAATAAATAAAATAAATATTGCTGGACAATCCACACAGCATCATCTAGCCCCAAGCTAAGCAGAGCTTGTGTTATGGGTACTAGATGACTGATATACTTAATACAATACATTACATAGATAGATATTTTTATAATATATAGCAAATACAAAGAACACCAGGTACAAATATTTGTAGATCGTACAAACATTTGTCCCAAGGCGGGAATCGAACCCGCAACTGCCGCTTGCGTCGCAGGCAGACCTTCGCCCGCCGCGCCACATCGGTCGTCAATCAAAATCTTTGCTCATTGATTCTGTACTGAGCTACTGAGACACTAGAACAGTCTCAAGATTGAGTTCAACAACATGCTGAGTATCTGGTGTCTCAATGGGCTTTTGAGACAACAAAACAGACCCTTGCCTAGATCGCTCCTCCACCCCCGCCCTGCAAATATAATACCTATAGTAAGCGTCTAATGGCGCTCTACTTAAGTCAATCTTTTCGTGATTTTTTAAAACTATTTGTCCAAATTACATAGTGTGAGCAACAAACGTTTCAATCTTGATAAGAATTAGCTATATACTCTAAAATGTGTATTGTAAAAAAAGTACCACATTTTATGTATTTTTATAGTATTTATGGCTCATTATTTGGGACATATTGGCTTCCACATAAAAGGTAAAGATATATACGTATACTGTAATGGACTTTTATTTGTAACTGTTTAAGACAAACAATCCCACTATACATTTTTTTTCGTGTAACTTCAACGATTTCAGCAGCTAGATAGCTCGCAGATGGCAGGAATTACACAGAATGTTTACAAATTATAATAATAACTCTCATTTTCTCACCACAATTCACATATATTATTTTACATTGATCAGATCAACAGTGATACATAATTTAGGCAAGTATAGTTTTTGGGAGACTGGTGCCTAAGCTAGGCTCGAGGCCTGGGTTTCAGGATACCAGGATCCCATCCCTTAACATTATTATTTTATAAATTATGTACTAAGCGCGTTGACAGAATGCAGTAGGGTAAGTACAATATCATATGACATTTTATAGTTTTTCTTATTTTAATTAATTGTAGATTAAGTATGCAAGACGATGTTAGTAGATGTATAGTTTGGGTGAATGTGTGGATGTGTGAGTGTGGGTGAGTGGGTGTGTGGGTGTGTTGCCCCCCCTCCTACTGTGTGTTTAGGTTTTTATAAGCATGTTTTCACTATCATTATAGTTTAAATTTAGTAGCCAGTCAGTTTTTGCATTTCCTCTTTGTGAGATTAAAGTTATGTAACACCTTATGAGTTTTATTATATAAATAACCACTAACCAAAAACGACTTGCAAAAATAGTTTTTAGTCGCAGATAATGTCACTCCACTGGGTCATATCGTCTTTTCCCCCTTGACAGCTTTGGATTATAAACCAGGCGAGTATGCTATTTCAACAGAGTGTGCAGTACAAACAGTTGACGCACTGTCAGTAAATTGTAGCCTATGTGTTATTCTGATGGATAAGCTATATTACTAGAATGTTTACTTAATCATTGTTGTTTGTTTGCAAACTTTCGTATTTATAATATAAAAGTAGGAAGTACTTTGATATTATAAATGCGAAAGTTTGTGAGGATGGATGGATATTTGTTACTCTTTCACGCAAAAACTACGGCACGGGTCTAAGAAGTAGATCTAGACCTTATGTTAAATTATGATTTGTCGACGATGGTACATGAATGATTGCTAGCTGTGTGAAAGTCAAGTTAGCCATGTTGGGCAAATCTATCGTGGAGTTGGAGGCAGGAAAGAACGTTCAATTAGTCAAGTTTTAAAAAGTGACAATATATATGTTTTGTTATTGTTCTTATTATATTGCAATACATGATTTGGTGTTGGTTAAACCTTTGTTGTTGTTTTGTATTGTTAGACGGGCTGATTTCCGCAATTCCACGACGTAGCGCGTATTTTGCGTAGACTATTATACTATTACTACTATTATACTTATTGGCAGGATACTTTAATTCTAAACAGGCTGCAATATGCAACATTTTTACACTATGATTTAACTTACTATAAGTATTTACTGCACGATGATTAGTCCAGATCATGTGCAAGCCACTGCTTACTGCCAGCCGCCAAATTAACGTCCACCATTATTTGAGTTCGTAATAACAATATCGGTGGTTTAACTAGATTTGCTCTGCTGAAGACATCTAGAATCTGAAAAAAAAATCCAATAACAATTGTTTAAACGCAATGTACTGATGAGCCTTTCAATTTGCTTGGATATTCATAAGTTAATCGTACATATTATTATGTTATGAGATAGACACTAATTAATATTTACAATAGATTATACAGTCGTTGGCTGACAGGTTACACGACGCAAAGGGAGACTTAACAGTAAACAAACGAATACTCATATAATATTTTTACAAAATAATGGCTTATATAGTAGGTATATATACTTTTAGACTAGCTACACTATAAAAGTCTTCATCCAGTGTTAGTTTCCAATGATACTCGTAACATATGCATCAGAGACGTGGTCGCTCACCATAGGCCTCATCAGAAGGCTTTAAGTCACTCAAGAGGCATGGGTAAGGGCTGTGCTTGGAGTTTCAGAAATGACGGGATCCGTAATAGAATTAAAGTATTAGCTCGCTGGACCGATGGCCGTGGGGCAGGAAGGTTCTAGGGTGGCGACCGCGTACCGGAAGATGCTGTGTGGTTGGGCCACAAGGTGGACCGGCGATCTGGCGAAGATCGCAGGGAGCCGATGGATAAGGGCAGCGCAGTATCGATATTTGTGGAGGTCTTTGGGAGATGCGAGTCATTATTATTTCTTTTATTTGTTTCTGTAGGATATTATATCATATATGTATGTAATTATTATAGAATTAGTGTATATTTTTTTTTTTTTTTCGATTATTGTTAATTGGAATAAAGAGATTTTAGTTATTTGTAATATAGTTATCTAATATTCTTAAAATAATCTTTTTCTGATAGCAATGATAAAAGTAGGTATAACCTAAATTATCTGCTAAGAAATAAGCATCTTTGATTTACGTCAAACTTTGATTTTTAGTAAAACTGATCCTTTTCTAACAATTTGACATTATTCAGAATAACAAGATTTAATCTTACGTAAGAATAGAACCCAGGGGCGGGTTCTCTTATTACGTAAGGTTCGAGAAATGCCTGTATTAGAAAGCTCCGCTCTTTCAACATCGTTGTCATACACTTATACTAACACGAGTTGATATTATAGTGTACTGTGACCTTAAGGGATCCTTACGTAATTAATGAATAGCCCTTACCTTTTCACGACTAAACTGCTGATGGGATCGAAATGAAATTTGGCAAATAGATAGATTATACACAAAAGATAGGTTTCAATCTACTTTGTCTACATCCGCGATAACCGTTCACGCGGTTATTTATTTATTATTTATTATTTGTAAAGTAACTGCCGCGTTGGTCTAGCTAGTGGTACCAAGCGCAACTGCTGAGCGTTAGGTCCAAGGTTCCATTTCCAAAACGGTTCCAGTGATAATGGGTTATTCCATTAAGAATTTTTAATAATGTTTTGTTTAATAAATACCTATTGCCTCTACAACTAGGACTTGTACTTTGACGGCACGGTTGGCGCAGTAGCTGAGCGATTGACTGCTGCGCTGTGTGTCGTGGGTTCGATTTCCACGCGGAACAAATATTTGTATGGCCTACAGGTAGTTGTTCCGTGTTTGGCTGTTTGTGTATGTGAGTTTAAATGTTTGTGAACGCACCCACGTCACAGGAAAAATTCCTCGTGTGGGCCAACGTTTTTAAAAAAAAAAAAAAAAAACTAGATGATTTACTCTCTGTCTATTGATTCTTATTATAAAACGTATAGGTTGTTGTAATGTTTTGCCTTTCTCGTGAAGTCACGTAGGTACATATTTACATATGGCCCACCAATGTCCCTTTGCATTTGTATTTGCAATACGTTCTTGTTTGTGGGTCACATCCACCTGATATACAAACCTCTGCAGGGTAAACATTGGAAAGCCATCTTTCAAATACATGTACAATAGTTTGTAGTAGGTCTGTAGGTACGTAACATTGTAGGAAAAAAATCTGAAGATAGATTATTGAAGGGTCTAGAACTGAAATTAAATACCGATATATCATAAAGGGAAAAAAACGGAACCCAAATAGGATCATTTCGTTGACCGTCCGTCTGTCGGTCTGTTAAGATCCTTTCTCTCAGGAACGCGTCTAGGTATGAAGTTGAAATTAATAATTATCATATAATTCAGTCCCTTGAAGCTAAAAAACTATGTTAGTGCTCACGTCCCGAGTCTACACAGAGGTCGTGAGCACTAACGAGTCTAAGAGAGTATCTATATCTGTGTGTGTGTCTGTGTTGAAGCTTAGTATACACTGCTTTGATAATATAAATTCTTTATCATATTCAACGGATTTTTCAATAAATTTTGTAACAACTGGCTTGTTAACTCTAGTAAAGAATAATGTAAACTAAATATAACAAAGAAGTTGTTCACTTAAACATTAATAATTCTACGCTTATTTTGTTAACATAATTCCTTACTATGTACTTTCCCAGGTTCTAATTTCTGTCCTCGCCAAATTTTTAAGTATCCCTGTCTTCCAAAACTACAACTGAAGTATCTACCATTATGTATTACTTGCTTCCGCCCGCGACTTCACCCACTTGGTTTGTTAATAAAAAGTAAAGCCTATGTCCTTCCCGGGGTGCAATCTATCTCTCTGCCAAATTTTATCGAAATCCGTTTCAGTGGTTTAGCCGTGAAAAGGTAACAAACAAACTTACTTTCGAATTTATAATATTAATTAAGTTAGAATTGTATTATGTGTTTCAGCAAGCATACGAGTAATATACTCTATGTAACTGGTATTGGCTTGAAAGGATGTTGGTACTATAGGTAGATCCTCCTTCGTAAATCATGAAGATTCACAATACAAATACACATAAACTCATGCCTTTTTCATATGTGGGTAGGCAGATACTGCAGAGCGCCGCCTGCTACGATCCTTACATACTTCTTTTGCTTCGTTTACGTTCAAAAATCTGGTCATACACGCAAGCCGGTAGCGAGTACTACGCACCTGACCTTTTCGAAGAACATCACCTATAAATAGATAAATATTTAAAAAAAAAATGCTGGAAAATCCACACAGCATCATCTAGCCCCAAGCTAAGCAGAGCTTGTCTTATGGGTACTAGATGACTGATATACTTAATATAATACATTACATAGATAGATATTTTTCATTATACATAGCAAATACCCAGAACACCCGGAACAAATCTTTGTAGATCGTACAAACATTTGTCCCAGAGCAGGAATCGAACCCGGCGAAAGTCCGCATCGGTCGTCAAATAAAGTCAGTGTTTGTTCTTCTAGGGCGTCCCCTCCCGGCATTTCCGCTTACATCTGCCTTATAGTTACCTTTTGTTAGTCGTATATCGATAATCAATCAATATTAGGCTGGTGTGACTAGACAATACAGTCTTATCACATGCTTGCTATCGACATAGCAATCAAATGTCTACATCCGCCAGACATAGGTGAAGCTCTCTAAGTTAACTTTATCATCTTCTGCCAAGTCTTTTTCCAATTGTGTTGGGGTCGGCTTCCAGTCTAACCAGATACAGCTGAATACCAGTATTTTACATGGAGCGACTGCCTATCTGACCTCCACAACCTAGTTACTGTGCAACACGATACCTTTTTGGTAAAACTGGTTGTCAGACTTTCGGTCTTCTGACTTCCGGTAACGACTGTCAAAGATCTACAAATGACAGCCGGGACCAACAGCTTAGCGTGTTTTTCGGGGCACGTTAAGCTGAATTAACTTCAAACCACAAACTTTTAAATGTCAATATACAATGATGAATGAGACGAATAATTATGTGTGTTTTCATCTTTGAAATATGTTTATATCATCCGACAAAATATCAGAATAAGGAAAAGCACACAACATCAGCATCCCTATGTTTTAATTTAACAAGGTGTCCACACCACTATGTCCTTCAAAACTATTATATGTTTAATAATAAAACCAATGCCTACCTCGTTGGTCTAGTGGTTCTAAGCGCGACTGCTGAGCAAGAGGAGCTCGATTCCCGGGTCGGGCATAGTGTTATTGAATTTCTCGAATAGGAATATACTCATTAGCAACCCGGAGTCTGGATTTCTGACCGGTTGATGGCAATAGGATCGCCTCCTATCACATGGGACTTAAACAGAACTGGCAAAATATGGGTGTTACTATAGGTGCACCTAAGCCCAACCCTCCGGGGATTACAGGCGTGATGTTATGTAAAACTAATGAAGAATAATTGAACAAATTTGTATTTAATTTATTTTAACTTATTTTTTATTAGTAAATCTATCGCAAAGTCATTCATTATGTAGTATTCTTCCACAGGCTTTGGAAGAATAATACATAGTGAATGAGTACATAGCTTTCTCATGTTTTATTTTTCTGTGTTACACAGGACTTTGCTGGAAGATCTAACACCGGTGTAGAGTCATGAGATTTTTTAAGTCAGAGACTAAAAAAAATCAGCAGTTCTTATTTTTCATAAATATCCTTCAGCAAGTAATCCTTGTATGGTCAATCCTTAAAGAGGCACTAAGAATCATTACCATACTTTTCCCTACGTTAATTTAGTTTAACAGTACAAGTAATTAAACTATTTGAAAAGCTGACACCGTCCTTTTTGGTGGTATCATTCCTTAATTTATGAGGAAGGTGTTTTGTCAACAACATTCTTTTTTTCCATCTCACTGTCGTCACTCTCCTGGAGCAAATGATCACATAAAGCTTTAAAAGCTTCAAGGTCCTTCAAGGTAGCTCTCAGCTTAGCTTTCATTTCCTTGTGGGTCAACATTTTCCCCAATGTTATCCGCCCGGATTGTGTGAAAGATTGCAGAAAAATAACAAAGCAAGATAAATATGTTCTTATATTTTGATTCGTAGGGGGTACCTGCCCAGGGAAAAAAGTTAACAAAGAATGAATTGATAGGAAATGGCTGTTACAGAGAAATTAGATTAATTAGAATTAAATTCGACAATAGAAGAATAAAACTATCGGAAACACTGTCTTGGTTGTTGTAACTTTAAGTTTTAAGCAATGAAGAAAATTTTACATGAATAATATTAGGATATAAGGACCAGCGTACGACACATTGTAAGTTAAGTTTTAAATTAGCCTATTTTGTAGATTATATTATGTAGTTATAAGTGTCAGGGCAAATGTTTATGTTGTCGATTTTACTTCCACCAGTTGTCAAGCAAAAGGAGCCATATACCTACTGTGTCAATGTACGATGGACGTAGCTCAGACGCCTGAGCAGTATGTGATGTTCTGTAGTCAGTAAATATTGACTACAATAACATAACTAAAACTGAATTCTCGATGGGTTCTATGATATTTTTAAATCCATCATCATTGAACTGATGAGCTGACCATAAATAATAAACACAGTAAGCTGCAATCGCTTCTTGTTAGGACATTTGATAATAATTATGCTGTGTTTGTCTGGAGGACTGACAAGCTTATTGTTCGGATCACATGTCGAGTTAACTTAACTAGTTTACAGTAATTAATATCTCACAAATGTGCGGTTTATGCGTTCAGTCAAACCATTTTGCGCAGGCGTATTTGGCGCTGTTGTATTAAGTTGTACAGACCTGCGTATTTTTAATAGGTATGTGGAAAAACTTTCAATGATGTATTTTGTATATACCGTTATCGGTACGTGATATTTTATATTTTTGTTCAATTGCTTCTCAACTAAACTATGTAAACCCTAATTTATTCAAAACAAAGAGATGTTTTATCCATAAAATTAAAACAGGATTGCTTTGATTATTTTTCATTATACATAGCAAATACCCAGACCACCCGGAACAAATCTTTGTAGATCGTACAAACATTTGTCCCAAGGCGGGAATCGATACCGCAACCTCCTGCGTCACAGGCGGACCTTCGCCCGCCGCGCCACATAGGTCGTAAAAAATAAAAATAAAATAAAATGTGTAGATAGCTAAAACACTAAAAGCAGGGCTGGGCATTGTCACCGCGGTTTTTGTTTTACACCTAAGCTTTAAGCAATTAAAGTAAATAATACATTAGAAGAAATACGTTCAAATAAGATAAGCCGACAAATCATCTTAACGCTGAGGGGTTCGGAATCATGTATTCAACTCAGGGTATCAGTTTGTGCGACGATGTCCAACCTTGTAAAATAATCTTTAAACTCTATTAACTGTGTGGATCTTCCGACATAATTGTATTGCAAGAGACATGGTTGCAGCCAAATGAGTTACCATACCTTAACACCATTGACGAGAACTTTAGTGCCACGGGAACGTTAGCTGTAGACACGAAGGCATGCTACGCGGCCGACCGTACGGTGGTGTTGTTCTGTTATGGAAGGGTAACGAATTCCAAAATGTGTCAGTGTTACAGTGCAATAACCCGCGAGTGTGCGCAATAAAAGTAGTAACTAACAATTGGCCTAAATTTTTTGTGATGACCATCTATATGCCGATCGGTATGAGTGATAACTTACCGGAATTCACGACTGCCTCTGTACGGTGAGTGCTGTAGTGTACAATCAGTATTTGTTCTGGGGGATTTTAATGCACATCCTAATACTCTGTTTATGAATGAGCCGTCGAACTTTTGTGATGATCAAAGCTGTATTTGTGTTGATATAGACAGACTGGGGCTTACAAGTGATACTTTCACTTTTATGAGCGAAGCTCACGACTGGAAGCGATGGCTAGACCACTGTAGAATCACTCACTCGGCATTAAGTTGATGTTTACGTAAGAAATGACGTTACTATGGTTTGACCATTTAGTAGTGTTTTTCTGGGACCAAGAAGAAACACATCTGTCTTAAGAGATGTCACATGTCAGAAGAACATGAATCTATACAATATAATTAATTTCTGTTGATGGATGGTTACATGAGGTTATTATGTCGGGCAATTTCAATGAGTTTCTCTAGAGTTATACGCGTCCAAAAGTTTCATTGCTATTTTAACCTGTGCCCGCGACTTTGTCCTCATGGAATTTACAAAACATGGGTTTTCATTTTTTGCGTCGAACCCTAATTCTTTATCTACAATAAGTCGTTACTCCATATAAAATCAACTTTCTGCCAGTGAAAGTTAAAATCGTTCTAACCATTTCAGAGATTACCTAAAAAAACAGAAAGACAGACAAATAAAATAAAAACCTGTTATTTTGACATTACAAACAGACACTTCAATTTTATTCATTTGTATAGATTGAAACTAAAAATGAAAACACTAATTATTATTCATCTCATATTAACATTTAAACTCACACCAAGTCAACAATAACAACGAGAACTGTTACAATCTCCAAACTCGTAATACGAGTACGAACCGACCGGATTGTCGAGGAATTGGGGCTCGGATTGTGATCATCATCCCTTGATCGATCGAAGCTACTTTTACAAATCCCTATAAAAGCCCTCCTAGACGCAAATACTTGCTCAACGTGTTTCAAGATCTTGTTTCGATGATATTGGAATGTAAACTAACTAGTGTGGAAAGTTAGTTTGTTAAGTGTATCACAGGCTAGAATAACCACGTCAGTAGAGTTCACAGACTGGTTAGGCAGAACTTCCACACATGGTTATCGTGTGGGAAACCGTCCAATGGCCCAGTGTATGATGAGATGCGGGAAAGTAGGGCATTGTTCAAGTCTCAGCTTAAATGGTGTCAGAATCACGATAAACAAATAAAGATGTGCATAATTGCCGCTAAGCATATAAATCGTGAACTTTGCGGGTTCTGAAAGAAAACTAACACACCGAGTATTCGGCCAGGCCTGCCTGTTAGTGTGAACAGTTTTGTGATACACAGGATACTGCGAACCTTTCTATAAATCATTTTCTTTTAAAATCACAGCTAGGGAGATCTTGCGTGATGTCGGATGCTGAGCACCGTTGTCGTGAGGTGGACACGCGCTTCAGTACCAAAGACGTGGCTAAGATAATCAGGTCAACGACTCGAGGTAAGTCTCCTGGTCACGACGGGCTCAGTATCGAGCATTTACAGTATGTCGGTCGTCACTTGCCTAGGGTTTTGGCGCTTCTATATAATTTATGTATTGGTCATTCATACCTACCTCCCGGCCTAATGAGGACGATTGTAGTTCCTATTGTTAAAAGTAAAACAGGTGATCTACTACACGTGGTACTGTCGGAGAAGCTAAACTATAGACCTATTACTCTATTGACCACAGTCGCTAAGGTGCTTGATGGTCTGCTTGATGCATAGCTAAATACACGCATGGTGCTCCACGACAATCAGTTCGAATTGCGGTCGGGACTTTCTAGAGAAAATGCAGTTCTGTGTCTCAAGCAGACCGTCAGGTACTACACAGAAAGAAGAACACCTGTTTTTCCTTGCTTCCTCGATCTGTCTAGGGCTTTTGATGTGGTTTCCTTCGATATGTTATGTAAGAAACTTGAAGCTATAAGCTTGCCTATCGAGCTTATTAGTATTGTAGCGACATCTATCCCGCCACATACGAACTAAATCGACGTGTCCTACATCGCAAAATTAAAGTTATCCACGCGACTCAGTGTATATAAACGAGCCCGACAACAATCGTCGGGCAAACAAAGTTCACATGCGTTACTTACAGCGTAAAGTAAGTAATAGTATGAAAGAGCTACGTTGCAATCGCTGGGACAAGATGCTTGGGGATCTCGAGCCCAACCACCAGGCATTTTGGGAACTACAGAGGAAGTTGCGCGCCTCCGATGTTACCACGATGCCTCCTCTCATTCGCCTCGATCAAAGCATAGCCTTTGACGACGAGGAAAAGGCAGAATGCCTTGCAGACAGTCTCGAGGCCCAATGCTCCCCCAGTTCACAGCCAGCAGACCCAGCTTTTATAGCCAGGGTAGACGCTGAAGTGGAGCAAAGGACCTCTCTCCCTCCTTCAGAGGACCCCGAAAATCCCCTGCTCCCAGTCACTACAGACGAGGTGCAGGATATAATCAACGGCCTCAAAGCTCGCAAAGCCCCTGGCTCTGACGGGCTCACCAATAGAGTATTCAAACTCTTCCCCGCCCCGTTAGTTATTCTAATGACCGCTATCTTCAATAGCGCGTTATCCAATAATATCTTCCCTCAGAAATGGAAAGAAGCTACCGTCATCGGTATCCCCAAACCGGGCAAGCCTAAGACCTCCCCAGGCAGCTATCGCCCAATCAGTCTCCTCAACGTTCTCGGCAAAGTCTACGAAAAGCTTATTCTTAAGCGGCTCAAGGACTACGTCGAAACAAAGAGCTTAATTCCGATGGAACAGTTTGGTTTTCGAACCCAGCATTCGTGTCCACAACAGGTGCACCGAATCGTCGAGCACATCAGCGGCCGCTTCCAACGCGGCTTGATGACAGGAGTCCTCTACTTCGACATCGCGAAAGCGTTTGACAAAGTCTGGCACAACGGGCTGGTATACAAGCTGTACCAGCTCGGTGTGCCAGAACGTCTCGTACTCATACTACGGGACTATTTGTCGAACCGAACCTTCAGGTATCGCATAGAAGGGGCGTACTCTACGCCTCGTCCCATCCGCGCAGGAGTCCCGCAAGGCTCAGTTCTCTCCCCATTATTATTCACGCTGTACACCAGCGATCTCCCCTCAGTAGTTAAGGCAAACATTGCCCTATTCGCTGACGACACGGCCATCTACTACTCTGGCTTAAAGTGTCCAGCCATAGCTAAGGCCCTCCAATCCTCTGCCAACGCCCTAAGCGTCTGGTTCAGGAAATGGAGAATTGAAGTGAACCCCGACAAGAGCCAGGCGGTTTTATACTCCAGGAAGGGTAAAGACCCATCCCCTCCTCCCCCGATCACCATGTATGACAAGCCGATCCCCTGGGGGGTGCAAGCTAAGTACCTGGGGGTCATCCTTGACCGACACCTTACCTTCCGGACGCACATAATGACGGTGCGCTCGCGCGCCGCATTCGCTCTAGGGAGGTTACATCCCATGATCAATGCACGCAGCAAATTGTCACTTCGGTGCAAGATGCGACTCTACATCACGTGCATCAGGCCTATTATGACCTACGCGTGTGCCATATTCGCACATGCAAGGCCTTCCTATATCCATAGGATGCAGGTTTTACAGAACCGTTTTCTCCGTCGAGCCACGGGAGCCCCATGGTTCGTTAGGAATGTTAGACTCCATGTAGATTTAAAAATCCCCACCATCAAGCAATTCATGAAGCGTCTTACTGGGCGCTTTTTCGAATCAGCCGAGCGACACCCAAACCCACTTGTCGTCTCGGCCTCCAAATACTTCCCTACCAGAATTGGTAAGATTCGCCGCCCAAGGCATACCCTAGTCGAGCCAGACGATGAAACAACCGTCATCCAGGAGAGCAGTAGGGAAACTAGCACTCTTAGGAAATACACTCACACAAACCGACCCACATTCCGGCCTCGCCGACGAGGCCCGCGACGCGCGATGCCCTAGTTAGTTAAATGTAAATTCAATCTTTAGATTCTACAAGGCCAGCCCGCGTAGCTGAGTCAGTAGTATAAAAACCCCCCGACATAATAATAACGAGACCCAGCCTTTGTTTTTGTTAAGTATTCAACGACGCCCTAAGCCGAGGTTCGAGCCCCACAGGGGGCGCCCTTAGCGAGCGGTCGTTTAAATGTAACTTGTAGTTAGCCCTGGCTGGGGGCCTTCTTGTAAGGTCACCACAGGATCGACCGGTTAAGCAGTAAACAGCCTTATAGTGCTGAACTGCGAGTGGCCCTACCTAAAAAAAAAAAAAAAAAAAAAATCGTCGGGCAGTTGCCCATCAGACACAACACCCGTCTGGTCGGAGGCTCCTCCCTTTTCTATGGTGGATGAGGAACTTTACACAACGTTCCTCATACCCCAAAGTACAATTTTCAAGCATTGGTATGGAAACCAGGTCAACATTGTTCAGGGGGCGGGTGTGCTGTCGGAGCCGTATCAGGTGGAGTGCGGAGTGAGACAGGGCGGATTGACCTCCCCGCCCTCTTCAATTTGTATATGTATGCCCTATTTAAGATGGTTAGTAGTCATCATGTCGGCTGTCATACTGACGTTGTCAGTGTCAATAATTTAAGTTATGCGGACCGCGTGGTGCTGCTGAGCTCTTCCGTTGGTGGTATAAGACACTATTGGCCACTTGTGAGTGCAACGTGGCGGAGCATGTCTCATTTCACAATGTTCAGAGAGTCAGTACAGTGTTTTTGAGGCGGGGAAAAAGTACCAACTAGATGTGCCTCTCATGCGGCTAAGCGGTGTCCCTCTTGAGCGAGTACAACAATTTAAATTCTTGGTCACCACTTACCTTAAGGACAATGCTGACATTGAAAGGGAATGGAGGGCTCTATCCATACACGCGATAGCCTTCAGGTTTGCTCGTTGTACTGCAGATGTTACGGTGGCGCATCTTTAGAGCGTTCTGTACCACCTTCTACACTTGCAGCTTGTGGAAAAATGATTCGCAAGCGTCGTATGGAGCCCTTCGTGTCCTACAATAATGCGTTCCGGTAACTGATGGGGTTGCCGTGGCGTTGCAGTGCGTCAGGGATGTGTGCGGGGAGGCGCGTGAAGATGGTTTTAACACAATGATGCGAAAGCACGCAGCATCGATGGTGGCTCGTTTCATGTCAGTCTTAACAGAGTTTTAGAAATGATTGCTGGCAGAGTGGACTGTCCATGTGTGGTTCACTGCTGTCAGTTACATGTGTCTTAGTTTTAAGGATTATGTTACTAGCTATTAAAATTTAAAATCTTTAATTCGAGCGGAGGCTCACTTGGGCCGCCGTTCGAATGAAAGATTTTTAATTAATATTAGTTTAGGTAAAGTAAACAACAATTACAACATCAATATGACATTTATTTAAAATCACAGTTTCCACTGTCAAACAGCGAAGAGAAAATATAAGGAAGAGTTTTTAAATCATTAATTTACAAAGATCTTTAGGGGATAATAGCGTGGAGCGCTCAATATTTTGACGGCAAGGAGAAATTCGAAGTGAAAAATAAACGGAAAATGTACAATAAGTGTGCTAAACAGTATACCTACTAATACAACATTGAATAAATTTTGATATTTTGTCTACATAACACGTATTATATTATTTTATTCTATTATTCTAACTGTTATTATGTTTTGCTTATTTTAGTATCCTCATTTCAAAAATCCAAAATAAAAAAGGCTCCACTCTAACTTACTTACAACACAACAATTAAATTATCTACATGTAACAATATCGGCAGTTAACGTTCCACGGGCAATGTGCGACCCGCTGCGGCGGGTTTGAGCTTCCTGCTTCGATGACCGGTTCCACAGACGCTCGCCAGGCTAGTGGACACATACCGGCCCACGGCACTAACGCAAGCACAGGCGCAATCCGGGCAACTTGTTCCATCGGCTGGGGTGGCTGCTGGGCCAGCGGGATATCATCCACTGGCATCAAATCGCCCACCGGGATATCATCCACTGGCATCAAATCGCCCACCGGGATATCATCCACTGGCATCAAATCGCCCACCGGTGGTATTTCAGCCATCAGCGAAACACTGGTCTCTGGCACCATTTCTTCCGCAGGTGCCGGAGCCGCAGCCGCAGCCGCAGGTTTAGAATTATTTTTTTTAAGAGTGGTCATGTCTTCTTTTTCCTCGCAAGAAAGCTTCTTAAACATCTCGATCATCAGTGGGGTAATAACTTTCCTTTCGCGTCGGATTGTTTTTTTTGGGTGCTTGTGCTGCTTCGGTCTCCTGGCTCCTGGAGGATTCATTTCTGTAACAATAGAGCAACAACAATGTTATTATATTGGTAAATATAACTGACGCTGATATTCTGCCGGATCCCTGCAGTGACATACGGATGTCGAGCAAATGATGATATACCTACGTAAGTTATAAAATATTAAATAAAACCAAATTAATAATTGAAGTGTGCAACATGCACAAATATCCAAAGATTGCAAAATTAAAATATTTCAGTAAAATAATAATAAACAGAATTCTAAAATTACAAATAATTCATGTTTCTAAGATTGTGCTCAACATATTACTTAGTTATTTTTTTAAGAAATAAACAAATAAAATGTTTTTTTACACAAAAGTTTAACATGACCAGACATCGCTAATAGCTACTAAACCATGACTAAAAACCCATAAATCAAAACTGTATATGTATTCTTCTCCTAAACTATGTTAAATAAAGATTTAACATAGTTTGGGAACAATACACAGTTTAGTTCTTTTTAATCTATACAACACAACCCTTCTAAACGGTTTAAAAATAATGTAGGGCCAGATGGCCCTACATTATTTTTAAACCGTTTGCTAAAAAGCCTTATCAGTACAAGTGTAACAATGGTTTTTGGGGTAGCATTTAATAATAAGTTTATGAAAATAAAGGTACCGCCAGGTCCGGGTAACCCGACGTTCCAGAATCCATAGTTCAATATAATGATTAGCACAAAACAATATCAGGATACAAAACAATTTATAAATTGTTTTTGTACACATAACCTCCGATTACAAACCAATTCTTACGCCAATCACGTGCTACTCAGACCACGGTACTAACCGAATCAATAAGAAGGTTGTACTTTCATTTTTATCAATCTTACGATTACATTTTCTAATGCAGAGTCAAAGCTGGAGCAAATCCCGGGCGTTGACCTCAAGTGCCGATCATATAATGCGCGCACGTTTAAGTAAAAAACACCACAAGTTCGCGCCGGGCCGGTCAGTATACGCAGGGCCGCGCTTACAAGCTGCCGTTGTTTGGGAGAAATACAAAACAGCGTTAATTTTCAAATGTACACGTTTAAAAACCTTTTATTTTATTTTTTTGCGGTCATTATTCATTCCCATTTGAGTCCTGCAGGTGACTATATCGCCACCCTGTATATCACCCTTTGCCATTAGTCATCTATGTTTAATGCAATATACAGTATAGGTTATCACAAACGAAAAGATAAATTGGAAACGTGAGTAGTACACACGGCTACATATCAAGCTATTGGTGTCCAGTACATCACGCTTGTATTTGCCAAGGGTGGGGCAATTCCTGTTCTTCATATACACACGGCTACATAATATATCAAGGTATACAATTCCATTATAAGCTGACCTCTCTTTGTAAAGGATTTCCATACAATGAGAGGTGGGGCAATTTCTATACCTCATGTACACACTGCTACATTGATATGTAGCAGTGCACAAAGTATACATTACCAGTATAAGCTGACCTCTCATTGTACCGAAATCCTTTACAATGACAGGTCAGCTTATAATGGAATTTTATATCTTGATATGTAGCCGTGTGTGTACATGAAGAACAGGAATTGCCCCACCCTTGGAAAAATACAAGCGTGATGTTGTATAATAATTGCTACCAAATAATACAAGTAACAATATCATCAAAAATAGTAACCAGATTATATACAGGGTGAGGCCACAACACAAAGAATTTCCATTCATTAGGTACAGTTTTTAAAAAGGACACTTTTCCAGTATTCATATATTTTATAGCTGTTAATGTTTCACCCAAAAGTAGTAGTAATTATTATTAGTTCGAAAAAGATGTCTATTCTTCATCGTATCGTAGTTAGTTCAGTGCGAATGTTACATAATAGTTTCTTAATCCCACAATCTATTAAAAGTTAATAACCTAAACCATGTATGTTAGTAACTTACACGTCACGGAAAGGTATTTACCGAATTCATATACATATTTTATATACTTGGTCAACTCAAACAGTTCTAGAGTCCCTTATTTTGAAATCAGTTACGCAACATAAAATGGCGTCAACGTACCGAATGGAATCACTCAGAAAATTATGATCGTGTAAGATCCTAGTTTGATATGTATTTGTCTGTGTTAAACAAGCTAATACTAACCTGGTTTTGGATTGAACTTGCAGCTGTAATAATATTTTGACCTGGATTCAAATCAAATCTTCCTGTGCTCCGCTTTTAATGTGTTTTATATCGATCCACTCGTAGTCTCGCGCATGAGTAGAAGGAACTTCTAAACGTCATATTTAATAGTCGTTTAGGTATGCATAAAGTCTGGCAACAAAATAGACTATTTTTTTTTAGTAAATTATGTTTATTTATTTTACTAAAATGTGTTATAGATAGAATAAATGAAATGAAACATATTTTATAAAAACCGCAACATTACACACTTCTGTGGATAATAAAACTATCATAGTTTTCCACAGACTTACAATTAAAGTAAATATGAATCTGTTTTTGTTTTGTTATCAGTATTACTTAATAGCCCCTCTGTTGTAACAACTTCGAGCCCTACTGCCTTTTTGGCCTCCAAAAAGCTTCCTATCTCACCATATGCATCGATATTTTAAAAAGGAGTAAAAATACCGCAGCATTGGGACTATATTACCACGGACATACATATATAACGGCCCTCTTGGGGGCAAACAAAAGTAGCGGTACGTCTTCTGGTATTTTCATTATCCATGTGTTTATTGCAATATATTGTGAATTCGTTAAAATCATTAATGACATAAATTATTATTATATATTATATAATATTTATCCATCTCAGTGACATAATAAAAGCGATGCAGAGAAATACATTGACGCCTGAGTGTCTTGGTTGGCTTTTTATTTTGTTTTGTTTATGTATATAGTTAGTTTTATATAATAATTGTTTATACAGGGTTATTTGTAAAAGACCGATAAACTCTCAGGTTAAACATAATACATTTAGCAAAACAAGCCTTCAAGATTTCGTTGTCCTATCTAACACATTTCAGCTCTGTATTTTGCTGTACCTATTTACGCCCGCCGCGCACTGACCTCGTAGTAATACTTTTTATCGCTACGCTACGATTCCCGCCTTTTTATTCGATTCTGATTTTGATTCCCGCCGGCAAAGCCAAATGATACCTCGCTATTGTACTATCAAAGTTCTTTTGTTTCGCATAGATTTCGTGACATTTAGAGCGCTCAATTCAAATATTTTTATTTTTGTATTATATTTTTTTTATTATACGATGACTTTTTAAAATTCATAGATCAAGGGTCTGAGAGGTTAGTTATTGGTGTTTTAGAAATATCACTGTATATACATATGTATATACCCGTTTAGTGCATATCAAATGTTAGTTTATTTTGTAAACTATTGGTTATGTCTGATTTTTTACTTATTTGCTCCAACCATGTACCAATGTGTTTTATGTGTTGGTAACTTACGTTTAGTTTTCCCATGTTCTTTGTCTGTTGACATAGGATTGTGACGTTTCGTTTCACGAAAACGCTGGACAATAAACCTTCTTATTAAGATTTAGATAATTACGTAAGCTGAAATAAGCAGTAGATCGTCATGATTCATTATGTTTTAATAATATTATCAAGACCTACTATTTATTCAGCTTTCACAAATATCTTTATAAAAAGATTAATTTTCCACATTTTTCATAAAACGAAACGAACGAACCTTTTGACGTTCGCCTTGTATGTCAACAACAAATATGGGGAAACATGTACAATTCTTTTAATTATTTGATTATTCTCTGAGAAATCGTGAAATGGTAATAAGTACAGGATGTTTAATGACACATTTCTTAAGTTATTCAAATAATTTTTGAAATTGCTGGTCCCAATTAAATATCATGTTTTTCCTACATTTACTTTGTGGAACGGATATGCTTTCTCTGCGAAATTTCGGATGAACTTTCTATAATAATTTACAAATGCTACGAGTTGTTTTACTTCATCTATGTTTTTTGGAACTGGATAGTTTTCCACAACATTTATCTTACTAGAGTCTGGTGTGACAGCCTCCGGAGTAATAACATGACCTTTGACCTTTTACTATATTGTTTGACGGGCCGATATCCGCAATTCCACGACTTTTTTATATGGCTGACTTGGCATAACTTTTTTATTCGCACGATTTTGCGTAACGGCTGGGGCAATATCTTATTCGATCCACCCCAGTACCTCGAGAAAGGCCATCAGCGATCTGACGTTGCCGCTGACGTTACTGGGTTACCGAAATATTTTGCCCTTTATGTAGTGACCTCTGGGCAGTACAGTGATGTCTCATCTTCCTCCATGTAGGCTCTGCATAGTAGGCTGTCTGTAACACCAATGGCAAAAAGGTTTTTGTTAAATGACCCATGACCGGTAACGGCGGCTGTGACGGAAGGAGAGCCTGTTTGTGAAGCGGCCGTCAATTGCAGGGAGTTCCTCCGGCAGTATAGTCCGACCATGCTTTGTCATGCTGATCCCTAGTGCGTTTCCTTACTGGAGTGCGTAAGTAGGTACCTAAAGGCGAGTGGTATAACGGATTCTGGTCCCATACATTACTTAAGAATAGTAAATGTTTTTGTAAAAAAATCGGGATTTAATTTTAAATTAATCTTTCGAAAATGTCTTGAAGATTTTTAATATGGGATGTTAGATTAAGGCTGAAACAGACTTAATCGTCCTGATATAATAGGCATTTTCGTACGTCAAATGAACTCGTTTTAAAAAATGATTATTTGAACAAAAAATGTGTGTATTCACTGGCTTTATATTCAACCGACCGAAATTTTCTAGTTAATAAACGAATTATTTACTAGAAAATGTCGGTCGGTTGAACTGCCCTGCACTTTACAAATATTAAAGTTTGTGGTAGGCACCGGGAACTTTGTTATTTGTTCTGAGCAAAGTATCCACTGTTTTGCTAATTGCTGCGGTACCAGTTCCTAGCTGTTGTTGAAAACCAACCAATTTTTTGTCTCGGCCTCTGACTATTTCTGATACGGCGGCTGAAATCTCCGCGTTCAATTTCGCAGCTTGCAATAATTTTGCAATTAGCGGGCCTTTTCCATCTTTGTGGCGCAGCGAGCGAAGGTCCGCCTGCGACGCAGGGGGTTATGGGTTCGATACACGCCTTGGGACAAATTTAAGTATGATCTGCAAAGATTTGTCGACGACCGATGTGGCGCGGTGGGCGAAGGTCCGCCTGGGACGCAAGAGGTTGCGGGTTCGATTCCCGCCTTGGGACAAATGTTTGTACGATCTACAAATATTTGTTGCGGGTGTTCTGGGTATTTCCTATGTATAATAATAATATCTATATATGTAATGTATTGTATTAAGTATATCAGTCATCTAGTACCCATAACACAAGCTCTGCTTAGCTTGGGGCTAGATGATGCTGTGTGGATTGTCCAGCAATATTTATTATTATTATTTGTTCCGGGCGTTCTGGGTATTTGCTATGTATAATAAAAAACATCTCTCTATGTAATGTATTGTATTACGTATAGCTTAGGGTTAGATGATGCTGTGTGGATTGTCCAGCATTATTTATTTATTTTTATCATCTTCCCCAAAGTCCGCGCAGGCAATAACTGCGGATCCAAAACTTGTGGGGTTGTCTCAGCTGGCGGGGCACCCGGACGCTTCGCGAGGTCTGGTATGTCTTGGCGGGCAGGATTTGGCCCTGGTTGGCCTTCTTCGCATGAAAGGGTTGGCAAACCATCTTGTGGTTTGCGGAGCTAGGCGTCGTTCGTATCTATAAAACATTGCTATTATATAGCGAACTAATAACTCTGACGACACGGTTGGCGCAGTGGCTGAGCGAAAGACTGCTGCGCCGCGTGTCATGGGTTCGATTCCCTCACGGAACAAATATTTGTATGGCGTACAGGTAGTTCTTCCGGGTCTGGCTGTTCGTGTGACTTTAAATGTTTGTAAACGCACGCACGACACAGGAGAAATTCCTAGTGTGGGGCGACGTTTAAAAAAATAATAATAATAATAATGAGGTAGGTATGTAGTGCATTATGCGTCAGTACTGTCTTGCGGACAATCATTCATAGTTAATGTGCATATCTATTCAAGAGCACATATTTTTTCTATTAGTTTGTCATGCATATATATATATAGTTAGCGCAGCTAATTATGTTATCGCAATAGCAGTTTGATGCAGCAATATTATACAGCGATCCCTCACGCGGTTAAATTACTAGGATCTTGTAAAAAAAATCTGTTATGTACAGAACAAGTAAATCATCTGGCCCTCGTAATCTGGGTCAGTGAACAGGACTCATTAAAAGAAATAAATGAGCCTTAATTCCATGGGTTTACTATTTAGCCATTCAAGTTTTGATATACAACTTTCAGCTACCTCATTAGCCCAGCTCGATTTAAATTATTATATACATATATTATAGTATTGTCAACGAAAGTAAAAACATTTCTACAGTTTCATACCGCTACTAGAGTTACCAAAGTGGAATTTGGCTATTTGTACGAACGCACTCATTCAGGTGAAACTAATATAAGCGTGCTATTAACTCTATAATAAATACATTTCGATTCTGTAATTATTCAATAAATATTCAAGCGAAGTAACGATTTCTGACAGATTGTAATTACGAAGCGTACGTTTCTTCGTAACATTAAGCATTAAACTTGAGTTCAATGCTAAGAGTTCAACAGCCTATTTATTGATTTTACGATCGAAATCTGCACCGAGGTTGGATGCTGCCGCCCTTGAAAGTTCAACTTCCGCCCCTATTATTTTAATGACGTCATGAGCGACGATATCAACAAGTAAGGGTAGCAAACCATTTTTTTACCCGTTGTGAAATCTGCGACTCTAGTACGTTTTAGAATACTTTGCATTATTTTAGGCACTGATACCCTAAAAAGTTAATTATGTTACTCACCTTTCGGGTGATGTGGGTTTAACCTATTTAGTATTTAATAATTCCATTACATCAAAAGATTGCTTAGTTCTTATGTTAACAACTTAGAAAAAAATAATATTTACATAATCCATGGAAAGAGGAAAACTATCCAGGTTCTAACATGTTGTAATTAACTGTTTATGATTTAATGTATTTATAAATTACAATGTATGCTAAGGTAACATAAAAAGTAATGAAGTGAATAATGTGAACTACAAATTTTCATGATTTTTTAAGATGCTCTGTAACGCTGGTTGAAACTTCCGAAAGAAAGATTATAAACTGGCATCCGCAACTTACAATGTTTTTAGTAAGTGGAAATAAACCAATGCAGCAAAGTAAATCAACTTCAAACATAAAACGTCATATTCTCTAAAATGGTGACGTGGCTTGATACATTTTGGCAGAATTACGTCCAGTTTACCTGTATTAAGTGGTCTTTTTACTATATTACTATTAGTTTGTTAGTGTTGTGTTGTCTCAACATTCGGGCAAACCTGTTAAGGTTTTTGTGTTTTTTCTGTTTACATTTACTATTAATCTATGTATATTTGCGTGGTCATTGAAAATACTTATCTTTAAGCTCTATAAAAGACAATCATTACATTATAAAAATAAATAATGTGATAATTTGTTTCTTAACTATTCTTAAATTTTCCATATACTTACTCGCGCTTAAGACAATCAAGCGGAAACTTTCAAGAGCGACAAATTCAAACCCAGGCTCGTGCCTTCTTATTAAGACGTGTGACGGTTGGTGTGGGCTCGATCCTGTGCGAGCGAATAAGACTAGGTTTCGAGCTTAATTTAAGTTTTGTATAGGTCTTATTGCTATCATGATAAGGTTCATTATCATGAGTGTATGCTGAGAAACATTGATTATTTCATGCTACCTCTTTATAGATTAAGTCTCCCTAGTAGCGATGTTTTGCTGGAAAGTCAGACGGTTCACGGGTGTCAGACCCCAAGTATAGGACTTTGATTTTTAGACTATTTTCGAAATTTCATCCAATAATGCAGATGTGTACGCCCACAAACTAAATACATATATAAATACTACCTAATGTATTGACAAATTTATAATATAATAATATATAACAATTTTTAATATAAAATGAACTATGTATATCTATTATAAATATAAAAAGTCGGGTTTGTTCGAACACTCATAACTGGAGAACGGCTGCACCGATTTTCATGGTTTTTTGATTTGTAGTTTTCCATGTATCCATCTCGAATAGCAGAATAAGTATTGAAAATATTGGAAAATGAACTAAAAATAAAATAAAGAATAAGCATATAAAATGTTCATGAGTTTCGTAACTGTCAAACATTTTAAGTTTTGGGCGCTAAATTGCGCTTTGAATGAAACTCAGGTTTCATAAGTAATTACATAGTTCACTTTTTAGTATTTATACAATACACATCCATAACACATTTAACAACAGGAACACACACAGGTATGTGTAATAACAGGAAGAATACACAATATATCTATTATACTCCCGAGAGCTTATCGGGGACAAGAGCTTTTATATTTCCTTTTTAAGCCGACTGAAGGCGCCAAATCGTATTCATAAAATTCCCGCCTTAATTGGCAAGTATATTTGGACATATTTAAATAGTGGTTCTCCACGAAGTCGTCCCGTCGATAAGGTAAACTCTCCCCTCAAATTATAGAACGTATTTAAATAAGGATTTCAAATCGACAAAATATATTCATAATGTTCTGACTATCGCGTACTTTAAATTTAAAAACTGCCAAATACTGGCAGTAATGAAAATGACAAATAATTCACATATTTTCTGATTGTCAAATATTAATGGGTGCGTTCAGAAATGTACATACATATGTTGTGTATACAACTTAAAAAAACTATTTCATTTTGTTTATTTTAATCAGTAATTTCTGTGCGTTCCCTTTTGCCAACGTAATGTGTATTTGATGTGTCGTCATTACTTGATTGAGATATCGTGGGAAGGAGTACATTACACTAGCATAAACCTATCACAATGAACGGTAAATTAAACTAGTTAAAACTGAGTAATTAAGAAAAACACTTCCCATCGTGTTATAAATACACACACTAGTAATTCATTAAGCTGACGTGAACTAAGGTAAGTAGGTAAGGTTGGTATCATAAGCTACACGAGGCGTATCCAATTAATATCAGATGATGCAAGAACCAGCCAATGTCAGTATGTGGTAATAGGTTCGGTTAAAGTAAACAATTTAAATTAATTTGCAACATTTATTATTTTTTGTTAAACATCCAGGTTAAAACACAATAACATGGATAGAAAATAGTGCAATAATAAATAATTCACAGCATTTGTATACAATATTTGGTATTAGTATGGTAGAAGTGATAACACAACAGTACAATATATCATTTAAGTAGATAACTCTGGTAACAAAACAACAACCATCATATAATAGGGTAAAACTAATAAACGATTCATTCAGAATAGACTGTTGTACAGGCTAGCCGAAAATATTACCACACTCACTAATTTACAAATAGCAATATCAAAATTAAACGGAACAATATTTATGAACGTGAAATCTTTGTACAGTCATATCGACAACACTTAACAATAAAGTGTGTAAGTTTAACAGGGAAACACATCAGGTATTTAACTACGCTTTCAGAAACCCGAAGTAAAACAGTTTTAATATAAATTTACAAGGCCACATACTTCGTATACAACATTACAAAAATCTGGCGATAAAAGAGGGTACCTTAGTGAAATATAAGGACCATCAACATCCAATAACATTGTCCTGGTACATAAACTACTGCTAAAGTAGGTTGTCATTAATAAAATAATAAAAAAAAAACAATGCTGGACAATCCACACAGCATCATCTAGCCCCAAGCTAAGCAGAGCTTGTGTTATGGGTACTAGATGACTGATATACTTAATACAATACATTACATATATGGATATTTTTTTATTATACATAGGAAATACCCAGAACACCCGGAACAAATATTTGTAGATCGTACAAACATTTGTCCCAAGGCGGGAATCGAACCCGCAACCTCTTGCGTCGCAGGCGGACCTTCGCCCGCCGCGCCACATCGGTCGTCGAAGATTAATATTCATCATCATCAATTGTAATTTTACTACAATTTCACATATACTTATTTTAAACAGGAAAATCACCTTGAAGCAATCCTACGTCATAGCGGGACTGGTGCTAATGCTGCAGATAGTGCAAACGGGGTTATCGAGTGATGTTATGCTTACTCAGGTGATGTTAAGCATCCTGTAGCATCCACAACACTACACGTTAGTCCGTTGCCGTAGGATCAGCTTAGCAGGGTGTCATGAAGTCCTCAGATAGGCGTTTTATCCAGGTTTCAAACCTTCACTTCACTTTCCATTGAATATACTACTACTACTAGTCTTACGAACTTCAGCTAAAATTTGTCTTAATCTTGTTATGTTAAATAGCAAGCTATTGTATAGCAGTATAGCATGCTATTGTTTTAGCCATTGTGGATTTGCTGTACAGAATGGCGACATGAATGACAATTCCCACTTCTCGCACGTAGGCTAGGCAGATGAAGGTTTCTGTCCGGCCCGATGATGCCGGCTTGACGACTCCAGAGACGGTTCAATCTCCATCTGTAATCTGACAAAATGACGACGTTACTATAAACCAAATACTGAAAACTCACAGGTTTGTCACCTCATTTGGTTTGTTTGTTGCCACTGAAATCATCACTAGGTATCTAACATGTGAGTTTTATAGTGGACTGATCGCCCACTGAATGACCTTAGGGAAGACGGCGGCATAGTAATCACGTGTCGCCGTGGATGGGATGTGCCCTAACAGGCGTTGCACAGAGGGGGTCCCGGAGTGGTCTCTTAAGAGGTAACGGGGCCCCTTCCATGTGCTGATGGTGATCACCAGGGTGGTTTTAGTGAGGTAGGAATTCCAGACTCCCTGGTCTTTTCCCCAAAAGTCCAGGCGCCTTTGGAAGGTTTCCCCCCGTTAACACAAAGAAAAAATAATGTATGTAACATGTGAATAAGACAATTTTTGTTTTAGTGTTCGGTTGTTTTGATTTCGGTTCCACGAGTGCGACAAAAGAATTAATACTAGTTCATTGCATACAAGAAAGCATTATTGAATAAACAGTTGGGAAACCAATAATCCAACCAAAACCAGTGCATAAGTAAGTGTGAATATCTGCTTTGGGTTCTAAGCCACGTTAAAACTGACTAATACTCGTTCTTGTTACACAACATTTTATTTGTACTGCAGTTGGTGTCGTTATTGACCGGTCATACTTTAAGAAATTTTAACAGATATGTCAAAAATCTATCTGTAAATCAAAACCAGTTCAATATTTTGATGGCGTTACTTTGTGACGAAGAACCACCAATGTCAGGCAGTAGGGGCGCTGCGTGACTATAGTGTGTTGTGTCGGTGGTCAGGCCGCGTGTTCCACCTCGGCGTCACGGCATACCTGTGGACATAACAATAGAAATCTTCAATATTCTGGTATACAACAGTGTTATCAGTGGAGTGTGGTATTGCTCATGCCATGAGACGAACAGTTCTCTGAGACTCTAAAATTACACAGTGGTCTTCAACTACATTTGTCCACTTAAGTCGCAAACAAGACAGAGACGGAGCACGGGTGTGACTTTTGAAACTATATAAGTAGAAGAGTGGGAACAATTAGGTTAGGATTGTCGCTACGTCGTGACGTCTGAGCGACACGTTGTGTGCACCCCGCGCCCTGTTCACACTCCCGTAATATCTGTGCCCTATCCTGGCCTCGTCGCCTCTGTGTATTTTACATTGGGACAAACTCGAAGAAGTGTCGCATCTGCGCCCCGTCTTCTTTATATATGTAGCATTGGAAGACTTCCTTATATTTCGTATGGTAGACCATATAAAAGACAATTGTACACGCTTTCGGTCTGCTGCAGCTGTATAGACTTCAAAAAAAAAAAACCTAACAAAATACGTTTATTGCATATACTTCTCTGACTGTGCACTGCTTTCTTCTTAGGAGTCGTGGTCTTTCTCCGAACTTGACTGTCATCAAGGCGTTCCTCGTTACAGCATCTCCAGATCAGCCCTCTGCGAAAGCGCGACACTCTCCATCTGGAATTCCAAACATTTATTCTTTTAACAAAAAAAAAATATGTTTAAGGTCTCTGAAACCGTTGAAATATTCAAAATTGGCATTTGACAGGGAGTTTTTAGTATATCCCAAACAGTATATTTCTTTACAGGTTAAATTTTTGAGAATAGATACGTGGGTCGAACAGTAGATATGACTTGCAGAATAATTATTTGCAATGTTCTCTGTTTTTCTCTGTTTTTTTGTAAAGTTGAAAATTTAGACACAGAATGGTTTGCGTGACCCATCTAGTGGTAATGTTTTAAGAATTTGCACATTCTCACAGTATACATACATATTACATGCCTCTATAATCTGGTCCTGCTTAGTCATTTTACTAAAAATATCTATAAGTTTGGGACAGAAGAAATGTGTTTCACACATTTGTGTGTCACACATTAGAATAAAAACACGAAGAAAGGATCTACTTAATTTTATACAGCCTAAGCTTAATGTCGTTCAAATATGTACATTGTACAGTAAATTGTAATCAGTAATAATATTATGTACAATAACATGTAATCAGTAAATACGTACAATAAATTGTAATCAGTAAATACGTACAATAAATTGTAATCAGTAAATATTTACAATAAATTGCCTGTACAATTTAAAAACTCTATGAATCCATACGAATTCAAAAGAAAATTTAAGTCATTGTTATTGAAGAAATGTTATTAAAGTATCTAATAGAAGAGTTTCTCAAAGATAAAAGTAGTTCGAACTATTATGTAATTATATCTTTTTAACGTCAAATTTTAATATATTCAATATTATATTATGACATGACATCTTATGAAATTTTCTTGACATAGTTTTTTTTTTTTATTTGTATTGACATTATTTACCGTTTATGAGAGTGTGGTATTTCTTTTTGACTTTACGATTTTTATTTCATTGTGTATTACATTTTATATTGTTAAAGCCACTGTTCGACACAAATGTAAACTTGTTTCGGAATAAATAAATAAACGAAGTCACATAGTGAAAAGGATATTGCCTTTACGCAAGCTTTCATTCGTCAATAATCAATTTTATAAAGCTTTCGATATGTGTCATACCGATGATCAATTATGTTAAGAACTTTCCTATTTATGTTGGTGCGTAGGTTATTGGCGATCTATGAAATTACCTTATTTCCCACAATCATCTCTTATGATTCTATGTCAAAATGTCCGGGAATCAGGTTCTGACGAATCCATCTTTGTCGGTAGCAGTAACTATAAGCTTTTAGCACCAACCCCTCACCTGTAATGTAAATAAAAGCAGTGTTGTCATTTATCGCATTAAGTAGATTCCTGACATGGTCATCACCTACCAAGAAATCTATGGAAATAATTATGATCACTTCATAACAGAACTGATATACATTTTTAAAACGGAATGTGCTGATGTACAAAAAAAGTAATATACTTTCCTCTATAATTAGTGGTATTATCTCTTACAGCAATCTCAAAAAAAACGTTGCCCCACACTAGGAATTTCTCCTGTGTCGTGGGTGCGTTTACAAACATTTAAAGTCACATACACGACAGCCAGACCCGGAACAACTATCTGTAGGCCATACAAATATTTGTTCCGTGCGGGAATCGAACCCACGACACGCGGCGCAGCAGTCGATCGCTAGGCCACTGCGCCAATCGCGCCGTCGATTTTTGTATGAACAATGCATGGTGCGTAGAAGTAGTTTAAAAAATATCAATTCTCAGTATTGGAATTCAATTGGGCCCCAGTTAGCAGTTATTATTCATGTATATCACTAGACGAGACCCTATCCAAATATGTATTTAAATATCACGTATCACACTAATACTTAAGTGAATTTCAGACAAACATTGAAACCTCTTTTCCCTACTGAGTGTTGCGACACACCTGCTGACCAGAACGTCTCGTTACTTGTCGCAGAAGTGTATCCTATGACCTATTCAGTGGCTATAACACACCATGTTGAAGATTACGTGAATAAACTAAGCAAAATGCAAAGCAAGCCTTGTTTCCCCTAACTTGTTTGACCCTAACAGTTTTTGTTAGGGTCATAAGTTATACTGATACAAAAATAGGTCCCATGAGATTTCCCACCAGGTGAAATGTCAACCTTCCATAGGACTTCTACCACATATTTAACCCCTTTTAAGGATTTTATAAAATTTATCCTTTGTTACTCACATTGAGAGGCACTCAATTACAAAATTGTAGCTTCGAGTTTATACAGTACGATGTTTGTCAGTGACATTAAGATTTTTATTAACTAAATAACAGACTAGAGCGATCTGCCAAAATTACGAAACAGAAGATATGTACATAAGTGTATTCACGCTTTGAATACTTTAAATGATCCTTAAGTAGCCCCGAATAACGTCAAGTATTGACGTAGTTGGTAATACTCGGCGAAACAAGGCTTGCTTTGCATTTTGCTTAGTTTATTCACGTAATCTTCAACATGGTGTGTTATAGCCACTGAATAGGTCATAGGATGCAGGACTGGGTTCTCAAATATTTCTTAACAAACACTTCATTTTTTAAACTACCATGGTCTAAATTACTTATGTGCAAGAAACAGTCAAAGGTTTCTGTCACACCACGCGGTGTACCTACACTCAACTATGGACATCTCCCGGGCTAAGTAGGTAGGTCTTGACCTACCGTTACTGTGAACGTTACGCCGCGCGCCTCGGCCAGTTTTTTTGATAGAAAAGTGACTCCCAGAGTACAAACATGCCTTGGTGGTATCTGTTAGGTCCAGTACTGTTAATAAATAAATATTAAATAAATAAATAATGCTGGACAATCCACACAGCATCATCTAGCCCCAAGCTAAGCAGAGCTTGTGTTATAAATAAATAATGCTGGACAATCCACACAGCATCATCTAGCCCCAAGCTAAGCAGAGCTTGTGTTATGGGTACTAGATGACTGATATACTTAATACTATACATTAAATAGATAGATATTTTTATTATACATAGCAAATACCCAGAACACCCGGAACAAATATTTGTAGATCGTACAAACATTTGTCCCAAGGTAGGAATCGAACCCGCAACCTCCTGCGTTGCAGGCGGACCTTCGCCCGCCGCGCCACATCGGTCGTCAAAACTGTCAAAACTGAGACTGTTACTGTGTACCAATACTTTACATACAAACCCAAACGTAAGCGACACTGTTTACGTCGGCCGTAACAACTATGACAATGCCTGTGATAGACTTGCAATCAACAGTACGCTAATTACGAGGGCACAAATATTTTTTTAGTACAGACGTCTCTACTCACTGTAGGCACGACGATTTTGTTTTCTGTAATGCGGCTTTTGTTAGATGTCATCATCCTCTTGCCTTTATTCCAATTTATTTGGGATCGGCGCAGCATGTTTTCTTCTTCCATACATCTCTATTTGCTGTCATCTCAAAAGTCACCTCTTTCTTAGCCATATCATCTTGCACACAATCCATCCATCGTTGCCTAGGTCTCCCTCTACTCTTGTAACCCTCTACATTCATACTCAAAACTTTCCACACAACATGATCCTTATTCCTTCGCATCACGTGTCCATACTATGAGTCTATGACAGCCGATTTTCACACAATTTCTCTGTCATAGGCGAAAGTATAGTAAATAGCTTATATATAGTTAATAACTTTCTTCTTCCCGTATCTTTCCTTATGCTTTAAAACGTAGAGTGCAAATTTCCTATCCTATAGCACTCCGCAACAGTGTCACCTACTATAATTGAAATAATGTTAATTACGATATAATTATTTTATTAATTATTACGTGGTGACGAACTGATTAAAATAACAACTAATTAAGCATTTTGAGAATCATCAAACACACTATGATAGGAACTAATATTTTACTTTTAATCACAAACATCATTTACCTTGCTTTTTTTAATGGGTGGACCCTGTTGCCGGAGATATTTCCACATTTTCCTTCATTCATAAGTCTTCCCAACAAATACTTGGTTCAAAACCAGAACAAATAGAAACTATATAGTATTAGTTTGCCAGTCTTGAGTTAGAATACTGAACTACAAACAAAGCATATTACTACTTTTAAAATTAACAATGTATTAAGACATTTGTTTCGTCCTGGAACGCACGCACTTTCACTTAATACTCGTAAAATCCTCTTTTGGGACAAAACACCAATACAATACATTGAACATAGATATCAAATAATATGATGTTAGGGACGCAGGTAGACACGATAATCACAGCACGCCGTTCTCCTAAAACGGATCAATAAGTGTGCACATCGTCGAGTACCGAGCTAATGTTTTGATATTTTGAATTGAAAACAACGTTTTTGGAAATTGTTCTTCAAACATTTTGTAAATCAAGTAAAGTTAAACAATTTTTAAGGAATCGTTATCCTTCACCTGTTTTACAAAAATATTGGGCACTTGAGAAGTAAACGACGCCAGCTATCCGCTCGGGGCTCGCGTTAAACCAGTACTGGCAGCCGCATGACCGATGATCTGCGCAGCCGTGCTCGGCAGCATGCTGTACCCCCTGCAAGTAATGGTATTTAAGTGAATAGTTTGACTTGTATTACACGAATCTGATAAAATGAGAAGATAATGCTGTTGCATTGTCGAATAGTGGCTTGAGAGGACGGCAGTGGCCCTGGGTAGGTTTATTTACACTGTCTGTAAATAATAAGCTGATGCTGAGGTAGCGATAATCAGACCGTAACAGATTACACCACAACAAAACATCCTGAAGCAACTTGGACTATTAACCTACAAAGCTTCACTTGCTCGAGCGAAGAGAAGATTTTTTCCTGTGGTCATCTACCATATTTTGCCTTCAACATCTTTTTAAAACGTTTCTTTTATCACCTCGATTGGTATCTCTACAATAAAGTCAATAGGGTCATATTTTTTTATGAACTTAATAAGATTAAAGTGCAAAATGAAACTATGTAGTCGACTTCAAGAACTTAATTACAATGAGACTGAAAACTTGTTAGCAGTCTTAACATATACACGACTATGCTTTTACGCTACGATCTAAAACAAAAAAAAATACTCATAATCACCCATACACCCCCTCCCTCCCAAACATACTCTCATACAAAACCATTGCACACACCTCTCTATCAACTCAAATCACACACACACGCAGTACACACTCAACCTCAATCCCACCTTGATACTAACCATACTAACTAAAAATAAACAACTTTAATCAACAAGCTTTTCAAAAATGTAAACATGTCCTAATTGCATACCATTTGTACGTCTCATCCTCCCTCTCGTCTCTCAGTCTCCCACAATATAATGCCCCTCCTATATGTGACCGTAGAAATAAGGCTAGCAATTAAGAATAAAATTGTGGAGTAAATAAACTATATTGCGTCAATAAATCCTAACAATAGGATGACATATTTAAACCAAGGGTATTTTATTTTGATTCAAGACATAATCATGATTATTTTTAACAAGTCAAGTGAGTTACCGCTCAAAATTTCCGGGCTTAAAGATTTACTTCATACGGTGACGATTTTGGACGACGCTGCAAGGCTATTTATACCTTCTATTTGCATTGTTATCGGCACAAGACAAACTTACGAAGTTTAAATTGATAGGTAAACGGATAAGTTATGTATTCGCTTGTGGAAATTTCAGCATTGACCCTGAACGAAACGATTTACGAGTACCTGTCTGAAATTCTGCATCGAAATTAATAATTTAAAAATAACTGAGTAATTGGAAAGACTGTTGGTTTTCGTAAAGAGAAAGACATATTTATTATACAAAAAATATATGTAGTGATTCTTCTCGGGGATTTGCCCAAACAGGCTTTTCACAGAGGGGGCCCGGAGTGGTCTCTTAAGAGGTAACGGGGCCATTTCCATGTGTTGATGGTGATCACCGGGGTGGTTTTAGTGAGGTAAGAATCCCATACTCCCTGGTGTTTTCCCCAAAAGTCCAGGGGCCTTTTGAAGGATTCGCATGTTAACAAAAAAAAAGGTAGATATCACTACATGAATCATACTTTGCATTCACGTGTAGTGATTTTACCGCTTTTATAAGCCAGGGTAGTTACTAAAGCCAAGTATAGTTTTCAAACTTGGTTTTAAAATAATCGTTGCATGGACGGGATAAGAAAAGATTTAAAAGATGTCCTTAAGGGAAAATGATTCTGGCTGCAGCATCATGCCATCCCTCTACTAAACAAGTGCCTATCTAATTTATATAGTATTAAAATAATGGATAATTAGCAAACCGTTGTATTCAGGAGGATCATGCGAATCGGTTTACTTGAGATTGTTCCGTGTGGTTTGAAAGTCTGGTAAACATGCGATTCGTGGTCCATTTGTACTAGGAGTGCAGATTTGAAAGGAGGTCTTCTATTTCCTATAGTTAGATATGGATGGAGATGAACGTTAATGGTGGCACTGCTGGTGAATGAATACGTCAAAACCTATCCAATTCGGTAAATTTTCTTTCTTTTTTAACCGTTGCCCCACACTAGGAATTTCTCCTGTATCATGGGTGCGTTTAAAAAACATTTACACTCACATACACAAACAGCCAGACCCGGAACAACTACCTGTATGCCATACAATTAATTATTCCGTGGGGGAATGGAACCCACGACACGGTCAATTTTCAGATTAGATCTCTGTATCGCGCGGCTATTTAGATTCCTGTGGCATTATAAGTTCCAACCCACATGATAGCTAGCATACTGTAATAATAAAAACTAAATAAATATAGCTAATATACAAGTGTGGATTTATAGCAGTAATATCTAGTCGTATCTCACAACAGAATCCACACCACACCATACTTATCAATGCCGTCCTATGTGTCTATAAATTCTAGACTACTTAAGAGTACAAACCTCATCTTCTGTAAAACAAGTATGCCCCTGTACCTCGAAATCATTTCATAAGCTCAGAGCACAGTGAATGGAACCAGACTGCCGACAATCTGAAATGCTTGGCCCGGAGCAGACGCCTATTATTGGGCAGATTGTTATGGAATGAACACGTCTTTACGTCGGTACTGAAAGGCCTACTTATTCATTAATAATATTATTAGATCACCAAAGGATCGTTCGGTTAAGCAGTAAACAGCTGTCTTGTGTTAAACTGCGAGGGCCCTACACAAAAAAATAAAAAAATATGTTTACAAGAAAAAAGGGTAAGTGTTGAGAACTTAACATTATGTGAGTTTTAAAATATCTCTATAAGGAACTGGTATTTAGACCCCGGTGAATCTAGATATGGATCTAGATTCACCGGGGCCAGGATATTTCTCGCCCCAGTATGGTAATGGTACCATACTGGGGCGAGAAATATCCTGGCGTGCCATGTCCAAGACTATCTAGCTATCCTCTGCATCTGACTCCTGACGCAATAGTTGAATGATAGCTCCAAAATATTGTTGTTGTCTTATATGGTTTCATGTTATGATTTTGATATTGATGTTGGCTGTCGTTGTCAGATGCTCCGCGCTGCTTAACCAATATTTACACGGTTACAATTAAACATATCCTCACATACAACATTTTGACCATTAACATTGATAAAAATCTACTACATACTGCCTTCTTTTGATTATTTGTTGTCTAAAATAACAGAGAACTCATGATTGATTAGTTGGTGTGGCAGAGAAGGAATGAAAGAGAAGAATCGTAGTTATTTATGTCTTTTTTTATGAAAAGAATTGCGCATATTTATGATTAAAAAGCTTTCTATCAGTAAAAGAAAACCTACTTTTAATTATCATATCAATCAATAATTCTAGCAGGTATCTCCAAACAAACAATAAAAAAAATACTTTTCGTGTTAGTTTACAGCTTATTAAATTGATACAGATAGGATTACGTTTACTGGGAATTTATGTTTACTGGGTAGATGTAAAAAAAAAAAAAGAATCCAAGGACATCAAAATTTAGGTAATTTAAATCGGATGGTATTTAAAAGTACTTCAATTTATTCCCATTTCATTTACCTAATTTTGCCTGTGTTCCACCAAATATACTGAATGTGCACCAAAATATGTTAATTAAAATATGTCCGCCAAATAAGCCCCAACGATGAGGCGGAGGTACGGGGGCACTCGATGGTATCGCAGTGCCTCCCGAATGCAACTCCAGGGCAGGGTGTTAAACGCATTGTAAATGTCCAAAGACACCGCCAACATCACCCCACCCTGGGATACTGCTTCCTCTGCCAGGACTCTCACCCGCATTATAGCATCCACGGTGGAGCGCCCATGCCGAAAACCGAACTGACTGCCGTCCAGATCCGGTCCCTCTTCGCACAAGTGGCCGACGAGGCGGGCAGCAATAATCCGCTCGAAAAGCTTACCCATCTCGTCTAGCAGCACTATGGGCCGGTATGCGGACGGCGAGTCCGCTGGGCGCTCCGTCTTCCCAAGCAGGACCAGACGACCTGTTTTCCACTGTGCAGGGAAATGGCCCCGATCTATGCAGGCTGAGTAGAGTCCTCTCAGCTGGGGCTCCAGCTCTTTCAGAGCGAGAGCTAGCACGCAGCCAGGAACCCCATCGGGCCCCGGAGCAACGGATTCGGAACGGCCCGAAGCCGCGCCACTGCCGCCCCCATCTCAGGTTGTGTCACCTCAGGGACGCTGATGTCCTCATCTTCTGACTCTGCAGCTGTGGTCACCGCCATCGGCGGCGGCACAAAGTCTTCCCTAACAGGGAAGAGAGTCGCGAGTACTTCCTCCAGCACGTCTGGCTGCAGACTTTCGGTCAATGGAGGCGTCCAGGCACGAAGTTTCCCTCGGACCGTACGATACGGGTGCCCCCACGGATTCCGGTCTAGGGTCGCCAACATCTCCTCCCTGGCTCGAGTCTTCGACTCACCGATGGCCAGCCACAGAGCCTTCTTCGCCACGCGGTACACCTCATACAGAGTGGCCTCCTCTTCTGGAACCCGACGACGTCTCCGCCGGTATCGAGTGTACTGGCGTCTCACCTCCGCGCAATTCGCTCGCAACTGCGCAATGTCGGTGGACCACCAGTACAGCTGGCGCCTTGTGGGTTGTGCGGTGACACGGGGCATGGACGCGTCGCAGATCTGCGTCATTGCCCCGTGGAACCACTGCGCCTCTGCTTCGACGTTGACGAGTTCGTTCGTCCGTGACTCCCGGACCCAGGCCTGGATTATCCTCCTCGAGAAGTTCCCTGTCGATTTGTTTGAGCGACCAGTGAGGAGCATCCGTATGCGGGACCGACGGGCGACCACTACCCGCATTTCGGGTGGAGACGTCGAATCGAATGTATCGATGATCCGACAGCGTCTCCACCTCCACGGTAACCCGCCAGTCGCGCACACGGCCTGCAACAGCGGAGCTTGCAAACGAGACGTCTACTATGGACCCGCCCCGCTGCCGCACGCACGTGTGCACCGAGCCCCGATTCAGGATGGACAGGCCAATCTCGATCACCCACTCCTCCAACGCCTCGCCCCTAGGGTCGGTGATTGGGCATCCCCACGCCGCAGATTTGGCGTTGAGATCCCCGAGCAACAGCACCGGGCGAGGTTGGTACTGGCTAACGACATCACCTAGTTCGACAAGGAACCCCTCGGAAGTCAGCGAGACTCCTGTTGGGCGAAAAGTATGCCCCAATCGTAACAATTCCGTCCACAAGGGCGGCCACCCAGCCGCGTCCTCGGGACGGAGTGACAAGAGTCCCGCCAATTATGGCCACCAAGCCGCTCAGGTCCCCTGCCCAGTTTTCACGTGCTGGGACAATATACGGCTCCGCGACCACCGACACATGTATCAACCACTCCGCCATACTCTGGAGCAACAGATCCTGAGCTATGGCAGCGTGGTTGATATTAGCCTGGAGGAAACGGAGTTGTGCCATCAATGGCACTTCATTTCTTCGGCTCCTCCTTCCCTGGGCCCGGAGTCGGCTAATGGGATTTCAGGCTGTGGGAGGGGCGCAGGTCCTCCGACAGTCTTGGTTTTCCTCCTTTTGGTCTTCGGGGCCCTGCAGGCCCTCCCACCCAGTCTGTGCTCCGCAGGCTTTCCTGCAGCTGCACAAAGACTGCAGTTTGGTGCCGCAGAGCACTGGGCCGCTTTGTGGCCGGGTTGACCGCAGCGGAAACACAAACTGCTACTATCCACCCGTGTAGTACACTGCGCCTGGACATGTCCGTTTTCCAAGCACTTGTAGCACTGCATGACCCGTTTCGGCAGGAGTCTGACCCGTGCAGACACCCATCCCACCAGCAACCTTCCATCATTTGCGACCTGGTTCGTCGCAGTTACCGGACACCGGACCAACACTGTGCCCAACCCAGCAAAGCTGCGGTGAATTTCACCCGCCCGGACGCTCTCAGGCGGACAGCAGCCGTTTCGGGCAATGGCCGCCACTACTTGCTCGGGAGTAACCGAGTTGTCCATCCCATCCACGCGCAATTCAGCGGTGATAGTAGGCCTGGACACCCGGGTGTCCTCCGGCTTCAGGATCTCCCGAAGCTTGGCGGCCAGAATGTCCGCCCTCTCCCGCCTATTGGCACCCGACACCACGAGCATCCTAGCACCCGTAGCGGCCATTCTAAAGCCGAAGCCAGCTGGTTCGCCAAAAGCACTAAATTCTAGATTCTGGCGCATCTCTGCTAGGACTGACTTATAGGTCACTCCCCTGCTTGCAGCTTCAGGCTGCAGGGTTATAACCACAGCCTCGGAGTGGGGGGGCGTGACTTTGGGCGGCCTTGTGCCCACTGGATCCGGTCCGTTGGGGGGCACCTTCAGTGTCGTCTTCTGCTTACGGCCTCTCTTTACTACCGTCGACCAGGTCTCCTGAGTGGAGAGTGCGGTCGCTGGGAGCGCGATGTTTTGGGTAGAGAGGGGCTTAGTTGCATCCGTCGCCCGTTTTTTGCGCCGACGACGTGATAGATCATAAACGCAGTTGGCAGGAAGTGCACGATACTAGGGGGCGATGTAAATGCCTGGAATATCTGGTGGGGAAGTGGAGAAACCAACCAAAGAGGCAAAGAGCTAGCGGGTGCATTGGACCAAATGGAACTATGTATCCTGAATAACGGAACAGAAGCCACATTTATTACCACAGAGGAGGCAGACGGTTTACAAGCTGCATCGACATAACGGTCTGTACTGAGGACATGCTTGATAAGGTTGTCAAATGGAGACTAGACGGAGACGTAACAATCTCTGACCACAAGGCAATTCTGTTCGAAGTGAATCTTAAAAAGTCAAAAGGAGTAGAAATAAAAAGAACAACCAGAAAATTCAACACGAGAAAAGCTAACTGGGCAGAGTTCCGAGAAGAACTCTACCAACTGTGGACAAATAAAGAACTAAACAAAGAAGAAATTGATAAAATCGTAACGAAGAAAGAACTAGACCAGAAAATAGAAGAATACACGAAAGCAATAGAAGAAGCAAGTGAGAAACACATACCAAAAATAAAGGACAAGAAGCGAGCAGAATTGACTTGGTGGACAGAGGAATTAACAGTGAAGAAACAGGAAGTAAAGAGACACAAAAGACGGCTGAAAAATGCAACAGCAGTGCGCCGAGAGAGGGTTCTCCAGAAATACATACCTCTCCGTCAAAGAGGAATACATGCAGCTAATGAGCAGTACAAGAACTGACAGCTGGAAGACCTTCTGCCAAAAGGAAACCAGGGAAAGTATGTGGGACGGGATTTACAGAGTAATAGGCCGCACAACATCACGGCATGAAGACATACCATTGGTCCAAAATAATAAAGTACTGGAAGGAGAAGAGTCTGCCAAGGCATTGGCAGAAACCTTCTATCCGGAAGATGAAGCTCAACAAGACAATGCAGCCCATAAGGCGATAAGAGATAAGGCAAACCGTGTGAATGAGGGTGAAGATGATGAATCATTTGACCCCCCATTCAAGTTGGATGAACGGTATTAAGTGTCGCAAAAATCGATTTTTACAGGAAAATGAATTAGTGTTAGTTATTCACCAAAATACATATTACCGAAAATGGTTTCATACAGTTTTTGGTGTATTGATATCTTACGATCCTGACTTATCAATACTATTGTAGTAATGTTGAAATTAAGGAAGTTGAAACAATAAAGGACCTCGGCGTACTGTTTGACAAGAAGTTAACTTTCACACCACAAATCGACAGTATTATAAAAAGAGCTTCGAAAATGCTAGGGAAATTGTAAAACCTTTCGACACAATAGAACCAAAATACTACTTTACAACAGTCTCATTCGAAGCATCCTCGAATATAATAGTATAGTTTGGCGTCCTCACTACGCAACACATTCATTGCGTCTTGAATCGCCAAAAAAAATCCTTCTTATTTTAAGCGACTTAAGCATTTCAACATGATCTCATTAGACAGACGTCTGACACCTGATAGAAGCAATGATTGCCTACAAGGTATTTAAGCATAAAATAGATAGTCCCAGCTTACTTGCCCACTTCAGTTTTTGGGCACCCTCTAGAATCCCGCGTAGTGCTATCACACCTCTTTGCACGCCATTCAGAAGAACAGTTTTGGGGGCTAACTCGCCTATTGCAAGAATGTGTAAGGCAGTAAATGGCTACAGTGATGTTATTGATCTCCACTTCGACTCTTTTGCTAAACAGAAAGCCACACTTAATCGTTTACCAAGCAACCCCTAATCATAATAAACTATTAACTATGTCATTTGTACCTGTTATTAATTTTGTTAATTTTATCAATTTTATCATTTTCTCTTTTATGTTTAACTGTTTATTAATATTACCAATTTTATCCAATGAATTTAATTTTATGTCGATGTTATTAATTTTCTTTCTTTTTTAATATATCAATTATCATCAATTCAGCAATACGTTAATTTTAATTTAGTTTAATATATTTACCAATGTTGCTATTTTCAAAAATGAATTTTCAATTTTTTTTTTATTATTATCAATTTTAGTTTAATTTAATTGAAAATTAGCGCTTATTACATTAATAAGTTAAGTAGCTTATTTCTCTATATGTTTTTTAATGTGCATGTGGTGTTTACCTATGAGTAATTGTTGCGCTGGATTTTAATTTTAAGTATGTGTTATGTAACTGTATACAGTGTGAACAATTGTTGGTGAACCGAAATAAATAAATAAATAAATGTTTACTTACCGAATTATTCCTGTGAATTGCTGGCTTTACTGGATTATAAAACGTTTTTCTATTACTAAAAGAGATTGTAATATTTAGTTACGGACTTATTATGGTAAAATTTTAAATAACCATAAAAGGGTAAAGTAGTTTAACACGTATTTTATAGGCATATATGTCGTATTCATTGAATACCGATTATGAAAAAATATCTTTGAGGAAGTAATTAAAGAAAATTCATTAAATGTATGTAATAATCATTGGTGGTGAGGTGCTTTATACGGTGGACTCTGCAGTCTTTTTGGGCATAACAGTGGATGCCAAACTGCAGTGGGGCCCTCATATATCAACCCTAGTAGGGAGATTCAGCTCTGCCGCCTACGCTGTCAGGAAAGTGAGACAATACACTGACAAGACAAGACACAGCTCGGTTAGTCTATTTTAGTTATTTTCACAGCGTAATGTCTTACGGTATGCTGTTATGGGGCAAAGCTGCAGATATTCAAAATATATTTGTGCTACAAAAACGAGCTGTTCGTGCAATATACCAATTAGAGCCCAGAGTCTCCTTAAGAGATCTATTTAAAGAGATTGGTATTCTCACAGTGGCTTCTCAATTTATTTTTGCCAACATAATATACATTAGGCAAAATATGCATATGTACACTAAAAACAGTGACATCCACAATTTTAATACCAGAAATAAGCACAAACTGTACGCTCCTTTCCACCGGCTTCATAAGGTCCAGAGCTCATTTGTGGGGCTCGGTATCCGCTTTTATAACATGCTACCTCATTCTTTGCTGGATTTACCTTTTAACGCGTTTAAAGCTAAAGTTAAATCAAACCTTTGTTCTAAAGCATATTATTCGATCAACGACTATTTAGAAGACAAGAATAGTTGGTCGCTTTGTTGAACGCAGGACAATGTTACTATGTTCTTTTACTGTTTAATAGTTCTTTATTTTTGTGTATGTTTCTTCTACTATCCTTATTTTTATGTTATTGACATGATCCTCTCGTTACATTGTATGAATGAGTTGTATTGATATAATTCAGCATTGCACATGTCAGCGGGCATGCCCTTGGACTGCCTTGGAGGCTTTTTATGTATTCAGTTTAGCAGGCTTTGCTTGAGTTAATTGTCGATTTTGGTATATATAACTTTTTTTATTTATTTATTTTGGCATATTGGTGTGTGCTAGCTAACATGTAGCAAATTATTTAATTGAATGACGTATAAAGATGATTAACATAATTATTATTTTTGACATAATGTGTTGTATAGCTTCAGGTTCTTCAAACCTATCAGACAGACGTGTTGCTGGGGAGTTTGTTCCTCCACTTCTTCTTCCCAGCAAAAACACTAGGAAGTGGTGAAGGGTGGGCGTTTTGGGGGACTGTCTTATGTAAACGTCTTTGACGTTCAAAAAGTGCTGATTCTCAGCCTAATTTGAATAAATGAATTTTGATTTTTTGATTTTGATTTTATTAAAATAATCATGTTAAGATGAAAGTTTATATGGAGATGACAAATTACAACAATTAAAAGTGCAAAAAAATATAGCAAAGTAAAAACATTAAAAACTAATCGGTACTATCATTGACATCATCATCATCATCTTCACGTTCTTTATCGCGATCATCGCTATTTTCTACAGAAATAAACGACTTCTAAACTGAGTGTTAATACCGTGAAACTGCGTTATTACTGCATAGGATTACCCTATGTCCTTCCCCAGGATATAATCAGCCGTTTAGGCAACAAACAAACAACCAGAGTTAGTGCCAACCCCTGTGGAAAAAACTCGAGAGTTTATGTAGCTATTAATGTGTGTACTACCGTTGCGAGATCAACATGAAATAAAAAGTTTTCAATCATAGTATGAAATGATAAATTACTAAAATAGATATCGCGACAACCTTTTCTTAAATAACAGTAGCTCAGCTAATGTACAACACTTAAATATGTTCGTATTAAGTGTACACCTAAACATGCTTCGACACACTCCGTCCGGTCGCCTGCGGTTTACTTGTATTATCGATTTCACATGTTTTTTTTTGTGTCCTTTACAAATCAAATCCACAACGTGCATGTATCTTAAGTACACCCAAATATTACCTGAGAAACACTCTATAAAACGGAAGGAAATCGATTCAGTACTTTTCATGAATAGTATTATAAATAGAGAGCGGTCGAAGCGCCTCGTGTTTGTGTTTTTATTACAACGTGTGCCACTTATCTAGACACCTCGCTGCATGCAATCGCCTCGGTGGGAGATGTCTAGTTAGCTCGGCCGTGTCGTATTTTGTTTTTAAGCAATAGAGCAATTTAAATTCAATTCAATTTCTATTTTATCATTAATTCTCTCTTTACAATATATTATGGTCTTAACATAAATGAAGAGTGATTGTATGTATAACAATTTCAACATTTGTGAGAGACTGGTGCCTGAAGTAGGTTCTAGAAATAAAGCCTGTGATATAGGAAACAGAACAGATTGACTAATAACATAGTTATAACTGAATTCAAATAACTTGTTTTTGCGTCAAAGAGCAAGAAACATCCTTTCGTCGTAACAAACTTAGTTGGAAAAATGAAAATTCACGTATTACCTTACACTCTTCTTAATCGAAATGAAATCTTATTGAAACACTCTACCTTAACATTACCTAAGAAACACTACTCTACAAATGACATTATGAAAATTTAAAGACTATTTAATTTCATTTAAACTGGCCAAGCGCGTGTTGGATAACGCACGGGGAAGGGCCGTAGCCGGGATGAATAACTTAGTTAATAATAAATAAATAAGTTATACAGATATAATACGAAGTTTCCTTTTTACTTCGTTAGTAGACTATTACTTATGTAAAATTCCTTCTGTATGTAATATGAACCTAAGCTGTGACTGTCGATGTATGTAGCGTGAACATGCTTGGACAACCTCCTGAAACTGTTCTCGACATCCTTTAATAAGTATGCGTCAGCTCAGCTAATCCAAAACCTGTATGTATTGTATGTACACCCGAACATTACCTAAGAAATACTCTTTATATGTGAGAAAATCTGAAGAAAATCGGTTCAGTACTTTCATGATTAGTACGATAAACAGAGAGCGGGCGACGCGTCTCGTCCTTGTGTATTTATTACAACGTGTTTAGCTTAACTAGACACCTCCCTGCATGCGATCTCTTTCGCGCGAGGTGTCTAGTTAGCTCGGACGGTTTATATATATTGTTATTCTAAAGGAAGTTAACGAAAATAACATAGGTTCGATATCTGTGATATTAGTTTTATAACCAGTATATTAGTTATAACCGAGTAAAAATAGGTAATTATTGTAGAAATAAAAATGATCTACTGAAATTGATTCTGCGACGTTCTTTTCATAAGTCGCTATAGCTCAGGTAAAATACTACTCATATGTGCGTATTTAACATACACCTATACTTCGAGAGAGCTGGCCATGCCGCCTGCCCAGCCCGCCTTCGGTTCGGTCACGGCACTTGCATCCCCGCGTTGCTCCGACGTCTCGCGCTACGCGAGCGACTACGCCGTAGCGCCTGCTACAACGTTCGTAGCATAGCTACGATTCGTGTTTTGAAATCCGCGCCCCTTGTGTAGCATTGCTACGCTGTCGTAGCTCTGCTATGGATACCTTACGGTGCCAACGAAGCCGAGTGAGATGTTGACCTGACAGGGTGCGACAGTTAATCGGAAGGGCACTGGATTTGCGGCCTTGGGGGATCTCCTAGCCGCACTCAGTTGCCTTACCCCATTCTTTACAGCTGCACCCGGTGATGGTTGCGTTTGTCTACCTCATCGGCACCGGTTCGGTTGAAAGAACCATAAGGAGCGCTGGAAATTGAGAAAGCCAACGGGGAAAAATGCTAGCTTAGGGCTAACCCTGGGTATCCACCTCCCTATATATCCCTACAGGGAGGATAGACGTCTTCGGGCTCTCCCACCCGTAGAGTTAGGTCATCGGCCCTTCAGGTCAGGATAGTAGTGAGTTCTGACTGACGAGTCTGTTTGAGTTTTTAGAGAATCTTTAGAGCACTAGGAAAGCCTCTAGGGCGGATTCTTTTAAGGGAACCGTCCGGCCGGTACTCACTGCTTCGATGCATCCTACCTACTACCCTCACATCCCAGATCATCATAACTACGATTGTGTTTCACTGTCAGTCATGGTGAATAAAAACAAGCATATTTAATCATCATATTATAAAATATCGATCAATCTAGAAAGATAAGACAGGAGAAAAGTATATAGTACAGGCCCTGGCAAATAATACGAGGAAAAGATTTCGGGTGGAAAAATGTTGAAGGAGATGAATTGGTTTACTGGGAATGAGCTTCCAGAGGCATATGAAGATATTGTCGTTACACCTGATAATTAACCTGATAATTTCTTGTTCCAGATACGCAAGATGATGAAGAAGCTGATTTGAACAGCCAGTACGAGGACCATTCGACAAACAACAAAGATGTGTTCATTGTAATTTTAATTGTATTTTCAATACAAAAAGAAATGAAAATTAAATTGTTTTTCAATTGTCAGATTTAAAAAATCCCTTCACAAAATTGTCAGAATATGATTCAGCATCAACAGTACATTGACACTGACTTTTTTTGCATTTTCACAATTCGATGGCTATGAATTTCAGTCACGTTCAAATGGTCAGTTTTATAATAAGACATTTTTAAGGGTTCACTATTAACATCTCTCGTGAATTTCTGACATGATTGAGTAATATTTTTTTTTGTATCTTATTCAAACCTCTGTATAGGGCCACCTTCCATTAGCAATCCGGAAGATTCTATTCTATATCTGTGTCGTCAGAAGTTCGTCGACCGTATGCGCTATCAAACTCTGACGAGCTCAAGAATTTCTTTCTGACTACTTTTTTTACATTTTCGAAAATTCATACACTCTCCCCTCACCACTCAAAGGGTGAACTTGTTTTATTTTTAACATGTAATCTTAACGATTTCTTAGGTCTTCAAAAGCTGGCATAGGTATGAAAAATGTATTTATGATAAATTGAAATTCTTATGATGTTCGAAGAGTGCTTATAAAGGTATTATAAAATTCACAGAAATAAAACAAACAACCCTCGACGTACCCCGTCTGTGTATTATTATTACAACGCGCGTGACGTAACTAGACACCTCGCTGGATGTGTTCCCCTTCGCGGGAGGTGTCTAGTTAACTCGGCCACGTCGTCTATTGTTTTAAAGAGCCAAGAGTCCTTTATCTAAAGTATCGGTAGCTCAACTTATATACACATCATTCCTATCTTTTTGTATTTAAAACTAAAATTTTGAGACCTTCAGCTTTCAAAAATCGCCTAATATTGAAGTCTTGAATTAATTGAAATATATTTATTTACCAAAACTTATTCTATCTTTACAGGCTTTACCCTAATGCGACAGATAAGACCTTAAACTAAAATAAACTTTATACAACGCAATAAACCAATTGAAAAGAAACTTATAAAATTATTAAACAATTCAATTAAATAAACACAAAATATGGCACGAAATCATTTTATACAGTAGTACATACGTAAATATGTAAATACTTATTCTACTAAATATCTCTTATCTAATCAAAATAAACTAGCCTACAATAACACATTAATTTATCTACATCAATATTAATAAATTACAAATTATTTTGCTTGTAGCATAATATATACAGTAATAGCCTTGCGAATTCACCCAAAGCACATGTAAACACATCGATCTGTGTTTGAAGATGGTTTATGATACGTATAGCTCTGGTAAGGGGTGCCTTCGCAAGCAAGTTAGTTCTAGCTGTAGGTACCAGTAGCAGTGGTGGGCTGCGCCGCCTCCACACGTAGCGGTCCGGTACACACAAACTTAAGCGCTGCAATACTCCCGGGTTACTCTCCACTCCACGAAGCACCTTCACCAAGTAGGCGACCAACGTAAACTCCCGTCGGAAATGCAGCTGATTGTAGCCAACCATGCCCAGGACAAACAAAGTGGGATACATCAGTGGGTAAAATGGATAAACCCCATATAATTTCTGATACAAATGGCGCGTGAATTTGTTCTGAACGCGCTCCAACATCACAGAGTACTTAGCTTCATGTGGATCCCATATAACCGCACTATGTTCCAGATGACTCCTGACTAGTGCATCATACAGGACTCTAACTGCTGTGAGTCTGTCTCAGAACAAATCCTAAATTTCTGAACGCCTTCTTACAGATCTTGATCTTTAAAGATGAGTCCAGTCAAGTATGCGCCGCAATTGCATTTTTTATATGCGTGTCAGCTTCCTCATCCCAATACATGTGTGAGCTTACGAATTGATCCGTTCGAAGCAAAACTTTGGGCAGAATTGTTAACATTAGAATCATAAACATAGATTTGACCTCAAAATAATTACATGATTCCAAGATTTATTTATTGATTTAATTAATACCGTAAGCATACAAATGCACAGAGGTAGACTAAATGCTATAGGCATTTTCTACCAGACAACCTTTGGGTGATGCAGAGACAAACAGTGGTAGGTGCAATTTCTCTAAAGAACAGAAACATAATTATATAGTATATACAGATTATAAACTGTAAATATAATACGAGTACCTACATAGAATATATACACAAATAAACAATTAAAATTGATTAGTCATTCAATCGGGCAATTTCAAATTAGGGAGTTATTTTTATGATTCTGATTCTCTCAATGTTTTATTTATAGGCTCAAAATTTTTAGTGAAAATATTTTTTTAATTATATTTACATTTTTGTTTTGTAAATTGTTTAAAAATAAGTACTGGAGCTACACTAGAGAGAATATAATATACTATGAATAACGAGACAATATTGAGTTTTTATTTAAAATGGATATGCAAAGAATTTTTGAAATCGAACAAGTAATTACGTAGCGCTATTCTATGAGGACCGATGACACTGCATTGCCACACCTACATCCTGTTTACTGCATTAGATTGCTGATGCATCTATGACGTCTATCAATTTCGTAAATTACCTTTAATATAAAATATTGTAAGAATAACATTCCATATTCCGACTTAGATGTGGAACATTGTTCATTAGGATTAATTTGTAATTTCTATTCAATAAATTAATTATTATAAGATCGTTTCGGTTTTTTTTCGATCATTCTGCTGCCGCAAACGTAATTGGCGCAGTCGGTAGGATATCCGCGGGAGATATCGTGACCATCTCACATCGATAATCGCGTCGCGAGTCACTCGGGTGGCTATCAAGCACCGTTCCGGATATACTGAATCCACGGACCTGCTGCAGACCAGAAGGAGAATCAAGAAATCGATTCACGGAGGAAACCAGAAATGAATTATCTGTAAGTACGCTCACAATTCTCGTGTTACCATCCCAGAGCCTCGAGTTCGCGGGAGCCTGAATCACGCCAGGCCCGCAACCGTGTAGTTGATAGTAATAGAGATATTAAATTAGAAGATTTAGATTTAAACATCATGGCTCAGTGTAACCCAGATACTATCTATAAGGCCCTTCGCCTTGTCCCGGAATTCGACGGGAACCCAAATGTCCTTACCCGGTTTATTAAAATATGTGACTCGTTAGCTACTCAGTACTTAAGTGCAACACCTGGGCAAGAATTTAATAACCAATGTTTGTTAAACGGCATACTTAATAAAATGACTGGAACCGCTGCATGTACTATTAATGCTAACGGAATACCAGAAAGTTGGTCCGGTATTCGAACTGCCTTGATTAATAACTTTTCAGATCAACGTGATGAAACTGCGTTGTATAATGACCTCTCTTTGGCTTCTCAGGGTAATAGAACGCCGCAAGAATTTTATAATCATTGTCAGACATTGTTTAGTACGCTCATGACTTATGTGACTTTACATGAGACTGTAACGACTACTATAGAAGCCAAACGCGACTTGTATAAAAAAGATACCATGCAGGCATATGTTCGAGGGTTAAAAGGATCCCGTATACGCTGCATGCGTCCACCTACTATTGAAAAGGCGCTTGAGTTTGTTCAAGAAGAACTCAATGTCATGTATTTGCAGCAACGCCAATTCCCGAAAGCTCAAGCTTCTCATAGAGTTACTCCTCAATCATCCTCAGTACCATTTGCTGCTCCACGATCGCACAATTTCCCGACACCTGTACCGAATTGGCCATCACCAATGGGTCAGCGCCCTGCAGGACCAGCACCGCAACCTTTCAAATTCCCTGCACCGTATCCTGTACAACACCAGCAACGGATGCCGACGAACACACAAAGGATGTTCAGTGCTCCAACTCCTAACTACAACCCACGCAGTAATGTCTTTAGATTACCACCCAGAAACAATGTACCTCAAGGCCCTCAGCCTATGAGTGGTGTCCAACGTTTTACCCCAAAACCATTGCCTCCAACAAATGCCCTAGCATTCCACGACTGGAGACAGGCTGGAAATCCTCCGGCTTCCAACTATTTCAAAACCAGGGAAATGAATATGAACGAGTGCGCGGCTTACAATGACTCGTACTATGACTATTACTGTGAACCAGATTACAATTACTACATTGACTATAATAATGACATGGAATTTCCCCCTGAGTATACTTGAGACTCAACGTACTATATAACGACCACAGACAACCATGTTTATGACGAATCTCAGCCACAAGCAGCCATTGCAGCTAACCATGTTCAGCAGGATTTTCGGGGAGATCCGAACTCACTAAAACTAAAATAGAGCTTAACCTTCAAACACAGAGGCAGCTCCCATACATACAAATCTCAGAACCCCCTTTGAAACTTTTAATAGACACGGGCGCTAACCAATCATTTATAAGCCCTGAAGCTGTAGAAAAGTACTTCTCCGAATATCCTCTTAATTTTGATCCGTTTGAAATAACTAACATTCACGCGACAACTAGAAATGATTAATTATTCAATTACTTTGCCATGTTTTCCAGAGTTTAACGATTCTAACAGTATGAAATTATTCATTTATCGTTTTCATGATTACTTTGACGGGCTCATAGGTCTAGACTTATTAAATAATTGGGAGGAACGAATTGATTTAAAAGAAAGTCAGTTACTGACTCGTTCTGCGACAAACCCTATTAGGATGTATAACTCACGTAACGTAAATCTATATGAGGATATTATACCGGCACAAACATCAAAAGTTATTCGTATTCCTATTAACACGCCAGATGGCGACGTATTTATTCCTGAACAAATTCTTTGCAATTGTATAGTTCATGATTGTGTGACCATGCCAACCGTGGATATCTAAAGATCGAAAACCCTACTCAAAATGACATCATATTTCACTCAACCACCCAGCGCATGCAGAGTTATTTAACACTGAGTGCTCTAGTACTACTCAACAGGCTTCAGCTCGCACTCAGGATGTAATATCACCCCTAAGAACTGACCATCTCAACCTCAGAAGAGAAGGCTAATCTTATAGCTCTTTGTTCTCGGTATTCTGACGTTTTTTATATTGAGTGCGAGAGGTTAACCTTTACTAATAAGGTAAAGCACCACATTAGAACCACTGACGAAGTCCCAGTACATGCTAAAACATATAGATACCCTTTCGTGCACCGTCAAGAAGTTAGGGACCAGATAGGGAAAATGTTAGACCAGGGTATCATACGACCATCAGAATCTGCCTGGAGCCTATTTGGGTAGTGCCAAAAAAGATGGATGCGTCAGGAAAGCAGAAGTGGCGTCTCGTGGTTGACTTTCGTAAACTAAACGAAAAGACATTAGACGACAAATACCCAATTCCAAATATTAGTGACGTTCTTGACAAATTAGGGTAGTGCCAGTACTTTACAACCCTAGATTTGGCAAGTGGTTTTTACCAAGTGGAAATGGACCCCAATGACGTAGAAAAGACCGCATTCAATGTTGAGCACGGGCATTTCGAATTCCTCAAAATGCCCATGGGTCTTAAAAATTCTCCATCTACATTTCAACGTGTGATGGACAATGTCCTCCGAGGGCTTCAAAACGAGATATGTTTGGTCTATTTAGATCACATCATTGTATTTAGTACATCACTCCAAGAGCACATAACCAACCTTGAAAAAGTATTCCAAAGACTTCGAGAATCTAATTTCAAAATACAGATGGATAAATCCGAATTCCTGAAACTTGAAACAGCCTATCTTGGTCATGTCATCACTAGAGACGGCATAAAGCCAAATCCCAATAAAATTTCTGCCTTTAATAAATATCCCATACCCAAGACACCTAAAGAGATTAAGCAATTTGTAGGTCTTCTCGGTTATTACCGAAAATTCATTACTGATTTTGCCCGAATTACCAAACCACTCACTCAATGCCTAAACTACACTACACTAAAGAAAGGACGTAAAATCACTTTTGACCCCGAATACGTACAATGCTTCGAAAAATGCAAGGCGTTACTGACTAATGACCCTTATTTTGCAATACCCGGACTTTACTAAAGAATTTAACTTGACCACTGACGCTTCTAATGTAGCCATTGGTGCTGTTCTATCTCGAGGACCCATAAACGCCGATAAACCCATCTGTTATGCATCCCGTACCTTAAATGAAAGCGAGATAAACTATAGTACAATAGAGAAAGAACTTCTTGCCATCGTATGGGCTACGAAATACTTCCGACCTTACCTATTTGGACGTAAGTTCAAAATTCTGACTGACCATAAACCGTTACAATGGATGATGAATATAAAAGAACCGAACTCATGACTGACGAGATGGAGACTTAGACTGAGTGAATATGACTTTACCGTTACTTACAAGAAAGGAAAATCCAATACTAACGCTGACGCCTTATCCCGAATTGAAATTAACACTAAAGAAATGTCTCTTATAGAAGAAATCGATGAACTTAATTCCTTAATGGGTAACCCATCAGAATCAATTCTTGCTAAGCCAAACTCCTCCACTGAAACAGTACATACAAGTGTTGAAAACCCAATTTTAGAAGTCCCTATAACAGATGAACCTTTAAATAAATTCCACAAACAACTATACCTAACTATTGTAGATGACGTTAAGAGACGCCCTGTAGTTACTAAACCATTAAACACACATACCCGAGTAAATATACAACTGTCTGAATCTAATTTAGAAGAAGACTTAATTATTGATGCCATTAAAAAATACGTTAGTCCAAAGGTTAAGACAGCTATTTTAATAAATCCACCATTAGCCATATATTCCATTATACCTATTCTACAGGACAAATTCAGAAGCTCATCCATGAATCTTGTCATAGCCAAGACTGAAGTCGAAAATGTCATAGAGTATCTTCGACAGCAGGAAATGATACGGCATTACCATGATGGCAAAAAGAACCATCGTGGAATTAATGAATGTTACTTAGCTTTGTCCCGCAAATACTATTGGCCAAAAATGAAGGACCAAATAGCCAAATTCATAAATGAGTGTACCATCTGCGGTCAGGCTAAATATGATAAGAATCCGATAAGACCCCAATTCAATGTTGTACCGCCAGCCACTAAGCCATTTGAGATTATACATATGGATTTACTCACTATACAAAGCGAAAAGTACGTAACATTCATAGACGTATTCACTAAGTACGGCCAAGCTTATCATTTACGCGACGGAACAGCTGTTAGCATCTTACAAGCTCTTTTACAGTACTGTACCCACCATGGTGTGCCTATGACTATTATTACAGATAATGGAACTGAGTTCACGAATCAGTTGTTCATGGAATTTACACGACTTCATAAAATCAACCATCACAGGATACTAGCTCATTCACCTAAAGATAATGGTAATATTGAACGGTTGCATTTGACTCTTTTAGAACATCTTAGATTACTAAAATTACAACATAAAAATGAACCAATAGTTAATTTAATGCCCCATGCTATAATAGCCTATAACAGTTCTATACACAGCTTCACGAGATGTCGACCATTTGACTTACTGACTGGACACTTCGACCCGAGAGACTGCAATGACATTGACATAACACAGCATTTGCTACAGCAATATACCCAAGCACATAGGGATAAGATGAAATTAGTCTTTGACATCATCAATTCGACATCACTTGCTAATCGAAGTGCTATAATAGAGAAAAGAAATGAGACTCGAGAACCCGAAGCAGAATATGCACCTCAGCAGCAAATTTTTATAAAGAATCCCCTTGCTAATCGACAGAAAACTGCCCCACGATATACACAAGATACGGTTTTAGCTGATTTGCCAATTCACATTTATACTTAAAAGAAACGCGGCCCTGTAGCAAAATCTAGACTTAAATGCGTACCTAAGACGGCGAATTTGTTACAGGATCCTACTAATAACAACTCTCCCAATGATGCGACCTCAAGAAATAAAACTTGAGAGCCTCGACGACGAACCAGGACTTCTGCCTTATAAACTAGGACTCATGAAACTTACGACTCATCATCATACGTTCATACAATATGTGCAACTGAGTAACATAGAAAATAACGTTCAGTCATTACAAACTCAATTGGTAACTTGCCAAAATCGATTGACTAACGACACTTATGCAATATACGCTAATTCAAATAAAGGATCTTACTAATAAGCTTGACAATGTCCTAAGACAAATTAAATCTGACTCACGACTCTGACAGCACGGTTGGCGCAGTGGCTGAGCGATCGACTGCTGCGCCGCGTGTCGTGGGTTCGATTCCCGCACGGAACAAATATTTGTATGGCCTACAGATAGTTGTTCCGGGTCTGGCTGTTCGTGTATGTGACTTTAAATGTTTGTAAGCGCACCCACGACACAGGAGAAATTCCTAGTGTGGGGCAACGTTTTTAAAAAAAGAAAAAAAATATCTTTAGAACCCAGTAGAGCCAAAAGAGGTCTTGTAGACGGATTAGGTTCAATAATAAAAAGCCTAACTGGAAACCTAGATCACGAAGATGCATTAAAATATAATGAAGCTATTAAAATACTAGAGAATAACCAGAATAAAATAACAGCCGAATTGAATAATCATATCAGCTTAAGTAAAGAGTGGATATCTAAACATACTAATGTACTTGCACAGATGTTAGAAAACCAGCGTAAAATTAATATAACTCTAGAAACAATTTTACAGAGTAATGCTTTAAGAGAAGACAGTTTAATAAAGTATGCTCAGTTTGCTCAACTTCTAGAAGTCATAGGAGATAATGTAGAAGATTTAACCCAGGAGTTAATTAGGATAGAAAATAGTTTAGCCTTTGCTCATGCTTCTAGCATGCACCATTCCATGATAGATATAGAAATATTAGAATCTATGGTTAAGAAACTTAGAATTATTTACGCTCAAGAGCAAATATTAGATTTAGAACTTAGAGAATATTACGAAGTCACAAAACCAGGGTCATATTATGTAGACAAGCAAATAGTTTTCATTTTTAAATTTCCAATCTTTTCCAAATCTACTTATGATTTTTATAAATTGTCAGTTGTTCCTAATAAGCACTTACAGGCTCTTATCCAATCCTTTCCTTTCCTTGCAACTAACGAGATTTCGTACGTGTACATAGAGGCAGAATGCCCGAAGTTAAAACACTGGTACCTCTGCGAAGCAGGAATCACCCACCAGATCCGCACCAAAACTGACTGCGTCCAAGAACTGATCACCAATCAAGTCTTACAAGAATCCTGCAAGTTTACCACGATAACCTTGATGAGAAAAGCCATGGAAAAGCTGGATGACCAACATTATGTTCTATCATTTCCTCGGCAGACAAAGACACAACTAATCTGCAAACAGAAGGACTACACATCGCTGCAAGGAAGTTATCTTGCTACAATTCCCAAGGGATGTCGCCTCATATCAGAAGAATTCACTATTGCAAATGACTATGATGAAATTAAAGGCCAACCTTTGAAATTAATGAAGATACCATAAGATGTCGAAAAACACTCCATAACTGCTGCTCGTGTCAATCTGAACTCCATTGATCTTCAAGAACTACACGGCATCCAAGAGAAACTTATGATCCAGTCTCCCGTTCAACTCGACAGTCTTCAACCAGACGCCTTCTAGCACACTACCATCCCATTCTATGGAATACTAATGGTTGCAGGCATACTCTTCATCATCATGATATCCCGACGTTATCTACGCAAACGAGATAAAACTACGACAAAGGTCCAGCAACCTGTAACTGCCATCCTGGGAAGCAACGAAGACCCTGAAAACCTTCCTGCAACATTTTCACTCAACGTGCTAAAATAGTTGCCCTTCTAAGGGGGGAGGAATTACGTAGCGCTATTCTATGAGGACCGATGACACTGCATTGCCCTACATCCTGTTTACTGCATTAGATTGCTGATGCATCTATGACGTCTATCAATTTCGTAAATTACCTTTAATATAAAATATTGTAAGAATAACATTCCATATTCCGACTTAGATGTGGAACATTGTTCATTAGGATTAATTTGTAATTTCTATTCAATAAATTAATTATTATAAGATCGTTTCGGTTTTTTTTCGATCATTCTGCTGCCGCAAACGTAATTAAGTAACGTTTGAGTTCATTCAACAAACAAACAAAAATACAAATTAATCATTACGTCACGCCTGTATTACCCAAAAGGTTGGGAAGGGGTTCACCTATAGTACCTATATAGTATGCAACATCCGCATTTCGCCATGTTTTAAGTCCCATGTAATAGGGGCGTGCCTATTGCCATCAACCGGGCACACATCCAGACTAAAGGTTGCTAGTGGGAAAATTGATATTGAAAAAACTCAATATCACTATGCCCGACCGGGGAATCAAACCCAGGACCTCACGCTCAGTAGTCGCGCTTGGGACCTAGTAGTGGTAGTTTTCGGCACGGATGGTACAGTGTCGCTGAGCAATTGGCTGCTGCGTAGCGTGTCGCGGGTTTGATTTCCGCACAAAACAATATTTGTATGGCCTACAGGTACACGTAGTTGTTCCTGTCTGGCTGTTTGTGTTTACCACTTTATATGTTTGAACACGCACCTACGATACAAGGGAAATGTCTAGTGTGAAAACAAAACACTTACAAACCATTTGTGTACGTATTTGATATAAACCTTTGCTTCTAGAGACCTGCCCATACCGGCTGCCCCAGTGCCCGGACCTTTGGTTCACTTGTCCTATGTATTTCCTATGAACAAGATTTAACTTCCTCTACTGCGCATGCGGTACCTCAGCTAATCCAAAATGTGTATGCATCTTATGTCCACCCAAATATCACCTAAGAAACACTCAATAAAAGCAGTTGTAATGCTATTTTACTACTAGCTGCCGCCCGCGACGTCTGTAGCTGATAATATAACGAGGAAAAATTTGTATTTTTGTTTGTAAATAAACATCACTGGGTCCGCGGCCGGACGGCTCGTTCACATTCCGCGAATCCTGATGATTCCGACGGATTTACCTATATCCTTTAAAAGGTTAAGTTTCCTGTGAAGATATCGTTTGCCCTTACGATAAATAAATCACAGGGACACGTTTTCGATTGTTGGCATCAACCTAAGAAAAGAGTGCGTCTCTCATGGGCAATTATATGTTGCCCTTTCTTGAGTAGTATCTCCTGAAAATCAATATGTTTTGTTATCACTTACAAATACCACTTGTAAGTTAGAAAGTTTTGTAAAATAAAAGTAACAACCAATATAATTAAATAAAGCTTTAAAATAAAAATAAAATGTTTTAAAATAACTCCTAAAAAGAAATACACATTCATATAAAAAAAACAACAAAAAAATTAAAAATAAAGTAAATATATAAAACATGTAGGAAACTTAATAAGGTACGAGTAGTATCAGATAAAAAAGTATAATGTATAATTAAAAATAAAGTATGTGTATGTGTACGTTGAACGCCAAATGACCGACAAACAATACATTTTCTATTGTGTCTCGTTGTTTGGCAGTTAAGGTGACAAAAATGTAACTTAAAAAAAAAAGATAAATAATCTCCCTTACTTAAGTCCATGTATAGTAATGAGGGACTTCGTGATAGAGTAGTGTAAACGTCGCTTTTTGACTATATTTTGCATGTTTTCCGCTGAGAAGTATACTCGTCGTCCGTTCTCGAAGTGTACCGCTAAGTATACTACGTAGGGTGTCTGTCATGTATAGGAATCTGTAACAACCTCTACACTGCTTCTGATGTACTGATGTATCGGCCGTTCAAATAATTTTCAACTTCGTCATTGAAAACAATACTATTTATTAGGATAAGGATTTAAACAGAAGTATGAATAACATGGTCTAGTTTTGGTCGGTATGTCTATTAAATTTTAAAATGTTAAAAGTGTTTATTGGAACACAACAATAATAGTTGGACAAAAGGTATCACGAAAGTTTTAGTAGATAATGATATGTCCTTTAATATTTGTAGAACATACTTTTGTACTATCATCAATAGTTTCCGTAGCGCATGCGACGAAAGACGTTTGAGGGGACTTTTTTTACACCTTGGGTTACATTACTTAAGTTTTAGTTAAAAAGGTTAGGTATCCTTTACCTAACCTTTTCTAGCAATAAATATGGCTTTTATTACTAAGGGTAAATGTAGCTTTGCAATGGTGAAAGAATTGTTGAAATCGGCACTGCGGTTTTTGATATTATCCATTACAAACATACACCATACACAAACATACAAATTATTCCTCTTTATAATATGAGTGTAGATAATTTAAATTACACATAAGCTGTAGAACATGACACATGAACATCTGAAGTATAAGCTGTAATACGGTAAAGTTTTATAAATCCGTCGGGTAATTATTGCGTGAAAGAGTTAGAAACATTCATTCATTGTAACAAAGTAAGTATATACTCGTAGTATATACCTAGTCGTGCCATAAATATTGTCACGAAGAATTTTTTTTTTTTTATTGCTAATATTTTTTATTACTTTTACAGTGTGTTAGTTTAATACATAAATATAAAACAATTTAAAATATGAAAAACTTATTCGAAGTGGTCTCCATTGGCTGCAATACAGTTCTTAAAACGTTGAGGCCAGTTATGAATAGAAGCACGCACTCTTTCCATGGGAAAGTTCTTCACTGCCAATCGTATGGATTGTTTTAGGGACTCCAAATTATCATGGCGTTTAGAGCAAGCCATACTCTCTCAAACTGACCTTAAATCATAATTCATGCGGATTAAGATCGGGATTGGACGACGGCCAGTCTTCAGCTCTGATGAAGTCCGAAACGTTCACTTCCAACCAAGACTGCGTGGACCGAGCTTTATGACCCGGCGCGGCGCCGAGTCTTGTTGGATGGACCATACTTGGTTATTGAACATGGTGTTGTTAAGGGGCCTCAATAGACCAGTTGCAAATACAGTTCCCTGATATATTTTCAGACAAGCTGGGCGCTTTTAAAAACAATAAAAATAAGTTGCAAATAAGTAATGATGCAAAACCGATATTTTTAAAGCGGTTTTGACGACCTATGTGGCGCAGCGGGTGAAGGTCCGCCTGCGACGCAATAGGTTGCGGGTTCGATTCCCGCCTTGGGACAAATGTTTGTACGATCTACAAATATTTGTTCCGGGTGTTCTGGGTATTTCCTATGTATAATAAGAATATCTATCTATGTAATGTATTGTATTAAGTATATCAGTCACCTAGTACCCATAACACAAGCTCTGCTTAACTTGGGGCTAGATGATGCTGTGTGGATTGTCCAGCAATATTTATTTATTTATTTATATACGCGTTAGTTTAACATTGTTTATTCACAAGGACTCTTATTTATTTTTAATGAATTGAAATGATTAATTTCAACACCTTGTAAGTAATTAATAATGATGAATTAACGATTAAATCTCATTTAAATTTTTGTTTCTATTCACCCTGGCTTTTCGATTCACCCCGTTTTACTGAACTTACCGATATCTGTGTGTATAACCAGATGTATGAACATAAACGAAGCAAAAGAATGTAATGTCTGCCTATCCCCGTGACAAAACAGCGAGAGTTTAAGTATGTCTCTCCTTCGCGTGAAGAGTCTAGTTAGCGCGGCCGTGTCGTATGTTGTTGTTATAAATAAGATAGACGAAAAAAACATAGGTTCGATGGTATAGTATGTGGTTTCATATCAATGGTCTGTAAATAAATTGGGGTAGTGGACAATTTATCCCCTGGTAGATGGAAATTATCAGGAAACTTTGCACAAATACATTCTGTCGATTTCTGTTCCTCTATATTCAAGCCGTTTAAGTTTAATAAGGAAAGTAAAGTTTTTACCCTTTCCTAATCTACAGTATTCTTATTAAATTGACAATAATATAGTATTCATTTAACTAACTAGTGCTAACTTGAAAATTATTTAATTGTACGTCTGTGTCTCGACTATTTAAAATACGAATAGGCATTTTTCCGTTAGTCGGTTTATTAATACTACTCGCTAAATAAACACCGTCACATATTTGCTGATTTGACACCACACACTCTTCTTTTAATGTCGTATTAATGTAATGCGTGGATTCGCTACGTGCTGCTATAGTTAGATAGTAGCCGCTACGCGTCGTTGTCTGATTATTTTCGAACGATATAATGTTACTAAGTTAGAGTCATTGGTAATTAATTGTAACGTATTGACTTAACCTCTTGACCCAAAATGCCATCAGTATTACACGGTAAATCTTTGAAAACTGTAAATTTATGCGAAAACTATACTCGTTATAATTAAGATTTAAATACACATAACCTTCTGTAAACAAATATCCACCAATACCTTTTACGCTAACTCTCTCTTTATGGTAAGGAATATGTAAACGCTCTAAACATTTCAACTTTATTCCCGATATAGAAGCTCCAGTGTCAATTAGTATGTTATGGTTACAGTTACCAATTTTAAACAACACCTTATTTATATTGTTAGACGTGAAGATAACATCAGTCACGCGCTGCTCACACATACATATACAATCAGGGAAACTAGCACTCTTAGAAAATACACACGTACAAACCGACCCACATTCCGGCCTCGCCGACGAGGCCCGCGACGCGCGACGCCCTAATTAGTTAAATGTAAATTCAATCTTTAGACTCTACAAGGCCAGCCCGCGTAGCTGAGTCAGTAGTATAAAAAACCCCCCGACATAATAATAACGAGACCCAGCCTTTGTTTTTGTTAAGTATTCAACGACGCCCTAAGCCGAGGTTCGAGCCCCACAGGGGGCGCCCTTAGCGTGCGGTCGTTTAAATGTAACTTGTAGTTAGCCCTGGCTTCTTGTAAGGTCACCACAGGATCGACCGGTTAAGCAGTAAACAGCCTTATAGTGCTGAACTGCGAGTGGCCCTACCCAAAAAAAAAAAATACATATACAACAAATATTATATAAAGTCGTGGTGTTCGCGACGATGCATGGCTGACATTCTGAATTCCTAACACTAGGTCACACAATGTCTTAGCAATGTTATGCTATGTCGTAATGGCCAGATTTTCAAGCATGAGGATGTCGGTTCAAAACCGAGCAAGCAACACTCTGACTTATGTAAATTAAGATGAAGTAATTCCCAAGTGAAGAAACCTGGGAAAGTTGCTAATCCGTATACAGCGTGTGGTGAAACCACCACACGCATTCCTTATGCATACTTTATCTGATTTGAGTGGACCTGTGCAGTCAGTCAGTAACCATTTTTCGCTGTGATTTCTATAACAACAGTTTGTAGTGCACACGTGTTAACACGTAATAGATACTGTCAGTGACGGCAGTACAATGTTTGAGGGTAGGCTCCTTGGAGATAGGCGTACATTGCTACACGTGGATTCAGTGATCTTGAAAAATATATGAATTCTCCATGTTTTTCCCAGTTTACTTATTGACCCGGAAACTTACAGAATTCTGAATATTTAAACATAGCGCTCACATAACCATGTATTACCCGAAGGGATGGGCAGGGTTGTACCTGTAGTTATTACACAGTTCACCAACTTTAGATATATATTTATTTAAATTACTTAGGATTATTCATTGTTCATTAGCAAGGTGAGAGATCTAAATGTGTGTCTGTTTAAAATCGCGATGTTGGATTTTCATCGGTCTGCTTAGCGCCGGGAGTTAAAAGTTCTGTATGTTACTTAGAGTTAGTGAAAATGCACAAAGGTGTTCTTGGAAAATCTCAAAAAGAGACGCCCCCGAGTGGGTTCGAACCACCAACCTTTCGGTTAACAGCCGAACGCGCTAGCCATTTGCGCCACGGGGGCGATGCTTGTGAGAGCGAAATAGTCGTCCCATATCTATAGCAACAGCGCAGTGGCTGACAGATTGACTGCTGCGCAGAGTGCTGTGGATTCGATTCCCGCACGGTACAAATATTTGTATATCCCACAGGTAGTTTTTCCAGGCGTACAGATAAAGCCGGACATAGGTGGGCTTTTTGATTAGGTGTCCGGCCAAAATAAACGGTGTCTTGCTTTTCCGGTTTTTGTAAGACTAAGCTTAGCAAACTTAGACCGATGGTTCTCAACTGCCCAACACGCTACGACAGATATTTCGTTTTTATTAGGACAACAAACCATATGAACACTATTTTATACCTACATTTTTTGTCGTAACTATTAATACTGAGACAAAATCCTCAATAATGTTGGGTGTCCAGCCTTTCTACCCAAATGCCCGGCCAAACTGGCTGGTCTGTCCGGCTATTAGGTTTGGCGACCTGGCAACCCTACCCACAGGTAATTTTTCCGGGTCTGGCTGTTCGTGTACGAGTATGTGACTGTGTGTTTGTAAACGCACCCACGACTCAAGACATTTTCCTAGTGTGGGACACCTTCAAGAAAAAAGAAAATAGGTGACTAGAAACCATGACGTCATCACCGAGAGTCGTGTGAAAAAAATATGATTAGAAATCGTTGTCGTAAGTTGTAAGAAATTTCCCATAAGAGTTTGAAATTCACTTACATGAAAATATTCTCTTATTAAAATGACTAAAAGCTGATTGACGTACAATTAGGTTGTAAAAATGTTAACTTAAAATTGTTAATATACGTAGGGTAGATGTACAACGGGCATGGGCAGGGTAGGTCATCTAGTGTGCAAAATATGAATGTGGAGGGTTACAAGAGTAGAGAGAGACCAAAGAAACGATGGATGGGTCGTGTGAAAGATGAAATTGCTAGGAAGGGGGTGAGTTTTAAGATGACGGCAAATAAAAATGTACGAAAGAAGAAGACATGATGCGCTGACCCCAAATTAATTGTGATAAGGGCAGGAGGTTGATGACCTTCTTTGTATAGGAAAAGGTTTTTGATCTGCAGTGGGACGGAACTAGGTGCCTAATATTCTTATTTCTCATTTAATTAAGTTTATTTGTGCATGGACTTAGCTGACTCATGCCCGGTTGCTGAACATCCCAGTTATATTCTCAATAGCTTTTGGTTCGATAAAGTTATGTCTCAGTTAAACTACGATTAACTGTCACTGCGTTTCTGAAGACACACGAACCCATAAAATAACTATGAGACCGATAGCCAGTTTCATAATTTGCCACTAGATGGGTCTGTTTAAGAGATAGAGTTTAAAATCGGTTTTATTGTTTGAAATCATCATAAAAACCAGTATATATACAATTTTATTTTTCCGAGGGTAAATAAGAGTGGTTAAGCACTTTTTACTTTTAAATTATGTTAATTTGTTATTTATCATAGGCTCTCTGAACGTCATGCTTGTCAAAAAATGCAAATTCTTAAAAAAGAAAACGTCAAACTCTTTTTTTTCGCCGAGGTATTTCAGCGGCATTTTTTTTGCCGTTTGATTTGAAGTTTTTTACGTTTTAAGCTGTTTACGTTGGTATCTATCTAAGTTAATAATTATCGTTTTCCCTATTAATGATGGAATCTGGAAAACGAATATTTTTTAAAAAAAAATGTAATGAAACACAGACAATGTTAATTTGCGATGCATAACAGGAGCGAGAGTAGGGCTGATGATATAAGTAAGGTCTATCACAGTGTCCTTATCAAAACGATATCTTAATTTGAATTCTTCATCCGTATACATTTCGAAAGGATTTCTCCTGCGTCTTATATTTCTGGGTATAGATATATTAGCAATAAACTCCAGCACTTCCAAATCGGACTCACATGAGCTGCTCGTATTCATTATGCTATTCAAAATTTAGTCCTTCGATAAAATATCTATTAACTTAACTTTTGCTGGCTTTTCATTTTAAAAATAATACGTTTTAACCTTAAAGTTTACAAATGAAACGTCAAATAAAGTTATGGAACCGATAAACGGCACAGATTGGTCAGTTTAGTTAACATAAGTTTAAACGGAGTTTATCGTACATTGTGTTGTTCAGAAACCCAGTTTCGTAAGTTATCGAACCAATAGCGCTAACGAATAGATAAACTACCGATAAAAGTACCTCAGCAACCGGGCATCAGGCTGTCTTCATCACTTTTGCATGCGCTAACAGTTATAGAACCATCGCAGCGGTCATAAACTGAAGACGTAATATTATGTAAATAAATAAATGAAATAATAAATAATGCTGGACAATCCACACAGCATCATCTAGCCCCAAACCAAGCATAGCTTGTGTTATGGGTACTAGTTAAATGACTGATATACTTAATACAATACATTACATACATACGTTTTTTATTACACATAGCAAATACCCAGAACACCCGGAACAAATCTTTGTAGATCGTACAAACATTTATCCAAGGGCGGGAATCGAACCCGCAACCTCCTGCGTCGCAGGCAGACCTTCGCCCGCCGCGCCACTGCGGTCGGTATTACATATTTAGATTTCCTGAGAATAAGGGACTGAGTGACGACCTTTTATTTTTCGGGTTTACAAAACATCTTATGACATCGTCTGCTCTTGGGCGGGGCGGGAGATAGTGTCAGACTTTTACTGACTAAAAACCCACTCCTGTTCCTTCGTTGCCTTTCGTACCAGGGCCGAGTCTTCTTTTCAGAATCAGACCCTTGGCCCCGGTAGGCTTCGACCCTGCTGGGCCCCTACAGTTGCTGACATCTCCTTGAGGCGACTGAGTGACGACCTACAAACAAATTAATCATACTATAATGCTGTCGTATTTTTCTTTTTACTTATCCCAAAAAAAGGAAACGGAACTAACAAAACAACGAAAGTTAAACTAACATTAATACTATCTGTCTACAGTGTTATGTGTCCCTGAACTACAGTAGGTTTATGTGTGCTTATTAGTTCCGCGTCTGTCCGCCACTGATCCCGTATTTCACATTGTCACTCAGCGGGACGAGACAAGGAGGAAATTTCCTAGTGTGAGGCAACGTAATGAAAATTAAATGAAAAACCAAATTTTATGCTGTTATCAAACAGTCCGCGACGTGCCTCGTCTTTGTGTGTTTATTACAACGCGAGCGACTTAACTAGACACCTCTCTGGATGCGACTCCCTTCGCCTGAGGTGTCTAGTTAACTTGGCCAAGTTTTATATTGTTGTTACGAAAATAAAGGAATTTAATTTCAATTCAATTTCTATAATTTTATCATGTTTTTTAGTTTACTTTTTTTATTAGTGAAAGGTGTTTATAACTATATACTACCTGTATAAAAATTTAAACATTTGTGAGACACTAGTGTCTGAAGTAAGTTCTAGGAACAAAACCTGTGTTACAGGTCATGTGATGTCGTAAATAAACACATGTTTTTGCGCTTACATTGCAAACGCTGGCTGAACCCTAAGAGAAAAATTAAAATAATGTACTACAGTATTGTACATCATAAAAAGGTCTACAAGATAAGATTATGACTAGGACAAATAAAAGTAGACGCCATCACTAATCAACATATCAGATATTGTGAAGTGCTTATTAGCAAAGTTTAAAATAAATATGAATGTTAAAGTAGAAATTATACCGATATTTAGCGATTACTAGGCAGGGCAGCGAGGAATCCAAAACTAACATGAAAGTGCCGAACTTACTATTCCTAATTGTTAGAAAATTAAAACAATAACTTATAATACCAGCCTGTTTTGTGCTCCTGCAGCATATATTGTTAATTGTTTGGGTAATTTGTTTAAATGCGCTTATCTCTGAAACTACAACTAAAATTGTAGAAATAATTGTTGCATTTGATTGCCCAATTCTTGAGGTAGTTTATAGGATATTTAACATCACGCCAGTACCCTTAGGAGCATATTAAGCAAGACATTTCTAAATATCGAAATTTCAAAATAAAAAAATATAAATTAAACTGTGAACGTAAACAAGAAGGTGTTGAACCCACGAAAATTATCAGAATTGCATTATATTGCGCAGTTTTAGTGTTACAGACGAATAAAGGTACAAAGTTTATGATGCAGTTCAAAATCATGTCGTATTTCCCTCAAATTTGTATTCCCTCTTGTGTACAACATTAATGCGTATGTGTGACTTGCATTTGGGCTTTTTTTATTGCATAATGAGCGAGAAATTCAGTATTATCTGAAACAATGTCTAAAACGAGGTACACAAGGCCATATATCTACAAAGTCAGTAAAAACTTGAATGAGGGGCATCTATTGGGTTAACATGTAACTTCAATAACAAATAAACATTACTTTGTAGTTGGTTGTGTCACAGCCCTTCTTGAAGATAGGTATAACAATAACACTACTATTTTGATTGTTTTCTAATTACTTACCGATATGTGCGTGTATGACCAAATGGATGAACATAACCGAAGAAAGAGAAGTGTGTAAGGATCGTAGCAGGTAGGGTACTGTAATGTCTGCCTACCCCCGTGGAAAAAAGACATTATGTATGTTAGTGCCCGTAGTGAAATCAATATAAAGTAAAAATGTTCGATACTAAATTAAGTATTGTAGAAATGATTATTTACTAAAATCGATTTCATGATATCCTTCTCTTAAACCGCAGCAGCTCAGCTAATAAAAATAAAAAATACAACACATCACTATATAACTCCGTCTCAATTCAATTTTTATCTTCTTATATATTTTTATTTTTTTGCTTTTGTTTTGATTAATGACGGGTGTTTATGATTATATGTAGGAACAATAGCCTGGGGAAGGACATTAATCTGCGATTTTGTCTGTATTCACCGACCTTTAAGCAAACGAAGTCACGGGGAAAAGCTAGTTAGAAATAAAAATAATATTGGAGAAATCGATATTATACTGATGTTATATGTATATTATTGTCCACCATCAGACCAACAAAATTAATGAACTTACAGAAATAAAGATCGGTGATTTTTCATTTTACTCAACAGAGCCCCTCACCTGTCTATCGAGAGGTGTTGGTTCCGTTGTATTTATGGAATTTTCGCTTCATTGCAATCTATCTAGCAACCTCATCCATAGGGAGGATTTACCTAATATATCGTATTTTGACCATTACCAAAATCACCACATTCAAGTGGTAAAAGCATCGTATTACTAACGCGAGGGTCATGGGTATCTGAAATATACCAGAACAGCTCTTGTTTCCAGTTTAGACATTGTTTTTTGATAAATAATCCTCGTGTTAGGCATGTCCTATTTTAAAGAGCATCAAAACTCATCATGCTGCGGCTGTCCGGAGGGTGTGTGGAGAAATGACAGGAGTTTTGAAAGTTGAAGATAGAAGCTTATAATAGGTTAGTTAATTACAGATTGAAGTAAGAAAAGAAGAACAAGCACTATAAGATACAGTAACAAGAGTTAGAATGGAAAACTGAGACTTTAAGAAAGTTAGTTCGCGAGACGTAACTAAAATGTAGATGAATTAGCGCGTGCATTCGCCTTCGGAGCAGGGTGGCGACTGCCGCTGAGGACCGAGCGATCGCGGTTTATGACGCCGGGTCATTGAACCGAGATCGCGATCGCGGCGGCGAAAGGGTGCTCGCACGCCTGATGTACAGATGCGGTCGCTTCCGTCTGATCACTTAATTTTTTCGCATAAGTCCTGCGTAGGTAAACGCTGAGTCACGCCACCTGAAAGATTTAACAAATTATAATAGCCATAATTAGGAAATAATTATTGTTCAGGACTGTATTCTAATAATGATGATTCATAAAAATACTACCGCATTGGTGTACTGGTCACAAGCGCTACTGCTGAGCATGACGCCCTGGTTTCGATTCCCAGGTTAGACGATGTGTTATCGGGTTTTTCCATTTGGAATTTCTGATACGCAGGCCAGAGACTGGATTTTTTACCGATCGATGGGAATAGGCTCGCCCCCTATTACATGGGTCTTGAACACATCTGAAATGTGGGTGTGATATAGGTTCACCTCTGCCGAATATTAATAATAATAATAATGCTTTATTCAAAACAAAGTAAGTACACAGTTACATAAGCGCACTGCCTCCCGAACTAGGTTGTTAGCCTGTATCTCAGGAGACAGTTCCCTTCCGGTTTACATAATTACTAGATTCTTACAGTGTTCTCAAGTTGGTTTAGGTAAATACAAAAGAAGAAACAAAATAAAAAAGGTAAATTTAAATAAAAGTAAATTATAAAGTAAGCTCAGTGCGCACGTACATGTACATAGTGTGGTTATTGTGAATATTGTGATAAATGATGGAGGTGTGTATGGGGAAGTGTGAAGGGGTGTTTGTGTATTATGTTTGTTTAGATTAGTGGTGTTGTAATGTACATACATATGTATGTATGTATGAATGAATGTATGTATGTATGAAGTTGTGTATTTGTATATAATTATGTATGTATGTATGTATTTATGTTTGGTATGTATTTAAAATATGCGTAGGTTTTGCGATTAAACAGTCAGTTTAGTAGGCTTCCCACTTGCTCATAATCTAGATTGGTCAGCCAATCGACAATAATTTTTCGGAAATCATGATTATTTAATGTATGACTATCCTTTGCTGTGAGTTTGTTATAAATACGCGGTGCGATTGAGTTATAATGTCGTTTTGCAAAAAAAGATTTTACACATGGTGTTGGACAAATGAAGCGTCTCTTGCTGGTCGGCAGTAGCTGAGGAATTGTAATGCGGTGGTATCTACGGAGTACCTGACTTAAGTAAAGTTTACGAACTGATAGAACACCAGTGCGATTATATACGTCCGTTGTGGGGTGGCGGTAAGGAAGAAACATAAAAACTTTAATAATTGCGCTGTGCACGTTCTAGTGCAATCATAGTTGTTTTCGCGGCAGCACCCCAACAACAGATGCCATAACTAAGTATACACTCGCATAATGCCTTGTAGGTTGATATCAGAAGTTTAGAGGGAGCAATGGTTCTTAGTTGTTTAAAAATGTATATCAGCTTACGAAGTCGGGCACTAAGACCAGAGATGTGCTGGTTCCAGTTTAAGTTGTCATCAACTGTAATGCCCAAGTATTTTATATAATTAGACCTAGTGAGAATATCACATGTGCATTGCAAACATGCATCTGGTTGTTGGTTACATGGAAAAGAGTGTATTTTAATAATAAGTTACATTGTCTTTAGGACGAGAAGTGCCAGTTTTTGTGAAGCATATGTACTTTGTCTTGGACGTGTTTAGTGTTAACAGGTTATTCTCAAGCCACCGCGTGACCATTGCAAGACCGTTTTCGGTTATCGTCCGTACTTGCTCCCAAGTACGACCATGGAATAAAATGACAGTGTCGTCTGCGAACATGATCGTTTCGGCATTGTAGATAGCAAGCTCCGCAAGACTATTTATGTATGTCAAGAAAAGGGCCGGGACAGTCACGTCACGTCGCAGCGTCACTTAGGTACTTTTCTACCCTCACTCGCTGCTCCCTGCAGGATAGATAGCCGTTGAACCAGTCTAGAACATGTCCTCTGATACCGAGGTTACATAGCTTTGATAAAAGTATAGGAATTGATACGGTATCAAAAGCTTTTTTTAGGTCGAGAAAGACACCGATCACTTTCTCTCCTGCGTCAACATGCTCCGTAATAGTCGATGATAGCTTTATCAGGGCATCCTGAGTTGATATTCTTTTTCGGAAACCAAATTGGAAGTCAGTTAATAATTTGTTCTTTTCCAGATAGTTAGTAAGTTTCTTAGTCACCAGTTTCTCAAGGATTTTCGACAAGCAAGAGATCAGCGAGATGGGTCTGTAGTTTGATGGCGTCTGCTTATCATCTGCTTTGTGTATTGGTGAGACCATCGCCGTTTTAAAAATGGCTGGAAAAGAACCGTTTCCCAGGCTAAGATTACAGAGATGGCTGATTGGTTCAACCAGTGAGTTTTTTGCCAACTTAATTAACCTACTGGAGATTGTATCAAAGCCGGGTGCACTATTTGTTTTCAGAGATGCAATGATGTTATCTATCTCTAATGGATATGTGGGTGTAAAAGACATAGAGGTAGGTATTTTGCTTGATGTTTGTGAGTTAGCTAATTCTGCTTCCGTTTTGTTTAATTTACGCAGAGTGGCGTCAGCGAGCTGGCTACCAACGGTTGTAAAGTACGTATTCACTTGGTTCAATGACTTAGTTGGATTGCTGTCAATACGTAGAAGTTCAGTCGGCTTGTCGTTATTTTTTTTAATGTCACAAAAGTCCTTAATTGTACACCAGGTTTGTTTAATATTCTTATTGTTCTTTTCAAGCTCTGACTGGTAGTATTCTCTTTTTAATGATTTAATAATTTTATTGCATGAATTTCTATAATTTATATATGTTTGTCGTAATTGCTCATTATCTGGTTGTCTCCTGGATATTTTGTGAAGTTTGTCTCTTTTACGAATAGATCGTACAACGCCCATGGTTATCCATGGTTTTAACGGGGCCTTTCTTTTAGGTACGGTTGAAGTTTTTGTACATTCATTCATAATAAACTTGATCGTATTAACTATATGTTCGGCGGCGTGGTTAGCGTCGTCCATCTTGTAAAAGTCTGACCAATCCACTTTACGAAGCCTCAGGCAAGCGGCAGCATAGTCCAAAGTTAATTTTGCATTTGTGGATTTATTCTTACAAAATCCTGCATGCTTAACACACAGAAGAATGGGACATGGTCTGTTAGCTCTGGAAATACTATTGTTTGCCAGCGTTTCCTTGTTCTTACCATGAAGTGATCTATGCAGGTGTTTACCCTAGTTGGGAGTGTAATGCCTTGTTGTAGGCCATGCGATGCCACAAGACATAAGTAGTCACTCGCGTTACTATTGTTTCCATCGCATGGCAACGTATTAACATTAATATCCCCCGTAAAGATAATATCCTTGTTACGAATATTTTTAAGTATTCCATCCAATGATGCTAGGTAAGGTTGTATGTTTTTGTAGCAAGGTGGGCGGTAGGAACAAATAATGCTGTATCGGGCAGTATCTAGTCGCAAACAATTGCCCTCCGCCATATCCGGTTCGTAGGCATCAACACTAATTTCTGTTCTAACATAGGCTACCACGCCGTCGTTCTGATTCAGGTTATTCTTAGTATAATACATATTATATGCCCCCAAGTTGGGAGGTGTGACTCCTTTTTTCGTCCAGCACTCAGTAAGGACTATAATAACCACCCTTACATTAAGAGATGTTATAAATGTAAGCAGCAAGTCGAAATTGCAGTAAATACTCCGTACGTTTACACATAGAACGCATAGGGAATCTGAACCAACGTAGTCGCGCAAAACAAGTGAACATTGGGATGAGTCATTCAGTTTGGTACAGTCAGCATTGCCCGTATTATCAAGGTCGTCAATTACGGCAGAGTTATGGTTATTGAATTTTAGTGTTAGTGAACCAGGGTAGCCATAAGTTTGAACATAGTATTATGTAATTATGTTGTTCCAAATAACAAACTGTAATAAGTGAAATTACTAACTTATTATTGTGACTGTTAAATAGCATAAGTTTTAACCTAATTTTATAAGTAGTTGAGATCTTGTTTGTTTGTGTGAGTTGTGTATATGTTGAAGTGTGTTTATAATATTGTTTGGTACAGGAATGATATATAAACATAGCTATTACCTTTATTGACAGTTGCGCACTGAATATTAAATTAAGTAAAAAGAAAAATAATTTTAAGAAAGTAAAGAGGGCCAAGACTAGTCATTCGGCATTAAGGTTTTTGAGATCATTCTCGTGATCAATTCGTATCTGTTTGGAGCCTTCCGCTTTGCGTAAGTAGACCATACCATGTGACGTCCAGCAGAATGTGTAGTTATTGTTTTTAGCAAAATTACGACTTAGGTAATACAATCTTCTCGCATATGTTGTAAGTGTTTCCGATATATACACTGTCGCCGGCGGTCCGTCAATTACCAGGTGAGATGTGTTCAGTTTACCGTCCTTGTGGTCTTTGTTGAATTTCTTCAACGAGTCCATTATGTTTTCTTTTGTCAGACAGCTTGTGAATTCCACAATAACTGGTTTGTAAGTATCTGACTTAGTGTTGACGCGTAAAACATCACAGATGTCTCTCTTCTGTACATTACAATTTAGGACACTGCTCATTTTTTCCACTATTTTGACAAGATCTTCCTTGGTTTCTTTAACATTTACTTTGGGGATGTTGCGCAACTCAATACTAGCTGACTTTTGACCTCGCTCAATACTTTCTATTTTGTCTTCTAGTGCCCGTATATATTTTAGTTGCTCTTTCCTTTCTTCCTCCGATTCCGCTAGTTTTGACAGTATGTCGTCGTACTTGGACGACATAAATTTGACACTCTTGCTCAGTTCCTTATTTTCTTCTCTCAGGTCGTTTAGTGAAGTAAGTATTTGGTCGTACTTACGGCCCTGAGTGTCCGTCGATGTTTTTAGGAGATCCAAAATTTCCTTTTTAAAATCCTGTAATTGGTCTCCCGGGGAGCAACACGTCCGTGGACGCTTATTAGAGTGACGCGTCGTTATGTTTGTATCGTCAAACGGGCTGCTTGTTATCGCTTGAGGAATATTGGAGTCGGACAAAGCCTGCGTAATTTGCGGCGGTGACCGCTGTGTGCGTAGCATCGTGCGAGGTAAGACGACGTAAAATAGACCGTAAGTACTCACGATTCATGCGTTATGGTCGTCACAATACGTGTCACCGTGTCTCCTTATCATACAGCGCCTGCGACGACGTAGGGTCCAAGAGAAAGCGAGACAGCAATTATAACCACTGCACTGTTTCCACGGAGGTGAAGATGGCACGCGCGGGGCGAGGTCACGTCGCTTGTTCGACGGTGAGCGTTTGGTGACAAGATCACGTATATTATTCGAGTTTAGGCACTTTACTGTTCTAATTAAAGGTTAGAATAGCGTACTTGCTATTTATTTTTTTCTATTGGAGCTACAAAACACGTCTACTCTCGAACACGGTTTCGGACGGAAGGGATAAATAAAATTAAAACAGCTGAAAAACTATTATTTAATCAAACTATAACTAGTATTTAATGCTTCGGGAGACGGACGCCTGGCCGCCTGTTGTTCACTTGTCATATATTTCGCAAGAAAATGTTTTAACTTCCTTTACTAAGCATGCGTTTTCTTAGTTAATTCTCAATGTGCATGTAAGTTATGTACAGCAAAATATTACCTACAAAAGCTGCGAAAGTAGCCTCATACATTATATAATGTGTATTATTCTGAAGAAAATCATAAGCTGTAAAACTGAAAAGTTCCACCAACATCCGTTTAAAACATTATGCGTAAAAGAGTAACAAGTATCTATTTAAGGTGTAAAAGTGTTTGTAAAAACCCAACAGAAATAAATATGATGATTTATTATTTTTCTTTTTTTTCAATACATAGAGTGATTCAAGAGGAAGGTTTATATGTATTATACATGCATAATATAATAGAGAAACACTGATAATTTTAGAGGTTTCTAATGTAATGGCGTAAATAAACATATTTTGCGCTTACATTGCTAGCGCTGGCTGAACCCTGAGAGATAGATCAAAATAATGTACTACAGTATTGTTCACCTTAAAAAGGTCTACCAAAAAGCCTGCAATGGTATCTCTGTCCATCTCTTAGGGATAACCCACAATAACTATTTTTTATCCTTTACTTTTTACAAGTAATAATGTCGTATTTACGAAGCGAGTTAAAGAAATACAGCATTAATCCTTATCTAATTAAGTATGTTCGAGACATTATGCATTTAATATAGAACAATACAGCTCTGTACAACATGTCATTTAAATGAATATTTTCGAAGATATTACAGATTTAAAATGCAAGGACACAGCGGGGTCGGTCTACCGAGGAAAATAACAATAATCATAACTACATACTATACAACAAAGTCTGTCTGTCTGTAGTTTCACAAAAGACTCAAAAACTAATGCACCATTACCAGAGGATTCACCCATCCCGGCGCCGACCCCAGCCCCTGCAGTTCAGGCTACCCAGACCGCAGAGGGTGAGGTTTCCGCCTTCCGTGCTCAGCCTACGGAGGCTCTTTATGACACTAAGATCCGTACACAGCGCAATATGAACGTCATATTGCCAGTGTACTTAATCTTTTGCAACCGCGAAGCCGATCGTCTAGCCGATCGCTTAGAAGCTACCACAGACCCTAAGAAGCGCATCGAAGCGCTCATGGAGGCCCCCTCGGTGCTCCGTGACCTAGAAGCCCATTTTAATAACCGCAATGGATAGGTACGTTAACGCTAGAACCTTGAAACCGCGATCCCTAAAGTTAGGATACGTTAATATAAATGGCTTACTCCAGCAACGGGCTGAGTTTGCCAACTTCCTCCGCGATCACCAACCGGACGTCCTCCTCATACAGGAGACGTTCCTCAAACCGCACAACCGCGACCCCAAAATTGCAAACTACCGTATGGTGCGCAATGATAGATCCCGCTGTCACAAGGGCGGTACAATGATTTATTATAAAAACTTATTGCACTGTGTCCCTTTAACTTCTCCTCCCCCGACCTCGCTCCTTGAGTACTCTATCTGTCGGCTCGGCATGACTGGCCATCAGCCAATTACTATTGTATCCGCGTACTGCCCTCCCGCTCGTGGGAGGGATGACATCCCATCGTTATCCCACGATCTCTCGGTTCTCCTCGGCTTGAGTGACTCCGTTATCATAGCGGGCGATCTCAACGCCAAGCACCCCGCATGGAATAGCAATATAACTAACGCCAGAGGGAGGGCTGTCCTCAATCTGGGCGCCTCCCTTAACTATGACGTCATCGCCCCGATGACTCATACCCATTTTCCCCACGATCCTGACCATAGACCTGACATACTGGACATAGCGCTCCTAAAGAATGTAAACCTTCGTTTACAATCGATAGAGGCGCTCCACGAGCTTAACTCCGACCATCGTCCGGTGATGATGACGCTAGTTCCCCGTACGGGTCCGCTTGACCCTGATCAGCCACCCCCGACTCAATTAGTTACCGACTGGAGGAAGGTAAGCGAAAAGCTGAAATCCTCCTCGTCGCCTCTACTCGACTCCATCCCCGATCTAATCACCTCAGTCGCTGACACCACGGGCGCAGTCGACTCGTTTACGGAGCACGTACAGGCAGTCCTGAACGACTGTTCAAGGCGGGTTCCGGCGCTGAATGCCCAGCGCTGGAACCAACCGGACGATGTACGGGCTCTGATAACCGAGAAGAACGCGTCCGTCCGTGCCTATAGCGCTTTTCCCTGCTCTGCGAACAAAGCCCACATGCGAATGCTACAGCGTACTGTCAGCAAACGTGTGGCGGAGCATAGGTCGGAGAGCTGGGACAAGATGATCAGTGAGCTAGAGCCCAACCACCATGCCTTCTGGAACCTCCAGAGGAAACTCCGGTCCACCGTAGAGGCTACCATGCCTCCCCTCACTCGTCCAGATAAGAGCGTCGCGTTCGACGACTCGGAAAAATCCGAATGCCTAGCCGAAAGCTTAGAGACTCAATGCTCGCTTAGCTCCCAGCCGTTCGACCAAGCTCACCTCTTAAAGGTAGACGCCAAAGTCGAACGTAGGTCCTCGCTCCCTCCCGTCGACAACCCTGACGATCCTCTGCCTCCCGTCACTCCGGACGAAGTGCAAGACATCATTAAAGGGCTCAAACCGCGCAAAGCCCCCGGTAAGGACGGTATCACCAATAGGGTGTTTCAAATCCTCCCCGCCCAACTCGTTATGCTCATGACCGCCATCTTCAATGGCGCTCTGAGCAACAATATCTTTCCTCAATCGTGGAAAGAAGCCGTGGTTATTGGCATCCCCAAGCCTGGCAAGCCCAAGTCTGAGCCCACGAGCTACCGACCTATCAGTCTGCTCAATGTTTTCGGCAAAATCTACGAGAAGCCTATTTATAAGCGACTCAAGGACTATGTCGAGGCAAAGAGCCTGATACCGAACGAACAGTTCGGGTTCCGGCCGGGACACTCGTGTGTTCAACAGGTGCACCGCGTAGTCGAACACGTCAGCGCGGGCTTTCAGAGAGGCGCGCTCACCGGCGCCCTCTTCTTCGACATTGCGAAAGCCTTCGACAAGGTCTGGCACAACGGGTTGTTATACATTTAGATATCGCGTAGACGGTACGCTATCGTCACCTCACCCTATCCGCGCGGGCGTCCCTCAAGGATCCGTGCTGTCTCCTCTCTTGTTCTCGCTGTTCACTAGCGACGTCCCTAGGGGTAGAAAGGCCCAGTTGGCGCTTTTCGCCGACGACACGGCCATCTACTATACCGGTCACAACCCTACCACCATAGCTCGCACTCTCCAAACTTCCGCAAACGTCTTAGGCGCTTGGTTCCGGAAATGGAGAGTCGAGGTCAATCCCGACAAAAGTCAAGCGGTTCTCTTTAGGAAACCCGGACGCCGCAATGTCCCCACGCCTAGTCCGTTAGCCATGTACGGCAAGCCTATCCCTTGGGATAAGCGAGCCAAATACTTAGGTGTGATACTCGATGACAGACTTTCGTTCGCCGAACACATAAAGGTGGCGCGTTCGCGCGCCGTCTTCGCGTCCGGCAGGCTTTATTGTATGACCAACGAGAAAAGCAAGTTGTCACTCAGGTGCAAATTGCGGCTCTTCGTCTCGGTCATCCGACCAATCATGACATACGCTTGCGCAGTGTTCGCTCACGCCAAGCCGTATCATATTCATAGGCTTCAGACCGTCCAGAACCGATTCCTGCGCAGAGTCACGGGAGCCCCCTTCTACGTCCGAAATGAGACTCTCCATGTAGATCTCAAAATACCTACGGTGAAACAGTTCATGAAGCGACTCACCCAGCGCTTCATGGACTGTTCTACCGCTCATCCTAACCCCTTAGTGTCATCGGCCGTCCGATACACTCCCTCGCGAATAAGTACAGTTCGAAGACCGAAACACACACTCACAGAGCCAGATGATCCTATCACTCTCCTCCAGGAGAGCGATAAGGCCACCAGCACTGTTCGCAAACAAAAACGGACATTCCGTCCTCGCCGCCGAGGCCCGTCGCGACGACCCCGTCAATGCCCCCCTCCCGACCCTTTGCTAGAGCCAGCCCGCGAAGCTGAGCCGATTAATGTTTAAAATGTCCCTAAATAATGGAACAATCAGATCCAGCCTGTCCCTTGCTGTCCTCTTCAGCGACGTCCTAAGCCGAGGTTCGTACCCCGCAGGGGGTGCCCTTAGCGATAGTCGCTTAGCTTATAAGTTCTTATGCCTGGCTGGAGGCCTTAATTTTAATTAAGCCCCCCACAGGAAAGTTCGGTTGAGCAGTAAATATCCCTAAAGGATAAACTGCGAGACGCCCATTCCAAAAAAAAAAAAAAAAAAACCGATTATCAGCGGTTTTTCCCAAAGGATAGAGTGGTTCTCGAGGATGGTTGTAATATATAATTTGTCCAGTATTTGTATACATTGGCTTAAATATAATGATATTTATTGGAGGTGCGTCGAAAATTTCATAATTACTTTTAATTTTAGAAAATTCCTATATGAATTAACTTATAGCAGTCTTAAAAGACTAAAACAGGAAACTAATACAGATACAAAATAACTAGAGTAAATAAAAACATAATTAACAAACTCATTGGAATCTAAGTATTGACTTAATTTTTTAAGACTTACCACTGTTAAATTTATAGTGAGATGATCCCTGTCTAGCTCCATCCACTAATAATTATGCTCTAGTGACCAGATAGGGCTCTCTTGGCCCAAAGGGTCCTTACGCCACAAATACTGCACCATCTCTTTACTAACTGTATAACTTTCCAAAAACTTATAATCGGGAAGACCAAGCGCCCCGGTGTATGCTCGCACAGGGTTACTTTCGGCCTTCCTTTCGTTCTTCTCGGCAGGCAATCTGAGACGATGGTGACGGTAGCCTCGCGACATGTTTTGAAATTAAACATCTTTAAGATCAGTACAGATTCATGTCTAGGTCCAATGTGACGTAGACAATTTGACACTTGTTGAGAAAATTGTTTGTACCCACAAGTGTCAAAAGTAGAGGAAAATTTGTCGCCTTGCATGACATTCTAGACTTTTGTCGACTGAAGAATGGAAAAGTTTCTTCTCTTCAGTTTTGACATCGTTTGCTTCAGACGGTAGAAATGTTTCTACAATCTGTCATGTTGTCTTTTCTTCTGTCGACATAAACCGTTTCTATGCGTAGCATGACCTACGCATGCTAGTGGCCCGCTCGATTTTCAAACATTTTTTAGTTGGATTCTCTCTCATCATCGCCGCGTCGTTGCGTTGTTGTGCCCCCCAATAAGTTTTAATATAGTTTTACTTACTTTTTCTGGTAAGTCAAAATCAGTATCTTATTATAGAAGATAAAATGACATAGAATTGTACTGTGGGTACAAATTTAACTTCTTACACTTTTACGATGCTAGGATTTAATAATAGATTGTTATATAAGTACTTTATCGTTTTAGCTACACACTATATTTTTTATGACTCCAATCGGTGCAGTTTTGTATTTAATAAGGATAATTTAACTCTATGGACTAGCTGACGATAGAGTACTAGAACAGCCACAAATCCTATAAGATATTTTCTCATACATGATAAGACACCAGGTACATCTCTGTCTTACTCTTTGAGAAAAACAGTCGTGATGTTATGTTATGTATGTTAACACGATGTAAGGATGGAAGCAGGCAGCATTGGTGATACCTGTCTTGGAGCCTATAACTATGTTTTAAATTCGGTTATTGGCTTAAATTTTTAGAATGCTATGCATATTCGCTGTTTAGTTGGCCTACTTCTAAGCCTCGGAGCAGCTCTAAGCGTATAGAAGCCAAGTGACACTTACTGATGAGCTTGTGCTCTAGTAAGATAGGAAGGTCGTCCTTTAATAGCGCCTTTATGGACCAGAAGCTCCTTCAAGCTTTGTTGACTCAACAGTCGATCTCTTCCCTGCCTTCTGTAAAAGGTTATACTGCGAACATTTAAACAATTCCACTTATATCCCTGATGTATATAGAAGACCGTCAATCTATTGCCATACTACTTACCGTCCTTCCACAGCTCAAATTTGCTGTGCTTTCTACAGTAAAACTCTGGCCAGCAAATTCCAGACTCTAAAGTCGGGCTTCTGTTCTAAAGGGGGTTTTAGAACAGAAGCCCGACTTTAGAGTCTGGAATTTGGTTTTACTGTTTAGTGAGCCTTAAGCCTATATGTTTAAGAAAATAAAACATCTAGGAAACTGCAAGCATGGTCAATAAAAGTATTACCAAGCAGGCAGCTATAACCTCCGATTTATAATTGGATTGTTTTGCTAATGTGGTCCTAATATTAACTATCTACGTTAGTAAAATAAATGTAAATCAAATCAAAAGTAAATGACTAAAAAACATATCGCATTGTATTTTAAGCCATTTACCGCCAGATAAAGTGAAGATAATGTCGTGAATGTTAAATACAAATGACAATGATGCTGAATTTCTTTTAGCCAATGACCGCGTTCTATCATACTTTTACATGGATGATCTCATGACCCTATGTCACTGTCGAGGAATTTGAAGAAGGTGACGATCAAAAAGTGCTGATTCTCAGCCTAATTTGAATAAATGAATTTCGATTTTGATATTTTGGCGCAGGTGATATTTCTCACTTTTTAGTGGGTCAGTTTGTAATTTATATAAGACACAATATCATTTGCTCAAAACCTGTACAAAATATTGCTTTTCCCGATGCAGAGATGTTAACTGATGAGGAGTGTTCCAGGTACTACACTATCAGATCCACTTCTTTGTGTGCATTATGATGAGCATAAATTACTTGGCAACCTTAATAAAATTACTACAATTACTTGAATAAGATAATAATAATTAATACAATTACTTTAATAACATTTTAATAAGAATTTCACGGGTCGCGACGCAATAGTCACGACCCGTTAAATTCTTATTGTTTAGTAGTGGTTCGGTGGACATTACTTTGAAATAAAGAAACATAGTTATTGTCCATATGAAAAAGACACCCGCCAACCTGACGTCAGAATGGCGGGTGTAGTAACTATTGAACTAGCGGGCGAATAACGGGGTAACAGTAATTTAACACAAGGTACACTATTAAGTTACTACATTTTGAGATTGTGTTAGAAGATTATCATTAATACACCAGAAATCCAAACATACTGAAAATTATTTAAGTATAGTAATTATCATTTACTCTATCATTTAATTCTTTATCTAATAATAATTGTGATTGTTGTTAATGTTTTTGAACATTGTGACATTAAGCTTTTTGACATTACACATTACGACATTTATATTCTTATTATGTATGTATGATTCGCGAGAGGTTTATATGTAGGTAATCCATTAATTATTTTGTTTTAATTTGTTTATGTTGTCTGATCTGTAACAATCTATTAAACTTGACTATGGCTAATAAGGATCATAATAGCTGTATCTATAGTACTATTTAATTCAAACCTAATATTTTGCATGCCGTATGATAAAATGTATCGGGACACTTAATAAATATTCCAACTTATATGTATACCTACATTATCAGCAAATAAATGATTGCTTTCTTTCTTTCTAGTTGAAAACTGACCAACCATTAACTTGAAATACACAGTTCGTAGATATTCAATTTAATCACGTTTTTCTCCAATATCGAAGTTTTCATAGCTTTTCCTCTTACCATTTCACCAGCTATGTTTAAGTCCCATGTGACAGGGGGCGAGGACAGATCTAGACACCGGGATACTACTGAGATTCTAGATGGAGAAACCCAATCACACTTTGCCCGAACCGAATCGAACCCAGGAGCTCATGCTCAGCAGTAGCGCGACCACTACACAAACGAGGCACATTAAACCCGGGTATAGCGCGCATCAAACAAGTTCATATCTTTTATCATACTTTTAAGGTCAGCGTTTTTGAGTATTCTCTAGTTTTGTATGTTGCTGTAAAACCTAATTAAACATAGATTCGAAATACTGTTACTTGCATTCTTATGGCGTATTTTAGGATTTACGAACACAATCTAAATTATACGCTAATAATATAACTGAGGAAGGGATGTCGCCTCACAAACTGTGTGATCAGCGCTGGGGGTCCAGGATCAGGTACTGGTCAGTTTGATTTTCGATGGCCACCGTATATTAAACAAGTCTCAAATTGAATAATGATTTTTTAATAAGCATTAAACGGGCTTTCTGTTAATCTTCCATGAATTTATAAAAAGTTGATGATTTAAATACTAATAAAATCATTGTTTTTACGTAACTTTACATTTACACTTTTACATTGACTTCACGTCTTCATTACGGTTAAAGTACTATCTCTCTGATAGTACCCTACAAAATTAAGACCACAGTTATTTGTGTAAAAGGTAAATCTTGAAGTTCCATTGTGTATAATCCTCCTGACGATTTGTATTGATGTATAAATATGATCTATTTCGTGGCGGGCTCACTCACTGGTGATCATCAAAACCTCTAGGAGAAGTAATAGAAGACTGAAGTATAGCATGTAGGCAAGGAATTACATATAAACAACGGAAACGTTAAGAAATCGTAAACTTTCCTCTAACTCTAAATAAAGAAATATATGCAAAAGTTCATTGATTATCGAAAATAGTGAAACATGAATGGGCAATGTGTTTGTAAGAGATTGTGGTAAATTAATAGGTGGGGGAAAAAGTTTCTTCGTATTTTTTAAGAAAATTCAAAACAATTTTTATTATTTTATTGAACAAGCTGATCGGGGAACTCAGCAGCACTGGCATCGGATGCACTTTCGATGGTGTGTCCTTCAACAACATCAGTTATGCTGATGATATGGTGCTGCTGAGTCCGTCGATCAGTGCTCTTAGGAAGTTGTTAAATATATGTGAGTGCTATGCGGGAGCCCATGGGCTAAGGTATGATGCCAAGAAAAGCGAGCTATTCGTTTTTATGGCACAAAACAAGACCTATGAAGTGGTACCACCAGTCTCGCTTTGTGGTGCCACTCTAAACAGAGTCAAACAGTTCAAATACCTTGGTCACTGGGTTACAGAGGATGGCACTGATAACTGTGATATTGAGAGGGAGCGGAGGGCATTGGCCGTAAGATGCAACATGCTGGCCCGTAGATTTGCAAAGTGCGACAGCAATGTCAAGATAACTCTGTTTAGGGCTTATTGCCAGACCTTTTATACTTGCAGCCTATGGACCAGATACACGCAGAAAACGTTTAATGCCATGCGTGTGCAATACAACAATGCTTTTCGGATACAGCTCTCGCTGCCTCGTTTCTGTAGTGCGTCAGGGATGTTCGCAGTAGCGCGTACAGACGACTTCTTTACGATCATTCGTAAAAGATCAGCTTCACTACTGCGTCGGATGCGGGGCGGCGACAACAGTCTTCTGAGCATTGTTGCTAGTAAGACTGAGGGCCACCTGATGGGGCACCTGTGCGCAGTGCATGTACTGTTGCCAGGTGTCTCCGTGAGATGACGTAATTAAGTATTATTAGTTAGTGTGTGTGTGTTTTTTGTCTATTTTACTAACATAGTTTAAGGAATACTAACACAGTTATGGGTTCTACCTGAATTAAAGATAAATAAATAAATAAATAAATTATAGTTTATTTACATTTAACTAAAGTATGTAGGTAACATTTTGTTATATAGCATAATGTCCCGGGTTCCACTCCCAGGTCGCGCAAAGTGTTATTTCCCGGAGTCTGTATCTGTACCCGGTGACGGCAATAGGGTCGACCCTATTACATGCGACCTAAAGTTAAAAGGTCCACCTCTGCCCAACCAAACAGCGACAATTTGTCATACGTCCAACGTTAGTTCATGTTTTAAAACGACAATGTCTTTTGACAAGGATTGGCTGTAGGATTGCACCAAGGGTCGGCCTTAAGCCCTTACCTCTTCCTGTTAATAATGACGTCGGAAATACAGGAAGAGGCACCCTGGTGCATGCTATTTGCCGACGACATTGTCCTTGTCAGTGAAGATGGACCTGAGATCCAGGGTAGATTGGAGAAATGGCAACAGAAGCTGGAGAGTGTAGGCTTGAAAATCAGCAGAACCAAGACAGAATATATGTTCTGCGATTTCGGCGGTCTCTCCAGCCCTGAAGCCATTGCGCTTGATTGCGTGCTCCTTCCGATCTGCTCCGAATTTCGGTATCTCGGTTCACTCGTGCAAAGTGACGGAGGAATAGATCAGACTGTCAAGCACAGAATAAACACAGGGTGGATGAAATGGCGGCAGGTAACGGGAACAACTTGCGATTCCCACGTTCCCCTTAAACTTAAAGGGGAGATCTATAAGTCAATGATAAGACCTGCCGTCTTGTATGGATCAGAATGTTGGGCCACAAAAGGACTGAATGAAAGGCAGTTGCATGCAGCTGAGATGAGAATGCTAAGGGGGATGTGTGGTGTTACGCGAATGGATAGAATAAGAAATGAGTATATAAGAGGAAGTCTGAAAGTGGCGCCTGTGCTGTCACATACCATGACAGCCGATTTCCACACAACTTCTCTGTAGAAGTTGTGTGGAAATCGGCTGTCATGGTATGGACACGTGATGCGAAGGAAAGAGGATCATGTTGTGAGGAAAGTGTTGAGTATGAATGTAGAGGGTTACAAGAGTAGAGGGAGACCCAGGAAACGATGGATGGATTGTGTGAAAGTTGATATGGCTAAGAAAGAGGTGACTTCTGAGAAGACATGCTGCGCCGACCCCAAATGAAATTGGAATAAGGGCAAGAGGATGATGAATGTCTTTTGACAAGGTTCTTACAGGAGTTGTTCAAAACAAGATATTCATAACATTACGCATGTATACCCCTCAAAGCTAGGCAGAGGTACACGTATGTATAGTATCCCCATATTTTTCCAGATAACAAAACCGTTATGACTCGTGGTCTATTAACGTAGCGGCTTATATCCTCAATTAAATTCAGTCGAATTTGCTCGTCTCTTGGCTCTGTTGTAACACAAAAGAGTTTTTACGATGCTGTTGGATCTTGGATGACAATGTATTGCGTTAGGCAGATTGCAATATGCTCTTCAGCTATATTATAAGAGCCGAGGCCATTTTTGTTATCTAAATATGGAGGAAATGACTTATCTCAAAGAATTATTAGGGACCAAATGTAAAACCCATATTTTATTTAGTTTTGCTAAAATTTATCTTTTTCGCAAAAACAATCATGTCAATATTTCTGTGAAATCTGATGATATTACTAAAAATATTTTAAATCTATAGACCACTCATTTATTTGCGTAGTTTTGATGCAGCTGAAAACATAACAGTATTTTATGAAACTTTTTGTTACTGACTCGGTTTTTTCGTTACGAAGTACTGACTCTCCTGAAAGTTTTGAACAATTCATCAGACTCTGATCAATTGTGCAAAACTTTCAAAATTGTAACGTATCCTTTGCTCTGCTGATCAGAGCATTTCCCGTTGCAAAGCTTCTCGTTAATAATATCAACTTAGCTACGATTCATTAAAATACAATATTGAGAATAACATAGGACCATAATAATGGTACTTTGGTGGTTATTCGCAGTATCTTTTTAAACTTAGCATTTGTAATAAGAGCGCTAGAGCTACCGGCACGCGGCGGCGTAAATCGAAATAGAAACAAAACGAACCTTTTTATTATTATTTACTAACGGGGAAATAATTATGTTATGTTAATCTGTAGCTACACAACGACCAAGTAAATAGTAACCGTATTTTCAAATTTAATGTTAGTACTCAAAGTTTACATCTGCCTCGATAAATGGCACCTGTAGTCAAATTAGAAGTCGCTATGGTTTCGTTCCACCGCACCGTATATATACCCTACCGTCAATAGGCTTGACATATTCTGTATATATATATCTGTTTTTCTCCGAAGCAAAGATCTACACCAGGTCCTGATTTTGAGATTGCGATACATGAGTGTGCGGAACGCTATATACAAATGTGTAACTGTCAAATTATAAAAAAGTTCCCTCTACAAGATACTTAGGCATAGTTATTGACGAATGTCTGTCATGGCACTCACATATTGATACTATTATGTCACGTGTAAGGAATTTGATATGGATTTTCAAGACACTACGCCATGTGTTGTCTCCCGTAATACTCAATAATGTTAATATTGCATTAGCTCAGTCAGTGATCACATGCTGCATTTCAACCTGGGGAGGTGCCATAAAGACAAAATTTCTTGAGCTGGAAAGAGCCCAGCGGTCTCTAATAAAAGTGGTGTACTTCAAACCATATAGATACCCCACAGTTAACTTATACAGAATAAGTGGATTGTTATCGGTAAGACAATTATATTTGTTAAATGTAACCCTATAACTACATAAATCTGTTCCATTTAATTCTGCCAGCCGGGACAGAAGACGGAGTGATATTGTGGCCCACTCCGCAATGGTTCGTTCGATTTTTGCAAAACGACAGTACGTAACACAATCTGTATATATTTACAACAATATAAATGCTAAACTACAATTTCATCCTAAAGTCTTGTATGAATGTAAGAAAGTTATAACTGAATGGCTAAAAACTCTAACGTATGATGAAACTGAGCACATTCTAGTACGAATTTGCTGACTTGACACACACAAACATAATTATACACTCAAAAACACGCACACACTCACTCACACATACAATCACGTATGCTTAGAATAAGTTCATAGAGACTAAAACAATTTTATATTTTTACCAGCTTTGATTCTTGGCTGGGTTTTGTTTTATATTGTATTATTTTCTAATTAATTTAGTCTCAATACTGTATTAAATAAGGGAAGTAGCGAGTCAACCCCAACACAAGTATTTTTAATTACTTACTGGGGCTGTCTCAACTCATGTATAGCATGTAACTTTTGAGACTGAATAAACATTTTTCATTTTCATTTTTCATCTGTAAGCACAGCGAACTTGCTGTATTATTAAGGGTAACCCAATACCCATTTTTCTAGAATAAAAGATGATCGGTATTTAATCGGTCAACTTCTCATAATCTATAGAGTAGTAATAGGTATATTTTATAATATAACTAGCTGTCACGGCGAACTTCGTACCGCCTCAAAAGTTAAGTTACACTGCCATCTGTTAGAAATGTAACTTCTTATAGGAAAATATTTAATATGCAATAAAAAAAATATAGAGGTCAGTAAACGAATTTAAAACTGTCCTATATTTTAATTATTATTTACTATTTAATTTAAAATCGGTTAAGTAGTTTAGGAGTCCATTGCGGACAAACAACGTGACACGTGATTTATATAGATTAAGATATATACCTACTACCGACTTGATGATATCATGTTGGATACGCTTGGACTACACGGATGTTTACATGTAACATATTTTAATGTATGTATTTCATTGTGTAACTCTTTAATAATAAAAGTCACGTATCGCTCGTACTCTTTACCAGCAGCGAGATTCTTGAATATCCATATAAACTTCATCCGAGCATTGTAATTTCAGACATTTCTAAACATCGAAATTTAAAGATAAAAATATCTGAAAAAGCCCGTGAACGTAGACAAAAAGGTGTAGAACCCACGAAATTTATCAGAATTGCATTATATTGCTCAGTTTTTGTGTAACAGGCATATTAAAATTTACAAAGTTTGTTTTTAAGTTCAAAATACGAGTACATCGTCGTATATTCCTGAAATTTGTATTCCCTCTTATGCAGAACACATTCGTATTTTATTTTTATTGCGTTATAAGCGAGAATTTCGGTTATTCTGAACCAAGGTCTAAAACGAGGTACACAAGGCATCTGTATCCAAAGTGAGTAAAAACTTGAATAAGGGGCATCTATTGCGTTTACATGTAACTTCAATCAGTTCAACAAAACAATCCAGGCGCGCGCTGTCCGCTGCAAATGTACGAAACGAGCACGTGGTGTGTTCTTGTTGCGGACTTAGTTGTATAGATGGCCTCATCAAATTGTATGGTTTATTGTTGGGGGGCGAGAGAACACGGATGCACAGTACTAGTAATCGGGGCGGACCGGGTTGGCGCATTGTATTTATTTAATTAATTTATTTATTTATTTTTTAAGGAAAGCTTACAGACTAATAACAATTATAAATATCTTTTATAAATAAGGACAATTGCTAATGACAAGCTTCCACATATACAAGTCCATTTAGTAACAAGCCATTTGCGTTGGTCGTTGGTGACTAATTAATTAACTGGTTACAAAAATAACACTAACTAAAATTAAAAAAATAGAATTAATAGAGGCAAGGACTATGTAAGGGTGAAAAGAAATATTCAGATAGATAAAATCCATCTTCGATAGAACAAGTTAAGACTGGCTGCTGAATAAAAACTTTGGTTTCATATCTTTCCAGCCGCCAATAGAAGTTTCCAGATATCGGGTTGAATCCTATTGAATTGTTTATTTAGATTAGGAAATTAAAACACTTGTAGAACACCGAAACAGCATTATTATTGTTATGTAGATTTGATTCCGATACACGTAAGTAACTGTTTAGGTGCAAGATGGCCGTAGATTTATGTACCTGACTTGCAAGGTATTTAAAACTATGTACAGAACTTACCTACTTAGGTAAGTAGGTATCAATTTCGCTAAACATTACACTTACTTAAAAATTGGTTCAATTGAAGGAAACCATAACTTGCCAACCATAAGTTGATACAATACCATGAAATCAGTTAAGACGAATCGGACTGAAATAGAGACCAGTTATAATCCTTGATATTCTTATTCCAGATTGCAGGATACACTTCATGTTGCAGTAGTATACTGCGCGTGTTCGCGTGACCTTAGAACCAACCACACGTGGCAACGAGCTGTCGTGACGGAGACGTTTATTTATATTAATGTCAAAATAGGTACTCAAAATGGTTTAAACATTTCAACGATGTACCGTACTGTTGAAAAGTAAAAGATGATTTACTGAAAACCAGTAGTTGACATCCTTTACTAAGCATGCGTGAGCTCAGCGAATCCATTACGAGTATGCATGTTATATACATTCAAATGTCAATTAAGAAATACTCTACAAATTAAAGAATATTTGAAGAAAATCGGTTCATTATTTTTTAAGACTAGTACTATATAAACCAACAGCGCGCGACGTGGCTCGTCTTTGTGTGGTTATTAAAAGGCGTGCGACGCAACTAGACATTTATAATATGTATCAGTATGGATATCTAGCTAATAACAAGTAAACATTACTTTGTAACTGGTTGTGTCACAACCCTTCTTGAAGATAGGTATAACACTACTATTTGGATTGTTTTCTATGCACTTACCGATATCTGCGTGTATAACCAGTTGTATGAACATAAACGAAGCAAAAGAACAAGTAAAAGGATCGTAGTAGGTGGGGACTGTAATGTCTGCCTACCCCCGTAACAAAAAAGCGTGACTTTAAGTATGTATGTATGTGACCGCAGAGAGATCAATATGAAATAATGCATGCGATCTCCTTCGCATGAATAGTCTAGTTAGCGCGGCCGTGTCGTATGTAGTTTTTATAAATAAAATAGACGAAAAAAACATAGGTTCGATGACTCTGATGTTATTTATTAACTAGTAGCTTAGTTATAACCGAGTTATAATAACTTTCTGATTTCTTGATATCATAGCCATTTGTTAAGGAGCTCGTGGCTGAAGAGCAGCTCGTGGCTAAATAAAACAGCCGCACGTGTTGATCGGAGGTTAAGCTACGCTTGCCAAGGTCAGTCTGTGGATGGGCAACCGTCGTTATGCATGGAGACTCCTCCGTGCCTCGTAAATCCGTTGGTGCCGGCAGCCGTAACGGGTAGTCAGAAGCTGGAAATCTGACTACCAGTCAAAACACAGGGTATCGTGATGCCCAGTAACTGGGTTGTGGAGGTCTGATAGGCAGTTGCTCCAAGTGAAATACTGGTATTCAGCTTCAGAAACATAGTTGGGATAAGGCTAGGCAGATACTGATGTGTTATTCAGAAGTATAAGCCGTAGACGATAGTAACTGAGCAATTTTTAAATATAAAGCATGTAGGTTGACTGTAGGCTATCTGTTTACTCACTGTATTGAGATCAATAACATAAAACCGGACAATTGCGAGTCTGACTCGCGCACTGATGGTTCTGTACAAACGTTAGGTGTGATAACTAGAAGTATCGTACATGTTTTAAGTTACTAGTGAGTATCAAAATGTATTGCATAAATAGTATATTTTTTATTGCGTTGACTTAGATTTCTTGGCTTCATAGTCGAATACCTTTTTGTGGAATAAGCTACTGGAAAGATTTCCTGTTCGTAAGCAGCAGTACCTCTGCTAGTCATGTATTTAATAATTTAATACAAAGACAAACATTTTCGAAAAGTCACTCAATCATATGGTAAACATTTACTGAATCCCGTTCCGATGTGTAAGACTTTAGTACTTGAAACATTATAATGACATGCATTTGCTTCACTGACTGCATTTATTTCGCAAGAAACTGTTTTAACTTGCTTTTTACTTTAGTAAGCAGGCGTTAGCTCAGCTAAACCACAACCTGTGAGTATGTTGTGTACACACAAACATCACTTAAGTATCACTCTATAAACTAGCTGAATTTGATCCCTTTTGCCCGAGGTGTCTAGTTTAGTCAAACGGTTCGTATATTGTTTAAAAGAAAATAGACAAGAAAAAAATACAAAATCGATATCTCCGATATTATTTTTATAACTACCTCACTTTTGCCCGCGACTTCGTCCGCGTGAATGTCGGTTATCGCCGATGCAGATGAAATTGTGAAAAGCTACCTTATGTCATCTCCCAGATATAATCTATCTTCTTCCATATTTCATTATGATCTGATCAGCTATTTAGTCGTAATAGGTTACAAACAAACAAACAAAGTTCCTTTCCCCATTTATAATATTAGTATAATCACCGGCAAATAAGATGGCAAAAGTCGTTAGATGCGCACAAGTCGTTTTTTAGGTCTCTTTGGTGGTCAAGCGGGACGCGGGGTATGAGGTAGCGTCGATCCGAGCGCGCGATTGGCGCATCAGTCGACCCTTGCCTCCCGCACCGCGCCTTCGTCCCGTTCGCTCCCGATTACATTTCAGTGCACGAAAATTGAACCCTTTGTTTTTGTTGTGTTAAACTTAAGTGTTGTTATTGTTTTTAAATTTAGGATAGAGTTCCTGAAAAGGCATAGCATACGAGGAAAGTATGCTCAAACCAGAGTTATACAAATTAATAAAATTGGAAAAAGAACAATTTAAAACATACAGCATTGACCAAACACTTGCAGAACACAACCATAGTGTTCTGCGATTGCGACTTTCAATATGATGCCAAGGGTAGTTTTATTAACGGATAGTGACGTCGACTAGTTATTTTTTTTTTTTTTTATATAAACTTTTTTGAATTTTAAATGCACGTTATTTATAACTCCTAATAAACTTGAATTCCTCTCCCTTCTTTAACTTTGTTCTATACAGACATGATTAAATATAAATGATGGCAATAACAATAGAATAATGACGATCAATAAAAGTTACCACTTTTTTGTGCCACTAAGTGTACGATGCGCGAACTTACCCCCACTACGCCAAAATCTTGCCATCTTATTTGCCGGTGACTATATAGTAGGTATGCATAACTTAGTACCTAATATTTGTAGGGTCATGATAAGTATATAATGTTATGCGCGTCAGCGAGAAATGACACCATCCCCGATCTAATCACCTCAGTCGCTGACACCACGGGCGCAGTCGACTCGTTTACGGAGCACGTACAGACAGTCCTGAACGACTGTTCAAGGCGGGTTCCGGCGCTGAATGCCCAGCGCTGGAACCTACCGGACGATGTACGGGCTCTGATAACCGAGAAGAACGCGTCCGTCCGTGCCTATAGCGCTTTTCCCTGCTCTGCGAACAAAGCCCACATGCGAATGCTACAGCGTACTGTCAGCAAACGTGTGGCGGAGCATAGGTCGGAGAGCTGGGACAAGATGATCAGTGAGCTAGAGCCCAACCACCATGCCTTCTGGAACCTCCAGAGGAAACTCCGGTCCACCGTAGAGGCTACCATGCCTCCCCTCACTCGTCCAGATAAGAGCGTCGCGTTCGACGACTCGGAAAAATCCGAATGCCTAGCCGAAAGCTTAGAGACTCAATGCTCGCTTAGCTCCCAGCCGTTCGACCAAGCTCACCTCTTAAAGGTAGACGCCGAAGTCGAACGTAGGTCCTCGCTCCCTCCCGTCGACAACCCTGATGATCCTCTGCCTCCCGTCACTCCGGACGAAGTGCAAGACATCATTAAAGGGCTCAAACCGCGCAAAGCCCCCGGTAAGGACGGTATCACCAATAGGGTGTTTCAAATCCTCCCCGCGCAACTCGTTATGCTCATGACCGCCATCTTCAATGGCGCTCTGAGCAACAATATCTTTCCTCAATCGTGGAAAGAAGCCGTGGTTATTGGCATCCCCAAGCCTGGCAAGCCCAAGTCTGAGCCCACGAGCTACCGACCTATCAGTCTGCTCAATGTTTTCGGCAAAATCTACGAGAAGCTTATTTATAAGCGACTCAAGGACTATGTCGAGGCAAAGAGCCTGATACCGAACGAACAGTTCGGGTTCCGGCCGGGACACTCGTGTGTTCAACAGGTGCACCGCGTAGTCGAACACGTCAGCGCGGGCTTTCAGAGAGGCGCGCTCACCGGCGCCCTCTTCTTCGACATTGCGAAAGCCTTCGACAAGGTCTGGCACAACGGGTTGTTATACAAGCTATACCAACTCGATGTGCCAGATCGTCTCGTGCTCATCTTGCGAGATTTTCTGTCGAATCGTACGTTTAGATATCGCGTAGACGGTACGCTATCGTCACCTCACCCTATCCGCGCGGGCGTCCCTCAAGGATCCGTGCTGTCTCCTCTCTTGTTCTCGCTGTTCACTAGCGACGTCCCTAGGGGTAGAAAGGCCCAGTTGGCGCTTTTCGCCGACGACACGGCCATCTACGTTACCGGTAACAACCCTACCACCATAGCTCGCACCCTCCAAACTTCCGCAAACGTCTTAGGCGCTTGGTTCCGGAAATGGAGAGTCGAGGTCAATCCCGACAAAAGTCAAGCGGTTCTCTTTAGGAAACCCGGACGCCGCAATGTCCCCACGCCTAGTCCGTTAGCCATGTACGGCAAGCCTATCCCTTGGGATAAGCGAGCCAAATACTTAGGTGTGATACTCAATCACAGACTTTCGTTCGCCGAACACATAAAGGCGGCGCGTTCGCGCGCCGTCTTCGCGTCCGGCAGGCTTTATTGTATGACCAACGAGAAAAGCAAGTTGTCACTCAGGTGCAAATTGCGGCTCTTCGTCTCGGTCATCCGACCAATCATGACATACGCTTGCGCAGTGTTCGCTCACGCCAAGCCGTATCATATTCATAGGCTTCAGACCGTCCAGAACCGATTCCTGCGCAGAGTCACGGGAGCCCCCTTCTACGTCCGAAATGAGACTCTCCATGTAGATCTCAAAATACCCACGGTGAAACAGTTCATGAAGCGACTCACCCAGCGCTTCATGGACTGTTCTACCGCTCATCCTAACCCCTTAGTGTCATCGGCCGCCCGATACACTCCCTCGCGAATAAGTACAGTTCGAAGACCAAGACATACACTCACAGAGCCAGATGATCCTATCACTCTCCTCCAGGAGAGCGATAAGGCCACCAGCACTGTTCGCATACAAAAACGGTCATTCCGTCCTCGCCGCCGAGGCCCGTCGCGACGACCCCGTCGATGCCCCCCTCCCGACCCTTTGCTAGAGCCAGCCCGCGAAGCTGAGCCGATTAATGTTTAAAATGTCCCTAAATAATGGAACAATCAGATCCAGCCTGTCCCTTGCTGTCCTCTTCAGCGACGTCCTAAGCCGAGGTTCGTACCCCGCAGGGGGTGCCCTTAGCGATAGTCGCTTAGCTTATAAGTTTTTATGCCTGGCTGGAGGCCTTAATTTTAATTAAGCCCCCCACAGGAAAGTTCGGTTGAGCAGTAAATATCCCTAAAGGATAAACTGCGAGATGCCCATTCCAAAAAAAAAAAAAAAAAAAAAAGCGAGAAATGACACTCGTTACGCGACAGTTATAGTGAACACAATAAACAGTATCTAATGGTGTCCGACGTTTGATTTACTACTCACTATACCTAAAGTTGTGACCCCGACAAAGAAAAGTGAACTGTGAGTGGGCAACCTTCAACATCAGACAACATGGCTGTCGCTCCTCGTACGCCAGCATCCGAATTGGCTGCGATCACTCTAACCTCGGAGATCCCGGATTTTTGGACAGACCAACCTAGGGTCTGGTTTATTAGAACAGAGGCGATGCTTTCCCCGCAGAAGCTGTCGGACGACGCAAGGTTTGATATAGTGGTTTCAAAGCTGAGTAAAGAGGCAATCACACAAGTGACAGATATTTTGATGGAACCGCCAGCCACAAAGAAATTCGACGCATTAAAAGCAAGCTTACTAACAATATATGAAGAGTTCAAAAATAGACAGCTACAAAAGTACAGCTACAGATTGGCATTGCTTTTATCACAATCGCTTCCACGCCAGGGCGAATAAATGCGAAGCTCATTAAGAAAGCCAAGGAAAACTAGAGCAGGCGCAGACAACGGTGGAGCTCTGTACCATCTCTCCGGATAATAGATAATAACAGTGTACTATGTTTCCTAGTTGATACAGGCGCTAATGTAACGGTTCTACCAGTGAATAAAAAACAAAGTGCTCGTGAGTGCAGTGACTATAAATTGTTTGCAGGTAACGTAACGGAAATCAAAACGTATGGGGTAAAATCATTGATTTTAAATTTTAAATTACGTAGACCTTATCGATGGGATTTCGTAATCGCTGACGTCAAACAACCAACCTTGAGCGCAGATTTTTTAAGCCACCACAAGCTTCTGGTTGACGTCAGTGCACGAAAACTCAGACCAGGTGACAGATATGAATGTTGTAGCATCAGTAGTTAGCATGTGTGAACCTTTTATATTTTCTGTTAACATTGATCATTCGTATTATAACCTCTTATTGAAATTTCCGAGCATTACCAAACCTATGTCATTCGCGGAAAGCAAACCTACTTCTGTGTAGCATTTAATTGAAACTACCGGACCGGCTAAACTACAGCTTGTTAAGGCCGAATTCCAGAAAATGCAAGAATTGGGTATCTGCCCTCCTTCAAAGAGCGCCTGGGCAAGTCCTTCACATGTAGTAGTGAAAAAGACTGGTGACATTAGGCCGTGTGGGGATTACCGCCGACTAAACGCAATTACGAAGCCCGTCAGATACCCAGTTCCGCGGTTGCAACTTTTTACATTTAGCATGGCGGGTAAGAAAATTTTCTCAAAAATCGATATTATAAATAGAGCCTATCATTTTATGGAAACTGCACTAGTTGACGTGGAAAAAACAGCAATAGCCTTTTGGCTTCTTTGAATTCCCGTGAACGACATTCGGATTACGTTACGCTGCCCAGACATTCCAACGTTTTATGGACTCAGTATTTCAAGGGTTGGATTTCGTCTTCAATTATATAGATGACGCTATTATAATGAGCAAAAATGAAACGCAACATCTCGAACATTTAGGCTTTATTTTTCAGCAGTTAGACAAACACGGAATAACAATAAACCTAAATAAATGCGCTTTTGGTCAAACTAATTTAGAATTCTTAGGGTACCAAGTTTCACCGCATGGTATTCGTCCAACAGAGGAGAAGGTCAAGGCTATCATAGATTATCCAAAACCGCAAACAATTGAGGACTTATGTCGTTTCATAGGTATGGTGAATTTTGTCGCGCTCATTTACCTAACGATGCTGCGTTAGGTAAATGAGCGCGACAAAAATCCTATCAGTCCTTATTCAATAGTGATCTTGGAAGTTCAAAAAATAATGATAAAAGTAAGATTCAATGGACGGAGGATGCAATTCAAGCTTTTGAGCAATGTAAGAATGGTCTTAAAATGGCCGCTACATTGTCTTATCCGCGGACTGATACGACGCTCTCTTTGATGACCGACGCTTCTAATTTTTGTATAAGCGCAGTCTTACAACAGCAGGTAAATAATATTTGGGAACCTTTAGGATACTTCTCGAAAAAGTTAACTACTGCCCAACAAAAATACTCTGCTTATGACCATTTTAAGCCAAGCATTTTAGAAACTATTTGAAGGAAATAGGATCACCGTGTATACCGACCATAAACCGATAACAAACGCTTTTTCAAAATAAGATAAATCGACTGACGAAACACCTGGCAGAATTAGATATTTATTATATATCAGCGAATTCACAACCGATATACGTCATATAAGTGGGCATAGCAACATGTTAGCTGACACCTTGTCACGTGTAGAGACAGTTTTCTGTCCCACAGCTATAGATTACAACCGAAACGCTGAATTGCAAGAAACCGATGACTATGTGACGGCATACAACGAAAATAAAACCAGTTGTTCTACTTTAAAGCAATTACATTTACCTACATGTAATAAAACAATTTATTGTGAAAGTTCCACGAACATGGTGAGGCCGTACATACCAGAAGAGTTTAGGCGAGCTGCATTCGATAGTATACATAATCTTAGTTTATGAAAAGTTACTGAAAAGTTTTTCTGGCCAAATATGAACATTCATAAACCTGAGGGACCATGTCGACATCGAAAGGGAGCGAAGGGCACTGTCTAAAAGAGCAAATATGATAGCCCGTAGCTTTGCAAGGTGTTCAAATGAGGTCAAGATCACACTTTTTAAAGCTTTTTGCACTTCATTGTACGCGTGCAGCCTATGGGTTTCCTATACACAAGCGGTTTACAGTGCCCTCCGTATCCAATACAACAACGCGTTCAGGGCGGTGTTGGGGCTGCCCCGCTTCTGTAGTGCCTCGAGCATGTTTGCGAAAGCGCGCACCGACTGTTTTCACACCACCATGCGCAAGCGGTGCGCGTCCTTGGTGCACAGATTACGGGGCAACTCCAATACAGTTCTGGCAATGATTGCTGGCAGAATTGATTGCCCTTATATCGGACATTGCTCTAGCAGACATGTTACTAACTATGTCCGATAGTGTAAATGTATTTGTCTATGTGTGTGTGTTCTGTTTTGTGATTGTTGTATGGGTGCTATTAGTTGCCTGAAATAAATGCTTTTTATTTTATTTATTATTTATAAACGAATGGTCAAAAACATGTTTAGAATGTCAGCGCTCAAAAATAGGTCGTCACACTATTTCAGATGTAGGTCAGTTTCCTAATGTTGATCGTTTCCAGCAAATACATATTGATATAATCGGCCCTCTTCCAATTTCACAAGATGGTTTCAAGTATTGCTTAACGATATTTGACCGGTGTACACGATGGCCCGAAGCTTTTCCTATGCAAGACATGAACGCCGAAACCGTTGCAAAATTTTTAAATAGGGATTGGATCCGTCAATATGGGTGTCGAGTACAGTTGACGAGCGACCAAGGTCGCCAGTTCGAGAGTACGCTTTTCCATGAACTTTTCAAATTGTTAGGTATCAACAGGATACGCACTACGGCTTACCACCCGCAGGCTAACAGAGCTGTAGAGATCTTGCATAGAACACTCAAAGCCACCCTTATACGACGGTACGTTTGCATGAGTAATGATGGGTAATTTATCGACCCATGACTTATCATGGGTCGACAAATTACCCACGGTGATGTTAGGTCTTCGCGCAGCATGTCGTAGCGACAGTGGCGTATCAGCCGCAGAGTTGACTTTTGGTCGTACATTACGGCTTCCCGGGGATTTTTACGATGCTACTCAAATCGTTCCCTCAGAGCCATATAGCTTAGTAGAGCAGATCCGAGAAAACATTAAATCTCTCAGACCCGTACCAAAGCCGCACGACAACTCTCGTTCATGTTTTGTGCATCCCGATTTAAGTAAAGTTGACTACGTATTTGTCAGGGACGACACAGTACGCAAACCTTTGAAGACTCCTTACGACGGTCCGTATCGGTTTACGTCATCCAGTTGCCTGGAAGGAAAGCTAGTAAAACAATAGATAGGTTAAAGCCAGCATATATTTTAAGCGATACAAAGAAAAATGATAATATTACAGAAAGTTCAAACAGGTTTACAGAAAACAAGCAGACGGAAATCGAACCCGCTGTCACGCTCAGAAATTCTAGCGCTAACCACACTACACGTTCTGGCCGCGTGATAAAGTTCCCAGTAAGGTTTTTATCATAATTTATTGTCATCATCTCCCATCAAATACAATGCTAAGCGATGCGATACCAGTTTAATAGCATTTTATATTAAAAGAAAATGTTTGCAAAGGTAGCATAGTTTCTCATCGCCTAACACTGTAATAACGGTTTTATAATTTACAGCGAAAGTAGGTTAGTAACCAATAGTAGTAAGCAAATTTTTACATTATATTTTACATTTTATTTTTTAAATATACCTATATATATTATATATATATACATATATATTACTATAATAACCAAACCAAAGTCACCGACATAGCTCAAAGGATTAGCAAGTTGAAGTGGCAGTGGGCTGGCCATATCCCGCGAAGAACCGACAACCGCTGGGGTAAACGTGTTCTTGAGTGGAGACCGCGACTCGGCAAACGTAGTGTAGGACGCCCCCTGACCAGGTGGGATGACGATCTGCGAAAGACTGCAGGTAGATGCTGGATGCGGCAAGCTGAAGACAGGGCGCTATGGCGCTCATTAGGAGAGGGCTATGTCCAGCAGTGGACTAGTATAGCCTGATGATGATGATGATGATATATTACTATATAATATAAAATATATAATATATATATATTACTTTTGATAAACATGGGAAATTCATATAGCAAGCAGGAAGAAATCGTAATAGCGCAAAATGGCGCAAATAACTCGTCATAGTTCGTTGTAACAGAAAATGGAAATGTAGGTAGTATTCTTATTGCCATAATAATGTTAATCCTTCTTGTAATCGGAGCCTGTTTCATATTCAAGAGGTGCAACAAAGGTATGAAAAAGTGGGCCAGTAAAGAAATATCTGTGATATCATTAAGCCAGATCAATAAATCTGGTCATCAGCCAGCTACAGTTCAGTATGCATAAGTATCATCTATACAGAGTAATCGTACCTAAGGTAAATTCAACCCGTGTCAGTGTAACATAAGCTCGTAAATCATTGTTAATTCTGCAAGACTTAGATTTCAATATGTGTAAACTAATTATTTGTAAATGTAAGCATTTGTAACCATGTTATCGCAATATTGTCTACAAGTTCTATATAAGCTAACATTTCTATGTATTGTATCTTAGTATTTAGACCTGGCATTGTAATTTGAACCTATCATGTTATTATTAGATCCAAGACGAGGGAATTGTGTCATCGTCATTGGTATTTTATTGTTGCACTTAATAAGAAATTATGTATTTGTATGTCATTAGTAGTTTTTTTTCCGAAAATGGGGAGAAATGTTGTAGGCTCATGATAAGTATATAATGTTATGCGCGTCAGCGAGAAATGCCACTCGTTACGCGATAGTTATAGTGAACACAATAAACAGTATCTAATAGTGTCCGTCGTTTGATTTACTAGTCACTATACCTAAATATTTATAACAGAGTTAAAATAACTTTCTGCAATTTCTTAAGTAAGTATAACACTACTTACCATTTTTATTGCTCTCTACATATTTAATTACCGTTCTGATATCAATCAAAATAATCGAATAGGTAGTTCATTGTAGAAATGTAAATAATCTACTGACATCGAGTATTTGGCTTTCTTTCCTTAAGTCGCCGTAGTTTAGCTAACAAGCACCTCATTTGTGCGTCTTTAATATACATCTAAACATGCTTCGAGGAACTCCGCCCGCCCAGCCGCCTGCGGTTCGCTGATGTTACTTTCTTTACTAAGCATGCGTTCGCTCAGTTAATCCTTTATCTGTATGTATGTTATATAAACCCAAACGTAACCTGAGAAACACTACAAATGCATGAAAATTTGAAGAAAATCTTTTCAGTACTTTTAATCATTATTACTTTAAACTGAGAGCGGGCGACACGCCTCGTCCTCGTGTATTTATTACAACGCGTGCAGCTTAACTAGACACCTCGCTGGTTGCGCTCCGCCCGCGGGAGGTGTCTGCTTAATTTGGCTGGGCCGCATATTGTTTCAAAGAAAATAGACCAAAATACATTTATACATACATTATCGAATTCTCGGATATTATTTGTAACACTTACCACCGCTTGCCACCCCACGAACTGAAATTAAAAGGAGGTATTCCCATTATGATATTGAGAAATGTAAGCCCTCCCAGTATGTGTAATGGCACAAGGCTTTTGATAAATTAATAACGAGACAATGTTATAGTAGCAACAATCATCACTGGGACCGCGGCGGGACAGCTCGCTCACATTCCGCGAATCCCCGAAATCCGACGGATTTGCCTATAATCCTATATCCTTTAAAAGGTTACAGTTTCCTGTGAAAATATCGTCTTCCCGTACGATAAATAAATCACAGGGACAAACGGTCTCGATTGCTGGCATCAACCTAAGAAAAGATTGCGTCTCTCATAGGCAATTATATGTTGCCCTTATACGAGTAGGATCTCCTGAAAATATGTTTTGATTTCACTTACAAATACCACTGTCAATATAGTGTACAGTGAAGCTAAAAGTTTTGTAAAATAAAAGTAGCAACCAATAGAATTAAATAAAGCTTTCAAATAAAAATGTAAACAGAAAAAAATAAAAAATAAAATATCTAAGAAATACTCTTAAAAATAAATATAAATAAATAAATACATGTAAAAATAAAAAAACGACAAATAATATAAATAAAAAATGTAAATATTTAAAAAACTTAGGAAACTTAATAAGGCATGATCAGATAAAAAAATATAATGTATTAAAAATGTAAATTAAAAAAAAAGATAATGAGGGACTTCGTGATAGAGTAGGTAGTGTCGTTTTTTGACTATATTTTGCATGTTTTGGCTGAGAAGTATACTCGTTGTCCGTTCTCTAAGTGTACCGCAATGTACGGTAGGGTGTCTGTCATGTATAGGAAACTCTAACAACCTCCACACTGCTTCAGATGTACTGATGTACCGGCCGTTCAAATAATTTTCAACTTCGTCATGAGCATTTCTGACACAAAGGAGGAGGAAAGTTGCTTGATCCGACAGCGTTTATTTTTTCTATTTCTGTCTTATTAAATTCGTTATATCTATTGAATGGAATAGCCGAGTTGAATAATTCAAAAAGTAATCTACATGAATTGAAACAGTCTTGAAAACAATATGATTTATTAGGATAAGGATTTAAACAGAAGTATGAATGACATGGTCTAGTTTTGGTCGGAATTTCTATTAAATTTTAAAATGTTAAAAGTGGTTATTGTGACATAACGATAATAGTTGGACAAATGGTATCGAAAAGTTTTTTGTAGATATTGATAATTATGTTCTTTAATATTGTACAACATACTTTTGTTCTATCATCAATATTTTCCGCAGCGCATGACGCGAAAGGTGTTTGAGGGGACTTTTTTTACACCTTGGGTTACATTAGTTAAGTTTCCCTAATCTTTTCTAGCAATAAATATAGCCTATATTACTCAGGGTAAATGTAGCTTTCCAATGGTGAAAAAAGTTGTGAAATTGGCACTGTAGTTTTTGAGTTTATTAATAACAAACATACACGTACACAAAAATACAAATCTTTCCTCTTTAGAACATGCGTTATCTGAAGTATAAGCTGTAATACGGTAGAGTTTTACAAATCCGTTGAGTATTTTTTGCGTGAAAGAGCAACAATCATTAATTCATTGTAATAAATTAAGTATATTAATATATGTTATATAGCAAACTAGCAACTCGTCCCTGCTTCGGAATACGTATACGCCATATCTCAGTGACATTATTGTTCTTTTATGTATTTATGCACTTTAACCTGCCGGAATAAATAATCTAAATAATGGTGAAATCAGCATCCCAATCTATTGTGAACTTTAGAAGATCTAAGCGGTCACATAAACAGATCCGAAAAGTAACATGATCTTATAACATGTACAGACATTGAATATAAATAATGTAATAAGCTACATACAATTACGACAGCAGACTTAGGTACAATGTGTAACTAAGTGAGCTAGCGAAACTCCTTAGGTACTAACCATAATTGCTAGATTATCACCGATTATACACAACAGAATGATGTCAGCAGTGGGACCGACTGGGGATTGTTTCTGAATTTTAGTTCAAGAACATAATCATTATATACTGTATGTACTTCACATTAATTAAGAAAATGCGTGGCTGCTTATTATAAAGTAGTGTCTTTATGAAACATGTTGTCGCTCCCTATTGCGTAAACTGTCATACTTATGAAATATTTATTTATTTACGTATTTAATACTTTAAGCACACAAATGTACAGAGGCGGACTTCATACCCTAGCCATTTTAATATCCCCAATATTACATAAGAATGAGAATATAACGCACGCCGAGCCCGATGGATTAATAAGTTCTTGTTACTATAGAAATTTAAGTATTGTTTTTTTGTATAATGTCAACTGTAGCACATCATCATCCTCTTGCCCTTATCCCAATTTTTCATTTGGGGTCGGCGCAGCATGTCTTCTTCTTCCATACATCTCTATTTCCCGTCATCTCAGAAGTCACCTCCTTCTTAGCCATATCAACTTTCACACAATCCATCCATCGTTTCCTGGGTCTCCCTCTACTCTTGTAACCCTCTACATTCATACTCAAAACTTTCCTCACAACATGATCCTCATTTCTTCGCATCACGTGTCCATACCATGACAGCCGATTTCCACACAACTTCTCTGTCACAGGCGCCACTTTCAGACTTCCTCTTATATACTCATTTCTTATTCTATCCATTCGCGTAACACCACACATCCCCCTTAGCATTCTCATCTCAGCTGCATGCAACTGCCTTTCATTCAGTCCTTTTGTGGCCCAACATTCTGATCCATACAAGACGGCAGGTCTTATCATTGACTTATAGATCTCCCCTTTAAGTTTAAGGGGAACGTGGGAATCGCAAGTTGTTCCCGTTACCTGCCGCCATTTCATCCACCCTGTGTTTATTCTGTGCTTGACAGTCTGATCTATTCCTCCGTCACTTTGCACGAGTGAACCGAGATACCGAAATTCGGAGCAGATCGGAAGGAGCACGCAATCAAGCGCAATGGCTTCAGGGCTGGAGAGACCGCCGAAATCGCAGAACATATATTCTGTCTTGGTTCTGCTGATTTTCAAGCCTACTCTCCAGCTTCTGTTGCCATTTCTCCAATCTACCCTGGATCTCAGGTCCATCTTCACTGACAAGGACAATGTCGTCGGCAAATAGCATGCACCAGGGTGCTAACTGATCTCTTTCGAATAGAACTATTGGTTATGGTACTTTTGCCCACAATTACTACTAACATGAGTGACGTTGACATTTTTAAATGTATTTAACTAGAAAGCTATCAAAGGCATTGTAGACATAAAAATACTTTGCATTTGTACTTAGAGCTTCTATCTACTATTTTTGTTACTACTTTGACTACCATTACACCAAACCACATAACAAACATACAAACAAAACAACTCTTTCTTCATTATAATTTAAAAGTGTTTAGTTTAATTATAGTTAATTTAAAAGTAAGAAAAAATTATAATTTAATATTTCCACAGTTTCAATTCATCATCTGCCTAGCCTTTTTCCCGACTAAGTTGGGGTTCCAATCTAACCGGATGCAACTGAAAACTAGTATTTTACATGGAGCGACTACCTATATGTCCTCCACAACCCAGTTACTGGGCAGCACGATACCCCTTGCCCTACCCTGCCCCACCCTGCCCATGCCCGTTGTACATCTACCCTACGTATATTAACAATTTTAAGTTAACATTTTTACAACCTAATTGTACGTCAATCAGCTTTTGTCATTTTAATAAGAGAATATTTTCATTTAAGTGAATTTAAAACTCTTATGGGAAATTTCTTACAACTTACGACAACGATTTCTAATCATATTTTTTTCACACGACTCTCGGTGATGACGTCATGGTTTCTAGACACCTATTTTCTTTTTTCTTGAAGTTGTCACACACTAGGAAGTCTCTTGGGTCGTGGGTGCGTTAACAAACATTTAAAGTCACATACACGTATACGAACAGCCAGACCCGGAAAATTACCTGTGGGTAGGGTTGCCAGGTCGCCAAACCTAATAGCCGGACAGACCAGCCAGTTTGGCTGGGCATTTGGGTAGAAAGGCTGGACACCCAACATTATTGAGGGTTTTGTCTCAGTATACGACAAAAAAAATGTACATAATTCGTGTTCATATGGTTTGTTGTCCTAATAAATACGAAATATCTGTCTTATCGTGTTGTGCAGTTGAGAAACATCGGTCTAAGTATGCTAAGCTTAGTCTTACAAAAGCCGGAAAAGCTGGACACCGTTTATTTTGGCCGGACACCTAATCAAATAGCCTACCAATGTCCGGCTTTATCCGTACGCCTGGCAACGCTACCTGTGGGATATACAAATATTTGTACCGTGCGGGAATCGAATCCACAGCACTCTGCGCAGCAGTCGATCTGCCAGCCACTGCGCTGTTGCTATAGATATGGGACGAGTATTTCGCTCTCACAACCATCGCCCCCGTGGCGTTCGTTCGGCTGTTATCCGAAAGGTTGGTGGTTCGAACCCACTCGGGGGCGTCTCTTTTTGAGATTTTCCAAGAACACCTTTGTGCATTTTCATTAACGCTAAGTAACATACAGAACTTTTAACTCCCGGCGCTAAGCAGACCGATGAAAATCCAACATCGCGATTTTAAAAAGACATACATTTAGATCTCGCACCTTGCTAATGAACAATGAATAATCCTAAGTAATTTAAATAAATATATATCTAAAGTTGGTGAACTGTGTAATAACTACAGGTACAACCCTGCCAATCCCTTCGGGTAATACATGGTTATGTGAGCGTTATGTTTAAATATTCAGAATTCTGTAAGTTTCCGGGTCAATAAGTAAACTGGGAAAAACAAGTTGAATTCATATATTTTTCAAGATCACTGAATCCTCGTGTAACAATGTAGACCTATCTCCAAGGAGCCTACCCTCAAACATTATACTGCCGTCACTGACAGTATCTATTACGTGTTAACACGTGTGCACTACAAACTGTTGTTATAGAAATCACAGCGAAAAATGGTTCCTGATTGCACAGGTCCACTCAAATCAGATAAAGTAGGCATAAGGAATGCGTGTGGTGGTTTCACCACACGCTGTATACGGATTTGGAACTTTCCCAGGTTTCTTCACTTGGGAATTACTTACTTCATCTGAATTTAAATAAGTCACAGTGTTGATTGCTCGGTTTTGAACCCACATCCTCATACTTGAAAATCTGGCCATTACGACATAGCATAGCATTGCTAAGACATTGTGTGACCTAGTGTTAGGAATTGCGAATGTCATCCATGCATCGTCGCGAACACCACGACTTTATATCATATTTGTTGTATATGTATGTGTGAGCAGCGCGTATGTAAGCGTGCGCTGCGTCCCCACTCAAACCTGTAATGCAGGATTAAACCAGTGTGCTATTAGCCGTGAGTAGTTCCACTTGTGTCCCTACGCACCTACATAGGCAACAGTGGCGACGAGTTACCCACAGTAGCAAAAATTTATAAAAAAGGCTGTTGAATAATGGCACAGTCTTTTTGTGTTTTTTGTCAATTTTTGATCATAATGTTAATGATTGGAAGACCTACAAAGGTCGCGTGACACAATGGTTCATCGCAAATAACATCGATGCAAAAAACGATGCGGCGGGAACCAGGAGGCGTGCCATTCTACTCAGCGCACTCAACGGTGGTACATACAAGTTGGCAGCAGATTTAGCCCTGCCCAAAGACGTCCAATAGGTACCATACGAAGTTCTAGTGACGTTGTTGGATAACCACTTCACACCAAAACGTTGCGGGTTCAGCGAACGCCACAACTTTTACGCAGCTTCGCAGCAGCCTGGCGAGACACCAACACAATGGGCAGCGAGGTTACGTGGACTAACGGCGCATTGCGGATTCAACAATGTTGAGGAGGCCTTGCGTGATCGTTTCGTGATGGGGATGCTAGCGGGTCCTGAACAGGAGAAACTATTTGCGCTGGACTTGGAGACCTTAACCTTGGCGAAGGCGGTGGAGCTAGCAGAGAGCATTAGATGCGCGCTGCCGCTACTGCTCCTGCATCTACAGATCAAGCACAGGTTCAAGATCGCGAAAGGACAAAATAGTGTTAACACGACCTATAGTGCCGAGAAACAAAAGTGTTCAGTGTGCGGTCGCGCTATGCACGAATCGTCTCAGTGCCGGTTTGCAAAGTATAAGTGTAAAAAGTGCAACACGGTAGGGCATTTGTAAAAAATGTGTAATAATCTCAACTACGTGTTAACGGGTGATGTGAGCGAAGACGATGATGGTAAGTCGCTTTATAACATTTGTTCGGCTCGAGGAGAACCTATGACAGAAACGGTGACGATAAACGGTATTGCATATTTCTAACAAAAGATTTTATGGTTACACGGGAACCGTTATGCGTAAGAACAATATCGTTTACCGACGGTTGACAAATTATTTTTATAATTACACGGAGGCCAGCAGTTCTCGAAAATTGATTTATCTATGGCTTACAATCAATTTGTGCTCGATGATGATTCACAAAACATCACCAGTATAAAGACTCACCGAGGTTTGTTTAAATATACGCGTCTCATATTCGCCTTATCGAGCGCGCCGTCTATCTTTCAGCGCGCGATGGAGACCGTGTTGTCCGGTTTAGACGGAGTGCTATGACTATTGGATGACGTGTTGGTAACAGCAAGCACTGAAGATTTGCATGTGGAAAAGCTACACATAGTTCTCAAGAGACTTCAGGACAAGGGACTAACTTAGCGAAAGGACAAATGCGATTTTTTTAAAGACGATATAAAATATTTAGGTTATATTGCCAACAAGAACAGTCGAAAGAAAGCATTCTTTTTTTTTTTTTTTTGGAATGGGCATCTCGCAGTTTATCCTTTAGGGATATTTACTGCTCAACCGAACTTTCCTGTGGGGGGCTTAATTAAAATGAAGGCCTCCAACCAGGCATAAAAACTTATAAGCTAAGCGACTATCGCTAAGGGCACCCCCTGCGGGGTACGAACCTCGGCTTAGGACGTCGCTGAAGAGGACAGCAAGGGACAGGCTGGATCTGATTGTTCCATTATTTAGGGACATTTTAAACATTAATCGGCTCAGCTTCGCGGGCTGGCTCTAGCAAAGGGTCGGGAGGGGGGCATTGACGGGGTCGTCGCGACGGGCCTCGGCGGCGAGGACGGAATGTCCGTTTTTGTTTGCGAACAGTGCTGGTGGCCGTATCGCTCTCCTGGAGGAGAGTGATAGGATCATCTGGCTCTGTGAGTGTGTGTTTCGGTCTTCGAACTGTACTTATTCGCGAGGGAGTGTATCGGACGGCCGATGACACTAAGGGGTTAGGATGAGCAACTGTCCGCACAGAACACAACTCGGTGGTTCAGTGCAGCGAGTGCGGTCCATGAAGCGCTGGGTGAGTCGCTTCATGAACTGTTTCACCGTAGGTATTTTGAGATCTACATGGAGAGTCTCATTTCGGACGTAGAAGGGGGCTCCCGTGACTCTGCGCAGGAATCGGTTCTGGACGGTCTGAAGCCTATGAATATGATACGGCTTGGCGTGGGCGAACACTGCGCAAGCGTATGTCATGATTGGTCGGATGACCGAGACGAAGAGCCGCAATTTGCACCTGAGTGACAACTTGCTTTTCTCGTTGGTCATACAATAAAGCCTGCCGGACGCGAAGACGGCGCGCGAGCGCGCCGCCTTTATGTGTTCGGCGAACGAAAGTCTGTGATCGAGTATCACACCTAAGTATTGGGCTCGCTTATCCCAAGGGATAGGCTTGCCGTACATGGCTAACGGACTAGGCGTGGGGACATTGCGGCGTCCGGGTTTCCTAAAGAGAACCGCTTGACTTTTGTCGGGATTGACCTCGACTCTCCATTTCCGGAACCAAGCGCCTAAGACGTTTGCGGAGGTTTGGAGGGTGCGAGCTATGGTGGTGGGGTTGTGACCGGTATAGTAGATGGCCGTGTCGTCGGCGAAAAGCGCCAACTGGGCCTTTCTACCCCTAGGGACGTCGCTAGTGAACAGCGAGAACAAGAGAGGAGACAGCACGGATCTTTGAGGGACGCCCGCGCGGATAGGGTGAGGTGACGATAGCGTACCGTCTACGCGATATCTAAACGTACGATTCGACAGAAAATCTCGCAAGATGAGCACGAGACGATCTGGCACATCGAGTCGGTACAGCTTGTATAACAACCCGTTGTGCCAGACCTTGTCGAAGGCTTTCGCAATGTCGAAGAAGAGGGCGCCGGTGAGCGCGCCTCTCTGAAAGCCCGCGCTGACGTGTTCGACTACGCGGTGCACCTGTTGAACACACGAGTGTCCCGGCCGGAACCCGAACTGTTCGTTCGGTATCAGGCTCTTTGCCTCGACATAGTCCTTGAGTCGCTTATAAATAAGCTTCTCGTAGATTTTGCCGAAAACATTGAGCAGACTGATAGGTCGGTAGCTCGTGGGCTCAGACTTGGGCTTGCCAGGCTTGGGGATGCCAATAACCACGGCTTCTTTCCACGATTGAGGAAAGATATTGTTGCTCAGAGCGCCATTGAAGATGGCGGTCATGAGCATAACGAGTTGCGCGGGGAGGATTTGAAACACCCTATTGGTGATACCGTCCTTACCAGGGGCTTTGCGCGGTTTGAGCCCTTTAATGATGTCTTGCACTTCGTCCGGAGTGACGGGAGGCAGAGGATTATCAGGGTTGTCGACGGGAGAAGAGTGAATATGATACGGCTTGGCGTGAGCGAACACTGCGCAAGCGTATGTCATGATTGGTCGGATGACCGAGACGAAGAGCCGCAATTTGCACTGAGTGACAACTTGCTTTTCTCGTTGGTGCACCTGTTGAATACACGAGTGTCCCGGCCGGAACCCGAACTGTTCGTTCGGTATCAGGCTCTTTGCCTCGACATAGTCCTTGAGTCGCTTATAAATAAGCTTCTCGTAGATTTTGCCGAAAACATTGAGCAGACTGATAGGTCGGTAGCTCGTAGGCTCAGACTTGGGCTTGTCAGGCTTGGGGATGCCAATAACCACGGCTTCTTTCCACGATTGAGGAAAGATATTGTTGCTCAGAGCGCCATTGAAGATGGCGGTCATGAGCATAACGAGTTGGGCTGGGAGGATTTGAAACACCCTATTGGTGATACCGTCCTTACCGGGGGCTTTGCGTGGTTTGAGCCCTTTAATGATGTCTTGCACTTCGTCCGGAGTGACGGGAGGCAGCGGATCGTCAGGGTTGTCGACGGGAGGGAGCGAGGACCTACGTTCGACTTCAGCGTCTACCTTTAAGAGGTGAGCTTGATCGAACGGCTGGGAGCTAAGCGAGCATTGAGTCTCTAAGCTTTCGGCTAGGCATTCGGATTTTTCCGAGTCGTCTCGGAATCGACGCTCTTATCTGGACGAGTGAGGGGAGGCATGGTAGCCTCTACGGTGGACCGGAGTTTCCTCTGGAGAGAGATCTTGTCCCAGCTCTCCGACCTATGCTCCGCCACACGTTTGCTGACAGTACGCTGTAGCATTCGCATGTGGGCTTTGTTCGCAGAGCAGGGTAAAGCGCTTGAACAGTCGTTCAGGACGGTCTGTACGTGCTCCGTAAACGAGTCGACTGCGCCCGTGGTGTCAGCGACTGAGGTGATTATATCGGGGATGGAGTCGAGTAGAGGCGACGAGGAGGATTTCAGCTTTTCGCTTACCTTCCTCCAGTCGGTAACTAACTGAGTCGGGGGTGGCTGGTCAGGGTCAAGCGGACCCGTACGGGGAACTAGCGTCATCATCACCGGACGATGGTCGGAGTTGGAATGTTTTGGCCTTCGTGGCCTGTGAGGGAGCTTTAGAGGGCTTCCTCTTTCCTCCTTTTCCTACGACTTGGTAGTCGTCATCGGATGAGGAGGAAGGAGACTCCTCTGACTCTGAGCAGCTACGCGAGCGAGGGAGTCGTGTCCATCCTATCTATTGATTCCTCGGAATCATATATGCGCGGGGGCTGGCTTTCCGAGAATCGGACTATTGTTGTTGCACCTGGCGGTAACAGGGACAATGGCCGAGGCCGGACGGGTCGCGGGTTCCAGGTATTTCGGTGCCTTTGTTTTATTGGACAAAGGCGCCTGCGTTCGTGGACGGGGACGGCGATAGGGGACTATCGACGTGAATAATTCGCTCCGGTCGAGCGGCCAGCCTGTCGAAGGCGGCATTTTTCCCGCAATATTTTGCGCGGAAGTCCGGGTCCTTTAAGAGGACCTCTCTGACGAACGCTGCTAAGTCAGCGTCCGTCATGGCTGAACTAAGAGTCCCGTTAGGGAGTAATTTTGGGGCCTACGCCTAATCCTATCTCTATCTCCCCGGGTGGGTACGCCCGGGGATGTGTGACCAAACCCTCCCTGCCGGGTGTAGGCAGGGAGGTGAGTACCTCGGGTGAGCCCTAAGCTTGTGATCCCGTCGCAAATCTTATTGTGCGAACGGGGCCCTGACCAGTCTGGTGCGAAGGGGTAGACACACCCAACCGACACCAGGTGAGTTGCTGGGGAAGGAAAATAGAGACTAGAGCTGACTAGGAGATCCCCCAAGGCCAAGCTTCTAGCTCCCTGCCGACTTGACTGCCTCACCCTGAAGGGGCTCGGCCGGTGTATCGGGTCAACACCGCACTCAGCTTCGTTGGCACCGTAAGGTATCCACCGAGAGACCATTAAACTGTGGTTTTAGCCCTGAAGGGGCCAAAAACGTTAGACGCACGTTTCCGTTAATGAAATTGCGAAATCAGTAACCCACTGTCTTGAAAAAGACGGCTCTGATGCACGGGATTCTTCGTAGTCGGCGACTACGACGGTGTTGCGCGGAGGCCCAACGATGGCGGAGCGTGAGGAATCACGCAGCGAGCGAGGAGCGGGAGCAGCGAGAGCGGCACGTCCGTTCGGGTCGAGCGCGTCTCTAGCGCCGGATTCTCATACAAAACTGTGTATAATTAAGATCCGCTAACTCGTCAATTATTGTTGTTAGCTGGTATAATTAGCAATGTGTGTTTCTGCCGTTTGCAGTTGGTGGTATTTTGACGCAGCCAGTTTTGATGAAGCCAGGTGAAGCCGGTTTTCGAGGGCTCGGTTCGAGAAGTGCCCGTCCACACCCACCGACCACACCACACCACACCACGTACAGCGCCTTCACCACTGGAAGCATTACAAACATGATAGTTCAAAACAGTTAAAAAGTAAATTATTCACTTCTTAATTAAAAATATCATATCAAATAAATATTTAAATAAATAAATTTTGCGCAGATACCTAATAACACAGTTTATTAAAAAGTTGTAAATAAACGAAAAAAAAAAGAAAAAATGAAACTTGTTGTTTACAAATGAATTAAATTAGATGATACTGATTAAAATAAATTTCAATAGTTTAAATTAAGAATTAAAAATAGTTCTTCTACGTGTTTCATAATGTAGATGGCAGCAAATTTTTTAATTCTCCTATTCGCTGATAGATGGCAGTACCATGACTAGGACCGCAATTTGGTGATAGATGGCAGCGCCAATTTTCGTTCATCTACTTGCCTACAGGTGGCAGCTGCATAAATAGTTCCTCCACTTGCTAATAGGTGGCAGCGCCAACACTCGTTTGTCCACTTGCTGATAGAGGGCAGAGACTGTATTAGTTTTTCTATTCGCCTATAGATGGCAGCGGCAACATTCGTTCAGGTCGCAGGCTTTCCAACTCACCGTCGCATCTCACCAGTTCTTCGGGAATCTCCTACGACGCACATACGTCAATATTCCACATTTACGAGGCCAAAATTGAATTTTAAAAACTTACGGTAAACACACAAAATGGCACATGCAGAGCTAGAAGACAATTCCAAGAATCCTAAATGAGCCTCACCACCTACCTGCGATACACCCCGACCACTTTCAGGTGGTCGGTACTTGACCGTCAACCCGTGCGCTCGTTTTTGCTGCTTAAAGTTACAAACACTACAAAAGTTACAACATTAACAAACTATTTTCTGTGTCAATTTTTGAAGTGAAAGTGATGAATTCGAATAACACAGGTATGAATCTTTATTTTTACGACGTTTTACTTATCCAAAATGCTCAATTCGAATAATTAGGGGGTTTCAAACACATGGGTTGTTTTAGACAAATTTTGAAGCAATTTTGAACTTTAAAGGTCAATTTGTTGTATTTCTCGATGAGATACGATCATCATTCTTTTTTTATTTGAAAGTTCAATCCTTTAACTAAAAGAAAATACAAAAACTAGCTGCGGAAGAGTGCAGATGACAAAACGGGGGACCTTTTTAACCATTAAGATTTTATATGAGAATATAACATTTTTTTTATTTAACTAATCTTAGCTTTTCATTGTATTAGATACTTCAAGCACATCAGGTGTGAGAGATGACGTCATTGTTCACGCTGCACAAACAACCTTAAGAGTACAAGAAAAAAGGGATGCGTCGACAATCCTAAAAGAAGTAACAAATTTCCCCAGTCGAGGAAAAAGGAAAAAAGGTAGTGTTAATCCTTTTCCCTTTACGCAAAATACGCGCTACGTCGTGGAGTTGCGGAAATCGGCCCGTCTAACAATACAATACAAACTTCGCCAGGAAATTTTCCAAGGAGAATTGTAATATTGATGAATAAAATATTACTGAGCATGACCATATATTACTACCGAGTTTGGATCCACTTACTAGCAGCCTGAGGCCCAAGAAGACATCAATTTCCCGAACATTTTGCCCGGAAACAATAAACTCGCTAATGCCTGAATATCCCGACGAACCAGAGTCGGATAGCGAGCAGCAAGACGAATCCATTACGTTATAATTTTAAATTTGTGTAAAATTCTTCTGTTGTATTAATGTATTTGTAACATTGTACAAATTTTGTTATTTTGTGTGTAATTCTTTGGATTGAATAAATAATTATGTGAAATAATGATTTTTTACCTTCATTTACAAAAAAACTTAACTAAATAAAAAAAATCCTGCGTGAGCGACGAACGCGACGCGACGCGACGCAACACGGCGCGACGTAATGCGACGCGATGCTATACGCGACAAAGGTCCTACGTGATTTTGGTCATTACTTCTCGAATCATGGAGAAGTACAGTACAATTTTGCCTGAATGTTCATATTTAAAGTACAGACTTTTAAAAAAATATCGTAAAAAGCACAGAATATTTTTACCAAGAAACACATTTGGCGAGTTCCATCATTTATATCCAAAATTAAGAAACGATTCTAAAATGTTTAAACTATATTGTGGAGTGTTACCGTCTACTTTCGATTACATTATTGCTTATATTAAGTCAGAATTTCAATTAAAAACAACAAATTTTCAAAAACCCTATTTCTATTGAAGAAAGATTACTCTTGACATTGCGGTGAGTACATAGAAATGAAACTACATAATGTTGTATTATTGAAAATATGTATTTTAATTATTATGAAATTATCACTGAGATGAATCACCAGAAGTGAAGTAACCCATCATTGAAGATTCTGTGTTTGATGGGGTATCAGTTTTGATATTTCGTTGATGAGCATCTCCTGAACCTGAGTCCGAAATAATAATTTATTCAGAGATGGTAGCTACTATCTTATCAGTCTGTTTAAATTGTTCGTCCCGCACAATATATGTGTATGTATGTATAGTTAACTGAAGTCTAAGTTTCGAGGAATATAAGAAACAGCGTACCTACAGAATCTTTCATGTTGTGTTTGAAAAAAAGTATGATAAAGACAAGTTTTATATCGTAGGTTCATAGAAAAATGTAGCCGGAAAGCTTTCCCAACGCTGCCCGTGTTTGGAAAAGTTGGTCAAGTCTTTTTTTGGCGTATTCTACAGACCCTAAAAAGACTTTCAAAAATCGTATTGTTTCTTTAAGACAAACTTTATTAACATTGCTTATAATTCACAATTGATCGCATCTTTAATTATCATTTTCGAGTGGAGAAATATCCAAATCTATAAAATTCTCGCTCTGTCTCTTTCTATTTCACTTTCATAAATCCCTCGTAAAATTATAAATAATACATTATTTGTTACCGAGTGGTTTAATGTGAGTCCAAATTTTATTTAACTTTAGAACTTTGAAGATTAGAACTTGCAGATAACCTCACGGGGGCCGGTTTCAGCACAAAGATAAAGGAGCTCTGTGATCTCCAGTTGGACTCCGCCATGTTTGTTACTCACGTCTTGCGTTCCCATCGCGACGTTTCCAGCGCTTACGTTCCCCACGTTTTGTGGCAAACTTTGTTCCCAGTCGACGGACCTACGTGCAAAGAATAGTACAATTGACAGCCGGGACCAACGGCTTAACGTGCTTTCCGAGGCACGGAGAAGTCTCGAACGGCCACACAGACTGAGATCGGCAAGTTTAGCTAAACCTTCGATCAACTGTTTTTATTTAGCCACGAGCTCCTCAAATGGCGTGTTGTCATGTGTATTATCTAGTACGTAGGTGTCGCTTGGTTTCCCCATGTGCTGCCAACGTGTTTGTTTCAGCGAGTTGTTCAGCGTTTTTGTTTCCAACGTGGTATTGACCTTGAGGACTGAGCCCTCTTGGTCATGCAAACATGGTTGCTGCAAGACTGAAGCCGGCCCCCGAGTGGAAGATATTTTTTATTTTTTACAGACTTTAAAAAAAGGAAGAGGTTTTCAATTCGACTGTCAATTTTTTTGTATGTATGTTACGCGACCATTCCGCCTGTTATGAATTGATTATGACCATTCTTTTTTTGTTTGGTAGGTCATTATTCAGAGGTGGTCCCTTAAATACATTTTATCGTAATCGGTTCAGTGGTTTAGTTTTTAAATCAAAATAGCTCGAAAAATATCTTTCTTTTCTTTCTTTCTTCCTTTTTTTAAAAAACGTAGCCCCACACTAGGAATTTCTTCTGTGTCGTGGGTGCGTTCACAAACATTTAAAGTCACATACATGAACAGCCAGACCCGGAACAACTACCAGTGGGCCACACGAATATTTGTTCCGTGCGGGAATCGAACCCACGACACGCGGCGTAGCAGTCGATCGCTCAGCCACTGCAACAACCGCACAGTCAAAATATGTCCGCCAAGTAAGAGAAATTTTGTATTTTCTTTTTTTTTCTCCTTTCTTGTGACTTTTATCTTATATAAATTACAAAGTGATCGACTATCAAGCTAGAAATAAAAGTATTTAACATTTTTGTATATACGTTTTCACTTCCCTGTACTGATTTAGAAATAATTTTGGCCGCGTAAATGTGGAATATTGAAGTATGTGCGACGCCATGACACTTTTACTGTCCTACGTTAGGCTAGCTTAAAAGCAATTGTTATCAAACGTTTTTACAATGATTGTAATGAGCTGACCTGACTGTCCCTAATGACGAGTGTATATATGTGTGGGACACATTGCTATCACTGGATTGGTGAATAAAACACTGCTAGACTTGAGACTGCTTGAAGTTTATTATTCTTCCTTGTAACTTCTTCTAGTGTTCTTAGTAGTACCTACTGCTGCTTGCCGACTGTGTCGATTCCGTTTTTTTTTTATCAAAGCTATTAAAAACCAACAAATTATCAGAGTTACAAATTATAATAAGAAATTAAATCTTAACACTATCTTATCAGTCTGTTTACTATTTACTATACTTTGCTATATACACTATTACACAAACACTATAATTGTTCGTCCCGCACAATATATGTGTATGTATAGTTAACTGAAGTCTAAGTTTCGAGGAATATAAGAAACAGCGTACCTACAGAATCTTTCATGTTGTGTTTGAAAAAAAGTATGATAAAGACAAGTTTTATATGGTAGGTTCATAGAAAAATGTAGCCGGAAAGCTTTCCCAACGCTGCCCGCGTTTGGAAAAGTTGGTCAAGTCTTTTTTTGGCGTATTCTACAGACCCTAAAGAGACTTTTAAAAATCGTATTGTTTCTTTAAGACAAACTTTATTAACATTGCTTATAATTCACAATTGATCGCATCTTTAATTATCATTTTCGAGTGGAGAAATATCCAAATCTATAAAATTCTCGCTCTGTCTCTTTCTATTTCACTTTCATAAATCCCTCGTAAAATTATAAATAATACATTATTTGTTACCGAGTGGTTTAATGTGAGTCCAAATTTTATTTAACTTTAGAACTTTGAAGATTAGAACTTGCAGATAACCTCACGGGGGCCGGTTTCAGCACAAAGATAAAGGAGCTCTGTGATCTCCAGTTGGACTCCGCCATGTTTGTTACTCACGTCTTGCGTTCCCATCGCGACGTTTCCAGCGCTTACGTTCCCCACGTTTTGTGGCAAACTTTGTTCCCAGTCGACGGACCTACGTGCAAAGAATAGTACAATTGACAGCCGGGACCAACGGCTTAACGTGCTTTCCGAGGCACGGAGAAGTCTCGAACGGCCACACAGACTGAGATCGGCAAGTTTAGATAAACCTTCGATCAACTGTTTTTATTTAGCCACGAGCTCCTCAAATGGCGTGTTGTCATGTGTATTATCTAGTACGTAGGTGTCGCTTGGTTTCCCCATGTGCTGCCAACGTGTTTGTTTCAGCGAGTTGTTTAACAGCGTTTTTGTTTCCAACGTGGTACTGACCTTGAGGACTGAGCCCTCTTGGTCATGCAAACATGGTTGCTGCAAGACTGAAGCCGGCCCCCGAGTGGAAGATAATTTTTATTTTTTACAGACTTTAAAAAAAGGAAGAGGTTTTCAATTCGACTGTCAATTTTTTTGTATGTATGTTACGCGACCATTCCGCCTGTTATGAATTGATTATGACCATTCTTTTTTTGTTTGGTAGGTCATTATTCAGAGGTGGTCCCTTAAATACATTTTATCGTAATCGGTTCAGTGGTTTAGTTTTTAAATCAAAATAGCTCGAAAAATATCTTTCTTTTCTTTCTTTCTTCCTTTTTTTAAAAAACGTAGCCCCACACTAGGAATTTCTTCTGTGTCGTGGGTGCGTTCACAAACATTTAAAGTCACATACATGAACAGCCAGACCCGGAACAACTACCAGTGGGCCACACGAATATTTATTCCGTGCGGGAATCGAACCCACGACACGCGGCGTAGCAGTCGATCGCTCAGCCACTGCACCAACCGCACAGTCAAAATATGTCCGCCAAGTAAGAGAAATTTTGTATTTTCTTTTTTTTTCTCCTTTCTTGTGACTTTTATCTTATATAAATTACAAAGTGATCGACTATCAAGCTAGAAATAAAAGTATTTAACATTTTTGTATATACGTTTTCACTTCCCTGTACTGATTTAGAAATAATTTTGGCCGCGTAAATGTGGAATATTGAAGTATGTGCGACGCCATGACACTTTTACTGTCCTACGTTAGGCTAGCTTAAAAGCAATTGTTATCAAACGTTTTTACAATGATTGTAATGAGCTGACCTGACTGTCCCTAATGACGAGTGCATATATGTGTGGGACACATTGCTATCACTGGATTGGTGAATAAAACACTGCTAGACTTGAGACTGCTTGAAGTTTATTATTCTTCCTTGTAACTTCTTCTAGTGTTCTTAGTAGTACCTACTGCTGCTTGCCGACTGTGTCGATTCCGTTTTTTTTTTTTATCAAAGCTATTAAAAACCAACAAATTATCAGAGTTACAAATTATAATAAGAAATTAAATCCTAACACTATCTTATCAGTCTGTTTACTATTTACTATACTTTGCTATATACACTATTACACAAACACTATAATTGTTCGTCCCGCACAATATATGTGTATGTATAGTTAACTGAAGTCTAAGTTTCGAGGAATATAAGAAACAGCGTACCTACAGAATCTTTCATGTTGTGTTTGAAAAAAAGTATGATAAAGACAAGTTTTATATGGTAGGTTCATAGAAAAATGTAGCCGGAAAGCTTTCCCAACGCTGCCCGCGTTTGGAAAAGTTGGTCAAGTCTTTTTTTGGCGTATTCTACAGACCCTAAAGAGACTTTTAAAAATCGTATTGTTTCTTTAAGACAAACTTTATTAACATTGCTTATAATTCACAATTGATCGCATCTTTAATTATCATTTTCGAGTGGAGAAATATCCAAATCTATAAAATTCTCGCTCTGTCTCTTTCTATTTCACTTTCATAAATCCCTCGTAAAATTATAAATAATACATTATTTGTTACCGAGTGGTTTAATGTGAGTCCAAATTTTATTTAACTTTAGAACTTTGAAGATTAGAACTTGCAGATAACCTCACGGGGGCCGGTTTCAGCACAAAGATAAAGGAGCTCTGTGATCTCCAGTTGGACTCCGCCATGTTTGTTACTCACGTCTTGCGTTCCCATCGCGACGTTTCCAGCGCTTACGTTCCCCACGTTTTGTGGCAAACTTTGTTCCCAGTCGACGGACCTACGTGCAAAGAATAGTACAATTGACAGCCGGGACCAACGGCTTAACGTGCTTTCCGAGGCACTGAGAAGTCTCGAACGGCCACACAGACTGAGATCGGCAAGTTTAGCTAAACCTTCGATCAACTGTTTTTATTTAGCCACGAGCTCCTCAAATGGCGTGTTGTCATGTGTATTATCTAGTACGTAGGTGTCGCTTGGTTTCCCCATGTGCTGCCAACGTGTTTGTTTCAGCGAGTTGTTTAACAGCGTTTTTGTTTCCAACGTGGTACTGACCTTGAGGACTGAGCCCTCTTGGTCATGCAAACATGGTTGCTGCAAGACTGAAGCCGGCCCCCGAGTGGAAGATAATTTTTATTGTTTACAGACTTTAAAAAAAGGAAGAGGTTTTCAAGTCGACTGTCAATTTTTTGTATGTATGTTACGCGACCATTCCGCCTGTTATGAATTGATTATGACCATTCTTTTTTTGTTTGGTAGGTCATTATTCAGAGGTGGTCCCTTAAATACATTTTATCGTAATCGGTTCAGTGGTTTAGTTTTTAAATCAAAATAGCTCGAAAAATATCTTTCTTTTCTTTCTTTCTTCCTTTTTTTAAAAAACGTAGCCCCACACTAGGAATTTCTTCTGTGTCGTGGGTGCGTTCACAAACATTTAAAGTCACATACATGAACAGCCAGACCCGGAACAACTACCAGTGGGCCACACGAATATTTGTTCCGTGCGGGAATCGAACCCACGACACGCGGCGTAGCAGTCGATCGCTCAGCCACTGCACCAACCGCACAGTCAAAATATGTCCGCCAAGTAAGAGAAATTTTGTATTTTCTTTTTTTTTTCTCCTTTCTTGTGACTTTTATCTTATATAAATTACAAAGTGATCGACTATCAAGCTAGAAATAAAAGTATTTAACATTTTTGTATATACGTTTTCACTTCCCTGTACTGATTTAGAAATAATTTTGGCCGCGTAAATGTGGAATATTGAAGTATGTGCGACGCCATGACACTTTTACTGTCCTACGTTAGGCTAGCTTAAAAGCAATTGTTATCAAACGTTTTTACAATGATTGTAATGAGCTGACCTGACTGTCCCTAATGACGAGTGCATATATGTGTGGGACACATTGCTATCACTGGATTGGTGAATAAAACACTGCTAGACTTGAGACTGCTTGAAGTTTATTATTCTTCCTTGTAACTTCTTCTAGTGTTCTTAGTAGTACCTACTGCTGCTTGCCGACTGTGTCGATTCCGTTTTTTTTTTTTATCAAAGCTATTAAAAACCAACAAATTATCAGAGTTACAAATTATAATAAGAAATTAAATCCTAACACTATCTTATCAGTCTGTTTACTATTTACTATACTTTGCTATATACACTATTACACAAACACTATAATTGTTCGTCCCGCACAATATATGTGTATGTATAGTTAACTGAAGTCTAAGTTTCGAGGAATATAAGAAACAGCGTACCTACAGAATCTTTCATGTTGTGTTTGAAAAAAAGTATGATAAAGACAAGTTTTATATGGTAGGTTCATAGAAAAATGTAGCCGGAAAGCTTTCCCAACGCTGCCCGCGTTTGGAAAAGTTGGTCAAGTCTTTTTTTGGCGTATTCTACAGACCCTAAAGAGACTTTTAAAAATCGTATTGTTTCTTTAAGACAAACTTTATTAACATTGCTTATAATTCACAATTGATCGCATCTTTAATTATCATTTTCGAGTGGAGAAATATCCAAATCTATAAAATTCTCGCTCTGTCTCTTTCTATTTCACTTTCATAAATCCCTCGTAAAATTATAAATAATACATTATTTGTTACCGAGTGGTTTAATGTGAGTCCAAATTTTATTTAACTTTAGAACTTTGAAGATTAGAACTTGCAGATAACCTCACGGGGGGCCGGTTTCAGCACAAAGATAAAGGAGCTCTGTGATCTCCAGTTGGACTCCGCCATGTTTGTTACTCACGTCTTGCGTTCCCATCGCGACGTTTCCAGCGCTTACGTTCCCCACGTTTTGTGGCAAACTTTGTTCCCAGTCGACGGACCTACGTGCAAAGAATAGTACAATTGACAGCCGGGACCAACGGCTTAACGTGCTTTCCGAGGCACGGAGAAGTCTCGAACGGCCACACAGACTGAGATCGGCAAGTTTAGCTAAACCTTCGATCAACTGTTTTTATTTAGCCACGAGCTCCTCAAATGGCGTGTTGTCATGTGTATTATCTAGTACGTAGGTGTCGCTTGGTTTCCCCATGTGCTGCCAACGTGTTTGTTTCAGCGAGTTGTTTAACAGCGTTTTTGTTTCCAACGTGGTACTGACCTTGAGGACTGAGCCCTCTTGGTCATGCAAACATGGTTGCTGCAAGACTGAAGCCGGCCCCCGAGTGGAAGATAATTTTTATTTTTTACAGACTTTAAAAAAAGGAAGAGGTTTTCAAGTCGACTGTCAATTTTTTTGTATGTATGTTACGCGACCATTCCGCCTGTTATGAATTGATTATGACCATTCTTTTTTTGTTTGGTAGGTCATTATTCAGAGGTGGTCCCTTAAATACATTTTATCGTAATCGGTTCAGTGGTTTAGTTTTTAAATCAAAATAGCTCGAAAAATATATTTCTTTTCTTTCTTTCTTCCTTTTTTTAAAAAACGTAGCCCCACACTAGGAATTTCTTCTGTGTCGTGGGTGCGTTCACAAACATTTAAAGTCACATACATGAACAGCCAGACCCGGAACAACTACCAGTGGACCACACGAATATTTGTTCCGTGCGGGAATCGAACCCACGACACGCGGCGTAGCAGTCGATCGCTCAGCCACTGCACCAACCGCACAGTCAAAATATGTCCGCCAAGTAAGAGAAATTTTGTATTTTCTTTTTTTTTCTCCTTTCTTGTGACTTTTATCTTATATAAATTACAAAGTGACCGACTATCAAGCTAGAAATAAAAGTATTTAACATTTTTGTATATACGTTTTCACTTCCCTGTACTGATTTAGAGAATCTGGTAAATTTTTGATATGCAGATCTAACATAAAAACCGGGAAATTGCATGTTGGGTTGCGCAGACAGACAGACAGACCGACAAATAGACAAACAGACGGACAGATTGTCATTTGGCAATAAAAGAAAACGGTCTAAGTTAATTATGACGGTACCAAATACATCAATCAAAATAATTGAGAGATATTTTTCATACAAAATTCTGCAAACGATAAGTAAATTTCAGGAAAAATCATACGGTTATAACCTCATCCTAACCCAGTCCAAACGAATCACCAACATTAGAGGGGATCTAGTGGTAAACCTAAAAACCTTATGAACAAGCAATATTGATGAGATGCGTTTTTGCTAGCACAAAACGAGCAGGCGTTTATGATCTAATCAGTTTTTGCAAAAATATACAAATCAAAGTACTCAGACGTTTCTTAATTAAATTAATTATTATACTTATTTTGCCCTGAATTGCCCTGAACAAAAGGCTGTCAATTTCCTACTATCCTTATGCAGGTCTACATTGTAAAATCCTTGGTTTAAGTCTAAACGACTGAAGTAAACACATCCTGATAACGAATCTAAAATGTCTGATATGTTGGGCAAAGGAAACTTATCATCTTGAATACAATTGTTTAGTTTTCGATAGTTTATAACGAGAAGCCATTTCTTTTCTCCAGTCGAGTCTAACTTTTTAGGAACAAGAAGTACGGGACTTGACCATTCACTGTTGCATGGTTCTATTATACCCTGCTCTAGTAGTTTATTTATTTGCTTATTTACTTTTTCCCTTTGCGAGTGCGGGAGTCGGTAAGGTAATTAATCTTATGGCTATATAATTCCGTTGAGGTCAATTTATCATCTTCAAGATAAAAAATATCTGCATATTTAGCACAAATTCTCTCCATGGGTAATCTCTCATCTTTATTAAGATGGTTTAACTGAAGTACGGAGAATAACTTTTTTACGCTTTCTGCATTGTTAGGAGATTTATTCGAATTGGGAACATACCATTTACCGGCTTAACTAATGCGCTAGCTATAAAGACGCCTTCGCTCAATTGGGATGTACAAATAACACTTTCTTCGGTTTCATAAGTATGTAACATATGAACAGATTCACATCTCGCAGGTATATTTATACTTTTACTTGGAAAATATAACGGCAAAGAGATTTCCATATTTCCATTCCATAACAATAACGTGTTGTTACCAAAGTTTAATATCGATTTATATTTGTTTAGAAAGTCATTGCCAATTATGCCACTTGTCTTACTTGTAAGACAAGTGGCATGAACTTATGTTTCAACATATGATACTTAGAATATAAATGTAAATAAACGTATCCAATTGATTGGACTTTGCCTCCTAGGCCAATGACATACATATTATGTTTATGGATTGGAATTTTCTGATACAATACATGTTTATAATTGATTGCCGAAATAGATGCACCGGTATCAACTAACCAACTATATTTGTAGTGGTTTCTGCCATGTAAAATTATGCTACATGAGTTAGCAGTACTGAAAATTACTTCTTTAGTCTCGAAAAAACTGGTTATCAGTTTCTAAATCTACCATGTTATCTGATTCCGTAGTTGCGAAAGTATGTATGTGCGAGTCATTAGAATTACCTTTACCTCGAGTTCTGAAGTAAGTTTTGACTGGCCGAACCACTGCCTCGTTGTCCTCTCCAGCCACGTCCTGTGCTCCACTGGTGACCGGAAACAGTGCCGCGCTGCTCTGGAGCGCCGCGGCCCGCAGCTGTGGATGGCATACCTCTGCGAGGAGCTCTGCCATGACTGTAGCCGTAGCTCCTGAAATTATTGTTATAGGCGTTATAGCGGTTTAAGTATATAACATCACCTGAAGTAGATGGGGAACTGGTCTCTTCGTCTACAGCTGCTTGTACAGCATCCTTTCGTGACGTATAATTTCGTGCAGATATTAAAGTACTCAATCTCCGGTTTCTTAACCCTTCTGCAAAGCTTTTGATAGCTTGTTTTTCGTTAATTGGTTTCAAAATTTTAAATACGTCTTCTTTGCCCTCCGACTGTGTGATTGTTAAATCTACAAACAATTCGGTAATCTGTCTACCAAACTCATCGGTAGATAAGTCATTCTGCTTGGAATTATATAGTTTACGTTGAATAGAAGTTGTAGACTTTTTTGGTAATAATTGGTTTTTCATGTCACAAAGAAGAGCGCTAACGCTGTCATAAGTAGAGCATAATTTTAACTTAGCGGCTTGCGATAACCTATTTTTTAAGACAAAATTCACTAACCTTCTTTAAGACTTGTCGTCCAAGTCCGAGCTGTAGTAGTCGATCCCATCTATAATCTTTTTAATTCTACATATCTTCATCATCAGATGAAACAGGCAATAAGTTAATTGCTACCTTTAAATCAAATTTCGCCATAGTTGAAAGTTGTTTAGTCTGCACAGAACATAAATTCAGAATTCCTTTGTGTATGGAATCAAATTGCTCACACGTTTTCTTTATAAACAAAATTCATCTTCCTTAATACTACCTTTAATATCCTCAACTTTCTCTAAGATTCTGCTATATTGAGTACATAAACTATCAACCTCTTGTAATTTCACTTGAATTATATTACCCGTACGTCTACTGGGTCCTATCTTTATCACATATTTTCTTACGTCCTTTAAGCTTACAGTTAAATCTGACAACTCGTGAGCCATGGAATAACCTGTATATTACATTATTTTGAACCTATTATTACATAAAGGCTCAATTTATATTCTAAATACTTATAGTTTCATAATGTGTCAATAACAAAATGTATGTTAGAAGCACTACTGTACTAATACAGGATTTTTTTTTGTTTCATTTATGCATACTACTAAAATGTCTCAAGTTCAAAGTTGTTGCACTTGACACGATATACACGGTACGCAGCTCATGGATTTAACACAACTTGAACATAAAACGACACTGCATTTTATTATTACACTATCAATTTACCCACATTCATCACAACACTAATGATATTTTAAGGGTGGGCCGCACTCGATATCCGTATTTTATTTTTTGTTGAAAACTCTATGAAATTATATATTCTTCGTAATCATTGGTAATTGGCAAGCACTGTGATGCCTTCATCACAGTGTGGGTACACACTGTGATGAAGGCATCACAGTGTGGGTACCTCAATTAATTTCTACTAATTTCTCACATCTCTGCTTTTGGAAATGGGCCTCGCCTTAGGTATGTTATAGATCTCCTTAAAGTATGCCGTTTTATTTCATTCGCAATCCACTTCGTATGACAGTTTTTATATATTCTATATATAAGGCATAAGCAGCCCAGAGACATCAGGCAAAGAATTATAGTCAAAATTATATTTGTTGTACTTGCGTGGATTTTCATCTGCTCAATTCCTGCATTTTTGTTGCCTCCAGAAGCGGTTTGTGCGAGTATGACGTCCTCTTTGCTTTGATTATATCCCATCTTGTAGAGTTAATGGAGAATTATAACACAAAAACACGGCCAAAGTTGGATTCGCTAAGTCCGATACGAAACTAATGTACTTTAGATGCATTGTGACTCGGTACGGTTTACGTATATGGAAATGGAATTTTAAACAAAACTAGCTGTCACGGTCGCCATGTAGGGATGACGTTGAAATGATAACGACACGGCTGTTGAGTAAATAGTGATCTCTTATAATTAGAGTACACATCTATATGTTGTTGTACAGTCATACCTTTAGTAAGTAAAATATACACATGATTATAGCTAAGTATACAATATATCCACCACAATGTTAAGGTTTAATGTAAAACGTTTATCTATATATTATTGAATTAATCATGTTACAACTGTGTGCTTCGACAATGTGGAACAATTATGTGATACCGAGAGAGATACAAAAAGACATGCAAAAAGTGTAACTCTCGTAAGTTTGAAAAAAAGCTTGATTCTAAAAGTCGTTCTTAACTATTTGACCACCACTTTATATAAATATATAAAAAAGCCATTCCCGACCGAAATAAAAGGTTGAGTGGTAGAAAATGCCTATGGCATTAGGTCCACCTCTGTTTATACCTTATTATTAAGCATTCAAAATAATGCGAACCTAAGAAAATTAGAATTTTGCGGGCTGCCGCTACAGCTAGCTTTAAGTGCAGAAGTGATGAAATATATAAAGCAGCCTGCCTGGGATCCATAACCACGACCATCACCTCGAGTGTGCGGCCGTTCCCACTGAGCCAACACTACCTACTACTACCACCAATAGACGACACGGTGGGCGCAGTGGCCGAGTGGTTGGCTGCTGCGCTACGGGTCGCGGGTTCGATTCCCGCACGGAAAAAGTACTTCTCTGGTCTACAGGTGGTTGTTCCGGGTCTGGCTGTTTGTGTATGTGAGTTTTAATGTTTGTTAACGCACCTACGATACAGGAGAAATTACTAGTGTGGGGCGACGACATAAAATATAAAAACAAAAAATAAGTAGGCGACGTTTAATCATTTAAACGTATCATACCTTCGTAGAATCCACAGCGGCCGTGAAGACTGTTGTTACGTCTCAAGCATTACGGGTGAGGGGTGATGTAGTCCAGATGCCAATCTGCCTCAGGGATCGCTATACTTGATCTCCACTATCATGTCGCGGTCGCCCTGAAAAAGTATTATAGGAGATTGTTTACTTTTTATATTTTTTTATTATGGGAAGCTCACCACACTATTCCCAATCCACTGCAACTCCTGAAACCAGAATCAACAGTGGCGACCATCAGGAAAGCATCGAAAGAATGAAGTCCGTCGAGTCCCGGAGAAACGATTCATCTGTCTTGGAACCCGCAACGAAATTAATCAGAAAAAAAGCAGCGGATGAGTAAGAAAAATACGCAATTTCTTCTTCTCTCCATATCGAGCAGGAGACAGAACTGAGCTAGCCAATAGGCACAAAGGGACGTTTAAAACTGGGTTAGGCCCAGTTGCCTAGCACCACGGTTTAAAATTAACACTGATATTAGTGAGTCCTGAATGATAAGCTGAGGAAATAGATTATTAGGACATCCACATACAACACGCAGAACAACATTTAGAATGCGAACCAGAACTATAAATCACTAGCAGCGCCCCGCGGTTTTACTAAAAAGTAAACATGAAGCAATCGGAATTCCAACGGGATTACTTCCGTTTTCCGTGGTATAAAATACACTACGTGCTATTCCAGACTATAACCTATATCTGCGCCATACTTCATACAGATCTGTCCAGCTGTTCTGGTGTTTATAATATTGTTAGTGGGAAGTGTGATGGTGTCATTAACAGTCCACAATATTGTGGCGAAATAATATTCTCGTGACGCGCTAATTTGCAATCATAGAAACAAAGGAAGGCTAACCTAAAACTGGATCGTTGGGAAAATACAGAAACTTACCAACAAATAAATTGCATTATTCGCATCATCTACATTGAACATTTGTATCCAATGTCATCGACATGAATGGATGTCACTACACTGTTATGAAAGTGGTCTTTTCTTACAGTTTCAATTGGTATTCAGCTGTAGCCGGTTAGACTGGAAGCCAACCTCAACACAGTTATGTTGTAGCAATGTTTCTTCTGCCAAACTGTACAGCAGTTTGTTGACAGATGTAGCTCCCGTATACAAAGTTCTGTTATATTTTATGAAATTACTAGCTGATAAGGTTTTGACAAAAGGTGCTAAAAAGAAACTTCCCCACTTTATTGTTAAAAGACATTTTTCTAGTACAGCTACTTTCTAAATATATTGGAATATCATTAAAAAAAATTGCGACTAAGCATTTTCTACACCTTTGTCCATAATAGTTATTATAAGTGGGTACTACAAAATCTTCTAATGAATTTATTCCTTTGAGGTCTTATGTGTACCGTCTTGATTTTAAACTCATCCTCATCCAATCTTCACAGCATCATCTAGCCCCAAGCTAAGCAGAGCTTGTGTTATGGGTACTAGATGAGTGATGTAATTAATACGATACATTACATAGATAGATATTTCTTATTATAATTATATATCAAATACCCAGAACACTTGGGCTTTACCAAGGCGGGTTGGCGATTTCAGACTTATACTCATTGTAATGCGTGTAGATGTCAGTAATGTCTAAGATAAACTGTATAAAATAAAGTAGGTATCATCGCTGGAGGTGAACCAGTTTTGAACCTTATCCGTCCGAGAATTTAAAAAGTCTCCATGTTTTTCAGCTCGCGGAATTTAAATTTTCATAGGTATTTAGCAATTTGGAGCTTTCGGAACTGTAACAAATGTGTACTCCACAAAGTTTTAATAATTAAAATCATTAGTACTACTTTTTCAGTTCGATTTATGCAACTGAATAAGTGTTTCATAACATGATGACATTTAACCACAATTCTATGTATTATATATGTTTGTTGTGGTATACATATACGCGAATAACTTACTTTCAGTAACATACCTTATACTGACATGAAACGCGGGCTGCTTCTGCGCATTCTTCTTAACCACTGGGTCATTACGACAATAGAAAGATAAAATAACTTACAATCATGACGTCCTTGTTGGTTTTGATGGTGACCATCCAGTTGCCATGAGGGTTCATGAAGAAGGGACACGGAGCCGTGCCTCTGTCGCCAGCCACAGTGACCAGTCGTGGTTGTCCGGTGGGACGCAGTGCCACGTTGAACCTGGAAGATTATCAGCTTGCATTTTAAGAAGTTGTTTTTCTACTAATTAGGTCTTGCTCTCTACTAGGCCAGTTGAGCCTGCCAAAACTATTCAACACAGAACTCCAACTAGCGAACGAGGACTAGTATCTCGGAGTCATCCTTAACAGCAAGTTAAACTGGAGCAACTGCAGCATGGCGGTCCTGCAAGCAATAAAATGCCATACAAATAACTCTGGGCTGCTACACAAATGTCATAACCACTTAAATCAGGTGGCTATTCGCAGTGACATAACCATTCAATGGATTAAAAGACACAGCAGTTCTCGAGGCAGCTTTAGATGCTGATGCTGCAGACGGAGCCTCGCCAGAAGGGAATCTAGTGTGACAGGAATGGGACCGCAACCCACCGTACCACTCCCCTTTGGGTACATACGCACTTTGGTAAGGAACGCACTAGGGATCAGCACGACAAATCATGGTCGGACCAAACTGACTGCAGACACTCCCTGCAATTGCATATCCACAGATCCAAATGTGAAGTAACAGGTTCTGGAATGACAATTAATAACAATTAGTCTTATATGATGCAAACAATAAATTATTTTTCACTACTTATCAATGTATTACTTTATCACTTGAATAGTAGACACTTGAATAGGCTGCTAAATGCTGTTATGATTATTTCTTCACTTACCAACATTTTCCTTTATTTATTCATCTTCTGTGGCACTCTGAGTTTGTGGCTGCATATCCACAGGGACCAAATGTGAAGTAAAAGGTTCTGGAATGACAATTTATCGATTATAACTACATTCATAGTATATGTTGATTATTTTATACTATAATCAATCAATTTCAGATGTAATACTGTGTCATTATGTGTCTCAATTGTACAGAAATGTTAAGTAAATGTAAATGTAGCAACTAAGGCAATGTATTCAATTAATTAAATAATTTTGTATGCCGTAAGGCAAAATGTATTGGGACTCAATAAATTATCACCTTATCTGTTACCTACATTATTGGTAAATAAATGATTTCTATAGCCTGTAGCACTCAGGAATAATGTAGCTTTTTGTATGAATTAATATGAATAATGTACAAACTTATAAGCTAATTTTACCTCTTTTTATAATATTAGTATAGATATCAATCTATGTAACCTGGCATATTATGAGTGGCTCGTTGCCAAATACAAACAGCCAAATGGGTTGATCAAAGTTTAAGCTACGCTCGCCGAGGTCTGTCTGTGGATGGGTGACCGATCGTAACATATTGAGACGCCTGCGTGCCTCGGAAAGCACGTTAACCCGTTAGACCCGGCTGTCATTTGTAGATCTTTGAAAGTTTGTTGTTACGGGTAGTCAGAAATCTGAATGAACCAGTGTCACCAAGGCATACCGCTTGTTGCTCAGTAACTGGGTTGTGGAGGTCAGATAGGCAGTCGCTCCATGTAAAATACTGTTATTCAGCTGCATCCGGTTAGACTGGAAGCCGCCCCAACATAGTTGGGAAAGGGCTAGGCAGATCATGATGATATCAATCTATCTAACCTGGCATGTTTGTTGTTCATACGGCGTCTTTGCTGTATCTTCTTTTCTCGTCGCAATATACACCGACGGAAGTAACCCATGAGTTAAAAAACTCCTTATGCTTATACGGGGTAGGGAATTTATGCAAATTCACATTGCATTGTACATAGCAGCCTCCAAAATCACCAAACGGGTAGTCAGGTAGGTTGTCTCAATACGTAGATTTAAACAATCAATGCCAGCACAAAATCAACACGGCCGGAGAAGCAGTGGCTCTACCCAACGTTACTGGGTGGAAGAAGCACTTTTGGACGATTATAACTAAAAGAAACAAGCAGGACGCGGAAAATGAACACAGGCAAACCGGCTGCCAAAGTTTTTTAGTTTGTTGATTGGCACTGACAGTTTTGAAGTGTTGCATGCAATAAATTATAAATTCACACAGAGTTTCAATTTTCTTTATTTATTTATTGTAACATTACGTGAGGCATTGAGCTTTTATGTAGAGAAAAATTTGCCATTCAACAACGTGCGAGTGCTGATTCCCCACTCAATTCAGTAGGCATTACTATTTTACTAGACGTTTTTACATAATTGTAAAAACGTCCGTACCCAGACCCATCTATCTACAAATCGAGTGAGCTAGCAACAAAACTACACCACAGAATCAAGGCACGCGTTGTCCTCTGGTAATGTACCTCGTGATACGAATTACACGCGGTGTCTTCACTGTTCTTGTTGCAGACGTAGTTAAATAGGTGGCACTAGCAGTGATTTTTAAAAAGTATACGAAACAGAGTCTCAATTTTCTTTATTCATTTATTGTAACATTACGCGAGGTACTGAGCTTTTATCTAGAGAAAAAATTGCTGACTTGCCATTCCACAACGTGTGAATGCTGATACCACATACTCGATTATTTATATTTATCTGATGCTCATGTTGCTAAAACTGCCGAAACGTCAAATCGATCTGTCAAAGTGATATGTTTCTAAATTAAATATAAACAAACCGGACATTACAAAAATCAGTGTCCACAAATGAAGGAAAAGCCTGTTAATGCATTTTTCAACGATTCATTCAATAAAGATGAGTGGTATATTGACTTGGGAGCCAGCAGGCAAAAACACATGCAAGATACGTCAAGTATCCTGAGAATATAGTTGCGAACAAAACAACTCTATGTGTTATGCTCGGGAGAAACACGAATTTCAACTGTTGTTCAGGATTCAGAGCACGATATTCTGGGCAAATATGTGTTATGTATACCGAATCTGACTACTAACCTAATGTCCCTCAGCCAGCTTATAAAGAGTGGTAACAAACATTGTAACAGAAATAGGCAGAATGCGTTGATTGGGTTTTCACAGGCTGTGAATGGAGAATACAGACTCAACACCAGGTCAGTATGTGTGTTAGCAGCTTCAGCTACAAGAACCTCACTCAGAAAACTAGGCTGTATTAACAGCACAGACATGAATGCAATGAAAAATGGAGCCAAACAAGGTTTAGTTTGTGAGAACTGTCATTATTAGTAAATACAGTTGTGCATTGTGCTGTGAGGGTAAACAGATTCGACTACCATTTCCACAGAGCAATTACAGAAGTGAGATATAGATAGAGTATACTTAAGATTATGCATGCAGACATGTGTGGCCCAATGCAGACATGGTCAATAGAAATATGCCAGAAACACCAGCAAGTCTTGAGCAGCGTGGAGACTTAGATAGCTCCGACTCAGATCAATCTACTAGTACAGTGATATCAAAGAATGATTATATCTAATAGGTATTATCATTCTTTAGGTATTACCTATGTAGAAAAGGAAACAGATGCCAGCACTTCTTAAGAAAAGTTTCTTGATACTGTACCATTTAAGGTGTTGAGAGAGAGAACTACAACCAGAAGTGCGAAAAAGACGACGAGGCGACTTATGTTCATTTTGTAGTTGAAGGCAGCGTAGGTACCAGTAACATTGGACGAATTATGCAAAGAAACTGCAAAAGATATTATTTTAGTAAAGGTTTTAGCAAAATAACATTCATCAGGGGTGGCCTAGACAATTGTTGTCGGATTCATATATTAAGCCTTATTACCTGTGTAGGACACAATTATCACATGAAAATGGTTGCCACATGAGAGGACATAAAGTGGTTATCCCGGAAACGTTATCCACGAGACTAGATAACTTACCAAGAGCCAGTGGTCCTGAATCGCAAGAAAGGAGTAAAGCTATGGAAGAAGAGCTGAAAACATTTGAAGAAAATAAAGCATGGGAAGTGGTGGATAAACCAGATCAAGCTACTGTGGTTAAGTGCAAATGGGTGTTTAAAAAAAGTTAGATCAGTGTGAAAAGGTGAGTTTAAGTGCGCGTTTAGAAGCTAAAGTCTACATGCAGAAAGACTGATATGACTATAAAGAGACTTATTCCCCGGTGCTTCGTGACACAACACTAAGACTTTTGTTTGCATTAAGTGTCGAATATAACCTAGATATATATCATGTTGATGTTACCACAGCATTCCTAAATGGTTATTTAAATTAAACTGTATAATTATATGAACTTACCAGATACATTTGTGTGTAATGAATAATGATAGAGAAAATAAAGTTATAAAGTTCAATAGGGCAATTTATGACTTAAAGCAATCTGCTTGGGCTTGGTATAAGCAAGTAGATGATAGTTTACAAAGCTTAGGTTGTAAATAGTCTTTGCATGAGCCTTGTTTGTTTGTTTGTCAACTAAAATCAGAGAGTTAAAACATGTGTAGCTCTATTTGACAATGATTTCTTTTATTTTTTCTGACTAAAAATGAAACAATGTCTCAAGAAATTAGGTTAAAAAATTTAGGAGAAGTCAGACAATGCCTAGGTATGAGAATTAGAAATGAAAACAATGCTTTAATTGTAGACCAAGAACAATTTGTTGAACATTTATTAAAAATAATTATTTGGAGAATTGTAACCCAGTGAGTACACCAATAGCAGCAAATTTAAAGTTTATCAGCAATTGATAGGAAGTTTGCTTTATTTGTCAGTACTTACCCGTCCAGACATATCATATGCATTCTGTTACCTCAGCCAATTCAATAACTGTTTCAGTGAAACCCATTCGAAACATGTAAAACAAATATTAAAGTACCCATTTAAAGAAAACAAAACACTTTGCTTTGAATTAAGTATGTTAAAAATGATTGAGATTTAATAGGGTACGTGGATGCTGATTAGGCATCAGATTGCTTAGACAGAAAATCTTATACTTACTGGATTTATGTTTACAATATCTGGCAGTGTAAGTGTCTGCACTTGAATGTAAGAAACAGACGACAATAGCTTTGTCCAGCACAGAGGCTGAATACATGGCCATTTGTGAGGCAATTAAAGAAGCCACTTATTCGAAAAAGTTTGAATGTTGTTGGAATTAAAATGCACAAATGAGTTACTTGTATGTCTTTATAATGATAACCAAAGTGCTCAAGAATATAACTAAAACTTGTGTACCATGTTCCATACGAGAAATAAGCATATTGATGTGAGATTTCATTTTGTAAGAACAGGCATTGAGAATAATATTGTAAAAACAGATTATTTGACAACAAATGATATGCCTGCTGACATACTTACTGACGAAAGAGTTAAGTTAAGATTTCAGAAACATTAAAAATTTATTGAACAGTTTGGTATTACAGATTCGTAATTTAATTTGTTTGATTTGCTTATTGTGATGTAATATAACATTTTTAAATTTAATATGGTGGTATTTTGTAAAGGGAGTACCTATGTTTAATTTATAACGAAATTACACATAACACAAGTACAAGTAGTGTTATCTACCAGTACATATATTATGTTAAACTTTGTTTAAGCTGTCATTCATTGTATTCAGTATTGTATTTGAAGTTACAATAAAGTTTTTCATAATCTGTGACAACTCATCGTGTGTTTTAATAGTAGGTACCTGAATCTACTGGCCTCATCTGCTATACACAGGCGGTGTGCGGGTGAAACGGTGCAGGTGTCCCGTCCACATCATCTGTGACGTCTCGTCTGGCAATTTCGTCCGCGCAAAGTCCTTCATTTTTCTGTGTACTTTCGACGGCTTCTGTTCACCTAGTTCCATTTCTGACGGCATCGGCAGTCCACAGAGTACTTTTTTATTGCGGCAGTCTCACGACACGCAGTGCGGCAAGCAATCGCTTGGCCACTGCGCCAACCGTGCCGTCAAATAGGTACCTACTTATCTATACTAATATCATAAAGAGGAAAGATTTGCATGTTTTCAACGAATAAAATCAAAAAGTACTGTTCCAATTTCTTACATTTTTTCACCATTAGAATGCTACATTATCCCTGAGTAACATAATTATGCTATATTTATTTTGCCGCCGTTAATAGAAGATGCTGAAGTCTTTGTAGTCATATTGTAATTGCACAATTCCACTCAACAGATGTTCTGGCCCAAGTTAAAAAAGGTTCTATGTGCGGTTGTTCGATACCACATTGGTACTTATCAAAAGAAATGAGAAAATAAAAAATCATTTGAATGGTAAATATATATATTTTAAAATTGGCTTACTACACGTATATGATAATTACAGTTTGATCGTAAAAATATATAATAATATGTATATGTAGTATCGATTATTTTCTACTTGTAAGTTAAGCCTTTTCAGATGCAATTTTAAGAAGAACATTATTTTATTTCACATATTATTTTCCTTATTTAGAATAAGTACTTAGATATAGATAAATATAACTCATACACATAAATCAAAACATTTGGTTGCAATAAGAGCCTATACCTACGCACGAGTGATAGCGCCGGATTCTCATACAAAACTATATATAATTAAGATCCGCTAACTCGTCAATGATTGTTGTTAGCTGGTATATTTAGCAGTTAGTCGACGACACAGACACCAATGTGTTTCTGCGGGCTGCTGTTGGTGGTATTTTGACGCAGCCAGTTTTGATGAAGCCAGGTGAAGCCGGTTTTCGAGGGCTCGGTTCGAGAAGTGCCCGTCCACACCCACCGACCACACCACACCACACCACGTACAGCGCCTTCACCACTGGAAGCATTACAAACATGATAGTTCAAAACAGTAATTGTATACACGGTGGAAGGGACTTGGACGCACAAACTGACACCATGACTGCATGATTCTGGTGGTTCATGGTGCAATAAGATTTTTAGTTAAAAAGTAAATTATTCACACCAAAGAATAATATGGACATTCCTTTCTGATTTAATAAGTAATCCCGGCTATAACAAACTTACTGAAATTATAGCAGTGGTTATTTTGATTTCATTTCTTTATGTTGTTCAAATAAATAGAATATCATAGAAAAATGATAATGTGCACAGTGTGATCAAGTGGTGGAAATTGAATCTATCTATCGGATTAGTGATCACAACGAGTTACAACTGTATTTTGTATTCAGGTAATATTTGTAGCAATCTCACGAATTTAAATAAATAAATAATGCTGGACAATCCACACAGCATCATCTAGCCCCAAGCTAAGCAGAGCTTGTGTTATGGGTACTAGATGACTGATATACTCAATACAATACATTACATAGATAGATATTTTTATTATACATAGGAAATACCCAGAACACCCGGAACAAATATTTGTAGATCGTACAAAAATTTGTCCTAAGGCGGGAATCGAACCCGCAACCTCTTGCGTCGCAACCTTCACCCGCCGCGCCGCATCGGTCGTCAAACTTGAAACGACTCCCGGATTCTGAAAGGCATGTCCGTTTTATTCTTTCGTTTGAGGGCACGGTTGGCGCAGTGGCTGAACGACACCGCAAGAAACAATTATTTGTTTGGCCTACAGGTAGTTGTTCCGGGTCTAGCTGTTTGTGTTACTAAACGCACCCACGATGCAGGAGAAAATCCTAGTGTGGGGCAACGTTTTTTTTAAAGAAAGAATATACACTGAACGATTGGCCAGATAAGGCAGCAGGCAAAAATAAATGGGAAAGTATAATTAAGATAGCGACATTTGCACAGCTAGGACATCGCAGGTAAATATTTAATGAGACAGCTCTTGGTAGGTATGTACTTTAATTATTGTCTCTCGTTAAAATTATTAATTATTCGTATATAAACGTAACACCCAATTAAAACACGTTATAAATGATAATAATCATATTGAATCAATTGAATTGCTACTTTGCCCTTCTCTCCTAATTTTGCGCGCCGGAAAGAGCCCATGTTGATAATTTAATTTAGCTGTATGAACGTCCTCATCTTGGTCGAATGTGCTGCGGCGAAGATTGCAACCACGAACACGGTCAGTCACGGCCGCGCAGAGCACGAGGACCCATAGTAGATGTGGTAAGAGGTAGTAGAAATATAAAGTTGTGAGAGCTAAGGTGATATGTAATCACCGACTCGCTTTCAGCAAGCGTGGTGATCAATGCTCGTGACTTGTCCCTGCAGTGGGACAGTAACAGGCTGATATTACTATAGCTCAAGTAGGTACTACCTTTCGGGGCACCTGTCGCACTTCTCTCCGACAACGCCGGGCAGGCACTCGCACTGGCCGGTCGCGTTGCACGTGAACCCGAGCGAGTAGCCATTGTTACAGTTACAATTACAATCTGTGGCAACAAGATAATCTGTTAGCCAGGTTTATATGAGTGACCAGAACAATAAAAACGCTCTCTTTTGGATGAAGAAGAAAGGTTACGTAAGTCCAGTCGCATGCCCTTTTACTAGAACGATGCTAGTGCTATAGTATTTCATACAAATAATAATATTCCGTGAAAATATAAAGATTTGCGACAAATTTAACAACTTTGAAATTGATGTTTTTATCATAATAATAATTCAATTATATTAGCATCCTCAATTCAAGCGAATTGATTGCTGAGGGGGATGTGTGGTGTTACGCGAATGGATAGAATAAGAAATGAGTATGTAAGAGGAAGTCTTAAAGTTGCGCCTGTGACCGAGAAGTTGTGTGGAAATCGGTTGTCATGGTATGGGCATGTGATGCGAAGGAATGAGGACCATGTTGTGAGGAAAGTTTTGAGTATGAATGTACAGGGTTACATGAGTAGAGGAAGACCAAAGAAAAGATGGATGGATTGTGTGAAAGAGGATATGGCAAGAAAAGAGGTGACCCATGAGATGACGGCAAATAGAGATGTATGGAAGAAGAAAACATGCTGCGCCGACCCCAAATAAAATTGGGATAAGGGCAGGAGGATGATGATGAATTCAAGCGAATTGATTAACATAATATTTGTAACGTCAATCAAAGCTGCGATTTGTATTCACGGGCTCCACAAGAAGGCACCATCGTCTTTAAATGTTTGAGATTCATGCTTGAATAATTTTCCATAATTCTAAAATTGAACAAGGCGAGCGAATGCTGTGTTCATGAAAATTAATATAGCTAAAAAACTCGTCATTATTTGAGGAACAAAGCATTTTATAATACGGTCACCTGATACTTTTCAATCTGAAGCAAAATATTTAGTGGTAGAAAAATAAAATAAGTTTGCATCACCAAAGTATTATACAGGGTTGGCAACTCTGGGTTAAATGACGTGACAGTGACAGACACGTCAGTCGATCGACTTTCCGATATGGATTTTGACATCGTCAACGTCAATCTGACATTAGCATATTTGACATTTCGCTGACACTCAAAAGATGTTAAGAAACGTCAACGTCAATGTTCAAATACATTTTACGCATTCGTATTGTTTAAAAACGCATAAATAAAGGCACTGTGCGTTTTGTTTCTCAATTAAGTAATACTTTTCAGTTGTTACAAAACCGGGGTCTATAAATAAGCTTTTTTATGATGATATCGTCAATGGGCCTAAGATACAAAAATGTAATGTTTCTTCGTATTTCTTTCTTAACGATCATAGCCTATGACACACAGACACAGACGATCTTAGGCTACTAACGGTCTTAGCCTACTAACGGTCTTCGCCCCATCGACCTTCATATGTATTTCTATCATCTCGGCGAGATGAATTTCTCTGTTTAGGCACACGTGGAATATTTGAAGTTGTTTGATACGTGTTACAATGCTTCACAGTGTGGAGTATCATAGTTGTTGAGAACTGCAGGTGATCGATTTTTTTATATGACCAATTCCTATCGCAAAGTTTTATTTTCACTTCCCTTGTAGATTCATCGCAACTTTTATTTTTCCCCATTGTTTTTATGTGTAATCAACTTCTTGACTTTTACGGCACTAAATGGCGTTCTTAATTATGTGGCCAGCCAGTAAGTTTGCAATAATATGTTAAGGTTTAATGTAAAACGTTTATCTATATTATTATTATTGAATTAATCATGTTACAACTGTGTGCTTCGACAATGTGGAACAATTATGCGATACCGAGAGAGATACAAAAAGACATGCAAAAAGTGTAACTTTCGTAAGTTTGATAAAAAAAAGCTTGTTAGGAAAGTTTTTCACTGCCAATCGTATGGATTGTTTTAGGGACTCCAAATTATCATGGCGTTTAGAGCAAGTCATACTCTCTAAAACTGACCATAAGTCATAATCCAACGGATTAAGATCGGGACTAGACGACGGCCAGTCTTCAGCTCTGATGAAGTCCGAAACGTTCACTTCCAACCAAAACTGCGTGGACCGAGCTTTACGACCTGGCGCCGAGTCTTGTTGGATGGACCATACTTGGTTTATTGAACATGGTGTTGTTAAGGGGCTTAACTACCTTCTCAAGAATGGTGTCTTGATACACTTGTGCCGATGTTTTGATAGATTTTTCACAAAAATATGTTTCAGTCGCTCTTTCATAGCTAACACCCTACCAAACCATCACTGAAGTCGGATAATGCCCACGTTGCACTGTCGACTAATTGAGAAGCTTCCTTAGAGCTTTGAGCATAAATAAGGTTATTTTGTTTGTTAAAATGTTGGTCAAGTGTAAAGATTTTCTCATCCGTAAACAAAACTTTTCTGTGATATCCCTTTGCGTACGATTCAGTAGTTGTTTGGATTTTACCACCCTATTCTTTTTTAAATTATCAGTTATTAAATGACCATTGCGTGTCTTATAGGCTGCAAGTCCTAAGTCATCTTTTAAGATACGCGACATGGCTCTGGCTCTATCTTCATCTCCCGAGATAAAATCTTTTGCTTTCGGACAGGATTTCTTCGAATTCTTTCCCTTCCTGCTTTGACCACCTATTTCGTACGAACACTACGTGGACGGCCAGATGTTTTTCTGTCACAGACAGAGGAGGTCTCATTGTACCTATTAATAGCCCGGTACTCAAAAATTTAACTAATACCAAGCGTATGGAGAGTTTTAAAAATTGCATTTGGCTCCATACCAACTTAGTGTAATGCAATCACAGCGATTCGGTTCTCTTTATCACCCCACTACATTTTAATATCGCAAAATATTGTACAATGTATTGGCGCTAAAATTAGAAAACTCAATGAACAATCGTATAAAAATGACAGATTCCAAATTCAAATGTAATATCTTTCTTATTTCAAACTGTGACAGTATTTATGGCCAGACTAAGTAAATATATAAAAATGGGTTAGTCCCGCTATGGTATGGTCCCGGTATGGCACCCTCTTAAAATACCTATCAAAAAGTCCCGCTATGGTACCCATCTTTTAGATCTACGTTAGACAATAGAAGGTACAACTGAAAAGAAAAGTGTATCTATAAATAAATACTTTTAGGAGTGTATCAATAAAACGTCTGTTTGCGATATTAAATCAGTCTTTTATTAATTCAAAATATTTATAAAAAAAATATCAAACAGTAAAACGAAATATTAATTGCAATGTAATTTTTAAAATAATCAACAATATTAATTACCAATAATCAACAATAAAAAAAATATAAAAAATCCACATCTCAGAAAAGTATTACTGTAAATATTATAAACTACAAATAAAAACAACATCCAGACATAAATATTAGTTACAAATAATCAACATTGAGAAAAGGCAGTAATTGTAAATTTATATAAACTACAAAAATAATCAACAACCAACTAGACAAATATATTAATTACAAATAATCAACATGGAGAAAAAGGCGCAAATTGTAAACATAAACTACAAAAATAATCAACAACCAACTAGACAAATATATTAATTACAAATAATCAACATGGAGAAAAAGGCGCAAATTGTAAACATAAACTACAAAAAATAATCAACATCGAGAAAAAGTATTAAACATTTTAATAGGCTAAAAACAAAATTAAAATAAACTATTTTTTTAAATGTTCTGATCGAAATATTGACTTTGATATGTTAATCAGAAAATCACCAATGGAGATAGCTTTATTTTCGTAACTTTTTGTTAGCTTTTGAATCTGGCGGTCGATTTCTATACTTGTTCTTTTTCTTGAATTTATAGGTGATCTTTATAGTCGAAAGCTATAACAAAAATCATCAGTTATTTAAGTTAAGCTATATTTTTTTCAGTAACCGTCTGTAATAGAAGGCGACAACCAATAATATCTACCAAAATAAATAAAATCAAATCCATTTTCAAATTCTTCTATGTACTCGTATTATGTAAAAAAATATACATCTGCTTTTAAAAATATTATATCTGCTTAAAAATATTGTCTAAAAAATACAACTTACTTGGCTTGTTTTATATCAAAGTGACATGTGTCGTTGCCAATTGTTTGCAGAAACAATAATAAACTGGGATTTTATCCAATAATTTTGTTGAATCTGCCATTCCATGATTCCGCCAAGTTAGTTGTTCTATGGCGTTCATTATGGCAACACCAAATGAGGGCTGGATATTCAAGCCACTGAGTGACAAAATAGTCATTGAATTTGGTCATAGCTTCATCGTCGAAACTGAAAAAAATACTTATTAAACGTTCGTACTTGTAAAGCAATGAAATTAACAGGTCCTTACTGATATTGTTGTTCTTTACTTTTTTGCCATATAATTAGAGTTAAGTACTCAAACATCAATTTTGGAAAGTAACCAAGATATTATACCTATTTTCCATTATATGCAGCCAGCCGTCTTCAATATCTTGTTTTGGCAAAAACGCCAAGCCTGCATTGCTTAACATGGTTCGAGGACTCTTCGTGTTCCATGAGATTTAAAGATTTCGCTTTTTTGATAACGTTCTTTTGAAAATGTACGTTACATCCATTTATTTTGATATCAGGAAAAATCTTCGCTGCTGCATTTATTACTCCTATTTCATAATCGAAGGTAAATTTCGATGGACGCCATTCAGGCAAAGTTTGTTTAATCAATTCGAAAACTTTTTCATAAGTTTTCCCTTCTTTGTTTTTTAACAGAATATAAAATAATGGTGCTACATTCGTGGATAACTCAGTGCTTCCCTCCATGAATGACATAAACTTGTTCGAATGGGTTTGGGCAGCCGTCGAAAGTGCCATCACCAAAGTAATGCGTTACACATTTTATATATTCCTTTACTTCTGTCGAGGAAAATATAATTATTCGATTACAGTCTTCATTACAATAATCAGCCAATACATACTTATTAAATTCTTCTGGTATTATAATTTCTTCCACATTCTTAAATTGTGTTTTTGGTACGTTCAACGACTTATTTCGGTGTCTGTATAATACTGTTTTTAATTTTTTATAGTCAGGAACATTTCCTGTAAGGTGTAACCCTTTGTCTTTTAAGTTACCCATGTGTTTTTCGAAAATTTTCTGTACTGATCCGTAATTTGAATTTACTTCTTTTTTGCACTCACTTATAGCCATTTGAACTTCATTGTCTTCAAAATGTGGCACGCACTGATCACTGTGTTTATAATCTTTAATTATTGTATTATTGGTATTCTCAATAGTTATATATCCACTACATTTAATACTATTTCTCCTATTTACACAATGCCAAGTACTTGAATTTTTATTTTCTCTGCGTTTAATATATTTATGTCCGGCACGTAATAAAGTTTTTCCACCGCGTCGACTGTCAATCATTATTAAATTTACACCACGTGAACTACTTGACCCAGACATTGCAATAGATAAACTAACAAGCTATCCTAATTACTCATATCGCAAAAGTACAGCTGCAAATAGCAAACTAAACCCGGAATAATACTGTCTCTCTCTATTTTCATAAAAACAAAAGGGAAGAGCTAGATACGAATTCGAGGAAGGGCTCGTCTCTATTGTTTTACGAAAAAACCGGTTGGTCAGGTAACTACCTGAAGTGAAACGACAATTACCGAGCGTGATTTGTTTAAAAAATAGTATTAATAAATATTATCTTGCTTAACTATAATAGTTAAGAAAAGATATTTTTTATTAATACTATTTTTTTCTTAACGCATTGTATAACTTTTCTTTACAACAGTACCAAAAACTGAAGGGTACCATAGCGGGACTTTTTGATAGGTATTTTAAGAGGGTGCCATACCGGGACCATACCATAGCGGGACTAACCGATAAAAATGCCATTCCCGACCGAAATAAAAGGTTGAGGGGTAGAAAATGCCTATGCCCTATGGCATAAGGTCCGCCTCTTTTTATTTGTCTGCTTAAAGCATTAAATAAATTAATAACAAAAATGTGTATTTCACCATGTATTAATAATAGAAATAACTATACGACATTTTAAGTTCAAATTATGCCATTGAATGACTACTTCATTAAATGACATGTGAGCACAATTCTAAAGTTGTAATGGTGATTTTTATGATTCTGTTTCCAGAAATGTATGTTTTTTACGCGAATAACTTTGAAAAAGTCGTAATAACATATAACCTAATACTGACATGGAAATAACCTTATTATGATGCATTCAAAATAATGCAAACCTAAGAAAATTTGAATTTTGCGGGCTGCCGCTACAGCTAGCTTTAAGTGCAGAAGTGATGAAATATACAGCACGAAGAAAGCAGCCTGCCTGGGTTCCATAACCACGACCAGCACCTAAAGTGTGCGGCCGTTCCCACTGAGCCAACACTACCTACTACTACCACCAATAGACGACACGGTGGGCGTAGTGGGTCGCGGGTTCGATTCCCGCACGGAAAACATATTTCTATGGTCTACAGGTGGTTGTTCCGGGTCTGGCTGTTTGTGTATGTGAGTTTTAATGTTTGTTAACGCACCCACGATACAGGAGAAATTACTAGTGTGGGGCGACGACATAAAATATAAAAACAAAAAATAAATAGGCGACGTTTAATCATTTAAACGTATCATACCTTCTTAGAATCCACAGCGGCCGTGAAGACTGACTGCACGCACTTGCCGTTGCGTCTCCAGCATTACGGGCGAGGGGTGATGTAGTCCAGGTGCCAATCTGCCTCAGGGATCGCTATACTTGATCTCCACTATCATGTCGCGGTCGCCCTGAAAAAGTATTATAGGAAATTGTTTTCTTTTTAATATTTTTTACTATGGGACGAGCCCGCCACACTATTCCCAATCCACTGCAACTCCTGAAAACCAGAATCAACAGTGGCGACCATCAGGAAAACGTCGAGACAATGAAGTCCGTCGAGTCCCGGAGAAACGATTCAACTGTCTTGGAACCCGCAACGAAATTAATCAGAAAAAAGCAGCGGAGGACTAAGAAAACTACGCAATTTCTTCTTCCCTCCATATCAATCCATCTCATACAACTGGGTTAGGCCCAGTTGCCTAGCACCACGGTTTAAAATTAACACTGATATTAGTGAGTCCTGGATGATAAGCTGAGGAAATAGATTATTAGGACATCCACATACAATAAGCAGAACAACATTAAGAATGCGAAGCGGAAGTATAAATCACTAGCGGCGCCCCGCGGTTTTACTAAAAAGTCAACATGAAACAATCGGAATACCAATGGGATTACTTCCGTTTTCCGTGGTAAAACATACACTACGTGCTATTCCATGACGACCTATGTGGCGCAGCGGGCGAAGGTCCGCCTGCGACGCAGGAGGTTGCGGGTTCGATTCCCGCCTTGGGACAAATGTTTGTACGATCTACAAATATTTGTTCTGGGTGTTCTGGGTATTTGCTATGTATAATAAAAAATATCTATCTATGTAATGTGTTGTATTAAGTATATCAGTCATCTAGTACCCATAACACAAGCTCTGCTTAGCTTGGGGCTAGATGATGCTGTGTGGATTGTCCAGCATTATTATTATTCCAGACTATAATCTATTTCTGCGCCATGCGATCTGTCCAGCATCCGCATACTCCATCCAGATCTGTCCAGCTGTTCTGGAGTTTAATAATATTGTTAGCGGGAAGTGTGATGGTGTCATTAACAGTCCACAATATTGTGGCGAAATAATATTTTCGTGACGCACTAATTTGCAATCATAGAAACAAAGGAAGGCTAACCTAAAACCGGATCGAAACTTACCATCAAATTACATTATTCGCATCATGTACATTGAACACTTTGTATCCAAGATATGTCATTGACATGAATGGATGTCACTACACTGTTATGAAAAAGGTATTTTCTTACAGTTTCAATCGGTATTCATCTGTAGCCGGTCAGGCTGGAAGCCAACCTCAACACAATTAGAAAAGGCAGGCAAATAATGACAGGACCTCTCATCATCACACTCTTGTATAAAGCGTTTTGGAGATTGTAAAATTATAAAAATAATAAATAATACTGGACAAAAATGAAATGAAAATGCATTTAATGTTTCTTCTGCCAAACTGTACAGCAGTTTGTTGACAGATGTAGCTCCCGTATACAAAGTTCTGTTATATTTTATGAAATTACTAGCTGATAAGGTTTTGACAAAAGGTGCTAAAAAGAAACTTCCCCACTTTATTGTTAAAATACATTTTTCTAGTACAGCTACTTTCTAAATATATTGGAATATCATTAAAAAAAATTGCGACTAAGCATTTTCTACACCTTTGTCCATAATAGTTATTATAAGTGGGTACTACAAAATCTTCTAATGAATTTATTCCTTTGAGGTCTTATGTGTACCGTCTTGATTTTAAACTCATCCTCATCCAATCTTCACAGCATCATCTAGCCCCAAGTTAAGCAGAGCTTGTGTTATGGGTTCTAGATGACTGATGTAATTAATACAATACATTACATAGATAGATATTTCTTATTATAATTATATAATTATCAAATACCCAGAACACTTAACTTGGGCTTTACCAAGGCGGGTTGGCGATTTCAGACTTATACTCATTGTAATGTGTGTAGATGTCAGTAATGTCTAAGATAAACTGTCTAAAATAAAGTAGGTATCATCGCTGGAGGTGAACCAGTTTTGAACCTTATCCGTCCGAGATGGTACAAATGAATTAAAAAGTCTCAATGTTTTTCATGAGAAGTAAGACCTTTAGGTGAATGCGTAGAGGCAGCTCGCGGAATTTAAAATTTTCATAGGTAACCACAATTCTATGTATGTTTGTTGTGGTATACATACGCGAATAACTCTTTCAGTAACATACCTTATACTGACCTGAAACTCGGGCTGCGTCTGCGCATTCTTCTTAACCACTGGGCCATTACGACAATAGAAAGATTTAATAACTTACAATTATGACTTCTTTGTTGGTTTTGATGGTGACCATCCAGTTGCCATGAGGGTTCATGACGAAGGGACACGGAGCCGTGCCTCTGTCGCCAGCCACAGTGGCTAGTCGTGGTTGTCCGGTGGGACGCAGTGCCACGTTGAACCAGGAAGATTATCAGCTTGCATTTTGAGAAGTTGTTTTTCTACTAATTAGGTCTTGCTCTCTACTAGGCCATTTTAGCCTGCCAAAACTATTCAACACAGAACTCCAAATAGCGAACGAGGACTAGTATCTCGGAGTCATCCTTAACAGCAAGTTAAACTGGAGCAACTGCAGCATGGCGGTCCTGCAAGCACTAAAATGTCAAACAACTACCTCTGGGCTACTACACGAATGTCATAACCGCTTAAATCAGGTGGGTATTCTCAATAACATAACCATTCAATGGATTAAAGGGCACAGCAGTTGTGGAGGCAGCTTCAGATGCTGATGCTGCAGACGAACTCGCCAGAAGGGGATCTAGTGTGGTAGCAATGGGACCGCAACCCGCCGTACCACTCCCCTTTGGGTACATACGCTCTTTGGTAAGGCACGCACTAGGGATCAGCACGACAAAGCGTGGTCGGACCAAACTGACTGCAGACACTCCCTGCAATTGACGGCCGCTTCACAAAGCAGGCTCTCCTACTGACTAAGCAGCAGCTGCGTACAGTCACAGGCGCCGTTACCGGTCAAGGGATGATAATTATTTTTACTTACCGAGATCTTGAATCTTGATCTTGCCGTGCTGCAGCAGGGTCTCTACTATCTGCACATTCTGAGCGCGCGCTGCGATGGCGAGGGCTGTCCAGGGGCTGTCTCCTGGTAATTAAATATGAAACAACAGCTTTAGAAGAATTTATATGGAATAGGTTGCAAAAAAATACGATTTACAAAGATATACAAGATGGGAGGGACATCTATCTAAAAAATATCTGTGTGAGTTAGACAAATACGGTGCACTAACCAAAGTTGATGCCGGCACGGTTGGCGCAGTGGCTGAGCGATCGACTGCGTCACGTGTCGTGGGTTCAATCCCCGCGCGGAACAAATATTTAAATGGCCTACAGGTAGCTGTTCCGTGTCTGGCTGTTTGTGTATGTGAGTTTAAATTGATTTGATTTAATTTGATACGAAGTGCAAAGTGAAAACTCTAAAAGACCACATCGATATAATTTATTTTTGTTTTCTTTATTTAGTATTGTGTCGTTGTGTGGCTGAGCCTGTGCTAAATAACCGGTAAAATAGTTTTTTTTGGTTCTACGAGTATATGTAAATTGGTAATTTTATTACCAATTTTTAAAACTCCCTGAGAACTTTTCAGTTAAACACCTTTTTGATCACAAAATCAGTGTACTATTAGATGTTAGCGAGCTTGCGTTACTGACAGGTTTTCTTATACAGAGAATATTAGCCCAGTAAGGTAAATAATATATATATTTGCCCTCTGACCAGGTGGGATGACGATCTGCGAAAGACTGTAGGCAGATGCTGGATGCGGCAAGCTGAAGACAGGGCGCTATGGCGCTCATTAGGAGATGGCTATGTCCAGCAGTGGACTAATATAGCCTGATGATGATGATGATTATAATGATGATGATGATGATGAAGGTAAATATAGCAAAAGTTAGCAAGTTACACAGAAACACCAAAACACACAAATATTAGTGAACATTACGACTGTTTCTTCTGACTCGGAAATAGCACCCACGACTCCGTGCTCAGTTGTCTGTCTCTTCGCCGCTGCACCATATGGGTAACTAACGATCTGAATAATAGAAATTACATAATCGACAAAAAACAGGCAAAGTGCTAGTCAAACTCCCAGGCTGCGGGTTCCGTAGCTTAGACTTAGCTTAAGAAAAATCATATTTCTATATTCAATTAAGTTAAATTTTGTAGGAGCGCGTGGCTAAATAAAAACAGCCGCACGGGTTGTTCGAAGGTTAAGCTACGATTGGCAAGGTCAGTCTGAGGATGGGTGAACCTTCGTCACATATCGAGACTCCTCCGTGCTTAGGAAAGCACGTTAAGCCGTAGGTTCCGGCTGTCATTTCTAGATCTTTGACAGTCGTTACGGATAGTCTAGAAGCCCGAAAGTCTGACAACCACTCTTACCAAGCGGTATCGTGTTGCCCAGTAACTGGGTTGTGGAGGTCAGATAGGCAGTCGCTCCATGTGATACACTGGTATTCAGCTGCATCCCGTTAAACTGGAAGCCGACCCGAAAAGGCTAGGCAGATGATGATGAGTACAAACGTCCAAAAGGCTGCAGCGAAAACTTAAAGGAGCCCCCATACCATAAATAACATGATTTTTTCATCGTTTTTTTTGCTCGTACGTAACGGAACCTTTAGGATATTTGCGAGTCCAACTCACACTTGGCCGATCTTTTGCCATTTTGCTAAGATACCCTAATCAAAAAGCTATAAAATAGAAAAGTCCACTCACTCAGCTTGAGGATCCAGTCAGCTTGCTAACTATGGCGTGTATACCGAGGGATATCCCGCCCCGTTGAGGGCTCAGCGCTTGGGTTTCGGCTACCGGCGTGTCTTCTGCTGGATCCTGTCACACAGATCATAATGATGATAAACATATTCAGGGAATTTTATTATGATGGCGATGATGATGACAAAGATGATGATGGCGAAATTGAATAACGGTGGCGAAGATGATGATAATGATGAGTAATGTAATGTGTGAACGCTGACAAACGTTTTATGTGTTGTCTGTGGTCTGATCTTTTGGAATGTCTGTCGTTAAAAGTAAAAAAAAAAACATCAGTAAAAATCTGGAAAAGCCAACGAAATCAACGTTTTGGGGTCCATAATCATGTACTGAACTCATGGTATCAGGTTGTGCGTCAATGTACCTTTCACCCTGTATACAGCCTTGACCAAAAGTATTGAGCACCTTACAAATTTTGCTCGTTCACGGTAAGTATGGGAGAAAGCCAAATCTACTGTTGAAGTATTCTTTTGTCGGTCATCCACAAAGATTACGATATTAGTTACTGCTGAATACTGTAAAAATCTTGTTAGCTCTTTACCAAAAAGAATTTCTGCCGTAATTAAGGCAAAGGGTGGACCCACAAAATATTAATTTTCAATTAATAAATAGTAAAATAAACCTATATAAAACGTTTTGTTTTATTTCTATTTGATAATACTCATAAAACAGAAAGATGTCATGGGTACTCAATACTTTTGGCCAAGGCTGTACATCACGTACCTGTTGCCCCTTGGGCGAAGGCAGAGCCACCACAGAGTGCGTCAGCAGCGCGTCGACCACGGCCACGTTGCCGAGCGTGCTGGCCATGTACAGCGCCGTCTGCCCACTGACGTCACGCGCATTCACGTCGAACGCTGCTAGGTACTGCCACTGGCCCGTGACGCCACTGTACATACAACTTATTATTGGCACCGATTATCTTATTCACAAATCATCCTCCTGCCCTTATCACAATTTATTTGGGGTCGGCGCAGCATGTCTTCTTCTTCCTTACATTTCTATTTGCCATCATCTCAGAAGTCACCTCCTTCCTAACCATGTCATCTTTCACACAATCCATCCATCGTTTCCCAGGTCTCCCTCTACTCTTGTAACCCTCCACATTCATACTCAAAACTTTCTTCACGTATCCTCATTCCTTCGCATCACATGCCCATACCATGACAACCAATGTCCATACAATTTCTATGTCACAGGCGCCACTTTCAGACTTCTTCTTTCATACTCATTTCTTATTCTATCCATTCGCGTAACACCACACATCCCCCTCAGCATTCTCATCTCAGCTGCATGCAACTGCCTTTCATTCATCCCTGAAAACTTAAATAAAAGAAGTGCTTCTTAAGAAAAAAACGTTGCCAAAAACTAGGAATTTCTCCTGTATGTATTCATACATGCATAAACGTAACCTTTTTCCATTTTTCCCATGGGGGTAGGCAGAAACTACAAAACGCCACCTGCTACAATCCTTTTATTTCCACATACGCGCACGCTGCCAGTCGCGAGTACTACGCACCTGACCTTTCTGAAAAACATCACCAATAAGACCAGCGTACGTCCTTTTAAAGCGTTTCGGCTTACACCTGATGATGATGGTAATGACAACGTCGCAGCAAGAACAACGACGATGATGGTGATGATTACAACGACGAAAACGAAGAAAATGACGATCATAATGATGATGATGACGATGGTGATGACGATGATGATGATGATGATGATGATGATGATGAAGACAACGACAGCAAGCACAACGACGATGATGATGATGACTACGACGAAAACGACGATCATGACTATGATGATGATGACGATGAGGATGACGATGACGATGATAATGACGATGATGACGATGATGACGATGATGATGTTGATGATGCTGATGATGGTGATGATGATGATGATGATGTTGATGTCAACGACGAAAACGACGATCATGATGATGATGAAGGTAATGACAACGACGATGACAGCAAGCACAACGACGTCATCTTCATCATAATGATGACGACGACGAAACGATGATGATGATGATGGTGATGACAACAATAACGTAAACCTAAAAAGATTTGTAAAATTATAAAAACTTACGTATAAGTGCTCAGCACCGACTCAGGGTACGGGTACTCGAGGAGCAGCGTCACCAAGGACGTGTGCCCGCCGATGCACGCCGCGTGGATAGGCAGCCATTTCTCTACTGTCTCTTGCTGAAAAGAGACAAAATATCTATGAACACGAACCGAGCTATGGTCGTATTTCCCAGTAACTGGTACTGGGAAATACGACCATAGCTCGTCTCGTATAGTCTCAGACTATGTGACCTCCACAAGTATACGAGACGAGCTATGGTCGACGAAATACGACCATAGCTCGAGAGCATGTGGAGGTCACATAGGAATTATTACAATACTGGTATTCAGGTGCATCCGGTCAGACTATAAGCCGACCCAGACATGGTTGGGAAAAGACTAGGCATGTGATGATGATTGGGATGGAGTGGCCTTGTCGTAGCGGCTCCGATTCCTAGTTGTAGGTTGTGGGTTTTGAACCGAAACAGGCAAGAAAATAAAGAGAATACCAGCTGTCCCATCGCAGGGTGAAGGCTTCTTCTCATACAGAGAAGGCAAGAGCATTAATCACTACGCTTGCTAAGTAGTCCATGTTTCTTCAAGATATTATTCTAGTAGTCAGTGGCGGACTAAGCCCGTCAGAGGCCCGGGGCGGCAAAGCTGAATGAGGCCCGGGGCGGCAAAGCCGAATGAGGCCCCCCAGCTTTAAAAAAAAATGTAGTTTTACAAGCTTTTTATTCAGTTCACATTTGTATGTAGTGTTTATGTTTATTTCGTTAATATCTGGCAAGTGAAATTAATTTGAAAGTACCCGCTACAAAGACGAGAATTCCCCCAGCGTATTGGACGGGTTCAGCAAAGTTAAAAGAATATAAGAACCGCTGATGATGATCTAGATGGCTGTAGTGTTTTGATCTTGATGAAATTATGTAGGTGAGGTACTTAGCACATTTTTAAAGTCTTGTTTAGGATTTGATCAGGGGAATGCGGAGGCATTTGGGGGCCCACCAAGACCGGAGGCCCGGGGCGAGCCGCCCCTTCCGCCCCCCTGTTAGTCCGCCACTGCTAGTAGTGATGTCTAAGATAAACTTAGAAACTAAATTATGAATTCACGCAAATTCCTGACGTAGCTTATAAAGCTGCAAATTATCAAGCAATAGGTGATTGTTAACTCTGACCAGGTGGGATGACGATCTGCGAAAGACTGCAGGCAGACGCTGGTTGCGGCAAGTTGAAGATAGGGTTCTATGGCGCTCATTAAGACAGGGCTATGACCAGCAGTGGATTGATATAGCCTGATGATGGTGATGATGATGATGATGAGGTGATTGATTGGTGGTGGTGATCGGTTTTTCGCCACTGCCTAACTTTGTAATGTAACATCCCTCCTTACCTGCACAGCTTCAGGGAATGACGCCAACAACAGCTTAACAATATCCGTGTGTCCATGATAGCAGGCAATGTACAGAGGGCAATACATGGTGACAGGATGAGCTCGTCCGTCTGCACCGGTGTCCAGGAGCGAGGATACTGCAGATGTGAGGCCTGCTTCTGACGCCCTGGAAATAAGACAGGTGGAAAGGTCAGCGGTGGTTTTATAGTAAGTAAATAATGTTGGATAATCCACACAGCATCATCTAGCCCCAAGCTAAGCAGAGCTTGTGTTATGGGTACTAGATGACTGATATTTTTTATTATACATAGCAAATACCCAGAACACCCGGAACAAATCTTTGTAGATCGTACAAACATTTGTCGCAGGGCGGTAATCGAGCCCGCAACCTCCTGCGTCGCAGGCGGGTCTTCGCCCGCCGCGCCACATCGGTCGTCAATACAGTGGAGACATTTGACCTCGGAAAGTTGGTAGAATTATCCCAAATTATAATTAATTATAAAAAATACTGCTGGAGGATCCAGGATCGTGTGCTGAATTCATAGTATCAGTTTCCGCGTCGATGTCCCTTCTACCAAGTGGTTTTGAGTGAGCTTTGAGGTCGGCGTTACTACCGAGAGAGCCCAACCGGGCCTCGAAGTGTGAGCTGCCGCGATTACCCTTCACCCATCGCCTTCTACACCTCGACTTCTGTTACTTAACCTCACTCATACGTATACCTACGTATGAGTAAGTAAAATAGTGTTAGCTTCAGGCGCTGCTACCGTGAGAGCTCAACCAGGCTTCGAGCTGTGAGCAGTCTCCATCGCTTTCTATACCTTCAGTACTGTTGCTTAACCTCACTCATACGTAACCACGTGTTATTTCTACCAAGCAGCTACGAGAAAGCTCACAGGAGCTTTGCGAGCTGTCGCCGCGGGAGACCAGCTCACGCAGCGCTGCATGCTGAGATAGACGCTCTCTTTCTAATGTATCTGGAAAGAAAGAAAGACCATTGTTAAACCATTCAAGTACAGTTGGGACAGAGGCCAGCACATCAAGCTATCTTCATCTGTGAAATTTATTTGATAATTTTTCACCTTCAAGACAAAAGCGTAAGATTCAAGTTCAACTGTGAAAATTTTATAGTTTGGGATAGCTAGATTTGCTGGGGTCTGTGATCCCCGATTGGTTAGGCAGAGGTTTATCGGTTAGGTCCACTTATATCTGTGTGGTTCATTCCTCAAAAGACCATCTCAGACACTAATCTGCATAGTCCTCGCATGAACTGAGCAAGACAAAAAAAAAATGTTTATTTCGCAACCATAATAAAACAAAAACAGTAGTGATTGGAGCCTCCTTTTAAGCAAAAAATGCCTGTATTAGGAGACTCCGCTCTTTCTCAGCAAGTTATTTTACAAAATAAACTTAAAAATTAAATATGCGAGGGTGTGTGTGTGTGTGTGTGTGTATGTATGTAAGTATTAAATGTTATTTAGTTAAATAAGTAATAATAATAACAGTATCCGGGTGAATGTGTAAATGGGGATGAGGGTGGGTTTGCGTGTGTTTGTGAGTGAGTGTGTTGATATAAGCGAGTGAGTTATGTGTTGCAAAGTAGCAATAGTGCCTCAGTATCCTCATAAGAAAATGGTTTAATCCAATTTATTACAATATTTTTACATGTATGTGCTTGTTTATTGTATATATAAATTTCCTTGTTTACTCTTTTATATAGTTGAGCAGATCTTATATTGTATTGCACAGCAACGAATTTCGTTTTAGTTTGAGGGATTTGAGAAATCATGTCTTTTCGTCTTTTGGATATAATGTTTGTATCGTAAGGAAGTGTCTTATGTTTTTTTAGTATATGTAATGTATAGTTTTCTCACAGAAAGCAGACCACTAATCTGGTATAGACTGTCCATAGGGTAAGACAACGTCTGGAATTTACAAGAACGTGCGACCTCGACGAAGAACATCACCATTATATCAGTATGTCCTTGTAGGGCGTCCCCTTCCAACGCTTCCACCTACGCAACATCACACCTTTACTCTCCGAATGATTCATTTCACCAGTTATGTTTAAGTCCCATGAAATAGGGGGCGAGCTTATTGTTATCGAAATCAAAATAAATATAAAAAACATTTGATAATTTGCGAGTATGGGTATAAAAGAAAAGGTCTTAAACATATAATAGGGTCCATTAGCCATATTCTACCATAAGGCATGCAAATTTACAAATACTCATTATTATATTTAAGAAAATAGAATTGAACTATAAAATACTTTATTTAGAATATCGAATGAAGCAAAATTAAATAAGTTTATCCTGTAAATATTCAGTAACAGAATAATATGCTTATTTTAGCAATAGTGTTTTAATGTTGTTTTTAAATATGTTTATATTACTTATCTCCAGAAATGAATTTGGCAAGTGGTTATACACTATGGATACGTATCCATCCTGTATATGCATACACAATATACTTTTCAAGTACGTATCATGACTCCGGACTGCTATTGAGAAAATCAAAATCAATATTCATTTATTCAAATCGGGCTGTGAATCAGCACTTTTTGAATGGCAAAAATTACATAAGACAGTGTCCCAAAACGCCCACCCTGAAGGGTGGGTGTTTTGGGACTTCCTCCACTACCGCAACTCTTTCCTTTAGAAGAGGCGGCGCAACAAACTCCCCAGATAAAAAATTAAACAGACAAAAAAAAATGGTCGTATTAAACTTTTTCAAAAGTGCATAGTGCTGACTGTACCTTGTATTTATAATCTTATCGTGCTTGTTAATCCAAATCCTATGATTTCGAAAAATCATGTTTTTACCCGTGGGCACCTGTAATAAGGATGTGTCCTAGGTAAAAATATATTAAGTCTATTTAGTCCGTCAGTAAGATTACCAAAAAATATTGGACACGTATTTTTTGCTTACTCAAATCAATAAACAGTGACAATGATATAGGACATCAAAGTTCAGGAAAAGGGGCGTGTGACGTCACTGTTACGTTACAAGTGTAGCACGGCGTGACGTCACGCGCAATTTCAACGGACTATATCGTCGTCATTTTTGGTTTACGTGACAAAAGAAAACATACGTGTCCAGTATTTTTAAGTAATACAACTTTCGGACAAATCAGCTTTTAAGGACTCTACCTTATTGGCTTAATGTTCCATATTCATTTGTTATGACTGTTAGCTATCCTATAAAAAAATAAATAAATTAAATTATTTGGTGATCGTAATACAGGTGATCGTCTGTAGCGGAAGTATTTATGACGATGATGCGATATTTATCGGATAACTATATAACGTTAAGTCACATCGAATCGTATGATACCAACTCACCATGCTGCCTCCAAGGATCGGCCACATCATCGCTGAAGTAATGGGAGACATCGTACGCCGTGTCTGCGTCACTGTCTTCAGGCTCACGCTGCGCGCGCGCAATTCTTTGAGCCGCACGACGAAAACGGGCCAGCATTGTAAAAACACTACTGTCTTTGGTTTTCACCCACTTATTTTTGAGGATAGTTTAGTACTGACGCATCATCATGTGCCAAGCCTTTGCCCAACTATGTTGGGATCGGCTGAATACCAGTATTTCACATGGAGCGATTTCCACTCGTAAAATGTATGCGGTGCCGCCATTTTATTGTGATTATAATGTCGAAACTAGACAATCTAATTAATTCAACCCAAGAACGTACAGACGCCAGCGCATCAAGCTACCCCGTCATCATCATCATCATCTGCCTAGCCTTTTCCCAACTATGTTGGGGTCAGTTTCCAGTCTAACCGGATGCAGCCGAATTTGACGACACGGTTGGCGCAGTGGTTGAGCCATCCGCTGCTGCGCCGCGTGTTGTGGGTTCGATCCCCGCACGGCACAAATATTTGTATGACCTACATATATGTGAGTTTAAATGTTTGTAAACGCACCCACGATAGAGGAGAAATTCCTAGTGTGGGGCAACGTTTAAAAATTAAATAAAAAACTATGCTTTAAGGGGGTGGGGGGGATGTTAAAGTTCGAAGGGAAAAGTGCTAGTTTAAATATAAAATGCGATCTAAGTTTCAACTTAAATTGAATTGAACAAAGTCATCATCCTCTTACCCTTATCCCAATTTATTTGGGGTTGGCGCAGCAAGTCTTCTTCTTCCATACCTACACCTCTATTTGCCGTCATCTCAGGAGTCACCTCCTTCTTAGCCATATTATCTTTCACACAATCCATCTATTGTAACCTAGGTCTCCTTCTACTATTGTAACCCTCTACATTCATACTTAAAACTCCTCACAACATGGTCCTCATTCCTTCGCATCACGTGTCCATGACAACCGATTTCCACACAATTTCGCGGTCACCGGCGCCACTTTCAGACTTAATTTGTTATTCCACCCATTCGCGTAACACCACACATTCCCTTAGCATTGAATTGAACAAAGTATACAATTTAAATTGTACTGAACAAGGTACGAAAACAAAAAGAAATAGACAAACTTAATAAATATTGTGTAAGAGTCATATAACAAGATAAAAAAAAACTCAAGTAAACACTTTCAGTCACCTGATACATAAATATAGAATACCCAAATATGTGCGCGTGCGAAGGTACAAGTCAACGAGCAAAGGTTAAGGTGAATGCACAGTGGCAGCTCGCAAAAGTCAATTTGTTACAGTTTTTTGCTGTGTGTAAGGCTCAATTTACACTGCCGCGGAATGGAATGGAAGCGAATTTTTGCAACGAAATTGTACATAGCATAATGAACTTTATGTCAATTGCATCCGCCTATAACCATCACCTGGGCCGAAATCCAAACTCCGAGCGGCAACTAACAATATCCAGAACAACCCAACAACACTTTTCCCCGACTCAGGAATTGAACCCAGGACTAAGAAGCGGCGTCTAACGACGCAATCTGTCACTTGTCCAAAGATCAAAAGCCTCATTTCTTTAAAACGACACAACTATGAATAATAATAATAATAACTATAATGCATGAAGAAATAAAATAAAATAAATAATCACAGGCCATCGAAAAATTCATCCACATCGTTGTCAATGGGAAAAGTGCCCAGAAGGCAGCATTGCCACGTTGAACAGCAGTGCTGATTCTTTGGCCAAAAAAAGGCCAGCCCTCTGGTCACGGGAAGAGACGACCAAACGCTTTGCGATTTCTCGAAAAACTAAATGGGCACACGGACCCCATTGCCCTAGTATTTCAACCCCAAACGGCTCAAACATATAACTTCCAATTAGGTTGTTGTATCCAAAAGACTGATTAATTATTTGATAGCAAAAACGCAAATACTCTATAATATATTTCGCCCGTGCCGTCTTGAATCTTGATACAGCTTCAGTATCGAGTTACATAAGGAGATAGATAATTACATAAGGATATACCTAAGTCAGTTGACTTAGGTATATCCGTATCACTTTAGCGACCTGTCCTTTTTCTGTCTGACCACATGTCAGACTGTTGTAATGACATTACAAAGTTATCCATGGACTAGCACTTGTCCCGCGACTTCGTCCGCGTGGATTTCGTACTTTTCCCTTCGAACTTTAACATCACCTCCAACCCCTTTAAAGGGTAGTTTTGAAAATAAAATATAGCCGTTACTCGCTGATAATGTAGCTTGTAGGTTCTTAAGTATTTAATCCAAAAATATTTCCTCTTTATTATATTGCAACCGGAAGAATTTAATAGAACGACATCCAACAATTTTAACTTTTTACCAATATAGAAAGAAGCATTGAATTATTTTTTGTCAGTTTTTCCTAATTTCTACGGTTTTTTTCTCAGATTTTTTCTGTAAAAAAACCTTTTTAGAAATCTAACCTAACATAACCCATTGATTTGTTTTATGCGTGTCGTAAAAAATACCGTATCTCATTGGATTAGATAGAAATGATGATGTGTCTATACTCCATGACTTTATATTGTTTTAAGTGAAGAAGAGAATAATAAAATACATTAAAATTAAAATAGGCCGGCAAAAACTCTACACTGGGGGACTAGCCCAGAATCATGTACTGAACCCGTGGTATTTGTTTGTGTGTTTATATAATATAAGTATAATATAATAATGCTGGATAATCCACACAGCACCATCCAGCCCCAAGCTAAGCAGAGATTGTGTTATGGGTACTAGATGACTGATATACTTAATCAGCTTAATCAGCATCCTGCATCGCAGGTCCGCCTGCGATGCAGGAGCATCGCAGGCGGACCTTCGCACTCAGAAGCCTCTTTTTAAAAAGAGTAGCCACAAGCATTACGCACCAAGCTTACTTCAGGCGAGTTGGCAATTTCGGACTGATTCAAGTTCCTTCAAAATGCTTTTCCTTTACCGTTGTTTGTTATGTATGTTAGACATTACTGATGTCTAACATAAACTTAGATTGTACATAACAACTGAATTTAAAAAGACACATTTGATTCTTGCCTGGATTTGAACCTCCAATCTCTTGTATATGAGTAAAGGTAAAAGTTATTTTAAAGTTAATGGATATGACAATAATCTCCCTTAAAATATTACAGAGTTTCGTTAGTTGATTTATTAAGATGGCTCCCACTACTTACAATACTAAATTATCTACACAAATATTCTAAAGAGGAAGGATTTGTATTTCTGTATATTTGTAATGCGTAAACTCAAAAATTACTGGTCTGATGTCAAAAATTCTTTTACTGTTAGAATGCTATTTAATAGCGTATATAATAATAAATCCATAAAAGAATTTTTATGGATGGATAAATTTTTTATCCCTGAATAACATAGTAATCACCATAATAACATACACTTTATTTTCAAAACTACTCTTCAAAGGGGCTAGAGGGGATGGTAACACCTTAACTGCGAAACAACGAGACACAATAGAAAATGTATTGTTTGTCAGTCATTTGGTGTTAAAGTAAAAGAACTAAATCTACACAGACAAAGTCGCGGGAGAAGTACTAGCTTATTCAAATATACCTACTTAATACATTTTAGAAGACGTTTTCACTAAGGAAAAGAATTAAAGAAGATAAAACCAGAAATATTTAATTAGTTTTTAAAATAAATATTTTTTTAATATGAATCTATGTTTTGATAAAATTATAAGTATAAAGTGCAATATAAAAATATTGCACTTTCATACTTTAGACTCTGATATCGTCGTCATCATTGTCATCCTCCTGCCTGTGTGCTAATTTACTTGGGGTGGACGCAGTGTGTATTCTTCTTCCATATATCGCTATCAGCCAACATCTCAATAGTCACCTCCTTTCTTGCCAAATCTCCTCTCACACAATGTATTCATCGTCATATTTTAGACTTTGATATAATCGTGGGAATATCATGCTGAGACCAATGGTTTAAATCATAAAGTAAAGCGAAACTACAACCATAGGAGCGCTTTAGTTTGTATTCGCTTTGACATCGGTACCTGCATTTTATAATTTTTAACACTTAACTGCATAGTTTTTGTATGTAATAAAAATAGTTATTTGTGCAACAAGAGAGCAAAGTCGTTTTTGCTGCGAGTGCTGATTTTGAATCCTGAGCAAGCGAAGGATTCAAAGATTGAATCACGAGCGTAGCGAGTGTAACACACATGACTTTTCACTTCAGCAGCTAGAACACTTTAGGAGATAAAATAATAAACAGGAAAAGATTGAAATAACTATTTATTGTGAATCAAAATGATTAACATTGTAGGTAGAGGTACCAATTCAATAAAATGGAACGTTTTAAAAGTTAAAAGAAAAATTACTGCAAATTAAGAGTAGGTATCTAACAAATTTGTTTGGCAACGTATGTTTCAATATGCAAGTTATGTTTTGTTTTTAAGTAGCTTTCAACATTGAGTAAATACTCCACATTGTAGATGATCGCTAACTAACTAACTCTTCCGGTGTTAAAATACTGTTCTCGATGCTAGTTTCACTCATATTTTACGATTATTTTAATATTTTTTAACTTATTCAACTCTTTACGCCAGTCACAAAATTTGATTCCCGCTTTTTTATTTAAATTAAGGCGTGTTCGGAAATAGCACCCATGATATTTTATTATTCAAAATATATTACGTAACATTAATGAAACTAGAAATAAATATTTACAGATTAAATATCAGTTTTATTTGCAGCAAATACTTATTTTCGTTTAAATACAACAGTTACTTAAAAAATCAATAAATTGCATTAAAAGATATAATTATCTTTATGCAAAATTTATTTAGTTAGTACGAAATTCCGAACGTGTTTGTCTTTGAGGTCGAATTCAAAATCAGAACTTCGAAAAGGCTGGTCTTTGTCTCTCTCTCTTTCTAACGGCAGGAAAGATATAGAGTGTGAATGTTTCGAATTGTATGATTAACCCAAGGCTGAATAAGATATTCGTGGCTTACTGAAAACAAAAATTAAAAAGTTACTTTGTCTCACCCAGTAAGCAAAATTGTATTTTGCTCACTGATTTTAGGCAGCAAAACCTACATGTTTGAGCTACTGAAGTGAAAAAACAATTTTTTCATAGTTCAGTGTCAAAGTACCTTGTTTATGATTCATAATAATTCGTACTTAAATGAATTCGACATTGATTCGCCAGCTTTGTTAATCAGTGGAAATATTTGTCTCTCAGGATTTTTGTCAATCTTTCACAGGATTTTAAAACTACCTACCCACATTATAATGAATATAATTCTCGCTCATTGTTCGGCCTTAATTGCAATCGCAGATTTGAAATTAAAAATGTCTCGTAGTTACTGCAGCTACATCGAAGAATGGCAGAGGAGGAAATCAGTGCTGATCAGAAGTCTTTTCCATGATATTCCAAGTAAGATAAAACTTCCATAACCTTACCATATTTACCTTACGGGTAGTCAGAAGCCCGAAAGTCGGACAACCAATCTTACTAAGATGTATCGTGTTGCCCAGTAACTGGGTTGTGGTCAGATAGGCAGTCGCTACGTGTAAAATACTGGTATTCTGCTACATCCAGTTAGACTGGTAAAGGATTGGGAAATGGCTAGGCAGATGAGTCGGTCAATTTAATTCGTTGTTAAAACAATGTTCTCCTCTCCTTCGCAAATTAGTAATTATGTCTGTTGTATTGTTGTTATTAAACAATCGCAAGTTGCAGTAAAACCCCAACATAGTTAGGATAAGGCTGTCTAGCCTTATCCTGGTTGATGACCGTATCTAGATACGAAACTCTTCTCGTGCCCGTGGAGCCATATGGTATTAAGAATCCATCTAATGTCTCGCACATGTGAGACTTCTCCGTCTGCCTACTCGATGCCACTGCGTGGTCACGTAACTGTTCTGTGCGGCGTGGCGTCGACCTCACGTGCGGCGGGGCGTCACGCGGCGCGTCGGACTTACGTAAATACCGCCGTACAATACGTATGTCCAACGCGCCGCGTAACCCTACACCGCTGCCGACGTCGACGTCCCGCTTCTCTCAGAACCCTATCACACACTAGCACCATAAAATAGATATTTAGATACGGAATACCGATTTAAACAAAGATCAAATCAAATCAAATCATTTATTGCAATCCATGATGTAGTACACTTACAGGTGATAAAATAAACATTTAGATTATAGGTACAGGTTTTGTTACCAATGACTTGCGGCAAATCGTACACAGACCTGTGTCCATGACATTTTTTTTTTTAATCAAGCTATACCTGAAAGTGAAGAATCAAGTGAAAGAGATATTGAACGAGCTCATGGGAAAAAAGGCTCGGCTCAGGCTTCTGCAGATCAAACTGCAGAATCTGATGGAGTGAGAATAAATGATCCAGAATTTAGTGAAGGAGAAGAATCCCATCTTTCTACAATCGATAATAATGTTATGACTGCAATTGAAGAACTTAATGAAACAAAGAATGCGCACCAATCTACAAAAAGTAGCTCTTTTTCGAGTGAAAAGGAAGTTAAATCCAACGAATCTGAAGGTGAAAAAGAATTGAAAGCATCAAATGTTGACCCGATGGAGAAATATGTAGAATCTAGTGAAGGTAAGGTTTACTTAAAAACTTAATTGGCAGATATATTTGAGCCCGATAATTTTGACGACCGATGTGGCGCGGCGGGCGAAGGTCCACCTGCGACGCAGGAGGTTGTGGGTTCGATTCCCGCCTTGGGACAAATGTTTGTACGATCTACAAAGATTTGTTCCGGTTTTTCTGGGTATTTGCTAAGTATAATAAAAATTTATATCTATGTAATGTATTATATTAAGTATATCAGTCATCTAGTACCCATAACACAAGCTCTGCTTAGCTTGAAGCTAGATGATGCTGTGTGGATTGTCCAGCATTATTTACAAACGCCAGTGCAATGGGGGCAGGTATTTAGTTTTTTCGTACATTCTAAAGCGTTTTCGTCGGCTCTTCTCACATGACCAGAGGGCTGGCCTTTTTTTGGCCAAAGAATCAGCATTGCCATTCAACGTGGCAATGCTGCCAGCCTTTTTGGCGCTTTTCCCGTTGACAGTGATACTTTTTTTCCTTTTATGTATATAAAGGTTTCCATAAAGTAATCTTTATTAAAAAAAATCTGTTGAATTTGCTTCAAGTTTCTTACTAATTTGAAAACTTAGGTGTTAAATAAATAATAACTTAAGTTACTCATTATAGCATCATGCTATGATCCAGCTGTTTTGGAAATTAGCCGAGGCATATAGACCGACGGTTTTTTTTACAAATTTTTTTTGGGTATAACTACCGTATATAACGCAATTAGTAAAAAAAATAACGTTACAAACATTTCAGTATTATGTAAACTGCATAATAATTATAATGTTTTTGCTGTGGCATGGTTGACGCAGTGGCTAAGCGATTGGCTGCTGCGCTGCGTGTCGTGGTTTCTAATCCCTTACGGAAGAAGTATTTGTATGGCCTACAGGTAGTTATTCTAAATCTGGCTGTTTGTGTATGCGAGTTTAAATGTTTGTAAACGCACCCACGATACAGGAGAAATTCCTAGTGTGGGGCAAGGGTTTAAAAAAAAATATGTTTATTTCAGGTCCAGACTACAGACAAATAACAACAGCAGCTGTCGTCCATTTTGATGGAACCCAGGATGCTGAAGAACGAGAGAGTCAAGTCTACGAAGACTCCATCAAAAGTGACATACTGCCAACGAGGAAAAGGACAGTGGTGATACATCGCAATGCTGATGTTGACGATAGAATTGAAGTCTTAGCAGCATTGGAAGATAATGAGGGTACGTAATTAATGTTTGAAGCTGTTGAAGATAGGTGAGGTAATCTACTGGCTCGCTAATCTTGGTCGATCTGACCAAGGATATGACTGAACAATCCCACTCATAGCTATGTACACGCGTAGTACAACACACAGAAAACGTATCATTCATCGCATCATTCATTCGTTCATCGTCAGTAACGCGGCGCAGTGTGCGTTTCGCCTTAAACATAGCTGGCGACATTTGGGTTTTTATGGATATATAGCTCTGTCAAACCCTTTGAGGAATACGCCAGTTATGTTAATTTAGAGTGTTTTTTAATAAAACTCGCAATGTTACGAACCACATATAATCATAATAATAATATAGCCTTTATTGCTGTTTTTTTTACAATAACTTAATACATGCCTACTTGCTAAAAACTAAATGGGTGAATTTCAACAAGAGATTTTTATGTATCATTTCGGTGGGATTTTTTTATTTCAATGCAATCTATATATTTTTAGTGACAAATAATACTTTAGTCTATTTTATAACATTGTGCGTGAGTGGACATCAAATATTATCAAAACTTACATAAATATTTAAGGATAAAGTTTTAAGAGTCCACTGAAATTAAAAGTGTCCACCGAAATGATAAAAATTACCACCGAAATGATAAATCCACCGAAATGATACAGCTAAGAACAACCGTGCCCCCAGCCAGGGTTCCGTACTTTGTTAGGTTTGATTTCCACAAATTTTAGATAAACACTGAGACAGGACAGTACACAGTTTTTTTAATATCATCATTAATATACAGATATTACAGTTAGTATTATTACATATATCATTCTTTGAGGTTACAATAACCTCAAAGAATGATATTAATGTAATGTAATGTTTATTATGATATGAATGAATAGTTTCTTTACTTTTATAACCTTTGGTAATTTTTGTGGTTGTTGTTGTGTGAAAATGTTGGAAAACTTTATCGTAAATGCTGGAAACCTTAAATAAATATTTTTGCTTGTTTATGTACTAATACTAATTTACTTGATATATTTTCAAAAGAATCAACGTATCGCGATTAGAAAGCTTAAAGTTTCTGATTAATATGATGGTTGCATTTGTAAGTTATGCCATTAATAGTAATACCTAATGTCTACCTATTGCACTAAGAGAAAAATGCTAGGTATAATTTAGTTAAATTGGTAACGAGAGGAGAATAGTGTTTCTACAGGTATATCAGTAAAACTTCTAAAATTAAATCAACTCTTATATTTTTAAAATACAATAAATGAATAAGAAACATTATAAAAATATCTTAGTAGTAATAGCTTAGTACTTTTAATCCTTTTACATAAACGTATGAAACATAACAGAAACCTGAGATTGAGATCACTTTATTCTTAAATTACTACAACAATATAGAAACGTACATATCTAAATAGAACAAAAAACAACAAAGTTTTGTTCTACCTATAACTATAATTCGCAATTATGTATAAGTAATTCTTATACCTAATGCGAATTATAGTTATTCCAATAAAACAGTCTTTCTGGGTACGTATTTACGAGTAGGTTCAAGTATGTAGCTTAAAGATTAATTTTTCATCATGTCACTTTAAATCACACAATTATTTCTCAAATTCACTAATCAGCCTCTTTTCATGACTATAAATATAGGTTTTTAATTTAGATATGTACCTAATAAACAAATCTTCTTTAATTATCACACCACAGCACGTCTTTACTATAATTATTATAGTCATCAGTCTTACCTAAAACAAGTCATGCCATTAAATGACAGCAAATATTTAAAAAACTAAATATACAATAACAAAAATCAAAAAATATTCAAATCAGAACTGGACGAAGACGAAGATAATCTTCTTACTTTTCTCTTCTTGGCTGTAATCATGATTTCTTCTTCGCTGTCAATATTTCTTGTCCGTTCATACTTTTCAATAATTTCAGTATCATAGTTTTCAAAAAATGAACACGATGGAGTGCTAAATTCATTGAAGTTTTCATATTTTTCGAGCAATGATTTGGGTATTATCGATGATTCCTGCTCATTCTCTCCTTTTTGATTATTCATTCCATCAAAGGAATGGGATGTTGAGGGCTTAATAATTGATATTTCAATGTTTGTGATTGAGTGTGTGTGTGGTTCATGTATGAAACTATTCCTTTGTAATTTTTTGGAAAGATTCTTTTCATTGAATGGCTTGGGACGTAGTACTAATTTTTCTGACAGTTGAATTGGACGCAGATGTGCTATATTTGTATTATTTGCAAAATTCGTTGATTGAATCCCAGTGAAGTCATGAAAACCTAAATGCTTGCCGTGAGGGCACCTAATAGTTTTATTTAGGCATTCTCTTTCAATACAGGACAGATGTCGAAGTGCCAAACGGTTTCCTGACTCTTTAGACCAAACAACTTGGTGAACTTTCATAGTTCCCGGAAAAGTCTTTAAGTCTTTGGGCAAGAGCCAATCTTTTTCTGTCACCTGATAATCTTCAACTGTTTCAATTTTCACACCTTTAACATAACACTGTAGGTTTTGTACCAGCGATTCAATATTGGTAATATCATGTTGATATGAGACTTGTTTATCTAGCGTTCTCTTTAATACTCCACCCACTCCATCTGCTGCGCTTTTTCCATGACCACACTCACAATAGTTCCAAATTATGTGGGTCAGCATCGGACAATAGGAGGATAACTGAGTTATTATATATAATATATTTTTATTCCTGTATTGCGCAGATGGTGAGTCAGAAATAACGTAAAGTTTACGAACCAGAGGAGCAGTTATCTCAATTTCTTGCAAAACAGGAATGAGGTGTGCCCATACTGCAGCAGCATCATGCCTTAAAGAGGTACTTACAGTACAAAATGACTGAGTTTTGCAAGTTTCGTTGTCGAGTTTGAAATATATTACGACAGTATGCAAAGTGAACTGTTGTCTGCTACCACCAAAATGAAGGGATTGAATTTCGGATCCATATTTGGCATTATAATTTTCACTGAAATCAATTTGTATAATACAGTCTTCCGTAGTCATATTTTCTTTTAACGTTTTGAAAGCTTGATTTTGATTTTTATTATTGACGCAATGTTTAAGGAATGGTTTCAGGCTATCTTCGAATTTTTTTATTAAATCTAGTGGTTTCACCCAACGCCTTACTTTTTCAACTTTAATAGCAGATTTTTCTACATTATTTTTGACATATATGCTTTTATTCTTCTCCCAACCCCAATACGCTATGTTCACTTCATTATTAAACTCTTGATAATCAATGTGTCTATTTTTACAACTTGAGCATATTCTTTGCAGACAATCGATGTTATCTTTACTACAACATAGGCTACTTAAAACGTCGGATATTGTATTTTCTTTGATAAGGCGGTTTCTTTTCATAGATTCAATCAAAAGTTTCATATTTTCGTGCTTTTCACATAGGCATGTATTTCGTGCATTCACATTTGGTTGAGTGACCCAGAAAGGCTTCATTCTTGAAAATGTTGAATAGCTTATCGGTGGTTCTCCTGATCCCAAATATTTCAAGTGTAAATTTTTAAGTGTGTCTGTCAATAGTCTTTTTTGTTTTTTTAATCCATGTCTAGATATGGTGTCATTTTTTCCAGGACACAGTGTTGAATTTTCATCATCTTCTAAAAATTTCACCACCCTCCTGAGAATTCGATTTTTTTTTTCATCAGGTTTTATGACTTCTACTGCTGGTTTTTCTCCTTTTTGGGTACTTTTCTTCAAAATCATATGATTGCTTTGTAGTCTGTTACACCTTTTTTTGAACATTTCTTTTTCCTTAGTGACCTGTAATAATTTGTTTTGTAATTCTGTTATTAGCTTAGTTTTAGTTTTTTGATATTTTCGAAATTTGTCTTTAAGTCCTCGCTTGAATTCTACAGATGTAATTGACGAGTCTGAAACAGGGCTGTTGGGGCATAATGTTGACTCGATACTACTTAGATTTGATGGACATGTTATTCGTTGTACGCCACTTGGTTGTACACAATGAGTGCCAGTTACTACATTGTCATCAATATGATGTTGAATATTGGAACCAATTGTACTATCGCTATTCATCGGCAAGCAGCGCCGAGCCGAAGATGGATTCCCTTGACGAGAAGTGCTTGGACCAGGATTGCTATAGTCAAAATTTACAAAATTTTGATGCGTTGATAGCAGGGTTTGTCGTGGACTGCTTGTGTATACCCGATGAAAGCTTCTAGCTTCTGTAGTATTAGAACGTTGGATTTGGATATTCGTACTAATACTATTGCTGTTCAATCGTAAGCTGCGCCGTAAAGTAGGCAAGAAGGAACTGTGACAGGAAGTGCTTAGTCCAGGACCATCACTTTGATCCCCAATTGTCTCATCCAGAGGGTTAGCACGAGCCGCTATAGGAGCTGGAGCTGCTCTAATTTTTTTTCTTTGGTAATAAGCAGCAGCACTTATTTTGTTTTTTCTTCTTAGGATTCTTAATTTTTTAGGGGTCATTAGATGCCTTGAAACAATTAATCCCGCTGCTTTTTTTCTGGCATACCTTTCTCTGTCTTTTCTCAAAAACTCTTCGCGTGAGACTTCATTGCTCTTAATTCTCTCTTTTCTTCTTCTTTCATACAACCTCCTTTTTTCCAACCTTTCTTCTCTAGTCTGTTGCTTAGGCCGCGGCATCCTAAAATCAAAATACACGCTTTTCAATTTTCTTCTTTCTCATATCCACAGACATACATTCATACACACTATACTATGATCCTATAAAATACTATACCTTCAGATACACCACGCGCTCACACACTAGCTCTCTTGCATTGACTCAGACAAACACTCTCACAGGCAATTTCTCATCACATAGGTATATCTCTTTTTTTTTCATATAACGTTTAAATGCTCTTTAACTTATTTGTTATATCTTGTAAAATTAAGAAATTTTGTAATTATATCAAATATTATTTATTATTGTTATTTACACGTAATAAATGATATAAAAATAAAGGTAAGTGACTTATATTGAAGGTAAACCCTCGAAATAATTATTTTGTTGACAATTAGTAGGTATAATAATCTACACTGTGGTGACCCACACACTCATCACATTTTCGTTGAGCCGAACAAATGTGTATCTAAAGTATAGTAAACATGTACTAACTACATAGATATATGTATATATTATATATCTTAAGCACAAATATTACACAACAAATACACCTAAATAATCTAATCGACACTCTAGGTAAAAGTAGGTACATTACAAAACTATGACTTTGTATTTGACACCAGGATCTCTAAAACTTTATGTTTTTATCATTTCGGAGATACTTTTAATTCCGGTGGACTGTAATTGGTATAACAGTCCACCGAATCCACTGAAATGATAACACTGAGATGATAAAATAGAGGTTAGTTCAACATTTAACTCCGAAAAAAAATTATTTAAAAAATATGAACACTACTCAAACAAAACAGTACTTACTGCGAATTTAATACACAATTTTGAAACAAATTAAACAAATCTAGCACGAGTTATAACAGCCACCGAAATGAAACTATTTTTGTCCCCATATTACTGAAATGATAAACTTACTTTTTTGGCGGGAAACCGCAAGACGTTGGGACCGGTGCGTTCGCGCCGAGAGCTTAAGCCGGACTGATCCGGAGTGAGAAAAGGTGAAAGGGGCGTAACAACGCAATGTTGATGTGGCTATTCTACTAAAACTTACTGTCCTCTGAAATGATAACTTTTTTCCAGACAAAAGTTGACTGCCTGTCAAATCCATGAGAAAGAAGATAAACAAACAAAAATTGTTTTATTTGATCGAATATATTATAATTTAATGATAACAAAATCAATTTAAATCCATATTACGAATGTATTTGCAGGAGAAGGTATGTTATGAGCGGAATTGGGTTCAGGACAGGTCACCGTGATGATAAAATAACACTTTGTAATTTTTTTTTTGGGTATATTAGAGGGTAGATACCAATGATTTTTTTTGCCAAGGTAGAGAAATACTTACGTTGTTGAGAAAAAATATATAAAATTAATAATCAGCACATTGCACTACCGTTCTCAGGTTTGCCGTGTATTTTTTTGCTTGGGCAATTCACCCAAATGTACATTCTTGTTCTAATTTATATTAAAGTGATCGGCAACTGGTTGCTTTTGTTGAACAGTTTGTCTGTCGACAAAGGCCAGGAAAGGTCAAATAGTCACACTCAGCTTCAAATAAGTAACTAAAAATAAGTAAGCTAACAATGTAGCGATTTTATCTCTGCAAATAAATAAATCGGAATTATTTCTATAATTATAGCTGATAGTGATATCATCGCTAAAGATACAAAATCTAAAAACAAAGCTATAAAATAGAAAATAATAGGTACTCTTAATTGTAAGAATAATATTGTGATAACCCCTTGTTATATTATAAGTTACTGAAATTTGCAGTTATTCCCAAGAAATAGGGGGCCATCAAAAATATACCTCGCCTTTACTGAAGTAATCGTATATATCTTGGAAAATTGTAGGTATTACCAGTATTAAGTATGTAGGTGCATAATTAATTAAATTACACAGATAGGTATTCCATTGTTTTGGCCCGTTAATTTTCTCATGAGACATGATAATCCGTTAGGTTAAGCCTTGAAGAGGCGAAGACAGTGGTGTCTCTGCATGCGTAGCATATCCTACTTTATATAAGGCGTTTGGTGCATGGACCGACAAGACTTTTTGGGGGGTTGGGGGGGTAATGCGCTAGTTTTCCCCCATAGACTATGTGCGAAGTGCCACGGTAGTTTAGATGTGTTATTTTTTAGTTTTTTTTTAATCACCCGGAATCTTGCCTTTAAACCGTCATAACTTTTTTGTTTGTGGTATAAGCAGAAGCTTATGCAGTATGTAACTTATGCAAGTCGACTCTTGTTGTATGATTTATGTCTTATAGCATATCGTTGGAAAGGGTAATAACTAAAAAACTTTTTAGGAGCCAAGCCGCAGAGGTTCTTGATGCTTCATTGGTGGCGTTTCTTCCTATCCATCGTCATAAAACAATCATCATAAGCCCACTTCAGTGCCTATTCAAGCTGGGCTTACTTGGAGAAGCTGGACGCTTGCAAACTTGCGACTTTTCCAACTATTTTGGGGTTGGTTCCAGTGTAATCGGATGCTGTTGATTACTATAATCTGACATGGAGTGACTGCCTATCTGACCCCTACAACCCAGCTACTGGGTAACCATACTCTTTAGTGAGACATGGTTGCCAGATGTAGGCTGCACCCGTGACTTCTGTTAAAGATCTACAAATGATAGCAGGGACCTTTCCAAGGCATGGGTTTCGGTATGTAAATAATGGTCTATCCACGGACTGACCTCGGCAAGCGTAGCTTAACCTACAATCGACACTTGTGGCTGTTATTTCTTAGCCACAATCCAGATATTAGCTGATATTACCTCGTGTTTTTTTAACAACAGTCCTGGAAATCGGTTGTCATGGTATGGGCATGTGATGCGAATGAATGGACCATATTGTGAGGAAAGTTTTGAGTATGAATGTGCAGGGTTGACATGAGTAGAGGAAGACCAAAGAAAAGATGGATGGATTGTGTGAAAGATGATATGGCAAGAAAAGAGGTGACGCATGAGATGACGGCAAATAGAGATGTATGGAAGAAGAAAACATGCTGCGCCGACCCTTAATAAATTGGGATAAGGGCAGGAGGATGATGAGTCCTGTAATCCGCAACTTGCGATTAATTGATTATAACTAACCCTTTTCAGATCCAGGAGCTGACCCAACTATTGATGAAAGCGAAACCACTGAAGAAGACTTCGAAGAAGCGATAAGTCCTGAGCCAGATGCTGGTCACGAAAACTTTGAAGAGATGACACCTCAGCCAGATGCGACCAATAAACATGTTGCAGAAGGGAGATTACCTCAACAAGATAATACTGAAGAAGATCTTGAAAAAAGGAGAGCTCATCAACCAGTCCCTTCGGACGAAGATTCTAAAGAAATAAGTACTCATCAACCAGAGTATAGCGAAGAAGGTTTTGAAGGCATGGGAACTCCTTATCTAGACGATTTCGTAGACTTTAAAGAAATGGGTGCTCAGCGACTAGAAGAGGTTTCTGAAGAAATTAGAGCTCTTCGGCTAGTTCCTATCGGAGAAGACATAACACACCGAAGCAACACTGAATCAACCACTGAGCATACAGCATTATCACATGAACCGACCGGTCTGACGTCGTCATCACAAAATGGCGTCGACAACAATATTTCTGAAATTCAAACTTCGAACGAAATAAATGAAATTTTGACATCAATATTTAATGAAAGTCGCAATAAAGATCAAGCTCCGAGCTCTGGCAGGAAAAGAAAATTAGTAGATAAATCGATACAGACAGTTTCGACTAGTCGAGTGACGTGGGATGACATCCGCTCGAACTTCTTTATAGGGACGCCAAAGATATTTAGGCTTTGCGCTTGTTCTGACTATGTATGTAATTAAATCAAGACCTGCTTGCACCAGAAATCCTTACAAGCGTTTATCGCTAAACATATTACTTAAAACAAAATACTGTCTCTGTCATATTCTAATTATGAATTACTAGAAGATGGCAGAATAGGGATGTGTCCTAGGTAAAAATATATTAAGCCTATTTAGTCCGTCAGTAAGATATATACCAAAAAATATTGGACACGTATTTTTTCACGCACATCAAAGTTCAGGAGAAGGGGCTTGTGACGTCACTGTTACGTTAAAAGTGTAGCACGGCGTGACGTCACGCGCAATTTCAACGCACTATATCGTCGTCATTTTTAGTTTACGTGTCAAAAGAAAAAATAGGTGTCCAGTATTTTTGAGTAATCCAACTTTCGGACCCATCAGATTTTTTAAGGACACTATCCCTATTATGTTTTAACACATTCACTGCCACGCAATTAACAACAATATAAAACTATTGTTAACACGAGTTAAGTCGTCGTCTGGCACTTAACGTGTTAAATAAGTTTATCGCTGTCAGTATTTAGTGATGCTGAGTGGTTCAAGAGAACCTAAGAGTCAATCAAAATAATGTTGAACATTATATAATTCTTTAATATGATCCAAGTGACACACACAGTCACCTACATTAATGTCAAAAATATTAAGTAGTTCAATCGCTCTAATGACTAATCGCATAAACGAAAACATTTCGTTGTTAGTATGTAAGATAATAAGTAAGTACAGAGGCCAGCACATCAAGCTACCCCAGTGTGTCAAATTTCTTTGATAGATCTTCAACTTTACCTCGAATGAATAAGGATCATGTTCAGTTGGGAAAATCTGACAGTTTGGGGTGCCTTGATGTCTGTAGTTCCTAAAAATGTTAACTTTGTGTTTCTACTTTTATTTACAAACTGTGATTTTTATTTTGAATTTTATTTGAATTAATATAAATAGTTTCTTCTTAAGAAACTATTTATATTAATCATGTTTATGTTTATACAAGTTTGTGAATTTGTTTTGAGTTAAAATAAATATTTTTCGTTGTAACTTTTAATCTTTATCTTTATCTGTATTTAACATTATATGTCTGTGTATGTGCGTGTATGTGTATTGCTAAATTAACCAGTCTTATATCATATTCAATAAGATTAGGTTTCAATACAAATTTATAAACGATACATACTAAAGTCCATGCATTAACTCATTTTTAAACTTTGTCTGTTTGGTATCTCCCCATCTTTTAAAGTGTCCCTCAAGGCAGTTCTGTTTTTTCATACGAGGTGGAAAATCCTCTTGGATATCCGCCCTGAGGGGGCGCAGGGGTCTCTCAGACTCTTACTGACTAAAAACTACACCGGTGTTTCATCTCACACCTTCACCGGAAACATACGATCCTTCCGCAACCCCCGGCTGGTACCGGCCTGGTCCAACCTTATTTTATCCGCGTGAAAGTTGGAAACCATCTCACGGAAGCATGCAGTCAAACGAGTACAGTGGTTACATATATGTGGTTGACTGTACAGCCGACACAAAAAGTATTATAATTATGTCCTTAGTGCTAACCCAGGTCTAAGATTACCATGGTGCTGCATGCTGTGCAGGCACCACGGTACAGGGAGTTATTGATTTACAAACATAAGTACTAGTACAAACTTCAACTGATTTTCTGGGCTAGCTGATATCCCAACAGTCCAACAAATAGTGTCAAGTTAGATTGAATTTCCACTTTACCAATCTGTGAAGACCAAAATAACACATTTGTCATTGTAAACCACAACAATATTTTAGGGAAATGGAACGTTTACAATTATGAATGAAGTATGAAAACGTCATTAATTTTATTAGAGTGAGGTTATGTTGTCAAATCAGCGACATTTTGTTTCGAGAAATTCATTTTTTTCCTAATTAAATCACTATCATACAATATAGTTACTTAAAATGTCTCTAACAGAAGGTCCAGTGAAGGAATTAGTCGACAAATTCGTCGATCTAATAGGAAAATTTGTGTCCGACATAAAAACGGTACGTTGGATTATTTCTTCATTGTATTACACTTCTATCTTTCAGAATCACATTTTCTGTAAGAAAAGCTTTCTTACAGAACATGTCTTGTTTATTTTACATGGTTTACAATACTATAACTGGCTGTTTTCAAGATAAAACATGCACAAGCATTTTGATGTCATTAAAACTCATTAAGTATTGCATCAGAATTCATAAATACAATATGTCAATAATATATATATCCTTTAATATGGTATAAGTCAATTTATAGGCGCTCAACACGAGAATTTAAGGGTTATTGTATAAATCACAATAATTAAGACCTGTCTTGTATGGATCAAAACATTAGGCCACAAAACAGATAAATGAAAAGCAGTTGCATGCAGCCATGATAAGAATGCTAAGAGGAATGTGTGGTGTATCCCAAATTAATACTTTCTTTGATGGATTTGCCTTTTAATGTCTTTAAATCTAAAGTTAAATCCAACCTTTGTTCTAAGGCATACTGTTCCATCACCAACTACTTTGACAACAAGAATAGTTGGCTGCTGTGTTGAACACAAGACAATGTTGTAGAATTCTTTTTATTATTTAGCTTATTGATATTTTAAAAAGAGTGAAGAAGATCAAAGAAACGATGCATTGATAGATTGATAGTTTGAAAGATAATATGGCTAGAAAGGAGGTAACTATTGAGATGACAGCAAATAGAGATGTCTAGAAGAAGAAGACATGCTGCGCCGACACCAAATAAACTGGCATAAGGGCAGGAGGATGATGACGATGAAACAAACTCTACATCCAAAAACTCATAGTTACATATATAGCTCGCGCCTAACTTTGTGGCCGCCCCGAAACTAGGCTCATTGCATTGCGCAGAACACAAAATCAGGTATTAGCGGGACGCACAAGAGCTTGGGGGCAGGGCCACACCCCGCGCGCCTGCACCGCTCACCCCCGACGTGCACTGGCACCCACACCTTAGCGTCCATACACGAATCACACTTGTTCAGCTCTGAGAGTTCTGTCGCGTTCAAAATTCGTTCGATCGTTTCGTTAATTTGTTGTTATAGTTTTTAGTTATTGTTACTTGTTGTTATTGTTACTCATTGTTATTTGTTTATAAACATGCCTACTGGGCGTTGTAATGTTTTACGACGCCATTTACATTTATCCTATTATTACCTAACCTATATGTTTTACAAATAACACATAGGTACATTGTATATATTAAATTAAATAAAATAACCTATGAAATAAACACGAACTTTATAATCAACAAATAAAAAATAAATTGACATAATATAATAAGTATTATAAATGTTAGGAAACGAAAATTGTTTGGTTGATTACGTATTGCCCACTCGACTGTACCATGCGCAAGTTCGGACTCGCGACTATACTCAAGGCGGTCACAAAGTTTGGTGCGGGCTGTACCTTTCTAGTCTTCCCAAGTCCTTCCAAGTATTCTTCCCTCACCACGTTGTGCTAGGCCTTATAGTCCAGGTTCTCTTGCCTTGCTTTTTGGGCTGGCCTTGGTGGCGCTATCTATTTTCGGGCATTCATTGTTTGTACCATGGCTTAAGTATAATAGATTTAATTTTGCAGAAAGTTACGTGACTCCAACACCATTGCTCTGGCTATGGTCACACTGTAAGAGACTATTATCAGTGACTCACAGAATGCTACTGCCTTGTAAGTATATAATTTATTTCTCGAACAACGATACAACTTTGATTTTGACAGCACAGTTGGCGCAGTGTCTGAGCAATCAACTGCTGTGCTGCGTGTCGTGGGTTCGATCCCCGCACGGAACAAATATTTGTATGGCCCAAGGGTAGTTGTTCCGGGTGTGGCTGTAGAATGATACAGGAGAACTTCCTAGTGGAGGGCAAAAAAGAAAAACTATTAAGACATGGGTATTTTGAGGAAGGAACCACAAGCTGCCATGGATATGATTTCATAAATAAGTTTATATGACAGAACTCTGCTGATAAAATACATAAGTACATTAGTATTTTATAGTCATCATCTGCTAAAACTATTAATAGGTCCATGAAAAACAAAAACTTAAGTAAAGAATCACAGGGCATCGAAAAATTCATCCGCATCACTGTCAATGGGACAAGTGCCCAGAAGGCTGGCAGCATTGCCACATTAAATGGCAATGCTGATAAGTATTGAATTCAATGCATTTGTATGTGTTTCTAAACAATTGACATTTCATATTTCCTGTTATGTTTGGTTTTTGCTGTCATTTTCTTTACATTTAAAATTTTAAACATTATTAATGAGTTGATATAAATAAATACTCTAGATTGCATATTTCAAAAAAAAATCCGCAGGGAAATGGCACAGGAACAATATTATTCTGTTTAATATTTAGAAAAACAAATGAATGGTTTTTATGTTTTTCAATTAAGATCGCTCACTGTTTAAGGCCTCCCCATGGACGAGTTTGTGGGTTTAAATCTGGCCCCTGTGCCTTTTTTGCAACAAAATGAACTGATTATGAAATACAGTGAAATGCAGTGCTGTGTAGAAACAAAACTTTGAAGGGCATTTTCGCGTTAGTTTAACATTGTGTGCAACTACAAGGATTCAATTTTTTTTTAAGGAATGAAATGATGATTTCAACACCATGTCAGTAATTAATAATGTTGAATCAATGTTTAAATCTCATTAAAAGTTTTGCTTCGTTTCTCCCCGTTTAACTGTAGGTCTCTATAACTTGTCATAGAAATGAATAAATAAATGAGAATTTGACTCGATCTTGTGACTCCTTTTCAAAGTTCTTTGTAGGGCCTAGACGAAATCCTTTTCTGTAGCGTAAATAAACTCCATACAATCTGATCATTGAAATTCGTTTAGGCCCCGCCTGTTTTAAAATTTAAAAGCTCAACTGAGCACTAAGGAGCTGAATGCTAGTCAGGACCTGAATACAACCATGAATTGATGTTGCTTGCAGTGAGCTATGCGGCGCAGTACGAGCGGCAGGTAGGCGCGTATTCAACGCGCTACCACACGAGCTGGCTGCTGCCAACGTAGCTCGGAGGATGCTGAGAGCCATCCGTGATGAGAACAGAGCGCATGCTAACCAGGTAAGGAACAACACCCCTATGTCATATGTCTGTGACTCCAAAAGCAGAGTCAGCATAGAGGAAGATAAGATAGCAGCTCAGTGCCCACTGTTTGCTATGGGGTGGGGGAGGGGGGTGTACTGACCTTTTTGAAGAACTACGCCAATTAGTTCAGTCTATGCCCTTCTAGGGCGGCCCGTCCCGGCGTTTCCACTTGTGACGTAATCCTGTCTGTCCTGACTAAGGTCGTCCAAACTGGAATCAGTGTCACGTCACGCCAAAACGCGTCAATTTCTAGATGATGTTTGGTCTTTTAAGATGACGGCAAATAGAGATGTATGGAGGAAGAAGACATGCTCCATCGAGACTCCTCCGTGCCTCGGAAAGCACGTTAAGCCGTTGGTCCCGGCTGTCATTTATAGTAATTTGACAGTCGTTACGGGTAGACAGAAGCCCGAAACTGACAACCAGTCTTATCAAGGGGTATCGTGTGGCCCAGTATATAATTGGGTTGTGGAGGTCAGATAGGCAGTCGCTCCATGTAAAATACTGGTATTCAGCTGCATGCGGTTAGACTGGAAGCCGACCCTAAGGGCCTAAAGGCTAGGCAGATGATGATGAGGATTTGCCGGTATTTCATTAGAATCGCCCCCTATTACATGGGACTCAAACATGACTGGCTACCATCCAATATCAATAACATATTTCAATCTAAATCTAGAGTTTTCAAACTGTCACCTTGAGAGGACGTCAGAAACAGCAGTTGAAGATTGCGGATTATAATCATCATTTATTGCATTCATGTATTTTACAAGTTATAACAAAATACACATCGGTTTCACACATGAACCCTGCTAGGGCACGGCAATAACAAACAAACCAAAACTATTTATTTTGACATGTTATCGCAACGTCAGATCGCTGCCGGCCTTTCTTGAGGAACTGGGGTGGATCGAATAAGGTATTGTCCCACCCGTTACGCAAAATACGGCAGAGTCGTGGAGTTGCGGATATCGGGCCGTCTATCAGTACAATACAAATATTTTTAAGTGCTGCAGTGTCACAAAATAAAACTATTTATTTTAATATGATTAACAGGTGTCGATCATTTTTTAATTCAATAAGTAACTGTCACTTTATACAATAGGATTGAGATACGTTATTGGAATAGCAGTAAAACGCTGTTAAAAGTTACCGTTGGTGACATTTTCTCTTGCTTCGAAGGTTCACGGTTTCTAGCGTCCTCTAATAAACAGTTTTTTTTTTTTTTTTAAACGTTGCCCCACACTAGGAATTTCTCATGTATCGTGGGTGCGTTTACATACATTTAAACTCACATACACAAATAGCCAGACCCGGAACAACTACCTGTAGGCCATACAAATATTTGTTCCGTGCGGGGATCGCACCCACAACACGCGGCGCAGCAGCCGATGACTCAACCACTGCGCCAACCGTGTCGTCAATAAGTCAAAGGTTCTTACTATCAGAGTGGAGAAGCCTCAAGAGAGAGTCTACAGCGACTGGTGCTGGCGGCTGGAGCCCGGCGGGCCACGCTAGGGTCCGCCCAACAGGACCTCAGAGAACCGCTGAGGGACCAAATTGCTGAGATAAGCGTGAAGTATCTAAACTAACAAGTACACCTGTCCAAAAAAAAATGAAGTGTCTGTTTGTAATGTCAGAATAACAGCTTTTTACTAAATACATATTTAAAACATAATTAAAAGAAAAAACCCAAGTTACTGGGGAACGCAATACCCCTTGGTAAGACTAGTTGTCAGACTTTAGGGTTTCTGACTACACGTAAGCACTGCGACCTGCTAGCTGTAACGGCTTAACGTGCTTTTCGAGGCACAAAGGGGGTCACGATTTTAAAACATTAATAATTAACAGTAGTTTTAATATTTGGCCCAAAACTTCAAAAAATCAAAGGTTAAGCTACGCTTGCCGAGGTCAGTCTGTAGACGGGTGACTCGAAAAGCACAGTAAGCTGTTAGCCCTGGCTGTCATTTGTAGACCTTTGACAGTCGTTACGGGTAGTTAGAAGCCCGAAAGTCTGACAACCGGTCTTACCAAAGGGTATCGTGTTGCCCAGTAACTGGGTTGTGGAGGTCAGACAGGCAGTCGCTCCATGTAAAATACCGGTGCTAAGCTGACCCCAACATAGTTGGGAAAAGGCTAGGCAGAGGATGATCCTGTCTGGTTACTGCATCTAATTAAAAGTCGTACTGTCGAGTGAAATGAGCATATGATGATGATGATTTACCTACAGGTGGATTATAGAGTCGGAGCAGTGACCTGGCCAGCAGAGTCATAAGTCATTTATTACGGAACAACCATTAAAATATTGAAATCGATAAGAAAAAGGATAGGCAGATGATGAGTATTCATATTTTGGCCGTTTTTAATTATTACTTTAAATTTTTCACAGCTTCGAGGCGAACTAGAATCTAGTATATCAAGCATATGTGGCCAGGCCAAGGAACATGTGAACGGTGATGAACTAATCCTGACATACGGGTCCAGCGCACTCGCAGAGCGGTTCCTCAGAGCAGCAGCGCACAGGAAATACAAGCTGATACTAGCAGAGGGAGCTGAGCAGAGTGAGGTAAGGAGATAATGCTTGGGGCGTATCATACGCCTCGAAAATGTTGGACAGGCTGAGATAGCCAATCAGACTGAGGACTAGGGATGTGACCTAGGTAAAAATATATTAAGTCTATTTAGTCCGTCAGTAAGATTACCAAAAAATATTGGACACGTATTTTTCTCTCTTTAACTCAAATCAATAAAAAGTGACAATGATATAGCACATCAAAGTTCAGGAGAAGGGGCTTGTGATGTCACTGTTACGTTAAAAGTGTTGCACGGCGTGACGTCATGAGCAGTTTCAACGAACTATTTCGTCGTCTTTTTTGGTTTACGTGACAAAAGAAAAAATACGTGTAGAGTATTTTTGAGTAATCCAACTTTCGGACCAAACAGAATTTTTAAGTACTGCTTAGCGTGTCGATGACAAACTATTGATTATATTTTTGAGGCCTAGAACTTTGACTATACTTTGTAAGTTAGTTTTTAATATTTTTTTTAAATATTTCTACACCGGCAACGGTAGTGTATGTGAAACTTGTTTATTTTAAGAGCTTAATGTACCATATACTCAGAAATAAATATGTTGTCCGCCTGCGACGCAGTAGGTTGCGGGTTCGCTTCCCGCCTTGGGACAAATGTTTGTACGATCTACATATATTTGTTCCGGGTGTTCTGGGTATTTGCTATGTATAATAAAAAAAATATCTATCTATGTAATGTATTGTATTGAGTATATCAGTCATCTAGCACCCATAACACAAGCTCTGCTTAGCTTGGGGCTAGATGATGCTGTGTTGATTGGCCAGCATTATTTATTTATTTATGCTTTGTATTTCAGAGCCACGCCATGGCCAACCGTCTGAGCGCTGCCGGCGTACCCGTCACTGTCATCAGCTCAGCACCTATCTACGCTGTCATGTCTAGAGTTAATAAGGTGAGTCTAGATCAAAATCATTTGTTCGAATTAGGCTAAGAATCAGCAATAAAAAAAAAAAAATATGTTCTCCGTCCGTCTGTTTGAGGTAATCTCCTAAACGCCTGGACCTATTTTGACAGGACTTCATTGGCAGATAGCTGATGTTCTACGGAGTCCAGTCAAAATCTGTTTAGCGATTTCGGAGATTAGATAGACCGAATAAACAGACTGACTTTTTAAAATTAATTATAGTACCAGCCTATTACTGTCCCACTGCAGGGCAAAGGCCTCTTCTCATACAGAGAAGGCACGAGGATTAACCACCACGCTTGTTCAAGGCGGGTTGGCGATTGTAGATTGAATGTTTTTTTTTTTCTCGCAGTTCAGCACTATAAGGCTGTTTACTGCTTAACCGGTCGATCCTGTGGTGACCTTACAAGAAGGCCCCCAGCCAGGGCTAACTACAAGTTACATTTAAACGACCGCTCGCTAAGGGCGCCCCCTGTGGGGCTCGAACCTCGGCTTAGGGCGTCGTTGACTTCTTAACAAAAACAAAGGCTGGGTCTCGTTATTATTATATCTGGGGGTTTTATATGCTACTGACTCAGCTACGCTGGCTGGCCTTGTAGAGTCTAAAGATTGAATTTACATTTAACTAATTGGCGTCGCGCGTCGCGGGCCTCATCGGCGAGGCCGGAATGTGGGTCGGTTTGTACGTGTGTGTTTTCTAGGAGTGCTAGTTTCCCTACTGTCCTCCTGGATGACGGTCATGTCGTCGTCTGGCTCGACTAGGGTATGCCTTGGGCGGCGAATCTTACCAATTTTGGTAGGGAAGTATCGGGAGGCCGAGACGACAAGTGGGTTTGGATGTCGCTCGGCTGATTCGAAAAAGCGCCCAGTGAGACGCTTCATGAATTGTTTAACTGTGGGGATTTTTAAATCTATATGAAGTCTTTCGTTCCTAACGAACCACGGGGCTCCCGTAGCTCGACGGCGAAAACGGTTCTGCAAAATCTGCATCCTATGGATATAAGGCCTTGCATGTGCGAATATGACACACGCGTAGGTCATAATAGGCCTGATGCACGTGGTGTAGAGTCGCATCTTGCACCGAAGTGACAATTTGCTGCGTGCAGTAATCATGGGATGTAACCTCCCTAGAGCGAATGCGGCGCGCGTGCGTACCGTCATTATGTGCGTCCGGAAGGTAAGGCGTCGGTCAAGGATGACCCCCAGGTACTTAGCTTGCTCCCCCCAGGGGATCGGCTTGTCATACATGGTGATCGGGGGAGGAGGGGATGGGTTTTTACCCTTCCTGGAGTATAAAACCGCCTGGCTCTTGTCGGGGTTCACTTCGATTCTCCATTTCCTGAACCAGATGCTTAGGGCGTTGGCAGAGGATTGGAGGGCTTTGGCAATAGCTGGACACTTGAAGCCAGAGTAGTAGATGGCCGTGTCGTCAGCGAATAGGGCAATGTTTGCCTTAACTACTGAAGGGAGGTCGCTGGTGTACAGCGTGAATAATAATGAGGAGAGAACTGAGCCTTGTGGGACTCCTGCGCGGATGGGACGAGGCGTAGAGTACGCCCCTTCTATGCGATAACGGTTATGTGGTGTAATGGGTATTTTGAGGAAGGAACCACAAGCTGCCATGGATATGATTTCATAAATAAGTTTATATGACAGAACTCTGCTGATAAAATACATAAGTACATTAGTATTTTATAGTCATCATCTGCTAAAACTATTAATAGGTCCATGAAAAACAAAAACTTAAGTAAAGAATCACAGGGCATCGAAAAATTCATCCGCATCACTGTCAATGGTCCTTGGTCGCCTGACCGTTGTCCAGAGCAGACGTGTATTTGATTTATACAAAATTCTACTAATTAGTGCTCCTCAATACTAATACCTATTGCAAAGCAAATAGTAACTATTGTGGTGTGAACATTTCTGTGTTATTGTGACTTTAATAACTAGTGCAAGTGATCTGTACAGCGCGCAGCGTGCGCGACGACGCCCTTCACCCCCGTGGGACAAGTACGGTCGCAATTTTTCGACTCGCTCACACAGTGACTCTGCGCTCGCGCTCGTACAATACCGAGCGATTGTTGTGCGCTTACCTACCTTATACATAAGACCGGGCACAGAGTAACCTACGAGTTAGAGGTCGCAGTTATCAAGATGTCTACAATAAATAGCACCTTCAACCACGAATCCGAAAATGAACCTGGGCATGGTGAAATGAGCGTAGATGGATCGCTTATCGATAAGGAATCGCCACCGCCTTACATTACGTTCCGGAAAGGTGTGTCACATGGCCACGACTCTGAATTCCGTCAAGAATTTAAGGCATTTCAAGAGAGTATGCTAACTATGATGGAGACATGGTTCACGAAACAAGACGATAAGTTTTCAAAAATACTTGGGGAATTCGAGTGTGTGAAAAAATCCATTCAATACATTAGCGATAAATATGATGACCTCGAAAAAAGTTCACAGGCAGTCAAAAATCGTGTTCAGATTATCGAACAAAACGCCCAAACGAATGATACACGGCTCGCCTACCTGGAAGCGAAACTCGAATCTATGGAACAAAGAGCACGCAATTGTAATCTTGAAATAAGTAACCTACCTCAAAAACGTGGAGAAAACTTGATAAATATTATTGAAAATATTGCAAATGTTTTAAAACAACCAATATCTGCTCGTGATGTAATCGCGATTCACCGTGTACCACAAACCAACCCAAATAACTCACGACCGAAGAACATAATAGTAAAATTTTCCAGCCAAATTATTAGGGATAACGTCATCTCAGCTGCTCGTCTCAACAAAGGCATTACTTCCGAGCAAATAAATATACAGGGCTCCCCACAGAAAATATATTTAAATGAACATTTAACACTACAAAACAAGAAATTATTTCGACAAGTCAGGGATATTGCCAAAGATATTGGATACAAGTTTGTCTGGATTAAGCACGGAGTCATACTTGCCAGAGCTGACGTCACCGCTGCTGCTATCGCCATTAGTTCAGAAAAGGATATATCAAAACTTATTCCCCATGTTCCGGGAAATTGATAATTTTATATTAATGTTTTTTTCATTCTTTATCATAGTTAGTGTCAGCGAAAACATCGTGAGTGATATAAATCGTATCATGAACAGTGTTATTTGTATAATGTTCTGCGTGCGGGCTCTGTATCATGCATTGCTCTGCGTGTCGACGAGGTATGCGATAACTCATAATTTGATTTTTTCTTCCACCGTCATATTAACTTTTTATTTCCCGTTATATTACAAATGTTTATTCCTTTTAAAGTTACAAATACTCCTTACAGATACATATAAGCATGATGTTCAAATAATTGATTATATTATGCCTAACAAGTTTCATAATGCCTTTAATCGAATACAAGTATTATTCAGAATCATAATGTGGCCTTACTATAGATTATATTATTGTGCAAAGATTGTTAGTCACTTGTGTACCTTTCTTCTAGTAACATTTATTAACATTTTTATTCTGTGCCAGTGACCAGTAACATCTCGATCTATTATCAAAACTGCCGAGGGTTAAGAACAAAATTAAATACTCTGTACAATAATGTTCTGGCGGACTCCCACGATATCATTATTTTAGCAGAGACATGGTTGATTCCCGATATTGACGATGGCGAATTCATCGACTCAAGGTATGTCGTGTATCGTTGCGATAGAAACCGTGTGTTGAGTGGTAAGTCGGATGGAGGAGGTGTTTTGATAGCGGTTCGCCGTGGTCTATGTGCTACGCGTTGTGAGTTAACGACGACGCTTTATCAAGATGATTGTTATTACACTATGCCTCATAATATTGACTATGTACTTTTAAAGTTTTACTCTAAAACTGCTAACAAGTATCACACTGTGTGCGGCGTATATGTCCCACCAAACCAAACGCTAAATACCTACCAATCGTTATTTTATTTGCTTGAAAAAGAAATGTCTAGCCTTACCATCAGTAATATGTATATTTTTGGAGACTTTAACTTACCCCACATCGAATGGGTTGCATATGACACAACTGCACTCATGCCTCGCATTCACAATAACAACAGCTCATTAGAAGTCCTGCTTCTTAATTTTTTGTCGACTATAGGTTGTAAACAATATAATAATACTAAAAATCAGCTAAACCGTACGTTAGACTTATTGGTTTCAAATGATGTTTGTGTGTGTGAGCCTGCGCCCATTCCCCTAATATCCGTAGATGCTTTTCATCCGCCTTTTCTGACAACTATCTCTTTTGAATTAGTGCATTTGCCCATGGCGCGGTGCTCTGCGCCTAGATATCGTTTTATAGAAGCCAATTACTCTGCTATTAACAAAGATATTATTCTGGTTGACTGGATTTCAGTTCTAGATAATGTCTCAATAGATTCTACTACTCAATGTTTTTACGAAATTATCTATGAAATTATAAAGTCTCATGTACCGTTGCGGCCGGTTAAATCTAGTGAATATCCGATTTGGTTCTCTCGCCCGTTGATACACTTATTTAGAAATAAGGAAAAGTCATGGTGTAAGTGGAAGAAATATAAAAATTGTGCGGATTACGAACAGTTTTCCTTATATCGTAGAAGATTTAAGTTGCTTTCTGCTGATTGCTTTAATAGGTATCTGCGTTCTGTTGAAACCAGCATACAAAAAGACGTAAAACAATTTTGGTCGTTTATAAAAAGCCATAAAAGAAATACAGGTGTACCAAACACCATGTCATATAATAATGAGGAATGTAACGGGCCTTTGAATGTTTGTAAATTATTTTCTCGGTTTTTTAGCTCAGTTTATGAACCTACATCTAATAATAATAGAAAGTCTGATGCGACGAATGATAGCCAAGTAACTATAACGGATTTGTCATTATCTAAAGATATGATAGTTAAATCGCTGAAATCCTTAGATGCAACGAAAGGTTGTGGGCCAGATGGTATTCCTCCTTTCTTTTTAAAACACACTGCCGAGTCGATGAGCGTGCCGTTATTTTATTTATTTAATCGTAGTCTGCAAGAGGGTATCGTGCCTCAAGCATGGAAGACTGCTCATATCACGCCGGTATATAAAAGCGGCACCAAAAATGACGTTACCAACTATCGTCCAATATCATTGTTGTCTACCTTGTCAAAAGTTTTGGAGCGATTAGTCCATAATGCAATCTATCCCGTCTTACATAATATTATTATCCCAGAACAGCATGGCTTTGTTTTAGGTCGTTCCACTGTAAGCAACCTAGTCTTGTACTCTAATTTTTTATTCGAAAATATGGACAATCAGTTGCAGGTTGACACAATCTACACTGACTTCTGCAAAGCTTTTGACAAGGTGGACCACACTATGCTTTTGCAAAAAATCGAATTTAATGGTATCCGTGGGAGTCTGCTTCGCTGGTTTGCATCGTACGTGGAAAATAGAACTCAGAGGGTTGTGGTCCAGGGGTTTTCCTCCGATGTGATTAGCGTTACATCTGGTGTACCGCAGGGTTCGATTTTGGGTCCACTGCTTTTCGTTTTATTCATAAATGATGTAAATACATGCTTTAGAAACTGCAGGTTTTTGTTGTATGCTGATGACCTCAAAGTGTTTCGTAAAATAAGTACGACTGATGACTGTGTTAAATTGCAAGACGACCTGGATCGTTTTTCAGCCTATTGTCTAGCAAATAAACTTCAATTGAGTTTAACCAAGTGTAAATCTATCTCTTTTACCAAAAAAATTAATGTCGTTCATTTCACTTATTCGCTCTGTAGCACGAATTTAGAAAAAGTTTCCTTAATTAAAGACCTGGGTGTACTCTTTGACTCAAAGTTGCACTTTGATGCTCACGTTGATCACATCACAGCTAAGGGTTATCAATTTTACGGCTTTATAAGGCGGACCTGCAACCTATTTAAAAAACCTTCCACATTTTTACTACTATACAAATCACTCATAAGATCTCAACTGGAATATGCCACGTGTGTATGGAATCCACTTTATGATAAATATAGTGACCAGCTCGAATCAGTACAACGTAAATATCTTCGTTATCTAAACTACACATTTTTTAAGAAACGGTCCTCATATCATACTCTCCTTGATAAATTCTCTTTGTCAACTCTTAAATCAAGGAGACTGTATCTTGATCAATCATTCTTATATAAAGTCTGTCGAAATAAATTTGATTGCATTAACCTCATAAACCAAATTTACATTCGCATACCTAGTCGTTCCCAACGTATTCGCGATACTTATACGCATAGGCTATTTGCCCCCAAGCCGTGCAGGACTAACGCAGGCGAACGAGCTCCTCTACGGCGTATTATGAAAAGTTACAACGATGATTTTGCTGATATTGACTTGTTTGCTTTGTCACCTGCACAATTCAGGAAACATATCTGTGAAAAAATTGTTCACACTTCCTCATAATGTCAATATTGCACAGATTTGCTTGTTTATTTTGACCGACTTCGAAAGTTTTTCTGATCGAATGGGTTTTCTCCGTAATGGACATTTTGTCTTGATCTGATGGGTTTCGAAGTCGGTTGTTAAAAATTTGTCTCACCTTTTAATAAGTGTTGTGTAAATCATAATAATGGTTAATTATTTTGTTGCTTAAGTTTGCTTGTACCTAATTAAGTTTTTACTATATTATTTTGTGGATAACGGTGCTGGTTGCGTTATTACCTAAATGTTCTATAATAATCTATGTAGTAGTATTAAGCATTATTACGCAATTGTTTGTTGTCCCAAAGAAATAAAAATAAAAAATAAATAAAATAAATAAATGGGACAAGTGCCCAGAAGGCTGGCAGCATTGCCACATTAAATGGCAATGCTGATAAGTATTGAATTCAATGCATTTGTATGTGTTTCTAAACAATTGACATTTCATATTTCCTGTTATGTTTGGTTTTTGCTGTCATTTTCTTTACATTTAAAATTTTAAACATTATTAATGAGTTGATATAAATAAATACTCTAGATTGCATATTTCAAAAAAAAATCCGCAGGGAAATGGCACAGGAACAATATTATTCTGTTTAATATTTAGAAAAACAAATGAATGGTTTTTATGTTTTTCAATTAAGATCGCTCACTGTTTAAGGCCTCCCCATGGACGAGTTTGTGGGTTTAAATCTGGCCCCTGTGCCTTTTTTGCAACAAAATGAACTGATTATGAAATACAGTGAAATGCAGTGCTGTGTAGAAACAAAACTTTGAAGGGCATTTTTGCGTTAGTTTAACATTGTGTGCAACTACAAGGATTCAATTTTTTTTTAAGGAATGAAATGATGATTTCAACACCATGTCAGTAATTAATAATGTTGAATCAATGTTTAAATCTCATTAAAAGTTTTGCTTCGTTTCTCCCCGTTTAACTGTAGGTCTCTATAACTTGTCATAGAAATGAATAAATAAATGAGAATTTGACTCGATCTTGTGACTCCTTTTCAAAGTTCTTTGTAGGGCCTAGACGAAATCCTTTTCTGTAGCGTAAATAAACTCCATACAATCTGATCATTGAAATTCGTTTAGGCCCCGCCTGTTTTAAAATTTAAAAGCTCAACTGAGCACTAAGGAGCTGAATGCTAGTCAGGACCTGAATACAACCATGAATTGATGTTGCTTGCAGTGAGCTATGCGGCGCAGTACGAGCGGCAGGTAGGCGCGTATTCAACGCGCTACCACACGAGCTGGCTGCTGCCAACGTAGCTCGGAGGATGCTGAGAGCCATCCGTGATGAGAACAGAGCGCATGCTAACCAGGTAAGGAACAACACCCCTATGTCATATGTCTGTGACTCCAAAAGCAGAGTCAGCATAGAGGAAGATAAGATAGCAGCTCAGTGCCCACTGTTTGCTATGGGGTGGGGGAGGGGGGTGTACTGACCTTTTTGAAGAACTACGCCAATTAGTTCAGTCTATGCCCTTCTAGGGCGGCCCGTCCCGGCGTTTCCACTTGTGACGTAATCCTGTCTGTCCTGACTAAGGTCGTCCAAACTGGAATCAGTGTCACGTCACGCCAAAACGCGTCAATTTCTAGATGATGTTTGGTCTTTTAAGATGACGGCAAATAGAGATGTATGGAGGAAGAAGACATGCTCCATCGAGACTCCTCCGTGCCTCGGAAAGCACGTTAAGCCGTTGGTCCCGGCTGTCATTTATAGTAATTTGACAGTCGTTACGGGTAGACAGAAGCCCGAAACTGACAACCAGTCTTATCAAGGGGTATCGTGTGGCCCAGTATATAATTGGGTTGTGGAGGTCAGATAGGCAGTCGCTCCATGTAAAATACTGGTATTCAGCTGCATGCGGTTAGACTGGAAGCCGACCCTAAGGGCCTAAAGGCTAGGCAGATGATGATGAGGATTTGCCGGTATTTCATTAGAATCGCCCCCTATTACATGGGACTCAAACATGACTGGCTACCATCCAATATCAATAACATATTTCAATCTAAATCTAGAGTTTTCAAACTGTCACCTTGAGAGGACGTCAGAAACAGCAGTTGAAGATTGCGGATTATAATCATCATTTATTGCATTCATGTATTTTACAAGTTATAACAAAATACACATCGGTTTCACACATGAACCCTGCTAGGGCACGGCAATAACAAACAAACCAAAACTATTTATTTTGACATGTTATCGCAACGTCAGATCGCTGCCGGCCTTTCTTGAGGAACTGGGGTGGATCGAATAAGGTATTGTCCCACCCGTTACGCAAAATACGGCAGAGTCGTGGAGTTGCGGATATCGGGCCGTCTATCAGTACAATACAAATATTTTTAAGTGCTGCAGTGTCACAAAATAAAACTATTTATTTTAATATGATTAACAGGTGTCGATCATTTTTTAATTCAATAAGTAACTGTCACTTTATACAATAGGATTGAGATACGTTATTGGAATAGCAGTAAAACGCTGTTAAAAGTTACCGTTGGTGACATTTTCTCTTGCTTCGAAGGTTCACGGTTTCTAGCGTCCTCTAATAAACAGTTTTTTTTTTTTTTTTAAACGTTGCCCCACACTAGGAATTTCTCATGTATCGTGGGTGCGTTTACATACATTTAAACTCACATACACAAATAGCCAGACCCGGAACAACTACCTGTAGGCCATACAAATATTTGTTCCGTGCGGGGATCGCACCCACAACACGCGGCGCAGCAGCCGATGACTCAACCACTGCGCCAACCGTGTCGTCAATAAGTCAAAGGTTCTTACTATCAGAGTGGAGAAGCCTCAAGAGAGAGTCTACAGCGACTGGTGCTGGCGGCTGGAGCCCGGCGGGCCACGCTAGGGTCCGCCCAACAGGACCTCAGAGAACCGCTGAGGGACCAAATTGCTGAGATAAGCGTGAAGTATCTAAACTAACAAGTACACCTGTCCAAAAAAAAATGAAGTGTCTGTTTGTAATGTCAGAATAACAGCTTTTTACTAAATACATATTTAAAACATAATTAAAAGAAAAAACCCAAGTTACTGGGGAACGCAATACCCCTTGGTAAGACTAGTTGTCAGACTTTAGGGTTTCTGACTACACGTAAGCACTGCGACCTGCTAGCTGTAACGGCTTAACGTGCTTTTCGAGGCACAAAGGGGGTCACGATTTTAAAACATTAATAATTAACAGTAGTTTTAATATTTGGCCCAAAACTTCAAAAAATCAAAGGTTAAGCTACGCTTGCCGAGGTCAGTCTGTAGACGGGTGACTCGAAAAGCACAGTAAGCTGTTAGCCCTGGCTGTCATTTGTAGACCTTTGACAGTCGTTACGGGTAGTTAGAAGCCCGAAAGTCTGACAACCGGTCTTACCAAAGGGTATCGTGTTGCCCAGTAACTGGGTTGTGGAGGTCAGACAGGCAGTCGCTCCATGTAAAATACCGGTGCTAAGCTGACCCCAACATAGTTGGGAAAAGGCTAGGCAGAGGATGATCCTGTCTGGTTACTGCATCTAATTAAAAGTCGTACTGTCGAGTGAAATGAGCATATGATGATGATGATTTACCTACAGGTGGATTATAGAGTCGGAGCAGTGACCTGGCCAGCAGAGTCATAAGTCATTTATTACGGAACAACCATTAAAATATTGAAATCGATAAGAAAAAGGATAGGCAGATGATGAGTATTCATATTTTGGCCGTTTTTAATTATTACTTTAAATTTTTCACAGCTTCGAGGCGAACTAGAATCTAGTATATCAAGCATATGTGGCCAGGCCAAGGAACATGTGAACGGTGATGAACTAATCCTGACATACGGGTCCAGCGCACTCGCAGAGCGGTTCCTCAGAGCAGCAGCGCACAGGAAATACAAGCTGATACTAGCAGAGGGAGCTGAGCAGAGTGAGGTAAGGAGATAATGCTTGGGGCGTATCATACGCCTCGAAAATGTTGGACAGGCTGAGATAGCCAATCAGACTGAGGACTAGGGATGTGACCTAGGTAAAAATATATTAAGTCTATTTAGTCCGTCAGTAAGATTACCAAAAAATATTGGACACGTATTTTTCTCTCTTTAACTCAAATCAATAAAAAGTGACAATGATATAGCACATCAAAGTTCAGGAGAAGGGGCTTGTGATGTCACTGTTACGTTAAAAGTGTTGCACGGCGTGACGTCATGAGCAGTTTCAACGAACTATTTCGTCGTCTTTTTTGGTTTACGTGACAAAAGAAAAAATACGTGTAGAGTATTTTTGAGTAATCCAACTTTCGGACCAAACAGAATTTTTAAGTACTGCTTAGCGTGTCGATGACAAACTATTGATTATATTTTTGAGGCCTAGAACTTTGACTATACTTTGTAAGTTAGTTTTTAATATTTTTTTTAAATATTTCTACACCGGCAACGGTAGTGTATGTGAAACTTGTTTATTTTAAGAGCTTAATGTACCATATACTCAGAAATAAATATGTTGTCCGCCTGCGACGCAGTAGGTTGCGGGTTCGCTTCCCGCCTTGGGACAAATGTTTGTACGATCTACATATATTTGTTCCGGGTGTTCTGGGTATTTGCTATGTATAATAAAAAAAATATCTATCTATGTAATGTATTGTATTGAGTATATCAGTCATCTAGCACCCATAACACAAGCTCTGCTTAGCTTGGGGCTAGATGATGCTGTGTTGATTGGCCAGCATTATTTATTTATTTATGCTTTGTATTTCAGAGCCACGCCATGGCCAACCGTCTGAGCGCTGCCGGCGTACCCGTCACTGTCATCAGCTCAGCACCTATCTACGCTGTCATGTCTAGAGTTAATAAGGTGAGTCTAGATCAAAATCATTTGTTCGAATTAGGCTAAGAATCAGCAATAAAAAAAAAAAAATATGTTCTCCGTCCGTCTGTTTGAGGTAATCTCCTAAACGCCTGGACCTATTTTGACAGGACTTCATTGGCAGATAGCTGATGTTCTACGGAGTCCAGTCAAAATCTGTTTAGCGATTTCGGAGATTAGATAGACCGAATAAACAGACTGACTTTTTAAAATTAATTATAGTACCAGCCTATTACTGTCCCACTGCAGGGCAAAGGCCTCTTCTCATACAGAGAAGGCACGAGGATTAACCACCACGCTTGTTCAAGGCGGGTTGGCGATTGTAGATTGAATGTTTTTTTTTTTCTCGCAGTTCAGCACTATAAGGCTGTTTACTGCTTAACCGGTCGATCCTGTGGTGACCTTACAAGAAGGCCCCCAGCCAGGGCTAACTACAAGTTACATTTAAACGACCGCTCGCTAAGGGCGCCCCCTGTGGGGCTCGAACCTCGGCTTAGGGCGTCGTTGACTTCTTAACAAAAACAAAGGCTGGGTCTCGTTATTATTATATCTGGGGGTTTTATATGCTACTGACTCAGCTACGCTGGCTGGCCTTGTAGAGTCTAAAGATTGAATTTACATTTAACTAATTGGCGTCGCGCGTCGCGGGCCTCATCGGCGAGGCCGGAATGTGGGTCGGTTTGTACGTGTGTGTTTTCTAGGAGTGCTAGTTTCCCTACTGTCCTCCTGGATGACGGTCATGTCGTCGTCTGGCTCGACTAGGGTATGCCTTGGGCGGCGAATCTTACCAATTTTGGTAGGGAAGTATCGGGAGGCCGAGACGACAAGTGGGTTTGGATGTCGCTCGGCTGATTCGAAAAAGCGCCCAGTGAGACGCTTCATGAATTGTTTAACTGTGGGGATTTTTAAATCTATATGAAGTCTTTCGTTCCTAACGAACCACGGGGCTCCCGTAGCTCGACGGCGAAAACGGTTCTGCAAAATCTGCATCCTATGGATATAAGGCCTTGCATGTGCGAATATGACACACGCGTAGGTCATAATAGGCCTGATGCACGTGGTGTAGAGTCGCATCTTGCACCGAAGTGACAATTTGCTGCGTGCAGTAATCATGGGATGTAACCTCCCTAGAGCGAATGCGGCGCGCGAGCGTACCGTCATTATGTGCGTCCGGAAGGTAAGGCGTCGGTCAAGGATGACCCCCAGGTACTTAGCTTGCTCCCCCCAGGGGATCGGCTTGTCATACATGGTGATCGGGGGAGGAGGGGATGGGTTTTTACCCTTCCTGGAGTATAAAACCGCCTGGCTCTTGTCGGGGTTCACTTCGATTCTCCATTTCCTGAACCAGATGCTTAGGGCGTTGGCAGAGGATTGGAGGGCTTTGGCAATAGCTGGACACTTGAAGCCAGAGTAGTAGATGGCCGTGTCGTCAGCGAATAGGGCAATGTTTGCCTTAACTACTGAAGGGAGGTCGCTGGTGTACAGCGTGAATAATAATGAGGAGAGAACTGAGCCTTGTGGGACTCCTGCGCGGATGGGACGAGGCGTAGAGTACGCCCCTTCTATGCGATAACGGTTATGTGGTGTAATGGGTATTTTGAGGAAGGAACCACAAGCTGCCATGGATATGATTTCATAAATAAGTTTATATGACAGAACTCTGCTGATAAAATACATAAGTACATTAGTATTTTATAGTCATCATCTGCTAAAACTATTAATAGGTCCATGAAAAACAAAAACTTAAGTAAAGAATCACAGGGCATCGAAAAATTCATCCGCATCACTGTCAATGGTCCTTGGTCGCCTGACCGTTGTCCAGAGCAGACGTGTATTTGATTTATACAAAATTCTACTAATTAGTGCTCCTCAATACTAATACCTATTGCAAAGCAAATAGTAACTATTGTGGTGTGAACATTTCTGTGTTATTGTGACTTTAATAACTAGTGCAAGTGATCTGTACAGCGCGCAGCGTGCGCGACGACGCCCTTCACCCCCGTGGGACAAGTACGGTCGCAATTTTTCGACTCGCTCACACAGTGACTCTGCGCTCGCGCTCGTACAATACCGAGCGATTGTTGTGCGCTTACCTACCTTATACATAAGACCGGGCACAGAGTAACCTACGAGTTAGAGGTCGCAGTTATCAAGATGTCTACAATAAATAGCACCTTCAACCACGAATCCGAAAATGAACCTGGGCATGGTGAAATGAGCGTAGATGGATCGCTTATCGATAAGGAATCGCCACCGCCTTACATTACGTTCCGGAAAGGTGTGTCACATGGCCACGACTCTGAATTCCGTCAAGAATTTAAGGCATTTCAAGAGAGTATGCTAACTATGATGGAGACATGGTTCACGAAACAAGACGATAAGTTTTCAAAAATACTTGGGGAATTCGAGTGTGTGAAAAAATCCATTCAATACATTAGCGATAAATATGATGACCTCGAAAAAAGTTCACAGGCAGTCAAAAATCGTGTTCAGATTATCGAACAAAACGCCCAAACGAATGATACACGGCTCGCCTACCTGGAAGCGAAACTCGAATCTATGGAACAAAGAGCACGCAATTGTAATCTTGAAATAAGTAACCTACCTCAAAAACGTGGAGAAAACTTGATAAATATTATTGAAAATATTGCAAATGTTTTAAAACAACCAATATCTGCTCGTGATGTAATCGCGATTCACCGTGTACCACAAACCAACCCAAATAACTCACGACCGAAGAACATAATAGTAAAATTTTCCAGCCAAATTATTAGGGATAACGTCATCTCAGCTGCTCGTCTCAACAAAGGCATTACTTCCGAGCAAATAAATATACAGGGCTCCCCACAGAAAATATATTTAAATGAACATTTAACACTACAAAACAAGAAATTATTTCGACAAGTCAGGGATATTGCCAAAGATATTGGATACAAGTTTGTCTGGATTAAGCACGGAGTCATACTTGCCAGAGCTGACGTCACCGCTGCTGCTATCGCCATTAGTTCAGAAAAGGATATATCAAAACTTATTCCCCATGTTCCGGGAAATTGATAATTTTATATTAATGTTTTTTTCATTCTTTATCATAGTTAGTGTCAGCGAAAACATCGTGAGTGATATAAATCGTATCATGAACAGTGTTATTTGTATAATGTTCTGCGTGCGGGCTCTGTATCATGCATTGCTCTGCGTGTCGACGAGGTATGCGATAACTCATAATTTGATTTTTTCTTCCACCGTCATATTAACTTTTTATTTCCCGTTATATTACAAATGTTTATTCCTTTTAAAGTTACAAATACTCCTTACAGATACATATAAGCATGATGTTCAAATAATTGATTATATTATGCCTAACAAGTTTCATAATGCCTTTAATCGAATACAAGTATTATTCAGAATCATAATGTGGCCTTACTATAGATTATATTATTGTGCAAAGATTGTTAGTCACTTGTGTACCTTTCTTCTAGTAACATTTATTAACATTTTTATTCTGTGCCAGTGACCAGTAACATCTCGATCTATTATCAAAACTGCCGAGGGTTAAGAACAAAATTAAATACTCTGTACAATAATGTTCTGGCGGACTCCCACGATATCATTATTTTAGCAGAGACATGGTTGATTCCCGATATTGACGATGGCGAATTCATCGACTCAAGGTATGTCGTGTATCGTTGCGATAGAAACCGTGTGTTGAGTGGTAAGTCGGATGGAGGAGGTGTTTTGATAGCGGTTCGCCGTGGTCTATGTGCTACGCGTTGTGAGTTAACGACGACGCTTTATCAAGATGATTGTTATTACACTATGCCTCATAATATTGACTATGTACTTTTAAAGTTTTACTCTAAAACTGCTAACAAGTATCACACTGTGTGCGGCGTATATGTCCCACCAAACCAAACGCTAAATACCTACCAATCGTTATTTTATTTGCTTGAAAAAGAAATGTCTAGCCTTACCATCAGTAATATGTATATTTTTGGAGACTTTAACTTACCCCACATCGAATGGGTTGCATATGACACAACTGCACTCATGCCTCGCATTCACAATAACAACAGCTCATTAGAAGTCCTGCTTCTTAATTTTTTGTCGACTATAGGTTGTAAACAATATAATAATACTAAAAATCAGCTAAACCGTACGTTAGACTTATTGGTTTCAAATGATGTTTGTGTGTGTGAGCCTGCGCCCATTCCCCTAATATCCGTAGATGCTTTTCATCCGCCTTTTCTGACAACTATCTCTTTTGAATTAGTGCATTTGCCCATGGCGCGGTGCTCTGCGCCTAGATATCGTTTTATAGAAGCCAATTACTCTGCTATTAACAAAGATATTATTCTGGTTGACTGGATTTCAGTTCTAGATAATGTCTCAATAGATTCTACTACTCAATGTTTTTACGAAATTATCTATGAAATTATAAAGTCTCATGTACCGTTGCGGCCGGTTAAATCTAGTGAATATCCGATTTGGTTCTCTCGCCCGTTGATACACTTATTTAGAAATAAGGAAAAGTCATGGTGTAAGTGGAAGAAATATAAAAATTGTGCGGATTACGAACAGTTTTCCTTATATCGTAGAAGATTTAAGTTGCTTTCTGCTGATTGCTTTAATAGGTATCTGCGTTCTGTTGAAACCAGCATACAAAAAGACGTAAAACAATTTTGGTCGTTTATAAAAAGCCATAAAAGAAATACAGGTGTACCAAACACCATGTCATATAATAATGAGGAATGTAACGGGCCTTTGAATGTTTGTAAATTATTTTCTCGGTTTTTTAGCTCAGTTTATGAACCTACATCTAATAATAATAGAAAGTCTGATGCGACGAATGATAGCCAAGTAACTATAACGGATTTGTCATTATCTAAAGATATGATAGTTAAATCGCTGAAATCCTTAGATGCAACGAAAGGTTGTGGGCCAGATGGTATTCCTCCTTTCTTTTTAAAACACACTGCCGAGTCGATGAGCGTGCCGTTATTTTATTTATTTAATCGTAGTCTGCAAGAGGGTATCGTGCCTCAAGCATGGAAGACTGCTCATATCACGCCGGTATATAAAAGCGGCACCAAAAATGACGTTACCAACTATCGTCCAATATCATTGTTGTCTACCTTGTCAAAAGTTTTGGAGCGATTAGTCCATAATGCAATCTATCCCGTCTTACATAATATTATTATCCCAGAACAGCATGGCTTTGTTTTAGGTCGTTCCACTGTAAGCAACCTAGTCTTGTACTCTAATTTTTTATTCGAAAATATGGACAATCAGTTGCAGGTTGACACAATCTACACTGACTTCTGCAAAGCTTTTGACAAGGTGGACCACACTATGCTTTTGCAAAAAATCGAATTTAATGGTATCCGTGGGAGTCTGCTTCGCTGGTTTGCATCGTACGTGGAAAATAGAACTCAGAGGGTTGTGGTCCAGGGGTTTTCCTCCGATGTGATTAGCGTTACATCTGGTGTACCGCAGGGTTCGATTTTGGGTCCACTGCTTTTCGTTTTATTCATAAATGATGTAAATACATGCTTTAGAAACTGCAGGTTTTTGTTGTATGCTGATGACCTCAAAGTGTTTCGTAAAATAAGTACGACTGATGACTGTGTTAAATTGCAAGACGACCTGGATCGTTTTTCAGCCTATTGTCTAGCAAATAAACTTCAATTGAGTTTAACCAAGTGTAAATCTATCTCTTTTACCAAAAAAATTAATGTCGTTCATTTCACTTATTCGCTCTGTAGCACGAATTTAGAAAAAGTTTCCTTAATTAAAGACCTGGGTGTACTCTTTGACTCAAAGTTGCACTTTGATGCTCACGTTGATCACATCACAGCTAAGGGTTATCAATTTTACGGCTTTATAAGGCGGACCTGCAACCTATTTAAAAAACCTTCCACATTTTTACTACTATACAAATCACTCATAAGATCTCAACTGGAATATGCCACGTGTGTATGGAATCCACTTTATGATAAATATAGTGACCAGCTCGAATCAGTACAACGTAAATATCTTCGTTATCTAAACTACACATTTTTTAAGAAACGGTCCTCATATCATACTCTCCTTGATAAATTCTCTTTGTCAACTCTTAAATCAAGGAGACTGTATCTTGATCAATCATTCTTATATAAAGTCTGTCGAAATAAATTTGATTGCATTAACCTCATAAACCAAATTTACATTCGCATACCTAGTCGTTCCCAACGTATTCGCGATACTTATACGCATAGGCTATTTGCCCCCAAGCCGTGCAGGACTAACGCAGGCGAACGAGCTCCTCTACGGCGTATTATGAAAAGTTACAACGATGATTTTGCTGATATTGACTTGTTTGCTTTGTCACCTGCACAATTCAGGAAACATATCTGTGAAAAAATTGTTCACACTTCCTCATAATGTCAATATTGCACAGATTTGCTTGTTTATTTTGACCGACTTCGAAAGTTTTTCTGATCGAATGGGTTTTCTCCGTAATGGACATTTTGTCTTGATCTGATGGGTTTCGAAGTCGGTTGTTAAAAATTTGTCTCACCTTTTAATAAGTGTTGTGTAAATCATAATAATGGTTAATTATTTTGTTGCTTAAGTTTGCTTGTACCTAATTAAGTTTTTACTATATTATTTTGTGGATAACGGTGCTGGTTGCGTTATTACCTAAATGTTCTATAATAATCTATGTAGTAGTATTAAGCATTATTACGCAATTGTTTGTTGTCCCAAAGAAATAAAAATAAAAAATAAATAAAATAAATAAATGGGACAAGTGCCCAGAAGGCTGGCAGCATTGCCACATTAAATGGCAATGCTGATAAGTATTGAATTCAATGCATTTGTATGTGTTTCTAAACAATTGACATTTCATATTTCCTGTTATGTTTGGTTTTTGCTGTCATTTTCTTTACATTTAAAATTTTAAACATTATTAATGAGTTGATATAAATAAATACTCTAGATTGCATATTTCAAAAAAAAATCCGCAGGGAAATGGCACAGGAACAATATTATTCTGTTTAATATTTAGAAAAACAAATGAATGGTTTTTATGTTTTTCAATTAAGATCGCTCACTGTTTAAGGCCTCCCCATGGACGAGTTTGTGGGTTTAAATCTGGCCCCTGTGCCTTTTTTGCAACAAAATGAACTGATTATGAAATACAGTGAAATGCAGTGCTGTGTAGAAACAAAACTTTGAAGGGCATTTTTGCGTTAGTTTAACATTGTGTGCAACTACAAGGATTCAATTTTTTTTTAAGGAATGAAATGATGATTTCAACACCATGTCAGTAATTAATAATGTTGAATCAATGTTTAAATCTCATTAAAAGTTTTGCTTCGTTTCTCCCCGTTTAACTGTAGGTCTCTATAACTTGTCATAGAAATGAATAAATAAATGAGAATTTGACTCGATCTTGTGACTCCTTTTCAAAGTTCTTTGTAGGGCCTAGACGAAATCCTTTTCTGTAGCGTAAATAAACTCCATACAATCTGATCATTGAAATTCGTTTAGGCCCCGCCTGTTTTAAAATTTAAAAGCTCAACTGAGCACTAAGGAGCTGAATGCTAGTCAGGACCTGAATACAACCATGAATTGATGTTGCTTGCAGTGAGCTATGCGGCGCAGTACGAGCGGCAGGTAGGCGCGTATTCAACGCGCTACCACACGAGCTGGCTGCTGCCAACGTAGCTCGGAGGATGCTGAGAGCCATCCGTGATGAGAACAGAGCGCATGCTAACCAGGTAAGGAACAACACCCCTATGTCATATGTCTGTGACTCCAAAAGCAGAGTCAGCATAGAGGAAGATAAGATAGCAGCTCAGTGCCCACTGTTTGCTATGGGGTGGGGGAGGGGGGTGTACTGACCTTTTTGAAGAACTACGCCAATTAGTTCAGTCTATGCCCTTCTAGGGCGGCCCGTCCCGGCGTTTCCACTTGTGACGTAATCCTGTCTGTCCTGACTAAGGTCGTCCAAACTGGAATCAGTGTCACGTCACGCCAAAACGCGTCAATTTCTAGATGATGTTTGGTCTTTTAAGATGACGGCAAATAGAGATGTATGGAGGAAGAAGACATGCTCCATCGAGACTCCTCCGTGCCTCGGAAAGCACGTTAAGCCGTTGGTCCCGGCTGTCATTTATAGTAATTTGACAGTCGTTACGGGTAGACAGAAGCCCGAAACTGACAACCAGTCTTATCAAGGGGTATCGTGTGGCCCAGTATATAATTGGGTTGTGGAGGTCAGATAGGCAGTCGCTCCATGTAAAATACTGGTATTCAGCTGCATGCGGTTAGACTGGAAGCCGACCCTAAGGGCCTAAAGGCTAGGCAGATGATGATGAGGATTTGCCGGTATTTCATTAGAATCGCCCCCTATTACATGGGACTCAAACATGACTGGCTACCATCCAATATCAATAACATATTTCAATCTAAATCTAGAGTTTTCAAACTGTCACCTTGAGAGGACGTCAGAAACAGCAGTTGAAGATTGCGGATTATAATCATCATTTATTGCATTCATGTATTTTACAAGTTATAACAAAATACACATCGGTTTCACACATGAACCCTGCTAGGGCACGGCAATAACAAACAAACCAAAACTATTTATTTTGACATGTTATCGCAACGTCAGATCGCTGCCGGCCTTTCTTGAGGAACTGGGGTGGATCGAATAAGGTATTGTCCCACCCGTTACGCAAAATACGGCAGAGTCGTGGAGTTGCGGATATCGGGCCGTCTATCAGTACAATACAAATATTTTTAAGTGCTGCAGTGTCACAAAATAAAACTATTTATTTTAATATGATTAACAGGTGTCGATCATTTTTTAATTCAATAAGTAACTGTCACTTTATACAATAGGATTGAGATACGTTATTGGAATAGCAGTAAAACGCTGTTAAAAGTTACCGTTGGTGACATTTTCTCTTGCTTCGAAGGTTCACGGTTTCTAGCGTCCTCTAATAAACAATTTTTTTTTTTTTTTTTAAACGTTGCCCCACACTAGGAATTTCTCATGTATCGTGGGTGCGTTTACATACATTTAAACTCACATACACAAATAGCCAGACCCGGAACAACTACCTGTAGGCCATACAAATATTTGTTCCGTGCGGGGATCGCACCCACAACACGCGGCGCAGCAGCCGATGACTCAACCACTGCGCCAACCGTGTCGTCAATAAGTCAAAGGTTCTTACTATCAGAGTGGAGAAGCCTCAAGAGAGAGTCTACAGCGACTGGTGCTGGCGGCTGGAGCCCGGCGGGCCACGCTAGGGTCCGCCCAACAGGACCTCAGAGAACCGCTGAGGGACCAAATTGCTGAGATAAGCGTGAAGTATCTAAACTAACAAGTACACCTGTCCAAAAAAAAATGAAGTGTCTGTTTGTAATGTCAGAATAACAGCTTTTTACTAAATACATATTTAAAACATAATTAAAAGAAAAAACCCAAGTTACTGGGGAACGCAATACCCCTTGGTAAGACTAGTTGTCAGACTTTAGGGTTTCTGACTACACGTAAGCACTGCGACCTGCTAGCTGTAACGGCTTAACGTGCTTTTCGAGGCACAAAGGGGGTCACGATTTTAAAACATTAATAATTAACAGTAGTTTTAATATTTGGCCCAAAACTTCAAAAAATCAAAGGTTAAGCTACGCTTGCCGAGGTCAGTCTGTAGACGGGTGACTCGAAAAGCACAGTAAGCTGTTAGCCCTGGCTGTCATTTGTAGACCTTTGACAGTCGTTACGGGTAGTTAGAAGCCCGAAAGTCTGACAACCGGTCTTACCAAAGGGTATCGTGTTGCCCAGTAACTGGGTTGTGGAGGTCAGACAGGCAGTCGCTCCATGTAAAATACCGGTGCTAAGCTGACCCCAACATAGTTGGGAAAAGGCTAGGCAGAGGATGATCCTGTCTGGTTACTGCATCTAATTAAAAGTCGTACTGTCGAGTGAAATGAGCATATGATGATGATGATTTACCTACAGGTGGATTATAGAGTCGGAGCAGTGACCTGGCCAGCAGAGTCATAAGTCATTTATTACGGAACAACCATTAAAATATTGAAATCGATAAGAAAAAGGATAGGCAGATGATGAGTATTCATATTTTGGCCGTTTTTAATTATTACTTTAAATTTTTCACAGCTTCGAGGCGAACTAGAATCTAGTATATCAAGCATATGTGGCCAGGCCAAGGAACATGTGAACGGTGATGAACTAATCCTGACATACGGGTCCAGCGCACTCGCAGAGCGGTTCCTCAGAGCAGCAGCGCACAGGAAATACAAGCTGATACTAGCAGAGGGAGCTGAGCAGAGTGAGGTAAGGAGATAATGCTTGGGGCGTATCATACGCCTCGAAAATGTTGGACAGGCTGAGATAGCCAATCAGACTGAGGACTAGGGATGTGACCTAGGTAAAAATATATTAAGTCTATTTAGTCCGTCAGTAAGATTACCAAAAAATATTGGACACGTATTTTTCTCTCTTTAACTCAAATCAATAAAAAGTGACAATGATATAGCACATCAAAGTTCAGGAGAAGGGGCTTGTGATGTCACTGTTACGTTAAAAGTGTTGCACGGCGTGACGTCATGAGCAGTTTCAACGAACTATTTCGTCGTCTTTTTTGGTTTACGTGACAAAAGAAAAAATACGTGTAGAGTATTTTTGAGTAATCCAACTTTCGGACCAAACAGAATTTTTAAGTACTGCTTAGCGTGTCGATGACAAACTATTGATTATATTTTTGAGGCCTAGAACTTTGACTATACTTTGTAAGTTAGTTTTTAATATTTTTTTTAAATATTTCTACACCGGCAACGGTAGTGTATGTGAAACTTGTTTATTTTAAGAGCTTAATGTACCATATACTCAGAAATAAATATGTTGTCCGCCTGCGACGCAGTAGGTTGCGGGTTCGCTTCCCGCCTTGGGACAAATGTTTGTACGATCTACATATATTTGTTCCGGGTGTTCTGGGTATTTGCTATGTATAATAAAAAAAATATCTATCTATGTAATGTATTGTATTGAGTATATCAGTCATCTAGCACCCATAACACAAGCTCTGCTTAGCTTGGGGCTAGATGATGCTGTGTTGATTGGCCAGCATTATTTATTTATTTATGCTTTGTATTTCAGAGCCACGCCATGGCCAACCGTCTGAGCGCTGCCGGCGTACCCGTCACTGTCATCAGCTCAGCACCTATCTACGCTGTCATGTCTAGAGTTAATAAGGTGAGTCTAGATCAAAATCATTTGTTCGAATTAGGCTAAGAATCAGCAATAAAAAAAAAAAAATATGTTCTCCGTCCGTCTGTTTGAGGTAATCTCCTAAACGCCTGGACCTATTTTGACAGGACTTCATTGGCAGATAGCTGATGTTCTACGGAGTCCAGTCAAAATCTGTTTAGCGATTTCGGAGATTAGATAGACCGAATAAACAGACTGACTTTTTAAAATTAATTATAGTACCAGCCTATTACTGTCCCACTGCAGGGCAAAGGCCTCTTCTCATACAGAGAAGGCACGAGGATTAACCACCACGCTTGTTCAAGGCGGGTTGGCGATTGTAGATTGAATGTTTTTTTTTTTCTCGCAGTTCAGCACTATAAGGCTGTTTACTGCTTAACCGGTCGATCCTGTGGTGACCTTACAAGAAGGCCCCCAGCCAGGGCTAACTACAAGTTACATTTAAACGACCGCTCGCTAAGGGCGCCCCCTGTGGGGCTCGAACCTCGGCTTAGGGCGTCGTTGACTTCTTAACAAAAACAAAGGCTGGGTCTCGTTATTATTATATCTGGGGGTTTTATATGCTACTGACTCAGCTACGCTGGCTGGCCTTGTAGAGTCTAAAGATTGAATTTACATTTAACTAATTGGCGTCGCGCGTCGCGGGCCTCATCGGCGAGGCCGGAATGTGGGTCGGTTTGTACGTGTGTGTTTTCTAGGAGTGCTAGTTTCCCTACTGTCCTCCTGGATGACGGTCATGTCGTCGTCTGGCTCGACTAGGGTATGCCTTGGGCGGCGAATCTTACCAATTTTGGTAGGGAAGTATCGGGAGGCCGAGACGACAAGTGGGTTTGGATGTCGCTCGGCTGATTCGAAAAAGCGCCCAGTGAGACGCTTCATGAATTGTTTAACTGTGGGGATTTTTAAATCTATATGAAGTCTTTCGTTCCTAACGAACCACGGGGCTCCCGTAGCTCGACGGCGAAAACGGTTCTGCAAAATCTGCATCCTATGGATATAAGGCCTTGCATGTGCGAATATGACACACGCGTAGGTCATAATAGGCCTGATGCACGTGGTGTAGAGTCGCATCTTGCACCGAAGTGACAATTTGCTGCGTGCAGTAATCATGGGATGTAACCTCCCTAGAGCGAATGCGGCGCGCGAGCGTACCGTCATTATGTGCGTCCGGAAGGTAAGGCGTCGGTCAAGGATGACCCCCAGGTACTTAGCTTGCTCCCCCCAGGGGATCGGCTTGTCATACATGGTGATCGGGGGAGGAGGGGATGGGTTTTTACCCTTCCTGGAGTATAAAACCGCCTGGCTCTTGTCGGGGTTCACTTCGATTCTCCATTTCCTGAACCAGATGCTTAGGGCGTTGGCAGAGGATTGGAGGGCTTTGGCAATAGCTGGACACTTGAAGCCAGAGTAGTAGATGGCCGTGTCGTCAGCGAATAGGGCAATGTTTGCCTTAACTACTGAAGGGAGGTCGCTGGTGTACAGCGTGAATAATAATGAGGAGAGAACTGAGCCTTGTGGGACTCCTGCGCGGATGGGACGAGGCGTAGAGTACGCCCCTTCTATGCGATAACGGAAGGTTCGGTTCGACAAATAGTCCCGTAGTATGAGTACGAGACGTTCTGGCACACCGAGCTGGTACAGCTTGTATACCAACCCGTTGTGCCAGACCTTGTCAAACGCTTTCGCTATGTCGAAGTATAGGACTCCTGTCATCAAGCCGCGTTGGAAGCGGCCGCTGATGTGTTCGACGATTCGGTGCACCTGTTGAATGCTGAATGCTGGGTTCGAAAACCAAACTGTTCTATCGGAATTAAGCTCTTAGTTTCGACGTAGTCCTTGAGCCACTTAAGAATAAGCTTTTCGTAGGCTTTGCCGAGAACGTTGAGGAGACTGATTGGGCGATAGCTGCCTGGAGAGGTCTTAGGCTTGCCCGGTTTGGGGATACCGATGACGGTAGCTTCTTTCCACTTCTGCGGGAAAATATTGTTGGTTAGAGCGCTATTGAAGATAGCGGTAATTAGAATGACTAAAGGAGCAGGGAAGAGTTTAAATACTCTATTAGTGAGCCCGTCAGAGCCAGGGGCTTTGCGAGCTTTGAGGCCGTTGATTATGTCCTGCACCTCGTCTGGAGTGACTGGGGGCAGGGGATTATCGGGGTCCTCTGAAGGAGGGAGAGAGGCGCGCAACTTCCTCTGTAGCTCCCAAAATGCCTGGTGGTTGGGCTCGAGTTCCCCAAGCATCTTGTCCCAGCGATTGCAACGCAGCTGTTTCATACTATTACTTACTTTACGCTGTAAGTAACGCATGTGAACTTTGTTGTTCTCGCAGGGAAAAGCGCTATAGGCACGGACGGCCGCGTTCTTCTCGCCCACGAGTGCACGCACATCGTCCGGGAGTTTCCAGCGACGATCACTCGTCGCCGGTATCTCCCTTGAACTTTCGTCCAGGACGGTTTGCACGTGGCCCGTGAGCGAGTCGATCGCGGCCGCCGTATCCGCGATGGTCTCTATCTTGTCGGGGATTTGGTCCAAATGGTGGGACGTGATGGATTGCAGCTTACCGCTTACAATCCCCCAGTCCGTGATCACCTTTGGAGGAGGGGGTTGATTAGGGTCATGGAGGCCTGTTCGAGAGATCAGCTCCATGATCACCGGTCGGTGGTCAGAGTCAAGTTCGTCAAGCGCCTCTATAGATTGTAACCTTAGGTTAACATTCTTAAGAAGCGCGATGTCAAGTACGTCGGGGCGGTGGCCCACAATATGTGGGTAGTGGGTCGGATGCAACGGAGCGATGACATCGAATTTTAGTTTATCACTAAGGTCGAACAGGGCTCTTCCCCTGGGGTTAGTCAAGTGACTATTCCAGGAGGGGTGTTTGGCGTTCAGATCACCCGCCAATATGACGGAGTCACTTAAGCCGAAAAGGACCGATAGGTCCTTTGAGATAGCCGCGTTGTTCTCCGAGCTTAGGGCTGGAGGGAGATACGCGGAAATAAGGGTGATGGGCTGATGACCCGTGAGGCCAAACCTGCAAATGGACACTTCCAGGTGGGTTAGGGTAGGTGGGTCCATTGGGATAGAGTGAAGGGCGTTTTTGTAATAAATAAGGGTACCACCCTTATGGCATCTTGACCTGTCGTTGCGGACCAACCGGTAGTTCGCAATTTTCGGGTCTCGGTGATGGGGCTTTAAGAATGACTCTTGGATGAGTAGTATGTCTATCTGATGGTCGCCAAGGAATTTGGCGATCTCATCGCGTTGGCCCTGGATGCCATTTGCGTTGAAAAAACCCACTTTGAGGGATCGGGGACGGGTTCTGCCTACTGGAAAGAGCATTACGGCTTATGGAGTTTAAGTGCGGCGGATGTGATGTCCTCATATTTTTTATATATGAGGGAGATGCGTCCCAGGTCGCCGTTGCTGGCGACTAGTTCATGGGCCATTTGAATGGCCCTGGGGGAGTATAATGCCACGTAGGCTTGGATCACTTCGATGTGATTGAATCCCGTCAGGTTTGGGATCGGGGGAGGTGGGTTTCTAGCCCCCTCGACAGGTGTTGGTTGAGGGGGGAGAGGGAGGGGTTGTGGGGGCGCGGGATTAGCCGACGCTGTTGGGTGGACGGTGGGAGCCGCAAGGACCAGCGGCTTCAGCCAGGCGTTAGGCCTTTGGGGGCTGAGGCGGGATGGAAGATCCCTTGCTAGAGTGGGGCACTCCCTCTTCTGCCTTTCATTGGCCCGCGCTTTCAGCTTTGGAGCTGAAGATTTGGGGGCCTTCGGACAACCCCTGTAGTTGGCGGGGTGTCCAGACTGGCCGCACAGCACACAGCTGGGTGGCTCAGTACATTGAGACCGGTCTGCTGGTCTCGAGCAGCTCGCCGTGCCGTGGTCACCCAGGCACTTCACGCAACGGGCTTTCCCGAAGCAGTGGCTCTGGGAGTGCCCGTATAACTGGCATTTGTGGCACTGACCTATAATGCCACTTTTGTGGGGCTTCTCCAGCTGAATGAGCTGAATGCCGGATAGCCTACAAACGGTTTTTACCCCGAAAATGGGGTGGTGACCCTCGACCGGGTCACATGACAAGAACCATGTCGTAGGGTTTACCCCCACGACGGTGCTGCATCCTGTGGACTTTTACCACCGGGATGTTTTGTGCCTTGAGGTCTTCCTCGACCTCGGCGACTGAGATTTCCAGTGGTACTCTTTTGAGTACCACCCGGATAGGTTTTGACTCCTGAAGGGAGTATGAATGGAACGGAATGTTCCTGAGTTTTAGGAGCTTGGACAGCTCCCTGTAGTCAGCCGCTGTGGCAACTGTTATTTTGATGCCCTGCTGGACAGCATGGGCTTTGGTGTAGTGGATTGACCTCTCGCTACTCATTTTGGACACTTCGGTCCACTTCGCCTTGTCCAACCAGCCCCGAGGAGACACTTAAGTGTCACCCCGGGCGGACAGTCCCCGAAAACTACCCTCCCTAGGATCCTTCCTAGTTGCGTCCGGAGAGAAGAAGGATCCCTCAACAAACTCTCCAGCTCACAACAGACTGTCCTTGACTTAAGGGCCTATATCCTAACTCTCCGGGTGGGATTGCCCGGAGATGTGTACCCTCCCTGTGGGAAACAGGGAGGTGAGTACTTAAGGTGGGCCCTAAGCTTGCTTTTTGCCCGTTGGTAATCTTTGCCCAACGGGGTCTTATGGTCTTACGACCGGGCCGGTGCCGAAGGGGTAGATACACCCAACCGTCACCGGGTGCTGCTGTAAAAAAGCGGGGTTAAGCGTCTGGGTACGACTAGGGGAGCCCCCAAGGTCGCAACACCAGAGCCCTTCCGAATTTGAGAAACCCTGAGGGGGTTCTCAGGTGTCGGGGCTACCTACCCTCGGTTTCGTTGGCACCGTGAGGTATCCACCGAGAGTTCAAAAATAAAAGAAAAATTTGTTGCGGCACTGCGTAAACAGTTACTAAGTAACCGTGCTACGCAGCGCTACAAGGGGCGGAGCTACCGCTCGAGTTCGCAGCTGTGCTTCGTAGCGGCAGCTACGGCGTAGCGGTGGCTTACGTGACCGTAGGCGAGCGCCGCGGGGTGCGGGCGCGGTGGAGGCGGCGACGCGGCGGTGGCGTACGTGACCTCGGGTGTGCGCCGCTGGGTGCGGGCGCGGTGGAGGCGGCAACGCGGCGATGGCGTACGTGACCTGTCGGACGAGCGCCGCGGGGTGCGGGCGCGGTGGAGGCGGCGAGCGCGGCGGCTGCGGCGAACACGAGCGGCGGCTGCGGGGCAGGCGCGGGGGTTCGGGACGGCGGGAAGCATGGAGGCTCGCTGAGGTGCTTCGGCGTGCGCACGGGTCGGCGTCTGAAACACGAATGTGTAGATTGAATGTAGATTTTTAATTGCTTTTAGCCAAAGCTTCGTACTCTATGTATCTTATATTTTTTGGTATTAAATTATTTTTTAATGCATTTATTTAAAAGCTTTTATTTTAACATAACAATAGACACTATATCTATAGATCGGTAATAGGTAATCGCTCCATGTAAGACACTGGTATTCAGCTGCATCTGGTTAGACTGGAAGCCGACCCCAACATAGTTGGGAAAAGGCAGGCAGATGATGATAACTTTGTATAGATGTATACTTAATGTTTACAGGTTATAATAAGCGTGAAGGCGGCCATGGGAGGCGGCGCTGTGTTGGCGGAGGCGGGCTTGCACGCTGTCACCCAAGCGGCCAGACACTTCTGTGTGCCGGTGAGTTTTATACTAAAACTAGCTGACCCAGCAAACGTTGTTTTGCCATATAAAATGTTAGGGGTGGACAACCCTTATCACTTAGGGGCATGAAAAATAAATGTTGGCCGATTCTCAGACCTACCCGATGTGCACACAAAATGTCATAAAAATCGGTCCAGCCGTTTCGGAGGAGTTTGGTAACAAACATTGTGACACGAGAATTTTATATATAAGATCTCAAGAAGAGCAGAAAAACTAACACTCTAATCATCCACTAGCAGTGCCCCGCAGTTCCACCCGCTCCCATGAGTCAAAGCGTGATGTCAAATAACTTATAACCTTTAGATATTCTTGTCAAGGCATAGACGTTTTTAAAGCTTTTTCACCAACAACAAAAACAGCATAATTAACAGCATATTTATTCATTGATAACAGCTCATAATTTAGGACCCATTAATATCAGTGTTAATTTTAAACCGTGGTGCTAAGCAACTGGGCGTAACCCAGTTGCGAACTTCCCTTTGTGCCTATTGGCCTAGCTCTGTTCTGTCTCCTGCTTGATATGGAGGGAAGTGAAAATTATATATTTTTCTAATTGTTCTTTTCTTCCGCTGTTCTTTTCTGATTCATTTCGTTGCGGGATCCATGACAGTTGAATCTTTTCTCCGGGACTCTCGATTCATCGGGCTTCATTGTCTCGACGCTTTTCTGTTGTTCGCCACTGTTGATTCTGGTTTTCAGGAGTTGCTTGGGATAGGAGGGGTTTAGGAATAGAGTGGCTGGCTTGTTCAGTTTATTACCTTCCTGGGCTATCAACTTCAGATTCATTTTTAGCGTTCCGTACCTCAAAAGGTAAAAAAAGGAACCCTTATAAGAATTCTGTTGGTCTGATGGTGGACAAGCCAAGACTAATGAAGATTTGACCAAGAACCGGTTCTGGGTCAATTCTTTCGGTAGACTAAATTGATATTGGCCAAATAAAAAATAAATAAATGGCATCTTTACCAACCCCGAGCTAATATTAGGTTGGGCAAAAAGTTTCTTCGCATTTTTTAAGAAAATTCAAACCTTTTTTTAATATACTTTATTTACATTTAACTAAAGTATGTAGCTGCCATTTTGTTCGATAACTTTTTGCAATCTTGTAGGTAGGGACATTTATTTATTTATTAACTCATCATCACTATCATTACAGGGATTTCCTAATTCAATAGTGTGGCCATAATTACAATTTTATTATCCACTATTACATATTGTAAACATTGTGCTTTTTGTGAACTCGCTCAGAGAACAAGTAAAAATATCTATGATGTCTGCTACGTCATTAAGCACACGCAAGGTACGCGTTATAGGGGCTTTACTCAGTAGATTGGTCTTACTACTGGGCACCGCCAATAGACGTGGCTGTCGCCTTCGCAATACATAATTGTCGGGCACACACAGGTTTATTTCTTTCAATATACCTGGGTGAAGTCTAGCCACGCAATAATTTAAAAATATAGGTAGCAAGAGCTAAGTCCCTCCTTGTTTCCAATTTATTGTATCCCACCATGCCTATAACAAACAAAGTTGGATACATCAATGGGTAAAATGGATACAAACCGTACCACCTTAGTTACAGAAACCTAGTAAATTTATTTTGTATACGCTCTAGCATGAGGCTATATTTAGCTTCATGCGGAACCCATATGATTGCATTACTTTCGAGCTGACTTCTTACTAAAGCATTGTACAAAGAAGTTAGCGCAGCGATGCTTGTAAACCCCTCTGCCCTTCTTAGGACAAAACCTAGGTACCTATAGGCTTTTTACAAACATTTACAATGTGATTACGAAATGCCAGGTCTGAGTCAAGGCGTACTCCTAAATCACGCACCGTTTCCGTTCTTTTCAACAACGTGTTGTCCACTCTATAGTCATATTTCTTGGGCATTTTCATCCTACTAAAAGTTATTACCGAACACTTTGACGTATTAAACACCAAATTATTCTTCTTTCCCCATTCAACAACCCTGTCTATGTCTTACTGTAAGCGCTCAAAGTCCTTTTGTTCTTTCATAGCTAGTAGCCATTTTAGATCGTCAGCAAACAACAGGCACTTGGCATTCCTGACGACCTCGGGCAAGTCATTTACCATTATTATAAATTGAAGTGGTCCTAAATTACTGCCCTGACTTACGCCTGACCTCGTAAAATAGGGCTCAGATTTGTACCCGGCATATTCGACATACTGTTTTCTGTTACTCATATGATCAGCAAAGAATTTCAGCAATTTAGGAGTGCATCCGACTGCCGCAAGCTTTGTCAATAAGATGTCATTATCGACCAAATCAAAAGCTTTTTTAAAATCAATATATGCGGAATCGACCTGCACTCCCAAATCAACGCTAGGAACCACATATGCCATAAAATTTAGCAGGTTTGTAGTCGTGCTACGAGCTGGCCGAAACCCATGCTGTGAGTCGGACAACGAGACTGAAACCTGATTTAAGACAGAATGATGGATTACTGACTCAAATACCTTCGCTGGTACCGACAGCACAGCCACCGGTCTATACCCACTAACTTCACTCCCTGCTTCGCCCTTAGGTACTGGTATTACTCGTGTAATTTTCCAGCGTTCCGGAAAGTATGACTGTTCGAAACATACATTAAATACGTATACTAGCGGTTGTGTTAAATAATCCCTGCAGTCCCTAATAATAAATGGTGGTATGCCATCTGGTCCTGCCGACTAGGTTTAAGTTTAGTTAGCACCTCCCTTACCTGGCTCTTATCAATACTCCCTATATGTAATCGGGAACTACTTGTGTTACTCTCTGCCACAGCGGCTTGCACATCTAGTTTTGCTTTCAGGGGACTGTATACGACTTGAAAAAATTTGCAAACTCGTGAACACATTCGGTGTCAGATAAAATTTGACCATTTTTTGTGATTTTTTTACGGTTCACTGTACCCTTTTTGCTTCTCACATAACCCCAGAAGGATTTAGGATCCTTTCTGAGATTGTATTGCACATTATCGAGGTGTTTGTCGTGTGCCAATTCTATCATTATTTTAATCCTAGCTCTACTCTGAGAAAACAGTTCGTAATCATTAATCCACTAATTTTATACTGCTTGTGAAGCAGTGCCTTTAATTTTATGTCGCGAACAATATCTGCCGTGTACCACTCAGGGTAATGGTACCTAGAATTTACACGGCGATGTCGCATTTTTCTGGGAACGCAATCATCGATAATACCATACATTATATCATAAAAATAATTCAAACACTCCTCTGGCTCGCTCATGTTATACATAGGCGACCAGTCATGATTCATTATCATATTATACAACCTACTGTAATCTGCTTTATAAAAATTCCACTGTGGCCAGGAATCGCTTTCTTGCATCATTACAGGTATATCTTTAAAAGTGCAACCACTAACAGCTGAGCGTTTGCTTATCTGCGGTACAGTAATGTGTAGCGGTGGGTGGTACGCTTCTATTGGCACTATCGCCTCATCTGTTTCACTGACGCACACACTCTCACCTGTACTCAACGAACATAGCACTAAATCCAACTGCCTATTATTACAAATTGGTACCTTATTTTTCTGAGCAAGTTCACAAAAATCTATAAAATATTCGTAATAATTATTTATATTTACATTACAAGAGTATAAATTGAAATCACCTAATATAACAACATCTTTATATTTAACACACAATTGTTCTAATAGCCTAAACAATAACATATATTCATTCTCATTACTATTTGGAGGTATATAAAGAACGCAACACAAAAACAAATACTTGTTACCTTTATTTACGGTGGCTCAAACCAGCTCCAAGGTACATCTATCTATTACGACGTTATTCTCGGGTAGTGTAACTCGGCGCAGCTCGAGCCAGTGTGCGGCCACAAGAAGCGCGCCGCCTTGTTTACGCCCATCCGCCCGGTCACATCGCAAAATACTATAGTTTTGTGATACCAACTCTGCGTTATGTATAGAATCATTGCAACCCGTTTCCGTAATTGCAAATAAATCTGCCTCTGATGTTTCTATATTTTTACAGAAAATATTTACTTTTGTACGCAGTCCTCTTGCATTTTGATAGTAAATATTTATCGTTTTATTTTCCGTTGTCTCTTTTATTTGTATATCTCCGAAACGAAATCCATTCAGCAAACTCCGCGTTCATGGGCCACACTTCCGGTTTATACAATTTTTCATACACGCCCTCCGCTACTCCGATAATAAAAGAAGCATAATCCCTTTCCGTTTTATGCTTGATTTTTTCAACTTTTACATTTTCATCGCTGCCGCAGACGTTCTTTACATGAGCTGTTAACTTTTCGATGGTAGTCTCTGGATGCAACCTCCATACATGAAGATGTCTCTTTCGCTCCATGGCTTGCAGATCAACGATACTAGCATTTTGACCTCTATTCACATTTTTGGATACCAGCTTAGATCTTTTTCTTTGTACCGTGGTCCATTCTGAAGCTCCCGGTACATTTTCATCCTTACTTTCTGCTTTTGTTTCTAAATCCGTAGATGTTGCAGATATTGTTTGTTGGTTTGCCTGCAATACCTCGCTATATTTTACTGGTCTTGGCGTCAACGCCTTTTTCGTGGCCACAACGGGATTTACTATTTTGCGGGTAGTTAGGCACTGCACATTTTCGGTATCAGATAATGTTTCACTAGACACCTGTTGCGGAGTTGATGTTTTATTAGATTGATATGTGTCAACCTGTTTTTTCTAACTGTTGATTGCGAGATTTTATCATATTTAATTTACTGTGTAATGTGTCTATTTTAACAACTTTATCTTCAAATACCTTCATGTTTGCATCACGTAGTTCCTGTAGTTCTTTTTTTTGTGCTATAACAGACTTCTTCGATCCTTTTAATGTTGTTTCCTTGGATTTCTAAGTGTGATAAAACTTCCAAGCGGAATGCTCTCAGTTCTTCCAACATATTATTCTCCTGAGCAGTCTTCGGCCCCGTTACTTCAGATATTTTCGGCCGACTGCCGCGCTGTGTATTGACATTATTGCTGGCAGTAAAGGTGTCCCCCAGCCCTGACACTCTACGAGCAGGTGTATTCTCGTTGCGCAGAGCTTTATGCGTAGAAGAACGGCACTCGGGACATATCCACTGACTTTTATCTTCTTCATTAACTTGATCTATAATTATTCCAAGACAATCGAGACCGTAGCTTTTTTTGCAATTTTTATTGCAACACTCTATGAATAGCACATTAGGTATTTACAACCACTACATATTCGAGACATCTCGATTAAACACAACTTAATTCTCTGCTGTACGTACACCGACGTCCACTCAGTTCGAGCGCGCGAATACAATTCCATGACATGATCCCATTACTATAGAAATTTTGGGACTTCTGATCAAAATACCGCGACAAGTGGTTTTGGCAGTCCTCTCGTGATGTTAACCTGACACTGCCTAAAGAGACTTCTGAAGAGACCGAAACAGGTGGAAATCTGAAGGTGCAAGGTCAGGACTAAATGGCGGATGCAAAACAAATTCCAGCCAAACTCTCTTAATTTTTGCTGAGTGGCTAAAGATGTGTGAGGTCTAGCGTTATCATGATGAAAACCACACCCCTTCTGTTGATTAATTCCGGCCGCTTTCTTTCAACTTCTTGCTTTAATCTCATCAGTTGTTCGCAGTAGAGTTCAGAATCGATGGTCCAGCCTGGTAGTAACAGCTCGAATAATGCCCTTCCAATCCCACCACACACACAGCATCACCTTTTTGCGAGTTAACCCGGGTTTTGCCACAGTCTGTGAAGCCTGACCGGCCTTTGACCACGACGTTTTTCGCACGTTCTTGTCGTACGTGATCCAATTTTCATCACCAGTTATCAGCTTCGTTCTTCAAAAATGGTTCGGTTTCATTACGTCGTAATAAAGAATCACAAATTAGTACACGGTTCATTAGGTTTATTTTAGTGAGCTCGTGAGGTACCCAACTATCGAGCTTTTTTGTGTACCCAAATTTTTTCAAATGCGCCAAAACTGTTTTGTTGTCAATTCCAGATATTGCTCCACTTTTTAAAAAATGGCATCCATTTTATCCGTAATAGGGCGACCAGAGGGACGTGCATCTTTGACATCAAAATTTTCGGATTGAAAACGCTTAAACCAAATTTGTGCTACTCTCACAGACACTGCACTAGGTCCATAAAGATCACAAATATTTTTCGCGGCTTGCGTTGCATTTTTACCTTTTTTGTAGTAAAATTTTAAAATGTATCGAATTTATTCATTAGATTCACTCATTTTGACGGTACGAAAAACATGAAAATCACACATTTTCTTAATTTGAATTTGGAATTATGTTCTTTAAAATTTAAATTTTCAATGATATCAAAACCAGCCAGATACAAATAGTATAGCCAAAGAGATTTTATTACAAGTTCATATAATTATCGGCAAGTAACTTGGCAAGAGTCGTTAGATGCGCACAAGTCGTTTTTTAGGTCTCTTTGGTAGTCAAGCGGGACGCGGGGTATGAGGTACGTCAATCCGAGCGCGCGATTGGTGCAACAGTCGACAGCTGCCTCCCAAACTCTCGATTACACTTGCGTGCACGAAAATTGTACCCTTTGTTTTTGTTGTGTTTATGTTGAAGAGTTATTGTTATTGTTTTTAAATTTAGTTTTTGTTACGAGTTGATATTATTGTTGTTGTTTTAAATTAAAAAATTAAGGCAAAAAAAGGTATGCCTTTTTTCGCATACTTTTTGAGCATACTTTCCTCGTATGCATATTAGTTTACGACTTCCACTCCCTTCTTCAACTTTCTTTTAATCAGATATTATTAAATATAAATGATGGCAATAACCATAAAATAATGACGATCAATAAAAATCACCACTTTTTTGTTCCACTAAGAGCACGATGCGCGAACTTACCCCCACTACGCCAAAACCTTGCCAACTTACGTGCTGGTACTATACATACTAAATTAAGCGAAAAAACTTTTTCCCCAACCAAATATAAACTAACATAGCTGAAAATAGGCTAGACAGATGATGGGTAGGTGGCAACAACGGAATGCTACCTAGTTTAATCCTTACATCATGTTAACATACATAAGATAACATTTTATGTATGTTTTCCTTGAAGAGTAAGACAGAGATGTACCTGGTAGAAAATATCTTGGTGGCGCTATCTATTTTCGGGCATTCATTGTTTGTACCATGGCTTATAATATATTTAATTTTGCAGAAAGTTACGTGGCTCCAACACCATTGCTCTGGCTATGGTCACACTGTGAGAGACTATTATCAGTGACTCACAGAATGCTACTGCCTTGTAAGTATATAATTTATTTCTCTAACAACGATACAACTTTGATTTTGACAGCACAGTTGGCGCAGTGTCTGAGCTATCAACCGCTGTCCTGCGTGTCGTGGGTCTGGCTGTTTGTGTATGTGAGTTAGAATGTTTTTAAACACACCCATGATACAGGAGAACTTCCTAGTGGAGGGCAAAAAAGAAAAACCATTAAGACATGGGTATTTTGAGGAAGGAACCACAAGCTGCCATGGATATGATTTCATAAATAAGTTTATATGACAGAACTCTGCTGATAAAATACATAAGTACATTAGTATTTTATAGTCATCATCTGCTAAAACTATAAATAGGTCCATGAAAAACAAAAACTTAAGTAAAGAATCACAGGGCATCGAAAAATTCATCCGCATCACTGTCAATGGGACAAGTGCCCAGAAGGCTGGCAGCATTGCCACATTAAATGGCAATGCTGATAAGTATTGAATTCAATGCATTTGTATGTGTTTCTAAACAATTGACATTTCATATTTCCTGTTATGTTTGGTTTTTGCTGTCATTTTCTTTACATTTAAAATTTTAAACATTATTAATGAGTTGATATAAATAAATACTCTAGATTGCATATTTCAAAAAAAAAATCCCCAGGGAAATGGCACAGGAATAATATTATTCTGTTTAATATTTAGAAAAACAAATGAATGGTTTTTATGTTTTTCAATTAAGATCGCTCACTGTTTAAGGCCTCCCCATGGACGAGTTTGTGGGTTTAAATCTGGCCCCTGTGCCTTTTTTGCAACAAAATGAACTGATTATGAAATACAGTGAAATGCAGTGCTGTGTAGAAACAAAACTTTGAAGGGCATTTTCGCGTTAGTTTAACATTGTGTGCAACTACAAGGATTCAATTTTTTTTTAAGGAATGAAATGATGATTTCAACACCATGTCAGTAATTAATAATGTTGAATCAATGTTTAAATCTCATTAAAAGTTTTGCTTCGTTTCTCCCCGTTTAACTGTAGGTCTCTATAACTTGTCATAGAAATGAATAAATAAATGAGAATTTGACTCGATCTTGTGACTCCTTTTCAAAGTTCTTTGTAGGGCCTAGACGAAATCCTTTTCTGTAGCGTAAATCAACTCCATACAATCTGATCATTGAAATTCGTTTAGGCCCCGCCTGTTTTAAAATTTAAAAGCTCAACTGAGCACTAAGGAGCTGAATGCTAGTCAGGACCTGAATACAACCATGAATTGATGTTGCTTGCAGTGAGCTATGCGGCGCAGTACGAGCGGCAGGTAGGCGCGTATTCAACGCGCTACCACACGAGCTGGCTGCTGCCAACGTAGCTCGGAGGATGCTGAGAGCCATCCGTGATGAGAACAGAGCGCATGCTAACCAGGTAAGGAACAACACCCCTATGTCATAGGAGTCACAGACGCCTTTGTCTGGGCGTCTGTGACTCCAAAAGCAGAGTCAGCATAGAGGAAGATAAGATAGCAGCTCAGTGCCCACTGTTTGCTATGGGGTGGGGGAGGGGGGTGTACTGACCTTTTTGAAGAACTACGCCAATTAGTTCAGTCTATGTCCTTCTAGGGCGGCCCCTCCCGGCGTTTCCACTTGTGACGTAATCCTGTCTGTCCTGACTAAGGTCGTCCAAACTGGAATCAGTTTTTCTCAATAGAATCGCCCCCTATTACATGGGACTCAAACATGACTGGCTACCGTCCAATATCAATAACATATTTCAATCCAAATCTAGAGTTTTCAAACTGTCACCTTGAGAGGACGTCAGAAACAGCAGTTGAAGATTGCGGATCATAATCATCATTTATTGCATTCATGTAGTTTACAAGTTATAACAAAATACACATCGGTTTCACACATGAACCCTGCTAGGGCACAGCAATATAAACTAAGCTACGCTTGCCGAGGTCAGTCTGTAGACGGGTGACTCGAAAAGCACAGTAAGCTGTTAGCCCTGGCTGTCATTTGTAGACCTTTGACAGTCGTTACGGGTAGTTAGAAGCCCGAAAGTCTGACAACCGGTCTTACCAAAGGGTATCGTGTTGCCCAGTAACTGGGTTGTGGAGGTCAGACAGGCAGTCGCTCCATGTAAAATACCGGTGCTAAGCTGACCCCAACATAGTTGGGAAAAGGCTAGGCAGAGGATGATCCTGTCTGGTTACTGCATCTAATTAAAAGTCGTACTGTCGAGTGAAATGAGCATAATTATGATGATGATGATTTACCTACAGGTGGATTATAGAGTCGGAGCAGTGACCTGGCCAGCAGAGTCATAAGTCATTTATTACGGAACAACCATTAAAATATTGAAATCGATAAGAAAAAGGATAGGCAGATGATGAGTATTCATATTTTGGCCGTTTTTAATTATTACTTTAAATTTTTCACAGCTTCGAGGCGAACTAGAATCTAGTATATCAAGCATATTATGTGGCCAGGCCAAGGAACATGTGAACGGTGATGAACTAATCCTGACATACGGGTCCAGCGCACTCGCAGAGCGATTCCTCAGAGCAGCAGCGCACAGGAAATACAAGCTGATACTAGCAGAGGGAGCTGAGCAGAGTGAGGTAAGGAGATAATGCTTGGGGCGTATCATACGCCTCGAAAATGTTGGACAGGCTGAGATAGCCAATCAGACTGAGGACTAGGGATGTGACCTGGGTAAAAATATATTAAGTCTATTTAGTCCGTCAGTAAGATTACCAAAAAATATTGGACACGTATTTTTCTCTCTTTAACTCAAATCAATAAAAAGTGACAATGATATAGCACATCAAAGTTCAGGAGAAGGGGCTTGTGATGTCACTGTTACGTTAAAAGTGTTGCACGGCGTGACGTCACGAGCAGTTTCAACGAACTATTTCGTCGTCATTTTTGGTTTACGTGTCAAAAGAAAAAATACGTGTAGAGTATTTTTGAGTGATCCAACAGAGAGACCAAACAGAATTTTTAAGTACTGCTTAGCGTGTCGATGACAAACTATTGATTATATTTTTGAGGCCTAGAACTTTGACTATACTTTGTAAGTTAGTTTTTAATATTTTTTTAAATATTTCTACACCGGCAACGGTAGTGTATGTGAAACTTGTTTATTTTAAGAGCTTAATGTACCATATACTCAGAAATAAATATGTTGTCCGCCTGCGACGCAGTAGGTTGCGGGTTCGCTTCCCGCCTTGGGACAAATGTTTGTACGATCTACATATATTTGTTCCGGGTGTTCTGGGTATTTGCTATGTATAATAAAAAAAAAATCTATCTATGTAATGTATTGTATTGAGTATATCAGTCATCTAGCACCCATAACACAAGCTCTGCTTAGCTTGGGGCTAGATGATGCTGTGTGGATTGGCCAGCATTATTTCTTTATTTATGCTTTGTATTTCAGAGCCACGCCATGGCCAACCGTCTGAGCGCTGCCGGCGTACCCGTCACTGTCATCAGCTCAGCACCTATCTACGCTGTCATGTCTAGAGTTAATAAGGTGAGTCTAGATCAAAATCATTTGTTCGAATTAGGCTAAGAATCAGCATTAAAAAAAAGAAATATATTTTTCTCCGTCCGTCTGTTTGAGGTAATCTCCTAAACGCCTGGACCTATTTTGACAGGACTTCATTAGCAGATAGCTGATGTGCTACGAAGTCCAGTCAAAATCTGTTTAGCGATTTCGGAGATTGGACAGACCGAATAAACAGACTGACTTTTTAAAATTAATTATAGTACCAGCCTATTACTGTCCCACTGCAGGGCAAAGGCCTCTTCTCATACAGAGAAGGCACGAGGATTAACCACCACGCTTGTTCAAGGCGGGTTGGCGATTGTAGATTGAATGTAGATTTTTAATTGCTTTTAGCCAAAGCTTCGTACTCTATGTATCTTATATTTTTTGGCATTATATTATTTTTTAATGCATTTATTAAAAAGCTTTTATTTTAACATAACAATAGACACTATATGTATAGATCGGTAATAGGTAATCGCTCCATGTAAAACACTGGTATTCAGCTGCATCTGGTTAGACTGGAAGCCGACCCCAACATAGTTGGGAAAAGGCAGGCAGATGATGATAACTTTGTATAGATGTATACTTAATGTTTACAGGTTATAATAAGCGTGAAGGCGGCCATGGGAGGCGGCGCTGTGTTGGCGGAGGCGGGCTTGCACGCTGTCACCCAAGCGGCCAGACACTTCTGTGTGCCGGTGAGTTTTATACTAAAACTAGCTGACCCAGCAAACGTTGTTTTGCCATATAAAATGTTAGGGGTGGACAACCCTTATCACTTAGGGGCATGAAAAATAAATGTTGGCCGATTCTCAGACCTACCCGATGTGCACACAAAATGTCATAAAAATCGGTCCAGCCGTTTCGGAGGAGTTTGGTAACAAACATTGTGACACGAGAATTTTATATATAAGATCTCAAGAAGAGCAGAAAAACTAACACTCTAATCATCCACTAGCAGTGCCCCGCAGTTCCACCCGCTCCCATGAGTCAAAGCGTGATGTCAAATAACTTATAACCTTTAGATATTCTTGTCAAGGCATAGACGTTTTTTTAGCTTTTTCACCAACAACAAAAACAGCATAATTAACAGCATATTTATTCATTAATAACAGCTCATAATTTAGGACCCATTAATATCAGTGTTAATTTTAAACCGTGGTGCTAAGCAACTGGGCGTAACCCAGTTGCGAACTTCCCTTTGTGCCTATTGGCCTAGCTCTGTTCTGTCTCCTGCTTGATATGGAGGGAAGTGAAAATTATATATTTTTCTAATTGTTCTTTTCTTCCGCTGTTCTTTTCTGATTCATTTCGTTGCGGGATCCATGACAGTTGAATCTTTTCTCCGGGACTCTCGATTCATCGGGCTTCATTGTCTCGACGCTTTTCTGTTGTTCGCCACTGTTGATTCTGGTTTTCAGGAGTTGCTTGGGAAAGGAGGGGTTTGGGAATAGAGTGGCTGGCTTGTTCAGTTTATTACCTTCCTGGGCTATCAACTTCAGATTCATTTTTAGCGTTCCGTACCTCAAAAGGTAAAAAAAGGAACCCTTATAAGAATTCTGTTGGTCTGATGGTGGACAAGCCAAGACTAATGAAGATTTGACCAAGAACCGGTTCTGGGTCAATTCTTTCGGTAGACTAAATTGATATTGGCCAAATAAAAAATAAATAAATGGCATCTTTACCAACCCCGAGCTAATATTAGGTTGGGCAAAAAGTTTCTTCGCATTTTTTAAGAAAATTCAAACCTTTTTTTAATATACTTTATTTACATTTAACTAAAGTATGTAGCTGCCATTTTGTTCGATAACTTTTTGCAATCTTGTAGGTAGGGACATTTATTTATTTATTAACTCATCATCACTATCATTACAGGGATTTCCTAATTCAATAGTGTGGCCATAATTACAATTTTATTATCCACTATTACATATTGTAAACATTGTGCTTTTTGTGAACTCGCTCAGAGAACAAGTAAAAATATCTATGATGTCTGCTACGTCATTAAGCACACGCAAGGTACGCGTTATAGGGGCTTTACTCAGTAGATTGGTCTTACTACTGGGCACCGCCAATAGACGTGGCTGTCGCCTTCGCAATACATAATTGTCGGGCACACACAGGTTTATTTCTTTCAATATACCTGGGTGAAGTCTAGCCACGCAATAATTTAAAAATATAGGTAGCAAGAGCTAAGTCCCTCCTTGTTTCCAATTTATTGTATCCCACCATGCCTATAACAAACAAAGTTGGATACATCAATGGGTAAAATGGATATAGACCGTACCACCTTAGTTACAGAAACCTAGTAAATTTATTTTGTATACGCTCTAGCATGAGGCTATATTTAGCTTCATGCGGAACCCATATGATTGCATTACTTTCGAGCTGACTTCTTACTAAAGCATTGTACAAAGAAGTTAGCGCAGCGATGCTTGTAAACCCCTCTGCCCTTCTTAGGACAAAACCTAGGTACCTATAGGCTTTTTTACAAACATTTACAATGTGATTACGAAATGCCAGGTCTGAGTTAAGGCGTACTCCTAAATCACGCACCGTTTCCGTTCTTTTCAACAACGTGTTGTCCACTCTATAGTCATATTTCTTGGGCATTTTCATCCTACTAAAAGTTATTACCGAACACTTTGACGTATTAAACACCAACTTATTCTTCTTTCCCCATTCAACAACCCTGTCTATGTCTTACTGTAAGCGCTCAAAGTCCTTTTGTTCTTTCATAGCTAGTAGCCATTTTAGATCGTCAGCAAACAACAGGCACTTGGCATTCCTGACGACCTCGGGCAAGTCATTTACCATTATTATAAATTGAAGTGGTCCTAAATTACTGCCCTGACTTACGCCTGACCTCGTAAAATAGGGCTCAGATTTGTACCCGGCATATTCGACATACTGTTTTCTGTTACTCATATGATCAGCAAAGAATTTCAGCAATTTAGGAGTGCATCCGACTGCCGCAAGCTTTGTCAATAAGATGTCATTATCGACCAAATCAAAAGCTTTTTTAAAATCAATATATGCGGAATCGACCTGCACTCCCAAATCAACGCTAGGAACCACATATGCCATAAAATTTAGCAGGTTTGTAGTCGTGCTACGAGCTGGCCGAAACCCATGCTGTGAGTCTGACAACGAGACTGAAACCTGATTTAAGACAGAATGATGGATTACTGACTCAAATACCTTCGCTGGTACCGACAGCACAGCCACCGGTCTATACCCACTAACTTCACTCCCTGCTTCGCCCTTAGGTACTGGTATTACTCGTGTAATTTTCCAGCGTTCCGGAAAGTATGACTGTTCGAAACATACATTAAATACGTATACTAGCGGTTGTGTTAAATAATCCCTGCAGTCCCTAATAATAAATGGTGGTATGCCATCTGGTCCTGCCGACTAGGTTTAAGTTTAGTTAGCGCCTCCCTTACCTGGCTCTTATCAATACTCCCTATATGTAATCGGGAACTACTTGTGTTACTCTCTGCCACAGCGGCTTGCACATCTAGTTTTGCTTTCAGGGGACTGTATACGACTTGAAAAAATTTGCAAACTCGTGAACACATTCGGTGTCAGATAAAATTTGACCATTTTTTGTGATTTTTTTACGGTTCACTGTACCCTTTTTGCTTCTCACATAACCCCAGAAGGATTTAGGATCCTTTCTGAGATTGTATTGCACATTATCGAGGTGTTTGTCGTGTGCCAATTCTATCATTATTTTAATATTTTATGTCGTCGCCCCACACTAGTAATTTCTCCTGTATCGTAGGTGCGTTAACAAACATTAAAACTCACATACACAAACAGCCAGACCCGGAACAACCACCTGTAGACCAGAGAAGTACTTTTTCCGTGCGGGAATCGAACCCGCGACCCGTAGCGCAGCAGCCAACCACTCGGCCACTGCGCCCACCGTGTCGTCTATTGGTGGTAGTAGTAGGTAGTGTTGGCTCAGTGGGAACGGCCGCACACTCGAGGTGATGGTCGTGGTTATGGATCCCAGGCAGGCTGCTTTATATATTTCATCACTTCTGCACTTAAAGCTAGCTGTAGCGGCAGCCCGCAAAATTCTAATTTTCTTAGGTTCGCATTATTTTGAATGCTTCATAATAAGGTAATTTTCATGTCAGATTTTTTCTAAGTTATTCGCGTAAAACACATACATTTCTGAAAACAGAATCATAAAAATCACCATTACAACTTTTGAATTGTGCTCACATGTCATGATTTCATGAAGTAGTCATTCAATGGCATAATTTGAACTTAAAATGTCGTATAGTTATTTCTATTATTGATACATCGTGAAATACACATTTTTTTTACCTCTTCATTTATTGAATGCTTTAAGCAGACAAATAATCAGAGGTGGACCTAATGCCATAGGCATTTTCTACCACTCAACCTTTTATTTCGGTCGGGAATGGCTTTTTTATATATTTATATAAAGTGGTGGTCAAATAGTTAAGAACGACTTTTAGAATCAAGCTTTTTTTCAAACTTACGAGAGTTACACTTTTTGCATGTCTTTTTGTATCTCTCTCGGTATCACATAATTGTTCCACATTGTCGAAGCACACAGTTGTAACATGATTAATTCAATAATATATAGATAAACGTTTTACATTAAACCTTAACATTGTGGTGGATATATTGTATACTTAGCTATAATCATGTGTATATTTTACTTACTAAAGGTGCGATGTGGAGGGAAGGAGGGGTTAAGTAAATACCATGTCGTGTACTTGTCCATGAGTCAACTGGAGACTGAAGACCCCAGACTCCCTTTATTAGTGTAATATATACCTAGTCCGTGCGTGACATATATCATAATATAACTATGGACATAGCTTATCTACCTTAACTTAAACTAAGATCTAAACGTGACGTACGTGACACACCACATCACCCTTCCTAAAGTAAAAAAAAAACTTAGTTACATTGTTTTTTTTTTTTTTCTCATCTCTTTACATTTTTAAACTTACATTCTAAGTCTTACAGTATAACTTTGTCCTATTTTTATGTATTACATCTATCTTATTTTTATATTTAACTATTACATTTGGTGACTCGTCCTTTACAACTACAAATGGTCCATTATAAATACACTCCAACTTATTGCCTACTTCGTTTTTTACCAAAATCAAGTCACCTTCCTTATAAGTTATAGAATTAAGATTCTTATCATAACAATGTTTCCTTGATAACTTACTTGATACCAAATTTTCTTTTGCATCATTTTGAGCCCTTTGTAACCTGTATTTAAATTCTAAAGGATAGTCATCAAAATTATACAAAGGTTCAACACTTTCACCTTGAAGACTACTTGGTAACCTACAAATTTTACCATAAACTAATTCATAAGGCGTATACTTAGTCACAGTATTAACTGTTGTGTTATAAGAAAAACACCAATATGGAATCCAAGAACTCCACGATGATGGATTATTATCTGTTTGTATCCTTAAATAAGCACCTAAAGTTTTATGAACGTTTTCCAAAGACCCTATACTTTCATGATGATATGACGTTGATAAGATTTTATTGATGCCCAAGACATTACATAGCTCTACCATTACTTTCGAAATGAACTCAGAACCCCTATCCGTAGCAATTGTTCCCGGTATCCCATATCTCAACACAAAATTTTCTGCCAACGCTTTTGCTACCTCATTTGCGGATTTATTTTTTAGTGGATAAGCCTCCACAAACTTCGTAAGTTCACATTGAAGAGTTAATATGTAAACATTACCATTTTCGTCCCTATCAAGTGGCCCCACTATATCTAAATAAATCTTTTCAAAAGATGAAGATGCAGTGGTAGTAACTGTCATTGGTTCTTTAGTATGTTTGGAAAACTTTTGTTTTTTACACTTATCACATTTACCAACGTACTCCGCTACATCTTTCTCAATTGACGGCCAATAATAATATTTCTTTATATTATTCACCATCCTGCGTATTCCTGAATGACCACTCGTAGGTAAAATATGAAAATCATTTAAAACAATTCTCTTCTCATCTGCCCCTTCTATTTTCCGTACACCCTTCACTACACATATTCTAAAATCTCCACATATCGAATTACTATTTTCCTTCAAATATTTGGCCATTTTTGTAATAAAATTAACGTTATAACGATTTTTCAAAATAATAACTTCTTTTATGCCCTTTTCAATACAAAAAGTGACTATGTCTCTCGACAACTCGTCTCGCGATGATGCCGATAAAGATTCATAGTTTACGTAAATACTCGAGTTTTCTGGCACATACATTAAATTGCGCGACTTTGAAAATATTTTTTCACCATTAGTGTTACGTAACATCTTCTCCCACTCATTCAAACATATCTCAATGTCATTTCCTTGTTTTTTAAGAACTTCCACGATCCTAGGGTGATCAGTCCTAGATACCACAGGGTCCGTATCACAAACATTTGGTTCTTCCAACTGTTTGTACTGCGCTCTCGTCATTACGGATATAGTTTTTTCACGCATGGTTTTCAAATCTTCACTTGAAATTACTATCCTAGAAAGTGCATCAGCTAATACATTTTCTTTCCCCTTAATATACTCGACCTCAAAGTCATACTCTTCTAAACATAAACGAAACTTAGTTAACCTACTTGATGGATCTGTCATGTTAAACAAGTATAATAGTGGCCGGTGATCCGTTTTTACAACGAACCTCCGTCCATACAAATACGGTCTAAAATATTTAACTGACCATACTATAGCCAATAACTCCTTCTCTATAATAGGATAATTTAACTCACTTTTCCCCAAAGACCTACTAGCGTATGCAACGGGTTTACCGTTCCCATTACACAAAACACTTCCTACCGCATAACCCGAACTATCGGTTTGCAATATAAACGTGTTGTCTTCAGAAAAATTTGGATAATCCAACACTGGTGGATTCATTAACGCTTCCTTAAGCAACAAAAACGACCTTTCACATTCATCGGTCCAACTAAACACTACATCCCTCTTACATAGCTTATTCATAGGTATCACTATACTAGCAAAATTTGGTATGAATTTACGTATTGACTGCGCATATACATTCGTGACATCCAATTTATCTCCCGGAATATAAAAAATATCTGGATATTTTGCACATATTTGCTCAACTGACAACCGTTCCTCGGCATTCAAATAATCAAGATTAAGCAAAGAAAATATTTTCTTAACACGTTCAACACTTACTTCTGTTTCCGCAAAACTACAACAATTAAAATCACTTAACGGATAGACTTCTACATCGGACATACTACACACAACTTCCTCCGTGGTTGTGTTTAAAATCCTAATGGGCATCATCCCATTCTTAGGTCTAGCTACTACATTTGCTAAGAAAACCCCTTCGCGCAACTCTTTCCTAAACACTACACAATCTTCTGCTCTATTAACGGGCAAATACTTAACCATTTCACAACGCGGAGAAATAGTTAAAGAATAATTATAGGATTTAAGTGGCATCGAAACCGTCTGCTGCTCACGGTTCTTTAGAGATAACCTGTTCCCCGAAAAGTCTATAATACCACTATACGCCTGCAAGAAATCCTGGCCTAATATGCCAACTGACCTACATGGCAAATCATTGAATATATAAAACTTATGCACGAACGAACATTGTTCGTATTCCAACGTCAAATATACATAACCTATAGCCCGTAAACTACCCCCTACACCTTTACAGCACAAAGCATTATTCCTCAAGAAATTACTTTTTATTGCCGATATCGACGCACCCGTATCGACTAACCATTCCGAATCCACATTATTTGCTAGAAAATTCACCCAGTTAACACTATTGCAAGCTAAAATATGCTTAGCCTCGAAAAAACTGCGTTTCATTCAATTGTCTGCCTTCGCTACTTCGTGACACTGCACTTGAGTCAGCATCGCCCCGCACGTGCTCTAGACACGCTACGCGCTGTCGACCTTACTGAGTCTGCCGTCCACGATGAGTACTATTGCTACGACCGCGCATTCCACTACTATACCTTACGTTTCCATTTTGGTACGTACGCCCAACAGCTGTTTTTTGCTGCGCGTATCCATTACCTACAGCGTGCCGCCTATAGTTATTTCCACGACCCCTATTTCCCGTAGAAAAACTACCACCCGCGGACCACCGCTGGAACGTCATGACTTGACCCGACGAAGCACAATTTTCGTCTTCCGCTACCCTGATAGCATCTTTCAAACAAGTCAAGTTCCGTGCCGTAATAATTGTACCAAGACGCTGATTACGAAGTCCGTCAGCAAACTTTTTAACCGCATACTTCTCATTTAAAGGCCGCAAAATTTTATAAGCTTCCGAATTTTCCCCGGCTTGAGAAATAGTCAAATCTACCATTAACTTCTCTATCTCTGCCCCGAAATCCGTGACCGACCTATCATTTTGCCTAGCGCGAGCAAATTTGGCTTGCACTGCAACGTCTGACTTAACCGTCAACAAATGCTTCTTCATGTCCGTTAAAAGACTGTCTACAGTCGTATAAGTAGAGGACAATCGCATCTTAGCCCCCTGGGTAAGTCGTGTAGTTAGCACGAATCTAATTAAATGAGCACTATCAGCCGCTTCTAACATAGAGCTGTATAAATCTATGGCATCAATCAAATCTTGGGTTACCTGCTCATCCCCATTCATTTTCGGGAGTAAGCTAACCGCCGTTTTCAATGAAAACCTTTCCAACGCCATCTCTGTATCGGTTCCGGTACCGTTTTCAAACTTAATAGTGTCTACATACAAATTTTCTATTTTACTCACTAGCTGTGCTAATTCCTCCGAAAATTTGCTACACTTAGAAACTACACACTTAAATTTACAATACAGGGCTTTTACCTCGCTTATCTTTCCATCAAAATTTTTGCCTTTCCGCCTACTGGGACCTAACTTGACAATTGATTCCCTCAATAACTTAAGCTGTACAAACAGTGACGTTAACTCCACTTCCATTTAAAATTAATCCTGATAGATGACCGAAAATACTCGTCACTACACTTAAGTTCAAATCACATCACTTACTCCTCTTGTCGCTCCGCCAGCTCCCGGTCAGGCCATCTGCACAGCTCGCTGCACCTCACGCTGATTGATCTTCTCTTCGATCCAATTCTGATGACACCTCCTGTACAGCCGGACTGCCACGCCAATGATGACAATCGCCAAACACACGGCGATAAACAACAGCATCGCGTTGATGGTGGATATCTGCTCTTGTGTTACTGTCGCGGTATTTGAACCACCCGCTGCTGTCTGGGCTATAATAACCTCTTCCTTGGATGACGTGGTCCCCATGGCCTGTGACTAACCAACTGTCGAGAAACTGACTGAAGCCGACTGAAGTGACTCCGATGAGATCCCGGTCGGGCAACTATATCGCCGTCCAGTCGACTGGCAGGGTCGCCATGCGATGTGGAGGGAAGGAGGGGTTAAGTAAATACCATGTCGTGTACTTGTCCATGAGTCAACTGGAGACTGAAGACCCGAGACTCCCTTTATTAGTGTAATATATACCTAGTCCGTGCGTGACATATATCATAATATAACTATGGACATAGCTTATCTACCTTAACTTAAACTAAGATCTAAACGTGACGTACGTGACACACCACAAAGGTATGACTGTACAACAACATATAGATGTGTACTCTAATTATAAGAGATCACTATTTACTCAACAGCCGTGTCGTTATCATTTCAACGTCATCCCTACATGGCGACCGTGACAGCTAGTTTTGTTTAAAATTCCATTTCCATATACGTAAACCGTACCGAGTCACAATGCATCTAAAGTACATTAGTTTCGTATCGGACTTAGCGAATCCAACTTTGGCCGTGTTTTTGTGTTATAATTCTCCATTAACTCTACAAGATGGGATATAACCAAAGCAAAGAGGAAGTCGTACTCGCACAAACCGCTTCTGGAGGCAACAAAAATGCAGGAATTGAGCAGATGAAAATCCACGCAAGTACAACAAATATAATTTTGACTATAATTCTTTGCCTGATGTCTCTGGGCTGCTTATGCCTTATATATAGAATATATAAAAACTGTCATACGAAGTGGATTGCGAATGAAATAAAACGGCATACTTTAAGGAGATCTATAACATACCTAAGGCGAGGCCCATTTCCAAAAGCAGAGATGTGAGAAATTAGTAGAAATTAATTGAGGTACCCACACTGTGATGCCTTCATCACAGTGTGTACCCACACTGTGATGAAGGCATCACAGTGCTTGCCAATTACCAATGATTACGAAGAATATATAATTTCATAGAGTTTTCAACAAAAAATAAAATACGGATATCGAGTGCGGCCCACCCTTAAAATATCATTAGTGTTGTGATGAATGTGAGTAAATTGATAGTGTAATAATAAAATGCAGTGTCGTTTTATTTTCAAGTTGTGTTAAATTATCCATGAGCCGCGTACCGTGTATATCGTGTCAAGTGCAACAACTTTGAACTTGAGACATTTTAGTAGTATGCATAAATGAAACAAAAAAAAATCCTGTATTAGTACAGTAGTGCTTTTAACATACATTTTGTTATTGACACATTATGAAACTATAAGTATTTAGAATATAAATTGAGCCTTTATGTAATAATAGGTTCAAAATAATGTAATATACAGGTTATTCCATGGCTCACGAGTTGTCAGATTTAATTGTAAGCTTAAAGGACGTAAGAAAATATGTGATAAAGATAGGACCCAGTAGACGTACGGGTAATATAATTCAAGTGAAATTACAAGAGGTTGATAGTTTATGTACTCAATATAGCAGAATCTTAGAGAAAGTTGAGGATATTAAAGGTAGTATTAAGGAAGATGAATTTTGTTTATAAAGAAAACGTGTGAGCAATTTGATTCCATACACAAAGGAATTCTGAATTTATGTTCTGTGCAGACTAAACAACTTTCAACTATGGCGAAATTTGATTTAAAGGTAGCAATTAACTTATTGCCTGTTTCATCTGATGATGAAGATATGTAGAATTTAAAAGATTATAGATGGGATCGACTACTACAGCTCGGACTTGGACGACAAGTCTTAAAGAAGGTTAGTGAATTTTGTCTTAAAAAATAGGTTATCGCAAGCCGCTAAGTTAAAATTATGCTCTACTTATGACAGCGTTAGCGCTCTTCTTTGTGACATGAAAAACCAATTATTACCAAAAAAGTCTACAACTTCTATTCAACGTAAACTATATAATTCCAAGCAGAATGACTTATCTACCGATGAGTTTGGTAGACAGATTACCGAATTGTTTGTAGATTTAACAATCACGCAGTCGGAGGGCAAAGAAGACGTATTTAAAATTTTGAAACCAATTAACGAAAAACAAGCTATCAAAAGCTTTGCAGAAGGGTTAAGAAACCGGAGATTGAGTACTTTAATATCTGCACGAAATTATACGTCACGAAAGGATGCTGTACAAGCAGCTGTAGACGAAGAGACCAGTTCCCCATCTACTTCAGGTGATGTTATATACTTAAACCGCTATAACGCCTATAACAATAATTTCAGGAGCTACGGCTACAGTCATGGCAGAGCTCCTCGCAGAGGTATGCCATCCACAGCTGCGGGCCGCGGCGCTCCAGAGCAGCGCGGCACTGTTTCCGGTCACCAGTGGAGCACAGGACGTGGCTGGAGAGGACAACGAGGCAGTGGTTCGGCCAGTCAAAACTTACTTCAGAACTCGAGGTAAAGGTAATTCTAATGACTCGCACAAAAATACTTTCGCAACTACGGAATCAGATAACATGGTAGATTTAGAAACTGATAACCAGTTTTTTCGAGACTAAAGAAGTAATTTTCAGTACTGCTAACTCATGTAGCATAATTTTACATGGCAGAAACCACTACAAATATAGTTGGTTAGTTGATACCGGTGCATCTATTTCGGCAATCAATTATAAACATGTATTGTATCAGAAAATTCCAATCCATAAACATAATATGTATGTCATTGGCCTAGGAGGCAAAGTCCAATCAATTGGATACGTTTATTTACATTTATATTCTAAGTATCATATGTTGAAACATAAGTTCATGCCACTTGTCTTACAAGTAAGACAAGTGGCATAATTGGCAATGACTTTCTAAACAAATATAAATCGATATTAAACTTTGGTAACAACACGTTATTGTTATGGAATGGAAATATGGAAATCTCTTTGCCGTTATATTTTCCAAGTAAAAGTATAAATATACCTGCGAGATGTGAATCTGTTCATATGTTACATACTTATGAAACCGAAGAAAGTGTTATTTGTACATCCCAATTGAGCGAAGGCGTCTTTATAGCTAGCGCATTAGTTAAGCCGGTAAATGGTATGTTCCCAATTCGAATAAATCTCCTAACAATGCAGAAAGCGTAAAAAAGTTATTCTCCGTACTTCAGTTAAACCATCTTAATAAAGATGAGAGATTACCCATGGAGAGAATTTGTGCTAAATATGCAGATATTTTTTATCTTGAAGATGATAAATTGACCTCAACGGAATTATATAGCCATAGGTTAATTACCTTACCGACTCCCGTACTCGCAAAGGGAAAAAGTAAATAAGCAAATAAATAAACTACTAGAGCAGGGTATAATAGAACCATGCAACAGTGAATGGTCAAGTCCCGTACTTCTTGTTCCTAAAAAGTTAGACTCGACTGGAGAAAAGAAATGGCTTCTCTTTATAAACTATCGAAAACTAAACAATTGTATTCAAGATGATAAGTTTCCTTTGCCCAACATATCAGGCATTTTAGATTCGTTATCAGGATGTGTTTACTTCAGTCGTTTAGACTTAAACCAAGGATTTTACAATGTAGACCTGCATAAGGATAGTAGGAAATTGACAGCCTTTTGTTCAGGGCAATTCAGGGCAAAATAAGTATAATAATTAATTTAATTAAGAAACGTCTGAGTACTTTGATTTGTATATTTTTGCAAAAACTGATTAGATCATAAACGCCTGCTCGTTTTGTGCTAGCAAAAACGCATCTCATCAATATTGCTTGTTCATAAGGTTTTTAGGTTTACCACTAGATCCCCTCTAATGTTGGTGATTCGTTTGGACTGGGTTAGGATGAGGTTATAACCGTATGATTTTTTCTGAAATTTACTTATCGTTTGCAGAATTTTGTATGAAAAATATCTCTCAATTATTTTGATTGATGTATTTGGTACCGTCATAATTAACTTAGACCGTTTTCTTTTATTGCCAAATGACAATCTGTCCGTCTGTTTGTCTATTTGTTGGTCTGTCTGTCTGTCTGCGCAACCCAACATGCAATTTCCCGGTTTTTATGTTAGATCTGCATATCAAAAATTTACCAGATTCTCTAAATCAGTACAGGGAAGTGAAAACGTATATACCAAAATGTTAAATACTTTTATTTCTAGCTTGATAGTCGGTCACTTTGTAATTTATATAAGATAAAAGTCACAAGAAAGGAGAAAAAAAAAGAAAATACAAAATTTCTCTTACTTGGCGGACATATTTTGACTGTGCGGTTGTTGCAGTGGCTGAGCGATCGACTGCTACGCCGCGTGTCGTGGGTTCGATTCCCGCACGGAACAAATATTCGTGTGGCCCACTGGTAGTTGTTACGGGTCTGGCTGTTCATGTATGTGACTTTAAATGTTTGTGAACGCACCCACGACACAGAAGAAATTCCTAGTGTGGGGCTACGTTTTTTAAAAAAAGAAAGAAAGAAAGAAAAGAAAGATATTTTTCGAGCTATTTTGATTTAAAAACTAAACCACTGAACCGATTACGATAAAATGTATTTAAGGGACCACCTCTGAATAATGACCTACCAAACAAAAAAAGAATGGTCATAATCAATTCATAACAGGCGGAATGGTCGCGTAACATACATACAAAAAATTGACAGTCGACTTGAAAACCTCTTCCTTTTTTTAAAGTCTGTAAACAATAAAAATTATCTTCCACTCGGGGGCCGGCTTCAGTCTTGCAGCAACCATGTTTGCATGACCAAGAGGGCTCAGTCCTCAAGGTCAGTACCACGTTGGAAACAAAAACGCTGTTAAACAACTCGCTGAAACAAACACGTTGGCAGCACATGGGGAAACCAAGCGACACCTACGTACTAGATAATACACATGACAACACGCCATTTGAGGAGCTCGTGGCTAAATAAAAACAGTTGATCGAAGGTTTAGCTAAACTTGCCGATCTCAGTCTGTGTGGCCGTTCGAGACTTCTCCGTGCCTCGGAAAGCACGTTAAGCCGTTGGTCCCGGCTGTCAATTGTACTATTCTTTGCACGTAGGTCCGTCGACTGGGAACAAAGTTTGCCACAAAACGTGGGGAACGTAAGCGCTGGAAACGTCGCGATGGGAACGCAAGACGTGAGTAACAAACATGGCGGAGTCCAACTGGAGATCACAGAGCTCCTTTATCTTTGTGCTGAAACCGGCCCCCGTGAGGTTATCTGCAAGTTCTAATCTTCAAAGTTCTAAAGTTAAATAAAATTTGGACTCACATTAAACCACTCGGTAACAAATAATGTATTATTTATAATTTTACGAGGGATTTATGAAAGTGAAATAGAAAGAGACAGAGCGAGAATTTTATAGATTTGGATATTTCTCCACTCGAAAATGATAATTAAAGATGCGATCAATTGTGAATTATAAGCAATGTTAATAAAGTTTGTCTTAAAGAAACAATACGATTTTTAAAAGTCTCTTTAGGGTCTGTAGAATACGCCAAAAAAAGACTTGACCAACTTTTCCAAACGCGGGCAGCGTTGGGAAAGCTTTCCGGCTACATTTTTCTATGAACCTACCATATAAAACTTGTCTTTATCATACTTTTTTTCAAACACAACATGAAAGATTCTGTAGGTACGCTGTTTCTTATATTCCTCGAAACTTAGACTTCAGTTAACTATACATACACATATATTGTGCGGGACGAACAATTATAGTGTTTGTGTAATAGTGTATATAGCAAAGTATAGTAAATAGTAAACAGACTGATAAGATAGTGTTAGGATTTAATTTCTTATTATAATTTGTAACTCTGATAATTTATTGGTTTTTAATAGCTTTGATAAAAAAAAAAAACGGAATCGACACAGTCGGCAAGCAGCAGTAGGTACTACTAAGAACACTAGAAGAAGTTACAAGGAAGAATAATAAACTTCAAGCAGTCTCAAGTCTAGCAGTGTTTTATTCACCAATCCAGTGATAGCAATGTGTCCCACACATATATACACTCGTCATTAGGGACAGTCAGGTCAGCTCATTACAATCATTGTAAAAACGTTTAATAACAATTGCTTTTAAGCTAGCCTAACGTAGGACAGTAAAAGTGTCATGGCGTCGCACATACTTCAATATTCCACATTTACGCGGCCAAAATTATTTCTAAATCAGTACAGGGAAGTGAAAACGTATATACAAAAATGTTAAATACTTTTATTTCTAGCTTGATAGTCGATCACTTTGTAATTTATATAAGATAAAAGTCACAAGAAAGGAGAAAAAAAAGAAAATACAAAATTTCTCTTACTTGGCGGACATATTTTGACTGTGCGGTTGGTGCAGTGGCTGAGCGATCGACTGCTACGCCGCGTGTCGTGGGTTCGATTCCCGCACGGAACAAATATTCGTGTGGCCCACTGGTAGTTGTTCCGGGTCTGGCTGTTCATGTATGTGACTTTAAATGTTTGTGAACGCACCCACGACACAGAAGAAATTCCTAGTGTGGGGCTACGTTTTTTAAAAAAAGAAAGAAAGAAAGAAAAGAAAGATATTTTTCGAGCTATTTTGATTTAAAAACTAAACCACTGAACCGATTACGATAAAATGTATTTAAGGGACCACCTCTGAATAATGACCTACCAAACAAAAAAAGAATGGTCATAATCAATTCATAACAGGCGGAATGGTCGCGTAACATACATACAAAAAAATTGACAGTCGACTTGAAAACCTCTTTCTTTTTTTAAAGTCTGTAAACAATAAAAATTATCTTCCACTCGGGGGCCGGCTTCAGTCTTGCAGCAACCATGTTTGCATGACCAAGAGGGCTCAGTCCTCAAGGTCAGTACCACGTTGGAAACAAAAACGCTGTTAAACAACTCGCTGAAACAAACACGTTGGCAGCACATGGGGAAACCAAGCGACACCTACGTACTAGATAATACACATGACAACACGCCATTTGAGGAGCTCGTGGCTAAATAAAAACAGTTGATCGAAGGTTTAGCTAAACTTGCCGATCTCAGTCTGTGTGGCCGTTCGAGACTTCTCCGTGCCTCGGAAAGCACGTTAAGCCGTTGGTCCCGGCTGTCAATTGTACTATTCTTTGCACGTAGGTCCGTCGACTGGGAACAAAGTTTGCCACAAAACGTGGGGAACGTAAGCGCTGGAAACGTCGCGATGGGAACGCAAGACGTGAGTAACAAACATGGCGGAGTCCAACTGGAGATCACAGAGCTCCTTTATCTTTGTGCTGAAACCGGCCCCCGTGAGGTTATCTGCAAGTTCTAATCTTCAAAGTTCTAAAGTTAAATAAAATTTGGACTCACATTAAACCACTCGGTAACAAATAATGTATTATTTATAATTTTACGAGGGATTTATGAAAGTGAAATAGAAAGAGACAGAGCGAGAATTTTATAGATTTGGATATTTCTCCACTCGAAAATGATAATTAAAGATGCGATCAATTGTGAATTATAAGCAATGTTAATAAAGTTTGTCTTAAAGAAACAATACGATTTTTAAAAGTCTCTTTAGGGTCTGTAGAATACGCCAAAAAAAGACTTGACCAACTTTTCCAAACGCGGGCAGCGTTGGGAAAGCTTTCCGGCTACATTTTTCTATGAACCTACCATATAAAACTTGTCTTTATCATACTTTTTTTCAAACACAACATGAAAGATTCTGTAGGTACGCTGTTTCTTATATTCCTCGAAACTTAGACTTCAGTTAACTATACATACACATATATTGTGCGGGACGAACAATTATAGTGTTTGTGTAATAGTGTATATAGCAAAGTATAGTAAATAGTAAACAGACTGATAAGATAGTGTTAGGATTTAATTTCTTATTATAATTTGTAACTCTGATAATTTATTGGTTTTTAATAGCTTTGATAAAAAAAAAAAACGGAATCGACACAGTCGGCAAGCAGCAGTAGGTACTACTAAGAACACTAGAAGAAGTTACAAGGAAGAATAATAAACTTCAAGCAGTCTCAAGTCTAGCAGTGTTTTATTCACCAATCCAGTGATAGCAATGTGTCCCACACATATATACACTCGTCATTAGGGACAGTCAGGTCAGCTCATTACAATCATTGTAAAAACGTTTAATAACAATTGCTTTTAAGCTAGCCTAACGTAGGACAGTAAAAGTGTCATGGCGTCGCACATACTTCAATATTCCACATTTACGCGGCCAAAATTATTTCTAAATCAGTACAGGGAAGTGAAAACGTATATACAAAAATGTTAAATACTTTTATTTCTAGCTTGATAGTCGATCACTTTGTAATTTATATAAGATAAAAGTCACAAGAAAGGAGAAAAAAAAAAAAATACAAAATTTCTCTTACTTGGCGGACATATTTTGACTGTGCGGTTGGTGCAGTGGCTGAGCGATCGACTGCTACGCCGCGTGTCGTGGGTTCGATTCCCGCACGGAACAAATATTCGTGTGGCCCACTGGTAGTTGTTCCGGGTCTGGCTGTTCATGTATGTGACTTTAAATGTTTGTGAACGCACCCACGACACAGAAGAAATTCCTAGTGTGGGGCTACGTTTTTTAAAAAAAGAAAGAAAGAAAGAAAAGAAAGATATTTTTCGAGCTATTTTGATTTAAAAACTAAACCACTGAACCGATTACGATAAAATGTATTTAAGGGACCACCTCTGAATAATGACCTACCAAACAAAAAAAGAATGGTCATAATCAATTCATAACAGGCGGAATGGTCGCGTAACATACATACAAAAAAATTGACAGTCGACTTGAAAACCTCTTCCTTTTTTTAAAGTCTGTAAACAATAAAAATTATCTTCCACTCGGGGGCCGGCTTCAGTCTTGCAGCAACCATGTTTGCATGACCAAGAGGGCTCAGTCCTCAAGGTCAGTACCACGTTGGAAACAAAAACGCTGTTAAACAACTCGCTGAAACAAACACGTTGGCAGCACATGGGGAAACCAAGCGACACCTACGTACTAGATAATACACATGACAACACGCCATTTGAGGAGCTCGTGGCTAAATAAAAACAGTTGATCGAAGGTTTAGCTAAACTTGCCGATCTCAGTCTGTGTGGCCGTTCGAGACTTCTCCGTGCCTCGGAAAGCACGTTAAGCCGTTGGTCCCGGCTGTCAATTGTACTATTCTTTGCACGTAGGTCCGTCGACTGGGAACAAAGTTTGCCACAAAACGTGGGGAACGTAAGCGCTGGAAACGTCGCGATGGGAACGCAAGACGTGAGTAACAAACATGGCGGAGTCCAACTGGAGATCACAGAGCTCCTTTATCTTTGTGCTGAAACCGGCCCCCGTGAGGTTATCTGCAAGTTCTAATCTTCAAAGTTCTAAAGTTAAATAAAATTTGGACTCACATTAAACCACTCGGTAACAAATAATGTATTATTTATAATTTTACGAGGGATTTATGAAAGTGAAATAGAAAGAGACAGAGCGAGAATTTTATAGATTTGGATATTTCTCCACTCGAAAATGATAATTAAAGATGCGATCAATTGTGAATTATAAGCAATGTTAATAAAGTTTGTCTTAAAGAAACAATACGATTTTTAAAAGTCTCTTTAGGGTCTGTAGAATACGCCAAAAAAAGACTTGACCAACTTTTCCAAACGCGGGCAGCGTTGGGAAAGCTTTCCGGCTACATTTTTCTATGAACCTACCATATAAAACTTGTCTTTATCATACTTTTTTTCAAACACAACATGAAAGATTCTGTAGGTACGCTGTTTCTTATATTCCTCGAAACTTAGACTTCAGTTAACTATACATACACATATATTGTGCGGGACGAACAATTATAGTGTTTGTGTAATAGTGTATATAGCAAAGTATAGTAAATAGTAAACAGACTGATAAGATAGTGTTAGGATTTAATTTCTTATTATAATTTGTAACTCTGATAATTTATTGGTTTTTAATAGCTTTGATAAAAAAAAAAAACGGAATCGACACAGTCGGCAAGCAGCAGTAGGTACTACTAAGAACACTAGAAGAAGTAACAAGGAAGAATGTTGTTAAATTAGTACCATGTTTGACACATAGATGGCGCTGTTAAATTAGTTCCATGTGTGACACATAGATGGCGCTGTTAAATTAGTTCCATGTGTGACACATAGATGGCGCTGTTAAATTAGTTCCATGTGTGACACATAGATGGCGCTGTTAAATTAGTTCCATGTGTGACACATAGATGGCGCTGTTAAATTAGTTCCATGTGTGACACATAGATGGCGCTGTTAAATTAGTTCCATGTGTGACACATAGATGGCGCTGTTAAATTAGTTCCATGTGTGACACATAGATGGCGCTGTTAAATTAGTTCCATGTGTGACACATAGATGGCGCTGTTAAATTAGTTCCATGTGTGACACATAGATGGCGCTGTTAAATTAGTTCCATGTGTGACACATAGATGGCGCTGTTAAATTAGTACCATGTTTGACACATAGATGGCGCTGTTAAATTAGTTCCATGTGTGACACATAGATGGCGCTGTTAAATTAGTTCCATGTGTTACACATAGATGGCGCTGTTACATTAGTTCCATGTGTGACACATAGATGGCGCTGTTAAATTAGTTCCATGTGTGACACATAGATGGCGCTGTTAAATTAGTTCCATGTGTGACACATAGATGGCGCTGTTAAATTAGTACCATGTTTGACACATAGATGGCGCTGTTACATTAGTTCCATGTGTGACACATAGATGGCGCTGTTAAATTAGTTCCATGTGTGACACATAGATGGCGCTGTTAAATTAGTTCCATGTGTGACACATAGATGGCGCTGTTAAATTAGTTCCATGTGTGACACATAGATGGCGCTGTTAAATTAGTACCATGTTTGACACATAGATGGCGCTGTTACATTAGTTCCATGTGTGACACATAGATGGCGCTGTTAAATTAGTTCCATGTGTGACACATAGATGGCGCTGTTAAATTAGTTCCATGTGTGACACATAGATGGCGCTGTTAAATTAGTACCATGTTTGACACATAGATGGCGCTGTTAAATTAGTTCCATGTGTGACACATAGATGGCGCTGTTAAATTAGTTCCATGTGTGACACATAGATGGCGCTGTTAAATTAGTACCATGTTTGACACATAGATGGCGCTGTTAAATTAGTTCCATGTGTGACACATAGATGGCGCTGTTACATTAGTTCCATGTGTGACACATAGATGGCGCTGTTAAATTAGTTCCATGTGTGACACATAGATGGCGCTGTTACATTAGTTCCATGTGTGACACATAGATGGCGCTGTTAAATTAGTTCCATGTGTGACACATAGATGGCGCTGTTAAATTAGTTCCATGTGTGACACATAGATGGCGCTGTTAAATTAGTTCCATGTGTGACACATAGATGGCGCTGTTAAATTAGTACCATGTTTGACACATAGATGGCGCTGTTAAATTAGTTCCATGTGTGACACATAGATGGCGCTGTTAAATTAGTTCCATGTGTGACACATAGATGGCGCTGTTACATTAGTTCCATGTGTGACACATAGATGGCGCTGTTAAATTAGTTCCATGTGTGACACATAGATGGCGCTGTTAAATTAGTTCCATGTGTGACACATAGATGGCGCTGTTAAATTAGTTCCATGTGTGACACATAGATGGCGCTGTTAAATTAGTACCATGTTTGACACATAGATGGCGCTGTTAAATTAGTTCCATGTGTGACACATAGATGGCGCTGTTAAATTAGTTCCATGTGTGACACATAGATGGCGCTGTTAAATTAGTTCCATGTGTGACACATAGATGGCGCTGTTACATTAGTTCCATGTGTGACACATAGATGGCGCTGTTAAATTAGTTCCATGTGTGACACATAGATGGCGCTGTTAAATTAGTTCCATGTGTGACACATAGATGGCGCTGTTAAATTAGTTCCATGTGTGACACATAGATGGCGCTGTTAAATTAGTTCCATGTGTGACACATAGATGGCGCTGTTACATTAGTTCCATGTGTGACACATAGATGGCGCTGTTAAATTAGTTCCATGTGTGACACATAGATGGCGCTGTTAAATTAGTTCCATGTGTGACACATAGATGGCGCTGTTAAATTAGTTCCATGTGTGACACATAGATGGCGCTGTTAAATTAGTACCATGTTTGACACATAGATGGCGCTGTTACATTAGTTCCATGTGTGACACATAGATGGCGCTGTTAAATTAGTTCCATGTGTGACACATAGATGGCGCTGTTAAATTAGTTCCATGTGTGACACATAGATGGCGCTGTTAAATTAGTACCATGTTTGACACATAGATGGCGCTGTTAAATTAGTTCCATGTGTGACACATAGATGGCGCTGTTAAATTAGTTCCATGTGTGACACATAGATGGCGCTGTTAAATTAGTTCCATGTGTGACACATAGATGGCGCTGTTAAATTAGTACCATGTTTGACACATAGATGGCGCTGTTAAATTAGTTCCATGTGTGACACATAGATGGCGCTGTTATATTAGTACCATGTGTGACACATAGATGGCGCTGTTAAATTAGTTCCATGTGTGACACATAGATGGCGCTGTTAAATTAGTTCCATGTGTGACACATAGATGGCGCTGTTAAATTAGTTCCATGTGTGACACATAGATGGCGCTGTTACATTAGTTCCATGTGTGACACATAGATGGCGCTGTTAAATTAGTTCCATGTGTGACACATAGATGGCGCTGTTAAATTAGTTCCATGTGTGACACATAGATGGCGCTGTTACATTAGTTCCATGTGTGACACATAGATGGCGCTGTTAAATTAGTACCATGTTTGACACATAGATGGCGCTGTTACATTAGTTCCATGTGTGACACATAGATGGCGCTGTTACATTAGTTCCATGTGTGACACATAGATGGCGCTGTTAAATTAGTTCCATGTGTGACACATAGATGGCGCTGTTACATTAGTTCCATGTGTGACACATAGATGGCGCTGTTAAATTAGTTCCATGTGTGACACATAGATGGCGCTGTTACATTAGTTCCATGTGTGACACATAGATGGCGCTGTTAAATTAGTACCATGTTTGACACATCGATGGCGCTGTTAAATTAGTACCATGTGTGACACATAGATGGCGCTGTTAAATTAGTACCATGTGTGACACATAGATGGCGCTGTTATTTTAGTAAACCCAAATCCTTTCGCAAAATTTTCCACGTAGTGGAGTTACAGAGGCCCAATTGCTGCGAACGGCGCACATACGGGTATTTGATACAAAAAACTGGCCAAAAGTCATTTTTACAATAGTAACCGCGCAGCTATTATTTGTTATGTTTTAACAATGGGACACTCTATTCATTAAGAAACCGGTACCCAGAAGGGGCTAGAGCGCTCCATGCGCCCTCAACGTCAGTCGGAACTCATCTGTTGTGCTAGTGACACGTTTGTTTTCTCGGCGCTCGCAAATTTCAATTGCTGTTTAAGACTAATCATACTGTTGTGTTTAGTGCAAACCCCAAAAACCATCATGGAATCTTCAGGCACAGGTATGAACTTTATTTTGAATCTATTGTGCTACTGTTAGGATCACTTTTTCATTCTTTAATTGTACCATAAAGTCATGAGTATTTTTATGCAAAAAAAAACACGTAAAATAGGTTTCCTTCGTCAAATTAAGTATCAGATAAACATAGTTAAGCTAAAGTTTATACATAATCGTGTTCTTTGAACCTTCTAGATTTCATATCAAGAGAAAAACCTTCCGCCTCTTTCCGCCCCTATGAATTATAGCCTCTGAACAAAAATAGGTTTTTTTCGAAAAAAAAACAACACTTTGTGTTTCTTTGATTTTAACATAGATTTTTTCTTGTTGGCAGGTCCTTATGATGAGTCATCGATGACAATAACAAGAGAGGATATGTTTAAAGTAATAAAACAGTGCGACTACAAAAATTTAGATAAAAAACTGGACTTTCTTGAGCATAAACTAATTGAAATGACCAAATGCCTCGAGGACAAAACTAAAGTACTCCGCCATTGCTTAAAATCATTTAAACATCATTACAAGCTAAAATGGACCTCAGCAAGCTACAAAGAATGTCGTTTCCGAAAAATGAATGAACAATGGCTTAAAGAAAAAAATTCTCTACCTGTTTGGCGACACAATAAACCCGGCCGACCTCTTAAGGAATTCCAAGAATGTAGTGAAAGAAGCAAAAGGCGCAAAACAGAGAAAGTGAGATCAGAAATATCGCATGAAGAGTTGACGTATGCTGCTGTGATGAGTGAACGAGCCGCAGGCAACAATGATTTGTCTCAAATAATAAAACAGGCTTCAGCGACTCCGAGACGAGCCACTAGATTCCGCAAAATCATAAGTTCAGCCGACAAAAGTTCAAAAAGCGGCAAGTTAACGATAACACAAGCACTGATTAACACGTTGACGGACAGTACTCTCTCACATGTTAGGTTGCTGAGACAGTACTATTTTTCATACATTGCCCATAGGCGTAGCGTCACAGTACAACTATTATAATAACACATGATATGACAGAACGGATATAGACGTGAACGTCATAAGGCGTTCTGTCACATAGGTTATGTATTTTTGTAGATATATGACAGTACGTTCTGAGGCGTAAACGTCTATATAAAATTTTACGTCTTATGGCGTACTGTGTTTAAACTAGTCAAAAGATCGACGTCGAAGGGCGTACTGTCGTATTACTTCTGACTGGCTTGACGCCTACAGGCAGTACTGTCCGTCAACGTGTTAAATACGTGGAAGCCGACCTAACGCGCAAACAATATAATGTGATAAGAGATGGGCAGGAGGATATATACCCCTGTTATTCTCTCCTACAGAGAGCGAAAACGGAGTGCTATCCTAAATCTTTTGTCTCCGAATCGATAGCAGAAATTACTTTACAAGATCTTCTTGACCACACCACTCAACGCCTTTGCCTGTACCTCCAGAAAGTGTTAATGACAGCAACAGAAATTGAAGGGCAGAATATGGAACTCATTTGCAAATGGGGATGTGATGGCTCGAAAGCACAAGAATTTAAACAAAAATTCCAAGATGAGTCAGGCTCCGATGCCCATGTTTTTATAAGCTCATTAGTACCCCTACGACTGACAAGTAATGTGAATGGCCAACTGAAGATTTGGTGGCAGAATCCAGCTCCTTCATCTTGCCGATTTTGCCGTCCTATAAGGATTCAGTTTGTGCATGAAAATAATGAAGTGACTTGATCCGAAATAGCACACATTGAAAACCAGGCACAAAACATAAACCCCACTGAAGTTGAGGCTGACAATAAAGTCATAAAGGTGTCGCACACACTTGTGCTTACAATGGTAGATGGTAAAGTGTGCAATGCCGCAACTAATACCACGTCAACAATGAAGTGCTACATATGCAAGCAGACCAGCAAAGATTTCAACAATCTTAAAACCGACGAAAGTTTGATAGATTCGAACTCGCTCAAATTTGGACTATCAATATTGCACGCTCGGATTAGATTTCTCGAAACATGTCTCCATATAGCCTACAAACTACCTATCAAAAAATGGAGGCTTAACAAGGAGGAAAAGCAGCTTTCGGCAGATAAAAAGAAAGAGATTCAAGAGGCCTTTCGAGAGCAAATGGGCTTGCTTGTAGACGTGCCGAAAGCTGGCTTTGGAAATACTAACGATGGAAATACTTCTAGGAGATTCTTTGCCGATCCTGTAACAACTGCCTCAATAACAGGGATTGATATAAACTTCCTTAAGAACCTCAAGTTGATTCTAGAAGTTATTTCGAGTGGGTTCTCTATTGACACGGAAAAAATTTCGGTGTTTCTGAAGTCAACAGCCGAACTATATGTGCAGTTATACAACTGGCACCCCATGACGCCAACTTTGCATAAAGTTTTGTGTCATGGGGCTTTGGTAATCAAACATGCTCTTTTGCCGATTGGACAATTATCAGAGGAGGCAGCTGAGTCGCGGAATAAACATTTCCGCCTATACAGGCAAAACTTTGCAAGAAAGTTTTCGCGAAAGAATTGCCTCCAAGATGTCATGAACCGCCTTCTTCTGACCTCTGATGTCTTTCTTAGTAGCAGCAGCAGAATGCAATTCAAAAGGAACAGGAAACCACTATCGCAAGAAATTCTACAATTTCTTAAAGTTGAATACGAGTGTCCCGCGGACACTGACACTGATAATGCTGACCCGGGCACTAGTACTGATCAAGCAGATAGCGATAGCGAGTCTGACGAATATTAGCTGTATAAGTTTCTCTGTAAATATTACAAGAAAATGTATATTTAACTTTTATTTCGATGTAAATTACAGTTTGTACATAGCTTTTCATTTATGTATTTTGTAAGGTTATGTAAAAAGTAAGCGTTATTTTTAAATCATTGTGTATTTTTAAATGCTTTTTTTATTAGTTATTGTACAAATAAATCACCATAATGCTTGAAATAGAAAATAATGTTTTATTTTATTTCGATTTTATTTCACACGTAAGTCCCTTTGGAGAAAAGGGTATAGAAATGATTGGGTTATACTAAAATTAATATGAAAAATAATTAGGAGGCACAATTGACCCAAAATTACCAAAAAAAGGTTTTGGCCAGTTTTTTGTATCAAATACCCGTATGTGCGGCGGCGAATCGACATTTCACGGTCATTACTAACACTGGCGGACACAGCCGCAATATTTTCTTCGGTCCTCACTCTACGTATGCGTGTTCGTGGTTTAATGTCCAATAATGTAAACTGGGTTCGAAAATTAGTCACAAGCTTCCGAATAGCTGCCTCAGTAGGCCGACCAAACTGCCCATAAATTGGAAGAAGTGCGCGATGCACTCTCTTAACCGAGCATGCATTTTGATAGTAAAATTCAATAATTTGCAAGCGTTGTTCGTTCGCAAGTCGATTCGTGGTTAAATTATAGACCAAACTGAACAAGTTTAACAATGACACAAGACACGATTCACGCGTGATCTGTTAAAAACAGTGTTGCCAAAAAGATACCAGAAAAAAAATCACCCGTTACAAGAAGATCCGCTCCGGTTTAACACTAACCATTGTCTGTCATTGTGACAACATACTGAGAATGTGTGACTAAAGCCATGTCACAGTAGACCCCGCAGTTATGACGGACTGACCCTGGCTACATCTTACTGGGTATTTATACCTATATTATTCCATTTTAACAAATCTTAAGCCTCAAACAATTGCTGCCTATCAAAAATCAACGTAGTTAATGTTTCTTAGTTAATAATTTATTTTAAACAATTCAATCGAATTACATCTTTCACCTAGTTTTCCGCAACTCGATTTTACTTTAGAAATCCGAAGTTAGCCGCCGCGTGCATGTGTCGGTTCCCAGCGCTGTCTGTGACATTATGCAGAATTACGACAGAAGTGAAAACGTATACTAAATGAGAACTATTGAAAACCATTGTGTCAAATCATGGTCAACTTTTACATTAACTCCCTTAGCACTTCTGTCATATTTTGAGAAATAATTGACAAAATAGACATTACAAATATGACCATAATCAAGTGGTGTTTCGAAATATTTTCCACTGGTACTTATTCAGTATTTCAGGACGCATGTTTATATTGCCTATAGTTTTGTTATTAATCATCAGAAATCAGCTTAAAATAACGCGAACTAAATTCTATCATAGGTAATACGAGTTCGGGTCAGTTCCTTTGCAACAGACGAGCATGATCTCTGCCGTTGCATTATATGCGGCAAAGAAGCAGTCTATCAGAAGCACTACTTTATTTGCTCATCATGAGGCAACAAAATAAGTATTCTTTGGAGTTTGAAGTAATATTGAGTAGTAGCATAGTTGTTATGATGGAGTATTGAAAATTTCCATTGTTGCTGTAAACTCAATAAAATTTAATGTTTATATTAAACCGGCACGACCCAACATACGGAAATCTGATCGGCCTCGTCGATTATTTCCTCCGACTTTTACCGGGTTCTCTTAAGTAAGAGTTATGATAAAACAAAAAACTTACTTGTAGACCCATGGTTACCGACTTACTACGACACGTAGCGCTACGGCGTACGAGTAGTTGCTACTAAACGTTTTTTTATGTTTTGCTTTGCGTTTGCTTATGTTGGCTTTGCTTAGGTATAGTGAAATTGTTGTTTAATGGTTATAATACTGTGACTGAAAAGATGACCAGCTTAAATGCGTCTAGACTAGACTGTGTCGGATGCCAACATAGCTGTAACGATATTTAGTAAGCTTTCTGTTCTAACGTGAACTATTGTGTTGCAAAAATGTATGTCGTGCACTAACTATTTTAAAATATATTTTTAGAGTTCGGTACCTCGTAATTTCTAACAACCAAAGAGCCGGTTTTACTTATTGTCAATATATTACAATACCATATAATTTCTTGGTTAGGGATGACCTGATTCTATAGCCAAGTTCGTGTCTGCACGGCAGAACAGATACCAGGACCTTGTAATGTATCACAAATTACTACTTGATGATTACATTCAGCATTTTTATACCTTTTTCAAATATCATGAGATTTCATGTAAAAGTCATTAAATCCTGCAATATAATGACTTTTAAGGGGATGCGCCAGAGGAGATCGCTTAATGCAATTTTATATCGATTGTATGTTATTAGATAAGTATTTTGCGACCGTGACTGGGTTCATATCAATTAAAGTCTAGATTGCTTCACGATGCTATCGTTCACCAATAACAGTGACGTCTAATAAAAACTATGAAAGTAGTCGTTATAAGTCGCATTCGTATTTGCCTTAACATTGGTATTTGAACCAATAATCTCGCACTAGAGAGGCGAGCCTATAAACACTAGCCATAAGGAATCTTTGATGAACAGAATAACAGGAAATATGGATGTACTGTAGGCACACGTCTGCACAACCCTTCGGGGAATACATGCGTGATGTTATGTTTTATTGAAGTCTAAATGTCATACCTAACTTTTTTTAGTACTGACTAACAAACAGAAATGAACTCTTTGTATGATTCTGATAGTTAATACTAGAAATGTTGGCGATATTTTAGTTTTTGTTTTATGAATTATGATCACGTATGTTCAGGCAACAAATAGACCATAGAAGATAGTAAAACGAGCTCCATTTAAAGTACTGGTATTCAGCTGCATCCGTTTACATTGAAAGCCGACCCTGACGAAGTTGGGAAAGTCTAGATGATGATGACATGTTCGCGGCAATCTGAGAGAAAAATTTTGTCTCCCGTGCCAACGAGAATCAGTGAAATATTTGTGGTTTATGTATAAATATTATTTCTTTTGTAAATATTTCATTGTTCTCTATTGGCATGGTCATCCACAAAACAACATTGAAGGAAATCCACTTCCAATAGCGAATGTGAATAAAAATCCTTTTCCAGGATAGGACGCCCTAGCACAGGAATGGCGCATTTTAAGTGGTGAGCGCGGCATTATTCGTAAAAATAAGGTTGCAATGACTAACATAAGTCATTATTGAAGTGAAACTTCTTTATCGGGGTTGGAAAAAAAAATTGTGTAATTTTTTTTCGTTACGCGTCACATTTTTCCGTTACGCGCCATCTTTTTCTTATCCCTACCACGCGTGATTCGAAGTATACTTTCTCCAGCGGAGTAGGGATTGGTAAATGTCTCCAATGTATTTTGCGGCCCGTTTTGAGTAGTTACATTTTTTGAAAAATAACGTCATAAAGAAGTTTCACTTCTTACGAGTGCACGCTAGTACACGCACATTTTTTTTTACAATCAATAAGTACAAAAATTAACTGAAACCAATAACTTAATAATTTATTGTCATGATACATACCTACCTATATTGTACTTTTATATGTGGCGTGTTGCTTTATTGCGAATGTTTCACTGCCCCCCGCGTGTGCTACCCCGCGCGCGGCTCCGAAAACGATAGCGCGCAAAAGTGGCTTACTTTAAACAACACAGGGATTCCAGCCTAGCTAACAACGGTTGCATCTGCTGTGTCGTTTGTATTATCATGTAATTAAAATACTACCTAAATGCATCAAGAAGAAAATTAAGGCCGAGACATAAATGTATGCATTGAGATTTAAACTCACTGAAACAAATTCTTTAATCATAATTATTTTAGTCTAAATTGTGTTTTCCGTGTTCCATACGTGCCACAAGTTGGTGGGTGGACGGGAGGTCAATGGCTTCACTGCCTCCCGCGCGTCTCGTCCCGCGAAATCTTTCTAATTTTTAGCACTCATTAAATGATCATTCCCATCATGACACATGTTATTAAGAAAAACTGACGAGCGTCATTATAAATCATAACAAGAAATTAAAGTACATATTTTAATACCAAGCTTATCCCCAATCCGGATATCTGCATCAAAAGATCATTAAGTGTTTCATCAATATTCATGAGACGTGTCCTCTACAAAATAATCACCCAAAAAGGCCTGCAGACTTTTTAGCGGCCGAGCGGCTTTTTATCTACATCCCCATCATTAGTGCACGGACTCGTACATTGTGTTACTGAAATACCCATTTTTGGGTATATCGTTATACTTTAAATATAAATCTTATAAAACGATCGATTGTTCACTTACTTTGAGTCGGATATCAATGCACAAGTGTAACTTTTCCTAAATTATCCCAGGCTGATATTATTATTTTTCCTAAATAAGTGTTAAGGTCGGTTTCCCGTAAGGGGAAAAGTCCGTGCCCCACCATCCGCACGGCCCTGCAGAGCTCGTCCCAGGCTGGTCACTCTCCCGCCGATTATAAAGTGAATTCCAAAATAAGACGTCCAATGCTTTGTCACATTAATAGGACAAGGAAAGGATTGAAGGAAATTATGATTGAGCTTAAGGAATTCATGATTAGGAAAACTATAATAGAAGTGGATTATGAAGCTAAAAGGTATCTAAGAGATGCTACGTATCATTTTATATTAACGAGACAATTATGTGTAACGAGTAACCCTTACAGTAACGTAACAGGTATTTTGGTCTGTCGTCACTCACACGATACCTCAAATCTGCACTCATAGCACTCAGAGCGACACTTCCCTTAGTGACGAAACGGCCTTCCCTGCCACATCAACCGTCCTTGTCTAGCAACGGGGCAGTTAGTTCCAGCGGCATTGCGTCGGCATCATGTTCTTATGGAGATATTGTCCCTAACAGTCCTTGGACGTGGTATATGGATAGATGTGGTCAACCCAACCCCAGGAAGTGCACTCCTTGTACAACAAGTACATCTGCAAGACTCGTGTTCATGTCGGACTACCGAATTAGTGGTCGTAGATAGACAAGATTCATGAATTAATACGAGTATGTAAATGAGTTGAGAATCATAACTCAAGAAGTAAAAAGAGTTAAAGTTCAACTCCCTTAAAGGTTCATAGACCAAAGCGGCCACCTATCTCCACTTCGTAGTGTTTGATCTGAGTAGAAGAAGTGGAGCAACAAACTCCCCAGAAACACGTCTCCGTCTGTTGAGCTTTACTGGTCTTAATAACAATATCAGCCTCGGATAAATGAGGTATTTTAATACGACTCACCCAGTCGCACCAACGAACACACACACATACTCAGACGACACGTAAGATTAAATACTAGATTACTCTAATCTGGGCCTATATTTAACTTAATAAGTAAAACTCACTCTCTTACGAATGCCCACCAGGACATAGCTTCATGATATTCACCAAGTCTCCTAACTTAACGATCCTAGAATACCATGTCCGTACTCTATAGCGATATAAGATCGACTGCTCTGGGCCCTGCCACGGTCAGCCCTTGTTTCCATATTTTTGCCCAAATAGCATTATTGTACAATGTCCTTTTTTGTACAATGTCTCAATGGTTTAAAGGGTCTTTTCAGGTACTGGCTGGGCTCCTCTTATGGGCGCTAGCACTTACGTTGTATTTTGGCTTGGTAGATATAACTTCATTCATAGAATTTGTAAAGATATTGCATTTTGGCCGGCACATGTGCGCATTTGTTACCCGTAAAATATAAATGTGATGGGTTTCTAAGAGGGTCAGTACTGTTTTACAACTTTAACTGAATAGGATGTTTTGTTATTTATTAGGGTACCACGTCAAGCTGACAAACCATAAAGTTGGGATTTAATGTATTTCCAAGAAGCCCGATACCATGAGACAATGTTTAAAATAAATAATGTAATTTGTTATTTAATACGAGTACTTGACAGATAGTCACACAAGCTTGTTATTTATCTGAAATGTATCCATAAATACTAGATACTCATAGAAATCCGTTAGTGACATACAAGAAAATACTGAGCGGATAAACTTATAAAAAATTTAATTTCGCGGGCTCCCACTACGCATTAACCTTATCAAACATCAAGTTTGCATTATCCGGATACACGCGTAGCGCCGCCGTGTGGAAAGTGTAATGTATAGGTTAAGGAAGAACTCAATTGGCAATCATAGTTTGATGAGGTTAAATATGAAATAACTATAAACCCGAACGTTCCACATTGTGATACTTTCGAACTGAAAACCAGATTTAATGATTATTGATTACAGTATTTTTACTTTCCTTTATATTGTCTGCTTGAGGGTCCTATTTTTGATGTGAATAAAACCCGAGAACTTGATTTATACGTGTATACTTGATAAAAAAAAATACATGGAGCTGGTAAATAAAAATAATACAATTATTTTTGTCGCGGGGGTATCTCGATAAAAGTAGACGACGATTCCTGACGCCTAGTAGATTGCGATGAGCCGCAACTCGTTGAAATGCATGTAGTGTAAAAAAATGTATTGGCGCTTCAGGCCGCGCCACTTTAACTTAAGTAATTCTCTACGAAATTTAGCATAGACGTTTTATAATTAAAGTTATATTGTTGTTATATTTTTACTATCTTCTACCATTTCCATCGAAATATTTATAAATCCTAAATGAGAGAAGCTTGTAAGGCTGGCTACGAAGTGTGAATGAGACAGATAGTCGCTATCAGAGCGAGAAAGTATTCGAGTCCACGCGTAACGTGTGTACCGAGTCAATCTAAAGTACGAGTATAAACCCAGTTATAGTCCCCGGCACGTAACTTGACAAGAGTCGTTAGATGCGCACAAGTCGTTTTTTAGGTCTCTTTGGTAGTCAAGCGGGACGCGGGGTATGAGGTAGCGTCAATCCGAGCGCGCGATTGGTGCAACAGTCGACTGTTGCCTCCCGAACTCCCGATTACACTTGCATGCACGAAAGTTGTACCCTTTGTTTTTGTTGTGTTTATGTTAAAGAGTTATTGTTATTGTTTTTAAATTTAGTTTTTGTTACGAGTTGATATTATTGTTGTTGTTTTAAATTAAAAAATTAAGGCGAAAAAAGGTATGATATTTTTCGCATACTTTTTGAGCATACTTTCCTCGTATGCATATTATTTATAACTCCCAATAAACTTTACGAATTCCACTCCCTTCTTCAACTTTCTTCTAATCAGATATTATTAAATATAAATGATGGCAATAACCATAAAATAATGACGATCAATAAAAGTCACCATTTTTTGTTCCACTAAGTGCACGATGCGCGAACTTACCCCCACTACGCCAAAACCTTGCCAACTTACGTGCCGGTGACTAACATTATTATTTTATTAATGAATAGGTTTAATATGAAATTACTATAAGACCAGAACTTGTAAGATTTTGACAGAAAAAGAAGTGTTGGTCTTATCTATTACCGGTATGTAGGTACAGAAAAACAAATTAAAACAATAATAATTATGGTAAAATAATTTGCTTCCGAAAGGACCATGGCCTTTGTAAGAAGCCTTTTTTTTGTTTTGGTGGGGGTTGGAAAATCCTCATGGATGTCCTTCGTTCTAGGGGAGCGAAGGGGTCTGTCAGACTCTTACTGACTAAAAACCACCCCGGTGTTCCGTCTCACACCTACGCCGGGGGTCGCGGGAACGTACGATCCTTCCGCAACCTTTTGTAAGAAGCCTGGGCTAACATTTCAACATAATATGACCGTTCTCAAGGGAAAAGCTTTTTATTTTCAATCGATTTTATGTTATCGGAGTAAACTTAAATTCGAGTTCGAAATTACTGTGGCATTTATTTAAAGTATTTGAATGGTGATGTGAAATGTTTTCAATGTACTATCACTTCCTATAAGGTTAACAATGAATAAAAAATCAACGTAAATATGAAAAAAATACCTAATATTTGAAGAGCACGTGCCAGCACTTTTTATCTCGTGATAAAGAAAAACATTGAAGTATAATAATATTATTTACATATAATTATAACAATATAGTGTCCAGTCTAGAAGGCTTTACACAACTAACATAATAAAAAAAGCTTCGAATTTTGTCACTTTTAGTAACCTTTGTAACAGTCATTTCATTTTCCTAAATGTATGCGATAACAGTATTTATCATCAACGCATATATTTAATTATCTCCCTTCTTATCTTAGATCATCTGATCAATTTGTCGAAGTGATAGAAATTGCAATTGCGTTTTTTTATGTTGAATAATTAATGTTCGTCTGAAAGCTGTAATTCATGTTATTATTAAAAGGTCGCGGTGTCAAGTTGATAAAAGTATTACTGTAGTATGACTGCAATACACATACTCAGACTTTTTTTGTTGGTCTGAGTACACATAATAACATGTAAAGTATGCAAAATACCCGTACAGACTAAATCCTAACCAAGTAATGATTGAGTTTAATAAAATTTCCATAATTCTTTTTTATCAAGTTAGTGGAAAGAAAATACTCCATGTATTTTCTTTCGTTTTACAGATGGTGCTAACGAATAGCCTAACATGATGGTTATGTTTACTAGCTATAAACCTGTTACAGTTCCCGTTGTACAAACGAGTGTATGTTCTAGTTGGAAAACTGCAGTAGTATACCATATGAAGTGTAATATAGCAGTCGTATGCTATATCACAACCTGTAAGTAAGTTCGTACTTATATCGCTGTCGCTTAAAAGCATACAGGTGCTTGGACGTTTCAGCGTTCACAACGTGGCGATACAAACACAGCCAAAGCTCGACCTCCTGGTATTTATTAGACCCTACTACTATGACTCTATTTGGTTTGATTCAAATGGGAACACTATGCAAGAAAATGATGATAAGGTAGAGCGTATTGTGTACACAAGACATGTGTTTTTTATGTTTTTTTATATACATATTACACAATATATTCATCGATATCCATTTGATGAATTATTCTCTACGTTTTACGTCGCAATTTTACGAATTCACTGTTAGGTTTAGACGGTTACGATCGTTAAGTATTTTTTTTATTTATATTATACCTACCTATTTATCCATTATAGTTAACATGTACTTGATATAAAATCATTTTTTCTATTTTTGTTTTTTGAGTCTTGACACCATAAAGAAACGCACAGAGCACAATGAATCCAGCTATATTGCGAGAAAAATGTTTGCGTGATTACACTGCCATAGAAAACAAGCAACCATCACTGAAAACATTTGACATCAGTATGACAGAATTTTTCTTTATGCTGTCAAAATAAGCAATCATAGTAAATTTACTATGATTGCTTATCTTGTCTACTTCATGTAAATACCAATTGGTATTTACATGAAGTGGACAAGAACAATGTACACAAATTAAATAGTAAATAGATGGTCCTTCTGAGAATCTTATTGAAGCCAAAATATAAAATAACTCGATGAAAAACATTCACAAGTTACCTCTAATTTCTATGCTTACTTTATAACTGTTTGTGTTCATTCATGTCAGAGGGTTCTAAATATAAATTTTAAGCAATTTATTATAAAGGTATATCTCCTGGTAAATGTGAAACATTGCGTCCCGTTCCATGGAACCGGAACTGATACTACTATCTAGTATTTCCACTGACGAAAATGAATTGGTGCTAATTGCAATAACTTAGTAAAATAATATGGTTTGTCACAATATAGTTTCCTTCAAAAATGTAAAACAAGCAAATTAATTCGCTGCTTCTGTGATGCAGTAGCGAGGGTAGCCGTGACGACGATGAGGTTGCGTGTGTGGTCGTAGAGAAACCACTTCGAAAGAAGAAGATAACACTGGCAACGTCCAGTATTATCTTTTTTTCTTATATTTTTAAACTTCTGTAACAAACCGTTTAAATTAGGAAAAAGCCTACACAAAATCAAGGTTGTGCGTCAACGTCCCTTATAACATATATATCTTAAAAGGTATTCCATCCTTAATATTTCAACACTAGACTGCCTTATTTTAAGTAATGCAGCCTCTCGTCAAAAGAAATTACTTAAAAATGTTACCTAACACAGCGTTCGACGTTAATCTAGTAATCAAGCTTATTTTAGACTAAAAAATGTCTTACTTTGATGCCTGAAAATGGATGAATAAACAGCACAAGCAAACACAATAATATTTGCTTAATTTTGACTGTTAATGTTGTATGTTCACAGTTTTGCCGTGACAATGAGTTGAACACGCAGCGTGATGTGACGGTGACGTGCCCACCGAAACGAAAAGCTAGCCACGCGGTGCATTGACTGCCTGACGTTGGTGATCCCCACAGCTTCATCACGCAGCGACGCCGCCATCACATGACTGGTTTCATTTTCCTTACTGGTATAAGACAGATATGCACTTTAGAGTCTCATTGGCAATACTGCCAGTCAATATCTACACCAACTGTAGCAAAAAGAGTGGTCTCTTTCAAGAACGAGCATTGTTGTTTTCACATTGATCATTGATTGAGAACCGGAACAGTGCCGCCCACTCTGTGAGATTTCACTCTGTGAGAGAGACAAAGGCGGAGAAAGCAGACATACTAGAAAAAGAAGTTCAAGTATTGCTCGAAAAAAATGATACACTACAACCCCAACCTAGTACAGAAAGCAGAAGAGCAAGGCAAGAAGGATATGCAAAAAGGATCTATGGAACTTGAATCATCATCAACGGTAACATTTGTAGATGTGGTTAAGAAAAATAAAAAGAGGGTAATCCAAAAAAGTGATAGCAATAAAAAGGAAAGTGGGGCCAGGAAACCCACACTTGTAACTGGCGTAAACACAATACCAGCGGCTAAACTTAATGAGACCAGTATGAAGAATAATTTGGGAAAGGACGAAGAAACAAATGACCTAAATGAGAAAGGAGAAAATTGGATGACTGTAAATTATACGCGGAAAAAACGATATCCTAATAGCGAAGTGAAGAGAGGCGGAAACATGACTGTGAATGAAATTGAAGGCATGGAAAAAAACAAATATTTACATGTTTGGAGACTTCGGAAGGACACTAAAGAAGAAAGTTTAGAACAATATGTAAAAAAAATTGTGGATCAGAAGTAACAGTGAAAGTAGAAAAAGTTAATCATAAGACGGAAAGGGATTATGCTTCATTTATTATAGGAGTGCCGGAGAGTAAATATGGAATGCTAGGTCAATCCGAAAACTAACCAGTAAATATTGAATTTTGTGAGTGGGTGTGGTTTCGTGGACCGAAAAACAGACCTACAGAAAGAAATTAAATATATTGAAATTTATTACCAGAATGTACGAGGATTGCGTACCAAATTAGAGGAATTTTGTGCCGGAGTATCATGTTCAGGAGCAGATTTATTTGCTATCACCGAAACCGGCTGCAATGAGTCTATTTACGATGCAGAAATTATTCCACAAAGTTTCAGTATCTTAAGGTGCGACCGAACAGACGGCCGTAAGCAAGGAGGCGCGTGTCTCGTGGCCACACCGCGTTTGGAGATACGTCATACGCCGTTCCGAGGGACGTAAACATTAACAAACAGGTTTTTGAAATGGTTTGTGCTACCATCTACAAACAAAATAGGCTGTTGTTTTTGATAATTGTTGTGTATACCACCAAACAGTACGGAAGATGATTACATGATATTGTTTAGGATTATTGAGAATTTATGTGATAGATACAGTGAAGTCATAGTGATCGGAGACTTTAATTTATATTCCGATATTGTCCTATAAATATAAAAAAAACTTTGAATACTTTGAAACGTACTGTGGATTCATTCAGAGCAATAAAATAGTGAATTGTAACGATCGGTGTCTAGATTTAGTACTGAGCACGCTATCGAGGACCGGAGGGGAGGTGAGTGTGCGCGCGGCAGGGGCGCCGCTCGTGCCGGTGGACGCGTACCATCCGCCGCTTCAAGTATTGGTCGAGCTGCGTCCGCGTCGGCTGGCGGGCTCGCCCGCACCTAATGCGTGCACACAGATGGAACTACAAAATACAGGTTGGAATTTTAATGATGCAGATTTTTTCTCATTATACTCTGCAGTAGCGGCGGTAGATTGGAATCAAATTTACAATCTTGACTTAGAGAGTAGTTTAAATTTCTTTAATGACACAATAAACGAAATAATGGCTGCGTTCCCATAAAAAAGCGAAGTCTGGTAAACTTGGGGTATGTTTACCCCGAGTTTTATACAGTTGAAATAATTAGCAACATAAAAATAAAATCGGATCTCCATAAGCGGTACAAAATGAGTCAGTTGAAGAATGATTACGAAGCGTTTGCTCGGTGTAGGGCCAAAGTTAAAAAAAATGATTTTACTAGCACAGACACAGTATAGGTACCGAGTGCAAAATCAGCTCCTAAAGGAACCAAAATCATTTTGGAATTATATTAAATCTAAAAGAGGAAACAGAAGTCAGCAGAAAATTTAAAAAAATGGTGAGGTATTAACCACTGATCAATGTGCAAGTGAATTCGGCAAGTATTTTCATTCCGTTTATGGAAAAGAGCGGGCCAAGTTGGATATTAGCGCGGCGATGAAGGCGAATGGCAACAATGCAGGAGCCCGGATACATCTGGATCAGTTAGACTTACAGGATGTAAAACGTGCCTTAGCACGCCTTAAACCGAAAAAATCTGCAGGTCCAGATGGTATTCCTCCTTTTATCTTAAAAGATTGTCGTTTGGTGTTAGCCAATCCGCTGCATCATATTTTTAACTTGTGCCTTAAAATACCTGTGTTTCCGGAGAGATGGAAAACTACCAGGGTCGTTCCAGTACCAAAAGGCTCTATGAAAGACCAGGTGGAAGGATACAGGCCTGTTGCCGTGCTGTCATCCCCGGCAAAGGTGCTGGAATCCGCTATACATAAAAGCATATTCACGCAGGTAAAAGAACAACTTTCAGACTCACAACACGGTTTTCAACCAATGAAAAGTACAACTAGTAACTTGTTAAGTTTCATGGCTCATGTGTTGCCAATAGTGGACAGTGGCGGTCAAGCTGATGCTGCTTATTTCGATTTCAGAAAAGCATTCGACGTAGTCGATAATGACGTGTGGCTCGGGAAGTTAGCAGGGGTCGGTTTCACCCAACACTTGCTCAGGTTCTTTGGCAGTTACTTGAGGGATAGGCAACAATATGTTGACTATGGGGGACATACTTCAGCGCCTTATTTTACCTGGTCCGGGGTAAGTCAAGGCAGTAATTTGGGGCCTTTGTCCTTCATTATCATGATAAATGATTTGCCGAAAATAGTTAAAAACGCAAATTGTTTGTTATTCGCTGACGACCTCAAGTTATCCTTCGCTATAAAAGATAGGAACGATTGCGACCAACTGCAAAGGGACATAGATAGTGTGACAGCATGGGCCAGTGAGAATAGGTTACAGTTTAACACCCAAAAATGTGTAACGATCACTTTCTCGCGCGGACGTAAACCCATTGTATACAATTACAGTATAGATGGAGTTCAAATGGCAAGAGTAAAGGAGGTCAAAGATTTGGGTGTTGGTCTTAATGCCGAGTTGACGTTTCGAAATCATATTGTTGAGTGCTGTAAAAAAGCCTATAGGAATCTTGGTTTTTTACTCCGTACTGTTCGTGGATTCACAAATTTGAAAGCAATCACAGTATTGTATAATGCGCTTGTGAGAAGCCAATTAGAATGCAACGCAGTCATATGGAGCCCACATGAAACTAAATGTAGGATCATGTTGGAGCGAATTCAAAATAAATTTATAAGATATTTATATTTAAGAAAATATGGTGTGTATCCGTATTATCCCCTTATGTATCCAACATTATTTATTTTGGGGATGGTCGGATACAATGAGCTGAGCGTCAGGAGGCAACTCGCACTCACTCTATACATTTTTAAAATAGTAAGGGGTAGGATATACCATGCAGACATATTGGAACAGGTGGGTCTGTGCGTGCCGGACGGGTACGTGTGGCCGGCGGCCGCCGCTGCTGGCGGTGCCGCGCGCGCGCACCAACCTGTTGCGGGAGGCGCCGCTGTTGCGCGCACTGCGCACTCTCAACCTCTTGGAGACGGACATATTTTATTGCTCTCTAAATGAATTCACGAGGATTACTTTATATACCATCTGTTATAAGTTTTAATTTAAGATAAATATATTTTGTAGATATAGGTTAGGATAGCTGCGCTATCGCATTAGGTGAATAACCTGTAATGATAGCTGTAAGTGTGAGATAAATAAATAAATAAATAAAATATAAGTATACATGTATAACGCTTTCTTAGGTAACAATTAATGAATTATCGTATCTGCATTCGTTGCCATAGAGGCAAAATTTGAACATAATAATTCAAAAAATACCTTGGTACAAGAGCAATGCATTCACTTGACCAACCTACATGTTGTTTTTTTTTTATAATTGATTTGTAATAGCATCATGATATTATAAAATTACAGTTGGAGATTGAACAGTATCCGGAGTCACCAAGCGGTTTCGCCGTCCCATACAGAGCATCACCTAACCATCTGCCTAACCGTTCCCAATTGTAACACTCGTAAGCAGACCACCAAGTGTAAATTGACATATGTACCGCACTGTTGACTGTTGTTGTTTTTTTGACGACCGATGTGGCGCAGCGGGCGAATGTCCGCCTGCGACGCAGGAGGTTGCGGGTTCTATTCCCGCCCTGGGACAAATGTTTGTACGATCTACAAATATTTGTTCCGGGTGTTCTGGGTATTTGCTATGTATAATAAAAATATCTATCTATGTAATGTATTGTATTAAGTATATCAGTCATCTAGTACCCATAACACAACCTCTGCTTAGCAAGGGGCTAGATGATGCTGTGTGGACTGTTCAGCATTATTTATTTATTGTTGATGACAAAACCCACAATGTGCTACTACTTGTCATATTATGCTCCGTGCAACTCAACGGAAAAATCAAGAAAATTCTTTTGTAGAATGCAGCTGTATACTCCTTTAAATAATACGGACCGCAAAGTGGCATCCATAACTATTTGTTTATTTCAAATAAACAAATCGGTACTGTGTGCCTCAATGTGCAATGGCGCAACTCAGAAAACCAAGTTATTTATTATTTATTTATTTATTTACTTTTCGTGAATTGCAGTCAAAATAGTTGCAGCTGAAGAATACTCCTAGGCAGAGCACGAAGCGTAATGTGGCACCTGTATCGCACTGTTTATGTCAATACTACAATGTGGAATACTACAATGTTTGAAGGATAAACTGCGAGATGCCCATTCCTATATATAAAGAGTAACCTTGAAAGAATAAAAAACAAAGAAAAGAATTATGGCGACTGTAAAGCGAAATCTTTACAGATTAGAGCAGTTCATCTAATCTATAAAGAGTTCCGTTGTTCTAAGATTACGTCAATTTTACTATTTACTCTCAGCGCTACATCACATGTAGGTACACTTAACCCTAAAAACTGTAACGCTGTAATAGACTGCAAAACGTTCCAAATAATTCAATGCAAATAATGTTGAATGATGCAGAAAATAAAGATAATATTTCGACAACATAGTTCGACTAAAACTTTCTTGGGCTACTACATAGGTAGAAACATAATCCATTACAAAATTTTAAGGAGACACTTTGTTCATAATTAAAATAATAATGTTAAAGAACTATTGCTTTCTCATGAACCTGCATTATCTTTCAAAGTTTAAACGGAAACGGAATTAAACATGAACAGATATTCCTTTTCCCAACCATGTGAAAGTTGGCTTTCAGTTTTGCTGCATACAACGGAATACTAGAACATAAAATACCGATATCATAATCTGAGGAAAAACAAGCGAAATTATAAAAAATGGCTCATTTGAAATGTAAAATTACTTTGTGAATTTTCTTTTCTCTCAATCACCTTAGATTGAGACAAATGAAAATTCGCAAAGCACTTTAAGTTTTATAGATCTGCACTGTGCAGCTTACAATTAAAGTTACTTGGCAAGCGTGCGAAAGGTTCACCATCCCTTGGCTACACAAATTCATCTCTGCAGGTGAGACAGGGATGCTATGAACTTTCCTCTTTGTTTAACATCCGAATCCCTGAAAAACCTATGTCAGCCTGGTTCATAGGGATGTGTGGCATGTGCTATATAGAGTATTTTGTATTTGTTTTATAGGTCAGGTATGTATGGCCGAATATAAGCTTAATATATGCAAATGTACCAGGTCGGACTTAATGCTTAAAGCGTTATCTACAGCTCAACCTCTCAGTGATGCAGACACAAACAGTGGGAGGTGCGTTTTCGAAAATAAATCCGTACAAATAAACGTAATACGTATGACAATATAAAATACGATTTAAATACGATATTTGTACAGACTATAGATTGTTAATTAAAGTCCAGTAATATTTTACTGTTTTTTAATCTGTACGTCTTATGTCGTAATGGCTAGGTTATTACACAAGAGTTTGAAATGACAGGAAAATAATATCATTTACCTTTATCTCAATGACCTTCACAATATTTGCATTTTTTGATACATTTTTACAAATCCTACTTCCTATTTCATATCCTACAAATATCATATTATTATAAATGATTATATTATAAATACAAATGTTTGTGAGGATAGATGGATCGATGGTTGTTACTCCTTCACGCAAAAACTACCTGATTAAACCTTACAGTCATCAACTATACAAACATAAACGTAAACTTCACAGGCCTACTATTTTGGGGTCGGCTTCCAGTCTAACTGGATGCAGCTGAATACCAGTATTTCACATGGAGCGACTGCCTATCTGACCTTCACTACACAGTTTCTTAGCAACACGATACCCCTTGGTAAGACTGGTTGTCAGACTTTCGGGATTCTAACTACGCGTAACGACTGTTCAAAGATCTACAAATGAGAGCCGGGGCCAATACTTTAACGTGCTCTCCGAGACATGGAGGAGTCTTGATATGTTACGAACAGTCATCCATCCACAGACTGACTTCGCGGCTGTTTTTATTTAGCCAACAGCTAATCATTTGATGAAACTTAACAGTGATATAGCTTATACATCAGAATAACACAGGCTTCAATTTACAAAGATGTTGTTTAATTTGGTGATAATAATAAAATATTGCGATAAGTACAAAGTAAGTCGGAAAACATCCTGCACGCTGATAGCAATACTGTCGTTCGCTGCCTAAACCGTTGAAGTTATACAAAGAAAATGTTTCGTGGGATTGTTTGTCTTAAACAGTTCTGAATAAAAGTCCACTACAGCGATTATCTACCTTTTATGTGGAAGCCAATATATCCTAAAGTAGAAGTCATGAATACATTAAAAATATATGTTTACAATACTCTCAGTTTAGTAACTTTGAGTATTTAGCTAACTCTTCGCAAAATTGATACGTTTATCGCTTTCAGTGTTTATTGTAGATGAACTTTATCTTTTACACAGTAATTTGGACGAATAGATTAAAAAATATCACGGTAAGATTGACTTGAGTGGAGCACCACTAAGCGCCTAGTACCACCCCTGTGTTACTTGCAGCCGTAGGCGTGTAGTGAGTGTTGAAAAGTATGCGCTCAATGCGGGCATGGCAGTGCTCCGTCAGGGACTAACCTGGCTGTTTGGTCGGTCCCCGCTACCGAGTCTCATAAAGAAGCAGAAACCAGCCTGCTTAGGGTTCCGTACCACCAAGCGCCAATTTTGTATAGGTACTTTATTTTAAATATGTTCAATAATTTCAATTGGGTTATTATTCTATCTCATTAAACCCTGAAAACGTAATCTTTAAGTAACCAAAAATCTACATACCTACTTGCAATGGCAAAGTAGAAAAGTCAAAAAATAAACTGCTCAAACGGTATACTGGGCAAATTGTAACATTTGTTGTTATACTCCAACAAACATGTATTACTCAATATGTACTAGGTATGCCTTTCAGTGTATCTCTATTTACATTATCCACGTGAAGACGTGTTCATTCCTTAAAACTCGCTGTAATATATAGGCGTCTGCTCCGGGTCAAGTTTTCCGGCAGCCTGGTCCTCGTCGCAGAGAGAAGAAAATGAACTAGCTATACGCATGCGCCACCCCACAATGTAGCTAGCAGATGAGGCTCGCACCCTAAAGTAGTCTAGACGATTCACACTAATCAGAGGACGGCATTGATAAATATGTTGCTATTTCATTTTTATCTAGTTCCGACTGTGTTGTGCGATGGACTTTGTTTATTGTTGTCACTTACTGCTTCAAACCAATACGTGTATTTGTACCAGCTAGCCCGCCCTGCTGTGAAGGGTGGTAATTGTAATTCTAACCTCTTCACAGTTTCGGCGCTCCTAGTATCAGTAGACCACGAACCGAGAGTTTACTGGACTTTTTAGACCAGTTTAATACGAAGAGATTCGCTCCCGCGCTGTTTTGCAATCATCTTGAATACCAGTGTATTCAAGATGATTGTATCTGCTCATCATATCTATTTTTACTATTTTCACATAATTATTCAATTAACATACTAACAACCAAGAGTGTTGACTCTCTATTTACCTGATAAAGTAACTTTAAAAATATTTTTATTTCTTTATTGCGTCTGGATATGAAACCCTTGCGTAAACGTATAATGGAAGATACGAGTAGCATGTTTTTGGTATGAGTATGAGTATAGTCACCGGCACGTAAGTTGGCAAGGTTTTGGCGTAGTGGGGGTAAGTTCGCGCATCGTGCACTTAGTGGAACAAAAAAGTGGTGACTTTTATTGATCGTCATTATTTTATGGTTATTGCCATCATTTATATTTAATAATATCTGATTAGAAGAAAGTTGAAGAAGAGAGTGGAATTCGTAAAGTTTATTGGGAGTTATAAATAATATGCATACGAGGAAAGTATGCTCAAAAAGTATGCGAAAAAAGGCATACCTTTTTTCGTCTTAATTTTTTAAATTAAAAAAAACAACAATAATATCAACTCGTAACCAAAACTAAATTTAAAACAATAACAATAACTCTTTAACATACACACAACAAAAACAAAGGTGCAAACTTTCGTGCACGCAAGTGTAATCGGGAGTTCGGGAGGCAACAGTCGACTGTTGCAACAATCGCGCGCTCGGATTGACGCTACCTCATACCCCGCGTCTCGCTTGACTACCAAAGAGACCTAAAAAACGACTTGTGCGCATCTAACGACTCTTGCCAAGTTACGTGCCGGGGACTATATCTCTTATCGTAAGCCGGTCGCTATCAGTATCAACAATTATCCCGCCATTTTCTTTCATGGTTTTCTCAATGACATAAAAACATATCTCATATAACCCATGCAGTTACAATTCATGGCAAACCTAGCACTTGCAAATATATAATATGTCAGTATCAAAAGCCAAACACTGTTAATAAATTTATGAAAAATGTCTAGTTTGCATATTTACATACATTTCAGTTTCATCATACGAGTATATTTTTTTGTTGATCTAACTGACGGACCGGACGGTCCGAATAGAACACGTTCCTATCTGTCCAGGAGCATAAAAACATTTAAAACTTTTTTGATCCACCCTCTATATTATTTCACCAGAAGTGATGACTTCTAGTGTGACAAAGATTGAAATAATCAAAATAGATGATGATCTATTTTGATTATATCAATCTTTGTGTCCAAACCATAAAAATGTTATTTTTTTGTGTAATGCTCTCCTTGAACACTTGCACCCCACCCTTATACACTATCAGCCTTACTAATAAAAATAAGTTAAACATCTGTTTAACACTTGTATTGTTATACAATGTATAAGCTGTGTATAGGCGTTACACACTACCCTTACTAATAATCAGTGTGTAAACAATGCATAGTTACCCACTGCTTATAACAAAAACCACTGGCAACATTAGAAGGTGCGTTATGAAACTGATACTGCGTAATATCAGTGACATTTTTTCATTTGGGAAAACATTCATAACTTTATACTAATCAGTTTAAATAATGTAAATTTAAATAATTACGTCCATTTTATTTCTAAAACTACTTATTTTGCGTTTTTTTACGAATTAAAAAAATAAATTATTGTTAATTTTCTAATGATGTTTGCATTTGGTTAGTTAGTTATGAACGCAAACTGTGAAAGCTGTCAAAGTCAATCTTGAACTTTCAAACGTTCAGTACGATTGAAATTAACTATTGTGTAAAGTTTTTTTCTGCAATAATGGCTGAAACTAATGCAAATGCAAATAACAACGACGGGAAAAATAAAAGGAAACGGTCTGCTAATTGGGATAAAATAGAAAAGGTAAGAAACATATTTTCAGAAAATAAACAAAGTTCACAAAATATAGATTTGAAACTAAAGACAACAATTTTTGCGTATTTTTTCAGAATTTATTGAAAAGTTGCATGACGGAGTTTGTGTCTACTATAGAAAATAAGAACACGGATACAAATACGAATAAAAGTAAAATAGCAGCTTGGCAAACAGTATCGCAAAGGTTTGTAAAACGTGGTATATTTCATAATAGGTGTTATTAAATCTTTCGTATAATTGGCAACTGTGTAAAATTTACAGGTTCAACGAATTAAATAACCGCGTGAGGGATTTAGCTGAACTAAAACAACAGTGGCGAACTATGAAACTAGATGCAAAAAAGAACATGTCTGAGGTGAAAATATTGATGAAATGCACTGGTGGTGGACCAAAACCTCCTAGTCCAAACCCAGATACTTTAGAAATCTTGAGCATGATTCCACAGGAATTTGAGACAGATTTTAATGTTTTTGATAGCGATGGCATTGGCATAAATTCAAAGGTAAGATAACTTAAGTTCAACACCCTTTTACTAGCTCAACTTTTAACAGTGTAATTTGCATATAAGGAAGAATTTCACTAATTGTTAACTAACTAACTTCTAATCCTGTTGTAATGTTTGTGACATTTGTGCTACTTTCAGTTTATACTTAATTATTCTACATTTATTTCAGAAACAAAACATAGAATTGGAAACTAGTATTACTCAAGAAATTGTTCTCACACCAGTAGCGAATATAGAAAATATAGATAAGGTAATGTAATGTTGATTATACGTTGGATGTTGAGTGTGCACTAATATTGCACAAGTTTCTATTTCTATTCTACCATCAAACAATCTTCAAATTTAGAGTGAATTTGGTGCACTGTAAGCAACTACATCGCCATATTTTCTCAGTAATGATTTACAAATTTAATACATAACATCACGCCTGTATTCCCCGAAAGGTTAGGCAGAGGTGGTATCTATAGTACACACACATTTTGCCAGTTATGTTTGAGTCCCATATCATAGGGGGCGAGCCTAATGCATCAACCGGGCACAAGTCCAGACTCAGGGCTGCTGCGGGTGATTTCAGTTTTAATTACAATTACAATTTTTCTTGTTGTTGTTACAGAATATAACACCAATATCATCAAAATCAAATGTCCCATATCAAAAGCCACCTGTGATGAAACGAAAGCTACCATTCAATGATAATAATAAATCAAAACATCCGGTAAGATTTTAATTGTTAATAAAAAGGTGTTCATTCTTGTATCTTAAACATAATAGTGAATTGTGATTGTTAATAAATGATCTGTATTTGTTTTAGGATAAGGAGTTTGCCAAAGAACGGAATCATGTCCTTCTAAGTTGCATTAGACAGGAACATGAACATAAAATGAAAAATATTATGGAAATTCATATATTTTCTACAGAAGAACATAATTTAAAAATGGAGCAAATGTTAGAAACACACAATTTATTAAAAGAAGAAACTCAGCTTCGCATCCATAAGTTAAAATCGGAGATGGCTCAGTTAGAATCTAAAAGAATTTTGACAAATAAATATGAAAATTAAAAATGTGTTTCAATAAATATTCGCCTTGATTCTTGGCCAGTAATACTGTCAGGAACATTACTTGGCACATTCTGTCTGGCATTATTCATAGCTGCAAGAGTTTCTGGAAAATCAATATCTTCATTCATATCAATGGCAATATTATGTAATACAGCTAGTGCTACTATATATAACTTAACATTTTCAAGTGATACACTGAATCCATGTAAAAGACACCTGAATCTTTGTTTCCAAACTCCGAAACATCTTTCAATTGTATTTCTCGTTAATATATGAGATCGATTGTAAGCTTCCTCTTTTGCATTACAAGCATTATGTACTAAAGTAAACAAATAATTTGTTAAACCATAGCCTGAATCTCCCAGTAAAATGCCATTAAATTCTCTATTTTCAAATCGCTGTCGTAATCTACTCTCTCTAAATAATAGGTCTTTACCTATGAAATTGCCGTTTTGTATGAAAAAATTTAAATGAATTTTTTTCATGTATTTTTTATTTGTATTAATCGAAGTAATCACCCATGCAATCAATGCATCTTTGCCAACGCAGTGGCAGTTTATTGATGCCCTTCTTAAAGAAATCAGCTGGACGGGAGGCAACAAATTCTTCAAAGGCATTTTGTACTGCCTCTCGGGTATTGAATTTTTTTCCCGCCAAGAAGTTATCCAAATTCTGGAAAAAGTAGTAGTCTGTAGGCGCTAGGTCTGGTGAGTAGGGCGGATGACAGAGAGCTTCCAACCCCAGTTCTTGCAACTTGGAGACCGTCTGCTGTGCAGTATGAGGTCGCGCGTTGTCGTGCAGGAGCAGCGGAGACGAGCGATTGACCAATGCTGGTTGGAGATGTGCCAGCTTCTCCATCATTGTGTTCAAATCTTCACAGTACACATTTGCAGTAATGCTCACCCCGTTTGGTAAGAAGCTGTGTTGAATCACACCGGCGCTAGACCACCAAACAGTGACCATCACTTTTCTTGGGGTAAGTTTTCGTTTAGGGCATTGTTTAGGTGCTGAACCAGGATCCAACCAACTTGCTGAGCGCTTGCGGTTATCAAACAGAATCCATTTTTCATCGCAGGTAACAATGCGGTTCAAAATTCCTTCATTTGTGTGTCTGTTGAGCAGTGCAAGGCACGTCTCGACGCGTACTTCGCGCTGGCGATCATTGAGTTCGTGGGGCACCCATTTGTCAAGCTTTTTTACCTTGCCAATTTGACGCAAATGGACCAATATTGTTTTGACGCTAACGTCGAAAGCTGCTGCTAATTCAGCCGTAGATTGTGTATCATCAGCTTCCACAATCGCCTTTAATTCGTCATTGTCGACCAAAGTCTTCGGACGACCGCGAGGTTCATTTTTCAGGTCGAAATTTCCAGAACGGAAGCGAGCAAACCAATAACAGGTAGTGCGTTGGTTTGTAGTGTTAGCTCCGTAAACGTCGTTGATGTTGCGTGCCGCTTGTGCCGCGTTGCTGCCACGACGGTACTCATATTCCATAATTACTCGATTTTTTAACGTATCCATGATGACGAAAAAGATTTAAATGCGATGAAAATGTAACACTAATCAATAAACAAATGACTACTTTTGGAAAAAAAAACCATGTTTTTAAAATAAAATTAATTTGAAATTAGAATTCTTAGCCAAACAAAAAATATTTTGATTTGAAATGGCCAGTACTGCAGAACGGCAATTTCATAGGTAAAGACCTAATATTCTTGCATCATGAGTACTGCCTCTCCAGTGCGCCACTAAGTCTCTTATTCTTAAATGAGAATCACAAACTACTTGGACATTCAGCGATGAAAATCCTTTTCTGTTTATATAGTATTGAGCACTATCTCCACCTACTTTTTTAATTTTCACGTGCGTGCAATCAATAGCACCTATTACTTGTCGCAATCCACAGATATTTCTAAATCCCGATACGACTTCTTCTTGTTCTGCAACTGTCGCAGGCATATATACAAATCGTGTTGACTTACTAGCCAAAGCTAAAGCCACTCTCCGACACACATTCGTGATGGATTGCTGGCTTAGTCCATGAATGTCGCCTGCATCATCTTGAACTTCTTGTCGAGCCCATGTTCTAAGAGCAACACAAACTTGAAACTCTACTGACAGTCCACCACCTTGGGCTTTCTGTTCAATGTCACATTTAACTAATTCAACAATTTTTCTTGCGTATAGTTTGCTGAACCTATATTTCAACCGAAAGTCATTTTCTTGCAAACAGAAAGGATCAAAACGATTTTTGTAACATTTTCTTTTTCTTGGTGGTTCTTCATTGTCAATTTCATCAAAAATATCAAAATAATGTAAATAATCCATAGTTTTCAAACTCAATAAGACAAATGTAACTAGTTACTATAGGTTATACGATCGCTACACAAGGTCCGAGGGCTGAATAACGGTTGTACAAATTCTCATTGTTTAAAGACATCTGTTACACCAGATGTATACAACTGAAACGTCAAATACCGTTTATTGGTAACGTTGATGTTATAACCGTGGTATACGTCGTGCGTAAAAGTTTATTAGTAAGGCTGTAGGTATGTGTTGTGTGCGTCGACGTTTTGCAAACTCGGTGCTGATTACAAACAGATTATAGAGATACAAATTAAGAAACTCTGTGGGTATTGGACCGCTTCTTTTTGATCCATTACATTATCAACAGATGTGTAGTTAACGGTTATGTTATATTAGTTATTATATTTCTCGCCGCCAATTTTTTCATTATTTCGGCTATATTTGTGTAGACTTCCGATATTAAGTCTTCAATGCTGGTTACTTTTTCACCTAAAACGCGATCAATTTCAATTTGGTTTTGAAAGTGAGGTACTTTTCCGTCTCATATTATAAGTAGGTAACTTTGAAGGAAAATGTTACTGCCTCCACCCAAATGTGCTCTCATATTAGCAGATAGTTTAAGGGTATGATAGACTTCTATAACGGCGAACTTTTTAAGAAATGTCTGCTCTTATCTAGTTCCCTTAACTATCACCAGTAACGTTTGTCAATAATCTCCACCAAACATGACAGTGATTCCACCCATGATTTTATTATATCTCTAAAAGCCCCATCTAGAGTCACTACATGAGTTCGATGAATCATGGTGCGTTCATCCCATATTGATTTAAGTGACATCAAATCTTTTCCCAAAAGGCCATTTTTACGAATAGAGTACCACTATCATTCTGGAAAGAAACAGTTAGAGGCAGTTTCAAAGTTGTATGAGCTGTGCGTCCACCTGCTAATAGAGTCGCAGCGATACCCGACGACGTTACCAACAAAGCGAGTTTCACCTGAGACCTAACTTTTGCCAATATCAAAATTTGTAATGTTTGGAAAGTCTTGCCAAACCTACCTGGAGCATCTCTCTATCATAATATATCATAGCATATCTCTTAATATATTGTTTGAAATGTTAAGGACAATTTTGATGACAGTTAAATACTTTTAATTAGGTAATAACATATTTCTTTAGATAAGATTAACATTATTTTTATAAGACTCATTTGCAAATATTGCATAAATTTCGAACAAATTTGACGACCATAAAAAAGGTTACAGTGAATCAATGTTAAAAGATAGACATATTCAGCATATTCTTTTTAAAATTATTAAAGAAAAACAATTTCATCATACATGATTTTTGCGTAACTTATACCATTTACGAAGCGCTCAATAAGGCATATTTTTTCCCGTTTTTGCAACAGTTTTCATAAATGCTTTGCTCCTATTGGTCGCAGTGTAATTTTATGAAGCCTTATAGCCTTCCTTGATTAATAAACTTTGTAACACAAAAATATCTTTTTCATTCAAACCATTCCAGAGATAAGCGTGCTCAACTACACAAACAAACAAATTCTTCAGCTTTATAATACTGGTATAGATATTTTATGAGGTAAATGTTTAGATATTTGGAATCTGCAAACCCCAATGCAGGCAATTCGTAAGTTTTATCGCCCGAACTGTGATGAAATTTTCTGAAGCCACAGTAAGCCTGTGCTGTGCTGGCCCCGCTGAACTCAGCTTATTAAAATAATATGCAGTACTGAGGTTCACTGACTAGTTTAACACATACGCTATCACTCGCAATATCTAGGGGATGAAACTCTCGTAATAAAAATACCAATTTATTTATTTATTTTACAACTTTTGTGTACTGTAATTTTGTTTTAATTATCAGAACCTTTCACATATTTTTTATCAACCGAATCAATCTCCATTCGGTTCAAACGGATTCATAATTATTATTCAGAGAAAGATGACGACGGGCGACTGCTCTGGGCCCTTCGCCATCTGCCTCTGGTTCGTTTCGGTCGGCGCTCAGTTTGTGAAGTGAAATCTCTGTACCGCGGCCGGCAGACTGACGAATTATACGCATACGCCACCCGAGGATATAGCGAGGGGATTAGGCTCGTACTCAAGAGTATACCTATACATTTAAGTTAGGGGTTGGCATTGATAATAAGACTAGAATAAGACTCCTACTTCATGAGACTAGCCAAAAAAAGATCAAGTTGAATGGCGAGCGATTGGAGAGGCATACTTACAGATGCTCACAGAAGGTTATACAGGCAGGCTGACGATCAACATAGTAGTCTAGGTATGTAAACGGTGACTGATAATTATTTTATAAACCTCCCAATTACCAAAGTCAGGTTATTATGGGAGGCCCAGGCGGTTTGGTGATCGGTTTGGAATCATAACTTTCTAATCGAGTAACGCGTTCTTTAGGACACTCTTAGACCGATGCCTTATTACTTGAACTTTATCACCGGTGTAGAAGTCTAGGTTGTACGTTGTTTTATAGCTAACAGTTTTATAGAATTTCTTTTCACATAAAATGTTTCTCATATTTTCGTTTCATAGAATAATCAATACGATGAATACATAATTTGAAGATTTTTAAATCATAGATTTTTTTCACATAAAGTTTAATGTTGGAATAATCATATCATAGATCAAGTCCAATATAAAGCATATTTTTGGACTTATACTTTTTCTTCATTCTTTACCGTTTCCTTATATTGTTTACTTATTCTAAAAATTATTACCAAGAAAAATATTTTATCAAGTGATATTTTCTAAACGTTTTTCAATTCGTACCGTTGATAAATTGCATACTTTAAAATAAAATAACAACACCGCATTCATAAAAATAATGCGGGTAAATTTTGTCAAGTAGGAAAACAATCTTGTTATTCTTGCTAATAGTGATTTCATGTGCACATGTTGACTGTATTCATTTTCTAATAAAGAGAATATTGTGTCTCCTTAACGCATATTATGTACCCCTGGTACCACGAACTTGTTTCAACGTGAAATAATGGCTATTGAATTTTGGCTCAGGTACAACTGGTTAAGGAACTATTTTTATTTTATGTATGTATATCTGTAGGTACTATTAATTAATTAATGTGTGTTGTGTGTGTGTATGCTATTCAAATTTTATGTAATTTCACATTTATTTATTTATAATGGCGCGTGATGTTATGTGTTGTTATTTTTTATCCTGTATTGCCGAGTGGTTATTAAATATAGGTACCACACAAAAAGTGATTTTATCGTATCTCGAAATGCATGTTTATTAATACGCTCAGAATTAATATTAGCGACAAAAGTTTGACTTTCAATAGCCAGTGGTGTCTGGCTAGTTTTGATGACAATTAAACAAAGACTATTAAGTATAAATGGGCAACATTCTGCACTCGAATTTCCCCTTTAAAATTATATTAAATAGATAAAACCATCCTAACTACCAATTAAAACCAGACATATCAAAACACGGAAATTTGATAAAAATCCCATACAAGCCTGCCATTCACCTTTAACGACTCATCTGCCTAGCCTTTTCCCAATCTTTTTCCAGTCTAACCAGATGCAGCTGAATACCAGTATTTTACATGGAGCGATTGCTTATCTGACTTCCACAACCCAGTTGCAACACGATACCCTTTTGTAAAACCGGTTCTCAGGTTTCGGGCTTCAGACTACCCGTAACTACTTCTAAGATCTATAAATGACAGACGGGACCAAAAGCTTAAAGTGTTTTCCGAGGTACGGAGGAGTCTTGATATATAACGAACAGTCACCCATCCACAGAGTAATCTCGCTATGCGTAGCTGAACCTTTAATTGATCCGTGCGGCTGTAACCATGCCCTGACGCACGAGCTCCTAACCTTGGAAATTAAAAGACTGATAAATAATAACAGTAAAAAAATAACTTATGCTATTCAGAACTTTTCATCACTTTGACAAAAGGGGAATGATATATCGAGAGCATCATCAATCCGCAAAAATTCTTCACACAGAGATTCACAAAATTATGTCCTTTCATAACGCCAACTATACGTAAGAGGCAAAGCTAACGTTCGCAACCCATGTTCTATGCGCCAACGAAAGTAATTGTGCTCTTTAATCATTTTACATTATATCCGAAACTGTATGGCCAATTGACATAGGTACTGTAAGGGCAAATGTTATCTCCATGATGTTCTTGTTATTATAAAATTTATTTTGATAAGGATTGATATTTTGTTGTTTAAATATTCATCCAAAAGTAAGTATGTCGAAAAAATATTTTTTTTAAACATCAAAAGCTACGTATAACATAAAATATAAAAGATAGGTAGCTATATGGATGGCTAGCTATATGGTGTTTCAGACTTTTTTGTAGAACTATTTAAGACGGACCAGATTGCCATACATTGTTTTCCATTTTAAACAACCATTAAGGCAGCGCATGCAAATCATTCTGTTTTAGAGGTATTTATTTCCGACTTGCTACACTAGCTTTGCGATAGCTTGGCTAATATGCATCATGAAAATATAATGTATAGCCTATAGCACTCTGGAATAATGTAGCTTTCTAACAGTGAAAAAAAATAGCAATTGGATGATAAGTTCCGGAGATTACCCCCTACTTACAAAAATACATACAAATTATAACTTTATAATATTAGTTTAGATTTGAAACAACTTTAACACTGTTTCAAGCAGATATGTAGGTATAGTTTTTCTGTCGAAAACGAAAGACTCTGGTTAAATCAAATTTTTACCCATTGCCTCGTAAGTATAGTGTCGGAAATACTGAGACATATTTTTACGAAGTAATCCATTCTCATGCATTCCCAAATTATTGTACTGCTCACTTTACTTTACGATGAGCCTATCTGTGGCACATGTGGATAGCCACATGTGTCTACATCATGCTGTACAACCTCCAGCCTAATCCTCTAAATTATAGTAAAATTTAAACTTATGCTTCAAAATACAAAAGTTGTAAACTCAAATTACTTGAACAAAGTTTGACGTCATAAGAGATATGGAAGATAGAAGGAAATCTTTTTAAATATTTAGAATTAAATTGACAACTTTTTTTAGCTAAATCAGTGGTTAAGTCATGTGAATGAACGAAGTCATGTTCTCGAGGAATAAAAAAACATTTAATTGATTTTTGTGAGAATTGTGATAATTTGGCAGAGTTCAAGGTTATAATATGAAGAAGGAGTGCAGCCGTGCAAAAGTTAGGTGAAGAACCGTGAGAGAACTGTCAATCCTTTACATTAGTATGGGATGACGGGTCACTTTGCGATCACTTCACCTACATTTTCACGGTGAGATTATTACACAATAGCACTAAGGAAAGCTCAAGCGGTCGAATATCGACCACTTGCTTTTACCAATAATACATGTGGGTATTTGCGGGGGTTGCGGCATTGTTGCCATGGTACAGTAGAATCCGTTTATTATGACATCGAAAGGAATTGACAAACACGTCATAATAAGCGGACGTCATACAAAACGTTTTGTGAAATGAAAAACCTTTTTTATGTAAATATGTATGTACTTAAGTATTTTAATAAAGAAACATAGTAAATACATATGTATACATACATATTGAATCAAAATAAAAAAAAATCCAAAAGTGCACGTCTCAAGGCTCATTTTATGTCAAAAATGACTTGATTGAATTAGACGGTAATTTTCAATAGGCTATTACTCAAAAAGTGAAGTTTTTTGGGCGATATCGTGACCACATACATCATCCGAACATACAGACAACCCGACGTCCACTGAAATAGTTTTTCAAAACGGTTTTTTATTTACTAACTAGCAAAAATAGTGTTTTTTAAAAGTATCTACTGTCATAAAAAAGTGTTATTGTTGATATTTGTCAACTCATTTAATACTCAAAGTCCAAAAGGATCGGATAAAAGCAATTTAAGCCGAGATAATTGCTTGACCTTGAGAGAGTGAGAGTAAAGCACAACTCAACGCTTCGCGTTGAGACGTGCAATTGTACATAATCAGCACATTATAACACATACAACTGTATTTTTTACTGTAAGAAATCTGTAATTTTTGACTGCTTTTGTTTTTTTCATTTTATTGTAAAAACAGTCTCTAATACTATTGTGTATAGAAGACATAGCTATGGTCAAATTATCATTTTCAATATTGCTGTGAACAAATCGTGATAATAATTCTGCAGCGTTTAATCGACCAACATTACCGGAGGTGTAAAGAATCATGTCGGTCATTATAACCGGACATAATTTATTAAAAATGGGTCATAATAAGCGACATGTCACTGTAAGGGAAGTCATTATATCCGACTTTTTTATAAAGAATCTTATATGAAAACCAAACTTCGTGGTGTAATTACGTCATAATAACCGGTTGGTCAATATAGGCGGAGTCATAATAAACGGATTCTACTGTAACTAAAATACACTTTGCATAATATAGTGCAAGCGCTCGCAGGCCGCACTATAGAACAAACAAGAACGTGCATGTCGGCAGCACTAATCTAACATTGAATGGTGACATACTTTCAATGTTTATTTTCATATCACATCGATCATAATTATTTGCGCCTATATCATTTAATATGTATCAAAATAGAATTTGATAGTTTTTAGCCTTGTTAGAAGAGCCCTCTTTGTAGAAGTACTGTTTTTAATGTAAAGTTTGAAACCTTATTTACAATACTTAGTGACATTCATACCCTTTCTTACCATCGTATCTAACCACTTTTCCCGGTTCATCCAAGTTATCGAACAAACATAGCTGATGGCGACAAGACTACCAAGTGTTGGTATACCTATGAGTTGTGGTTTAAGCACAATAAAGTATATTCCGTTTTAGAATCTATTTAAAGCCTATAAACGACGTAACTATTATTTGTAAACCATTCTTTGTAAGTTTTGAGTAGTGTTGACCGACCAAGTGACTTATTTTTGTGATGAAATATTTTTCCCTGACGGTACGACCCAAATAATCTATTTTAACTTCGTTATAAAAATATGAATGCTTTGGGTTTCAGATGAAGTGTCTCGTTTCTACAGTTGGCTGATTTGGAGATGAAGTAACGAGCCGTGATAACGCTGACGTTCCGTGGTCAGACTTAAACCACGTTGACTTGTAAGAAGATGACACTGCACGTTTCAAGATTGAAGTTAAAAAACCTAAGATGACGAAAAATCTCAGCGCTGGAGGGTTCCAGTTTATATACTGAACACATGGATATCAGGATGTTCGTTGATTTCCATTCCACCTTTAATGTGTTAGTTCAAACAATATTCAATGTAACATTTGATGATTTACAGCACTAGCAAAGATTTGACTTTTGGCCTTTCTTAGTTCCCAGCTGACAACGAGTTGGAACACGCAATACTTGGCGTGCTCACTGAAACGACAAGTTGGTCCCGCGGTGCATTTACTGCCAGACATCGGTGGTACTCACGGCCTCATACCACAGCGACTCCATCAAAACATTGGGATTTGTTTTTTTTTCAATTGTTTTGTTTTCCTTATTTGTATTAGATAGATACTTGATATTGAGTTTAAAGTCTCATCATGTTTGCCAGTCAGTAACTGGACCAACTGCAGCACAAAGACATGTTCACTTACAAGAATTAGCATATGGCTGCCTTCACATTGATAATTGCAAACGAACCGGACAGTGTTACCTACACTACAAGAAACACATTAATACTTTCTTATCCCTCTTGTCCATGATCATGACCATAAATAATATGAGCCTTACCATTAGTAACGTTTTCTTGGGTAACTATCAATTCACCATTGTTTCTGAATAAAGAAAATATCGCTTCCATGAGGGCCTATTTTAAACTCGATGTTAAAAGAATAACCCATGAGGTACAAAGTGCAATTCACTTGGCAATTTTTTACATATTAGAAGGTATTAAATATGAAAAATATTCTATGTATCTAATAATTTTATGATTTTGTCATATAACAGATGGACATCGAACAGTATCCGGAGTGTCAACTCCGGATACTGTTCGATGTCCATCTGTTATATATATACAATACAATAATTTCCGTGAGTAAAAGTGAGAAAAATAAATGTTATAATTTATTTCATAATTTTTATTTACCAACATAGTCAGTACCATACATAGCATTGTCACGAAATAACATTAGCAAAGCCAAGTTTTAACATCATCAGATGCCAGGAAGTGCTACAAAAATTGATAACTTATTTCGAACCGGTAGCAAGCAAGTTATATGAATGATTGTAACAAAAATAACTAGGCAAAAAGGTAATCCAAACTATGTCAATGCCTTGCGACGAGTAGAAATTGAACCCGCTGCACTTTAGACCGTGCCTGTGAAAGCTTACTAATTATGATAAAAGCATTGCTCATCGATTTGAAACACCAAAATATTCCCAGTCACACAAACGGTATTATTGCGGCCCGTAGAACAATGGCATTGTTTTACATTTAGCAGTCAACGTTAATGAAATTTCATAAGACTACCAGAATTGAAAAACTGAAAACTATAAGGGGTGTATTCTTTCAAAAGTACATTATTTATTGGCTTCGTACTTGATTTATAGTCTATTTGTGCAAGTAACAATACATTTTTAATATAACGTCTTACGTCCTTCCTACAAGATACCATCTGCAATCCCTGAAAATAATTTAATAATAATTGCTTTGTAGCCACTTCAGTTTTATAGTACCAAAATTAATAGGTACTCTATATTCAAGAGTAACAATTTTCTTTTACTTCTTCAAATAATTTCATTTTCGATTTTGACGACCGTTGTGGCGCGGCGGGCGAAGGTCCGCCTGCGACGCAAGAGGTTGCGGCTTCGATTCCCGCCTTGGGACAAATGTTTGTACGATCTACAAATATTTGTTCCGGGTGTTCTGGGTATTTCCTTTGTTTAATAAAAATATATATCCATGTAATGTATTGTATCAAGTATATCAGTCATCTAGTACCCATAACACAAGCTCTGCTTAGCTTGGGGCTAGATGATGCTGTGTGGATTGTCCAGCATTATTTATTTATTTATTTAATTAAAAATGTATGAATTAATCAATTTTTAAATTCACCAAAATGTCTATGAATGTATCGTTAGTTTCAAGAGTTGCGTTCAATTTTCATTTTTAAATCCCAATATAATTGCAGTTTTTATTGGCATTACATGTTTGGCTGGTATTATAAACATCCCTCAAGCAAGCAAAACTATGTATTATTATTTGTTTTTTGATACATATAACCCTACAGGTATAATATTATATGTCCTCGATGATAACGTAGCGACCGCATTTTATTTTCCCTTTTTACAATGGATCCTAGTCGGTGAGTATTCCAGCTGCATTTGCAGCAGTTAAACTGGAAGCTGAACCCATAGTTGGGAAAACGCTAGGCAGATGATGATAGTGATTATAATCGGTGAGAATTAGCAATAAATCCACACAAACCACAACAAAAGCCTAAAAGTGTCTGTAACACACCAGTTATGTATAAAATGGATGTAAGAGAGTGATTTAAAAATAAGCCTTCTTATTTACTGTTACTTATATTAAATGTAGATTGAACTGTAATCTAAGCAAATATCGCTGGTATTCACATCACAAGCACTCTCATTTTAACGAATATAGATCCTGAAGTTAGCTTTCTCTCTTTCTCGTCGTTTATTAATATTGGATACTATTCTTTAAGCATGATAGTAAACCATGAAGAATTTTTTTTGTAAATAATACTATTTGTTAATGCAAAAAGTAGGTATCAGAAGTATTAAGAGAAAAATCAGGTAAAAAATACCAAGTGTATTTGCGGTCTGCGGTCGCGACGTAAAAGTGTAAAGAATGATTATCTGACCGCACAACCTCTTTGAATTTGCTATGCATCATGCATGTGTTGATAAATAAATGGTCATTAGAGGATTACTTTATTGCTCGTCGTCTGACAAGGCATACAATAACGTAGAGTCAGGCGCGAGGCACACGCCTACTGGTATTATCTTCGCACAGTTTAGGTTTGGCCGAAAGCGACTAATTTTATTTTAGGTTCAATCTTCCAAACAAAAAATTTAATGACCTGGTGGAAAGTTCCTTCCATCCAGTTTTAGCTTGTCAACTATCTAGGACAGTCACAATTATTTATCTTAGTGTATAGGTATTTAGTAAAAAAAATGGCAGCCTTGGGGACTGCCGACAGGAGTAAAAGCTTGGACTTTAGAGTAACCGTGTTTTTAATACTTGTCACATTAGTGGGTGACGCAAACACATACATTTTGCTCTAAAAATCGCGCAAACCCTAAATAATGTTTCACTTTTATTTTAATGACTAAATACTTGATACTCGGCCTGAGTAAATGATGTTAAGTTGCGAGATTTCTTAACCCTGTCTGTTATTTAAAGAAATTCTAGATAGAGCAACCCAAACACAGTTGGCCCGACCCGAATCGAACACACGACCTCAGTAGCAGTAGTAGCGCGACTACTAGACTAATGAGGTAAATACGTAACGGGTCTAACGTAGATAAAAGAAGTTCCAATCTTTTATCATAATTTTGAAACAGCGTTTTTTAGTATTTACCTACTAGTTTTGAATGTTTCTGTAGAACATAAAGAAACATAGATTCTAAAACTTCGCGTCATTTTTATAGCTTGGTTTATGATTTAGGAAAACTGTCTCAATTATGTGGTAATAATATAGAAGTGGAAGGCATGCGATGCAGGAGCTGTGTGTTCAATGCTGGGGGGTCCAGTGTCATGTACTAAACTCATAGTATTAGTTTGTGCATCGATGTCCTTTCCACTCTGTACTACTGTGTGTACGTTTTTTTTAAATTAAATTAAAAAAAAACGTAAAAAGGTGATGTTCTCAATTCCACTGAATCTTCAAACTAGTCTCAAGAAAAACAAAACAAGCATTATAACCCGCTTTCATAATCAAATACGCACATAAAATTTCGGGTCTGAGTTGCAAACCGAGTTCTTTCTTCTGGAGCCAGTAATCTGCTATAAAAATACATAAAAATAAAAATGAATTTCTAAATGATCTGATCGCAAAAGTCTAGAACGGCTGGAGCTATTCGGCTCATTCTTATAATTTGTGAAAAAAAAAGAAAAGAAATTTGAGCGGAACATTTGCCGCTAGTAACGTAAAAGTTTGCCTGTTTTTAAACACGCTCAAGTTCAAGGCTAAGAGTTCAACCGCTTGATTTTTCGCGGGGTTGCCCACAAACGACCGACTACTTGTATTCGAATGACATCGTTAAGATGATGATCATCAAATGATGTCATTCGAATCCCTTTCTCTACCAGTATTTATCAGCTTGATGTCGTTTCTTTCGTTGAGGGATGGGGTATATTTAAGGCAGGAGAGCAAAAAAATGAGTTTGCTCTGGCCCGCTGTTACTTTCGAGACGCGATTTTCTTTTGTAAAACTCTTGTGATTCATTGTATCCTAGTACCAAAACCTAAAATTATACAATTGTATATGACATAAAAGCTTGCCGACTTGCCTGTATCTATACATATAATAAAAATGTAGAAAAGTCGTTTTTGTACATAAAAAAAAACAAAAAAAATAGCCAGGGTGTTAAAGGACAACCAATAGAATCCATTTTCAGCATTTTTGGAAATTTTGTCTGTTTGTCTGTTTATTTGTTCGGACATCACGTAAAATGTACCTTTGTACACAACGATTGAGCGTAACTTGAGGTAACATTTAGTTTTTGTTTCATTACAATCGGTTCAGTCTATCAAAAGATATTTGAATTTAAAGTGCTACAGAAGTAATAGTTTAAGTTTTATGAGTCTTTAAACAGCGCCATCTTTCGAACTCAGACAGGACTATATATAGATAGAGATAAACTACGTGCAGTATTTTTGAATATAAATAATCAAATCAGATCAAATCAAACATTTATTTTCTAGAATATGGTACATAAGGTGTTACAATAAATTTGTTTCAGCATATTCTGCCATAACGTGGCGTGCAAATGAGTGCTCAAAAAATACCCCAAAGCATTTTTAGAAGAAATCATATCGGGGAAAAATGGGTATCCATAGTATCGGCGAAGATCACCATCGCAAGGCGGTTTCATAACTACTAGCAGGCTCCGTGGACAAGAAATAGTATTGGACAATAGATGGGTGGTACCGTATTCGCCAGTTTTATCGAAAATATTTCAGGCACACGTAAATATGAAATTTGCAATAGCGTAGAATCCATAAAATATATTTGCAAATACATCAATAAGGGACTGCCCTTATTTATGTATTTGCAAATATATTTTAGCGCGATCATGGCTTGGTCACTAGACCAAGCCATGATCGCGCTGAGGAATAACAATGAATATGATGAAGTCACGAGAAATCAATTTGGCCGATATATTAGCTCATCGGAAGCAGTTTGGCGTATTTTAAGTTTTCCGATACATGAACGACATCCACCAGTAATCCATCTTGATATACCTCGAAGGCGGGCAGCGAGTATTTTTTCAGTCTGAAAATATAACAGAAAAGTTAGACAACCCGAGGCAAACCACCTTGGTGGCATTTTTTCGCCTTTGCGAAACAGATGATTTCGCAAAATCTATTATACGTACAATAAGCAGCAAGGTGTTTGGAATCCAGGCCGCTTGCCGCGCACGCCATTTATTAGATGGAGATCAGCATTGGGATGACGCTCTAGCTGAAGCATGCGTCAGCGATAGTACACATCGCTTGCGACATTTGTTTGCCATCTTATTGACCTTTTGTGGGTTATCGGATGCTAGACAGTTATGGCAAAAGTACAATGACAAGTTTGCTGAAGATTTTTCGAGACATGTTCAACTAAATACTGATGGAGAAATTCCTGATAGGGTACGTTAAATTTGTCACAACAGGTCCTTATTGGCTATTCAAGAGATAGTTATATGTATAGGAGGGAACCCGATCAGTCAATACGGTTTGCCTACACCGACAATCGATGGCCATCGAACGTATAAGCAGAGAGTACGTATCAGAAATTAGTTATAATCCCGTGGAGCTCGCAGAAATATTACAAAATGGCTGCAAAATGGCTGACAGAGGAACAGCGCCAGACGTTGGATAGGGTATGCTGCAGTGTAGATAACGCCTCGGATGAAATCCTGTTTTTAGACGCACCTGGCGGAACAGGTAAAACTTTCCTAACAAAAGTTATTTTGGCTCGAATAAGCAACCAAAATAAAATTGCCCTTGCTGTCGCCTCTTCAGGTATAGCAGCCACATTATTGCCTGGAGTAAAAACAGCACACACAACATTTAAAATTCCTATCGACTTAGACTAGTAGGGAAAGCCCGGTTTGCAACATATCGCGAAATAGCGATTAAGCAAGGGTTTTACGCGATTGTGTTTTAATTATCTGGGACGAGTGCACAATGGCAAACCGCAAAGCTCTAGAAGCCGTGAATAGAACTTTACAGGACATAAGGCAAAATGACCGGCCGATGGGAGGCATCACGGTGCTGTTCTGCGGTGATTTTCGGCAGACACTCCCGATAGTACCCCGAGGAACGAGAGCCGATGAAATTGCTGCCTGTCTGAAGAGTTCTGTTTTATGGCGCAATATATCATCTTCTGAACACCTGAGTGTAAATATGCGTGCACAGTTAGGAGGCTGCGAAAATGCACAGATGTTTTCCAATTTATTGTTAGAAATAGGCGATGGCACATACCCGTACAAGAAGATGGAAAAAATATTTTAGATTTCTGCTCCTGCGTCAGATCACAACAGGAGCTAATTACTTCTGTATACGGAGATTCCACAAACATTAGAAATCAAGCAGGTTCTTGGCTATGTCAGCGAGCTATTTTGACTCCTCGCAATGACCGAGCTGCGGAAATTAATTTAAAAATATTGAGTCATGTGTCCGGGAATAGTAGAGAATACAACTTTATAAATAGAGTTATGGAAGAAGACGACGCCACGCACTATCCGGTAGAATTTTTGGATTCCCTTAACACACCCGGTCTTCCAGCCCACAAAATAGTTTTAAAAATAGGTGTACCAATAATTCTCCTCAGAAATTTATGTCCTCCCAAACTTTGTAACAGCACTCGGCTCAAAGCCACAAATCTGCAGCAAAACATCATTGAAGCTGAAATATTAAACGGTTGCGGCGCCGGTGATATTGTTTTTATCCCAAAGATACCCATAATTCCCAAAAACTTTCGTTTCTCTTTCAAGCGAGTGCAATTCCCAGTCAGTCTCTGTTATGCCATGACGATTAATAAAGCTCAGGGCCAGATATTATCCGTTGCGGGGGTGGACCTAAGTGTTGGATGCTTTTCCCATGGTCAATATACGTAGCTTTTTCACGCGTAAACAACCCCAATAACCTTTTTGTGTACGCTCCAGATGGCTCCACAGCTAATGTTGTTTATCAAGAAGCACTAGCATAAACAAAAAATAAAATTGTATCGCTATCCTCCAACAGCGCTTCGCACTACAAAATACATTGTTAAATTCCGACATCCACGAGAACGAAGTCGCGGGCACAGCTAGTGAATTAATAAAATTGCATCTGAACCGGCTTAACTTACCTACAAGTAGAAAATAATCGATACTGCAGATATATATTTTTACGATAAAACTGTTATTACCATATACGCGTAGTAAGCCTTTGACTTACCACTGTTGTAAAATATATATTTACCATTCAAATGATTTTTTATTTTCTCATTCCTGTTGATAAGTACTAATAAGTGTGGTATCCAACAACCGCACATAGAACCTTTTTTAACTTGGGCCAGAACATCTGTTGAGTGGAATTGTGCAATTACAATATGACTACAAAGACTTCTGCTTGTTCTAATAATGGCGGCAAAATAAATATAGCATAATTATGTTACTCAGGGATAATGTAGCATTCTAATGGTGAATAAATGTACGAATCTGTGATACCAAACTGATCAATAACTTTTTAATGTGTCTGAAAACTTAACTCTTTCGTCAGTAAGTATGTCAGCAGGCATATCATTTGTTGTCAAATTATCTATTTTTACAATATTATTCTCGACACATGTTCTTACAAAATGAAATCTCACATCAATATGCTTACTTCTCTTATGGAACATGGTACACAAGTTTTAGTTATATTCTTGAGCACTTTGGTTATCATTATAAAGACATACAAGTAACTCATTTGTACATTTTAATTCAAACAAATTTTTCGGATAAGTGGCTTCTTTAATTGCCTCACAAATGGCCATGTATTCAGCCTCTGTGCTGGACAAAGCTATTGTCGTCTGTTTCTTACATTCAAGTGCAGACACTTACACTGCCAGACATTGTAAACATAAATCCAGTAAGTATAAGATTTTCTGTCTAAGCAATCTGATGCCTCATCAGCATCTATGTACCCTATTAAATCTCAATCATCTTTAACATACTTAATTCAAAGCAAAGTGTTTTTTCTTCTTTAAATGGGTACTTTAATATTCGTTTTACATGTTTCCAATGGCTTTCACTGAAACAGTTATTAAATTGGCTGAGGTAACATACTGCATATGATAAGTCTGGACCGGTAAGTACTGACAAATAAAGCAAACTTCCTATCAATTGCTGATAAACTTTAAACTTACTTCTATTGGTGTACTCACTGGGTTACAATTCTCCAAATTATTATTTTTATCTACAATTAAAGCATTGTTTTCATTTCTAATTCTCATACCTAGGCATTGTCTGACTTTTCCTAAATTTTTTAATCAAAATTCTTGAGACATTGTTCAATTTTTAGCCAGAAAAAAAAACATTGACAATTAGAGCTACACATGTTTTAACTTTCTGATTCTAGTTGACAAACAAACAAACAAGGCTCATGCAAAGACTATTTACAACCTAAGCTTTGTAAACTATCATCTACTTGCTTATACCAAGCCCAAGCATGTTTTAAGTCATAAATTGCCCTATTGAACTTTATAACTTTATTTTCTCTATCATTATTCATTACACACAAATGTATCTGGTAAGTTCATATAATTATACAGTTTAATTTAAATAACCATTTAGGAATGCTGTGGTAACATCAAGATGATATATATCTAGGTTATATTCGACACTTAATGCAAACAAAAGTCTTGGTGTTGTGGAACGAAGCACCAAGGCATAAGTCTCTTCGGTTTAAATAAATTTATTTCTCATAAGAACATACAGTCCTCTTATAATGAGATACAAAGTAATAAACATAAATACAGTGACAATACAAATTTCCTCCAGAGTATTAGCAGTTATAATGCACTTAAATGTTTCTTTAGCTTATATTTAAACATATTTACGTTATCACACTCTTTAATGTCGTCCGGTAATGCATTGAACAGATGTACTCCTTCAAATAATAGTCTTTCTACCGTAATTAGTGCGTACGCTGATGACTTCAAGTTTGTTTTTATATTTGACGACCGATGAGGCGCGGCGGGCGAAGGTCCGCCTGCGACGCAAGAGGTTGCGGGTTCGATTCCCGCCTTGGGACAAATGTTTGTACGATCTACAAATATTTGTTCCGGGTGTTCTGGGTATTTCCTATGTATAATAAAAAATATCTATATAATATGTAATTTATTGTATAAAGTGTATCAGTCATCTAGTACCTACCCATAACACAAGCTCTGCTTAGCTTGGGGCTAGATGATGCTGTGTGAATTGTCCAGCATTATTTATTTCTTTATTTATTTATTTATATCTATTTCTCAGGTTATGTGACATTGTTTTTTTCTTTAGTTGTATGTTAGTTTGTATTGAGTTAGAAGTTATGTTTTTAATAAGAATGCAGGTGTAATATATGTATAGCTGTCTAATATTTAATAATTTAGTTTTTTCGTATACGGTCTTTGTTGGAGTAAGATAATTATAATGGAACAGGATTTTAATTATTTTGTTCTGAACTCTTTGAAGTGAATTTAAATTAGTGACTGCTGCGGAACCCCATATCTCAACTAAATATTCTAAATGCGATTTGACTAACGAGTTATAAATTAAAGTGCGTACTTTACTTGGAATGCAGTTTGCTACTTTCCGTAACACTCCCAATAATGATGTTAATTTACTTCTGAGATGGTCAATGTGTAATTTCCAGGTTAGTTTATCGTATACCCTCAATCCAAGATATTTTTCGTTAGTTGATCGTTTTATTATTTCATTATTTATTTTAAGAGGTGAGAAGTCTGGTATACGTTTATTTTTAGTGGTAAAAATCATGAATGAGGTTTTTGATGTGTTAATTGTAAGAAGGTTGTACTTTAACCACTCGCTTAATAAATCAAGGTCATGTTGAGCATCTTTTATAATGTTATGAATTGATTTGTCAAAGTAAAAGAGACAGGTGTCGTCTGCATATAGTGTTAGGTGTCCTATTAACCCTATTTTATTAATATTGTTTATATAAATTAGAAAAAGTAATGGACTGATTATTGAACCTTGAGGGCAGCCGTATGAGATAGTTTGGACCGAGCTAGTGTGAGCATTTCCTATTTTAACAACTTGACGCCTGTTTTCTAAATACGACTTGAACATTTTATGTGCTGTACCTGTAATACCCATGTTATCTAGCTTCTGGAGCAGTTTTTGATGACTGACAGTATCGAACGCTTTTTTTAAATCAATGAATATTCCCAAGGCATAGCTCTTTTGATCTATATGAGTCTTAATTTTGGTAACTAGATCCGTTGCTGCCGAAAGAGTACTTGATTTCGAGTGAAAGCCATAGTGTTCGTTTATTAGAAAGTTTTTATTTGTCAAATAGTTATTTAGGCGACTATATAATACGCGTTCGAATATTTTGGACATAACAGGTAAGACTGACACCGGTCTATAGTTACTTGGGTCAGTCCTCTTCCCCGATTTGTAAATAGGACTGGCCCTAGCCACCTTGAGAGTGTCGGGAAAAGTTCCATGTCGCAAACAGGCATTTATAGTTGGTCAGATGCTCAGCGATTATATTTTTCAAACATTTTATTGCCTTAGTACTAATACCATCCAGACCAGTGCTAGTGTTACTATCGAGGTCGTCTATGATTCTAATTATTTCCTCTGAGGTGCACGGCGTCAGTTCGTTTAGTGTTATGTCATGTGTATAGTTATGATCGTACATCAATGTGTTGCCCGTATTTGTGTGATATGTGTCTGGTATTTGTTTTGCTAAGTCTGCGCCTATAGATGAGTAAAAAGAATTAAACAAGTCACATAATTTGAGTTACCCTCTGTTAGAAGTCCAGCGTTTGACATAAGTTTGGGAGGAGGGGCACTGTCTTTAATTTTATTTAAACCTAAGTTATTAATCAGGTCCCACATTTTTTTTGGTTGACTACTGCAGCTTTGAAATAACTCATAGTAATAGGACGTCTTATGCGTGTTCATTAACATCTTCACATTTAGTTGTTCTTTCTGGTACTTTTTTCGCAAATCGTCATTATCTGGGTTTAATTTGGTTTGTTTTGTTTGCGTTTATAATGTTCTGATTAATCCATTCTTGTTGGGGGGAGGGGGGGGGGGGGGGGGTTAGTATTTTAACCTTATCTATTTTGTTATTTTCTATCTGTTCTGAAATAAATGTCTCTAGTTGATTATAGTCCTGGTCATCATTGCTGTATTTTGCTTCTAGTGTGTTGTTGTACAAATTTTCGTAATCCAGAGCCTTATAATGTTTCTTTTTGTTAGGCTCAGGAGGCAAACTTCTCATTTCTAGATATATCTGTTTATGGTCAGAAAGACTTGATTCAATTATCGAAACGCTAATAGAATGGTTGTTTATATTAGTACATACATGGTCCAGTATTGTGTTTGTTGTGGCCGTGTCACGCGTGCTGTATGATTTGTTGATTTTATTTATTATTCTATAGCCGGCTTCTTGGAGTCCATGTTGATATTTTGATACATTACTGTTTGCATTTAGTAAATCTATATTGAAATCTCCAAAAACTATTGATTGTTTTCGTCGCTCCAGTTGGATGAATATATTTCTAAAAAGCTATTTACGTTGGTAGCCCCTGGTTTATAAATTGCTCCAATATTTAATGATAATTTATTTATATATATCCATAAATAATGGTTTCCGTTCTCGCATAATTATTCAGTTATATCATATTTAATACTGTTGTGCACATAAATGGAAACGCCTCCGCCTTTACAATTCTGTCTATAGTTATAGATTTGAGTATAGCCAGGTAGTTGGTATAGTTTCGCATCAGATTCTGAGTTAATCCACGTCTCAGTGAAAATCAAAAGGTGGGTAGTCCTTTTTATGGCCTTTAGAATGCATTTTCTTTCATCGAACTTTCCAGGCTTGCGTATACTGCGTAAGTTTGCATAAATAAATCTTAGTGAAGACGGATGCAATGGAATGTCCTCATACTTATTTACTATATGATGGTATAGTTTCCTAGAACTATCCTTTGGTTTGGCATTTTGGAATGGGTTACTTACTGTTTTTTTTGGTTTGCAGTAACTATTGTAGGTGTTCCTTTCACATATTTAATAGTGAGGTTTTCTTCACCATCCTGTGTACGCTTATTTAGCTGATCCTTAAGAGATTCTAAGTATTGTTTTTGTTTTGGGGTTTGATCAGAAAAAATCTGCATGTTTTCAGGTAGTTTAGTTCTATTTTTTAACAGGTATTTAGCAGTTTCGGAATTTTTGAAGTAAACTTTTATGGGTCGGTTCTTATTTTTGATCGGCTTAGGGCAATCTTGAAAAAGCATTGTAATTATCTTCATAATTTCCTGGTTATCGTGGTGTTGTCTTGATTTCCAGTTTTTGTCGTTTATTTCCGATATACCCACAATAACAATGTTTTTCTCAGGGTTGCATCGATCCTTAAGTTCTAGGATGAGGTCTTCGTGACACTCGACGGGCGATTTTAGAGTCTTTATAGTCATATCAGTCTTTCTGCATGTAGACTTTACCTACTCAACGCGCACTTTAACTCAGTTTTTCACACTGATCTAACTTTTTTTAAACACCCACTTGCACTTAACCACAGTAGCTTGATCTGGCTTATCCACCACTCCCCATGCTTTATTTTCTTCAAATGATTTCAGCTCTTTTTCCATAGCTTTACTCCTGTCTTGGAATTCAGGACCACTGCCCCTTGGTAAGTTATCTGGTCTCCATACAAATTGAAATCTGCATTATCTGCATTTTTTGCTATGACTAAATCTGTCTGGCTTCCTTCTTTTTCGTACTTCTGGTTGTAGTTCTCTCTCTCAACAAGAAACTTTTCTTAAGAACTGCTAGCATCTGCTTCCTCTTCTACATAGGTAATACCTAAAGAATAATACCTATTAGATATAATCATTCTTTGATATCACTGTACTAGTAGATTGATCTGAGTCAGAGCTATCTAAGTCTCCACGCTGCTCAAGACTTGCTGGTGTTTCTGGCCTATTTCTATTGACCATGTCTGCATTGGGCCACACATGTCTGCATGAATAATCTCAAGTATACTCTAATCTCACTTCTGTAATTGCACTGTGGAAAAGGTAGTCGACTCTGTTTACCCTCACAGCACATCGCACAACTGTATTTACTAATAATGACAGTTCTCACAAACTAAACCTTGTTCGGCTCCATTTTTCATTGCATTCATGTCTGTGCTGTTAATACGGCCTAGTTTTCTGTGTGAGGTTGTTGTAGCTGAAGCTGCTAGCACACATACTGACCTGGTGCTGAGTCTGTATTCTCCATTCACAGCCTGTGAAAAGCCAATCAACGCATTCTGCCTATTTCTGTAACAATGTTCTTTTAGCACGTAACACGTACTTTGTTACCATTCTTTATAAGCTGGCTGAAGGACAGTAGGTTAGTAGTCAGATTCAGTATACATAACACATATTTGGCCACAATATCATGTTCTGAATCCTGAACTACAGTTGGAATTCGTGTCTCCCGAGCATAACACATAGAGTTGTTTTGTTCGCAACTATAATCTCAGGATACGTGACGTATTTTGCATGTGTTTTTGCCTGATAGCTCCCAAGTCATTATACCACTCATCTTTATTTAATGAATCGTTGAAAAATGCATTATAATATTATAATATAATTATTTATTTATTTCAGACCATTGATCCATATAGTGTTAGTAAAATCTTAACCTGTTGTTAGTACACACAAATAAAAGCTAAAGCAGTTCCTCGTAAGTTGATAGATGGAATATTAACAGGTGTATTGTTGCGCACTCTAAAAACAATTACCTTGCTCTTGGTGGCATTATACCTCAAGCCATGAGCCTCAAGCAATCAGCGGATCCATTTACACATTAAAAAGACTCGGTGAAGTCAATCCCCCCTGCCTTACCCCACAATCTAATGCATATGATTCTGATTGAGCATCCGCCCACCTAACATAATTATTCTGATGGTTATACCAATATTTAAATAAATCTATGAATTCAGTAGGTAGTTCAGTATCATCCAACAGTTTTTGCCACTAAACATCATAATTTACTAAGTCAAAAGCTTTTGACAGGTCAAGAAAACAGCCATACACTGGTGTTCTCCTGTCTGTGTAGTACTGCACAGTCTGCTTGAGACACAGGATGGCACTTTCAGTGGACAAGCCGGCTCTAAAGCCAAACTGCGCATCATGCAATTTAATGTGGTTATTCAACCGCCTCTCAAGCAGACTGTCCAACACCTTGCCAATGCCTGTTGCTAATGATAATGGTCTATAATTAGATTTGTCGGACGAGTCACCTATCTTACTTTTAATTATGGGAACTACAACTGTTCTCACCAGATTCTTAGGCAGGTAGGAATGACTCACACAAAAATTAAACATCATGGTAAGCAATCTGGTCAAGTGTACACCGGCGGACCTTAAGTGCTCAACACTCAGACCATCATGCTCCGGTGACTTACCCCGCTTCATACTTTTTAATGCCATTTTAATTTCTTTATTTGAAAATCTTACACAAAAATCACCTTCACACAAGGTGTCTCGCACAAATGTGTCTGTATTAAGTGGTGCTACCTTAAAGTGATTCATAAACATGGTAGATATGTCACTACTTTGTGACAGACTCTCAACATTTGCGGGAAGACTCGGCTGAGGATTCAAAGAGTTGGTTTCCTTCCAAAAAGAACTAAATTTTTTCTCATTATGCAGTGATGCAATTTTATCCATTTTTATTTGGGTTGCATTGTTTTGACACCATTTCAATTTATTTTTAAATATCTGCCTCAAAATTTTCATATTCTCATAAACCTCTCCACACATAGGTTTTCCTTTAATAACCCAATTTTGAAAACCGAGCCGCACCTTAGAATGAGCCTCTTTTAAATGCTCGTTCCAACCAGTTACATACATTTTCTTTTCTTCACAAATATGTTATTACTAGAAATAGCAGCCGTTTGCAAAACATATAGAAGAATCTGTTCATACAAATGATTAATTAAAGATCTATGATGATCACTTCTACATATCCTATCACTACATTCAATAAATTGACTAGGAAAATCAATATCACGTAAGGCACTATGACCTAGGTCAGCGTAGTGTTGTACCTGGTCAGAGGTTCTATTTCCCCAAATTACTTTATTGAATACTACTTTTTTATAGCTCAGTTTTGGTACTAAAATACTAAATTTGCAAATAATTTGTAAGGGAAAATGGTCCGACCATGAAACATCACTAAGCAAATTTACTTTTACAATTGCACTTTTGATAAAACTTGATACCTACCATACAGTGGTCCAACCATCTAACACACCCATGCGAGTCACTCAAGTAGGTGTAAGTATCAGAATTTATGCCAAGAAAGTCAATATCTGCACTTAAATGAAATTAAAATCCGAACAGAACTGTATTAATTCATTACAGAATAACTCACCTGGGTGCGCGTTGAAGTCTCCCAATACAAAATAATTTGCCACACTATTACATAACACAATTGCGTTAATTTATGTCAAACATTCTGTATATTCACTTAGATTATTCGGGTTACACACTGGCATATATACCGAAAAAATAAGAATATCTCGGTTATCGATTACTACCTCAATCGCGGTTAACCTAACATTATTACACTGTTTCACTGATACTATCAAAAGCACTGGATCTCCACAGCAACGCGACGCCTCTTTAACTAACTTAATTAACAGGCTTTTCCTTAATTTATGGACGCTGATTTTAGTAATGTTCGGTTTTTTTCTTTGGCAGGGCAGATCGATTTGCCGTCTCGGCAGTTTTGCCAACCTTGCCATACTTTTCCGTTGCCAACATTACGCCGATAAAAATGTTTTGGCTCTATGAAAAATATATATCTATAGTGAAACGGCAGTAGTGAATTATTCTGTTTAGCAACATGAGCATCAGATAAATAATCAAGTATGTGGTATCACAGGCACTCACAAGTTGTGGAATGGCAAATCAGCTATTTTTTCCATGTGACTCTGTTTCGTATACTTATTAAAAATCACTGCTAGTGCCACCTATTTAACTACGTCCGCAACAAGAAGACAACGCGTGTAATTCGTATCGTACCTACTTTATATAGGATTAGGATATAGGATTAGGAGGATAACGCGTGCCTTGATTCTGTGGTGTAGTTTTGTTATTAGCTCACTCGGTTTGTAGATAGATGGGTATGGGTACATTTTACGATTAATTATGTAAAAACGTCCAGTAAAATAGTAATACCTACTGAATTGAGTGCCTCAATGCTCAATGCCTCACGTCATGATACAATAAATAAATAAAGAAAATTTAGACTATGTGTGAATTTATAATTTATTGCATGCAACACTTCAAAAATGTCAGTGTCAACTGTCAATCAACAAACTAAAAGACTTTGGCAGCCGGTTTGCCTGTGTTCATTTTCCGCGTCCTGCTTGTTTGTTTTAGTTATAATCGTCCAAAAGTGCTTCTTTCACCCAGTAACGTTAGGTAGAGCCTCTGCTCCTCCGGCCGTGTTGATTTTGTGCTGGTATTGATTGTTTAAATCTACGTATTGAGATAACCTACCTGACGACCCGTTTGGTGATTTTGGAGGCTGCTATGTACAATGCAATGTGTCGTTGTATTGTTAGACGGGCCGATTTCCGCAACTCCACGACGTAGCGCGTATTTTGCGTAACACACAATGCAATGTGAATTTACATAAATTCCCTACCCCGAATAAGGATAAGGAGTTTTTTTAATACATGGGTTACTTCCGTCGGTGTATATTGCGACGAGAAAATGAATATAATTTAAAATACCGCCATGTAAGTCATACCACCGAGTAAGTTGGAAGTGTACACATACTTCCAATAACGGTATTGGTGCCGAAAGATACAGCAAAGACGCCGTATGAACAACAAACATGCCAGGTTAGATAGTTTGATATCATCATGATCTGCCTAGCCCTTTCCCAACTATGTTAAGGCGGCTTCCAGTGTAACCGGATGCAGCTGAATAACAGTATTTTACATGGAGCGACTGACTATCTGAGCTCCACAACCCAGTTACTGAGCAACAAGTGGTACGCCTTGATGAGACTGGTTCACTCAGATTTCTGACTACCTGTAACAACAAACTTTCAAAGATCTACAAATGACAGCCGGGTCTAATGGGTTAACATGCTTTCTGAGGCACGCAGGCGTCTCGATATGTTACGATTGGTCACCCATCCACAGACAGACCTCGGCGAGCGTAGCTTAAACTTGTTCAACCCGTTTGGCTGTTTGTATTTGGCAACGAGCCACTCATAATATGCCAGGTTTCATAGATTGATATCTATACTAATATTATAAAAAGAGGTAAAATCAGCTTATAAGTTTGTACATTATTCATATTCATTCGTACAAAAAGCTACATTATTCCTGAGTGCTACAGGCTATAGAAATCATTTATTTACCAATAATGTAGGTAACAGATAAGGTGATAATTTATTGAGTCCCAATACATTTTGCCTTACGGCATACAAAATTATTTAATTAATTGAATACATTGCCTTAGTTGCTACATTTACATTTACTTAACATTTCTGTACAATTGAGACACATAATGACACAGTATTACATCTGAAATTGATTGATTATAGTATAAAATAATCAACATATACTATGAATGTAGTTATGATCAATAAATTGTCATTCCAGAACCTTTTACTTCACATTTGGTCCCTGTGAATGTGCAGCCACACACTCAGAGTGCCACAGAAGATGTATAAATAAAGGAAAATCTTGGTGAGAGAAGAAATAATTATAACAGCATTTAGCAGCCTGTTCAAGTGTCCTCATATCTCAAGGGATAAAGTAATACATTGATAAGTAGTGAAAAATAATTTATTGTTTGCATCATATAAGACTAATTGTTATTAATTGTCATTCCAGAACCTGTTACTTCACATTTGGACTCTGTTGATATGCAATTGCAGGGAGTGTCTGCAGTCAGTTTGGTCCGACCACGCTTTGTCGTGCTGATCCCTAGTGCGTTCCTTACCAAAGTGCGTATGTACCCAAAGGGGAGTGGTACGGCGGGTTGCTGTCCCATTGCTGCCACACTAGATTCCCTTCTGGCGAGTTCGTCTGCAGCATCAGCATCTGAAGCTTTAAAAGGTTAAGACATTCGTGTAGTAGCCTAGAGTTAGTTGTTTGGCATTTTAGTGCTTGCAGGACCGCCATGCTGCAGTTGCTCCAGTTTAACTTGCTGTTAAGGATGACTCCGAGATACTAGTCCTCGTTCGCTAGTTGGAGTTCTGTGTTGAATAGTTTTGGCAGGCTCAACTGGCCTAGTAGAGAGCAAGACCTAATTAGTAGAAAAACAACTTCTTAAAATGCAACCTGATAATCTTCCAGGTTCAACGTGGCACTGCGTCCCACCGGACAACCACGACTGGTCACTGTGGCTGGCGACAGAGGCACGGCTCCTGTCCTGTCCCAACTGGATGGTCACCATCAAAACCAACAAGGAAGTCATGATTGTAAGTTATTTTATCTTTCTATTGTCGTAATGGCCCAGTGGTTAAGAAGAATGTGCAGAAGCAGCCCGCGTTTCATGTCAGTATAAGGTATGTTACTGAAAGTAAGTTATTCGCGTATATGTATACCACAACAAACATATATAATACATAGAATTGTGGTTAAATGTCATCATGTAATGAAACACTTATTCAGTTGTATAAATCGAACTGAAAAAGTAGTACGATACGAGTAAGATTTTAATTATTAAAACTTTGTGGAGTACACATTTGTTACAGTTGCGAAAGCTCCAAATTGCTAAAAACCTATGAAAATTTAAATTCCGCGAGCTGAAAAACATGGAGACTTTTTAAATTCTCGGACGGATAAGGTTCAAAACTGGTTCACCTCCAGCGATGATACCTACTTTATTTTAGACAGTTTATCTTAGACATTACTGACATCTACACGCATTACAATGAGTATAAGTCTGAAATCGCCAACCCGCCTTCGTAACCGCCGCAGCCTCGTCTTTGGCTGCCGCCGCTGTCGCCGCTGCGACCCCCGCAGGGGGTCTGCGGGCTCGGGAGGAGACTGTAATGGACTGTCAATAACGGCTCCATTGCGACTCCTCCAGGCGAACATAAACCACTGCGCCTGCGCTCAGGATTTGTTGTTCCAGAGCATGGCGCAGTGCTCGATCAATATCGCCGTGGTCTCCGAGCCGTACTATGTCCTACCCAGGGGAGACTGGGTCCAGGACCTGAACGGCTGGGTGACCTTAATCTCGTCGGTCGCCGCTGGTACCCCGTCCCTCGAGGCCGTCACGAGGGGACGGGGTTGCGTGGCAGCCTGTCCTCGAACAGAACTCTCGCCGATCTCCACATCTCCCTTATGGAGCTGAATGCCGTCGTCGCTGGGTTTGGTTCCCTACCCGTGGTCGTTTGCGGGGACTTCAATGCCAAGAACTTGGCTTGGGGTTCCCGGTACTCAGACCAGCCGGGTCGGATGGTGGAGGACTGGGCTCTGGAGTCAGGCCTGGTCGTCTTAAACCGGGGTTCTGTCCCCACCTGTGTTCGGATGCAGGGCGAGTCAGTGGTGGACATATCGTTCGAAGATAGGGAAACTGGTCCTTATCGCGAAGCCGGGGCGCCCTGCAGACTCTCCATCCGAGTACCGGCCCATTGTGCTGCTCGACGAGGTGGGCAAGCTCTTTGAAAGAGTAATTGCAGACCGCCTCGTCGCGCACCTAACACGGTTGGGGCCGGACCTGGCGGACGGCCAGTTCGGCTTTCGCAGGAGGCGCTCCACGGACGCCATCATGCGCGTGCGAGCTCTCACGACGGGGGATGTGGTGTCCCAGGGCCGGTGCGTCGTGGCGGTGTCGTTGGACATCGCCAATGCCTTCAACTCCCTGGAGTAATTAGCATTGCACGTATTGCGCAGTGCCGCGATCTCCGGCGACCACCAGTACACCTGGCGCCGGGCACGTCCTGGCCGGACTCGGGGCATTGCCGCGTCGCAGATTTGCGACATGGCCTCCCGGAACCACTCTGCCTCGACGTCTATGTCGACAGGCCTGTCCGGTGCTTGCACCCAGGCCTGTACCATCGCGGCTTCCAGGAGGAGCTCCCGGTCCAGCTGCTTCAGCGCCCAACGCGGACCACACGGGGTCTGTTGGACCGGCGCTATCGAGGTCTGGGGGGAGATGTCAAACCGAATGTACTGGTGGTCTGAGTACGTCTCCACCCCCTCCATGACGCGCCAGTCGACGACACGCCTTGACAGAGCAGGGCTGGCGAACGATATGTCCACCACTGACTCGCCCTGCATCCGAACACAGGTGGGGACAGAACCCCGGTTTAAGACGACCAGGCCTGACTCCAGAGCCCAGTCCTCCACCATCCGACCCGGCTGGTCTGAGTACCGGGAACCCCAAGCCAAGTTCTTGGCATTGAAGTCCCCGCAAACGACCACGGGTAGGGAACCAAACCCAGCGACGACGGCATTCAGCTCCATAAGGGAGATGTGGAGATCGGCGAGAGTTCTGTTCGAGGACAGGCTGCCACGCAACCCCGTCCCCTCGTGACGGCCTCGAGGGACGGGGTACCAGCGGCGACCGACGAGATTAAGGTCACCCAGCCGTTCAGGTCCTGGACCCAGTCTCCCCTGGGTAGGACATAGTACGGCTCGGAGACCACGGCGATTCGATTCGTGCGGAAGAAACGCCCGGATGTCACCATTGCGTAGACCGCCCGGAGGACACGGTGGAGCACACAGTAGAAGTGTGCCCCGCTTGGGAAGAGCATCGCCGTGTCCTCATGGGGGCAATCGGCGGCGGCAATCTCTCGCGCCGGGCCTTGGTACAGGCCATGGTCCGGAGCGAGGAGGAGTAGCAGGCGGTCGCCTCCTTCTGCGAAGCAGTAATGCTAGCAAAGGAGGTGGCCGATCGCGAGAGGCAACGGTCCTCACGCCCCAACCGCCACCGGGACCCCGATCCCGATTACCGGCCACCGTAGGCGCGGGCTTGCGGACGGCGAGCAATGGGTGGCTCGTCGTCAAACCGTCTGGTTACCATCCGGACCGAGCCCAAGTCGTCGACGGCGCGTACTGTTCCACGCGCGCCTCAAGGAGATGTCAGCAACTGTAGGGACCCAGCAGGGTCGAAGCCTACCGGGGCCAAGGGTCTGATTCTGAAAGGAAGACTCGGCCCTGGTACGAAAGGCAACGAAGGAACAGGAGTGGGTTTTTAGTCAGTAAAAGTCTGATACTATCTCCCGCCCCGCCCAAGAGCGGGGGATGTCATAAGATGATTTTCCCACCACAAAAAACAAAAAACAAAAAACCCGCCTTCGTAAAGCCCAAGTGTTCTAGGTATTTGTTTTATAATTATAATAAGAAATATCTATCTATGTAATGTATTGTATTAATTACATCAGTCATCTAGCACCCATAACACAAGCTCTGCTTAGCTTGGGGCTAGATGATGCTGTGAGGATTGGATGAGGATGAGTTTAAAATCAAGACGGTACGCATACGACCTCAAAGGAATAAATGCATTAGAAGATTTGTTGTACCCACTTATAATAACTATTATGGACAAAGGTGTAGAAAATGCTTAGTCCCAATTTTTTTTAATGATATTCCAATAGATTTAGAAAGTAGCTGTACTAGTAAAATGTCTTTTAACAATAAAGTGGGGAAGTTTCTTTTTAGCACCTTTTGTCAAAACCTTATCAGCTAGTAATTTCATAAAATATAACAGAACTTTGTATACGGGAGCTACATCTGTCAACAAACTGCTGTATAGTTTGGCAGAAGAAACATGAAATAAAAAATAAATAAAAAAATAAAATTTATAATTATAAATTAATTTTACAATCTCCGAAACGCTTTATACAAGAGTGTGATAAAGAGAGGTCCTGTCATTATTTGCCTGCCTTTTCTAACTGTGTTCAGGTTGGCTTCCAGCCTGACCGGCTACAGCTGAATACCGATTGAAACTAAGAAAAGACCTTTTTTATAACAGTGTAGGTGACATCTATTCATGTCGATGACATATCGTGGATACAAGTGTTCAATGTACATGATGCGAATAATGTGATTTATTTGATGGTAAGTTTCTGTATTTTCCCAACGATCCAGTTTTAGGTTAGCCTTCCTTTGTTTCTATGATTGCGAATTAGCGCGTCACGAAAATATTATTTCGCCACAATATTGTGGACTGTTAATGACACCATCACACTTCCCACTAACAATATTATAAACACCAGAACAGCTGGACAGATCTGTATGAAGTATGGCGCAGATATAGGTTATAGTCTGGAATAACACGTAGTGTATTTTATACCACGGAAAACGGAAGTAATCCCGTTGGAATTCCGATTGTTTCATGTTTACTTTTTAGTAAAACCGCGGGGCGCTGCTAGTGATTTATAGTTCTGGTTCGCATTCTAAATGTTGTTCTGCTTATTGTATGTGGATGTCCTAATAATCTATATCCTCAGCTTATCATTCAGGACTCACTAATATCAGTGTTAATTTTAAACCGTGGTGCTAGGCAACTGGGCCTAACCCAGTTTTAAACGTCCCTTTGTGCCTATTGGCCTAGCTCAGTTGTCTCCTGCTCGATATGGAGGGAAGAAGAAATTGCGTATTTTTCTTACTCCTCCGCTGCTTTTTTTCTGATTAATTTCGTTGCGGGTTCCAAGACAGATGAATCGTTTCTCCGGGACTCGACGGACTTCATTCTTTCGATGCTTTCCTGATGTTCGCCACTGTTGATTCTGGTTTCAGGAGTTGCAGTGAATTGGGAATAGTGTGGTGAGCTTCCCATAATAAAAAAATATAAAAAGTAAACAATCTCCTATACTTTTTCAGGGCGACCGCGACATGATAGTGGAGATCAAGTACAGCGATCCCTGAGGCAGATTGGCATCTGGACTACATCACCCCTCGCCCGTAATGCTTGAGACGTAACAACAGTCTTCACGGCCGCTGTGGAGTCTAAGAAGGTATGATACGTTTACATGATTAAACGTCACCTATTTTTTATTTTGTGTCGTACTAGTGTGGCCCCACACTAATTTCTCATGTGTCGTGGGTGCGTTAATAAACATTTAAACTCACATACACAAACAGCCAGACCCGGAACAACCACCTGTAGACCAGAGAAATACTTTTTCCGTGCGGGAATCGAACCCGCGACCCGTAGCGCAGCAGCCAACCACTCGGCCACTGCGCCCACCGTGTCGTCTATTGGTGGTAGTAGTAGGTAGTGTTGGCTCAGTGGGAACGGCCGCACACTCGAGGTGATGGTCGTGGTTATGGAACCCAGGCAGGCTGCTATCTTCGTGCTATATATTTAATCACTTCTGCACTTAAAGCTGATACATGCACCGCTCCCAGCTGTGACGTAAATAATTGTGGACAATCTCATCACCGATTATTACGAGTACATTATGTGGCGCGTCAAAACAATAGTGAACCCGTGCCAGCGGTAACAACTGAAGTTCTACCCGAAACTGAAGTTCCATCCGAGACAATAACAAATATTAATGTCGGCTGTTCCGTTATGCTAAAGATTGTACCTATAAACATTCACGGACCCATCGGAAGTGTGAGCGCGACCGCCCTGCTGGACGACGGTTTGACTGTGTCGTTGGTTAGCGCTTCGCTGGCGGAAAGAGTGGGGCTGCGCGGCCGCCGGGAATGTCTTCGTGTGTGTGGTGCGTGGAACGACACGGAGCTAGTGTGCAACGTACAGCGCGCAAAAGTGACTTTGTGTGGTGCTGATAACAAGATGTTTACAATCGACGCGCAAATCGTTGATGAATTAAAGTTACCGCCAAGTCTGTCCACAGTAAATACTAAAAACTATTCGCACCTAAGTGATATCAGCCATAATTTATGCACAGAAACACAACTACAACCACAAGTCTTAATCGGACAAGATAATTGTCACCTTCTCTTACCTTTGGAAGTGAGGGTGAGTAAATCCGATGAACCCTGTGCCACCCGGACTCCTCTGGGCTGGTGCCTGCATGGAAGGGTACCTAATGTTTATATTTATATTATATTTATATTGTTTCTTGATGAACAATTTTTCCATTTATGGTGTACGGTGCTAGGATGCCATATACGTCAAAGATAGACATGACCACACGTAAGATTTCTCTCTTGGTAGGTTTTTGTGTTCCAGTTATAATATTTTCGGGTATCCGCTTGAAAGATACATCGAACGTCAAAGTGGCAGATGGGTCAAGGAAGTACTACCGGACTTGCTGCCCCGCAAGAGGTGGCAAGATGAACGCAAAAATGTACAAGTGGGCGACTTTGTACTTATAGTAGACCCAAACAGTCCCCGCAACTCTTGGCCCAAAGGAATTATTCAGGAAGTTATGCCAGGAAAAGACAACCGAGTCAGAATGGTTCGAGTCAAAATGAAATCTGGAATTTTGACTAGATCGGTTACCGATGGATACCGGTAGATAAAGAGTGTTGCTGAGGCAGCACTGGGGTGGGGTATGTTAGCGGCGCGATACGAAATTGTAAGAGGAAGTGCGCGGGGTATGAGCGGGAGAGGGGCGAGGCTCGGACCGCCATGTTTTTTTTGGGAATAGACAGTGACTTTACATACGTCATGCAACGCACGCTTCCTCCGCCAAAAGTTTTGTACCTTCATTCTTAAAATATAAACCGTTCTGCTCAGTTCGTCGTTTTCATCTTGACCAACATTTAACAGATGAGTTTGGTAGACAGATTACCGAATTGTTTGTAGATTTAACAATCACACAGTCGGAGGGCAAAGAAGACGTATTTAAAATTTTGGAACCAATTAACGAATAACAAGCTTGCAAGCTTCTTTGCAGAAGGGTTAAGAAACCGGAGATTGAGTACTTTAATATCTGCACGAAATTATACGTCACGAAAGGATGCTGTACAAGCAGCTGTAGACGAAGAGACCAGTTCCCCATCTACTTCAGGTGATGTTATGTATTTAAACCGCTATAACGCCTATAACAATAATTTCAGGAGCTACGGCTACAGTCATGGCAGAGCTCCTCGCAGAGGTATGCCATCCACAGCTGCAGGCCGCGGCGCTCCAGAGCAGCGCGGCACTGTTTCCGGTCACCAGTGGAGCATAGGACGTGACTGGAGAGGACAACGAGGCAGTGGTTCGGCCAGTCAAAACTTACTTCAGAACTCGAGGTAAAGGTAATTCTAATGACTCGCACATACATACTTTCGCAACTACGGAATCAGATAACATGGTAGATTTAGAAACTGATAACCAGTTTTTTCGAGACTAAAGAAGTAATTTTCAGTACTGCTAACTCATGTAGCATAATTTTACATGGCAAAAACCACTACAAATATAGTTGGTTAGTTGATACCGGTGCATCTATTTCGGCAATCAATTATAAACATGTATTGTATCAGAAAATTCCAATCCATAAACATAATATGTATGTCATTGGCCTAGGAGGCAAAGTCCAATCAATTGGATACGTTTATTTACATTTATATTCTAAGTATCATATTATGTTGAAACATAAGTTCTATGTTTTCCAATCATTACCTTGTAAGACAAGTGGCATAATTGGCAATGACTTTCTAAACAAATATAAATCGATATTAAACTTTGGTAACAACACGTTATTTTTATGGAATGGAAATATGGAAATCTCTTTGCCGTTATATTTTCCAAGTAAAAGTATAAATATACCTGCGAGATGTGAATCTGTTCACATGTTACATACTTATGAAACCGAAGAAAGTGTTATTTGTACATCCCAATTGAGCGAAGGCGTCTTTATAGCTAGCGCATTAGTTAAGCCGGTAAATGGTATGTTCCCAATTCGTATCATTAATACAACTGAAAATGATTTATCATTAGACAACATTAACCCGATTATACATAAAGCTACGGATTATGATGTGTGTTCATTTCACAAATCTCATAACAATGCAGAACGCGCGAAAAAGTTATTCTCCGTACTCCAGTTAAACCATCTTAATAAAGATGAGAGATTACCCATGGAGAGGATTTGTGCTAAATATGCAGATATTTTTTATCTTGAAGATGATAAATTGACCTCAACGGAATTATATAGCCATAGGTTAATAACCTTACCGACTCCCGTACTCACAAAGGGAAGAACTAAATAAGCAAATAAATAAACTACTAGAGCAGGGTATAATAGAACCATGCAACAGTGAATGGTCAAGTCCCGTACTTCTTGTTCCTAAAAAGTTAGACTCGACTGGAGAGAAGAAATGGCTTCTCGTTATAAGACTATCGAAAACTAAACAATTGTATTCAAGATGATAAGTTTCCTTTGCCCAACATATCAGACATTTTAGATTCGTTATCAGGATGTGTTTACTTCAGTCGTTTAGACTTAAACCAAGGATTTTACAATGTAGACCTGCATAAGGATAGTAGGAAATTGACAGCCTTTTGTTCAGGGCAATTCAGGGCAAAATAAGTATAATATTCAAAATCTATATTAACTAACGTTTAATTTAATTTAGAAACGTCTGAGTACTTTGATTTGTATATTTTTGCAAAAACTGATTAGATCATAAACGCCTGCTCGTTTTGTGCTAGCAAAAACGCATCTCATCAATATTGCTTGTTCATAAGGTTTATAGAGTACCACTAGATCCCCTCTATTGTTGGTGATTCGTTTGGACTGGGTTAGGATGAGGTTATAACAGTATGATTTTTCCTGAAATTTACTTATCGTTTGCAGAATTTTGTATGAAAAATATCTCTCAATTATTTTGATTGATGTACCTATTTGGTAACGTCATAATTAACTTAGACCGTTTTCTTTTATTGCCAAATGACAATCTGTCCGTCTGTTTGTCTATTTGTCTGTCTGTCTGTCTGTCTGTCTGTCTGCGCAACCCAACATGTAAGTTCCCGGTTTTTATGTTAGATCTGCACATCAAAAATTTACCTGATTCTCTAAATCAGTACAGGGAAGTGAAAACGTATATACAAAAATGTTAAATACTTTTATTTCTAGCGTGATAGTCGTTCACTTTGTAATTTATATTAGATAAAAGTCACAAGAAAGGAGAAAAATAAGAAAATACAAAATTTCGTTTACTTGGCGGACATATTTTGACTGTGCGGTTGGTGCAGTGGCTGAGCGATCGACTGCTGTGCCGCGTGACGTGGGTTTGATTCCCGCACGGAACAAATATTCGTGTTGCCCACTGGTAGTTGTTCCGGGTCTGGCTGTTCGTGTATGTGACTTTAAATGTTTGTGACCGCACCCACGACACAGGAGAAATCCTAGTGTGGGGCAACGTTTTTTAAAAAAAGGAAGTAAGAAAGAAAAGAAAGATATTATTCCAGCTATTTTGATTTAAAAACTAAACCACTGAACCGATTACGATAAAATGTATTTAAGGGACCACCTCTGAATAATGACCTACCAAACAAAAAAAAGAATGGTCATTATCGACGACAGTGGTCACGGACTAAGAATATGACCACCCCATTTCATCCCGTGGGTGTCGTATGAGGCGACTAAGGGAGTTTTTCAGACCTGGTGCAAAATATTAAGCACTCTAGGTCACCCGCACGGTGGCGGGTATACCACCAACGATAGCATTCCCAAGGAGGGTTGGTGTCAGGCAGGCGGCCGACTATAAAAACTATGCCAAAACAACAGCAGCATGAATAGTACGAAAGATATGTTGCACGATAGGGCTAGGGCGTACCCCACAGGCGACGCGCAGGAGCAGCACCCGGCCCCTGCGGGAAATGGACAAGGGTTGTCGCACCAAAACGGGCGGGTGCGACGTAAGATGCAAGCTCGGAGAGAAAGAGAAGTAAGGCTGAGGTATGCAAGTTGGAATATAGGTACGATGACTGGAAGAGGAAGAGAGTTAGCAGATGTTCTTAAAAGGCGACGGATAAATATAGCGTGTCTGCAAGAAACAAAGTGGAAGGGGGCGAAAGCTAGAGAGATAGGAGAAGGATATAAGTTTTACTACTGTGGAAGCGATGGCAAGCGAAATGGTGTGGGTATAGTTCTGGATAGCGAGCTAAAAGAATGTGTGGTAGATGTAAATAGAATGAGTGATAGAGTAATTGCTGTCAAAGTGATTGTGAAGGGTCTGGTACTAAAGATAGTGAGCGTGTATGCACCCCAATCAGGATGTGAGGATAGTATAAAAGATAAATTTTGGGAGGACTTTGATTGTGTGATGAGAGATGTGCAAGAGAGTGAAGAAGTGTATGTAGGGGGTGATTTTAACGGGCATGTTGGAAAGCTGAACGTTGGGTATGAGAGAGTGCATGGTGGTTGGGGGTACGGAAACCGTAACAATGACGGCGAGGCACTACTGCAAGCTGCTACTGCATTCGACCTGGCAATAACAAACACGTGGTTTGAGAAGAAAGACGAGCACCTGATCACATATAAAAGTGACCACCACGCGACACAAATCGACTACTTCCTGGTAAAAAGGAGTAGTCTGATTTGTGTCAAAAACTGTAAAGTGCTGCCAGGCGAAGCATTAGTCTCACAACACAGGTTGGTAGTTATGCAGGCTAAAGTAAGTGTGTCCGCCAGAAATAACAAAGAACGGCCCCCACCAAAAACTAGATGGTGTATGTTAGAAAATGAGGAGTGTTCGGATTTGTTTAAAAATCAAGTTGTGGATAAAATGATTGATATGAAGGATATGGAGGGAAAATCTGTGAATGATTGTTGGAATGAGATGGCAGATTGTATAAGAAGAGTAGCAAAAGACGTATTCGGAGAATCGAAAGGGAAAGGTGTAATAGATAAGGATACATGGTGGTGGAATGAAGAAGTGCAAAAAGTACTTAATCAGAAAAAAGTTGCGTTTAGAGAATGGCAGGGTGTAAAAAACGGGAACGATAGTTTGAAAGAAGAAAAGAATATGATATACAAAGAATGGAAGAGGAAAGCAAAACAGGTGGTAGCAGTCGCTAGGGCTAAGGCACAGGAGAAGTTGTATAACTCACTGGATAGCCCTAGGGGCCAGAAGGAACTCTATCGGATTACGAAAGCAAGGGAAAAAAGGGCAAAAGATATAACGCATATTAAATGTATTAAAGATGATGCTGGTAAGGTTCTGTGTGAAGATGATGAAATAAAACTGCGATGGAAGGTCTACTTTGATAGGTTAATGAACGAGGAGAATGAATGGAATGGTATGCTTCAAGAGACACAGGTAAATATGGGTTTGGTGAGAGAAATTAGCATGGATGAAGTTAGGAATGCAGTTAGAAGTATGAAAAATGGAAAAGCTATGGGCCCAGATGATATACCAGCAGAAGTATGGAAGGTATTAAAAGAAGATGGATGTATGTGGCTGACTTTATTCTTCAATAAGTTGTTGCATGAGGAAGTGATCCCACAAGAGTGGTGCAATAGTTCACTAGTGCCCATCTTCAAAAATAAAGGGGACGTACAGGACTGCAACAACTATCGAGGGATAAAGCTCCTGTCACATAGTATGAAAGTATGGGAGAAGGTGATAGAGAAAAGATTGCGAGAGGAGAGTGAAATTACCCCAAGTCAATTTGGGTTTATGCCAGGTCGAGGAACAATGGACGCCACCTTTGCACTCCGCCAGCTGTGTGAGAAATACAGACGTGCACATAAAAACTTGCACATGGTGTTCATTGATCTGGAAAAAGCGTATGATAGGGTGCCCCGGGAGGTGTTGTGGTGGGCCGTGAAAGAGAAAGGTGTGCCTGGGAAGTATGTGGAGTTAATTCGTGCAATGTACAGCCGGTCTAGGACGTATGTCCGATCGGCTGCTGGCAACACCGACAAGTTCAGTGTGGCTGTAGGACTGCACCAAGGGTCGGCATTAAGCCCTTACCTCTTCTTGTTGATAATGGACGCTCTGACGTCGGACATACAGGAAGAGGCACCCTGGTGCATGTTATTTGCCGACGACATTGTTCTTGTCGGTGAAGATGGACCTGAGATCCAGAGCAGACTGGAGAAATGGCAACAGAGGCTGGAGAGTGTGGGCTTGAAAATCAGCACAACCAAAACTGAATATATGTTCTGCGATTTCGGCGGTCTCTCCAGTCCTGAAGCAATGTCGCTTAACAGCGTGCTTCTCCCGGTCTGTTCCGACTTTCGGTATCTCGGTTCACTCGTGCAAAGTGACGGAGAAATAGATCGGGCTGTCAAGCACCGAATTAACATAGGGTGGATGAAATGGCGGCAGGTAACGGGAACAACCTGTGACCCCCATATTCCCCTTAAACTTAAGGGGAAGATTTACAAAACAATGGTCAGACCTGCTGTCTTGTATGGATCAGAATGTTGGGCCGCAAAAGGCATGAATGAAAGGCAGTTACATGCAGCTGAGATGAGAATGCTGAGGGGGATGTGTGGTGTTACGCGAATGGATAGAATAAGAAATGAGTATGTAAGAGGAAGTCTTAAAGTTGCGCCTGTGACCGAGAAGTTGTGTGGAAATCGGTTGTCATGGTATGGGCATGTGATGCGAAGGAATGAGGACCATGTTGTGAGGAAAGTTTTGAGTATGAATGTGCAGGGTTACATGAGTAGAGGAAGACCAAAGAAAAGATGGATGGATTGTGTGAAAGAGGATATGGCAAGAAAAGAGGTGACCCATGAGATGACGGCAAATAGAGATGTATGGAAGAAGAAAACATGCTGCGCCGACCCCAAATAAAATTGGGATAAGGGCAGGAGGATGATGATGATGGTCATTATCGACGACACGGTTGGCGTAGTAGTTAAGCGATTGGCTGTTGCGCTGCGTGTCGCGGGTTCGATCCCCGCACGGAACAAATATTTGTATGGCCTACAGATAGTTGTTCCGGGTCTGGTTGTTTGTGTATGTGAGTTTAAATGTTTGTAAACGCACCCACGATACAGGAGAAATTCCTAGTGTGGGGCAACGTTTTTTTTTTAAAAAAAAAAAAAAAAAAAAAAAAAAAAAAAAAAAAAAAAAAAAAAAAAAAACAACAAAAAAAAATAAAAAATAATAATAAATAATAATCAATTCATAACAGGCGGAATGGTCGCGTAACATACATACAAAAAGCGCACACGGGGAAACCAAGCGACACCTACGTACTAGATAATACACATGACAACACGCCATTTGAGGAGCTCGTGGCTAAATAAAAACAGTCGATCCAAGGTTTAGCTAAACTTGCCGATGTCAGTCTGTGTGGCCGTTCGAGACTTCCTATTAGTATTATTTATAATTTTACGAGGGATTTATGAAAGTGAAATAGAAAGAGCGAGAGTGTATGCGAATTTTTTTAGATTTGGATATTTCTCCACTCGAAAATGATAATTAAAAGATGTGATCAATTGTGAATTATAAGCAATGTTAATAAAGTTTGTCTTAAAGAAACAATACGATTTTTGAAAGTCTCTTTAGGGTCTGTAGAATACGCCAAAAAAAGACTTGACCATTTTTTCCAAACACGGGCAGCGTTGGGAAATCTTTCCGGCTGAATTTTTCTATGAACCTACCATATTGTCTTTATCATACTTTTTTTCAAACACAACATGAAAGATTCTGTAGGTATGCTGTTTCTTATATTCCTCGAAACTTAGACTTCAGTTAACTATACACAACACTCGTCATTAGGGATAGTCAGGTCAGCTCATTACAATCATTGTAAAAACGTTTGATTACAATTGTTTTTAAGCTAGCCTAACGTAGGACAGTAAAAGTGTCACGGCGTCGCACATACTTCAATATTCCACATTTACGCGGCCAAAATTATTTGTTAACTTATATCAAGACTGCATGATGATGATGATGATGCATGATTACGTATCTCTTAAAAGTATTTTTTTTTATTTAGTTAAGTTTTTTTGTAAATTACGGTAAAAAATCATTATTTCACATAATTATTTATTCAATCCAAAGAAATACACACAAAATAACAAAATTTGTACAATGTTACAAATACATTAATACAACAGAAGAATTTTACACAAATTTAAAATTATAACGTAATGGATTCGTCTTGCTGCTCGCTATCCGACTCTGGTTCGTCGGGATATTCAGGCATTAGCGAGTTTATTGTTTCCGGCAAAATGTTCTATAAATTGATGTCTTCTTGGGCCTCAGGCTGCTAGTAAGTGGATCCAAACTCGGTAGTAATATATGGTCATGCTCAGTAATATTTTATTCATCAATATTACAATTCTCCTTGGAAAATTTCCTGGCGAAGTTTTCGCGATGTACACGGAAGTGTTCATTCCGGGCCTCTGTGACTTCTTCGGATAGTTGACATATTGGCAGCAAAGCATCAGCCTCAACAAACATAGTTAAAGCTTGTAGTGGTGTCAAAGGATTAACAGTATCTTTTTTTCCTTTTTCCTCGACTGGGGAAATTTGTTACTTCTTTAGGATATTCGACGCATCCCTTTTTTCTTGTACTCTGAAGGTTGTTTGTGCAGCGTGAACAATGACGTCATCTCTCACACCTGATGTGCTGGAAGTATCTAATACAATGAAAAGCTAAGATTAATAATTAACTAAAATATAAAATGTTATATTTTCATATAAAATGTTAATGGTTAAAAAGGTCCCCAGTTTTGTCATCTGCACTCTTCCGCAGCTAGTTTTATTTTCTCTTAGTTAAAGGATTGAACTTTCAAATAAAAAAAGAATGATGTTAGTATTTCATCGAGAAATACAACAAACTGACCTTTAAAGTTCAAAATTGCTTCAAAATTTGTCTAAAACAACCCATGTGTTTGAAACCCCCTAATTATTCGAATTGAGCATTTTGGATAAGTAAAACATAGCAAAAATAAAGATTCATACCTGTGTTATTGGAATTCATCACTTTCACTTCAAAAATTGACACAGAAAAAAGTTTGTTAATGTTGTAACTTTTGTTGTGTTTGTGAATGATTAAATCTTTCGTTTTTAAGCATTGCGGTATGGATGACGAGAAGACTCGGCGCAGTTTCCCAAACGCTGCCCAGCCCAGCTGGATCCTCCTCTTGGCTTCCTTCTCGAAATTGCTTTTACCTAACTGCAGAATCTGCCCGAGGTTAGTGTATTTGGAAACGATTTCGAGAAGGTGGCCATGTACGACGACCGGTATTGGATCAATGTGGCCATTGATCATGACTTTGGTTTTATCCAAATTCATGCCAAGACCACGTCGTGAGTCTGAAGCTAGGCCGTCCATCATCTGGTTCAGCTCCTCTAGCGACTCCGCCATTAAGACTATGTCATCTGCGAATCGTAGGTGTGAGATGTAGTCGCCGTTTATGTTGATGCCCTTTCCTTTCCAGTCCAGCGTCTTAAACATATCTTCCAATGCGCTTGTGAACAGTTTCGGGCATATAACATCCCCCTGTCTCACTCCCTTGCGCAATTGGATGGGTTTAGACTGCTGGCCCTGTACTTGGACACTCATGGTCGCGGCTTCGTACAGACATCTCAACACCTCGATATAACGATAGTCTACTTGGCATCGCTGTAAGGATTCCAGAACAGCCTAGGTTTCGACAGAGTCAAAGGCCTTCTCATAGTCCACAAAGGCCAGACACAGGGGCTGATTATACTCTTCGGACTTCTGTATAATCTGCCTCACTGTGTGAATGTGGTCTATGGTGCCATATCCTCCTCGAAACCCGGCCTGTTCCGGCGGCTGGAACTCGTCGAGTCTCCTGGCGAGACGATTCGTGACCACACGTGAGAACAACTTATAGACATGGCTCAGGAGCGAGATGGGTCTATAATTTTTAGGAGGGTTTTGTCACCCTTCTTATAAAAGAGCACCACTGAACTCCCGCTCCATGCCTTTGGAGTTCTCCCACTGTGAAGGACGGTGTTGAAGAGGTTCTGTAATTCCTGTATAACAGGGGCTCCTCCAGCTTTCAAAATCTCTGATGTTCTTCCGTCCTCACCGGGGGCTATTCCATTTTTAAGCTGCCTCAGAGCTAACACGATCTCTTCTTGACTGATGTCAGGCAGTTCGTCGGTGTAGTGGCGCGTCAGGGTGGCTCTGGAATCGTGGTCATCTCGTCGGGAATGAGGGGCATGTGCAGCGTATAATCGGCCATAGAAATCCTCTATCTCGGCGGAGATCTCTGGCTTTGACAATACGGTCCTCCCATCGTTCGTTTTAAGCTTCGTCAGGTGGCTCCTGCCAAGCTGCTGAGTGAATACTTTGGACCCTCGGTTTCGCTCTATCGCTTCTTCGATGAGGCGTGTGTTGGAGTTCCGAAGGTCGTGCCGTACCATCTTCGCAATTCGCTTGTTCAGGTCTGACCTCTCCGACGAAGTCGCTATGGTGGTTTCCCGTCTTTTTGTCATCAACCCGAGAGTCTCAACCGAGGGTTTGGATTTCTTGCCAGTCCGCTTTGACCGCGTAAATGTGGAATATTGACGTATGTGCGTCGTAGGAGATTCCCGAAGAACTTTACTGGTGAGATGCAACGGTGAGTTGGAAAGCCTGCGACCTGAACGAATGTTGCCGCTGCCATCTATAGGCGAATAGAAAATCTAATACAGTCTCTGCCCTCTATCAGCAATTGGACAAACGAGTGTTGGCGCTGCCACCTATCAGCAAGTGGAGGAACTATTTATGCAGCTGCTACCTGTAGGCAAGTAGATGAACGAAAACTGGCGCTGCCATCTATCACCAAATTGCGGTCCTAGTCATGGTACTGCCATCTATCAGCGAATAGGAGAATTAAAAAAATTGCTGCCATCTACATTTATATGAAACACGTAGAAGAACTATTTTTAATTCTTAATTTAAACTATTGAAATTTATTTTAATCAGTATCATCTAATTTAATTCATTTGTAAACAACAAGTTTCATTTTTTCTTTTTTTTTTCGTTTATTTACAACTTTTTAATAAATTGTGTTATTAGGTATCTGCGCAAAATTTATTTATTTAAATATTTATTTGATATGATATTTTTAATTAAGAAGTGAATAATTTACTTTTTAACTGTTTTGAACTATCATGTTTGTAATGCTTCCAGTGGTGAAGGCGCTGTACGTGGTGTGGTGTGGTGTGGTCGGTGGGTGTGGACGGGCACTTCTCGAACCGAGCCCTCGAAAACCGGCTTCACCTGGCTTCATCAAAACTGGCTGCGTCAAAATACCACCAACAGCAGCCCGCAGAAACACACATTGGTGTCTGTGTCGTCGACTAAGTGCTAAATATACCAGCTAACAACAATAATTGACGAGTTAGCGGATCTTAATTTTATATAGTTTTGTATGAGAATCCAGCGCTATCACTCGTGCGTAAATGCTCTTATTGTAACCAAATGTTTTTATTTATGTGTATGTCTGATAACTACCGCTCAACCGAACTACAGCTGATAAATTTAAATCAGTTCCAGTGTACACATTGTATATATATATAATGTGGAAATAGTCACGCTATAAAATAAATAGCATTGCGTTATTTAACGTTTAATGGACTGTAGATACTGGATTATAAGAACTGTAATAATAAAAGCAAGTAGGTACTTTGTCACAGCTATGCCGATGCACCATAATGGACACGGTACGCTTAGAATTTACCATAGATCCAACACGTTCCGACACCACCACCTTTTCATAAATACTTTTGTTATTTATAGTGTCTTTTTTAATACATTGTATTCAAAAAGCACACTTTGTTCAATCAAATATATTTTGTCTACTCTTATATTTTTACTACGCGTCTTCTGCAGAGAATTATCACTTCAATGCCCGTATATATCTACACTTCGCGACACCTCAGTAATGCTTAATTCATAATATGTATAGGAAGAATGCGACGAGTTTCAATGCCATATCTTCCCTTTGATTTTTAACTTGGATTTACGAAGGACGAAGCATGACAAAATGAAGGACGATTAAGATCTTATTTAGCTGTAAGTTTCATCTAAACTAGTTTAGTTTCCAAATTCCTAAATTGGGAAAAGTTAAATAAACCTTTAATAAAAACATTATTGAAGCGACAAAAGTTTTTTTTATTGCGTTGACTACGAAACTTGATTGTATTACAGCTGCATGTCCTACCTCTACGCGTTTCTGCGAAAATGGGTCTTGGTTGATAGACGGCTAACGAAGTTATGCGTTAAGGGCACGGTTTACTGGAGTAAGGAAACTCTGAAAACCTTTCAGAAACACTAAGCGACACCCAAATGAAGCCTACATATTATTATAATATTGCATTGCTGGGTTTCAACTCTCTGCGCTAGCCAAGCGTAGAAAATCGAACAGCACTCTTTAATTTTGAATCTCTTAAATTGACGACCGATGTGGCGCGGCGGGCGAAGGTCCGCCTGCGACGCAAGAGGTTGCGGGTTCGATTCCCGCCTTGGGACAAATGTTTGTACGATCTACAAATATTTGTTCCGGGTGTTCTGGGTATTTGCTATATATAATAAAAAATATCTATCTATGTAATGTATTGTATTAAGTATATCAGTCATCTAGTACCCATAACACAAGCTCTGCTTAGCTTGGGGCTAGGTGATGCTGTGTGGATGGTCCAGCAATATTTATTTATTATTTATTTGGCCATTCATTGAGCTGCCCTCAAGAGTTAATGAAAACGGTCTTCAGACTTTATTGCTTTGGTATCTCAAGCAATTTGGTTATCTGGTTGGCGGTTCGGTGGCCGACATTATAACAAAACACCTGTGTTAGGGTGAAAGTGGTTTATAAGTACGGACATAAAAAATCGTAATGAGGGAATTTGTTTTTATTATTAACTCAAATGGCCTTATATATTCGTACATGTTGGCGCATGATCGCCAATGTTTGTCAGACGGAGTCAGATATATTGGTGTATTGCACCAATATACCTATCACACAAATACACAGCAACAGGCTATATCAGAATAATGTTTATGAAAACTATAAGAAAAATACCTCACTGCAACTCAGAGTGTTTATTCTACGAGCAGCGAACCAAGAAGGGGTCGTCTATTCGCAGTACAACAGTTTTTAGGCACAAAAGTACCGCCAAACTTTACTGTTAATTAGATTTTATAAAAATCAAAAGGATCTGTCAAGACAAATCCTTAGTAGGTACAAACTTAGAAACAAAATTAGCTCCATTGGAAAACTCAATATTTTAAAGCAACTTCAAATTCATGATTTCATCATTTTGACATCAAAATAAAAGGTAAACATAGATTTAACCGGAAACACGTAGTACAGAGTATTAATAAAATGGAAGTCAGATGAACAAATAAATAATCAAACCAAGCTAAAAATGAAAATCAAATAATGGATTTGCACCGATATACACAATTTGAGTCAATTCTATTTATTTGGAAAAGTTATAAATCATTAGATAAATAAGCCTGGTGTCAAATACTGTTAAAAACTTAGAAGTCCGCACACAATATCATTATTTTAAGAAGAATATTCGTCTTTAGAAATTCAACAAAGTAGTGCCTTGATGTTGGTCCGCTGAGTTGCATGGAGTATAATATGGCACGTAGTCCCGCGTTGTGTGTTTAATATAAACAACGCGACACAGGTGCCATTTTATGCTTCATGCTCTGCTCAGGAGTATTCTTCAGCTGCGTCTATTTTGACCGAAATTCTACAAAAGCATTTTCTTGATGTTGGTCCGCTGAGTGGCGCCGGAGCATATTGCAGTATAATCACCGGCAAATAAGATGGCAAAAGTCGTTAGATGCGCACAAGTCGTTTTTTAGGTCTCTTTGGTGGTCAAGCGGGACGCGGGGTATGAGGTAGCGTCGATCCGAGCGCGCGATTGGTGCATCAGTCGACCCTTGCCTCCCGCACCGCGCCTTCGTCCCGTTCGCTCCCGATTACATTTCAGTGCACGAAAATTGAACCCTTTGTTTTTGTTGTGTTAAACTTAAGTGTTGTCATTGTTTTTAAATTTAGTTTTTGTTACGAGTTGATGCTAGTGTTGTTGTTTAAAATTTAGTTTGTATTAAGTTCATTACTATGCCAGGACCATATAACGTTTTACGGAGACATGCCAGAAAAATGGTATACGCGATGTGTACTGTTTCATGGAGAAAGAAGCTCAATCAGAACAAGAGACGGTAAATCGGACTGCAGAAGCTACTAAAACGCCAGAAAAAACTATTAGACGTATAGTTAAGGAAGCTAGAAATTCCGAATTCCACACTGTCTTTAGGACACCGGGAAAACGGAGGAATAAAACAAAGCCGATCACAGATATCGACACTTTTGACCAGTCGGTGGTAAGAACAACTGTCCATAATTACCACATTACAAATAAAGAGCTGCCCACAGTCGAAAAGCTGAGAAAAAAGCTAAAAGATGACATACATTTTAATGGATCAGAGCGCAGTCTGCGCAGGGTGTTAAACAATTTAGGCTTCCGGTGGAAAAAAGCCGAAAACAATAGAAAAGTTCTAATTGAAAAGTCCAACATTAGATTATTAAGGATAGAGTTCCTGAAAACTCTTAAAAAATATAGGGAACAAGGAAGACCGATAATTTACACAGATGAGTCGTATGTTGATTCATGTCATTCAGGTATGTAACAATTACCGTTTTTTTTATTCTTATCGTTTTTCTATTATCGCATATTTGTGTCCTGTGGAATTGCCTGGACGTTAAGAGAGATATACTTATGAAAAATAATCATTCTATCTCTTATCACAGGTTCTAAAGCGTGGTCAGATGGACCATTAAAGGGGCTTAAAAAACCTATATCGAAAGGACAACGTGTTGTTATAGTGCATGCTGGATCAGAAACTGGATTTGTTCTCAATGCCCTGCTATTATTTAAAGCTGGAACAAAGTCGGGGGACTTCCATGATAACATAAACTATAACAACTATAACAAGTGGCATCGCAGTCAACTAATACCGAACCTGCCGCCAAATTCGGTATTAGTAATAGACAACGCATCGTACCATAACAAGCAGTACGATCCTGCACCTACCTCGAATGCTAAGAAAGCGGACATGCAGAGGTGGTTGGCGGAAAAAGGCATAGCATACGAGGAAAGTATGCTCAAACCAGAGTTATACAAATTAATAAAATTGGGAAAAAAACAATTTAAAACATACAGCATTGACCGGACACTTGCAGAACACAACCATAGTGTTCTGCGATTGCCGCCCTACCATCCAGACTTAAATCCTATAGAAATGGCATGGGCGGCAATCAAAGGTTATGTAGCCAGCAACAATACCACGTGGAATGTGACCCACGGGTCACATTCTCCTTTACCAACTCCATTACACGTAATGGAGTTGGTAAAGGAGAAAGTATCACTAATGGGCGCCGATGAATGGTCAAAATTATGTGGCAAAGTTAAAAAAAACGAGGCGGACTACGTCAAAAGTGACCATGTAGTCGACACAGTCACTGAAAGGTTTATAATTTACGCTGGTTATGCCAGCGACTTCTCTAGCTCTGAGAGTGAAAACAGTTTTGTCGAGGATGAGGAGCCAACTCCTTCCACCAGCTCAGGTGGTACTTTCAATATGATGCCAGGGGTAGTTTTATTAACGGATAGTGACGACGACTAGTTATTTTTTTTTTTTTTTTATAAACTTTTTTGAAATTTAAATGCACGTTATTTATAACTCCTAATAAACTTGAATTCCTCTCCCTTCTTTAACTTTGTTCTATACAGACATGATTAAATATAAATTATGGCAATAACAATAGAATAATGACGATCAATAAAAGTTAAGTTAAGTTCGCGCATCGTACACTTAGTGGCACAAAAAAGTGTTTTGTGCCACTAAGTGTACGATGCGCGAACTTACCCCCACTACGCCAAAATCTTGCCATCTTATTTGCCGGTGATTATACCTACTGATTTGTTTATTTAATATGAACAATTCGGTATAGGTGCCACTTTGCTCTCCGTGCGATTCTAAGGAGTATTCAGCTGCATCTGTTTCGGCTGGAAGCCGACCGCAATACAATTGGGAAAGGTTGGTGATGCTCTGAATGGGACGATATGCCGCCTCGGTGACTCCGGCTGCTGTTCAATATCCATCTATTATGTGACAATTTTATGATGCTATTTAAAATCGCATAAATTCAAATAAAAAAAAATCTAACATGTAGGATGGTCAAGTGAATAGCACTTAGTACCAAGGTGTTTTTGAATTATTGTGTTCAAAGTTTCCCTCTATGGCAGCGATTGCAGATACGATAGTTTTTTTTTTTTTTTTTGTGGGGATCGAACCCGCAACACGCGGCGCAGCAGCCGATGGCTCAACCACCGCGCCAATCGTGTCGTCAAGTAACAATAGTAATATAGATAGTTAATTAATTGTTACCTAAGAAAGCGTTATACATGTATGCGTATATAGAGCATATCTCTTAATATATAGTCACTGTCAAGGCCAAGAGTATGTTAAAAGTATTCATGTATTTCTCAGTCCGGGTGGCACGATTCCGGTTCTATAGCAATGGTCAATGTGAAGACAACAATGCTCGTTCATGTAAGATACCATGTCTTAGTGCTGCAGTTGGTGCTGCTATTGACTGGCAGTGTTGTCATTATGACACTTAATAGTCTTTATCATGAATCTGTCTTATACCACTTAATAAAACAAAATCAGTCACGTGTTGGCGGCGTCGCTGCGTGATGAAGCTGTGGGGATCACCAACGTCAGGCAGTCAATGCACCGCGTGGCTAGCTTTTCGTTTCGGTGGGCACGCCAACACCACATCACGCTGCGTGTTCCAACTCATTGTCACGGCAAAACTGTGAACATACAACAATAATTGTCAATATTAAATGCTATTGTGTTGGCCCGTGCTGTTTGTTCATCAATTTTTCAGGCAACAAGTTAACGCGATGTCTAGTCTAAAATAAGCTTTATTACGAGATTAACATTTTAATTGAAATATTTTAACACTAGGGTCAACATGCATATCCAAATAAGTGATTTAAACAAACACGAACTAGATACCCACACCACACCACACTACCCTTACACACATTCTCACTCATTCATAAGCATAGTTAAACCAGACAAGCATAGTAAGACCAGAACAAAACACCTGTGTTACGGTGAAAGTGGTTTATAAGTACGGACATAAAAAATCCTTATAAGTGAATTTGTTTTTATTATTAATTAAAATGGCCTTATCCATTCGTACATATTGGCGCATGATCGCCAGTGTTTGTCGGAGTCAGACATATTGGTGTATTGCACCAATATAACTATCACACAAATACACAGCAATAGGCAATATCAGAATAATGTTTATGAAAAGTACAAGGAAATTACCTCACTTCAAGTCAGAGTGTTTATTCTACGAGCAGCGAACCAAGAAGGGGTCGTCCATTCGCAGTACAACAGTTTTTAGGCACAAAAGTACCGCCAAACTTTACTGCTAATTAGATTTTGTAAAAATCAAGCGGATGTGTCAAGACAAATTCTTCGTCACAATTTTTTAAATTAATCAAAAGTAAGTAACTAAATATATACTTAATATAAATTCAAATGGATGTAATACAACTGGAAAGCACAAAAACAGCAACTTGAAATTCATCATTTATCATCAAAATAAAAGGTTAACATAGATTTAACCGGAAACACGTGAGTATTAATTAAATTATTAAAATGGAAGTCAGATTAACAAACAAATAATCAAACCAAGCTTAAAATGAAAATCAAATAATGGTTTTGCACTGATATACACAATTTGAGTCAATTCTATTTATTTGGAAAAGTTATAAATCATTAGATAAATAAGCCTGGTGTCAAATACTGTTAAAAACTTAGAAGTCCGCACACAATATCATTATTTTAAGAAGAATATTCGTCTTTAGAAATTCAACAAAGTAGTGCCTTGATGTTGGTCCGCTGAGTTGCATGGAGTATAATATGGCACGTAGTCCCGCGTTGTGTGTTTAATATGCACAACGCGACACAGGTGCCATTTTATGCTTCCATCTCTGCCCAGGAGTATTCTTCAGCTGCATCTATTTTGACCGAAATTCTTCAAAAGCATTTCCTTGATGTTGGTCCGCTGAGTTGCGCCGGAGCATATTGCAGCACGTAGGACCAATTTGTGGATTTAATATGAACAACTCGGTATAGGTGCCACTTTGCTTTCCGTGTGATTCTAAGGAGTATTCAGCTGCATCTGTTTCGACTGGAAGCCGACCGCAATATAATTGGGAAAGGTTGGTGATGCTCTGTATGGGATGACGATGCCGCGTCGGTGACTCCGATGCTGTTAAATATCCATCTATTATGTGACATTTTCATGATGCTATTTTAGATCGGTTGCTTTCAAATAAAAATAAAAAACCAACATGTAGGATGGTCAAGTGTATAGCACTTAGTAGGTACCAAGGTGTTTTTGAATGATTGTGTTCAAAGTTTCCCTCTATGGCAGCGATTGCAGATACGATAGTTAATTAATTGTTACCTAAGAAAGCGTTATATATGTATGCGTATAGTTTTTTTTTTTTTTGGAATGGGCATCTCGCAGTTTATCCTTCAGGGATATTTACTGCTCAACCGAACTTTCCTGTGGGGGGCTTAATTAAAATAAAGGCCTCCAGCCAGGCATAAAAACTTATAAACTAAGCGACTATCGCTAAGGGCACCCCCTGCGGGGTACGAACCTCGGCTTAGGACGTCGCTGAAGAGGACAGCAAGGGACAGGCTGGATCAGATAGTTCCATTATTTAGGGACATTTTAATCGTTAATCGGCTCAGCTTCGCGCGCTGGCTCTAGCAAAGGGTCGGGAGGGGGGCATCGACGGGGTCGTCGCGACGGGCCTCGGCGGCGAGGACGGAATGTCCGTTTTTGTATGCGAACAGTGCTGGTGGCCTTATCGCTCTCCTGGAGGAGAGTGATAGGATCATCTGGCTCTGTGAGTGTGTGTCTGGGTCTTCGAACTGTGCTAATTCGCGAGGGAGTGTATCGAGCGGCCGATGACACTAAGGGGTTAGGATGAGCGGTAGAACAGTCCATGAAGCGCTGGGTGAGTCGCTTCATGAACTGTTTCACCGTGGGTATTTTGAGATCTACATGAAGAGTCTCATTTCGGACGTAGAAGGGGGCTCCCGTGACTCTGCGCAGGAATCGGTTTTGGTATGCGTATAGAGCATATGTCTTAATATATAGTCACTGTCAAGGCCAAGAGTATGTTAAAAGTATTTATGTATTTCTCACAGTCCGGGTGGCACAATTCCGGTTCTATAGCAATGATCAATGTGAAGACAACAATTCTCTTACTTGTAAGAGACCATGTCTTAGTGCTGCAGTTGGTGCTGCTATTGACTGGCAGTGTTGTCATTATGAGACTTTATAGTCTTTATCATGAATCTGTCTTATACCAGTAAGTAAAACAAAACCAGTCATGTGTTGACGGCGTCGCTTCATGATGAAGCTGTGGGGATCACCAATGTCAGGCAGCAGATGCACCGCGTGGCTAGCTTTTCGTTTCGGTGGCACGCCATCAAAACGTCAGGTTGCGTGTTCCAACTCATTGTCACGGCAATACTGTGAACATAAAACAATAAGCGTCAAAATTAAATTGTTTTTTGTTTCCCCGTGCTATTTATTCATCAATTTTTCAGGCAACAAATGAAGGCGATGTCAAGTCTAAAATAAGCTTTATTAAGTGAAATATTTTAACACCCTAGTGTGCATGCATATCAAAATAAGTCATTTAAACAAACACGAACCAGATACCCACACCACACCACACCACCCTTAGACACATTCTCACACATTCATAAGCATAGTTAAACTAGATCATTGTAAGTTTATTAACACACAAATAAATGTTCATTTTGTACATGAAGTAACAATAAAACACTGATTCCTAGGTCACAGGTTTTCCCAAGTTTAGGAGACAGGGTTTTTAACTATTTGTACAGCCTATTCCTAAAATTCAATAACATTAGTATCAGTGTTGGTATTGTATACTACATATTCCAATAAGACCATTAAAAATGCTGTTTTGAATGTCAAATTAAATACTTTATCTTTATAACTAGTATTAGTAGTTGTCTATCACTGCTTTTACTAATTAAATGTAGATTCTTTCCCACATACATAATCATCTGCCTAGCCCCCAAAGAGAGTCGCGTTATGCTCCCTAAGAGATTCGCAGCCACGTTGATTATGAACGGCTCAGACAGCTCTCTTTTCAAAATAAAAATGAATCCATGTCTGCATCCTAACCCCACAGTAAAAACCCATATGAAACACAAAGTATTCGTTGTTTATTCGTTGTTGATTATATACAGGATGGATACCACATCTATGCTAGGGATTTTGATCCCTAGCATAGATGTGGTATCCATCCTGTTTGAGAAGGTGATAACAAGTATGTGGTTTGCCACATACTTGTTATCACCTTCTCAGTCGATACCAGAAAAAAAAAATGGTTATCGGTCCAGTAGTTAGGTCAAAAAGTGCAGTTCTTATTTTCATCAAATTTGAACATCTGTATAATTGGACCAAAAGGTCAATGATTCAATGAACTTGAATCCTTTGATATTGATAAGCGACTTTGCCACACAGTGCAAAATATCACGACGCTGTTACGTATTCTACTTATTTAAGTACCTAAAATGTAAAATCGGTATGGGTGTACATCGGCAACGGTTTTTTTGTCGGTTTTTAACAATAGGCGGCACGAGCCATGGCGCCTTTGACTAATGCCGCGGCACCGCATGCGGCGTTTTTCAAAGGCGGTCATTGAGCGTACGTAGGGATGGACCTATTATCGACTATTTAACCTATTTTAAAGGGAATAATGATCGATAAACAAAAAATGCTTTTACGGTTTAAATACTTAGGGTATGGTGTTTTTGGAATTATCGTTCTATTATGATATCCCTAAGTATGTAAAGCTGTACATCTGTTTTGTTTAAATGTGCTGTTTATTAAATGTTATTAGGTAGATTTAGACATAAAATGAATAAAGTAGAATAAACAATAACAATTTTACATTAATATAGCATGTGAAATTGTTATTTTTTAGTCTACTTTTAGGAAGCAACCTATTAAAAATATCGTCGTACCTAGTACCTAACCCGTTTGCCCCTTAGGAAGTCACTAGGTAGTTACGTTAATTCAAGAGTACAAAAAACTAGTTTTTTTAATTTATCTAATCACTAATTTGTAAATTCATAAAATATTCGAATCTCACAAAAATACTTGTATTTTGACGCCTTGTTTTGGTTGTAGTTAAAGTAAAAAAGTATCGATAAACGATAACAATAAAATAAAATAATTTCGCCACTAGTCCTATTTAGAAATTTATTAAATTTTTTCAATTTCGGAAATTCTGGCTTTGTTAGTTCACCGCCGGCTGTCTTGCGGGATAGTGTATGATTTTTGTAGCATCTTGCGCGCATCGTTTGATTTTGGCAAATTAGAATAAAAATAATTAGTTTAATTTCTTTTTACGGTGAAATGGAAACTAAATTACCTGGTTCGTGTTTGTGTAACTTGTGTTTTTAAGTTTATTGGTAATATAGGTATCACCGTTAAAAAGTAGGCTTTTTAACGGTGAAATTGACACTACTGGACTTATGTGTACGCGTGTGTTTTAAACAAAATCCCAAGACAGCAACATCTTTACAGTGCTTCTGAGTATACAGACGTGGTTTTACTGAACGGGCGAATGCCGCCAAAATGCAGCCTTGACTCTTCTACGTACTTATCGTGAGAGATACAGCGCAACTCGCATCTGCCGAACTTAAGGGCGGACAATCCTGGAGGTTGTCCAAAGGATCAGAGAAAACCAGCACATAGTGCCCAACACTCACGAAGGAGTTGCTCCACGCCACGTTCCATCCATTTCGAACAACGCGTCGTGAACCATTTCGATCGGAACCCAACCTGCAGCCTTAGAATAGCCGGGCGTGTGTTCAGAGTGAGCCATAGAACAATTCATCAAGTGCTGAAAAGGAACGATCAACCGTGGAATCTTATTATTGCCGCCTTTGACAAATTAAAAGACATGGCTCTGGATCCTGAACGAAATTTGCTGAGCAGGCTTCGGGACAATATTGTGCGGCGATGTAATTTGTGCATTCAAGTGGTGGACACTTTGAAAATTTAAGTTTCCATTAATTTTGGAACGAATGTGAAATATCGAATTTATATAGTTCAGTTATCGCGAAATAAAAACACACACAAACGAATCAAAGCGCCGACAAAGAAACCGCTACCCGCCCATGCCGACGCTGCTTGCGTGCATGGTTGCCAATCTTTTTGGGGTCAAGGTACGTGGTCTAAACAGAGTGTTTACTTTTAGTGGATTGATTTTGATATTTATTTTGTTTGAAAATTTCAGTTTTTCAGTTTACGGTTTTTCATTTAATTTTGCTTTACTTCTATGGACTAGTATACTTGCGGTTTAAGTTAAAGCATATATGTGGTATCCATCCTGTATGCCTGTCTTTTTATTGGGAACAGGCCACATTCGTTTTTTTTTCTTTTAATTTTGCCCTACACTAGTAAATTCGGCAGTATTGTGGGTGCATTTGCAAACACTCAGTCACATACACAAACAGCCAGACCAGGATCAACTACCTGCATATCTGCTACCGGAGCAACTGCTGGAAATATTTGTTCTGTGCGGAAATCAAACCCACGACACGCAGCGCATCAGTCAATCGCTCAGTCACTGCACCAACCGGGCCATCCAGTTTGAACACGAAAAGCCTTAAAATAAATTTTATAAAATAAATGTTCAGGTTGTGTTGTCGACAGATAATGGAGGATTTGAACCTTAGACCACTGAACTTCGAGTGTTATCAAAAACAGCAAAATATGGCTTTCTTATTCAGACGAACAAAACAATATGTTTCAAAATAAAATCTAGGATCACAACATTCAGGTCTATTTTTGAACGTCACCCTACAGTGATTAAGACAGTAAGTTAACATAATATTCCGAAATAAAAGTTCCTGCAGAGGGAAAAATACTCGAAAATAGATTATGTGGGTCGTACAGTGGATCAGATATTTGGCATGTTTCTCTGTTGATATGGTCATGACAAACATGGTTGGGAGAAGGCTCAGCGTTATGATGATTTGTGTTATAGCGTAATGGCAAACTTACGTTATACCCACCTTGTAATAATCTCGTGAATTCACGCCAAAATAAAGCATCACGTTCTGGTGACTCCGTTCTTATCGGCAGTAGTAAGTAAGTAGTCATGAAGCGGACGTCGAGGACTCACGTGTTATGCAAAGAAAAACAATTTAATTAAAAATTGCTGATTCGGTATCAGAACTCAGGACATATGAATAAATGTTAACAATGAGGAGTTGGCTCGTTTGTAGACTTAAAATACTAGTAGATATCAAAACGGAATATGGTTTAATGTGCACTGCACTTAACTACAGCTCATAGGTATACCAACACTTGGCAGTCTCGTCGCCAACAGCTACGTCTGCTCGACAACTTGGACCAGGACTTGGTAAGACCGGGAAAAGTGGTCAGATGTATGATGGTAATAAAGGGTTTTATGAATATTTTTTAACAAACTTTTTTTAACAAAAAGTAATTTTCTGTATTGAAAATTACTTTTTGTGTTTAACCTCAAGCCATGAGGTATTTTAAAACAGCTATCAGTTATTATAACATTCATTTTGCTGTCATACCATCCTTTGGTGATGACATTTCAAATGTCCTCACATCCTGTCCATACTTTATTCATTATTATTGGGAAATAAGTACAGGGATTGTGCTTGACTATGATCGTACTAAAAACAAAAGCGTAATTACGAGTTCAACGAACTCGAAGTATAATGCAGATACAATACTGACGAGCGAAAGGGAAAGCACTAAACATACTATTTAATTAGTGTAATGTCAATTGGCTTTATTACAATATTAAGGTAATAATAATAAATATTAAGATCGCATCATGTCGGTAGTTATGATATTGCTTGATTGTAATGTCATAACATTGAACATATCACATTATATTTTGCCCACATTATATTTTATGTCTGTTTTTCTAATTTTTTTTTTATTATTCACACAATATTATTAAAAAATCGCTGTGTTCCAATGCATACAGGATGTCATTAACTAGTTTATGACACTTTGTGTTTTTCTAATCGTAAGCCAGCAGACTTAATAACATCGATACTAACTTTTTAAGTCGATGTTTGTTAGCGACACGTAGTTAAACGCCAGACCTCGCAGTTTTCATAACGCTTGCTACTTGGAGACCCACGGCACTTAGCTTGAATGAATAATCGCTTGTTTAGTTGCGGATAACTTCGCTTAATCAGGTGGTGTATCCAGCGAGACACCGCAGGGGCGCGCGCGACTTCATTGCTCCATTGCTGGAGCCACGATTAGCAAACGAAGTTTTAGCGTATTAGCTTATTCTGTTTCGTTTCACGGTAATTTTATGACTGACAAAGAAGCGAAGCCCGTTACTCGCTGAATCATGTCCATGATTGCAGATTTATTTGCATCATTAATGCGGGACTCTAGATTATTTACAAGGTCGTTAATTTTTGACAAAAACGTAGATGCGCGTAAGTAAATCGCCATTTTCGGCACAACTCGCAATGCTCGCATTACTGACGTTTAATATTTGGGAATATTTTTAAATGGATTCGGATGTTGGGAGCCGCTTGGAGCTATCATCGGGCCGTGGCAAATGCATACTGGAAACATATCACTTAACAAACGTTCCGTATTAGCAAAGGTAGTCGACGAACTGACTGTTTTGTATTTCGTCTAAATATTTCTCCACCGCAATCGGGCAGGTCAATGTTGTTAGACATCATCTTATTGGAAAGTATTTTTGCAAAGTATTAAATTAAAGGAAACAAACAAGAAGTTGAAAATAGCAAGTAGAAATAAACGAAATTTAAAATTGTTTCGATGTACCACAGTTAACAATAAATAGATCAGAAAATACAAGAAAATAAATGTACTGATCGATAGCTGACGTAATAAACTACTCACCAGTAAAAAGGGAATTAAACACATTTAAAAACTTATAATCTGGTATCATAAGTTTTGTACTTGACCCAATAATGCACAACTAAAAAGATCTCACACGCCACTGCACTGTGCGCGCGCGCGGACTGAAGTGAAATAAATCTCAGACTCCTCCGTGTGGGCTATTGTTAGGGTCAAATTAAATAATTCGATCGTTAACTGATAAAAGACCCAGGACTAGCGGTGGTTCGCAAATTGGCTTTCCAAGTAGGTTAGGTCCCACTTAGGTATACACGCCAGACGTCAGTTAGCGCACCATAAATATTTGAAGCGAATTTTCATTATTTTATAAACCATTCTCTGCTCTCTCGTTCAGCATTTCGGATTTATAGACAGGGTTAGTCAGGCCTCATCCTAAATACTAAGGCCATATGACACAACACATAATGAAACTGTAGAATAAAGTATTTTGCATACTTAAACAAATATCTCAACTGCGAAGGTCAACTGTGGCAGTGCTTATGGTGAGTTCATAGGTATATTGTTGAGATATTAAGCACAAAAATGAGCTTCATGATAGTAGACATGCAAACCTTCAAAATAATGTATGATTAGTCTTGCAGTGGGTAGTTTTATTTAGGAATGATCCCGGTGTTCTAGATCTAAAATCAATGTAGGTATCAATGAATCGATTTTTCTCCAAGGGGAGTACAGAAATTCAGTCACTTTTTATTTACTGCTCTTTCATAGAAAACTCATCATGCAAGGGCTCATGAAAATTGTCGGCACGGAAACCTTCTCCTGTGGATATGCTAGTGTTGTTCCTCATATCTCGTATACGCTCTCATAGCGAGTACACTGGTTTAGTAAGAGACCCCATCTTACTTACCCAGTGGTCTCGCTAAGTGCACATCTCTCTATGCAAGTAACTTATACTTAGGACTTGCTGAGCTTAATACATTGGCATAATTGCAATGTTCATTGCAGATAGCAACGAAGATCTGATAATCAGCCTTGGGTGATTTATGAAAAATCAAACATCATTACACAAGATATGGTAACCACACACGTCTATAAAGCGTGTTCAGTAAACATATTTTTATTCAAATTCAAATTCAAATTTATTTATTTCGTGAACACAGGGTACATGACAGGTGTTATAATAAATACTATAGGATCCGAGCTGTGCCCCGCCAAAAGGCATACACAATATCAGAGGATTTTAAACCAAATGCATTTTAGAAATTGGAAAGTTACAATCACAATTATTACAAATCATGTCACATTTAAATGAAATTATTGATAAAATGTCAAATTAAATAAAGTAATAATAAAAGAACCAAAAATACAAAATAAAACTAAAATAATGTCACTAATTCATTAATAGGTACAACAATAATCAAAATTAACAATATCATAGTCAACTCACAAAAACAAATTGGATTTATTTAAAAGGAAGTAAAGTTAAAATTTATCATTTAAATATTCGTCAACAGAATAATACCTACACTTTGTTGTTTAACAATTTGAACAGATTTCTTTTTATTGATCAACAAATAGCATGCACTCTGGTCGGAGCGCCGACCAGAGTAAATTGTGCAAACGTTGATCTGGGGTTCGTCGGTACTTATGTGTGCAGACCTGGTGTCTGTATAGTAAACTTTGTATGTGTGCATCAGCCCAATCAAATAATAATCCTAACCTTCTCACAAGTGCTGTGTGACTGATGTGTTATTTGATTAACATGCACTTTTTTAGATTGGCGACTTTAAGAACTGTAAAATACTAGAATGACTTTTTATTGGCAAGACCCAATCTCACTGTTTTTTTCATGCAATTTATACTATAGTACAGATATTTGGCTACCTATCTGATTGGTACATATTATCTAGTCGGTGTTTTTGTTTCGTGCTTATAAGATTATAAGCATATTAATTGGTAGCCGCGGTATTTTCCACATCAAGTTATCATTAATAAGCAGTCATTATTATTCAAGGTCAGCCGTTATTAATTAAATAAAAACCCTTAATGCAAACATATAAATATTTTACAAATGGAGGTATGCAGTTAATGCAAACGTCCGAAAGTAACAAGAATTATGTTTTAACACTATTGGAAAACAAAGTCGTACGATGTTCATGGTCGAGCTTCGAACTAGAAACAACTTTTGCTGGTTGACATAAACTCTTTACAAGTCTTGTCATCCTGGTAGAACGAAATCGTCTCGTTGTCATGGTAACCGAAGTTCGAAAGCTCAACAGCATTTACGCACAGGAAGTAACACTGTTAAATTGGTGGTCTCGTTCTCGCACAGGCTATCAGAGCTAGTCAGACAAAAATGCACCATATACCATCGAACTTTGGGATAAATTAACGTCGAAATCTCACTATTAATATAAACACATTTAGGTGCAACTTTAAATAGTAAAAATCTTTTGCACATGCAAATTCGATATATCCGCACTAAGTTTTTTGATAAGAGATGCTGGAATACGTGTGTCGATTTCTTTTGTTTTAATGATAAAAACGTTCGTGTAGTACATTAGCAACACCTGCCCAATCCCATGTTACTTTCCTGAAACTCTAGCGAGAAGCGTGATGAGCGTGTTGATTTCATAAGAAATGTACAAAGAAAGTCATGGTTAACGATTTTAAGATTAATGGAAGGCAACTAAAATTAGGTAAATTAAACAGGAAAATCCCTAGAAAGACATACATTGACCTTATTGGTGACGTTCATGCTATTTTGATATAGGAATTTTCTTCAGCACACTACAAACAAATATGATCCTATGATATGGACGGGAGGATTTGAAGATCCCTCGCCACAAACACCGGTACAATATCAGAATCTATGACCTTGAGACTGTCGATGATATCTTCAAACATACTATTGAAACTGTAGAATTTCCTCCGAAAACTGCGTCTATTTAATGTTGAATAAACACAATACCTTGTTAATTAATTAACATTGTAACATTGTATACATGTTACTATAATATTGTTATTCATAAACAGTTCAATGGCGCGGTCAATGACCGCACGCTTAAGATTGACGTGTTCCGGCCGAGAGTGCACACAGTGTAATAATGTATTACTAACACTGATCAACACCGATACAAAACCGTTGAAATTGTTTTAGGTATCACCTAGTATGATGGATAGTGATAACGGGTGGTATTGTTTCTTTTAAACCCATAATATTATCTGAGATAAGTCACGTTATACTTGTCTTTCGGATTGATAACTTATAATGGAAGATAACCGGTGAAAAAGAAATCACACATGACACATCAAATTATTATAATTCTTAGAGCAGGCAATGCTTTTCTCATTAAAGCTTGTACAAACTTTGAAATATTTTGATGTTATTTTATTATTTTCTAAACAATGTCCACCGCCATATGTATGTTAGTGACCGCTGGGCGGTTGTCAATTAGTTGATACTAGGTGTGCCTAGGTAAGCCAAGTACGCTATAGTGTAACCTGGTGAATTTAAAAAAACGACCGTGACATCCGACCATATTAACTTTTTACCAGTGTAGAAAGACAATGATCAAAGAGAATAGAGTATATTAATTTAGGGATATTTGGTATTTTCTATTATGAATTACTTCAAAACAACTCGATTTTTATTGCAACTTCAGTAAGTTGAGATTATTTATAAACAATGTTACATACAACAGCCAGAAACGTATTTACGAAGAAGAGGACAACACAGTTTTGACAAGTGATTGAAGTTCACGCCTCATCTGCCTATCCTTGCCTGACTGGATGCAAATGAAAACCATTTATTGGGAACGATTGCCTGTCTGACTTCCACAACTCAGTCATTGGGCAACGAGATTCCCCTTGGTATGCCTGGTTGTCAGACTTTCCGGCTGACTACCCGTAACTACTGTCAAAGATCAACAAATGACAGCTGGGACCAATGTAAGTGATTACTGAGGCACGCAGGAGTCTCAAAATATGTATAATGAACAGTCACCCATCTACAACTGACCTCGCCGAGCGTAGCTGAACATTCAATCGATCTGTGCGGTTGTAACCACGCATTGACGCATGAAAAAGACTGATAGTCTAATAACTCTTAGCCGTGAAATCAAATTAATATATTAGAACTGCAACGATATTCAAAACTATTGATCACCTTAACAAAAGGGAAATGATAAATCGAGATTATCATCAATCCGCAAAAATTCTGCATCATATAAATATAATTTATGACCACTAGTACGCAGAAATAATGCAGCTTTCTAACAGTGAATAAATGCTTAGCAGCGGATCTTTAGTTCCCTTTACATTCAAATTTACAAACTTAATAGGCACGTCCTCTGTGGCAAATAAACATTATTTTTATGTTTCTTTCTTAATTTTAAAAGTTGTGTCAACATTTGATGTTTGTATTTTTGTTGAAAAATCATAAATATATAAAGTAATTATTATTTTTAACAACCATTAAATAACATAAGGTTTCAGTTTTTCTAATAATCCTATTAACTCAAATTGTTTTAATATATCATATAGGTATCCAGTAAACTTTAGATTTTAAAACGTGTTTATCACGATACACGTACTTGTGGTCCTTGAACTCCGCTCAAGTTCAAGGCTAAGAGAGTTCAACAGCTTATTGATTTCCACTGGGTGGCCGTGAGTACGACGCTACCGCCCTTGTGTCGTCTCTACCATCCCCTCTAGTATTTGAATGACGTCACAGCCCAGCAACGAGTGACTTCTTTCTCTTTCTAGCCGGCTTCCTTCTCTGAGTTATGGTTTCCTGGTACAAACTTGTGCCGCCACAAAGGATTTAACCCTTAACCACCTACCCTACCAGTCACCATGACCGCTAAGACTTTTAAAATTTAAATATCCGAATTATGTGGTCGTATGTGACGTCGTATATGAAGAAAACAAAAACAACTTCATCTCAGTAATTTTCAATAGAATTTGTACGAAACATTCTTAACTACTTCGTTAGTCAACTATTACTCGTAAACTCGCCGAGGAAAACTATCACAGTTACTAGTTGTTCTATGTATTAACTAGGTTTTAATGAAGAAAGTTTTCACGCGTTCCACGATGTCACCGCGAAAGTTGCATCCAGTTTCCATCATTATATACACTGTATATAATGATGGAAACTGGAAACTGTAAAACATACTAAATAAATAAAAATAAAAAATTCTTTTATTTCTTACAGCTTATAAAACAAGAGGTTAGTTAACTTTACATACGATTATTAGTTTTGTTAGTAATTAAGTTTGGTTCCTAAATTTACTTGTGTTAGGTTTTCCTTGATCCAATACTTATGACACAATTATTTCTCATTCTGTAAGAACTAATCTGTAGGCGAAGGCCTCCTCCAAAGATAACCAGTCCTCTCTAGATTGGGCTACTTGAATCCAGTTGGGGCAAGCTGTTTTTTTGATGTCGTCTTCCCAACTAGCTACAGGTCTACCTCTCTATCTTTTTCCCTGTGGACCTAGTATATATATCTGGCCATATTTATAGTCAGCAACTAATTGGCAAAAAGCACCAACTAGTTAGCCCATTATAAATATTTATACATTGTTTTTTGTATATATTCATAAATGATGGAGTTGCGGATGTCGGCCCGTCAAACAATATAAATTTATAACCTTTGTACTCGAGAAGACTATAATTTTAATAAAAATAAAAATATGACGTGAATCGATTAAAACGACGACAGTTAAAACCTGCTTTGGAAAATATTGCTGCTATTAATGTTTAAACATATCAAAACCAATGAATCTTATATGAACTTAAATATTTGAATAGTTTATTCGCTAAACTATCGCCAACAATTCTCTCAAAGTCACAATACATTGCGTCGCTTCCTGATTTTATGCAAAATACTAACACATTGATGGAGATTTTCAACTTAACAACTGATTTCTATAATATTTTCATAACTTTTCAGTCCCAATTCATTTAAAATCTGCCACAGATGTTTTAAAATCGTTTTCGAATAAAGCAAAACTTGTTTGACACTTCAAACATTATCCCATTTCCCTAATTAATCATTCAACAGTAGACTCTACGGCTATTGGCAAAGAGTACAGACTGGTATAACGACCTAAAGGTAGCTCAGCAAATGTGGACGAATTTTAATCTGCTGACGCCTCATGAACTCCTAGTACCGAGCATCGTGTTCGTATAAACTTCACCGTCTCTCACGCTAACACGTGGTGGCATGAAGCTTATTGACACAGTAATTGTTTAAATTTTCGAGAAATCGCGAAGCGTTTGGTCGACTCTTCACGTGACCAGAGTGTTGGCCTTTTTTTGGCCCAAGAATCAGCATTGCCATTCAACGTGGCATTGCTGCGAGCGTTCTGGGCACTTTTCCTGTTGACAGCAATGCGGATGAATATTTCGATGCCATGTGATTATTTATTTTATTTCATTTCTTCAATTGTTTATATTATGTATTCACTCGGTGGTAGAATCGAGTTGATGATTAATTTAAGAATGAACATGAAGTGTACCTATATGTATTTCCTGTACGTCTGGACACATGGATAACGACTATTCAGATGTGTGGATTATCATTTTACTGTAGAAATTTTGAAGGTATTAATTAATGTTAAAATATTATATCAGGCTTTACAGATAATGAAAAACAAAAGAATAATGTTCTTGCTATTTTGTGGTTGTGAGTTACAACAACAATAATAACCAGCCAAAAATATTTTGGATGTTCGAACGTAATTGCACTCACAATTAAATATATACATTCAAATTAATAACATCTCTTATTTATATGCAATACTGGTAAAGTGCATTTAAGTAAAAAAATAATGATACCAAGGCACATACTGCTAGACTACTCAGACACAATTGTAAGACGTTGAATTAATACTAATTAATAATTAATGTCCCATATTGGTAGCAATTTCAATAGTATAAGATTTGTATAAAAAGTACATGTTTCAATCAGTTAACACTTTAGAAACTAGATTTCGTTTTCTTAAATAAAATATGAAATTATTTCAAACGTCAAATTTAAATGAATGCAAACACACGTCCTGACCTCTAACCAGTTAAGGTATGTCTGATCTATCAAGTCGGCAAATTTCGCGTAAAAACTATGGCAGTGTTTGCATCACCTATCGTGCTTGTGTGTAATCACAAAATAGATACGTACAGAAGAAGGCCAGCTCCATACTCCAGACCAGGCAATGAGCGACGATGAAATAGTTCATGAAATTAAAGTTGGAGTTATTAATATTTATTAGAATTGTCAGTATTCCGCAAGTACGTGTACTTCCAAAAGAATTTGTGTTTTATTTGTGACTTACTATCAGCGCACCGCGGCGTTACCCGCGTTTTCTTATACTTTCTTATGTCCCGCTCGAATTTACTAGTTTTTTTTATAAGAATCTTCCCCTTACAATAACAAACGCAATGAAAAAGAATTAGCGAGCTTTGTTCAGCCGTTCTCGAGTTTTCCGCCTAGAAACATTCTACAATAACATAAGACATTCATTTTACTAATATAGATAATGGCACGCATAACCAATAGGTTGTGTTTGCCACCCCGTCGTTTTGTTGTTATCCCGGTACTGACACGGATGTAAATACTGCGTAGTGGGAACACAACTATTCAGTTAAACTATACTCTCATTCATTTATGAACTGCTAGTACTCGGTGGCGTGCCATTCGCCCCTTTTAGTTATCTATGGCGACCTGCAGCTTTTACGTAAATCTCGATTTAAACTCGGCTTAGGGTTAAACTTAATTTGCCGACTGGCAGGTAGTCGACTTTGCTTAAATCTCGATTTTAATAAACATCAAAGCTAAACTAGTTACCGGTAACCTGGCCGATCCAGCTAACCAGTAACCAATTTAAGTTAAGAGTTGTAAAATTTCGAATTTACAGACAGACGTCATTACGGTGTTATTTTTAAATGTGTGTTAATTTGTGAAAATAGATTATTTTTGAATGATCCTGATTTGTTATGTGGCGATGGAAAGGAGATCGTGCAATATTTAGAAAACCGTTTTTCTCTCGTAGAGTTTACGTTAGAAGCGATTTATTTATTACGTATATTGCGACATGATGAATGTTGAAACGATTTCGCTTAAGTATACAGAGGAACATAATATAATTTTGTGCATGAACAAAATATTCGAATGTTTCCAAGTGATTTTAACAGGTAAACTTTCTTTAGTTCTCTGAACTGATATTTTATAAATAAAAATGAAAGATTCGATTGCTTGTGTTTGTCCGTAATCGATAAACTCAATAACTTTACAATTAATTTCCCCTTTAGAAAGCTACTATTATTATCACCTTATTAGCTAGTATTAACAGGTAATTTATTAACAGGTATTTATATTAACAGGTATAATATTTTTTCAAATCTACGTTTTGAAGGGGTTGGAGGGGGTGATATTAATCGATAAAAGTGATTGGTGACGTTTTGTATTTACACCATTCTTGTAAAAAAATTGGTAACTAAATTGATCTTTAGTCATCATCATCTGCCTAGCCTTTTTCCAACTATGTTGGGGTCGGCTTCCAGTCAAGGCTGATGCAGATGAATACCAGTGTTTTACATGGAGTGACTGCCTATCTGACCTCCGCAACCCACTTACCCGTTACTGGGCTACACGATACCCCTTGGTAAGAGTGGTGGTCAGATTTTCGGGTTTCTGACTACCCGTAACGACTGTCAAAGAACTACAAATGACAACCGGGACCAACGGTTTAACGTGCTTTCCGAGGCACGGAGGAGTCTTGATATGTTACGAACGGTCACCTATCCACAGACTGAACTCGGCAAGCGTAGCTTAACCTTCGATCAACCCGTGTGGCTGTTTTTATTTAGCCACGAGCTCCTCTCAAAAAATTAAAACTATGTTGATTTTTAGTTTTAGAGAATCTAACGGCGATTTGTAGTAAAAGAGACAAAACATGGAGCTGTCCCCCTCCATGTTTTGTCTCTTTTACTACAAATCGCCGATAGATTCTCTTATATGCATAGTACTCAGAAGTCAGACCAGATTTCTAATTAATTTAAAACAACAATCAAAATTTTACTAACTAAATACACACAAAATGTGTAAAATTGAAATATAGGTCATCTAATGATACCAAACGATGAACCTTAACCTTACCTTTTGAGGTACGAATCCTTAAAAGTACCTGAGCGAACATTTGATTTTTAGATGTGAAACTAATATAAGTGAATTAAATTAATTCTGTAACACATGTTGATTTTGTAATTATTTAATTAATACTCTTTTTACCCGCTTATGTATCCAACATGATTTGTTATAGCTATGGTTGGATACTATAAGTTGGAAGTGAGACGGAACTTGGCGGAACCTGGTGTTTTTAGAGGGAAACTTTACAACCTAGAGGTACTGGAGTCAATAAAATTGCTCATAACCAATACCAGGCTACGTCAGGCTCCTAGAAATAGGCTGTTTGAAGTTCCAGTAGCCCGTACTGACATATTAAAACATGCACCGGTGGTTAAGGCAATCAAACGGATCAATATTATCTCGCAAGATTTAGATGTTTTTAGTTGTACATTGGCGGAATTCGAAAGGACGACACTTTCCTATTCGTCAAGATAGAAGTGTGACGTTAAGAGATTTTTGTTGTTTGATTGTCGAATTAGGTTAGCCTGTAAGGACAATTGTAACATGTATTTTAATAAATAAATAAATAAATAAATCATCATCATCATTTCAGCCGAAAGACGTCCACTGCTGGACAAAGGCCTCCCCCAAGGATTTCCACAATGACCGGTCCTGCGCCTTCTGCATCCATGCCCTTCCCGCGACTTTCACCAGGTCGTCGGTCCACCGTGTGGGAGGCCTGCCTACACTGCGTCTTCCGGCGCGCGGTCGCCACTCGAGAACTTTCTTGCCCCAACGGCCATCTGTTCTACGAGCTATGTGCCCCGCCCACTGCCACTTAAGTTTGGCGATTCTGTGTGCTATGTCGGTTACTTTAGTTCTCCTGCGGATCTCCTCATTTCTGATTCGATCACGCAGGGAAACTCCGAGCATAGCACGCTCCATCGCCCTTTGGGTGACCTTGAGCCTTCTTATGAGGCCCATAGTAAGGGACCAAGTCTCAGTTCCGTAGGTCATCGCTGGCAACACACACTGGTCATAGACTTTAGTCTTGAGACACTGCGGTATTTTGGACGAGAAGATATTACGAAGCTTCCCGAACGCTGCCCAGCCGAGTTGGATTCGACGATTGACCTCTTTCTCAAAGTTGGACCTGCCTAACTGGACTGTCTGTCACAGGTAAACATATTCGTCGACAACTTCGAGTGTAGAGTCTCCAACCTTTAAAGAAGAAGTGGGTGCGACATGGACATTTGACATAATTTTCGTCTTGTCCATGTTCATTTTGAGGCCCACTTGTTGGGAGGCGCTACTGAGGCCATCGAGCATTGTGCCTAGGTCTTCCAAGGTCTCAGCCATGACTACGATATCGTCAGCGAATCGAAGGTGAGTGATGTACTCGCCGTTGATAATGATGCCGAGTCTTCTCCAGTCCAGGAGCTTGAAAACATCTTCCAGGCCGGCAGTGAACAGTTTCGGAGATATAACGTCTCCCTGTCTCACCCCTCGCTGCAACTGGATAGGTTTTGAGCTTTGATCCTGGAGGCGGACTGACATGGTGGCGTTTTCGTACAAACACTTCAGCACTTCGATATATCGATAGTCAATTTGGCACCGTTGGAGAGACTGTAGCACGGCCCAGGTCTCGATCGAATCGAAGGCTTTCTCATAGTCCACAAACGCCAAGCAGAGTGGCTGGTTATACTCCTCAGTCTTCTGTATAATCTGTCGCAGCGTATGTATGTGGTCTATGGTGCTAAAGCCTTTTCGGAAACCGGCTTGTTCGGGAGGCTGGAAGTCGTCGAACCTGCGAGCGAGACGATTCGTAATGACTCTCGAAAACAATTTGTAGACATGGCTCAGAAGCGAGATGGGTCTATAATTCTTCAACAAGGTTTTATCGCCTTTTTTGAAGAAGAGTACCACCACACTTCCGTGCCATGCCTTAGGCGTTCGTCCCTCGAGTATGACGGAATCAAATAGCTTCTGAAGAGCTTTCAGTACCGGTGTTCCACCAGCTTTCAGAAGCTCAGCCGTGATCCGTGATCTCGTGTATAATTGTCCGTAGAACTTCTCGACCTCTTTCAACAGCTCCGGCTTTGACGAAACAATTCTGCCATCCTCTGCCTTCAGCTTAGTCAGTTGGCTTTGACCAACAGACAGATCCCTTGCGAAAACTTTTGAGCCTTTGTTGCTCTCAATCGCCTCCTTAATACGAGTCGTATTAAATTGGCGTAGGTCGCAAGTCAAGGACTTGGAGATCCATCTGTTTAAACGCCGATACTGAGCAGCATCTTCAGAGGACTGCAGAACCAAATTTCGTCTTTGTTCCATAAGTTTGTTGGTGAGGTCCGAGATCTTTTTGGTTCCTTTTGAACGACGGGTTTTGAAGATCTTAGACCCAGTCGTTTGGACAATTTCCACAAATCTGTCATTGTAATCATCCACATTTTCGCAATCTCCCTGGCATTCAAAGCGATGCTGCAGCTCGAGCTGAAAGTGCTCAGGGTTCTGGAGCTGGATAGGTGCTGGTCGGAGCGTAGACTTCATCAGTCGACATCTTTCGAGCTTTGTTCTAAGATTCAATGTGCCTCTTACCATCCGGTGATCGCTTCCTGTTTTTACTGAATTGATCACGGAAACATCATTGAATATGTGCCTCTTCGTCGACAGGATGAAGTCAATCTCATTTTTTGAGACACCGTTAGGATGCAGCCATGTCCACTTACGCTGTTCCGGTTTTCTGAAGAAGGAGTTCATCATTAAAAGGCCCTCCTTCTCCATGAAGCCGGCCAGCAGATGGCCACGTGCATTCCTCTTTCCATATCCAAATTGCCCCACTCTCAGCTCATTGTCGCTTCGTTTGCCCAGTTTCGCGTTAAAGTCTCCCATCACAACGGTATAGTGTGTTCGGGAGCTATGTATGGCTTTAGAGATATCCTCATACATAGTCTCCACCTCGTCGTCGGGGTGTTTCGAGGTCGGTGCGTGTACCTGTATGACCTTCAGCGAATACCGTTTGGTGATTCTGAGTATAAGGTACGCTACCCTCGTCGAAACACTCTCGATCTGGACCACGTTGTTGACAAGGGACCTGTGGACGATAAACCCGACACCACCCTGGGACAGTTGGTCGCCCTCCCGGAAATAGAGCAGGTTACCGGATTTGAGGATCATGGTGTCCTCCCCCTCTCTCCGGACTGCACACAATCCTACGATATCCCACCGTAACCTGCTCAATTCTTCCTCGAGTTCAGCAAGCTTCTCGTCCGTTCGCAGTGTGCGCGTGTTATACGTTGCCAGGGCCAAAGGTCGTCGGGGTTGGTAGCCTGGCATCTGCCGGGGATTCTTCGCACCCCTTGCCCCGCCGTTACCATGGCCGGTACCATAGCCAGGAATAGCGGGGCCGCCGGGGACTAGGGGCCGTTTCTTGGGTTTCCAAATCATGGGGGGTTATGCCGTAATCGCCACGCTTGGCAGGCGGGTTGGCGATCGCAGTTTGGTGGCTAGTACGCGGAAAGATGCTGCTGCCCATCCTCCGGTATTTGAATCCCTTAGTCGCCTCTTACCCCATCTCCTCCCGTGGGTGTCCCCACGGGAGGAGATGGGGTGGTGCTATTCTAGGGCCACACCACAGGCCCAATAAATAATTAATAAATAAATATTCTAGCGAAGTAATGCATATTGGCAGATTGTAATAACAAAACGTACGTTTAAGTTCAATGCTAAAAGTTCAACAACCTATTGATTTTCCGATCGAAGTCATCCACGATGGACGCTGCCGCCAAATAACAAATAATAACATAACGAGATCACACAAACGTAGTGAAACAAGTATGGGATGTATCATAGTACAGCATGCCATCTCATTCTATACGGGTTCAAATTCAATAAGAGTGACACAGATATGAGTTGCTTTTATAAATACAATGTTTAGTTGATTGATTGACATGTTTATTCTACGGAATCAGCCCCGTACGGTTTTGTTATTGTACTGTCATCCAAAGGTTGCCACCGGATGCTTGATTGCATTGGTAAGTCAATTATGTAAATAGTAAAAGTTTAGTGTCGGAACAACATTCGTTACGTACCTAGTTATATTATAGTGTAGGTTATGTGATGGACGCAAATATCAAAAGTATTATTATGTGCTACAGACATAACCGATCAAGTGCTAAGTAGCAGACGCTACAGAAAAATAATTGTTACAAGTGACAAACATATAAGTTGTTGGCAAAATTAGGAAATAAGTCTAGCTAGATCATAACCCAGGAGTGCTGCAGCGCCTGAGGTTATGTGTGCCAGACCGCTATGCCGTGTCGACTGCCAGGACCAACCTTCTGGCCGAAACACCACTGACCCGCACAATTCGTGCTATTAATGAACTTCATACCGACGCATGATATATTCACATGTCATTGAAGTGAATTCGAAATTAATAATATATATTTTTGTGTTTATAATACACATTAGTTAGATTATATGTTATATTATATTGTTGTACATTGCATCTTGTATATTCTGAATTTTTTATGTAGATTACCTACTTAGTTTTTTTGTAGTGTGTCTTTTTTATTCAAATTGTAAATAAGATAACATTAAGGCCCTGCTATCGCATTAGATACTTTTCTGCGATAATAGTTATGAGGAACTTTACAATTTTCAAGTAAATAAAAATAAAACTTGTAAGTAAAATAGCTGTCCATGCAATTCGCGTCTCATCCGTGAGGTGGAAAACAGAAAAATACACTTAAACAAATGTAATCGGCTTGCTAGGACACTTTTTGAGTTTTGTATAAAATTTGGATTGTTTCCTGCTATGATATAAAGCAACAGATCCTTAAGTTTTTACAGTCCCCGGTATCATATAGAGGTATGCCCGCTTACCACGCGGGTGACCAGGGTTTGATCCATCTTTGTACATCTATTTACCTGTTCAAAACATTCCTGTTTGTATTTTTTATTTTCTATGTAATTTTCCGGGTATGGGAATATCTGCGAACATAATGAACGCTCGTTTTTCTGTACAAGAAAGACTTGTCGCAATCCACAATATCAATTATTAATGTACCTTGCTATATAGTTACCGATCAAAACGTACGCACTCCATTACTGTGATTTAAATAAGAGTCATAAGACAGTAAAAATGATTTTAATGCTGAAAATACAATCTATAATGAAGTTGTGTCTCAAGGTGGTCTTCATTTTCAACTCGTTGAGCGCAGCAGTAAAACGATTGTCTTCTTTATAGGGGCCACAGGTTACAAGTTGTTGTTGTGTGATGTTGCATTTACTGATTTAAAAAAAAAACATACCAATAGAAACGGTTTAAAACAAAGAATCGGGGATGCATTAGCAATGATTTACTACGTCGCGCCGCCGTCGCGCTACGCCGTGCCGCTACGCCGTGCCGCTACGCCGCGCGCCGTGTCGCTGTAGCGCTACGCCGCGCGCCGTACCGCCGTAGCGGTTGCAGCTATAGTGCTGTATATCCATATTTACTAATATTATAAATGGGAAATTGCGTGTCTGTTTGTCCGTCTTTCACGCCTAAACCACTGAACAGATTTCGAAAAAAATTGGCAGAGAGATAGATTGCACCCCGGGAAAGGACATAGGTTACTTTTTTAATCATCAAACCACGCGGGCGGAAGCTAGTCGTCAATAATTATAATCTGCTTGCTAAGAGATATCACGATGTTTTGTCATATAAAGTTTATCTTATTATTGACAACACAGAAATTTAAACATTTATTACGAAATTATGAGTACAGGACAGAAAGTTGAAGCGGGCCCTGGAGAGACAGGACGGTAGATCGCACTTAATATCTTCAAAACCGGTATAAGCTAGTGTTTTGTTATATTAAAACTCCGTTCCACGCTGGACAAAAAGTTTGTAGTGCTACCAGCCGACGTACGGTCGACCGCACCCTAAAGATTGTTGTCGAGAGAATATATGTTTTTTTTTCATTAGTAGGAAAACTTGATTGAAAAGAACTCTTGTTTTTTGATGCCTGAGTTGGAATTTTAACCAACAAAAATGCTGTAAAATATTGCGGTTTTTATGACACCAATCTACAGAGTCGTTTGAAAGGATGATCGTTAGAATCGATTGTTTACGTCTCTAAGTGTACAGTTCTCGGTAGCGATGGGCTAACTCCAGAGTCATGTTCGAATATTGATTAAAAACAGAAAAACTGACAATTAGTGAACTATATTTTACGTTACTTGGTAACTCAAATGGTTATCCTGATTAAATCGTTAAAATAGTAGTGCTATTAAATACGAACACCAGTGTGTGATTGATGAGCTTTATTTTATTTGTAAACTCAAGATGGCCTTCATCAGATCCATCTTAAAACGCGCGTGGGTATGTAGACAGTGCCTTTCTAATGTGCACCGAGATAATTATTAAGGGATATTAAATATCTGTATACATAACACATTGGGTTGACACCTTTTAAAAGTAATGTTGCAGCTCACTACATTATCCGCACATAAAAGTTAAAAAACAAAACAGAGGGCGCCACTGGACGAACAATAGCACATACTGAAATATAACATATGAATTTTTGTATGTTATTACAAAAGAAACGTTTTGATGATTGACTAAAATATAAATTAATATTTTATATTTCAGTATGTGCTACTTGGACTGATGTCACATTCATTTTTCGCACTATATGGACACATATTGAGGAGCAACGCGTTGATGAGAGTCTATGCTTGAAATGATAAATTTGTAATGGTTTGATTTGTCTCAACTTGGCCCCAATCGATGGATGTGAGCTTGGGATTGGTTCTGGGAGCTTAGTACTATTATTTGATTGGAAACCGACTTTATGTATCGCTCAAGGGAGGTCTGGGAGATATCTGACAGTGGGACACAAAAACCTATAACAATAGATCATAATAAAATATCTGATTGAATTTTGAATAAACCATCACTGCTTTTCCCTTTTGTCATGCACGCGTGAAGTCTACGCATGCGTCCAGCGGCGACTTAGGGTTTGGGGAAGGTGTCTTCATTGTTTTATTGTTTTTATTAGTTTGAGAGTCTCAAACTCGAGCAAAATAATAAATGCTTTGATCTAAAATTTATTTCATTAAAATTATACAATTATTAATATATGAAGAAATAAAATAAAATAAATAATCATAGGGCAACAAAAAATTCATCCGCATCGTTGTCAACGGGAAAAGTGCCCAGAAGGCTGGCAGCATTGCCACGTTGAATGGCAATGCTGATTCTTTGGCCAAAAAAAAGGCCAGCCCTCTGGTCACGTGAAGAGGCGACCAAACGTTTCGCGATTTCTCGAAAAACTAAATGGGCACACGGACCCCATGGCCCTAGTGTTTCAACCCCAAACGGCTCAAACATATAACTTCCAGTTAGGTTGTTGTATTTTCGCCGTTTGAGGTTTTCTGCACCTGCAGCAGCCGCACCTGCACAATCCACCGTACTAGGAAGATGGGATGGCGCAAGGGTGTCGACACATGTTGCATCCCACACCAAAGGCCTACCCATCTTCTAAGGTATTATGGTCATTCCATCTGGTCTCTTACCATCGTCCCGTGCCAAACCACTGGGTTCTAAAATAGCTGGCACCCCGGCGGTGGCAAGAGCACGACGGATGATGTCATTAATACTGGCGTGTCGGGCTATGCGACCTGCACTTTTACTGCAGGATAGGCCATGGTGTCCGAGGCAATCGACTGCTTCACCGCATTGACAACGATGTGGAGCTCCGCAAGGAGCGCCCAGACGCAGACGTGTAGCGAGCCGGAAGGTAGTGTCACCCAGCATGGTGCCAATGTTGGGTGACGGTAAAGCCTGAAGCCAAAGGCCCGACTCCCACGTACCCACAGCCAGCAAGCGGGCACGCTCAGCAGTATTGGTGGACGTATTAATAAGATTATTCCGTACCAAACTGCAGAGCGGCTCATCCCACTGTCTCTGGGAAGATGGGTTCACGGGCCTATCTGTATCCGGGCAAGCCACTTTCCAGGCGTTCACCGCATCGGTCAAGCACGGAACTTCAGAGAAAACTAAGGACGGGGCTAAAATTTGATTAGTTAACTTCTCGGTGCTGTGGACAGAGGAGAGGAACGCCCGCCGGTAAGCTAATACTGGTAATTTTACGGACGCCGAGGCCACCAAAACGGATAGGTAGTGTGGCTTGTATCCACGCTCGGTCGTCCAAGGCCACATTTAAAATGGACGTTAATGAAGTGCGAATAGTTTCATCAATTTTTTCCAAGAGATGTGGCTGCTTCCATAAAGGGGAAGAGCGTAGAACATACATACAATTTGGACCAAAACAACAGTATCTAATAAGGGTAAAAGCGGAATGTAAGTTAATTTTGGAAAGTCTGTCCGAAATATGACGACACGGTTGACGCAGTGGTTGAGCCATCGGCTGCTGCGCCGCGTGTTGTGGGTTCGATCCCCGCACGGAACAAATATTTGTATGACCTACAGGTAGTTGTTCCGGGTCTGGCTGTTTGTGTATGTGAGTTTTAAATGTTTGTAAACGCACCCACGATACAGGAGAAATTCCTAGTGTGGGGCAACGTTTTCTAAAAAAAAGAAAAGAAAAAAGAAAAAAAGAATATCGTTGAAATTTTTAACTTTATTGAAAGATGGAAAACTGTCTTCTAAAATTGGGGCACCTAGGAGGTGTAGTGAGCTTTTTTCTAAATGTTTGATTTGTGGAGCTATTGTATGAAATTTCTGTAGAGTCGATTGTCTGTCGGTTATGTCAGAAAGATAGATTTCGCATTTTGAGGGGTTAAGGTCCAGGCCAATAGATTTAAATTCCTGTTTGAGAAATTTGAAGTCTTTTAAAACGGTGTCTACATCACCTCCTAGTGTTCCGTCATCTAAATACCACACGTTAAATTTTGAACTTAGTTGTTGGATGATTGGATGAATAGCCAAACTGAAAATGACTGGCCCGAGAGGATCACCTTGTTGGCAACCGACTGCAGATTCTAAAACGTTGTCCTTATACAGTAATTTTGAAGGGTGCCTATAACATTGCCATAAAAATCCATAAATTTCGGGTAATTCCTTTTTGACTTCAGCCAACAAAGTGTCCCTGTTTACAGAGTTAAAGGCGTTTTTAATGTCAACCTTGAGAATGACCTCACCTTTTTTACAATTTAAAAAGGTAGAGAGGGCATGTACGGCAGCCTCGCAGCCCCCTTTCGAACCAAACCCAAGCTGTAGGGGCTGAAATTTGGTTGTAAGTTTGTCGCTGTATAACTTACAACAAATTTTGGCTGCCGTACGTCTGTAGGTGCTCCCAACGGCAATGGGACGAATGCCACCATCTTTCTTGCACAGGGCGCAAAGATTCGCCCTGAACTAATCCTGAACTAATCTTAAAATTAAAATTTTGTACATGTTTTCCCATATTCATTGTTCGACAAGGAGAACATAAGATTAACGATCCGTATTACGAAAAATGTGGACATTAAATCTTCACAAAGATAATTGCGTAAGCTGAAATAAACTGTAGGTCATCATTATTATAAAAACGCAGTTCTTGTATGTACATATGTATGTTTATATGTAATCTGAATCCCGGAAACGCTCCAACGATTTTCATGAAATTTAGAAAAAGAGGTTTCGTGGGCGATAAATCGAGCTTTACAATATATACCGATAGTCGTATCAGCCAATAGATTAATAGCCAAGGGTCTCGATCAACACCTGAGGAGGTTCTTGTTAGGCAGCTGGATTAAGTGATTGATGATTGGGAGAAAGCAGTACTTCTGGACTCGCCTCTTTTTGTTAGGAGATTCCTCTCTCGGTAGCGCTGACCGCGCCGGTAGCTTGGGACCTGAAGTTATAAAATATAATAAAGTATTTGACAAATTCTATCTGCCAAGAACTTTTGTCTCAGGAGCGCGTGGAGGTAGTACCAAGTTGAAAGTTATTTTAAATACGTTAACCAACGGTCCCTTAGATCCGTTAAAGGCTCCAGTTTATAAACTGCGACCATTAACGCGACATTTTGATAATAGATGAAAACTTATGGGGTATTTCCCAATTACGTAGAATATTGAAATTTGGCAAGAAGCAAGGTTTTACAGCACAGGTAAAAGAGACAGTCCGATAAAAGTTCACTGGCAATTTTATAATGTAGTTTTATTTTCAAATTAAAATGTATTTTTTTTATTTGCTTAGATTAGAGCGAAGAAGTATTTTGCTGTGTAGTTCAAGACAATCAACCGCGCCGTTTGCGATGTTCACCCAAAAACACATATCACTGGTACGTCTTACTTCCAACGCAACGGTAAGAAATTATATCGCTTGCAAAGGTGTTCATAGTCGACTGAGAATTGCCTAGCCTTGACGTCCAAGTACCGCATAAACTTCCCCTGAACAGAATCAATACGATATTTGTATTTGTATCTCAAGATAGCCATCTTGAGTACGTTTCTCAAGTTTGTGAGCAATTTAGAACGTTTAGCGGTTTTAGAGAACGAAAGCTAGAACACGATCTAAAAATGAAGCCCAAGAATCAAAACGCCTTGTTGACAACTGTTTCCTCTAGTTGTAATTTATTATATTTAGCTGTATATTGTACGAATCTGTCAAGGTCTGACTCAAGCACCTCAACATCAGGTAATGTGTTTCTTGAAAAAAAAGCGTAAACTCTCGCGGTGCTCCCATTGTCTCTAAAACAATTATGGAATTCTCGATATCATAACACCATATTTTTTACAAATATTTCGTGAAACATATTTCATTACGTCACGACAAGTTCTTGACCAGTATCTTTCCTTAATGTTATGGTAGACCCATATTTCCACACGGGTGAAGCTATCACCACAGTTTTCTCAACAGCCGCACGGGTTGATCGAATATAATAATAATACATAATATAATACTACTCCGTACCTGCCATTTGTAGATCTTTTCTAAAATGAATAAAAGAAGTTATAGTAACATTACTGCAATAGTTGGACGTCTAAGGTTGTGAAGGTTTTGTAGATTGTATAAATGCTCCAAATTTTGTATTTTATTTTTTTGCTCATCAATAGTTTCCGCAGCCCATGCGATTACATAAATTTTATGGTTTACACCTAGGGCCTAGGCATGCCTAGGCACGCAGTAGGTGATCACTTACCATGCACTTGTTCTAAAGTAACATTCAGGTTGTCATAAATAAAATTCTTACAATAATGTGTAACATTTATTAATCACAGTTCAACATCAAAAAAATAATGATTGTTTGTATAAAACTACAAAGATATAAAATTGCTGTGTGAAATAGTGAAGAATTTACATTATATACAAGTACAAAAAAATACAGCTATACGTATGTAAGTGTAGTTAGTACACATTTTAGTCAGTTCCAATATTGAGTGATACAATTGTAAAAAAATTGCAAGTCAAGATAAAATAACCATAAGATTCACAACACAAGCATAATGAAAACAAGTATAAAGGGACGTCAGGACGGTCCACAATATCATTTGGATCCATGGTCGAATTTACTAGGACGTGGGTAATCGGGCGAGGAGAATCAATACGACGTGTTTCACACAAAGTATAATCAGGATCTTATTACAATGATTAATTATTATTAGGAACACTAAATCACTAGACACTCCACCAAAAACGTAGCGCGTATTCGTGGTGCGAACAGGTCGCCTCTCCGATTCGAACTGACTTGTCGCCCCGTTCGTTCTCCCCACACTAGCTCTTGGTGTTGCGTCAGAGCGAATGACAACCGATTACTTCGACAGATGGCGTTGGCTATATCCGGTTGACATTCACTCTTAATTAATCAAACGCGCCGTCACGGCCAGACTGACATTAGCACGTCCTCGTGCTTCTCAGTTTCTTTCAGCGCTGAGTTACTCTGTAACAATAGAAAAATAAAACCCGCTGGGATTACCACTTTCATTTTGCTCGTCCTATCCTGACATGACAGGTACACTGTCTCTATCTTTGGACATTTAGGGATCAACACACAAGCACACATAAACGCAAGGAATTACGTTTGACCTCATGCAAGCCAACTCTGGCCAAGGCGTCCCTTCGACCAGCCATCATCTCATATGATAACGTGGACCGGACAACCTAGCTCTCAACCCAAGCTGTCATCTCATATGACCACACTTAACCCAGAGAGTGACAGCGTCCCTTCGACCAGTCATCATCTCATATGACAACGTGGACCGGACAACTGGCTCTCTACCTGTCATCTCATATGACCACGCTTAGACATTCTAGTGGCAGTGATTAATTCTCATAAAACTGACATTACTACCCTTGAAGTTCCTCACGCTCTGACGCCGAGAGGGTTACCGAGCTTGCGGTTTCAGTATGACCGCTGGACACCGATAGTGTGTCACTATCATCATCTAATGTTAGTGTCCCATCGATCTGGCCCTGCTCCGCCGTCTCGGCCTCCTCCTCATCATCGTTCATCAATGAGGTAGCTATCTCTACCAAACCGTCATGGCCCCCGGGTACTAAACGCAGATTTTCGTGTGCATATTTGTAAGTTCGATTAGACCCATCAATGTTTTTCAGCTCATACCTATCATTTTCTAACACCTTGGTAATTAAAAATGGACCTTTGAATTTTTTGTGAAGTTTTGTCTGATTACGCTCGTTGTTCCTTATAAAAACATACTCGCCTATAGAGAACGGCTTTACGATTGCCTTGCCTCGATTGAATCTTTCTACTTCTGCTGAAGCTGCTTTCGCAATGTTATCAGAGGCGTTCCGTCTGATGGTGTCTAAGTCTGATCGGGGCTGGGGTTCGGAACCAAATACAATTTTTGACATACCTAACGATTGAGCTTTAATTCCAAACATTAGTTCAGTGGGTGAAAATCCAGTTACCCTAGATCGCGTGCTATTTATAGCTAACTGCACATCTAGAAGTTCATCTCGCCAAGTTTTGTTCGGGTCGTTCTCAATTATAGTGAGAATGCTTTTCAGGGTGCGCATTACGCGTTCCACCTGTCCGTTTGCTCTACTAGATCCCGTTGCGATGAGATGAAGGTCTATGGAATGGTCCCTACAAAATTCTCTAAATTCGGCGCTTATATAGCATCTGCCTTGGTCAGCTATAACACGTTTAGGTGCTCCAAAAAGGCAAACCGCTTTTTTTAGTGCTTTAATAGCACTTGCTGAATCTAACGAGGGGGTATATTCAAGGAGAACATATTTAGTAAAGGAATCGATAATTACCGATGAATATTCTTTGCGATCGCTTTTTCCACTGAGTTTACCCGTGATATCAATGTGTATGGTATGCCACGGAGTAGAAACTTTAGGAATCGGATGAAGTCTTATCTGGGTAGCACCCGACGGACCCTTCGAAGCTTTGCACACTATACAAGAATCTACAAATTTGCGCACTAACTTTGACATTTGTGGGAACCAGTACTGCTCGTATAGTTTGTCTAGCGTCTTTTCAGCGCCGAGGTGCTTAATCTCTACATGGACATGGTTGATTAAAGTCCAAGTGAGGGAGCGTGGTACAACGGGGAGCCAATAGCTACTTTTGTTACGCTCAATTTTCCTATAAAGTATCCCTTTTCGAACATCGTAGGTATGGGCAATGGCTTCAGGGAGTTCTTTGTTGTTGTGCTTGCTAATTAAGTCCTGTATTTCACTATCTCTCTTTTGTTCAACTGTCAGCCAACCCTGATGAAGTTCAACGAATTGGACAGACTTGTTTCTCTTGGACAGATCGGTATCGGGCTGGTTGGCAGTAAGTTCGTTCAATGGATTTCTGGAGAGGAAATCGGCATGTTCCATGCTACTCCCTTGCTTGTGGACAATATCAAAGTCATAGGCCTGGAGAAAGGCCCACCACCGATGGACTCGGGGTGTAAGATCGGTTTTAGACTTTGATGCTTTAAGAGAATTACAGTCCGTGAAAACTGTGAAGTGCCGTCCATACAGATAATGTCTGAAATACTCGACCGCTCGGACCACCGCCAAGGTTTCAAGTTCGTAAGAATGGTAACGAGATTCCGTGTCGGCCGTCCGACGGCTAAAGTAGGATATTACATGTGGTAGATTATTACGTCGCTGAATAAGGATTGCACCATACCCTTCTGAGCTCGCGTCTGTATGAAGCTCTACTGGAGATTTAGGGTCAAAGATCGTCAAGACCGGCTCTGATGTCAATTTGTTAACTATTGTTTTGTGGATCTCACTATGTTGGCTCGTCCAGGTTATCGGACCTTTTAGTTTTGTTAGGGGGTATAAAGGACCTACTAAGCGGGTATAATTTGGAATAAAACGCCGAAAATAAGATGCGAGACCTAAAAATTGACGAACTTGACTGGCTGTTCGCGGAGCAGGTACATCAGTTAGTGCTTGTACCTTCCTAGGATTAGGAGTTACTTGACCTGATCTAACGACATAACCGAGGAAATCTACTTCATTTTTCATGAATTTACATTTATGAACATTTAGAGAAAAACCCGCTTCAGATAGCGCTTTAAGTGTGAGGTCTAAACGTTCAAGGCCGCGCGTGACGTCATCAGAGTAGCAGAGGACGTCATCCATATAAGCCAATGCCACCGTATCCTTAAGCGTACCTAGAGCTCTGTTAATACACCTTTGATACACCGACGCTGCATTTCGTAACCCAAAGGGCATGGCAAGGAACTCATATTGACCCTCCGGGGTCACGAAAGATGTACGAGCCGTGCTGTCGCCCTCAGGATCTATCAAAATTTGGTGGTAACCTGATGCCATGTCCAATGAGGAAAAATAACATGCACCATGAAGACGATCTATCTGCTCATCAATTATTGGTAACGGGTAATGTTCTGGCTTGGTATTAGCGTTAAGCTCGCGATAGTCTACACACATTCTATCAGAGTTGTCTTTCTTTTTAACGAGTAATATCGGACTGGCAAAGGGTGACGTGCTCTCACGAATAACCCCCGCTTCTAAAAGATGCCTTATTTTATCCCTAACTATTTCCTTTTCTACCGGTGACAACCTATAAGGACGCCGCTGCACAGTTTTGTTTGGGTCAATTAACTCTATTCGCATGAAACCTGTAGAGACGCGACGTGTCGGTATGCCTTCTATGAAGAACGCGCGGTATTTTTGTAATAATCTGATGAGGGCTACTCTATGCTCACCTTGTAAATCTGAATCTATGTTAGTAAAATCACACTGACTCGATTTCTCTACAATGCTAACCTCCTTACGTAACGAGAATTGAATGCGCTCATTGCTAATTTCGACATTAACACACTTGTCTAAAATATCCCTGCCTAGAATAACTGGTTCGTTAATAGCAGCGTTGGGAACTACATGAAACAATACGTCTAATTGTATGCCTTCAACATTGATGGGGCTAAGTATCTGTAAGTCACACTTCACAACATTATTATATCCAATACCCGTCAGATGAACAAGTTCGTTACATATTGTACCCGGTAGCTTACTAGCCATGTCGGAAGTCACCAATGAACAGGCGGAGCCGCTATCAAAAAGAAAAGAAACGAGCTCACCCTTGGACGTGGTAAAGATGCCAGTTGCCGGCCTTCGCTCGCACAGGTGGACCTCCCTGGCGGCCGGTTTCTCGTTGCTCCCTTTGCGGTCTGGACACGCTGATGCGACGTGCCCTTGTTGACCACAAACGTAACAGGTAACAGGACGTGGATGGACTTGCGTCTTCATGGGCCGCTCAGCTGTATTCGTAGTTGCTTTAGAAACAGGCTCTTCGCGGCGTTTGCGACAGTCCAGGGCTCGGTGGCCTGGTATACCACACCGATGACACGATCCAGTAAAGCGTGGTTCGTTGTAGCGGCTTCTTTTGAGTTCGGTCTCGTTACTTTCTTGTCCTTCATATTTTTCGTTTCGATGAAACACCGTTGAGAACCCTTAGCAACTGAGCTCTGGTAGATACATTACAAGTCTGCAGCTCTCGGCGTATAATACCATCTTTTTGGCATAGCACAGAAGCTACAAACCCCGTGATGACATCTTCTGACATATTGGTGTGAGGGATGCGCTCTATCATGCTCCAGACACGTGTTGCAGCTTCACTTGCGGTTTCTTTCGCACCCAGTTGGAATCTTAATATCTCGTCGAAGTGATCTTGTGGTAGCATTGGTTTTCCAAATTTTGCCAGGAGTAATTCTTTTATTTGAATCCATGTTAACTGTGAAGTTTGTAATCTGGTCAAACACGTGGCCGCCCGTCCTCTCAGAGCGTGTGTAAGCGCTAGCAAAAGTTCCGCACCATCTAGTTTCCTACTATTCACAACTATTTCCGTTATCCTGCACCAACCTTCTATGTCTGCATCTTTTTCATCTGGGTCAAACCGCACTAGTTGTATTGTCATGCGGTTTGAATCTTCAGTAGGCGGCGGAGTCTTCAACAGGCGAGATAATAAAGCTTCCATGTTGCGTAGTAAATTGTGCGACGATGCCACGTTCGCATCGATATCTTCTCCTGGTGAATGCCCTTCGCATCCCACTTCTGATAAAGGGACGTCAGGACGGTCCACAATATCATTTGGATCCATGGTCGAATTTACTAGGACGTGGGTAATCGGGCGAGGAGAATCAATACGACGTGTTTCACACAAAGTATAATCAGGATCTTATTACAATGATTAATTATTATTAGGAACACTAAATCACTAGACACTCCACCAAAAACGTAGCGCGTATTCGTGGTGCGAACAGGTCGCCTCTCCGATTCGAACTGACTTGTCGCCCCGTTCGTTCTCCCCACACTAGCTCTTGGTGTTGCGTCAGAGCGAATGACAACCGATTACTTCGACAGATGGCGTTGGCTATATCCGGTTGACATTCACTCTTAATTAATCAAACGCGCCGTCAAGTAGATTAGGTTGATTATGTTCAACAAACCAAACTACAACAGCAAACAACAACATCGCCACTAAACCTCTAAAATGAATGGTTATTCTGGAGATTACAGGAAGAGATTAACTCGCACACCCCTCCAAAATTGAGAATGTTTAAAAGTATTTACACAGCGCTTCCAACACTCACACCGCATTTGTTGCTAGACTAGCGGCGTCATTAGTCACTAATTATAATTAGTCTACTGGAGCTACTACTAGTACTCCGTCTTTACTTAAAAGAATCACAACTTTCTTTATTTTTAGCTAAAATAGCTACAACTATTATTAACACGCAGTTTCGAGTCAGCTTCATTATTGTAAAAGTTCAATAAATCAATGAATAAGTAAGACTGGTGGCAAAACAAAGACCAATTGACCATCAATAAATTGATAAGTAAATTTTAGATATTGCGTAAAAATTATAATATGCGACACATTCAGGGTAGACTGTGTTATAGAGACTAGCAAAAAATTTACATTACACATAAGTTATTATGTAGTGAGTTATCTCACTACATAATAACTTATGTGTATCAATATCTAAATAATACATAACAATTATGGACTGGAAAACTTATGAAATGTCGATATTTTGAATATTCTATAAATTTTTATTAATTAAAAACTAATATTTCATTCACATATATGCAATTATACTATAAAACTAACTAGGTATATACATATTTACAAAAACAAAAAACAAAAAAAAAGCCGACAAGGACACTCAGGCGTCAAAGTATTCCTCCGCATCGCTGTCATCTGGAAACGTGCCCAAAAGACTGGCAGCATTGCCACGTTGGATGGCAATACTAATTCTTTGGGCAAAGAATGAGCCAGCCCTCTGGTCACGCGAAGTGTCGATCAGACGTCGAGAAATTTCTTTATAAAGATGACGTGCACTCGGACCCCATGACCCGAGCGTTTCAACCCCAAACGGCTCAAAACTGTAGTTACCAATAAGGTTACAGTATTTGCGCCGTTTGAGGGTCTCAGCACCCGCCGCGGCAGCGCCAGCACAGCCTGCCGTGCTTGAAACATGAGATGGCGCAAGGGTATCGACGCAGGTTGCGTCCCACACCAAAGGCCTACCCATCTTCCAAGGCAACAAAGTCATGCCGTCTGGTCTCTTACCATCGTCTCGTACCAAGCCGTTAGGTTCTAATACCGCTGGTACGCCGGCGGTATATATATATATATTCTATAAATATATATATATATATAATCTTAACAACAAAACACATCAAATACTTGGATAGGCTTCCAGAATCTTGCAGTATACCAGTAATAGTATAACAGACATAATTCTAACGCATGATAACGATACAGCAATAAAGAGCGAAATTAGGTACATTATACAACATGGTGGTGGTAATTTCATATTAACTTATATTGAGCACAAAGATATTTAAAAGATGACCACCAACGAACTTGTCAGGATGTTAATTAGGGACATTATCTAAAGGCAGCCGAGATTGAAGTTATTGCGGCCATCAACAGTGACGTCGAACAGAGTGGTAAAGCCTCAGTTTTATATGCAACCTGCAGCATCTCCACACGTTGCCACTGAGGTAGAGGTATCGCTGCCACACAAACACTACCTTATTAGGCGCACCCTCAGAGACATAATAAAGTTTCAATCCTTCATTATATTTCTGCACAACATTTATTCCAGGGCCGTAAAATGTTAAAAATTAAATTCTCTAATGCCGTAGAGCATTCAAAAGACTTTAAGAATGAATATGATGAATTTAAAAGGAAATTTAGTCAGTAGAAGAAATGTTATAGTATTGTTTCAATGTTGGATACATATTGATTGTTCATATATGTGTACGCTAAGTACACATATGAATATACGTATTTGTGTATTCCGACATTGAGCGTTTGTCTAATTAAATGAGGTTATTCATGCTGAATCCCACTTCGTATTCTACATAGGTCTGTTCAGCTACATCTGGTTCAACTGGTAGCCGACTTCTACATAATTTTGAAATTGTTAGGTAGATGATGATGTTTCATGAATCTGCGACGACAACGCCACTTTGATGACTTCGGACTTGTTTCACTCCCCATCTGCAATGTGCCAAAATCTTGACGTTCAGGTACATGTAAATCGAAAGCAATTGGTCAACATCATGTGACTTGCAATGTGTACCAAACATGTCATTGTAATTACTTCTTGGTAACGTGTGTAGATAATATAATATTAATTGATGATCACAACATAAAGCATTATTATAATATCGTAAAGGTTTTAATTAAGATTATGATCTTAATTAAAACCTTTACGATGATGTCGATGACAAAGCAACAGATCGTTATAAATTGATTTTTTGATAAAACGGCTTTTGACCCCTTTTGTCTTATAAAAAAAGAACAACATTCAAGTAAACAGTGAGTAATGTGATGTACAATGTGAAAAGCATTACTAATACAATATTATTATACAACACAATCAAACAACATAATACGTACCAACAATGGGGTGCTACATTATCTGGTCAAGGCTTGCTCTTAATAAAAGCCGAAAACAGCAACAGTACAGTGTTGTGGTCTTCGATGACTGTTTTCCCTGAAACGCAACGAAGGCTGGTTTATCTACCGTTCATATTCCCATGAAAATTAAAGGCTCATTGCACTTGGTTCCGAGTCGGAACCAAGAGCAATTCCGAGTTCCAACAGACGTATAGAAATACAAATCATATTTATTTTTCTGTGAGGAAAATTACGAGAACCAGGGCTACCGTCTGAAATTGTAAATATCTTAAAGTACTTTTATAGCAATCCAAGTAATGGTGTGCGGCGGGCGGGCACCCTGTCAAATCTTTTTAAATAAGAATTTTGCGTAAGACAGGGTGGTTTGAGCTCTCCCCGTCTTTTTCATATACTTAGTATGGCCATAAATACTTTTACAGTTTAAAATAAGAAAGATATTACATTTGAATTTGGAATCTGTCATTTTTATATGATGCAATTTTGAAAACTCTCCATACGCTTGGTGTTAGTCAAATGTTTGTGTACCGGGCTATTAATAGGTGCAATGAGACCTCCTCTGTTTGTGACAGATTAAGATCTGACCGTCCACGTAGTGTTCGTACGAAAAAGGTGGTCATAGCAGTAAGGGAAAGAATTCGAAGAAATCCTGTCCGAAAGCCAAAGATTTTATCTCGGGAGATGAAGATAGCACCATGTCGTGTATTTTAAAAGATGACTTAGGTGTCATCTTGAACGTGGACGGTCAGATCTTAATCTGTCACAAACAGAGGAGGTCTCATTGCACCTATTAATAGCCCGGTACACAAACATTTGACTAACACCAAGCGTATGGAGAGTTTTAAAAATTGCATCATATAAAAATGACAGATTTCAAATTCAAATGTAATATCTTTCAATCAAGTCATCAAGTCCTAACTTGCAGTCTGTAAGAGACGCACTGGTCATTTTTTTACTGATAATTTAAAAAAGAATAGGGTGGTAAAATCGAAGCAACTACTGAAGCGGTACGCAAAGGGAGGTCACAGAAATAATTGTTTACGGATGAGAAAATCTTTACAATTGAGCAAAATTTTAACGAAAAAAATGACTGTATTTTATGCTCAAAGCTCTAAGGAAGCTTCTCAATTAGTCGACAGAGTGCAACGTGGGCATTATCCGACTTCAGTGATGGTTTGGTGTTAGCTATGAAGGAGTGACCATATTTTTGTGAAAAAGGTACCAAAACATCGGCACAAGTGTATCAAGATACCATTCTTGAGAAGGTAGTTAAGCCTCTTAACAAGACCATGTTCAATAACCAAGTATGGTCTTTCCAACAAGACTCGGCACTGGGTCATAACGCGTCGTCCACGCAGTCTTGGTTGGAAGTGAACGTTTCTTACTTCATCAGAGTTGAAGACTGGCCACCGTCTAGTCCCGATCTTAATCCGCTGGGTTATGATTTATGGTCAGTTTTAGAGAATATGGCTTGCTCTCAACGCCATGATAATTTGGAGTCCCTAAAACAATCCATACGATTGGAAGTGAAGAATTTTCCCATAGAAAGAGCGCGTGCTTATATTGATAACTGGCCTTAACGTTTAAAGGACTGTATTGCAGCCAATGGAGACCACTTCGATTAAGCTTTTTATATTTATAATTGTTACATATTTATGTATTAAACTAACACACTGCAAAAGTAATAAATATTATTAGCAATAAAAAAAAAACTTCTTCGTGACAATATTTATGGCAAGACTAGGTATATACTCGTATAATATACATTTGTGCTAATCGAGGAGCTCGGCGACCACCATGTCGGTTGTCGCATAGATGTTGTTTGTGTTGATAACATTAGCAATGAGGATGACATGGTGTCACTGAGCGCCTCAGTTTGTGGCATTAGGAAACTTTTACAAATTTGTGAATCTTATGCATCATTATACATTAGGCCTCGACCATGTGGTCAAAGCTTAATGTAAAATGTAAAGAAAAGCAAATATTTTTTTTTTTTTTTTTTTTTTAAACATTGCCCCACACTAGGAATTTCTCCTGTATCGTGGGTGCGTTTACAAACATTTAAACTCACATACACAAACAGCCAGACCCGGAACAACTACCTGTAGGCCATACAAATATTTGTTCCGTGTGGGGATCGAACCCATAACACGCGGCGCAGCAGCCGATGGCTCAACCACCGCGCCAACCGTGTCGTCAAAATATGTTGTCCCTGAGGCTGGTACTGTAGTCTTTCTAGCGTGCCACCTATAAAGCTGAAGGGACATGAGTTGACTAGTTGCTGGTTCTCCATTGTCTCATACATGACGTCAAAAAGGTGCGCATAGTTGCATCTACTAAAGTAGTAGTACGAGTATGTACTAAAGTACACGCAACTCCAGCACCTTCGTGAGCCATGTTTGTGGCACCAAATCATCCGCCTTCTTGTAGTCTCTCCAGCGTTTCGACGGTCCTTTCGTCAACGACAAACCTGTTGGCTAATGGCAATACCAATGAGGAGTAGCTCCTTAGTACCGCGCGACCCATTCCTACATCCATTTTGAGAGGCCGACATGATAGAACTGTTGTCGATGTGATTTTTAATTTTAACTTTCAAAATGGATGCAATTTTTGGGTCACTACTACCTGATTTGTGGAGCAGGTGGGTTATTCCTGTCATTAGAACTGGGACAGTGACCCAGTCTCTAAGGCTGACTGCAACCAAGATGCTAAACAAGCGTGCGACCTTTGTAGCCATTTTATCCATTTATTGTGCAGTCCGTCCGGCTCTGGAGACTTCCATTCCGGCAGCGGGCTACATATTAGGGGTGGATGGTGATTGCCCCCATTTGTGGTATTGGATCGCATGCTCGTTTGAAATCCCGAGTACAATTACCCTTAGTGTGACTGAAAGGCACCAACCAGATGTTACGTCAGAACGAACACATGGTGTCATCACCAGGTCTGTAAGTGCATTTCAGTCATACCTTGCTCCGGTCACTCCCAAGTCCTGTAAACCCACCTGTTATTACTTTGGAATATGCGATGTTTAGTGTATCGCTTCACTCGCCGATTGTACCGAATAAATACGAATACGGCTTGCTCATGTATATAACTTCTTCTGCAGGAAGTCAATGCACTCTGATACCTGTGATATTTTGTGTCATTTTGAGAACAAAATGTTAGAACGCTCGCCTCACAAAGCGCATCACTTTAGAGAGAGTATTGCCCTCCCTGAAGCAGACAAGCTTACCGATGAGTGTTATAGCCCCATCGATACGATGCTCAATCCTGCACTGTCAAGCCAGTGCAGTTGGTATCGGTCATGTAGCTCTGTCATTACGAAATTTGTCGTGGTACAGCTAGAGCCACATAGTACAAAAATAAGTGAGCATCAGTGAGCTCCTCGCCGTCATCAAAATAGTTCAACAACTGCGACTCCAGAGCAGCCACCAGCGCTCTATTTTTGTTATGCATAGGCAAACGAGGTGAGCTTGGTGTAAGTGCAAGTAGCATGAAGCAATATATAGCTTCCAAAGCATTCATCAATTCCACATTGCATTGGGTACTTACATTTTTAACCTTATCACTGCCCTTCCTGTCAGCAAAACTAGATGTTAGTTGGACTGTGGTGGCACCACAATGTGCGAAGGGGAGGCAATGTCTTCCGTGGCCTGTACCTCCATCTGAAATGTACCGAATGCAATCTATTAATCTATCATAACGAAGGAAGAAAAAGGATGGATATGATAAATAATTAGTGAAAATACTAATATATTGTTATTGTACCCTACTTAAAGTTCTTGTCTGCAGTTTCGCTCATGTGGAGGACGGTATCCCGCGGGAATGTACTACCGGGAGCGTAAAAAGTATTTTATGTGCGAGGTGTGTTGAGATTACACCTGTGCCAAATTTTATCCAAATCCGTTTAGGCGTAAATACGTAAAAGTCTTACGTTTGTAAGACTTTTACGTTTAAATTTAATTTACAATGATGCCCGCGCATTTTTTGTGGAAGCACTAACATGACAAGATGGAGTGGACTCGTCTATTGTCTGCGTTAACGAGTGGGCGTCGACTCCTGCGCAAAGCGTCCAGAGTGAACCGTTATTATTATTATTTAGTTTTTAACCACAAGTATTACTAGCTAGGGAATTTTCTATGCATTATATGCCAAGTTCGGTAGTGCAGTCAATAACCCAAAAGGTTAAATTGCGAGATGCCCGTTCCAAAAATAATAAAATATACATTATTCAGTTCTGTTCCCAACTAAGGTCTCCAATATAGTTGAATTGTGTTTCATATTGACACTAGTGGCTCTAAGGCATCGTACGTGAATCTTTATTAAGTGCTTTTCAGTGCAACTTTATAAAATAGTGTTTTTTTTGCTTCCTTTGTAAGCAACAACAACATTTTGGTGTGCATGCCGAGTTTACCTGTAAGTGATTGTTACACTTTATTCTGTTTTTTACTTATGTTTCAATTGCTTGTATCAGTGTATATAATTGTTGGTGAAGCAAATCAATAAATCAAATGATTGAAACAGGTCAAAACATAAGTGGGACGGGTTTTCAAATCTGTGAAATCGGTGATGAGTGGGTCGGGTGCTTGTTGTTTATATACATGTCGATAACATGGCGATATTGCATTCCAGGAATATCATTTCTAAAGTCGTTATTAAAAGATAATTATTGTTAGATATGGCGGGAACAGATATTAACAATGACAACTGCGAATAGGGCGTAGCGTTAGCTAGTCATAAGAAATATCAACATAAAACAAAATTTAGTCTATGGATAGTGTCGAAAACGGCAGCTGCTCAACCTAAATCCCCCAATAACCCAAAACCAAATGTCAAGTGATATAAGTGTAAACAAGCGGGTTAGTACCGACATCACTGCATTCATAGTATCTCATAACAACCAAAACAAAAGGGAACCGACATAAAACAAATATAATTTACATTAAGTGCAATGCTTTGCTAAGTATAAGATAAGAATAAGCTCGCCCCCTACAACATGGGACTTGAATATAACCAGCCCAATGTGGGTATACTACAGGAACACCTCTGCTGAATCCTTTGGGGAATACAAGCGTGATGTTATGGTGATTAGTTATTATATTATATTAGGGGCGGCCTTGCAAGTATAATATAAAGAAGCGGAAGTTTAAAGAGGACATAAATGATTTTGGTTCATTTCTTACTCAATTTGCAATGTTAAGACAGTATTCGATGGTTTCGTCTTCAGATATAGCAAACATGCTGCACAGTAATCAAATGATTAGATTCAGAGTTTTATTAACTTACTTTCGAGTATTTACTGCACGATGACAGGACCGCTCGATGTGAAGCTTCTGTTTACTATGAGCCGCCACAGTAGCTGCTAGAGTGTTTCGAAACAGTTCGCCTGGCTGTTTTACTGAAGACATCTAGGATCTGAAAAACATTGTAAATTACATATTAGTCATGTAGTCATAAAATCAAAATCAAAATTCATTTATTCAAATTAGGCTGAGAATCAGCACTTTTTGAACGTCAAAGACGTTTACATAAGACAGTCCCCCAAAACGCCCACCCTTCACCACTTCCTAGTGTTTTTGCTGGGAAGAAGAAGTAGAGGAACAAACTCCCCAGCAACACGTCTGTCTGATAGGTTTGAAGAACCTGAAGCTATACAACACATTATGTCAAAAATAATAATTATGTCAATCATCTTTATACGTCATTCAATTAAATAATTTGCTACATGTTAGCTAGCACACACCAATATGCCAAAATAAATAAATAAAAAGTTATATATACCAAAATCGACAATTAACTCAAGCAAAGCCTGCTAAACTGAATACATAAAAAGCCTCCAAGGCAGTCCAAGGGCGTGCCCGCTGACATGTGCAATGCTGAATTATATCAATACAACTCATTCATACAATGTAATGAGAGGATAATGTCAATGAAAAAAAATACTTAAACTCGTACTGGTGCGAGATCACGGTATTAGCAAAAGCTTTTCGGTAGCCGATGTCAGTCCCATACATGTTTGGCTTTTCCATCATCGTAATCACCGATCGAATGTCACTTTGTCTAGGTGCTATGTTCATTAATAATGTAAAGTGCAGTTTGGTTAAGATATGTTGCCGCATGGTTGAGGACTGGCTATTGATTCGTTCGAGTTGAAAAGCGTAGAGTCATGTAGAAAGTAATTAAGTGAGCATACCTATAGACACAGCAACTGCCAATTCATCGTTATGGTAATACATATTACACGTTTCAACTAAATAAATTTACTAAAAACATACCAAGAATAGGATCTTATTAAAATAAAATTGATATATTCATTTCTTTACGATGCAATTTTGTGTAATAGTGAAATATTTATTACGTTTTTCGAACAATAAAAGTGTAACTCATTGTGACAGTTTTGCTACGAAACAAAACTTTTTTCCTTAGAGTTTTATTGTTGCGTCCTTTTGCTACATCAACAACGTATATAGAACATGTCGTGCTTTCAGAGTACGCCACTTAGCCCGGGACTCTGTATAGTGTTCTGGTGCTTTGTGTAGCGTAAAATCAATGTAACGGACGTGATCACCACACACGACCCAGCACGCGTCTGAATAATTATGCAATAAGCTCATGCTCGTAAAATAATTGGTTATTAGAGTGCAAAGACTGTTTCATTTATAAAGATCGTCAAATCAAAACACAAAGCTTAACTCATTACGACTATCGGATAACCGCTGTACGACAACGTAGTGCGTCAGGGAGGTGTCGTCTTGATGCTGCGGGGATTATTAAAGAGTTTCTTTGATGAGTCAGGCTTCATCGGAAATATTAGCCTGCCTTGCTCATAATTCTTATTTGTCTTGAATCCAGTGACTCGATGGCGGGCGTACGTGAATCAAATGGTTGGAAAAGGACAAAAGTTGAATAGAACAGGTTTTCAAATCATGTGATGAGTCGGATAATTATAGAGAAAGATAGTCCTTGGGTCTTCTTAATAACACGCTACGGATATAGCAAACGTGCTGCAATAAGCAAGTTATAAGATTCAGAGTTTTACTAACTTACTTACAAGTATTTACTGCCCGATGACAGGACCGCTTCATGTGAAGCTACTCTTCACTATGAGCCGCCAAAGTAGCTGCTTGAGTGAAGACATCTAGGATCTGAAAAACATATTAAATGAACAATCTTTTATAATAAGTACTGTCTGTCATACTTAAAACTCATACTCTTGCGTACCTTGAAACCTAGACAAGTGCTAATAGCTACTCGTGAATATTATCTAAGTACGCCATTATGTCGGTTTGAGTAAGTCTGTTTTCTTTTTTGGTTTATTTATAAAAAGGAGTCTTCAAAATGTAGGTACTATTTTCTCATACAAACTTCCATCCCCTAGTTTAAGGGGTTGAATTGTATAAGTTCTAAGCTTTTTTTTGTTATTTGTTTCAAGAAGTACCCTAAGAATTTTTATGATCATCAGTGAAACAGTCAGTGACGTAATCCGTGTTTTTATCTTCTTATATATCAAATTTTTCTTTTGTAGTCTTCTTTTTTTCAATGTTGAGACAGTATGCGATGGATACTTTTTTCATTTTCTTGCTTGTTGTAGTCCTTCGAGCTCGTCTTCGTCTGCAGCCGCTCAGCATTGCTTTGAACATTTTGCCGGAACCACTCCTTTCTCACTCTATCTGTAATTTATCGATATCAATCGTTTCAATATATAATTTTCAGTAAACAGCGTAGGTACTCAGTCAAAAAAGGTAAAAATGTAAATCAAGTTCTCTACAGTTTCTTGTCTAATGCCCATTAAGTTGAGTTTTGACTCATGAAACAAATTTGGGTCGAAGTCCATAGAAATAAATAATTATATATAGCGCCAGTCCTAACCTTGAGTTAGCCAAAATTTGATAAGCTTATCATAAAAGTGTTTAATCATTGTCAAAAACAACAATCTTCAATTGTTATGAATACAGTTGTATTCATAAAAATTGAAGATTGTTGTTTCATAAAGTTTTATGAACGTCAAAAATGACATTTGGCAGACTTCCTAAAACGCCCGCATTTCATCACTCACTTAGTGTTTTAGCTATATGCAATGCATTTGCAATAATATAATCCTAATAAAAGTAATCACTTTTAACACGATTCTGTCGTCTTTTTATCATACATTTGTTATTGAAAGTACGACATTCAATTGTGCGAGCTGTCTTAACGGAACGCTTTGCTGTTTGGCGAGTCTTAGTATGTAATTGGCACCATTTATCGCAGGTAAATATATAATTTACTTACTTTTTTATGGATTAGCGTTCTGCCTAAGTTATACTGATTTGATGAGTTGATGCATGATGCCACTCGCAGTACTCCATCTCGATGGTCAGTTCGTGCACTTTTGAGCATCACAAATACGATCTGTAATGTACCGAAGGTAAACGTGAGTAATTTGTTTAGATATAAAGCTTTAACATTTTTATTACTTGCTCGCTGATACGTATAAAGTCGACTGAGTAGCGTCGAACGTGGGATTTCGGAAGGGTGAAACCCTTCCACAATCAACAAGGGTCGGGTTTACTTGTGTTCAAGGGTTTTGCATTATTTTATGTTATACAATAGCGCACAACAATACTGTGGCGGTTATAATGGTCCACACAAAACAGTCATCTGTTTTAGCAGCTGCTTGTGAACTTAATTCCCCTATCTCCAAAACACGAATAATTAAAAAAACAAAAATAAGCATAATTGATGCTCAAAGATTTTGATGTTCAAAGTTAGCAGAAGTAAATATGTACTTGTGCTATTCCTGAAGATGTTATCGATTCAATTAATGATGGGTGCTAGGCACGCCGCTATGGTCACATACCCGCATGAAGTTGCAGTGTCGACAAGTTTAGTATTATCCAAACAAACATACAACCACAGACTAACTCAAAGCTTCCGTCAGCATTGGTACAAATCACAAAATAAAAAGTTTTAGACATAGTAAACATTTAGCTACGTCTCTTTCTAATGCACGCAATATTATATGTATTAAGTGTTTCTATTTCAGATAATTATTGGGTTCAATTTGATTTCCTTGCCAAGGTGAAGTTAAGGTTATTTAGTACGCGAAACAAGCTTTTATTAAAAAACTTAACAAAGTGTGTGTGGCTTCTGTTGCAAATACTGTTACATTATTTTATCAAGCGACATTCTTTTCGCGATTAATTGAACAAGATATTATAAAAAAAATAAAAAATAATTGTTAATAGTAGTTATACTTTTAACAATTTTTTTATTTTTTTTTACAATATCAAGTCAAGAGTTAACACTCTTGACTTGAAAAACTTGTACTATGTAAGCTAAGAAGTACATTCTTATTAACCGTTCTATTAATTACGAAGTTCGTGCAATAAATCCACATAATTCAAGCTCCAAGAGACCTAAGAACTTCGTATTTGATATTGATTTCATCTTGATAACTGCAAGAGTCCCTGAGAAAAAGGGTCTTGACAAATGGACAGACCGACAACCAAGTGATCATATAAGTCTGCCGTTTTTTTCCTTTTTGAGGTACGGAACCCTTAAAATCTCGAAAATAATCGCATTGTTGTATCAATATCGTTGAAAACTTAATGAAACTCGAGTGTCTCACGTCAGACACAGTTCAGCATGACCGACTTGCCGATGGGGAAACACGGTGGACCCTTTTACTGACCTCGATTGTTTTTATATTTAGTTACAATCACGTCAAGTTGAGTCGATAAATGTTAGGTTTATTGTTTTACTTGTAAGCTGGTATTCGTTTATTATTTTAAACTACGAGATCATTATTTGCAATCGAACTGAATTAGCTAGTGCACCTTGGAGAATGTATATAAATAGTTTATGGTAATAATCAATAATAAATACTTCTTTACAGACATTGCACTTCATCAAGCTTAATACCTATCTTGTATTTCAATTACAAATTCAAAGTAACACTAAGCTTCGTCCTTACATCATAAATATTTATAAACTGCACAATATTTACATTAAATGAACTCTGTTGGAATTTTATTTTATTCTGTTTCAGGTTATATCGGGGATTCCACAATTTATTGCAAGTGTAAACTGGTATGGTGTAATGGTTTTAACTTAGAATTTGCTGTGACGCAATTTCCAAGTAGTGTTTGTAACAAGATTGTCAGTTAGCTTCAACAAATTTTATGGCTATTTATAGGCTGTTCATGTAAATCTGTGTGGATTATTACTTTAAAGTTGAAACTTTCAACGTTTTTTCCCACTGATGAGCGGTTCTCTGTTCTGAGAAAATGCTTTATTAAATCATATTATAATTGATTTGTTTAAAAAAATATAACCAACTATCTTCAACAAAAGAAAACTCATAAAATGAACGTGTATGCGTTGGATATTTTCTATAAATAACATTTTTAGAAATTAATTTTAATAAAGTTTATTTGTCATGTCATGATGGCCCAGTGGTTTAGGCCTAGCCTCTTGTGCACGAGGTTGTGGGTTCAAACCTGGGCAAGTACCAATGTGAGTTTTTCAATTCATATGTACTTTCTAAGTTTATCTTGGACATCACTGACATCGGTGAAGGAAAACATCGTGAGGAAACCTGGACTTATATAATTAATATAAGTCTGAAATCCAGCTCCAGCAGTCAGGACTTTTTTACTAATCGATAACACCCTCAAAGTTTGCAAACAAAGGCTATATTGCCACTTCAGTGACATCAAAACCAATTAATTATTGATAATTGTATACAAGTTTTCATTCTAACTGTAAAAAACATCACGCTCGCCTTTCCTGAGGAGTCGGGCGTAGTCGATTTCTATAGGCACTAAGATACTTTTCTATCGAGTTTTTTCAAACATAAGTACCCCTATTCACCTGTCATCATATCGAACCCACTTGTTCACCGCTTTTCACACTATGATTATGTCTTTTATACGAGTATACTATGAACTTTATTTTACTCGCGAACTTTCACTTTCACTAATTGTTTTTGTAGGTTTTTTCACACCGAAATTAAAAGTACGACTTCATTTATTAATTTCACAAGTTTTGTATAACACTATGTCATTTTGTATTATTATCAGAACCTTTCACAATTGTTTAGTATACCGAATCAAATAAGCTCGTTCGGGTGTAGCAGATTACTAGTTATTTGAGGAGCATTAGACTCTTCTTGGGCGACCACTCGGGCCCCAGGAGGGTCTAACACTGTTTAGTTTCCGACCGCGCTCTGTCTGTGAAGTGAATCCATGGTTCGGCGGCCGGCAGACTGACTTAATTATACGCATGCGCCACCAGACGATAAAGCGAGGGGATGAGGCTCGTACTCTAATGTATACCTATAATATAAGTTCTAGATAATTCCACAAGTAAAGGAATGGCATTGGTAAATTCGCCACACTTATCTGTTTTCATAAGACAAAAAATAAAACTGACTAAAAATAAAAATAAAGAACTGTACCCAAACCAAAACCACGTCGATATTTCACCTGTTTACGAACGGAGAAGTTTACCACAATGTTTAGGTCTGGATTTAATCAAGTTCTGCTTAGTACCTGCATACGTATCCGTAAATACTTTGAACTCTTATTGTTATGATTCCTATGAAGACATTGTACTACTTCAGCGCCAGGAAATATAAGTTGGTTATTATTGACTGAGAATTAATATGAAAAACCACTGTCAGACTCATTGTTTATTTAAGAAAAGTGTACCAATCGTCGACGGTTCAATTGCTAAGAAACTAAGATCAAATTCAAATATCTTTCTTGAAGCATTCGTAAGACAGCTCCTGCTGACTCAAAATCCTTTTTTTCTAATATTTATAGCATACAACTTGTTCTTGCTTCGCACGGGTATAATCTGCTGATGTAGTGACATGTCGAAAATCTAAAATGCTCTAAATAATGTTCAAAGCCGCATCAAAATCCATTGTTATGGTTAAGAGATCTCAGCGGTTACACAGATGTCCAAGTATTTATTTAATACTTTAAGCACACAGATGTACAGAGGCGGACTTAATGCCATAGGCATTTTCTACCATTCAACCTTTGGGTGATGCGGAGACAAACTGTGGCAGATGCAATTTCTTAAAAGAAAAGGGAAAAGAAATATATATATATATAGATTATAAACTGTATATATATATATACCTACATAGAACATATACACAAATAAATATACATACACGACTATACATAAACAATAAAAACAATTAATGGGAAAACATTAGCGCTGTGACGAAACCACTGCCAACTTCTTACTTTAACTTTAAAGGCCAATCCAATGATTACTTGGGGGAGCGCATTCCACAGAGAAATAGCTTGGACGGAGAAAGAACTGGGGATGAAGTCAGTACGGTGAGTCGGGCATTGAAGAAGACGGTTATGGGAGGAACGCAGTTTTCAGTTGTGTAGTTGTGAGTACACAAAAGTGACTATCAAACTCGAATTATTTATGAAAATCAGTCATCATCACATAATTCATCAACATCATCATTACACAACATATGGAGACCCTACACATCTATGAAGTTTTTTCAGGTAACTGTTTGGTCGGAGTGCCGGCTGTCTGCCGACTGCCGATAAAATTGTGCGAGTGTCAAACTGGATTTCGTAGATACTTCTGTGTGCAGACCTGTTGTGTGTACAGTAAGCTTTGTATGTGTGCTTGAGACTGATCAAAGAATAATTCCGTCAAAGAACAAAACGCTAACTGCCAGTCGTAGTTTCCTAAAAAATAAAATAAACGTAAAAATGACTGCACTGTAAATAGAGCCTGTAGGCTCTAAGTTTATCAAGTCCCCACAGGCAAGTCCAGTTGAGTAGAAGTAGCCAATCGCGAAGGTTGAACTGCAAGATGACACTTCCAAAATTGAATAGAGCCAAAGGAGTCATAACATTGAATATGTATGTGTGCATTTTTCATTTTTTGTGGGAACAGACAGAAATACGTAATAAATCCACACAATGTGATAGTAATGTTTTTTCACCCCATTTGAATTTAATGGAGATGTGAGTCATTCATCTTTTTAAGTTTCATAATGATAATATAACACAAACTGACCTTATAGTGGAAAGCTAATTTCTGGAAGTTTCTACTGATCTGATTACAAAATCATTTCTCTGGTAGAAAGCTACACTATCCTTAACTGCCACGGTATGTATGACTCATGATGAAATAAAACTGTACTTGGGGAAAGTATCTCTAGGTTCAAATGAAGATATTGACTAATAAACATACTTCATGTATTAGTTAAAAATTATAACAACATGCTGTTTCATATTAACACATTTAAAGAGCAGGAGTATCTTAACATTTCTACACGGAGCTGGGGGAAGTGAAACGGTTGGAATAGGTAGAGTTGGATCTGAGGAGGACTGTAGAGGCGGGCCGGCACTAGCCGGGGGGTGCAGAAGGATCGTACGTCCCCGCGACCCCCGGAGTAGGTGTAAGATGGAACACCGGGGTGGTTTTTAGTCAGTAAGAGTCTGACAGACCCCTTCGCCCCTCCAGGGCGGAGGATATCCATTAGGATTATCCACTTCGAATAAAAAGTATATTTGCGAATTCTCTTTGTTGTGCACACATTCTTAAGTCGCCGGAACCATGGCCAAGCTTCGGGCCAACGTGTATATCTGTCAGCTGCGGTTAGGCAATAAGTAAAATTGTTGGAGAGTGGCAGTGGTCCTATGATGTCGATATGGAGATGACAGAATCTGTAAGATGTGATCAGAAAAGACTTGAGTAGTGAAATTGTGTGTCGAGTCACCTAACTATGCTGGCCTAATAGCCATGATTTCGTCCATTTTCGGCAGTCTATATTTTGACGACCGATGTGGCGCGGCGGGCGAAGGTCCGCTTGCGACGCAAGAGGTTGCGGGTTCGATTCCCGCCTTGGGACAAATGTTTGTACGATCTGCAAATATTTGTTCCGAGTGTTCTGGGTATTTCCTATGTATAATAAAAATATCTATCTATGTAATGTGTAGTATTAAGTATATGAGTCATCTAGTACCCATAACACAAGCTCTGCTTAGCTTGGGGCTAGATGATGCTGTGTGGATTGTCCAGCAATATTTATATTTATATTTATATGCGGCCAAATGTATCGCTCGGCCACCAAACGTAATGTTGCCCTCACGCCTGAGTGACTGAGAACGTGCGATCGATCGAAAGCTGCTCGACGAAAGGGTAAGGTGAGGTATGGACGAGGTCTACCTGAAGACGTGTCGCAGAAAAGCATAAACCAGGGGCTTGTGGTCCGTAAATACCGTTGTGTTTTGCATTTCTAGTATGTGCCGAAAATATTGAACCCTCTCATTTATTTATTTATTTATACGGCATAGCACCAATTACAAAACATATACAACTAAAAGTTCCCTGTAATAGGCCGGCCACCCAGACTGTTTTTCAGTTAGCTTTTTGCTAAAGTATGCGAGGGGTTGCCAGTTGCCGTTGCGCCTATGTGCATGCTGGACGCATCAGTAAAAAGACCTAGAGGACCCTCACAATTTGGGTGTGATAATATCGTAATATTGGCCAGGCTCTTCTAGCAGTCATCAAAACATTGTTCAAGTTCTGGCATCCATGGATATGGTTTAGCACCTTTGCTATTGGTTGCCGCGATCGCGTCTATAACTGTGGATGAAGTCAGTACGGTGAGACGGGCATTGAGGAAGACGGTTATGGGAGGAACATATAATTCTAGATCGATTCCAATTCGATTTCTATTTCGTAAATATTTTATGCAATATAATTTTTTATTAAGATATGATTGAGGAAAGGTCTTGTGATAAAGATAAATACCTGGGCTTTCAATGAATTACCTGCATCTGACACAATATCATTGAAACTTAATGATGGAAAGTCATGCGACTGAGTCTGTGAAGTTCTCATAAAACAGAAGTAACATAGCGACAGAAAATCGTTATTCCTGAGTCCCCCTAATACTGTGTCAAGTGAAAAAGAGATATCTGGTTAACTTAAGAGAAAGTGAGAAAGAAAACACAAACCTTCAAACACAACTGTTCTACGTTCACACAGAAACCATTGCATTCACGGCACAGTTGTTGAAGTAACCGCACGTTTATCTGGTTTTAATTCCTCATAAATTTATTATAACCTGTTTTTTTTTGTTATTTAATACATTGGAAGTTGGTGAAACGAGGGATTTGTTAGTTGTTGGTATTTAAATAAAGTTTTGTCTAAGGAATGTGAAATGTTAAAACAAAATGGCGCGTGTCGTATAGGCATTCCATGTTCAATTTATGAAAAGTGTTATGACCGTTCCTTCCGTTGACCTGATGTGAAGGTAAACTACAAGAACTGAATGATTTAAAATAGGTTAAGAAACCCATGTGGCATTTATTGTTTTTTCTGTAAAAGTGTATTAGCTAAGCAAATGCGAAATTTTTAATTGTATAAAACTACATTTAAAGCACATACCTTTATGTATTATCTGTGTGTTCATCACGTGCCAACATGAACACTTTGCGAGACACGAATCCTGATACATTATAAAGCTTATTAAAATTACATTTATGTGTATCCTTGCGATAAGTGCCCAACAAAGTGTTAAAAGATACCTGCACGCGTAGCATGATCACTCTATAATCTATTCTACCAAGAATACACAAAGTTCTTTCCTTCCAACTTGACATCTCTTCTACCCCAGCACGGGGCGCCCCATGGACTGTAAAGAATATGAATCTGCTCTGGCGGTCAAAAGGTTAAGACTGAAGAAATCTTTCAACAATCTGTTGTCTACTCTTCCGTCGACAATACCCGTTTCGATGGTGGTCATGCTACGCGAGCTGTAGTCTTTATAAATCATTTTCATGGCACATTTGCTTTCACAACAATCAGGCATAAATAGTTCGAATTGTTATTTTATAATTAAGTTTAATTCTTTTAATATAATGCACACCTACGCCCAATACCCAATACCATGTGTTGAAACTGCTCCTCTGATATCGGGTGTCGGGTGTACCTTGCTATAGAAACATGTTAATTCTAGATCGTGAGAATGTGTTTTCGCCGTGGTAAGCGGTGCTGAAGAATGTCGTCGTGGCTCGCTGGCACCATGTATTCAGAATATCTAATTAGTAAGTTATTTAATAAAGAAAAGTGTAAGAAATAAAAAAAATAAAGCATTGCCCCTTGTCTTTTATTAATTTATCACATGAACCCCGGTGTGTCCTCATTCCTCTTTGATGACCTATGTGGCGCGTGTGTCCTCATTCAATACGCTAAAGCTTGGGCTTAAACTGCATAGCTAATGAAAACTAGAAGTACTGAATATATTTGCAAACGTATTGTTGACTGTAGGCACAGTTATATCTGCAGGCAATAAGGATGCGACAATATTAGAAGTGAATTAAATACTTGTCGACTTCCTGACAAATGGCGTGGGTTCATTCAACATACAAACGCGTAACTGCTCAGTTACGCGTTTGCATGTTGATTGTCAGCTCAGCTGCAGCAGCTCTGCTGTAGGTAACAATTCGCATTCTATGTGTTCATTGTTTTCTACAATGCTATCCCGAAATAAATGTGAAGAGTGAATAATATGTAGATGAAGTGAAGGCGAAGTGAGCTGTCATCCCATACATTAGTATGGGAATCATCATCAACTCTTAGCATCAGCTAAGAGTTGACAGTTCACTACACCTACATTTTCACGGGAGATTGGTACTGAATCGACCGGCTGGTACCGTGAAGATTTCGAACCTCGGGCCGTCGCTTTCCCCGATTGGCCCGATTTATAGGACTCATGTTGTTCAAATGTTTTTTTGTCATGTTCTAAAAGATATATTTGTACACAACCTCTCCAAAGTGGTAGCAGTAATTGATGTCCAACGGATTAATAATCAAGGTAGGTAATAAGTCAGGCGTAAAATAGACATAAAGTCATTAGTAACATTGAACGGTATTACTATGCAAATGTTTAACTTCTTAGGTCGACATTGGTTTATTTTGTATTTTACTTCTAAATCTTTAGTGAAACTTAACAAAAGCTTACAATAATTAAAAATGCCCCTGGTTAAGCAATGCCATTTCTTAAGCTCCTCGAAGTGTACCTAATACCTATGTGTGCTTGTGAAATTATTAGACATCCTAGTATTTTATAAAAGCCTCTACAGAACAAAATATCAATCCAGGGTTATGACTAAATATTGTTCATCTCTGTGCGTTATCATCAACAAACCTTGGTCTTTAAGGACCCGTGCCCATAGGGTGCCCACGGGAAACTATCACTATGCCTCCGTTGTCCAACCATCCATCAGTCCGTCCACTCATTGTTTTTTTGGAAATGGCATCTCGCAGTTCATCCATCAGGGATATCTTCTGCTTAACCGAACTTTCTTGAGGGAACTTAATAAAAAATTAGGCTTTCAGCCAGTGCCTAAAAACTTAAAAGCTAAGCGACCATTTGCTAAGGGCACCCCCTGCGGAGTACGAGACTCGGCTCAGGACGTCGCTGGGAGAGAACAGCAAAGGGGCGGGCTGGATCTAATAGATGTATTATTTAAGGGACTAATTAAAACAACTACTGCCTCAGCAACGCGGGCTAGCTCAAGCAAAGGGTTGGGGGGAGGGCATTGACGGGGTCTATTGCTCTCCTGGAGGAGAGTGATAGGGTCATCAGGCTCTGTCAGTGTATGTCTGGGTCTACAAACTTTACTAATTCACGAGGGAGTGTATCGGGCAGCCCATGCCACTAAGGAGTTATGGTGTTTGATAGAAACGTCCATGAAGCGCTGAGTGAGGCTTCATGAACTGGTTTATCGTGGGGATTTTGAGATCTGCATGTAGTCTCATTTCGGACATAGAAGAGGGTTCCCGTAACTTTAGAAAGGAACTAATTACTAAGGAAAGAAATTAATATATGCATGTGATGCGGCTTAAGCGAATAGATACCTCGCAAAACGCATACGTCATGATAAGACGGATAACCGAGTGATAGGGGCGCATCTTGCACCTGAGTGTCAATTTCCTTTTCTCGATTGCACCGCCTTAATGTACTTAGCGAAGGTGAGGTGGTGATCTAACCAGATAAACATTGATTTCAATAAAGAAATCTAAACAATCCGATGTTTCTTTAGGTATCGGGCAAGCCAACAACTGTTACTGTGCTTCTTGATCAAGAGTTTTCACCAGCTGATGGACTGTTGAAGAGGTAAGGTTTTAGGATTAATATAAGTCGTACGTACGCACTTCGTAACAACAAATCAAATCCGGATTTCCTTTGCAAAAGTAAAAGTATTTTGCGCTCAAATTGTACACCAAGTTTTCATAAACAACCAAGTTTTTTGTTGATAACAAACCTCTTAATGGGTCATTGTGCTCAGTATTACGATCAACTTTTAATTAAAGACCATCACAGATGTCGCGGAAAAATATATTGATATTGTGACTGTTCCTAAAATAGCCCTCGCTAATAAAAATTTCGTTTTTCCTAAGTCTAATAATAAGGTGGACTTCCTTCAAGGATAAGAGGCTGTGCTCTGCCATCCGCCACATCCCTGTACAGCCGTCGTCTGACTAGTTGCTATTAGGATCAATATCAAGGGAACACTAAAGGAAAGGCTGTCCTAAGGATTTCAATAATAATGGTTTATTATAATAAAATAAATAATAGAAAATCACACCTTTTTTCTGGGGATACAATATTTATGGTCCTACATTCGTTGCCCAGAATTAGGTAAAACCCAGCCAAACCTAATCAGACCAATTCAACATTTTATCTATTATAATTACAGTTGTGTATGTATGTTATAAAATTGCCTTCTCTGTATGAGAAGAGGCCTTTGACCTGCAGTGGGACAGTAATAGGCTGGTAGTTTACTTTTTTTTGTTATTAATTTACTTATTAAAAACAATATTTCAGAGTTATATTGTGAGGGGAGATAATAGGAGTGTTACGCTTGAGCTTGAGACATTCAATATTTACAGCTACGTTAACAATAAACTATTAACGCAATAAAGTGACCTGAAACCGCCTTACATCGTCTGTCTAATACGTGTACTGTTAGACCTAATCATTAATCGAATTCTAACAGAACACGTTTTCTAAGCTCTTTTGAATGTCTAACTCAACCCTAAGACCGATTAGGTACTGCAAAGTCCAACTGTTGTTGAGAAAGACAAGTTTTGAATGGTTCTAAAACGCGAACTATTGCGGTTCAACACCCTTTCGGAAGCCTCCCCCTTTACTAAGATAATACAAAAGCAGCACACACACGTAGACTGAGTCCGTAGTAGAATTCGATATGATCGTTCTTGGTGTACGCCGAAGGGATTATTCATCACTTCACATTTCATTAACTTTCCCATTCCGCAGATGCGGTGATCTAGATCTCATGTTTCGCTTTAAAGTATCTCTAGTTTAGGCCTACCAGTTGCTGGATATTAATCGAGCGGGGACGGTCTCTAGCGTTCTCTAAACGGTGGTTTTGGATGCTTAGTGCAGCCTTAGTGAAACCTACTCCCCTCCCGGAAATGCGCGTACAACAAGCCCTACGCAAAGTATTCTGAGCTAGACCTTCTTTAGGGAGCAGTAATCATCAGTAACGTTTGGTTGGTCTATTATGCAATAAGAGGTTTGCCATATAGCCTAGGTTGGCCAGGTATGAACTGTGCTTGTTTACGGTTTTGCCTTCCATGTCTGTGTAGCGTCAGTTAGAATTCAATAATAGACATCAGTCGGGTGTGTAGGTGTACAGTGCACAAGTATGCGCGTACGTAAAGTGTGGCGGTAGGCTTTTTCCGTTTCCCTATAACCAAACGCAGTGACGAATAACTACCAAAGTATGGGTTAGGAAGTGGACACATAACACATAACAATATTATACTATACGACACATAACACATGATAGTATATATCGTACAACATGATAAGATAGAGAGATAGTTTCCCTACGCTGGAATATATGATTATTAACAGATCCTCTACGATACTTATAACTACAACACGAATCAATCTGCAAGAATAATCTTACATACATCAATGTGCACACTATTGCTAAGGGAATATAAGTTAATTAAAGGCCATGCACAGTCAATGTTCCCACACTTTTGCTCAATAGGAATGCTGCCTTTTTTTGTATAATGTCTCAATTGTTCTAAGGGTCCTTTCAGGGCTCCAGTTATGGGCACCAGCCGTGGCACTTGTGTTGTCTTTTGGTTTGTTAGATTTCACATGATTCTTAGAATTTGTAAAGATATTGCATTTCGGACGGCACATGTGATTTGTTATCCGTAAAATATAAATAGAATGGCTTCCTAAGAGACTCATATTACAACTTTAAACTGAATAGGATACTTTGTTATTTATCAGGGTAGGATTTAATGTATTTCCAAGTGGGCCGATACCGTATGACGATGTTTAAAATAAATAACATAATTTGTTATTTAATAGGAATACAGACAGTCACACTAGTTTTCTCTCTTTTGAGCCTCTGAAAAGGACCGTGTCGTGTTAGTTAAAAAACCAAGGGCTCTGAGCTTACAGCACACATTGATGTATGCTACTTCTTTACACTTCGAAGAGCACACAAACCGCAGAGGCTATTCGACTCAGAGAAAATATATGATATTAAATTTTTATAAACATCATAGTATTGGGCATATACTCGGAGTATTGGTATTATAGTATTATCATAGTCCTGAAGTTATGCATGATACAGGCACCGTATGTTTTGTACAAGACATTATTTTGCTTTGCACAGCTTACAAAACACTGAGGAAGTGCAAACCAAAATTCACAAGGATTGTAAGGGTTGAAGAGTTACTAAAACTATCGATATAACTATTATTACACAAGGACTATCCTGAATTGACTAACTTCTCAAAGGTGAAGCTTGCCATTACTGAGTGTTATTGCGTATCACTCATTCAAAGACTACATGCTTCAGAATTAAAATTATAACTTTAAGATTGGGACCTTCATTGGGTATATTGTTTATTGCGTCCGTATGCGTATCGTATTGGTATCGTCCTATATATAAATACGTTAAGGTTACTAAACCACTCGACAATACAACATAGCAATGATGTCAACCAATAAAACCAGTAGTCTTTGTACAAGTTTGACGACACAGTTGGTGGCGCAGTGGCTGAGCGATTGGCTGCTGCGCCGCATGTCGCGGGTTCGATCCCCGCACGGATCAAATGTTTTTATGGCCTGCAGGTAGTTGTTTCGGGTCTGGCTGTTTGTGAATGTGAGTTTAAATGTTTGTAAACGCACCCACGATACAGGAGAAATTCCTAGTGTGGGGCAACGTTTTTTTTTTTAAATAAATTAATAAAATAAGTTATTAAACTAAGTGCAGCTTCTTGAGTTCAGCTCGCACCATTTACGTTTCCGCATAAATGTTTCAACCAAACTGTAAATCACCAAACAACCTAACGAGAGGAGTTCCCACAACAATCCTTAACGCCGTCCTAGCATCAAAGGTTTCGCTTCCGATCTTACTAGGATGCCAGAAGCGCGAAAGCGATGGTTCAACTATCTGAAGCACGTACGTAACGTGACGTCACAGATCGATAGAACCCAACTAGGGTGGAATTGCACACATGCAAGCCTCACCGACGTTAATACACACCCACATCAATACCTTGACACGTTTCAAGCCTATTCGTTGTACGGGGTGCTAACATAGTTCTGCTGCAGTTTGCATCACCGTATTAATTGCATTTTTTATCCTATATTCATTGCAATAAGGACTATTATGTACGACAAACTATGAAAACAAGAATTTGTATCCAGCTCCCATAAGTTCTGTGTCCCTAGTATTTTAGAGGATGCGACCTCGAATCTCATAGCATCATTTGTTCGTTCAATAATTTTCGAAACAAAAAATACAATTTACAACACGCATATGGATGGATTCCTATACATAACATTGAAACAGAACTATATTTTCAATATAGAAACCTGTACTACATAATATTATTATAACAGGGCAAAGTTCAGGTCTGGAAAATAATTGAAATATTTGATACATTGTACCAGAACGCTGATTAATAGTGGCTAGTTATACTACTACGATTTATTTTAGGGAATGTTAAATTCGTTTTTTGAATAAACAACAGTCTCTCACTAACGTTTCACTTATTATAATAATCTATAAATATTTATTATTTAAACGTTAAAAAATTAAAAGAAAACAAAAATACCTATGACATTGTAGAACTTATTTTATGTATTCAGAACTAGATTGTTGTGAGGTATATAATTTGAAGTAGTCATGAAACTAGTGTCTGACTACATTTAGTTTAAGACATTAGTTTCATCATCAGGGGTAAACGTGTTCTTGAGTGGAGACCGCGACTCGGCACATGTAGTGTAGGACGCCCTCTGACCAGGTAGGATGACGACCTGCGAAAGACTGCAGGCAGATGCTGGATGCGGCAAGCTGAAGACAGGGCGCTATGGCGCTCATTAGGAGCGGGCTATGTCCAGCAGTGGACTAGTATAGCCTGATGATGATGATGATGATGATGATTAGTTTCATGAAAGTCTCTTTGCCAAATTCCATAACGATCCAATTAGCCGTATACGTATGTAGACGGAAAAAAATAACAAACAAACAAACAAGTAACAGTTTATAATATTAGACCTGAAGGTATTTTCGTAGCACACACTCGTAGAAGGGCGACAGAGTCGTGTCTGTGCCGTAATCCAGTGGAAAATAAATAAGTTATTGTGAATCCTAGCATTGGACTTGAGCGTGCCTTTTGTTTACAGATATTTAATGTATTGAAATATCATGAATTAAATATGGTTTAGGTACCAGAAAATCTACGGCCTTCTAATCCAGTAATAAACGAAAGTCTGTGAAAAACTTATTGAAAATTGTGTAGGTATTTACATTTTTCACCAATAGATTATATTTATGTAAATAAAAATAACTTCTTAATAATAGACTATTCAGTTATAGAAGTGAAAATTAATTATTGGATCGAGTTCCCATACATACATTACCTAATTAATGTCCTTTTTCAGTAATGGTCTAGAGCAAAATAACTCATTTTGTTAGATAGAATCCGTGATTTGTAGTGCAATCATCTTTCGTTGGAGCGCCTTCTGTCGCCTTTCATCATATTTCTATGACGACCTATGTGGCGCAACGGACGAGGGTCCGCCTGCGACGCAGGAGGTTGCGGGTTCGATTCCCGCCTTGGGACAAATGTTTGTACGATCTACAAAGATTTGTTCCGGGTGTTCTGGGTATTTGCTATGTATAATAAAAAAAATATCTATCTACGTAACGTATTGTATTAAGTAAGTCATCTAGTACCCATAACACAAGCTCTCCTGAACTCAAACATACATTTTGAAATGTTTGCAAATGAATGGAAGGTGATATTGTCGGAATGTTTGTATTTTTGTGAGAAGAATGCGACTGTGTTCAGTAAATTATATGTTTAAATAGAGTAATTGGCTTCGGCCGTTCTTTTAAAAATAAATAAATAACTCTGTGTGTCTATCACTAATGCTTGACGTAAACGTAACGCCACGTGATTTCATCATTCCCTGACAACTTATCGCAAAATAATCAGTTTAATTTTTTATTTCACTGACATCTTAAACAACACCTTTCTATACAGCAAAAACTACAACTGACTATACGACAACATCTACAACAGCTTACTTACTGGCCTTGAAGGTTGGAAGACTCTACAATACCTGTCAGTAAGATCCAAATTTTCTTTCTTCGTTTGAAAAGTCAGACCGGAAATAACACCAAGGGAATAGGACCATACATCACGATTGAGACGGAAATAAACTAAGGGGTTGAAATTGATGACTTTGGATGTAATAATATTGTTGAGGAAGATAGGCTGCGGTTTCTCTGTTCCTACTTGTAGTTTTGGATTGAAATCCTAGATATCAGAGCACAAAATAGCACTGGATTTCGTACTTTTTCTTGAGACTTTATCATCCCTTCCAACCCCTTTAAAGCATAGTTATGAAAATAAAATCATGGCCGTTATTACTCGTTGATAAGATTTAAAATGTTCGTTAATACATGACTGAATTAAAAAGAAACGAACCTACTATGTTGCCAATATATATAATAAAATAAAATGATGATCGTCAGCCTGCCTGTATAACTTTCTGTGAGCAGCTGTAAGTATGCCTCTCCAATCGCACGCCATTCAACTTGATCTTTCTTTGGCTAGTCTCATGAGGTGGGAGTCTTATTCTAGTCTTATTCTACGAGTATATTATGCAGCGGTTAAATTTTTTTTAAGAAAAAATATCTGTAAATGCTGATACGATTACATTCATTTATGAACATACATGCACTAAACAACAAGAAAACGTATGAAGCATCTAAAAATACAGCACCACATACTACAGCAAAACTGTAAAAAACGCATGAGAAAATTTAAATGTGACAGGCTAAGTTAGTGCTTCCCTTCCAAATCTATCGCCACTGGCTTTTCCTTCCGCAGCGCGCCAAATAGACAAAAATATTACTAGGAGTGCAGTTTCACAAGGAGCACTAACTAAAGAGAGGTTGACCAGAATACCATGACCTGTGAACTAACTCGAGACCGAAGTATTTTAGTTCTGCTTCGTAAGAGCAAGATAAACTGGATGCACTGTACAGCACACATACAGCACCACTACACGAGTTAAGTTACAGCAGTGAGAGCTCATCCCCGCGCTATATCCTCGGGTGGCGCATGCGTAACATTACTCAGTCTGCCGGCCGCGGTACTTAGGTTTCACTTCACAAACTGAACGCAGGCCGAAACGAGCCAGAGGCAAAGGGCGCAGGGCCCGGAGCGGTCGCCCTACGTCCCTTGTCTCTATATAAATAATAATGAATCCGTTTGAACCCAATGGGGTTTGATTCGGTTGACAAAAAAAATGTGAAAGGTTAAGTATGATGATTAAAACAATATTACAGTAGACAAAATTTGTACAGTTGATAATTATAAATTCGTATTTTTATTACGAGAGTTTCATCCCCTAGATATTGCGAGTGATAGCGTATGTGTTAAACTAGTCAGTCAACCTCAGTACTGCATATTATTTTAATAAGTTGAGTGCAGCGGGGCCAGCACGGCTTACTGTGGCTTCAGAAAATTTCTCACAATTCGGGCGATAAAACCATTTTGTCTTAAGAGGAGAAATCCATACAAAATGCCAAAAGGCATTGGGGTTTGCGGATTCCAAATATCTAAACATTTACCTCATAAAATATCTATACAAATATTATAAAGCTGAAGAATTTGTTTGTTTGTGTAGTTGAGCACGCTTATCTCTGGAATGGTTTGAATGAAAAATATATATTTGTGTTATATAGTTTATTAATCAAGGAAGGCTGTAGGCTTCATAAAATTACGCTGCGACCAATAGGAGCAAAGCATTAATGAAAACTGTTGCAAAAACGGGAAAATATGTTCCTTATTGAGCGCTTCGTAAATGGTTAAAGTTACGCAAAAATCATGTATGATGAAATTGTTTTTCTTTAAGAATTTAAAAAAAAATATGCTGAATATGTCTATCTTCTAAGATTGATTCTCTGTAATATTTTTTATGATTGCCAAATTTGTTCGAAATGAATGCGTTATTTTCAAATGAGTCTTATCAACATAATGTTAATCCTTATCTAAAGAAATATGTTATTCATTACAAGTATTTAACTGTCATCAAAATTGTCCTTCACATCACTTGATTTCAAACAATATATTAGGAGATATCATAATTTTAAAATAACTCCGCAACAAAATAGGTACCACTATGTTACGGCGCAAATATGTTTTTAACAGTGTTCTTTTTAACGACAAAAATATTTTTTTTTTGGATGTTCCAGGTAGGTCCGGCAAGACTTTCCAGTTATTACAATTTGATATTGGCAAAACTTAGGTCTCAGGTGAAACTCGCTTTGTTGGTAGCATCTTCGGGTATCGTTGCGACTCTATTAGCAGGTGGACGCACAGCTCATTCAACTTTGAAACTTAAACTTAAATCTATGTGAGATGAATGCACCATGATTCATCGAACTCATGTAGTGGTTCTAGATGGGACGTTTGGAGATATTAGAAGCTGTAATAAAATCATGGGTGGAATCACTGTCATGTTTGGTGGAGATTATTGACAAACTTTACTGGTGATAGTTAGGGGAACCAGATAAGAGCAGACCATTTAAGTAGCAATGCAGACAAAGAAAGGTAACTAAGTTCTAAGAACCTACCTAATGTTAATATCTAAAAAATCTGCACACTTAGTTGGCAATAAAGATTTTGAATTTGAAAAAGCCCATGCTTTATTCACACTTAATGTATGTACATGATTTGAACCAAGTTCATACTTAACTCTGCATAGCAATGGTTATGTGATATTACGATAAAAAAAAACAGTTGTTTGGCAATTTTTATCGGATGTCTGGACGAACTTCACACGGTGCCTCGCTACCTTCGTAAGACAGTATTGATCTAACCAGAGCGTACAGTTTAGAAGTACCAGGATCCTATGAAACACGAATAGGTTTTCTAAACACGAGGAATGTTACGTCGTAGCGGTCTCGCCATAAATGTTAAGCATGAGCACTATTAGAACTCGCTATGATATCTTACCTATGGTGAGCGCTTAGCATATGAAATATTAAAATAACCGTTTCTCTTTATTATAAAAGCAAACTCTTCCAATCACAGCCAGTCGCAAACCTATTCTTTATAGAACAGAAATTACTCACATTTCCATGTTTTCACATAATAGAACTGTCCGTAGTTGTTAAAATAATAGTTACCTATTTTCTACAAGAAAGAACACCAGAATGAGGACTACAATTATGAGGTCACAATATCCAAATGTATTATACAACGGTGCATTTAAAACCTCACGATTAATACAAATTGTAACCAAACAGTATTAAGGCATAAACGCTAAGACTTTTTAACCGTCGATACTAATTGATAATTGTTATTATTCTGTGTGTTAGATTTTTCACAAGACAAACCATAGACATGTTTTTAATTTGAATAAATTTAGTTGTGTTTTATGGTCATTTTAAATGTTCAAATGTATATAAAATTAAAAAAAATATGTCATCTGTATTAAAACCTGCTCCAATTAGATTTAATTTGTATTATAAGTAGATTATAAGTTCAACATTTTTGCATGCCAAAGGGCAGAATGCACTTAGAACTAAACATAATTGTAACGACTCACCGAAATACATACATTAAACGCAAATAAGTTATTCTATTTTATTCGATTCAGACTGACTGAACGTTATAAAGATATTTACAGTTGAACTAGAAAAACTTTGCACTTCGTTATTTTCTCTTTTCCAAATTAACACGAACGTCGAGCCTAAGAGTCACCCTCAAGCTGTTAGAATTTTACTATTTTATTTTCAAAAAACACTACAATTATCTAACAATGCCATGGTTATACAAAATTGGCAAGTGTTAGCATGAAAAATAGGCAACAGTTTTATAAAAACTTAAGAATCCGCGTCGGCTTTGCAAGTTTGGAAATATCTTATAGATTAAAGATTCTCATAAAAGATCCAATACAATTCAGTAACATCTGTAATTCCAAATTTTGCAGTAAAATTTACAACAAAAATACATACTTTCTAATGTCTTGGACATTAAAAAAAAATACAATCGAGTCGTTCTGTTGGGGTGATCTTGCAACTTGTACAAGTGTTCTAAGATAAACGATGAATTCTAAATGCGCGTACTATTTCTGGTCTACTGTAAGAACTTCATAATTTAACTGGAGTTTTTCAGTAACAAAACGTATCGTTTATTTTAATATCTTAAAACTTCTATATTCAATCCACTAATTACTAAATATTTGAAGCATTTAACTAGTGAGAGTGACACACGATGTGAGATAATGTTTACCCGAGCTACGCCGGAGCGTATGGGTGTTGCCACCTCGGGCTGTAATGACTTCTTAGAGCCGGTTTTGCAATCCATCCATGATATCTTGGATATCTGACTGGGGAGTATTGTGCCACTCATCTACCGCAGCCGTCTTGAGCTCATCTAGAGTAGTAGGGGCTGCTACTCTTGCTTGGACACGTCTTTTAAGGTTGTCCCACCATGGTTAAACTTGACCCTCCTGACCGCATTAAGGTACTAAGTGACGGATCTAGAGGAATGGCAAAATGCATTGTCATGCATTATAGTAAAGTTGTCACCAATTATTAATGGTGCGAAAAAGCGGTCTTGAACTACTTCCTTCACGTATTTTTGAGCGTTCACGCTACGTATATCGAACACAACAATATAGGTTTTTTTTTTGAGTGACAAACCCTTAAAGAACTCTACAAACTTGTATTTAACAATATTCACACACTATGGCAGAAATAAACAGGAACTGTTAACACGTTAACGGATCGGCAACAATTTCAAACAACGACTAAATTCCAAAAACGCTTCGGTGACACAAATTAAGGGGAAGGAAATAAGGGTATAAGTGTTTAGGTCATTGCTAAAGTGCCCACTTGGCAAAAATAAAACAGGGGATAAGCCATGGTTAACGTAAACAAACAGGGCGACGATAGATTAAGTGGGTTTGAGTGTATACGTATGTTACCTTATAAAATACACCATGACGGTTCCTTAAAATAGTGGTTTCATTCAAAACTTATCCTTTGAGATACTGACAACATTTAAGACTCGAATAATAAACGCTACGATTCTCTATATGTATTACTTAAGGCTGCTGAATTTTCCCTTTTTCAAATAGTGTTAGTTAGTCAGTTTCTCTAAAGAGGAAGGGCCATCAACACGACTTAATTAATCTTTTTCCCGGAATCTTAGAGACCAGTAAGACAGGGCTCTTAAATGCTCAATCATTTCTAGCTTTAGGCTTAAGAAGCTTTGAAAGCTCAACACTTACACAATAAACAATACAAATAAACAATTATACTTACGACTAACAATCATGTAATCAACAACGTTATTCCCAGCATACAGGCAGAATATTAATAACGTGCTTCAAAGAACACTAAAAGTAACAAAATAAAAAAACAAAAAAACAGTCAAAACGTAACATAATACCATGTAAAAACAAAAAAAATATATTATTAGAATCTAATTTCAAATAAGAATCCTTGTACTGGGCTAGAATTATATTACAATTTGATTGAGGTAAAGCACACATACAAAGGTTGGTATTCACACATAAGTACCTACGAAATCCAGTTCGGTGCTCGCAATATTTCTACGGCAGTCGGCTGAGCGTCGGCGCTCCGACCGGTAGTGCCAACGCTCAGCTGATCGATAAAACTAAGTTGACTGAAAAATTTCATGACGTATAGGGTCTCCATATCTTTTGAGATTATGATGTTGATGAATAATGTGATGATGATTATTTTCGTAAATCACTCAAGGCTGCTGAATTTTCCCTTTTTTAAATAGTGTTAGAGTCAGTTTCTCTGAAGAGGAAGGGCCATCGACACGGCTTAATAGATCTTTTTCCTGGACTGGTAGAGACCAGTAAGACAGAGGTCTTAAATGCTCAATCATTTTTAGCTTTAGACTAAAGAAGCTTGGAAAGCTCAACACTTTATATTAACAAAAGCTAATCGCCATCTAGGTTAAGTTAATTAATTTAACAATTTCAGGCTATCACACTCGTCATATCTTATCTTGATTTTTTCAAGTTGTTTAATTTTTTTTTACAATTGAATACCACCAACGACAACATGTTGTTTCTCCAAACCAAAATCATAACAATATCTTGGTGAAAAAGTCACGCATATTATACACATTTTAATGGTAGTTTCTAGTGAGTTTTTCCTAAATTTGCTTAACTCAGAGATTATCGAATAACTTTGCAAGGCTGCTCCACACTTTCTAATATTTTACTTATTAATGTTACTGGCCCTTTTGTTCATAAAAATACTAATAAATTGCAGTAAATCGTTGTAGCAAAATATTTTACGCGAACATATGAATTAATTTATTCACAGTTCATAAGTACGCTTAAATACAACTTAATAAATGTATGTGTAATTAAGTCGCATTTCATATTAGGTAGTGCACGACTTATGTAAAATGACAATCAATAACGCAAAAATATTTTCGTATGAAGACTATACCGCCATCGTCTTCACTGGCTCAACCTGGGCTGTAACCAAATCTAACGCAGAAAAAGGTATGATTCGGGTAGCCTCATGGCTAAAAACAAATCTCCCTACATTAAACACAAGCAAAACAAATTATATCTGCTTATCAATTTATAAACATGTCAAACCAGAAGCTTGAATTTTAACATTAAAATACATGGGTGTAGGAGGACGGCCTATCACGACTGCAGTTTTCCAACCATCAGTAAAGTTAACCACTTCAAGTATTTAGGTATAATGTTGCACTAAAGCCTGTCTTCGTATCCTCAAATTGAACAAATTACTGCTAGAATACGAACATTTTTTTGGATATTTAAATCACTACGACACATAGCCCCGAGGAGTGTCTCAGCAAAAAATCTTCTCTATTAATGGTATATCTCGGTGGTTCAATCCGTAATCATATATTGTATCTCCATTTGGGGAGGCGCGCGTAAAACCTGTTTCTTTGATGTTGAAAGAGCGCAACGGACATTAATAAAAGTAATGTACTTCAAAAAAAGGACCGTTCCCAACTATGAGCTATACCATACAAGTAACTTATCATCAGTCCGAAAATACACATAATACTAAAAAAATATAAAACCCTACTACCCCTACATGCTAATGTATAGTATTTTCTAAAAGTAGAATTTGCAAATATTCAGAAGGACAAACGCTCGTCTTTCTTATACAATAAAATTAATAAACAAACAAGAAATACAGACTAAACCGTTTAATTAAGTGCATAAACAAGTTACCATCCGAAGAAGTAGAGATTCTTATATTAAATATAAAATATACTTCAACCGTATAAAACAACCACACAGACACACACACACATACACGCATGCAAGTTTACCTTTTTCGGGGCCAATGTCTGAGTGTTATATACAATAAAGTTTTGTATTTTTCTTTCTTTCTATATTTTGACGCGACAGTCACTTCGTGCGGCGGCTGACTTCGGATTGTAATAAACTAAACTCAAGTAGCGGGAAACTAGTTGTTGGACTTGGTAAATTTATTAAAAATGGTAAATGAAACAAAATATCTTATCTTCGTATAAAATATGTTATAAAACTATGGCAGATTTAATAATTAAGAGGACTACAAGACCTAGTGACCTTAAGTTGAGAAATGTTAAGAAAGAAAACAATTTTAAAAACGTATTTTGTTTATATAATATTTGAGAGATGCTCATTGTTATTACATCAACACATTCCACGTGGTTCTCTTCAATGCGTTCGCTTGCTAACCTCCAACCAGACCCCAACGGCGCGAAGCATTAGGAGCACATGACTCGCCATGACGTTAATATTGCCGCAATGGTCAAGGTCAAAGTGTAACGTACCCTTTTTTCAAGGCGATGAAAGGTTCTGAATATCATTGCGGTTCTATTATATAAACGTGTCTTTTTTTACAGTTAAGAATTATAAGACTATCAGTCTTTTTATTTCGAAGAGAGGGAGAGAAGAGCTTGAACTTCAGTGCGTGGTAACAGACGCACGGATCAATTAAAGGTTCAGCTACGCGTAGCGGAGTCACTACATGAATGGGTCACTGTTTGTTACAACCTAGACTCTTCCGTGCCTCGGAAAACACTTTAAGTAGTTGGTCCCGGCTGTCATTTGCAGATCTTTGAAGTAGTTACGAGTACTCAGAAGCCCGAAAGCCTAATAACCTGTCTTACTAAGGGGTATCGTGTTGCCCAGTAACTGGATTGTGGAGGTCGTAAGCAACCTCTCCATGTAAGATACAGGTACTCAGCTGCATCTGGTTCGAATGGAAAAGGACTGGGAGAAGGCTAGGCAGATTAGTAACTCAATTTAATTCGTTGTTATAACTTGGTAAATTCGTGATTCTGTCTGTATTACACATTGTTGATCAACAATCTTAACTATAGTTAAGTCGCAATAAAAAGTACTGTAGTTACAAACCCGATTTTGTTTTATAGACAAGCAATAAGTTATTTATTATAAGTTGTAAGTTGTTTGGGAATAGACTCGCTCCTTTTAACATGGGACTTAAACATAACAGGCAAAATGTGAATGACCGAATTATACCTCTGCATAACCCTTCGGGGAATACACGCGTGATGTAATGTGTATTATTTATTCACATGAGTGATATTAAAAAATTGAAAGCACCTTTTATCCAGGTCAAACAGGCAATCTTCCAGTAGACGTTTACGCATCGGTTTCATATCAAGACGCAATCAACAAACGAAATGATTTTTAAAGTTACTTTCTCAGTAAGTTAGAATACTATTTGACCGAAACTTTTTTACATAGTTATTATCTCTACTATTTAAAATCACAGATTAAATTTCAGTGACAATTCTGCTTGGAATTGTCAATGTCATGAACTCACATATTCGCCTGTCATGCTTTTCTGTATCCAGCAGGTTGATTGGTCAAAAGAGAGTAAACACTTTTCATTGTTAGTATGTTACGCGGGCGAGAATCCCTTTGATAATAAACTGGTCCGAAAAGTCCAGTAAAATCTCGGTTCGTGGTCCACTGATACTAGGAGCGCAGAAACTGAAAGGAGGTTAGAATTAGAATTATTCTTACCACCCTTCACAACAGGGCGGGCTAGGTAGTACAACTGCACGTGTTGGTTTGAAGCAGTAAGTGACAGCAATGTACAGAGTCCATCGCACAACAGAGTCGAAACTAGATAAAAACGAAATAGCATCATATTTATGAATGCCGTCCTCCGGTTTGTGTGAATCGTCCGGAATACTTTAGGGTGTGAGCCTCATGTCTAGCTATGTCGTGGGGTGGCGCATGCGTAAAGCTAGTCAATTTGCCACCACCACGACGAGGAGCCAGTCTGCCGGAATACTTGGCCCAGAGCAGACTCCTACTACTACGGGGAATGTTACGGAATGAACACGTCTTCATGAGGATAACGTCAATAGAGATACACTAAAAGGCATACCTATTCGTTTCAACTTGAATCGTAGCAGGCACATATTGAGGAATACATCGTGTTGTTGAAGAGTAACAACAAATATTACAAGAATACCACGATAATACTTATTCCACTCAAGTCAATCTAATCGATTTTCTCCTGTGACGTGGGTGCGTTTACAAACATTTAAAGTCACATACACGAACAGCCAGACCCGAAACAACTACCTATAGGCTATACCATGCAGGAATCGAACCCACGACACGCGCCGCAACACGACACCAACTGGGCCAACCGTGCCGTCAAATAAATAATCAATAATCATTGACAAAATTTTAAGAAGATACTTTGCTTATCTTAACATTTATTTAAAATATTAATGTTAAATAACTACTCTTATCCTATGAACCTGCATTATCTTTCAAAGTTTAAAAGAAAACGGAGTTGTAAATGGGCAGATATTTTGTTTCTTACAAATCACTTAAGGGATATTAAGTTCTTTTGATAGAAAATTACAATAATTCAACAAATCCCTCAAAAAACTGCTTTATATATCTTTAAAATAATATCAAACCTTTTACATTTATGTTGAGGGTTTATTCTGTTTTATCAGTTTGGTTCAGGGACCAACCATTGAAACGGCCAGGTTGGTGCCCGACCAAACACTGCCGCAAACTGGATAGAACGCTTAGATTTATACGCAAGTTACTCCAGACGGCAGGGATGCTAAACATTACATGGTGAGATCTGCGCGCCGATTTAGAGTTAAAATATAAATTGTTGTCATCATCTGTGTGGCCTTTTCTCATCAATGTGAAGGTTAGCTTCCAGTTTTACTGGTTCCATCGGAATACAAAGAAATCATAAAAATATCAATATCGTAATCTGATTAAAGGAAGCAAGAATTATAACAAAATGTCTAATTAAAGATAAATGGACAAATGAAAACTCACAAAGTAATTTAAACTATAATTTGCACTGCGTAGTTTATAATTAAAATTACTTGGTAAACGTGCCAAAGTTTCACCATCCCTGGGCTACACAAAGTCATATCTGCAGGTGAGACAGGGATGCTATGAACTTTCCTCTTTGTTTAACATCCGAATCCCTGAAACCTATGTCAGACTGGTTCATTGGGATACTACGAGTATATAGGGTTTTTTGAATTTGTTTTCAATTCTTGGGCTATTATTTAGTCGAAATATCATCTAAATATTCTTTGCATTTAATTATTTTGAACGTATTGCAGCGTTTCTAGTGCAAATCTTTTCAAATCGGTTAAACCTTGTTCACTAATCGAGCAACATACATGTTTTTTCCTGAAATATGTATTGTTTATAGTAAGTTGATTGAGTTGTTATTGGTGAAACGGCAGAGACGATATAGGTAATTATGTACTGGAAAACGCGTACAAAAAAAAAAAAACGCGTAAAACAATAACCGTCATTGAATGCTGAAGTTTGTAATCAGCAACCAAGTATTAATACATTATAAGACGTTTATTGTCTCTACAACTACTACACTGAAACTTTACGGGGCGTGATTTGCTAGTAAACATAGTTGTGCGATTTAAAAAGCTCAGTGACTACAGCGAGCTATTTTAACTGTAGTCACTGATCGTAGCGAGAGTACTAGGAGTTTATAAACCAGTGCGTGACATCGCATTGTTCATCACATCGTTTTTACTATTAATATTTACTATCGTGACCATACACACTATCAAAAATCCCCGTTCATACGGCGTTGATCAGTACGATAATTTTCTGTTTAATTTTGGGATTATAAAATACTCGTATTACCAAAATGTTTTAACTGTATACAAAGTGATTAATTAATTTTATTGGTTTATCAACATCTAGCATCATAATCTTTTGCTGTTTTCTTGGTAATCTTTTTCATGGTTATCTGTACTTGAGTTTTTATAAATATATAACTCGAAATGTGATCGGCTGAGGCGTTTTTGGAAACTTTATTTATAAACAAAGGTATTGTGATATCCGCAGCTCTGAAGTTTCCGCCAGAGTCAACAGTACGAGTCGCTTCACCTTTTTACTATAAAATCTCTCTATTTTCAAAACTCCACCGACACTAAATAGATCAACGAGGGATTTCTTCACCAGATGAGAGCCTATGTTTGATAATTTCTTATCAGTCGCCGAGATTGACGAACATTTCTGATTTATTATTTCTGTTTGACGCATTAAAACATCATCAAAACTTTATTGTTCACACCTCACATTATTTGGCATGGCATATCACAGCACCCAAGTTATAGGAAAATATCCTAGTGTGTCAGTCAAAACTAAATCAGGTAAGACCTATTCATTTAATCTTCACAGGAAGAAACATCAATCATATCTTTGTAAAGTTGAAATACAATTTTTGTAAAGTGTGTCCTCATTGTTGTATTGCTCCATGCACCTCCTCTTAAAGTGCGCACACTTGATTTTCTATTTCCATAGCGGAAACTGGGACTGCGCGGTTCGACAATAGGTCGCTCAGGTACTAGGCTAGCATTGATCACAGGAGTATTCGGAGTTTTAGCAAACATATTGGAGAACATACTTTAAAGGTGCTGGTCAAAGTTTCAAATAAAACTTATTTGATTGCATTTAAGTAGATTTTACCTATTTATACTAACTAACAACTAATTAAATAAAAGCGCACTGTTTTTCCAGTGCACCCTAACAGTGCAAAAACATTTGAGAAGATCTTTTCCTAGACCACAAATCCCAACCACCTCTATAACTACTTTTCTGACATACATATGTACAACGATTACGATCAGAAAAAGACTTGTAAACTTGTATTTTAATACAAGTTTAAATACATAAATCATCAGATAGTGTTACAATTAGTAGTTATTTAAAACTATGTGAAACCTGCGGTTAAAATTTAGATTCATCAAACGCGCGAACTATAAACTAATCGATAAGTTTTCAGAAATTTTCCTATTTTCTGTACAATTGTCTTATTTTTCTTTCCGTTTGAACTTCTCCTTCTACAAAGTATTAGAAAACTTGAATGAAAGCGTTTAAGTCGTTCTCAAGTTACGGTGTGAGCAAGGGAAACGGGGATTCATTTTTATTTATATAGATTCATTTTTAATGTCAACTGTACTGAGCAGTCTACGTCACAGGTTTAAGTGAGCTCTCGTTGCGCCCGGTAGAGGTGCTCTTGTCATGCCGGTATGACACCGTCAACGTGAAACTAACGTAAGCGATGCCTGATCGGTTAATGTGATATTCTTTGTTTTATGAAATCCTAGTGCTACAAATATTTTAAGTCTAAAATGATCAATACTTGCTCCGAGCAGCATGAGGCACGCCACTGCGGTCTCCATGGCGATTGTTTGTAGTCTCTTAGGGTTTAGTGTACATCTCATGTAGCGCTGACAAATAATACTAAAATTGACGTACTCTTAGAACAGCGGAACTCTTCATAGGTTTGATGAACTGCTCTTATCTGTAAAGAGTTACGCTGTAAAACTCACCATAAGACTTTCTTAGGGTAACTATAACGACTCTCTAAACTCTCCCTGCATACATACATACATACATACATAAACTCAAGCCTATTTCTCATGGGAGCATAATATGTCACCATGTTCCGTGGTGTATTTTGACATAAACAGTGCGGAACAGGTGTCACATTACGTTTCGTGCTCTAGCTAGGAGTAATCTTCAGCTGCATCTATTTTGACTGTAATTCACCAAAAGAGTTTTCTTAATGTCGGTTCGCTGAGTTGCGCCGGAGCATATTGCAGCACTGAGTACCGATTTATGTATTTGGTAGAAACAAATCGGTATCGGTGCTTCTTTACGCTCCGTGCGATTCTAAGAAGTATTGAGCTGCATTCTTCAAAAGTATTTCTTGATGTTAGTCCGCTGAGTTGCACGGAGCATAATATGACACGTAGTAACAAATTGTGTGCTTTTCATCAACAATGTGGTACACGTGTCAATTTACACTTCGTGCTCTGCTTAGGAATGTTACAATTGGGAACGGTTAGGCAGATGGTTAGGTGAGTGGGACGACGCTCGGTGACCCCGGATACTGTTCAATCTCCAACTGTAATGTGACAATTTCATAATGCTATTACAAATCAATTATAAAAGAAATCAAAGGTCAAGTGAATGCATTGCACTTTTACCAAGGTATTTTTTAAAATTATCGTGTTCAAATTTTGCCTCTAGGCAAAATTTGAACACGATAATTTTATCAATAGTTATAAACATTTTCTATTTTTCCATGGTTAATGTCATTCACAGTGGGCTCCATGTATCGGCGTGTATTCTTCAATATTAACACTATGCACCCCACACTTTTTTCAATTAATATACATTTTTTTCTAATTTACACTTTTCCTAATCCAAATTTATTAAATTTTATTTTCTATTTTTTTGTTGGATTTTCTATAAAAGCGTGTTTTTTTAGTTTTTTTAAACTATAATTTATTTTTTAGTCTTAAGTAAGCTTTATTACTAGATTAAGACGGAACGCTGTGTTAAGTAACTTTTTTTAGTAAAATATTTTAACATGAGGCTGCGTTACTCTACATTTAGGCAGCCTAGTGTTCAAATATTATGGGTGGAATACGTTTTACGATATAGAGGGTGAGAGGGACATTTACGCACAACCTTGCACCGTGAGTTCAGAACATCATTCTGAGCCCATTTTACCTTTACTTAAAACTAACAGCGTCCGGTTTTATCTTCTTAAAAGTCGACGTGGTTTCCTTTCGACCACGAAACATTATGTCATCATGGCTTCCCTCGTTACTGCATCACAGAAACAGACACTCCATCTGAAAAGTCAAAGTCAAGTCACTTATTCCAGTAAGACTATTAAAAGGGCAATTTAGAATGTCAAATTAAAAATTAAAATAATTTGCTAAAATGGTTCTAGTAGCCCCTTCCAAAATATAGTTTTGTGTAGAGCAGACTGACCAAGAAACTCCACACTAACTCTTTATTTTACAATATTTTGAAAACAATAATCGGATAATAATATGATTGTTTCATTCAGTTTTAATAATTATGACAAAAGGTACTTTATTGTGACATTTAACACAGTATCCCATGACAGATGTTTGTTCTATGTCTAATCTAAAAGATGGTTGGGCTATTTCATGTTTATTTCTATTATTAAAATCATGTCAATCACTGCTTTTACTAATTAGATGTTGATTCTTTCTTAAATATATGATATTGTTATTATTGACATAATGTAGGTATACAAATATGATGGTTATTTCGAAGAGAGTCTAGATACATTTTACCTTACGGCATGCAAGATTATTTAATTTAATTTTGAGTCATACAATAATCATCATTAACAACGCTGACGACTATAAATTAATATTATAAAAAGACAATAAAAAAAGGATTCCATTAGGCTATTAAGCAACATTAACATTACCATCATTATTAAAAAATACTCATAATTATTCAAAAAAAAAAAATCGGAATGAGGTAGGTACAATTCAATACAAATGTCAATAAAAACAAACTACAATTGTCAACAAATTAAAAAATAAATAAATTAATTAACTCAAAAAAATAATAAAAAATAAAATTAGACTTGCAATAGAACTAAATATTAGGTCTTTACCTATGAAATTGCCGTTCTGCAGTACTGGCCATTTCAAATCAAAATATTTTTTGTTTGGCTAAGAATTCTAATTTCAAATTAATTTTATTTTAAAAACGTGGATTTTTTTTTCCAAAAGTAGTCATTTGTTTATTGATTAGTGTTACATTTTCATCGCATTTAAATCTTTTTCGTCATCATGGATACGTTAAAAATTCGAGTAATTATGGAATATGAGTACCGTCGTGGCAGCAACGCGGCACAAGCGGCACGCAACATCAACGACGTTTACGGAGCTAACACTACAAACCAACGCACTACCTGTTATTGGTTTGCTCGCTTCCGTTCTGGAAATTTCGACCTGAAAAATGAAACTCGCGGTCGTCCGAAGACTTTGGTCGACAATGACGAATTAAAGGCGATTGTGGAAGCTGATGATACACAATCTACGGCTGAATTAGCAGCAGCTTTCGACGTTAGCGTCAAAACAATATTGGTCCATTTGCGTCAAATTGGCAAGGTAAAAAAGCTTGACAAATGGGTGCCCCACGAACTCAATGATCGCCAGCGCGAAGTACGCGTCGAGACGTGCCTTGCACTGCTCAACAGACACACAAATGCAGGAATTTTGAACCGCATTGTTACCTGCGATGAAAAGTGGATTCTGTTTGATAACCGCAAGCGCTCAGCAAGTTGGTTGGATCCTGGTTCAGCACCTAAACAATGCCCTAAACGAAAACTTACCCCAAGAAAAGTGATGGTCACTGTTTGGTGGTCTAGCGCCGGTGTGATTCAACACAGCTTCTTACCAAACGGGGTGAGCATTACTGCAGATGTGTACTGTGAAGAATTGAACACAATGATGGAGAAGCTGGCACATCTCCAACCAGCATTGGTCAATCGCTCGTCTCCGCTGCTCCTGCACGACAACGCTCGACCTCATACTGCACAGCAGACGGTCTCCAAGTTGCAAGAACTGGGGTGGGAAGCTCTCCGTCATCCGCCCTACTCACCAGACCTTGCTACTACTTTTTCCAGAATTTGGATAACTTCTTGGCGGGAAAAAAATTCAATACCCGAGAGGCAGTACAAAATGCCTTTGAAGAATTTGTTGCCTCCCGTCCAGCTGATTTCTTTAAGAAGGGCATCAATAAACTGCCACTGCGTTGGCAAAGATGCATTGATTGCATGGGTGATTACTTCGATTAATACAAATAAAAAATACATGAAAAAAATTCATTTAAATTTTTTCATTCAAAACGGCAATTTCATAGGTAAAGACCTATTATAAAAATATGACATTAAATTAAATCCAAAGAAGCAACATGGACATCTATTAACAGAAAGTTTTGTCATCAATGAAACCTTTTATTGTGTAGTAACACTTGTCCAGTAGCAGTTTTGTTACTTTTAAAAAAAAAAACTTTGATGGGTAATTCTTTTAATTGTGTCGGTATTTTATATATAAGTGGACCCATGGTTAATTTTTTTTTTTTTAAGTAAGGAAGTTTCATAGTTACCTTGTAATAATCTCATGAATTCACGCCAAAATGAGAAAACACGTTCTGGTGACTCCATTCTTATCGGTAGTAGTAGTATTCAAGCGGGCGTCAGGGTTTCATAAGTGCTAAAAAAAATATCTTTAAAAAATTCTGAGTCAGTATCACTACTTCGTACGTACAAATAAATGCTTAAATAATGAGTTAACTCGTTTATAAGCTTAAAATAGATTTCAAAACGGAATATGCCTTACTGCGCACCATACCAAACTATACGTCATAGGTATCCCAACACTTGGCAGTCTCGTCGCCAACAGCTATGTCTGCTCGACAACTTGGACCGGGACTTGGTAAAACCGGAAAAATTGGTTAAATGTGATGGTAAGAAAGGGTTTTACGAATATCACTCAGTATTGAAGATTTCCTTTTGAAATTAACCATAAAAAAATCAAAAATTAGAAAGCAGACCAGATACTATCATACGAAATTTCAAATTTCCCCACAGTCTGTCCATATTTTATTCATTTCTACTGGGTTAATTAGTGCAGGGTTTGGGCTTGACCATGAACGTACTAAAAAGAAAACCGTGTTTACGCGTTAGACGAAGTCATAATGCCACTTAGTTAAAACGTTGCATCAGATGACTGCAAGTATAATTACTAACACCATGAGTCTTGCTGCTCGAAATAAATGATTAAGTTATAATAAATAACAATACAGGCACAATACTGACGAGCGAATTTAAAGCGCTCCACATACTATCAGTGTAATTGCAATTTTATGTTCTCACAATATTTAGGTAAAAATAATAAATATTTAGATCGCGTCATGTCAGCAGTTATCGACATTACTTGACTGTTATATCATTATAGTGTATAGTCCGCTTAATGCTTGGTCGTGAACATGAGTAATTAATAAAAAAAGCTTCGCCTGTTATTAAAAAAACGCTGACTTCCACGGAAGACAGGACGCCTTTCAGTATTTTATGACATTTGCAGCCTTTTGTTTTTTCTAGTTGTAAGCCTTTATAGCATAGTCAAATATGTAATAACTTTTTGAGTTGATTTTCTTTAGCGACTTACGCTGTAAAACGCCAGTGACTATATTTCACCATTGCTGGGGCCAGTTTTGGCAAACGAAGTTTTAACGTGTCTGCATACGAAACTTTATTGTTATATTTACAATATTAACACCTGACTTTATCCGATTCGCATTCCGTATTAGATTATTTCGCTTCGTTACACATGATTTTATGACTAACAAAGAAGCGATGCCCGTTACTCGCTGAACCATGCCCATGATTGCAGATGTAATTGCAACGTTAATGGGAGACCCTAGATCATCACTGACAGCTGACAGACCGTTGACATGTAAAATAAAATAATATGAAAAGGAATTATATAGTTATTATATAATCATATGTTGCGAGTAACAATGACATCGACTACGGTCAAGTGTAATGCGTGTAATGTAGTGATAAGTGAAGTGCTTGCCTTTGTGCAAAACAAGATTGATGTGATGGACGAGGAGAGCCTAGTTCGTATCTGTGCATCCTGTTTTAGTGTAGAAGAGGTTTCAAATGCCAAGAAATTACTGTTTGAGTCGGCGCCGTCATCAAAACGTAAAGTTACAAGGAGAGGGACAGGAAAAAATGAAAGAGATTTATATGACATTATAACATTGCTAAAAGAAACAGATCCCAAAGTTGTACCGATTTTTGTGGCACGCGAATTACACAAACTACCTCCGATCACTTTTGACCATGTAGACGCTACCCGGCTGTTAAAGGATATTCTGCTAATCCAAAACGAACTTAAGAATAATAGAGAAACATATGTCACCAAAGAGCAGTTTGATGCAGTTAAAGAGGACTTAAAAAAACTCAATAATTCATACACCAATAGTCAAACCAAGCCTAACGACTTAAATCACAGAAAAAATAAATTATACAACAACAAAATGCATTATCAGAGCAAGTCACCGGACCTACCTCACATCGCCGTAGAAGTAGCTACCGACAAAAGCGCGGAGTTATGTCCATCTCCCTCCCAAGAAATTGACACGTGTAACAACATCTCGATCGAACACTTCGTCGACGCTGAAGTGGGTGGGGAGCTACAGGTGCGTGCGCGGGCAGCAATGGGTGCGTGCAACGAGACTTTGGAATGGATAGGGACACCTACCTCGTATGCCGCCGCGGCGCGGCTAGCAATATCAACACCAAGAAAAATAAATCCAATAACTAATTTAGAAATAAAGAAGGATGATGATCGAAATGAAGGGTGGATCTTAGCGCAAAAGAAAAAGAGGCTGAGAGACAGGTTTATAGGAAATCAAGGTCGTGCGAACATAGATAATACTGCAAAATTTAAAGCAGCTGACATTAAAATACCGTTGTTCATCAATAACGTTGATCAGAATGCGTCTGCTAACGACATATATACGTACATAATGGAAAAAACAAAAACTAGTGTGCAAATTGAAAAAATAAATATGAGAAAACAGAAAAACTACGATGCTTACAAAATTTTTGTACAAAGGAATAAATTGCATTTATTTTTAGACGACAATTTATGGCCAGAGGGAATTTCTTTTCGTAGATACATAGATTTTAAAGAACGAACAGAAGGATTACACAAAAATATCAACAATGGATTGCGACAATAACTATATTAATTCAAAAGCAAGTACATTTGTGAGTTTTAATTGTAAATCTATTACTAGATCGGTGGATTATGTCAGACTATTATGTCAAACATCTGATATAATCGCATTGCAAGAAACCTGGTTGCTGCCACACGACATTCCTTTTCTGAGCAGCATAGACCATCAGTTCGACTTCGTGGGAAAATCGGCGGTAGATACGTCGTCGGGCATCCTACAAGGGCGACCTTATGGCGGAGTTGCTATACTGTGGCGCAAGAGCGCCTATGAAAATGTGTCTTTCGTGCAGTGTCAAAGTGTGCGTCTTGTGGCTATCAAAATAACGGTAGGCGGTAAAGCTCTCTTAGTGTTCTCGGTTTACATGCCGACAGAGTCGATGGATAATCTTGGTGAAATTGTCGAGTGTTTAAGTGAGATTCATGCAGTGATAGAAAGTAGTGGTGTAGACGCGGTCTATATTATGGGGGATTTTAATGCTCAACCGAATAGTATATTCGGCAAAGAACTTTTGAGTTTTTCGGCTGAAGTACAGTGGCGGTGCGCTGACGTTTGCATGCTCGGTGGTGAGTCGGACACGTATACCTACGTAAGTGATGCACATGGTTCTACTAGTTGGTTAGACCACTGCGTAGTGACAGAAGCGGCGTGGAACACTATTAGAGAAGCTAGTGTGCTCTACGACGTGTCTTGGTCGGACCATTTACCTCTAATTGTAATGTGTGATCTTAATTTATTAAGGCCAAAAGTTGCACCTGGACTAATTAAATGTAACAAAGTAACATGGGGTGACAGAGACTTGCAGCAGACTAAGTTATATAGCAATTATTGTAATGATCTCTTGAAAAATGTAGACTTTCCCTTAGAATTTACTGAATGTAGTAAAAATAGATGTAGAATTAAGGAACATGAAAGCATTTTAGATAATATGTACGCGGAAATTGTGCGTATTCTCTGTGAAGGTGCAATCGCCAGTAACTGTAAGAACGGAATACAGTACAGAAAGCGTTACATAACGGGCTGGAATAAGCATGTGAAGAATGCACATGGACAGGCTCGGCTTGATTTTCAAACATGGACATTGTTTGGTAGGCCGAAAAATGGTGATTTGTATGAAAAAATGATGGAAAGTAAAAGGATTTTTAAAAGTAAATTAAAATGGTGTCAAAATAATAAGGACAAAATAAAAATGATGCAAGTCATCATGACGCAAAGAATTTTGGTAGTTTTTGGAAAGCCACGAACAGGTTGAATCCCAGGTCGGGTCTGCCTGTGAGTATTGAGGGCCTTAGTGATCCTAATGATATAGCCAACCTATTCAGCAGAACCTTTAGGGTTGGGTCTCCCCTAGGTACGTCGTCTGGCGGGCCGGAGGTGGTGGGGGGATCCGAAGACATGCCTATTAGGTTTGCGGCCAGGGAGATAGCTACTGTCATACGCAACTTAAAGAGAGGCAAGTCGCCGGGTCATGACAGCCTAAGCATAGAGCATTTATTATATGCTGGTAAGCACGTAGCGCGAGTTCTAGCAATGTTTTTTAACTTGTGCCTGAGTCACTCATATCTTCCAGCTGATTTACTTAAAACTATTGTTGTGCCCATTGTTAAAAATAAGACTGAAGATGCGAGTGACAAGAGCAACTACAGGCCTATATCCCTGGCTACCATCATTGCAAAGGTGTTGGACAGTCTGATTGATCAGCAGTTGGATAAGCATTTAACACTCAACGACGCCCAGTTTGGGTTTAAGCCACATTTATCCACGGAAACAGCTATACTATGCCTGAAACAGACTGTTCAATACTATGCAAGTAGGAAAACACCTGTATATGCATGTTTTCTGGACCTCTCCAAGGTTTTCGACCTTGTATCTTATGATTGCCTATGGAGGAAACTATCAAATGTTAAGAACCTCCCAAGCGATATCATTAGGATGCTAAAGTATTGGTATAAAAACCAATACAATTATGTTAAATGGGCGGGCGTCCTGTCGGCTGCATACGGGTTGGAGTGCGGTGTAAGGCAGGGGGGAATCAGCTCACCCAAGCTATTCAACCTATATGTAAACGAACTGATCTGTGAGCTCAGCAATACCAATATCGGGTGCTCCATTGACGGGCACTGCGTCAATAACATCAGCTACGCGGATGATATGGTATTGCTAAGTCCATCGATCAGTGCACTTAGGAGGCTTCTTCGCATCTGTGAGGACTATGCAGTGGCTCACGGTCTTAGGTACAATGCGACCAAGAGCGAACTACTGGTTTTCAAAGCGGGAAACAAATGTTACAATACTGTCCCACTAGTGACCTTGGGGGGCGCTCAGCTTTCCAGGGTCACGAAGTTCAAATACCTAGGGCATTGGGTCACTGATAGTTTGTCCGATGATGTGGACGTGGAGAGGGAACGCAGAGCATTGGCAGTTCGATGTAACATGCTGGCTCGTAGGTTTGCACGTTGTACTAGGGAGGTGAAAATTACGCTCTTTAGAGCGTATTGCCAATCTTTGTACACGTGTGCCCTATGGGTCAGCTATACAAAAAGCTCGTACAATGCTCTGCGAGTCCAATACAATAACGCCTTCAGAGTGATGTTGGGGCTGCCACGCTTTTGCAGTGCATCGGGGATGTTTGCGGAGAATGGCGTACCAGATTTTTACTCACTGATGCGGACACGGAAAGCATCCCTGATGCGGCGAGTGCGTGACAGCTCTAACAGCTTGGTGGCTATAGTAGCCGACAGGATGGATAGTCCAATGATGTGGCAATGGATGACCAGTCATCGTGCTTCATTTAAATATTTAAAATAAGATTTAGTGTATTGTGTTTTCATATATGTATTGATGTTTTGTGTATAATATTGTAATGTGTGTTTTTCTATGGACTTATGGTCTGAAATAAATGTTATTATTATTATATTATTATTATTCACAAAGTCGTTAATTTTTGACAAAAACGCAAATGCCTGAGTAAGTAAATCACAATAGTTGGCACAACTCGCAATGCTCGTATGACTGACGTTTAAAATGAGGGGAGACTTTTTAATAGATTCGTATGTTTGAAGCCGCTTGGACCAATGATTGGGTTGTGGGAAATGCATGATGGAGAGAATTCGCCAAACAAACATTCCGTGTAAGTAGAGGTAGGCCACAACCTGACTGTTTTGTATTTCGACTAAATATTTCTCCACCGCGATCGGGCGGGTCTACCGAACTATAAAGTTATTTAGATGTACTTCACACTTAACAATAAATATATTAGAGAATATAAGAAAATAAATTTACTCACAGATAGCTGATAAAATAAACTACTTACCAGTAGAGAGGAACTAAGCACGTAAACACTTGGGATCTGGTATCGTTAGTTTGTACTTGGCATAATAATACGCAACTAGAAATAGCTCACGAGCCGGTGCACTGTGCGTGTGCGCGGATCGAAGTGAATCTCAGACTCCTCCGTTCGCGCTATTGTTGGGGTCAAATTCAATAATTCAATCGTTAACTGACAAAAGGGCCAGGACGAGCAGCGGTTCGCCAATTGGTAATCCAAGCAGTCCTACTTAGGTTGACGGCACGGTTGTCGCAGTGGCTGACTGGTGCGCCGCGTGTCGTGGGTTCGATTCCCGCACGGAACAATATTTGTATGGCCTACAGGTAGTTGTTCCAGGTCTGGCTGTCTGTGTACATATATGACATTAAATGTTTGTAAACCTACCCACAACACAGGAGAAATTCCTAGTGAGGGCAACGTTTTTTAAGAACAAACAAAATAGAAAATAAAAACAATTCAATAAGAATTGTATATTGTTGAGATATTATATAACAAAGCTTCATGATTATACTCGTAACTATATATCCAAGCCTTCAAAATAATGTATGATTAGTCTTGCAGTAGGTAGTTTTATTTCCGAATGATCCCGGTGTTCTACATCTAAAATCAGTTTAGGTATCAGTGAATCGAATTTTTCTTTAGGTGAAATATATAAGATTCACTTACTTTTTATTTACCTACTGCTCTTTCTTAGAATGACCATCATGCAAGGGCCCATTAAAATCGTCGTGATAGGTAACTAAGATCTGATGATGGAGAGCATCAAGGAAGATAATGGAACTCATTGTTGGCTAGTAATTTAACTCTATCCTTTAGTGTGTACATGTACAATGTTTAATAGTTAAAATGTACATAATATAATAGGTAAATATAGTATACAATCACCGTGCCGCCGGTACTTCAATTACTTACTTTAGGTAACATGTAATATGACACTGTCGAGCAGGTGTCAATATCATTTAGTTTTATCGCTGTGATTACGGACCCCCATTAAATAAAAAGATAAGTCAGTGACCAGTCGGGGAACGAGCTCTGCAAAACCGTGCAAATGACTTTCAGATAAAATTATTCTAATTTAAATATTTCCGTCGCTCGCTGTTGAGTCAATCGTTTTCTAAGCATAACAGGCTCACCCTCTTTTACATGTCACTGCATGAAACATTTCATATATTTCGTATAAACATATATAATTCTACTGTACGTGTGTGTGTGTCTACCCGAACCCGTCTAAGTGGCTGAACCGATTGTAGTTGGGTTCGCTAGTATATTAACAAATATGTCTCTATTCAAAAAATGCCATCTGCCTCGTTTTACGTTATGTCTCTGAAGATTTAGAGTGTTTATGCGTGCATTACTAATACCGCGTTTGTCCAGAATCATGGACTGAACTCATCGTATCAGGTTGTGTATCGATGTCCCCTCCACTCCGTATAAAAGTGAACAAGACGAAGATAATGTTGCTTAATAGAGATGTGTCGATGTGTAATTCGGAAATTAATGTTAAAAGTGTGGAAGGAAAAGTATGGAGGTAAGAATAGATTGTATAAAACTTACTGATTCAAAAGCATATTTTCTCGACAGTTACGTAACGCCTCTATAGGTCTTCATGCATGAAATGTCTTCAGCAGAAATTCCAGTATCTTCAAAATTTTTGTTCATTGTTCCCAACAGAGACAGCTCGTATGGAAGCAACCACGTCTCCTGCAGAGCTGTCACATCTCCTATCTAATATACTTTACGAACACTTTTCATAAATCTTTTTACAGTTTTGCAGTAGTGGCTATTTATTCTGCACTCACCATCACGTTTAGCAAATATTACAATATAATTCTAGTTCATGCTTAGCTGTCCTGTGTTAATCTTATGTTTCTATTAAACGACATAAATTGCCTGAATGAATCTCAAAGCAGCCATAGATTTTGATCCATAAACAGTAATAGTTTGTGTTTAGGCATACCTGTGGAATTGATAAGCTTCATAACATTAAGGTTGAAGATTAGAATGAGAGCTCACATCTTTTCCAGGCTTTACCTTTGTTTTATCATAAACATAGTGACTTAAAAAGGGATTCTGATTTCCAACGGTATTAATTCACAGTTTGTTAACGGTATCACTTTCTCTTTCACGGATTAAACGGTTCCTAATAGGTAATGTCTATTATATCTAATTCCTCTTACCAACTTCTTTCCACTCCCCCTCACTTGCACCATTGACCCATATTTCTATCTCAGTCACAGTCAGACGTACCTCCGTAGTTTTATAGTTAGGTATTAGCATCGCTACCTCATGAAAACGGCTGTTGCGCGCGCAAACAGGCCTCATTCACCGCAGCTTCAGCGGTCGGAGGTAAATTGTTTTGCAAGGGGCCTCAAGGCGCTCTGTTTGCCCTAGGTCAGGTTTTTGTGCGAGCAAAGTCAAGGTCCGGTTAGCAACAGGTATATCGTGACGGAGAACGCGATGACTTAGCACATACTATGCGTTCTTGATGTGTTCAGGGTTATCATATTTTGTTTCGCACACTTCTAGAGCTGAACTTTCTTCTAATATGTAAGCACCTCAGCGGTGGTTTACAGTACAGGCAATGTTATCTATTGAGGAATGCTCATTGATCTGTATTACGCGATTTTGAAACATCTCCTCAATCAATTCTACGGTAGCATAATTTTGGTTTACAGTGTTAAGCTCCGATTTCAATATAATAATTTTCTTCAGATCCTTCGACACAAATACCGGTACAGTATCAGGACCTTGACAGGTTAATGATATTTTCAAAGATACTATTGAAAACGCAGAATATAGCACACTTAATGCCTTCCTCTGAAAACTCATTTTTTATATTTATCTACATTAAACTAACATTGTTCATAACGTCTATAAGGCACAACGCCTCGTTAATTACATTATGACATTGATTGCATATCATTAAATTGTTTACCATAAATAGTTTAATGGCGCAGTCAATGACCATACGTTTAAGATTGGCGTGTAAGTAGCGGCCGTGAGTGAACACAGTATAATTATTTTTGCATATCAGTGTCACACACCGATAAAATCGTGCAATTTTGGATTTTAACGATTTTAAGATGGGCACTTGATGATAAAGGCAACCTTAATTAGTTTTGCAATACAATTTAAAAACACTTGCGCTCGGCGAGACTGATTTGCCTGATGCACGTACATGCCACATACCTACCAATATACCAGACTGACATATATGTATTTGTCTGTCTCGCTTCGAGACGTAATGCTCATAAGAGGACCGGTGCTATGCAGTTTGCGGCAGTGTTTGGCTGGAAGCCAACCTAGCTACTTGGTTGGTCTTCAACAAACACTCATAAACGGTAATCTCTTCCTTCTCCTAAAAGCTTTAGTCCGAAAATCGTTATCCATAACACGTTTGCTATAAACTTCAGTAACTATAATGTTCAAAAATGTGGGCTGGGAACAGGAGGGAGCGAGCCGCCGCGGCTGAGGCTGGCCAGCCGAAGCTGCAGCGGTTAGCGAAAGCCGTCCGCGACGATTGGCACGCGTGAGGCAGCTGGAGACCCGCAGCGACGGAGCCGTGACTAAAGCTTTTTAATCAATTTATTTTAAAAACATTATTCGTATAAAATACAAACATTACTCAATTTGAATTCAGGACTCATTACTTTGATGATGACTGAAAACGGTTGTAAGTCTTTTATATATATTTGATGTACTCGTAGATTGTAATATATTTTATCTCAAACAAATTTGATGAATACCATATTATGTAACAGTAAGTTCGAGCAAGTTGTCATTGGGACAAATGATAATTACGAGAAAAAAATGATGCAGTTTAGACTATGGAAAAAAAAGTTAGGAAACACAATAGAGAACCTTGATTAACTAGTATCTATTTATTTAATCAAAGTTTATCTGCACATTTCGTTGTATTAATCCAACAGCATTTTATAAAAATTGTTCTGTTTATGTCTTCCAACCTTATCAACATATACTCGTAGTGGTTCATTCAATCAGCTGTGGTAAATACATACGTAGTCATGGAGCTAGTAGTAGAATAGGAATGTGTACAAAATAGAATTTGATATGTTCAAGCCATGTTCACGACCAAGCATTAAGCGGACTATACACTGTAATGACATGACAGTCAAGTAATGTCGATAACTGCTGACATGGCGCGATCTAAATATTTATTATTTTTACCTAAATATTGTGAGAACATAAAATTGCAATTACACTGATAGTATGTGGAGCGCTTTAAATTCGCTCGTCAGTATTGTGCCTGTATTGTTATTAATTATAACTTAATCATTTATTTCGAGCAGCAAGACTCATGGTGTTAGTAACTATACTTGCAGTCATCTGATGCAACGTTTTAACCAAGTGGCATTATGACTTCGTCTACTATAGACATTGAGCTTTTATGTTTGGTTTCACAGATTTTCGATTTAGAATTAAGATTGTTTTGTTTTATTTTAAATAATATAATACGGCGATTTTAACATTTTTTTACGAACGTTGCCTTGCACTAGGAATTTCGCTAGTGTTGTGGGTGCGTTTAAAAACATTTAAAGTCACATACACGAACAGCCAGATTCAGAACAACCACATGTAGGCCATACAACTATTTGATTCGTGCGGTAATCGAACCCACGACACGGCGTAGCAGTCGATCGTTCAGCCACTGTGTCAATGTCGTGTCGTCAATTAAAGATTTTATTTTAATTAATTAAATCAACGTTAGTATATAATTCGTTTGCAGGTCTTACGATTGCGTAATCAGTGTGTCTACACAAAGGGAGGTGGAGCCACCTTTCTGTTTTATCGTCAGACAGATACTATCGTTTTTTATTTTAAATTTAACTATACAACGAGACAGTCCAAACCCCAATATGTCAGCTGAAATTTGTACAGCACTTGGTTAGTCAGCTGACTATCCCGGCTGCAGCTCCAGGTTAAGAAGCACCTGTAAGTAGAAGAATATAAAAAGCACCCTTTTATTTGCAATATAATTATTACGTATATTAATAATATTTTTATAAAATTAATTAATTATTATTGTATTGTATTGTTAGACGGGCCGATTTCCGCAACTCCACGACGTAGCGCGTATTTTGCGTATTATTATTTATATATATTATTATATTATTATAATATTTTTTAATATTTCAAAAAATAATTACGTATTGCCATACAAAATGTTCAGGATTTAACACTATGTAATTTTTAATCTCCTTTATTTTATTTCATTATTTGTTTATAAAGCAGCTACATTATTTTTTATTTAGTTTATGTGTCTACCAAAAACGGTTCAAAATATGCGATTCGGTTTGGTAAGCTTGAGCAATTCCAAAATATTAAAGATTATTTTTTTATTTTATTTGTTTTATTTATTTGAGGATCTGAATAAAAACAGCCGCACAGGGTGATCGAAGGTTAAGCTACGCTTGAGTCTTGTGATGGGTTACCATTCGTAACATATTGAGACTCCTCCGTGCGGGAAAACACCTGTTGTTCCTGGCTATGTTTGTATATCTTTATCTGTCACCCTTTGGGTACATATTTGTTTTAATCGCTATAAAAACTGGACAACGTCTGTAGTGTTGGCTAGTGTTCAGTAGTTCTTTGAGGTTTTAGTGATTTTTTTAACTTTGCCCTACACTAAGAGTTTATCCTGTGTCGTGGTCGAGTTTACAAACATTTAAAGTCAAATTTTATTTATTTTATTTATTTATCCATTTATTTCAGGCATCAAGGCCCATATAAATATATACAATACTATATTAACAATATAAAACTTAAAATACTATAAATATATATTACATTATAACTAAAACTAGTGCACACGAAGTGTCGGCGTCGTGTTTCGCTGACTAGTGTCATGTAGGCGGCCACGAAACCGGCGATACATAACACCTTCCGGCCAGAACTCTTCCTTGAGGAACTTCTCGAGATGGTGTGTCGGAACTCGCACCACGAACGACTTGAAGTTCGTGTTATGACGCGGCTCCAACCTCTCGACCCTCAAAGTCCAGTTGGTCTTGACGCGCACGTACTCCACGATCTCCTCAACCTTCGTAGAATGGTGCAATCTAGACACGTAGAGCAGCGTTGTCGGTACTGCTGGTTTTAGCAGCATGTTAGGTCCTGCCAGCGCAGTACCGCACTGGTTCCGACAAGGAGGCTTCTTCTTCTTCCTCTTCTCAACCTTGATGAAACCATCCTTGTCGCTCATGTCCTTCTCTGGACCCTGCCTATTCCGAGCCTGTTTTGGGTTTGACAGGCTCCGTTTACCCCCCTTCCCTTTGTCCGCTAGTTTAACCTGCGAGTTTTGTGGCTCAACAGGTTTTTTAGCGACGGCTACAATTGCTGCGTAGGCTCGTTTGGGGGTCGTCGAACCTACACACGTCGTCGTCTCCACCGATCGCGATGTCGAGGCAGGGACGGCCGCGGCACACGTTGCAACGCGTGCATTCTCGGTAGCTGGTGACGCATTCGAGCCCGCCGACTCGAAACTGCAGATGGAGGCGTTTTGTGCCCCGCGACGCGTGTTCACATTCGCGTGGCTCGGTGACCTACTTGCAGAAATTGCATTACGCAATAACGCTACTTCTGCCCGTAGATCACTGATGGTGTTATTGGACACCTCCAGCTGATGCTGCATCTCGACCTGACTTTGCTTCAGGAGTGTGATGTCCTTCAGCAGCCTGGTGACATCTACGTGGTCGAAAGTGACGGGAGGCAGCTTGTGCAGATCCTTCGCCACGAATTCAGGCACGTCGTCCGGGTCGGTCTCCTTCAACAACGTAATGATGTCTTGGAGACTCTTCTCTGTGCCATCCCTTCGCCGAGACGGCATTTGGCTGAGTTTGCCGAGCGTCGTGAACAGCAGCAACTTGGCACTGCTGATGTCCTCCTCGTTAAAAGATTACTTGCAGATCTGCAAGATGCTGACTTCGTCCATGTAATCGATGGCATGCTTAATGAATGCCAGAACTTCATTGGCTATGAGAGTTTGAGTACTCATAGCAGAAACCGGGCAGCGGCTAAAGCCGCGCAATTCGCGAATATAATATTCAGTCGGAGCAGCGAAAACGCGACCGTACTCGACCGCGCATCGTAACCGAATCCAATACACAATCAGCCCGACCCGGAACAACTACCTGTAGGCCTATCGGGAATCGAACCTACAACACGTGACTAGCAACTGCGCCAACTATACCGTCAGATCAGTAAGATTTACTAAAATTTTGGTAGTAGAATACTTAACTTCCTATCGTGAAATATAAAGTAAACTTTGTGTATCTGTATGTACGCCCCACGATTAATATTTACTTACAGTCTATTGCGTCTAGTTGATTTACTTCGAAAGTCATCAATCATTGTCACCTTCGAGAGGTTCTAAACTCAGTGAGCTTTTATTCCGAATGAAATACACTCATCAAAAAGGTCAAGGGAACAAAATATTAATCTGTCTTCGCGCGCGCGCTGTCAGTAGCGGTCGCCGAATTTTGTTTTACGAGAATGTCCGTAAATAATTCGCTCGCTTTCATACGAGATCGGCATCATGTAGTCGATAATGAAAGCTTGATAAGGATATCATCATCATCATCATCATCAGGCTATACTAGTCCACTGCTGGACATAGCCCTCTCCTAATGAGCGTAATAGCGCCCTGTCTTCAGCTTGCCGCATCCAACATCTGCCTGCAGTCTTTCGCAGATCGTCATCCCACCTGGTCAGAGGGCGTCCTACACTACGTTTGCCAAGTCGCGGTCTCCACTCAAGAACACGTTTACCCCAGCGGTTGTCGGTTCTTCGCGAGATATGGCCAGCCCACTGCCACTTCAACTTGCTAATTCTTTGAGCTATGTCGGTATTCGTTTCGAATCCTATCCTTCAGAGAAACTCCGAGCATAGCTCTCTCCATAGCTCGCTGAGCGACTTTGAATTGGTGGACCAACCTTACCGTGAGTGTCCATGTCTCGGCTCCGTAGGTCATGACGGGTAGGACGCACTGATTAAAAACTTTCGTTTTTAAGCATTGCGGTATGGATGACGAGAAGACTCGGCGCAGTTTTCCAAACGCTGTCCAGCCCAGCTGGATCCTCCTCTTGGCCTCCTTCTCGAAATTGTTTTTACCTAACTGCAGAATCTGCCCGAGGTTAGTGTATTTGGAAACGATTTCGAGAAGGTGGCCATGTACGACGACCGGTATTGGATCAATGTGGCCATTGATCATGACTTTGGTTTTATCCAAATTCATGCAAAGACCGATACGTCGCGAGGCTGAAGCTAGGCCGTCCAACATCTGGTTCAGCTCCTCTAGCGACTCCGCCATTAAGACTATGTCATCTGCGAATCGTAGATGTGAGATGTAGTCGCCGTTTATGTTAATGCCCTTTCCTTTCCAGTCCAGCGTCTTAAACAAATCTTCCAACGCGCTTGTGAACAGTTTCGGGGATATAACATCCCCCTGTCTCACTCCCCTGCGCAATTGGATGGGTTTAGACTGCTGGCCCGTACTTGGACACTCATGGTCGCGGCTTCGTACAGACATCTCAACACCTCGATATAACGATAGTCTACTTGGCATCGCTGTAAGGATTCCAGAACAGCCCAGGTTTCGACAGAGTCAAAGGCCTTCTCATAGTCCACAAAGGCCAGACACAGGGGCTGATTATACTCTTCGGACTTCTGTATAATCTGCCTCACTGTGTGAATGTGGTCTATGGTGCCATATCCTCTTCGAAACCCGGCCTGTTCCGGCGGCTGGAACTCGTCGAGTCTCCTGGCGAGACGATTCGTGACCACACGTGAGAACAACTTATAGACATGGCTCAGAAGCGAGATGGGTCTATAATTTTTAAGAAGGGTTTTGTCACCCTTCTTAAAAAAGAGCACCACCAAACTCCCGCTCCATGCCTTTGGAGTTCTCACACTGTGAAGGACGGTGTTGAAGAGGTTCTGTAATTCCTGTATAACAGGGGCTCCTCCAGGTTTCAAAAGCTCTGATGTTATTCCGTCCTCACCGGGGGCTTTTCCATTTTAAGCTGCCTCAGAGCTAACACGATCTCGTCTTGACTGATGTCAGGCAGTTCGTCGGTGTAGTGGCGCGTCAGGGTGGCTCGGGATCGTGGTCATCTCGTCAGGAATGAGGGGCATGTGCAGCGTATAATCGGCCATAGAAATCCTCTATCTCGGCGGAGATCTCTGGCTTTGACAATACGGTCCTCCCATCGTTCGTTTTAAGCTTCGTCAGGTGGCTCCTGCCAAGCTGCTGAGTGAATACTTTGGACCCTCGGTTTCGCTCTATCGCCTCTTCGATGAGGCGTGTGTTGGAGCTCCGAAGGTCGTGCCGTACCATCTTCGCAATTTGCTTGTTCAGGTCTGACCTCTCCGACGAAGTCGCTAGGGTGGTTTCCCGTCTTTTTGTCATCAACCCGAGAGTCTCAACCGAGAGTTTGGATTTCTTGCCAGTTCGCTGCGTTCTGCAGAACTTGGTGCCCTCATCTCTGAGAGTCTCGACCAGATTGTGTAGGCTCTCGTCAGCGTCATCAGTGGGTTCCAAGGCAACAAACCTATTCCCGAGAAGCTGCTGGAACTTCTCGGTACCCGCCATGATATGGATTGGGTTAGGTCGGAGCGTGGACTTCATCAGTCGGTTTCTTTCAAGCTTTATGTTGATATTCAGAGAGCCTCGGAGAAGTCGGTGATCAGATCCGGTATTGAACCTGTTGATCACTGAGACATCTCTGAATATGTGCTTTCTATCCGTCATGATGAAGTCGATCTCATTTTTAGTGACAGTGTCGGGGCTTTGCCACGTCCACTTCCTTGAGGCTGTTTCTTAAAGAAGGAGTTCATTAAGAACAGCCCCTCCTTTTCAAAGAAGTTGACAAGCATTTGCCCTCTGTGATTCCGAACTCCATAACCATGCGGGCCTATCCGGGATTCGTTACCGGTCTGGGTTCCCACCTTGCAGTTAAAGTCCCCATAACCACATTGAAGTGGGCCTTAGTGGTGTTGTGCAAGGCTTTGGATATGTCTTCGAACATATCCTCCACTTCATCATCCGAGTGTGTAGAGGTCGGTGCGTAAACCTGAATTACCTTCATGCTGTACCGCTTGGACAGCCGAAGGATCAGGTACGCTACCCTGGTCGACACACTGGAGATTTCTTCAACGTTGCTAGAGAGGGCCTTATTGACGAGGAAACCTACGCCACCCTGGGATGTTTTATCACCCTCGCGAAAGTAGAGAAGATGCCTTTCCTTTCATTATCGACTAAATGATGCCGATCTCGTATGAAAGCGAGGACTTCCGATATCACTAGGTTGCAACTCGTACACTTTAGTTTATTTACGGACATTCTCGTAAAACAAAATTCGGCGACCGCTACTGACAGCGCGCGCGCGAAGACTGATTAATATTTTGTTCCCTTGACCTTTTTGATGAGTGTATTTCATTCGGAATAAAAGCTCACTGAGTTTAGAACCTCTCGAAGGTGACAATGATTGATGACTTTCGAAGTAAATCAACTAGACGCAATAGACTGTAAGTAAATATTAATCGTGGGGCGTACATACAGATACACAAAGTTTACTTTATATTTCACGATAGGAAGTTAAGTATTCTACTACCAAAATTTTAGTAAATCTTACTGATCTGACGGTATAGTTGGCGCAGTTGCTAGTCACGTGTTGTAGGTTCGATTCCCGATAGGCCTACAGGTAGTTGTTCCGGGTCGGGCTGATTGTGTATTTGACTTTAAATGTTTGTAAACTCGACCACGACACAGGATAAACTCTTAGTGTAGGGCAAAGTTAAAAAAATCACTAAAACCTCAAAGAACTACTGAACACTAGCCAACGCTACAGACGTTGTTGTGTGTGTGTTGTCGTTCTTATAGCGATTAAAACAAATATGTACCCAAAGGGTGACAGATAAAGATATACAAACATAGCCAGGAACAACAGGTGTTTTCCCGCACGGAGGAGTCTCAATATGTTACGAATGGTAACCCATCACAAGACTCAAGCGTAGCTTAACCTTCGATCACCCTGTGCGGCTGTTTTTATTCAGATCCTCAAATAAATAAAACAAATAAAATAAAAAATAATCTTTAATATTTTGGAATTGCTCAAGCTTACCAAACCGAATCGCATATTTTGAACCGTTATTGGTAGACACATAAACTAAATAAAAAATAATGTAGCGGCTTTATAAACAAATAATGAAATAAAATAAAGGAGATTAAAAATTACATAGTGTTTAATCCTGAACATTTTGTATGGCAATACGTAATTATTTTTTGAAATATTAAAAAATATAATAATAATTAATTTTATAAAAATATTATTAATATACGTAATAACTATATTGCAAATAAATGGGTGCTTTTTATATGCCTCGCACCTTAAGTTAATTAAAAATGACGCCTAAAGAAATAAGAGAAGTTATTAAAGAAGCTTGTTATGTTTGTTTTTGAATTCTAATAACAAGTTTCTGTTTCCTCCAAGCTACATAATACCATGTCTCTCTGTCTTGGCTGTTTCTCTAAGATGTATATTGGTTTCTCTTGGTCTTCAAGCTTTTCTTTAAGGTTATCGTGTTTTTTCTCGATCACTTTGAATGTTTCTTATAATGTGAGATTTGTGTTTTGTGTAACTTGTTTTGTAACATTTTCGGCTGATTGGACGATAGTCGATTTATGTTTGTCGAGTTATTTTTGTATTTTTCGGAGCATGTTCATGATTTCTTCCATGGTTAGATTGGTGTTATTATGCGATTTACAAAAAATCTATATTTTGTTATGATACTTGTATTGCCCTATTGGTTTGGTTAGGTTCTAGCGCGCAGAACGATGAGTAACACTTTGAGGAGTTTAGGTGGCGTTATTTCTTTTTTCGACATTGAAATGACTATCTGCATTATTGCAAGTTATACTGTTAATGGTTAGGTTTATTTTATTCACTTTGATATTGCATATTGTCACTTTTGCTAGCATATTAAGAGTAATTTATTTATGACTAGGTTCCGCCCGCGGCTGCGCCCGCGTAGTTTATTAATAAAAGAGTTGCTTTTGTTCTTTCTCAGGCTTCAGCCATCCATATCAAATTTCATCACAAATAGCTCAGCAGATTCTTTCTTTTCTTTTCTTTTTAACTTTGCCCAACACTTGGAATTTCTCCTGTGTCGTGGGTGCGTTTACAAACATTTAAAGTCACATACGCGAACAGCCAAACCCGGAACAACTACCTGTAGGCCATACAAATATTTGTTTCGTTCAGGAATCGAACCCACGACACGCGGCGCAGCAGTCTATTGCTCAGCCGCTGCGTCAACCGTGACGTCAAAACCCGTTTTAACCAAGAAACATACATTCAGACAGACAGTAAAAAGTTACTTTCGTTTTTATTACGTGTCAGGGATTAGTATGCATACTATTTCGTTAAGAGGATTGCTCAATATAGCCGTTTCATTTGACGTACGGTAACTGCAAAAGAAAACTAAATAAATAAATAAATAACGCTGGACAATCCACACAGCATCATCAAGCCCCAAGCTAAGCAGAGCTTGTGTTATGGGTACTAGATGACTGATATACTTAATACAATACATTACGTAGATAGATATTTTTATTATACATAGTAAATACCCAGAACACCCGGAACAAATATTTGTAGATAATACAAACATTTTTCCCAAGGCGGGAATCGAACCCGCAACCTCCTGCGTCGCAGGCGGACCTTCGCCCGCCGCGCAACATCGGTCGTCTCTATATTCTCTATAATAAGCCTCTATATTATTTATTCTCAAACTGATAAGATTATAATTAAGTTCATACTTAATCATCGATATACTCGTAATTATAAATGAATAAATTAATTCAAAATCATCATCATAGATCATAGATTTAGTTCACTTGAGCTTTGTGTACTAAAACAGTAAAAAGCACTAACAAAAAGTCACATCATGTAGTAAAAAATATAAACGAGAATAAATAATAAATAAATAATGCTGGACAATCCACACAGCATCATCTAGCCCCAAGCTAAGCAGAGCTTGTGTTATGGGTACTAGTTGACTGATATACTTAATACAATACATTACATAGATAGTGGCTAAATAAAAACAGCCACACGGGTTGATCGGAAGGTTAAGCTACGCATGCCGAGGTCAGTCTGTGGATGGGTGACCGTTCGTAACATATCGAGACTCCTCCGTGCCTCGGAAAGCACGTTAAGCCGTTGGTCCCGGTTGTCATTTGTAGATCTTTGACAGCCGTTACGGGTAGTCCGAAAGTCTGACAACCAGTCTTACCAAGGGGTTTCGTGTTGCCAAGTAACTGGGTTGTGGAGGTCATATAGGCCGTCGCTCCATGTAAAACACCGATATTCAGCTGTTACCGGTTAGACTGGAAGCCGACCCCAACATAGTTGGGAAAAGGCTAGGCAGATGATGATGAAATTAATTCAAAACATAAGGTATAACTTTACTATATAGGTTTTCTTAAATATATGTTAAGTTCACTCACATTTTGTGTAAGAACTAGTTAATACTACGTTTCGGGCGGTAGACGAGTAGACGATTTATTTTGACGGGTTTACTTACCGCAATAAAAACTGTAAGCTAAAATACATGATTTGATTCTTTCAGCGAAAACATGTAGAATCTAAATTACATACGTAGTGTGAAAGATGAAGTTCAGCTGCATTAAATGCTGAAAGCGACAAGCGTAGACATTTTGATAAGAATTAACTAAATACTTTCAAATGTTCCTTTCAAAATGTATCCAATTTTAGTGTTATTGCTTATAATTTGGGATATATTGACTTCCACAAGAAAGATTGAAGTAGCGTTCTTTTATTAAGAATAGTTTGAGACAACCAATCCCAAGATACATTTCCTTCATGTTACTTCAACAGTTAAGGCAGTTCAATATTACAGTCATGTGAATTTTATAATAATTATCCCTATTTTACCCTCTATCCCTCAAGAGGGATACCCCCCCCCCCTTTCAGGGATATTTTTGAGACAAAAAGAAGCCTATGTCCTTCCCCGGAATGGTATCTACCTATATGCCAAATTATATCGCAATCTATTTAGTGGTTTAGGCGGGAAAAGTAACATACAGACAGAGCTACTTTCGAATTTATAATATTAGTATGGACTGCACTTTGGTTTTTTATTGAATACCACGTGTTTCTAGTTTTGAGTCCACAATTGCACGGAGCTGATACGTATCGTGGCTCATTGGCTCCCCCACTCCCCAACAATCAGTACCTAACTATTTGTTTTAAATTCAATGACTTGATCGATAGCGAAATCAATAATAATTTATTACAAAGCAATGAATGTTCGTTTATTAAAAGCCTGTTTATAAAATTAAATACTGCAATGGCTTAAACTAATCCATTGTGTGCTATTTCAATGTTCAGGTGAGTTGATTTATCTCACGCCACCGTTCAGGGCGTGCGATAGACGCGTGATGATGCGTGCCCGACAAATACATCGGACATCGCCACAGCCGACAGCACAACTTCTTCACCCCACCGTTATGCAAAAAGGTCGCCAGAACTGAATCTCCTTTACGTCGTACCCTTAAGATGCTCAACGCTCTTCTGATTGCCAACCCTGAATGTGATGTGTTTGCGGACGAATGGATTATATTAATGTGTATATGACTGGTGTTCTGTGAGAGAAAGTGTGCAAGAGTGTCCACTGTTCCGTGTTAGCTGTTACTTCAATTAACCACTGAACGCTGTGTAGTGAACTGTATGTTTTGTTTTTGTTTTGTTTTATATTATGTTAACTACACAGGTGACAGCCGGAGGACTTAAAAAACCCGAAATTAATTTGAAGAATGTTTAATTACTTATAAAATTACAATGATAACTTAGGTCTAGACTTGGAAGATGCTAGTGCCGAAGTGGTGTATAATTATTACAAAAAAATATAGTTTTAAATGATTGCGAAACGCGCAGGCGGCGTCACCAGATTGGAAGTAGGTGGCTGGCGACGGCACGAGGCGTCGAGTCAGCAGAGTCCATGTGTAGCAATTTGGCGTGGAAACATCCATTGTTCGTAAATGACTATCATATTGCTATTCAGCTGATTTGGTGTAGGCAGGGCACGTAACATGTTTCTATGTTAATTATTGTAATTAGTGTTTGTATCGTTTTAATTAACTATAAATAAATCTCATCGTTGTCATTTATGTAAAAGGTTTTTTTGAAATAAACTTTTACTTTACGTTTTGATTTTGCAGATACGACAGGTTTAAATAAGAACTCTGATTTGTTATCACTGGCTCATCAAAGGGTCAACGAGGCGTAAGATTTGATCCCGATAGACTAAATTAGTTGATACGATTTGTTAAAGGTCAAGGTAATTAAACTGTTATAATAACTCATGTGAACCGTGTACCGCTCTCACCCATCTAAACAATTTCTTACAGAGTATGTAATGTTATTGCTTACTGAGCGGTTAATCGTGATATCTCTGAACACGCGAATTATATTTTCCTTTCAGCAAGGCAGTTTTGTAACATAATTATTATTTACGATTTACCGCACTATGGCTGCAAAAGCTACTAGATAGCGCTACGCAGGTGCGTCGTAGCGCCACGGTGGCGTAGCGTTGCAAATGATTGACAAAGCATCCTCGATTCTTTGTTTTATTAAATCGGTTTCTTCTTGTATGATTTTCATAATGATTTTTCCTGTAGTTTACGACACCAAATCAGTAAATGCACCAACGTCACACAACAACAACTTGGTACCTGTGACCCATACCAAGAAGACAATCGTTTCACTGCTGTTCTCAACGAGTTGAACATGAGGGCTAACTTGACACAACTTCATCATTGTGCTGGGTTAAAATACCCACACAGTAATTTTTGATTTTACTTTCAGCATTAAAATCGTCTTTATTGTCTTATGACTTTTATTTAAGGAGGAGCTCGTGGTTAAATAGAAACAGTCGCACGGGTAGATCGGAGGTTAAACTACGCTTGCCGAGGTCAGTCTGTGGATGGGTGACAATTTTGTAACATGTCTAGACTTCTTCTTGCCTCGGAAAGCACATTAAGCTGTTGGTCCCGCTGTCCTGCTATCATTTATAGATCTTTGACAGTCGTTACGGATACCAAGGGGTATCGTGTTACCCAGTACCAGTACCAAATAACGAGCGTTCATTATGTTTGCAAATACTCCCATAGCCGGAAGATTGTATAGCAGATCCGGAAATAATAATAGGAATGTATTTAAAAGGTAAATAAATATGCAAATATCCTCACTAGCAGGGACTTGAACCCTGGTGACCCGCGTGACAGGTGGGTATACTAACCACCCAACTACCGAGGACTGTGAAAAAGTAAGGTTCCCTTGATTTAAATCATAGCACAAAACATTCGAAATTTTATACAAAATCTTAAAAAGTTTCCTACCAGGCTGATTATATTTGTTTTAGTGCATTTTACCTTTTGTATATATCAATTATTCTACCAGTATTATCCATGACAAAAAGTCTGTCAGCTTTCTTATCCCTTCTAAATTATACATTAGCGTTTGGCACTAATATTATAAAAAAAAAACTATAGAAATTGTGTTTTCTAAGTCTTGAAAACGCCTTTACAAACAAGTTCTTAAACTGCTTGCAACTGTAGAGGTTTAATCTTATAACATACCTTATGGTATACAGGCTGATTATGGTTGTTATGTGAAACAAGATAACATACCCTTGTTTGAAAAAATATGGGTATTTTATCTTGTATGTTATATTATGAGGATTGTTATTTTGAGGATTTATGGACGCTATCTTATCGTCAGTTTATTTTAGACCGATAGAATAAGACTGCCGTGGAAGTTCATTTTCATGTACCGAACTCCTCTAATACCTATTTATATTAGATACTAATAATTTCAGACGGTCGCCGTCGTGTCGTGCCGCATGCTGTCGTGCACTGCCGCGCGCCTCGTCTGTCGTACGTCACGGTGGGCACGCGGTACGTCTGTTGGAGTAGGCAAGCCCCGAGTGGATGGTCTGCGCTGGGTACTTCTCAAGCACTTTTGTTAAATATGTGAAGGAAAGCAATACCTTTTGAACAATACTTTTTAACTTGTTTTACAAAATCCTTAAAGTAATATTTGCAAAAAAACCTTTTACGGTTATGTATTTCAACACATCTTAAGGAGAATATGATTTACATTTAATGGAAACAATCTTAAGATTGTCAGATGGCAGTAGTAGACAATAGGGCAGTGACCTTAAAAATTCTGATTGGTCCGAAAGTTGGATTACTCAAAAATATGACACGATATGGACACGTAGTTTTACTTTTGTCACGTAAACCAAAAATGACGACGCTAATAGTGCGTTGAAATTGCGCGTGACGTCGCGCCAAGCTACACTTTTAATGTAACAGAAGGTTGGGTGTCTTGTCAGATGCATGCAGGTAGGAAAGAAGGGTGTGACAGGGCTGGGCTCTCACAAGCTTTTCAACGTCTTTTTAAATACTGAAGTTATCAGTGCCAATATTCTGAGCTCCATGAATGGGCACTGCAATGTCAATAACATTATCTACGCAGACGATATGTATGTTTATTGATCCTTTCCAGTGTTTTGATATAAAATGGTAGTGTGGCGATTGGGGCACCAAGTAGGGATGCTTCGTATTGTTTGATATGTGTCGTCAATCAAGTGAATAAAGCGCCAGTCAGTATTTTGTCTCAAATGAGGGTTACATTTAGCTAAAGTGCAAGCTGTCGCGTCCATTCCAGGATAAGCAGGTTTTAAATACCCTGTTAATATTTAACGATACTAAATTCACTCAAATCAGTCATCGTAGTCAAGACACTGACCAACTTAAACATTTTTCAATATTTCATTATTTTTTTTTACAACCATTTTTAGTTTTCATTTCTTCCTGTTTTGAGCAAGTTATGTCATTACTGGGAAGACTTGAGAATCTAGAAACTTGTGTATGTATACTTTGTTACCAAAACTGAAGCAGAAATACAATAAGGATAATAATAGTTTTTGTGCACCGAAGATTGAAGTCTACAAAAAGTCTATGCATACAAAATGATTTCTGAACCCTGTCTCTTAAACTAGGAGACCTTAGGAGACAGTGATCGGTCAGAATTGTAATTTAATAATACGGATATTTACATTAGTGATTAATGTGTCGATCTACCATTATAAATGGGAATTAATATTAATCAAATATTATGTGTGTGTGACGTGTGTGTGTGTGTGCGTGGGAAGGGAATGGGACTATGAGTGTGGGAGTGGGTACCTACGTTTGTGTGTGTAATTGTGGTGTTTTTTGTTGATGAAGAAGTTTATAATCGACAGGCGGAACCAACGAATTCCTTGCCTTTTTTGAGTGCTTCATTTGCGTAATTTTCGGCACGGTGTGAAATAGCAAACGTCGAAGGAAACGTTTCTGTGCCAAGAAACGCGATGTTCTTGTCAGCTGGTGTATCGCTACAGTCAGTGCACAGATAATAAAAGTTTTAACGCTTTTCTGAAAATCATTTTACCATGTTTGTGATTTAATTGAAATGTATAATTTGTTATAATTAGACTATAAGTATATAAATAACAGCAGCTTTACATTTGATATGATTGCAACATAAAACATAGTAGCATAGCAATAGCAAAAATACAAATATAAATCGTACCATCTTGCGTTGATTTCTCCGTCAATAAAGACAGATGGTTGTTATGTTTGTTGTCGGCAGCACTAGCGCTCTCATTTCTACTATCATGTTTAAAAAAAAATACTGATATGGTGTTGTTATTCGCCATATTTTCTGTTTTACTTTCGCAATATTTGATTTAATAAAACTTTAGATAAGTTGTTATTAGAAGTAGCAGCTTTAGTAATATAATAAATATTAAATGTAAGGAGTAAAACTTAAACATTTTAAATGTAGGTGTACTATAAATACGCATCTGCCGAACCCTTCGGAAATTACAGGCGTAGTGTTATCTGTGATGCATGTAATTCGTTTTACATCACAGTAATAAAAAATATGAGTACATTCTACTCTAGTTACAGACTCATTTTTCTTGTTTACTCATTTTATCCTATGGGTGACCTTATTTAACCGAATAAGCGGTAAGATAAGATAAGGTTATTAATAGCAAAGAAATTACAGTACAAATATCCTTTCTAAAATTAACTTGTTCCTCGTAAAACATCAATTCATCAAACTTGATAAAAAAAACTACTACAAAAATGGTTCGTCCCGTGTGACTAGATGGCGTTGTTAGATGTGCGGCGATTCCTGAATCGCGCTATGGTTTCGTTACCGGCAAAACATGACCCCGCGTCGCGAGTTGCTAGACGGGAACTCTTGTACCGTCTCCGTGGTAGGTATATATATACCTACCATAATCAATTTTTGAAAAGGTTGTTATTGAAAAATAACACCTTAAATAATATGAAGATTTAATGTGCGTGAACGTTGCCCGGTGTATGCCGTGTTTTTCAATGTCGCGTGATAATGATGAATATATTTGTAGGTAGGTAGGTCCTCTATGTTTTGCCCAGAGGCGTACAAATATATTTAATTACATTGTCTTTATTTCGAACAACAATTTAACTTTTAAAATAATTATCATGTATATGTGTATGTATATACCAAGTGGTAGAATAATATAAAATTATGTCACATTGGTAATAAAATCAATTAATAGATAGGTACATGCATATCAATATAAATAAAGAATATAATCAATTTCAATAAAGATGTCAAATAGATTAATCAGTATAAATAGAGAATATAATCGATCTCAATAAATGTCAAATATATTAGGTTACATGTCTTAATATTAATGCTGATGTCAATAAGATTCAAAATAGATGAGGTGATGTACAATTTATTTTATATATAGCATTTATTTAATAATATTCTTCATAATTGTGTTTTGAAATTGTCCAGATTTAACGTTTTTATTTGTTCAGGTAGTTTGTTATATATTTTTTTGGCCATACAGTAGGTACTTTTATTCATTAGTGCAGTTTTGCCATAGGTCACTTCGAGTTCCAACTGATTTCTATCGGATCTATATGTTTAAATATTAGGTATATGTAAATTTTTACTTACATGAGTAAAGAGTCTTTCTTTAGCACAAATAGTATTTTTGAAGGATGTATTTTGTTTTCCAATATAAGGTTCCAAACGGGGAAGTAATTAACGTAGAATTGTTTTCTTGATAATCTTAAGTAATTTTGAAATTTTTGGTCACAGTAGCCTTTTACTTTATGAAATTCAGTTCGTTGACTTATACAAAATAACGGTAACGTTTCATAGGTTTCGTTTTTTTCCTTTTTCCAAAATCTTATTTCGTTTTAATAGTAACACTAACAACAATGTTTCATTGTCAGAGACACTAGGCAACACGACACCCCTTGGTAAGACTGGTGTCAGACTTTCGAGCTTCGGACTACCTACAAAGATCTACAAATGTCAGCCGGGAACAACGGCGTAACGTGCTTTCCGAAGCACGGAGGTCTCGATATGTTACGCACGGTCACCCATCCACAGACTGACCACGGCAAGCGTAGCTTAACCTTCGATCGGCCCGTGTGGCTGTTTATTATAACTACGTTCCCTTGTGAATATAATTTTATAATGACTACTAGCATTGTCGTAGAAGTCAGAAAATTACTGCTCCACCATTCAATTGAAACAAAATATTGCGAACACAAGAAAACATCATCGAACACCTACACCATCATTGTGGTTTGTTGATTGGAACAAGTAACTACTAGAAGAACAAAATGTATTCCTAGCACAGTTCTTAGCAAATCAGCAAACACTCCCCAAAATTAATGTAAATTTATTTATTTATTTATTTATTTATTTATTATGGCACTCCAACGACAAAGTCACAAAAACATTCGTACATACAGGATTTCTTAAATAATACTATAGTGACTTTGTCACTTAAAGGTGTGCACAGCTTTTATATTGTGATACAATGTTAATGGGATAGTAGTGAAAATTGTACACAAAGCATTGTAGAATCAATAAATTAAATCATTAAAATATTTGAAATATTACCATACACGATTAAAATTACTGTATAAAATTAGATTATAAAATTAAGAAATTAAGTTAAATTATAACATTAAATTAAGCTATTATATAAAATTTAAATTAAATTAAATTAAGAAATTATAAAATAATAAAATAAAATAAAATAAAATAAAATTATTGCATTGACATTACGTTTCAGTAACATGGTGACAATACGGGTTAAGTACCCATCTAATACATAATATATCAACATACATAGCACGGAAACATCGGTGCGTGAATCCGACTCGCATTTTGCCGGTTAACATTTACACCTTTATCAAGCAGTTGAACGAGCTTAGCGGAGCACCTCGGCCAAGCTCGCTCAGCTGACTGGCGCCCCGACTGTGTCCGCAGTTGAACGTGGATGGATACATCCATACAGCTATGTACCACACCACGAGAGTAGAGGGGATGCAGACGCCATCTCTCTACAGCCACACACCATTCAATCGCCATTTCGCATTTAATTAAAAGTATTATGGTGTTCGGTATACTATAATATAGAAGTAAATGAATACTAAAAGGACAAACGCGTATGTACTGAACTCAAGTGGGATTTATTTGTTTCAAATGTACGTTCTGTCTTTAGAGCGATTATCTCGACAGCGTATCTGTTATATTTAAAGCGGCACAAATAATGTAACAATAAAATCCCTACAACCTGCTACGGCGTAGCATTGGTGCTACGCTGACGTCTACGCTACAAACCCTTAGCAAATATAATCTTGGCTTTGACGTGCCGACGCGGACAGCATTATTTGGGATTGTTCAGGATGGACCCAGGGAAGTTTATTAGTTTAAATTCTTTGAATAAATAGTTAATGATAGTTCTAGATGAATAAAGAACACGCAATAATTAATGAACGAATATTTGAATGAGAAAGAAGTAGTATAGCCATATATATAATATATATAATATAATATTCGTTTTAGTCTTACGGAACCCGCGAAAGGACATGTCCTTTCGCGGGTTCCGTAAGACTTATCCCCCTCATCATTAAATCTTTTAGTTTAAGTCCTTTAAATTTGCTGAGAACAATTTTAAAGACCGGACTGGAGATCATCACACTAATCACCATAGTTTTATATAAAGTACCCCTATTCATTTGTGCTTGCTTGTGTGTATATGTGTAGTGAATAAAAAGTAGGCATTCCTAACCTCATACAACCCACCTATAATAATAAGCGTGCACTACCTATATCTTACTTAGTTTCTAAGTATTATTAAATTAAAATATAGCGGTGGGTGGCATGAATGCAACGAACTATGTACCTACTTATAAGAACAAAAAAATCTACTTATTCATGTTAAGTGCTTACAAACATTTGAATATTGTATCTACTTACCTAACCTACCTACCATTTCTAGTTCCGCAGCGTATTATCGCTTCTTACGATTTAGGTTAGTTCTAAGATATAGTTATCTATAATAATACCTCCTCGCGTGTTCACTAACTACCTACTGTAGTTCACAGTAAAGAAAATAAATAAGAAAGAATATAAAATAAAAAAGAAAATATTACTGCGCGTAGATGAAAAATAAAAAAACCAATGTTAAGAGCATTTTATTTTTCATTTTTGTAAGTGTAGCCTTTCTTAAAAGTAAATGTTTGATATTTGACGACCGATGTGGCGCGGCAGGCGAAGGCCGGTTCGGCTATTGGTCACACCAATTGACCAATAGCCGAACACCACTTTTAAGATTGCTAAATTAAATACCACGAAATGAAAGTGTTGGAGGAAAGGGAGAGACTAACAAGGCTATAACTTTCCAGTAGTCACCAGCAGCTGCTTTGTTCCGTTCGTGGTCAGCAAAGGAAGCGCATTACGAGCTTTATTGATTATGTTCAAAGATTACCAGTAAAAGTTAAAATCAATTCAAGCCGCGCCAGTGATTTGAACTCAAAAGTGTTTTTCAATATTTTCAAGTTGATCTAAGTACTTAACTAACTGAGAACATTTTAAGAAATACAAAATGGAAAATCTAAAATTTTGTAGGATGTGTTTGGGGCAGAATGTTCGCATGTGTAAAAGCGTCAGCAAGGAGTTACAAGTGCTATTTGAGAATATGACTGGTGTGTAAGTTAATTATTTATTAGTAAGTTGATTATTTATTATTTAACGGGGTTTAAGTGTCTCTCATATACGGAGGAAGGAAGTAAGTCGTCTTAGGGAAAAATGAAAATCACCGACATCCAACAGACTCAAGTTAAATATAGAAATTTAATCATGATGCTGCATGCATTGGGTTGAATGTGAGAAGAGGAGTATAGAAAGCGGGACTGTAGGCTGTAGACCACCTTTAGGCTAGGACTGCATTACAAGATATTTATAAAGGTACATAAATGGTCTTTTTCAAAACATATTTTTTTGCAGTTTGTAAACGCACTTTTAATGTAACAGAAGGTTGGGTGTCTTGTCAGATGCATGCAGGTAGGAAAGAAGGGTGTGACAGGGCTGGGCTCTCACAAGCTTTTCAACGTCTTTTTAAATACTGAAGTTATCAGTGCCAATATTCTGAGCTCCATGAATGGGCACTGCAATGTCAATAACATTATCTACGCAGACGATATGTATGTTTATTGATCCTTTCCAGTGTTTTGATATAAAATGGTAGTGTGGCGATTGGGGCACCAAGTAGGGATGCTTCGTATTGTTTGATATGTGTCGTCAATCAAGTGAATAAAGCGCCAGTCAGTATTTTGTCTCAAATGAGGGTTACATTTAGCTAAAGTGCAAGCTGTCGCGTCCATTCCAGGATAAGCAGGTTTTAAATACCCTGTTAATATTTAACGATACTAAATTCACTCAAATCAGTCATCGTAGTCAAGACACTGACCAACTTAAACATTTTTCAATATTTCATTATTTTTTTTTACAACCATTTTTAGTTTTCATTTCTTCCTGTTTTGAGCAAGTTATGTCATTACTGGGAAGACTTGAGAATCTAGAAACTTGTGTATGTATACTTTGTTACCAAAACTGAAGCAGAAATACAATAAGGATAATAATAGTTTTTGTGCACCGAAGATTGAAGTCTACAAAAAGTCTATGCATACAAAATGATTTCTGAACCCTGTCTCTTAAACTAGGAGACCTTAGGAGACAGTGATCGGTCAGAATTGTAATTTAATAATACGGATATTTACATTAGTGATTAATGTGTCGATCTACCATTATAAATGGGAATTAATATTAATCAAATATTATGTGTGTGTGACGTGTGTGTGTGTGTGCGTGGGAAGGGAATGGGACTATGAGTGTGGGAGTGGGTACCTACGTTTGTGTGTGTAATTGTGGTGTTTTTTGTTGATGAAGAAGTTTATAATCGACAGGCGGAACCAACGAATTCCTTGCCTTTTTTGAGTGCTTCATTTGCGTAATTTTCGGCACGGTGTGAAATAGCAAACGTCGAAGGAAACGTTTCTGTGCCAAGAAACGCGATGTTCTTGTCAGCTGGTGTATCGCTACAGTCAGTGCACAGATAATAAAAGTTTTAACGCTTTTCTGAAAATCATTTTACCATGTTTGTGATTTAATTGAAATGTATAATTTGTTATAATTAGACTATAAGTATATAAATAACAGCAGCTTTACATTTGATATGATTGCAACATAAAACATAGTAGCATAGCAATAGCAAAAATACAAATATAAATCGTACCATCTTGCGTTGATTTCTCCGTCAATAAAGACAGATGGTTGTTATGTTTGTTGTCGGCAGCACTAGCGCTCTCATTTCTACTATCATGTTTAAAAAAAAATACTGATATGGTGTTGTTATTCGCCATATTTTCTGTTTTACTTTCGCAATATTTGATTTAATAAAACTTTAGATAAGTTGTTATTAGAAGTAGCAGCTTTAGTAATATAATAAATATTAACCTTCCTATACTCGCGCCAATTTTTGTTACACCTATACTCGCGCACGGTGTCACAGACCGATAGATTCATACCCCTACAATATATATTTTTTTTATTTTTTTTTTTAAACATTACAATTATTTTAAAGTTTAGGATATAATGAAACAAAATAGTATGGATAGTACTTAATTTATTAATTATTTTATTGACTTTCAGTCTATCACAAATCAGTCTTCAAATTTGAGATATTTTTCTTAAGTAATAGGAAAACGAAAATAAAACCTGAACTTCTTCTTAAAAATAAAATAAACTTCTAAATAATAATAAAAAACATATCAAAGGACATATTTATCTATGTTTGGCTTAGTTTTGAGCTTCACCATAACAATCAGGGCACACAGTTACAGCATGTTCCAAACAAAAGTATTTTTTGCATGTGGCACAGTTGTAACGTGTCTTGCGGTTTTTTTTTGATGAGCAGTATCCACAACGACCAATCTTATTATTGTTAGATGTTGCTAAAGACTCGGGTCCATCTAATTTACATATTTCGGCGAGCCTGAGCCTTATGGTTCTCGGCAAGGATGTATTTAGAGCCCGACGTCTAAGATGAGGATTGATCAGATCATATGCTAAGGCTTCAAGAAAGATCCTACGGCTCATTTTCTTTGAAGGGTTGTTCTGCAGGTATATTATAAACGTGTTTATACCCGCTACATTCATTAGGCTATAAAATATCACCATCGGCCATCTATTAGTACCACGTGCAACGTTGTAAGTCTCACACATTTTGTCCACGGTATCAACTCCGCCTTTGGTTCTATTGTAGTCCATTATAATTTCCGGTTTACCGGTATTTTCGTTGATTTGAGCATCTTCATGCATGCTAGATACGAGAAGGACATTTTTGCCTTTTTTCGGTACATAGGATACCAGACTGCAATTGCCTCGGTGCCCGAATATACTGGATTTTTCGGCTCTTCCTCGTATTTCCGTGAATTGTTTAGGCAACTCCCTTTTGTTTTTACGAATCGTCCCAATAACTGTTAATTTATGTGACTCAAGCTTGTCTATCAATGGAATACTGGTGAAGAAGTTATCACATGTGATATTACGCCCAGTATTGTAAATATTTTCACTCAATCGCAAAACTAACGCCATAGCGGAGTTGTCAACTTGATATGGACCGTCTGGTTGTCGTCCAACATAAACTTCCATAGTATGGGTATAAAACATTTTGGCATCTGTCAACGCATAAATTTTAATTCCATATTTGTTGGGTTTCGATGGAATGTACTGGCGAAAGCTGCAACGTCCTCTAAAAGCTTCTAATTTCTCATCAATTGTGACATACTGAGACAAACTGTAATATTTTTTTAACGCTCCCACAACTTCATCGAACAACTCTCTAATAGGTGCCAGTTTATCCAGGTTCATTCTCTCATTTCGCGTATCTTTGTTGTCAAATCTGAGACAACGCATCAATAGATAGAACCTGCTAAAGCTCATAGTTAGTCGAAATATCTCCGGGGATGAACCATCAGTTTTGAACAAATCTTTGGCATTTAGACGACCGTTTTTTCTGACTCCAGCAAACATTAAAATGCCTAAAAAAGCTTCAATTTCCATGTTGTCTGTATCGGCGCAGTCTCTTTCTCTTGAGAAATTATGTTTCAATCGATTAATTTGTTCATTAGTGTACTTTACAATCAAGTTGATAATGCTCTCCGAGAAAAAAAGCTTCCATAGCTCACCTGGTTCCTTCAAATTTCTAGCTTCTCTTCTAACGCCTGGAAGTTGAGTAACTATGTTTCTAGCACGTCGCCTAGTTGGGTGTAAGGCAGGCAATTTATTCCACCTAGTCTGTTCATCTTTACCTAAGTAGAAATCGCGGGAACTTCCTCTATCTCCTACCTCAGATGTCTCGTCACTGTCGTCGTCTTGTTCAGTATCGTATGTCTCTTCTTGTACCTCCACATGGTCTTCTACCTCACTGTCATTTTCGTCTTCATAGCTAGAGCCAGAACTTAATTCCTCCTCCAGCAACAATTTGATTCGGTCATCGTCCATTTTGATATGATATATAATCTAAAAAGAATAAAAAAGTTGATTAAAATATAATCTGGAGCAACATACATGCATACATTTTACTATACATAAGTAATAAAGTATTCAAAGTTTGTAAAAAATATATAAATTCAATAAATATAAACATTATTACTTACACTAAAAGTTGCACGTATACTCGCGTCGGTCTCACGGACCGATTGGCGCCAAATGCTACCACACCTACGCTTCGCACGAACGCACGGCGTGCACTAAAATGAAGTAAGCCACAAATCCGGCAGCTAGCAAAGAACTCGACTTCTCAGGATTTTCGTGCATAAAAATAATTATGAAAATGTGTTTCGTCGGTCTCAGAGACCAACGCGCGAGTATAGGAAGGTTAAATGTAAGGAGTAAAACTTAAACATTTTAAATGTAGGTGTACTATAAATACGCATCTGCCGAACCCTTCGGAAATTACAGGCGTAGTGTTATCTGTGATGCATGTAATTCGTTTTACATCACAGTAATAAAAAATATGAGTACATTCTACTCTAGTTACAGACTCATTTTTCTTGTTTACTCATTTTATCCTATGGGTGACCTTATTTAACCGAATAAGCGGTAAGATAAGATAAGGTTATTAATAGCAAAGAAATTACAGTACAAATATCCTTTCTAAAATTAACTTGTTCCTCGTAAAACATCAATTCATCAAACTTGATAAAAAAAACTACTACAAAAATGGTTCGTCCCGTGTGACTAGATGGCGTTGTTAGATGTGCGGCGATTCCTGAATCGCGCTATGGTTTCGTTACCGGCAAAACATGACCCCGCGTCGCGAGTTGCTAGACGGGAACTCTTGTACCGTCTCCGTGGTAGGTATATATATACCTACCATAATCAATTTTTGAAAAGGTTGTTATTGAAAAATAACACCTTAAATAATATGAAGATTTAATGTGCGTGAACGTTGCCCGGTGTATGCCGTGTTTTTCAATGTCGCGTGATAATGATGAATATATTTGTAGGTAGGTAGGTCCTCTATGTTTTGCCCAGAGGCGTACAAATATATTTAATTACATTGTCTTTATTTCGAACAACAATTTAACTTTTAAAATAATTATCATGTATATGTGTATGTATATACCAAGTGGTAGAATAATATAAAATTATGTCACATTGGTAATAAAATCAATTAATAGATAGGTACATGCATATCAATATAAATAAAGAATATAATCAATTTCAATAAAGATGTCAAATAGATTAATCAGTATAAATAGAGAATATAATCGATCTCAATAAATGTCAAATATATTAGGTTACATGTCTTAATATTAATGCTGATGTCAATAAGATTCAAAATAGATGAGGTGATGTACAATTTATTTTATATATAGCATTTATTTAATAATATTCTTCATAATTGTGTTTTGAAATTGTCCAGATTTAACGTTTTTATTTGTTCAGGTAGTTTGTTATATATTTTTTTGGCCATACAGTAGGTACTTTTATTCATTAGTGCAGTTTTGCCATAGGTCACTTCGAGTTCCAACTGATTTCTATCGGATCTATATGTTTAAATATTAGGTATATGTAAATTTTTACTTACATGAGTAAAGAGTCTTTCTTTAGCACAAATAGTATTTTTGAAGGATGTATTTTGTTTTCCAATATAAGGTTCCAAACGGGGAAGTAATTAACGTAGAATTGTTTTCTTGATAATCTTAAGTAATTTTGAAATTTTTGGTCACAGTAGCCTTTTACTTTATGAAATTCAGTTCGTTGACTTATACAAAATAACGGTAACGTTTCATAGGTTTCGTTTTTTTCCTTTTTCCAAAATCTTATTTCGTTTTAATAGTAACACTAACAACAATGTTTCATTGTCAGAGACACTAGGCAACACGACACCCCTTGGTAAGACTGGTGTCAGACTTTCGAGCTTCGGACTACCTACAAAGATCTACAAATGTCAGCCGGGAACAACGGCGTAACGTGCTTTCCGAAGCACGGAGGTCTCGATATGTTACGCACGGTCACCCATCCACAGACTGACCACGGCAAGCGTAGCTTAACCTTCGATCGGCCCGTGTGGCTGTTTATTATAACTACGTTCCCTTGTGAATATAATTTTATAATGACTACTAGCATTGTCGTAGAAGTCAGAAAATTACTGCTCCACCATTCAATTGAAACAAAATATTGCGAACACAAGAAAACATCATCGAACACCTACACCATCATTGTGGTTTGTTGATTGGAACAAGTAACTACTAGAAGAACAAAATGTATTCCTAGCACAGTTCTTAGCAAATCAGCAAACACTCCCCAAAATTAATGTAAATTTATTTATTTATTTATTTATTTATTTATTATGGCACTCCAACGACAAAGTCACAAAAACATTCGTACATACAGGATTTCTTAAATAATACTATAGTGACTTTGTCACTTAAAGGTGTGCACAGCTTTTATATTGTGATACAATGTTAATGGGATAGTAGTGAAAATTGTACACAAAGCATTGTAGAATCAATAAATTAAATCATTAAAATATTTGAAATATTACCATACACGATTAAAATTACTGTATAAAATTAGATTATAAAATTAAGAAATTAAGTTAAATTATAACATTAAATTAAGCTATTATATAAAATTTAAATTAAATTAAATTAAGAAATTATAAAATAATAAAATAAAATAAAATAAAATAAAATTATTGCATTGACATTACGTTTCAGTAACATGGTGACAATACGGGTTAAGTACCCATCTAATACATAATATATCAACATACATAGCACGGAAACATCGGTGCGTGAATCCGACTCGCATTTTGCCGGTTAACATTTACACCTTTATCAAGCAGTTGAACGAGCTTAGCGGAGCACCTCGGCCAAGCTCGCTCAGCTGACTGGCGCCCCGACTGTGTCCGCAGTTGAACGTGGATGGATACATCCATACAGCTATGTACCACACCACGAGAGTAGAGGGGATGCAGACGCCATCTCTCTACAGCCACACACCATTCAATCGCCATTTCGCATTTAATTAAAAGTATTATGGTGTTCGGTATACTATAATATAGAAGTAAATGAATACTAAAAGGACAAACGCGTATGTACTGAACTCAAGTGGGATTTATTTGTTTCAAATGTACGTTCTGTCTTTAGAGCGATTATCTCGACAGCGTATCTGTTATATTTAAAGCGGCACAAATAATGTAACAATAAAATCCCTACAACCTGCTACGGCGTAGCATTGGTGCTACGCTGACGTCTACGCTACAAACCCTTAGCAAATATAATCTTGGCTTTGACGTGCCGACGCGGACAGCATTATTTGGGATTGTTCAGGATGGACCCAGGGAAGTTTATTAGTTTAAATTCTTTGAATAAATAGTTAATGATAGTTCTAGATGAATAAAGAACACGCAATAATTAATGAACGAATATTTGAATGAGAAAGAAGTAGTATAGCCATATATATAATATATATAATATAATATTCGTTTTAGTCTTACGGAACCCGCGAAAGGACATGTCCTTTCGCGGGTTCCGTAAGACTTATCCCCCTCATCATTAAATCTTTTAGTTTAAGTCCTTTAAATTTGCTGAGAACAATTTTAAAGACCGGACTGGAGATCATCACACTAATCACCATAGTTTTATATAAAGTACCCCTATTCATTTGTGCTTGCTTGTGTGTATATGTGTAGTGAATAAAAAGTAGGCATTCCTAACCTCATACAACCCACCTATAATAATAAGCGTGCACTACCTATATCTTACTTAGTTTCTAAGTATTATTAAATTAAAATATAGCGGTGGGTGGCATGAATGCAACGAACTATGTACCTACTTATAAGAACAAAAAAATCTACTTATTCATGTTAAGTGCTTACAAACATTTGAATATTGTATCTACTTACCTAACCTACCTACCATTTCTAGTTCCGCAGCGTATTATCGCTTCTTACGATTTAGGTTAGTTCTAAGATATAGTTATCTATAATAATACCTCCTCGCGTGTTCACTAACTACCTACTGTAGTTCACAGTAAAGAAAATAAATAAGAAAGAATATAAAATAAAAAAGAAAATATTACTGCGCGTAGATGAAAAATAAAAAAACCAATGTTAAGAGCATTTTATTTTTCATTTTTGTAAGTGTAGCCTTTCTTAAAAGTAAATGTTTGATATTTGACGACCGATGTGGCGCGGCAGGCGAAGGCCGGTTCGGCTATTGGTCACACCAATTGACCAATAGCCGAACACCACTTTTAAGATTGCTAAATTAAATACCACGAAATGAAAGTGTTGGAGGAAAGGGAGAGACTAACAAGGCTATAACTTTCCAGTAGTCACCAGCAGCTGCTTTGTTCCGTTCGTGGTCAGCAAAGGAAGCGCATTACGAGCTTTATTGATTATGTTCAAAGATTACCAGTAAAAGTTAAAATCAATTCAAGCCGCGCCAGTGATTTGAACTCAAAAGTGTTTTTCAATATTTTCAAGTTGATCTAAGTACTTAACTAACTGAGAACATTTTAAGAAATACAAAATGGAAAATCTAAAATTTTGTAGGATGTGTTTGGGGCAGAATGTTCGCATGTGTAAAAGCGTCAGCAAGGAGTTACAAGTGCTATTTGAGAATATGACTGGTGTGTAAGTTAATTATTTATTAGTAAGTTGATTATTTATTATTTAACGGGGTTTAAGTGTCTCTCATATACGGAGGAAGGAAGTAAGTCGTCTTAGGGAAAAATGAAAATCACCGACATCCAACAGACTCAAGTTAAATATAGAAATTTAATCATGATGCTGCATGCATTGGGTTGAATGTGAGAAGAGGAGTATAGAAAGCGGGACTGTAGGCTGTAGACCACCTTTAGGCTAGGACTGCATTACAAGATATTTATAAAGGTACATAAATGGTCTTTTTCAAAACATATTTTTTTGCAGTTTGTAACGCCAAACAGACCACAGTGTGTATGTTGCACATGCTACTCACAACTAAAAGATTGCTACGAAATTGTGAAAACTGCCCTGAAAGCACAAGAGGTGTACGATGGGATTATAAATAACCAAAACAAGGTGAGGTGTTTTTTTTAACTGCCTTATCTAAATTTGAGAATCAAATATAAACCATAACCAGTATTTCATCATGTTACTAATATATATGAAATGATTACAATATCAGTAATTTGTTACTGTTTATATATTACACTCATTTCATTAGGTTGACAGGGAAATTCAACTTACTCCTTGAAAGAGCTTTAATAGAGGTCATTATCCATAAATTAAGTCCAGTTAACTAGGGTCCACCTGGTTACTGAGCTATGTTGGTCCTTCAATTATTGTTTAAGTTACTGACTTGTACTTAAATAAATCTACACTACTCTAAGCATTTAATTGATACTTTTCTTAAAGCTAAAAAAAGAGTCATTCAATTTATAATATTATAATAAAAGGTCTTTAGCAGCAATAACTTTAAATTTATAAATTCTCCCAGTTTGCATACAAATAAGTTAAATGAGTAACTGGTTTCAAAAGCTTTCCAAAATGGTATTGATGTTAAAAGCTTTCCAGCGGTTTCTCAAAACAAAGCTGAAGTGCTGATTTTAGTTAGAGTCAATTGTCACACCCCCTGCCAGCTAAACGGTTATTTCTAGATATGTGAAAATAAGCTAGGTTATGTTTAATAACCAACCTTAAAGGAAAACTGTCACAGCTAACTAGGCTTTACAAGTTAACCAGTAATAGTTGACTCACAAAGTACAAAGTATAATTTTGTACTAAATCTATTGAAAATTACTTGAATGCAGGTGTTTTTGTTTAGGTCAGTAGTATGAGATATGCATTTCTAAAGTTATGACTGCTGGGGCAACGTTGTTTGTCATAGCTTTGTCAAGAAGTTTGATTTTTTGATTTGAGATTTGCAAAAGAATCAATACTGTCAATTTGTAAATAACACGAACTTGGCCCTTGCCAACAAATAAATTGAAATTAAGGAACGGAAAAAGGATTGTGCTTGCATGACTGATCATTTTGTTACATAACCTAATTATCTTCTACAGCCTGGAACAAAGCGACAAACGACAAACGAGAGGGTGTCGAGAAGACCATTGATGCAGTCTGAAGCAGAACTGTAAGAAGTATCTGTGAAGAAGGAAGCGCCAGCAAGTCGCACAGTGAGTACTAGTAAATCATTCAGTCGTTCAGGGTTGGATCTATGCCACGGAGCATTTTCTATTAGGGCTTATGGGTAACAAGCAAGTAAGAAACTCTAATACACTTTGTACTTAGCCATTATATTTTTGATTTCAATAGTTATAACAAAATCATACACAATATATGTTTTTACACTCTCTGTGAATACAGTCATCACGGTCCAAGATTTGTTGCTCAGAATTAGAGAAAACCCAAATAAAACCTAATCATGAATATAGTTATAATAAATAAGTTATAGTTGCACTTTCTTACAAAAGACAATTATACAGTAAGTACAACGAATCGAGTACCGTTCCTCTACTTCTTAACTCCGATGCGATCATACACTGAATGCCCGTTCTACTGACTGGATGCTACATATAAATATTTGTACTTTACCTGTTTCCAATTTATTTGGACGAATTCCGCAATATTCAATCAAAGCTTCTTTTCTTTAATTTTTTGACACCTAAGTTACTTTTTAAACGACGCCATGGATCGCAGAAAGAAGTATTTACAACTTTCAAATCATACTTTATGAGAAATCGTATGTCGGCGATGCTAAACGTGCTCGTGGATATTAAGCCTGGATTGGACTGGTTTGTTAACTGCCAATTTCAATAACCTATCTCAATCCAAACGAGGGATGTTTGAAACCAATCAATGGCCGAGTTTGCAATCTGTACTTTGAGATGATGAATCAAAAGCAGCAGTTTACGACCGCGTATTCAAGATAAGGATTAAGATACGTTTTTGAAATTGGCAGTTAATCAATCATGTTAGAATGTTTGCGGTTATGTGAGAAGACGAATATAAATGTCAGGATTATCTTAAGTTACTTTCAATGACTTTTTTACTAATAAAATTAAGCTGTACTAAATAGACATGTTAAGTGGTAAGACGACCTGGACGAATGCACTATGAGGGCTGGCTAATGCTGAAAGGACCTGGGGGTGGCCTTTGCCCAGCAGTGAGACAGCATAGGCTAATAAAAAATAAAAATAACAGATGTATATTCCCCTCAATACATGTATCTTTGAAAATTGTACTTACCTACTACATTTACTTTCACAGGTTCAACCGTCGCTTAGAAACCAAACCTAGAATATACAATAACAGCCAAGCTGTTGTTGTGTGTTACTAAATTCAAAGAGCCTGTCACTTATTTAGTTCTAAGTCTAATTTAAAGCGTCATAGTTGTACAGACACTGTTGAGCTTCCTCACAAGTGTGATATTTGTCAGAGTAGTTTTAGTGCTAAGAATAAATTAAAAGAACATATTCAAATACACACCTTTCTTGAGAAAAGCCCAACAAGTGAGTTGTTTGTCCGCGCAGTTTAGTTACATACATGTGTAGGTGTTTACTAAAACATATTCGACGACACCCTCGTTAACCCTACTAGTGTAATATTGTCAGCGTTTTTATGGTCCATGCATGAAATATAACGTGTGTTTATACAACTTTATAACACAAAAACTATTCTAATCTAGATCTGTAAAAAGTACAGTTTGTATGTTGTGAAATCATTCGTTTTATTTGCCTGTATTCCCGTAATGACTTTGCACCTAATAAGTCTGTTTAAACAATGTTCAATAGCTCTGTCTGGTTTTTATTTCCGCACTCAGGCCATACACACATCAACAGAATCTAGGTATATTTATATTTCATCAAATATCTATAAATCTATGAAGAATTTCCTGATATAGTGAATCGAAGAATGATAATACTTATTTTTTATTCGACGTCGAAAATTAGTATGATAAAAAAACTTAATTTCTTACAAAACTATTATTTTAATTAAAATTGAACAAAATCTAATTATTCATTATTAGTGTTGCCACCTCTTACATTAATTACACATCGACGTCGATTTTTCATACTTAAAATTCAACCTTCAATGTCTTGCTGCGGTATGAGGTAAGTACCATGTTCTTGACATTTGCAATAGGCTAAAATCGGTGTCAGTTAAGTTTGATCAGAAAAAAAATGTATTCAACAAACAGACATTACGAATATGATTTCATTTCATTTATTCAATAACAATTTTACATTGTGTTTGAATGTTTAACAAAAAAATAACATCAGTAAAGTCATTCAATCTACTGTACTCGGAGCCTAACTCAAGTCAAATCAATCTTGAACGGGGAGTCATAAATTCATCAACAGAATAAAAATATTTTTCCATTAAAAACTCCCTGAGTCTATTTTTAAACAAAGTTTTTTTGTGTAAAAGAGATCTTAGATCCTTAGGCAAACAGTTAAACAAATCCACCGCTTGATACCTAGCACAATGTCTCACAATGTTCAGTTTAGAATTAATTTCACGCTTTAAATATTTGTTCCGCGTGCTTTCCCTATGGTGCTTTTCTTCCTCCGTTTCATATTCACTAAAGTGCTTTGCCAGGCTGGTCAAAACTGTTAATATGTAGAGGCTTGGTACCGTAAGGATAGAAAGCTTTTTGAAATATTCCCGACAGGACTCGACTTGGGGGATGTGAACTATAATTGTTCCAATAGCCCTCTTTTGTAGTACAAATGGAAAGAGCCAGTAGCGATGATGTTTATAAACCAAAGTCATCTATTACACTTTATAAACAAGACAGAACAGCCAATTACCCAGCAAGCAACACAAGTCAGTGTCTTTAGTTTATTTGTTTCATTTTATTATATAGATAGGTAGGTAAGGTAGGTATACTCGACGGCCGACTTAACATGAGACCACAGACCTGGCGCGTTTGACGTTTCTTATAAGTACCGACAAAAAAAAAAGATTTGTTATGTTACAACGAAGTGAATGAATTTTGGTTTTGATTAGGTATAGCTCGTTCTACGAGAAATATTCGAGGGTCTCATTTCAAGGTCTCATGTTAACTCGATACTCGGCCGAGTAGTAGCGTTAATTTGTTTACAAGAATTGATCAAACTATTCCGACAGACTATGGTATCACTTTTCTAAGTAGGTATAACACGACAAAAACTATAGTTTCCACGCTCCGATCATTGGTGTAGTAGAGTGCAATGAAACCAAGTATTTCATACATATTTGTCATATCTATTAATATCTCAAAAGTCCTTCATTGTTATAATAATCACAAAAATTATCTCTAATAGTTTTTGCGTTTCTGTTAGCATTTCGATTTGTTGTTCCCTGAAAACCTTGCAGCTGTAAGTTCTGACTATGATAATTTGGTGTTTGATAAATCTGTGAAACCTTTTCAACTAAATAATTGTGCAAATAACAGCAAGCTGCTGTAATCTTCGTAGCCTTATCAGGACTAACACTGATGGCTTTTTGAAAAACTCCTAATTTACTTGATAACATTCCAAAAGCGCATTCAACTGCGCTTCGAGCCCTGGACAATCGTTTGTTAAATATTTGTTGCTCTGTGGTAGCCGACTTTAGTGGATATGGTTTCATTAAATTGGGTTTTAACGCAAAAGCTTCATCAGCTACAATTATGTATGGGAATAAAGTAGTGGTATTTGGTAATAATGATGGTGGTGGCTTGTGTAGTGGTTTGTGTAGAATAAGACTCCACCATCTGATACTCGCCCGTTGGTTCCGATGTCAATCATAATGAATTGTTTTTTAGCATTTACTAAAGCCATGAGAACTATATTAAAATATTCTTTGTTATTGTAATATCGAGAACCCGAGTAATGAGGATGCAACACAAAATATCAATACCCAACAGCAACAAAACCTATATTTGACTGTAAGCGAAGATGCACAGGACACACAAAATAGTTACACAATTGGTTCACTTTTCAAGTCTTTCAGACTTACTTAAAAACCGGACAAGTGCAAGTTTGACTCCCGTTCCGAGGGTTCCGTACAAACGAATATATTACCAAAATGCCATATTTCATAATCCTAGGACAATAATAAAGGCATAATGAAAACGGTGACGTCATAGCCGAAAACCTTACATCTTTAAAGTTCCGTCCCGTTGTCCGTTGCAAAGTTAACGTTAATTTTTCTCTCGGGGTAATAGATTTTCTGATCACGGTATCTTGTTTGGTTAAAAAAGGTGTTACTATTGTCAGAAGTTCTTCAAAGCAGGGTTCAGGCATTCGAAAATAATTCTCATAATCATCCATTTCACCATGTAATTTAATTTCTGCCATTAAATTCAAATGTGTGTACCTTTTCCTTTGTTGTCAAATGTGTGTACCTTTTTATTCAAACTAATTACTAAAATAATAGCCACGCAACCTTTAATTTTCAGCTCAGTGGCCATTTTAGACGTGTAAACAAACAGCAGGAGACCAGACACAATACTGACGTCATAATTATTGAACGTGTAGGCTGGTGTATTAATCTAATCCTTCAGTAAAAACTGAAATCCATCAACAAATACTATATTGACGGATCACAGTTACCTTACGTGTACCGTCGCCTAAAGTCCGCATTATCCACCTCATAGGAAAGCAGGAACGTTAAGAGGTGTTTCAGGAAGCAATGGACGTTGTCCCAGCAGTTTTCGAGTCGATTGTGTCCTGCTCATTGCGATGTGCACTGTAGTGGTTAGAGAGAGACAAGCACAGTTTCACGATGTCCTAGCCACGCCTATAAACGTAGTCCATTGCCGGTATTTTCTTTAACAGTAAATTTTATTTGCCAGATGTCATCCTAGTACCCCAGTTCGATTTGTTGGGAATTCGTAATGTCGCCCTTCAAGGCTTTTAAAAAATAAATTATTTAAAAAGATAATTATTATTTATTTAATTAATTAAAACAGTGAAGAAAAAGGGACCCTTATGGAACCAATCACCGTAAAGGTTTAAAATAGACTGACTTTAGTACCAATGATTATTGCTCACTACGACTCAATAGTCGTAGTATATTTTAAGTTGGATCAAACTGCACACGGTGTGCAAATTTAATTTAAAATCGGTTAAGTAGTTTAGGAGTCCATCGCGGACAAAGAACGTGACGCGTGATTTTTACATATTAAGATTGTACACATTTTCTATTGTGTCTCGTTATCTGGCAGTTAAGGTCGCACAGGTCGATCAGAGGTAAAGTTACGTTTATTGAGGTCATTTTGTGGATGGGTGACCGTGTATTATAGACTCCTCAGTGCCTTGGACTGCACGATAAGCCGTTGGTCCTGGCTGTCATTTGTAGATCTTTGACAGTCGTTCCGGGAGACAGAAGCTCGAAAATCTGACAACCTGTCTTAGGTAACAAGGGGTATCATGTTGCCCAGTAACTGCATAGGTTGTGGAGGTCAGATAGGCAGTCGCTCCATGTAAAATACTGGTATTTTCCTGCATCCAGTTAGACAACAGGACGACCTGGTTGGGAAAAGACTAGGCAGATGATGAACTTAGTGTTCACATCATTATTTAAATCTACACTTACATCATGGGTCATGTTTTCAAGTTGCAGGAACGTTAATTGTTGAGGAGTTCTCCTGGTACTTCATCATCTCCATCCATCCATCCATCAGCTCCATTACCATATGCATTGTTACGAGCATAAATTGCTTAGCAGCCATAATAGCGTAACCGAATCGGACCGTTGACATACTTATTATTGATTAGTTCCGATTCCATAGTCATATTCCATAATAGAAACATGAAATATCGGAAATAATAATGAGATAGTGAGTAGTAAAAATAGTAGGAAAATTTAAATGTCGCGGGCTACCTTAACGCTTTCGCCGTATTTGCTGTGTGATTGTGATTCAACAAGTAAAGTCCGCATTCCACCTCATAGGAAAGCAGAAATAGTTTAGAGGTGTTTGTGGTGTTGTTTAAGGGTTTTTTTAGGAAGCAATGGACGTTGTCCCAGCATCTTTCGAGTCGATGGTGTCCTGCTCATTGCGATGTGCACTGTAGTGGTTAGAGAGAGACAAGCACAGTTTCATGATGTTCTAGCCACGCCTATATACGCAGTCCATTGCCTATTTAACAGTAAATTTTCTTTGCTGTATGGCATCCTAGTACCCTAGTTCGAGATTTGTTGGGAAATTTGTGCGCTTACTTGTGCGAAAGTTCGTGAGTTAAATAAGAAACAAATGTATATTAATGTTAAAAACCGTGGAGTGCATAGTGTGATCTGTTTACCAAGAAGTCATTTATTTTTTTATTAAATTAATTTTGATTTCTATTTCTCTAATTTGCTTAGGAAGCTTATTATAAATTCATGACGATTTCAATACTAAAAATCTTCGTGATCATAATGTTCGTGCAGCTATTTCTTCTTCCGATTTATTTGAAATCCGGAACCATGCGTTATTCTTCGATAGATCTGACAATGATAAAAAACATAATGGTATTTGAGTATGCAGTGTACAGAAGCTTATATATCTAGCTTATATTATATAGCTTATAGTCTGGCCTTAAATACTGGTACAGTTAAAAATAAGAAAGATATTACATTTCAATTTGGAATCAATAATTTTTATACTAGATGTCCTACAAAAAAAAAATCTGCCAAATCGGTAGAGCCGTTGCCAAGTTATAAAATACTTACTTTGTTCCTCCAAGTTAGTAGAACATACATTCAGGAGTGCAGCACCTAACCACAAAAACAATATGAAGAGCAGTTTTGGGCAGCTTGCGGATTATTGACGGTGATTTGAAGAAAAAAAAATGTGATAGTTGTTTTTTCTTTACTTGACCTTAGGGCATAGCAATTTACAAAATAATAAAATTAACATGACTACGTTAAGTTTAAGAAGAAATAACTTTAATGACTCATGAACATAAAGTTCCTACTAATCCAGTTTTAAGGTTTACAATAAGGTCTTCAACATCATTTTAAATGTTGAAATAACCACTAATGTTTATTTAACTATTTATTTCATAAATTAGATATTCACATATATACAATTGTACTATAAAACTAACTAGGTATATACATATTTACAAAAACAAAAAAAAAACAAAAAAAATCCGACAAGGACACTCAGGCGTCAAAGTATTCCTCCGCATCGCTGTCATCTGGAAACGTGCCCAAAAGACTGGCAGCATTGTCACGTTGGATGGCAATACTAATTCTTTGGGTAAAGAATGAGCCAGCCCTCTGGTCACGCGAAGTGTCGATCAGACGTCGAGAAATTTCTTTATAAAGTTGACGTGCACTCGGACCCCATGACCCGAGCGTTTCAACCCCAAACGGCTCAAAACTGTAGTTACCAATAAGGTTACAGTATTTGCGCCGTTTGAGGGTCTCAACACCCGCTGCGGCAGCGCCAGCACAGCCTGGCGTGCTTGAAACATGAGATGGTGCAAGGGTATCGGCGCAGGTTGCGTCCCACACCAAAGGCCTACCCATCTTCCAAGGCAACAAAGTCATGCCGTCTGGTCTCTTACCATTGTCTCGTACCAAGCCGTTAGGTTCTAATACCGCTGGTACGCCGGCGGTACCAAGAGCTCGACGAATAATATCATTAGCTGGCGTGCCGTGCTATGCGTCCTGCGCTCTTGTAACAGGACAGGCCATGGTGCCCGAAGCTGTCGACCGCTTCACCACAGTGACACCGATGCGGAGCAACACAAGGGGCACCCAAGCGAAGACAAGTAGCGAGCCGAAACGATGTGTCATCCATCATAGTACCGGGAGTGCCTGAAGCCAGAGGCCCGACTCCCATTCTCCCACGGCCAACAGACGGGCACGCTCAGCAGTGCTAGGTGACGTGTTCAACAGAGAATTCCGTATAGTACTGCAGAGCGGCACGTCCCATCGCGCCTGGGAAGACAGGTTGTCGGGCAAATCCGTATTGGGACAAGCCATTTTCCAGGCGTTCAACGCATCGGTCAAACACGGTACTTCAAAATCAACCAGTGAGAAAGCTAAAATATTCCTGGTTAATCTATCGGTACTATGGACCGAGGAGAGGAATGCCGGTAAACTTATACTGGAAATTTTGCGGACGCCGAGACCACCCAGGCGAATGGGAAGTGTGGCTTGCTGCCATGTTCGGTCGTCCAAGGCCACATTTAGGATCGAAGAAAGAGTGTTTCTAATAATTTGGTCTACTTTTTCTAAAAGTTGTGGATGCTTCCAAAGATGGGAAGAGCGTAGGCTATATGTAAATTTTGGTCCAAAACAACAGTATCGAATAAGTGTGAAAGCCGAATGTATGTTAATTTTGTAAAGTCTTTCCGAAACATCATTAAAATTTTGTATTTTCTCCTCAATAAAAGTGGAAAATACCACTAATGTTATATTAATGTTCAATGCGTACTGATTGAAGAGGGAAGAACCACATACCACGGGCCAAATGATGAAAAATCCAATATCGTACCCCGTAAAATACTAAGGAAACATAACCTATGGAAGCCCAATACATATTCTCGGTTTCACAGCTTGTTGTTCATAAAACTCCGTATTACAATGGTATTAGGGTCAAAATTGTAATTTAAACAGCAATTCAAACTGCAGCAGAGTTCTGTTCGCGCCCCCATTCAATGAATGGAAATGAAACAACAGAAACTGACATTCTATTTACTTTGAACTATCATTAAAGAAGAATTTAAACATTTTGGAGTAGTCTGAAGTTATTGTTAGGTTTGATACTTTCATGACTTTTATAAGAGAAACGTTATGTTGCAACGAGTTCCTGGTGACAATGCTACGGCACTACTACGCGGTCGTAGCAGCTTATTTTATTATTTTATTTTAAGGGACTACCAATGTAGCTCTGTTCGTCAATGAAATCTCAAGCTGAAAATAAAACGATACCACTAAGTCCTTTTAAGTCCTATTTTTTTTCACTTCGCAGTGAGTTCAGTAGCACTGCGCATGTATATGTGTGTGTAAGTATCTGTGGGTGTATATTTATGTCCGTAAGCCTTGCATGTGTGTAGCTGCACTAATACTAGTCTCTGAATGGCTTCAATGGGTCTGTGACGACACGACAGTGCATGCCCTAGATATTTGAACCATCGCTTCACTGCTTATGGACTCCTGGTAATACCGGATGTAAAATCTTTGATGCAAACTTGTTTGGGACAACGCTTGTTTGTTTGCAGCCGAGTGGAACATTCCATTCCATTTCACCATGTAATTTAATTTCTGCCATTAAATTCAAATGTGTACCTTTCCCTTTGTTGTTAACCAATTGTTTCCCCATCGCTTTCACTTGACCTTTTTATTTAAAGTAAGTGCTAAAATAATAGCCACACAACATTTAATTTTCAGCTCTGTGGCCATTTTAGACGTGTAAACAGCAGGAGACCGGACACAATACTGACGTCATAATTATTGAACGTGTAGGCTGGTGTATTAATCTAATCCTTCAGTAAAAACTGAAATCCATCAACAAATACTATATTGACGGATCACAGTTACCTTACGTGTACCGTCGCCTAAAGTCCGCATTATCCACCTCATAGGAAAGCAGGAACGTTAAGAGGTGTTTCAGGAAGCAATGGACGTTGTCCCAGCAGTTTTCGAGTCGATTCTGTCCTGCTCATTGCGATGTGCACTGTAGTGGTTAGAGAGAGACAAGCACAGTTTCACGATGTCCTAGCCACGCCTATAAACGTAGTCCATTGCCGGTATTTTCTTTAACAGTAAATTTTATTTGCCAGATGTCATCCTAGTACCCCAGTTCGATTTGTTGGGAATTCGTAATGTCGCCCTTCAGAGGCTTTTAAAAAATAAATTATTTAAAAAGATAATTATTATTTATTTAATTAATTAAAACAGTGAAGAAAAAGGGACCCTTATGGAACCAATCACCGTAAAGGTTTAAAATAGACTGACTTTAGTACCAATGATTATTGCTCACTACGACTCAATAGTCGTAGTATATTTTAAGTTGGATCAAACTGCACACGGTGTGCAAATTTAATTTAAAATCGGTTAAGTAGTTTAGGAGTCCATCGCGGACAAAGAACGTGACGCGTGATTTTTACATATTAAGATTGTACACATTTTCTATTGTGTCTCGTTATCTGGCAGTTAAGGTCGCACAGGTCGATCAGAGGTAAAGTTACGTTTATTGAGGTCATTTTGTGGATGGGTGACCGTGTATTATAGACTCCTCAGTGCCTCGGACTGCACGATAAGCCGTTGGTCCTGGCTGTCATTTGTAGATCTTTGACAGTCGTTCCGGGTAGACAGAAGCTCGAAAATCTGACAACCCGTCTTAGGTAACAAGGGGTATCATGTTGCCCAGTAACTGCATAGGTTGTGGAGGTCAGATAGGCAGTCGCTCCATGTAAAATACTGGTATTTTCCTGCGTCCAGTTAGACAACAGGACGACCTGGTTGGGAAAAGACTAGGCAGATGATGAACTTAGTGTTCACATCATTATTTAAATCTACACTTACATCATGGGTCATGTTTTCAAGTTGCAGGAACGTTAATTGTTGAGGAGTTCTCCTGGTACTTCATCATCTCCATCCATCCATCCATCAGCTCCCTTACCATATGCATTGTTACGAGCATAAATTGCTTAGCAGCCATAATAGCGTAACCGAATCGGACCGTTGACATACTTATTATTGATTAGTTCCGATTCCATAGTCATATTCCATAATAGAAACATGAAATATCGGAAATAATAATGAGATAGTGAGTAGTAAAAATAGTAGGAAAATTTAAATGTCGCGGGCTACCTTAACGCTTTCGCCGTATTTGCTGTGTGATTGTGATTCAACAAGTAAAGTCCGCATTCCACCTCATAGGAAAGCAGAAATAGTTTAGAGGTGTTTGTGGTGTTGTTTAAGGGTTTTTTTAGGAAGCAATGGACGTTGTCCCAGCATCTTTCGAGTCGATGGTGTCCTGCTCATTGCGATGTGCACTGTAGTGGTTAGAGAGAGACAAGCACAGTTTCATGATGTTCTAGCCACGCCTATATACGCAGTCCATTGCCTATTTAACAGTAAATTTTCTTTGCTGTATGGCATCCTAGTACCCTAGTTCGAGATTTGTTGGGAAATTTGTGCGCTTACTTGTGCGAAAGTTCGTGAGTTAAATAAGAAACAAATGTATATTAATGTTAAAAACCGTGGAGTGCATAGTGTGATCTGTTTACCAAGAAGTCATTTATTTTTTTATTAAATTAATTTTGATTTCTATTTCTCTAATTTGCTTAGGAAGCTTATTATAAATTCATGACGATTTCAATACTAAAAATGTTCGTGCAGCTATTTCTTCTTCCGATTTATTTGAAATCCGGAACCATGCGTTATTCTTCGATAGATCTGACAATGATAAAAAACATAATGGTATTTGAGTATGCAGTGTACAGAAGCTTATATATCTAGCTTATATTATATAGCTTATAGTCTGGCCTTAAATACTGGTACAGTTAAAAATAAGAAAGATATTACATTTCAATTTGGAATCAATAATTTTTATACTAGATGTCCTACAAAAAAAAAATCTGCCAAATCGGTAGAGCCGTTGCCAAGTTATAAAATACTTACTTTGTTCCTCCAAGTTAGTAGAACATACATTCAGGAGTGCAGCACCTAACCACAAAAACAATATGAAGAGCAGTTTTGGGCAGCTTGCGGATTATTGACGGTGATTTGAAGAAAAAAAAATGTGATAGTTGTTTTTTCTTTACTTGACCTTAGGGCATAGCAATTTACAAAATAATAAAATTAACATGACTACGTTAAGTTTAAGAAGAAATAACTTTAATGACTCATGAACATAAAGTTCCTACTAATCCAGTTTTAAGGTTTACAATAAGGTCTTCAACATCATTTTAAATGTTGAAATAACCACTAATGTTTATTTAACTATTTATTTCATAAATTAGATATTCACATATATACAATTGTACTATAAAACTAACTAGGTATATACATATTTACAAAAACAAAAAAAAACAAAAAAAATCCGACAAGGACACTCAGGCGTCAAAGTATTCCTCCGCATCGCTGTCATCTGGAAACGTGCCCAAAAGACTGGCAGCATTGTCACGTTAGATGGCAATACTAATTCTTTGGGTAAAGAATGAGCCAGCCCTCTGGTCACGCGAAGTGTCGATCAGACGTCGAGAAATTGCTTTATAAAGTTGACGTGCACTCGGACCCCATGACCCGAGCGTTTCAACCCCAAACGGCTCAAAACTGTAGTTACCAATAAGGTTACAGTATTTGCGCCGTTTGAGGGTCTCAACACCCGCTGCGGCAGCGCCAGCACAGCCTGCCGTGCTTGAAACATGAGATGGTGCAAGGGTATCGGCGCAGGTTGCGTCCCACACCAAAGGCCTACCCATCTTCCAAGGCAACAAAGTCATGCCGTCTGGTCTCTTACCATTGTCTCGTACCAAGCCGTTAGGTTCTAATACCGCTGGTACGCCGGCGGTACCAAGAGCTCGACGAATAATATCATTAGCTGGCGTGCCGTGCTATGCGTCCTGCGCTCTTGTAACAGGACAGGCCATGGTGCCCGAAGCTGTCGACCGCTTCACCACAGTGACACCGATGCGGAGCAACACAAGGGGCACCCAAGCGAAGACAAGTAGCGAGCCGAAACGATGTGTCATCCATCATAGTACCGGGAGTGCCTGAAGCCAGAGGCCCGACTCCCATTCTCCCACGGCCAACAGACGGGCACGCTCAGCAGTACTAGGTGACGTGTTCAACAGAAAATTCCGTATAGTACTGCAGAGCGGCACGTCCCATCGCGCCTGGGAAGACAGGTTGTCGGGCAAATCCGTATTGGGACAAGCCATTTTCCAGGCGTTCAACGCATCGGTCAAACACGGTACTTCAAAATCAACCAGTGAGAAAGCTAAAATATTCCTGGTTAATCTATCGGTACTATGGACCGAGGAGAGGAATGCCGGTAAACTTATACTGGAAATTTTGCGGACGCCGAGACCACCCAGGCGAATGGGAAGTGTGGCTTGCTGCCATGTTCGGTCGTCCAAGGCCACATTTAGGATCGAAGAAAGAGTGTTTCTAATAATTTGGTCTACTTTTTCTAAAAGTTGTGGATGCTTCCAAAGATGGGAAGAGCGTAGGCTATATGTAAATTTTGGTCCAAAACAACAGTATCGAATAAGTGTGAAAGCCGAATGTATGTTAATTTTGTAAAGTCTTTCCGAAACATCATTAAAATTTTGTATTTTCTCCTCAATAAAAGTGGAAAATACCACTAATGTTATATTAATGTTCAATGCGTACTGATTGAAGAGGGAAGAACCACATACCACGGGCCAAATGATGAAAAATCCAATATCGTACCCCGTAAAATACTAAGGAAACATAACCTATGGAAGCCCAATACATATTCTCGGTTTCACAGCTTGTTGTTCATAAAACTCCGTATTACAATGGTATTAGGGTCAAAATTGTAATTTAAACAGCAATTCAAACTGCAGCAGAGTTCTGTTCGCGCCCCCATTCAATGAATGGAAATGAAACAACAGAAACTGACATTCTATTTACTTTGAACTATCATTAAAGAAGAATTTAAACATTTTGGAGTAGTCTGAAGTTATTGTTAGGTTTGATACTTTCATGACTTTTATAAGAGAAACGTTATGTTGCAACGAGTTCCTGGTGACAATGCTACGGCACTACTACGCGGTCGTAGCAGCTTATTTTATTATTTTATTTTAAGGGACTACCAATGTAGCTCTGTTCGTCAATGAAATCTCAAGCTGAAAATAAAACGATACCACTAAGTCCTTTTAAGTCCTATTTTTTTTCACTTCGCAGTGAGTTCAGTAGCACTGCGCATGTATATGTGTGTGTAAGTATCTGTGGGTGTATATTTATGTCCGTAAGCCTTGCATGTGTGTAGCTGCACTAGTACTAGTCTCTGAATGGCTTCAATGGGTCTGTGACGACACGACAGTGCATGCCCTAGATATTTGAACCATCGCTTCACTGCTTATGGACTCCTGGTAATACCGGATGTAAAATCTTTGATGCAAACTTGTTTGGGACAACGCTTGTTTGTTTGCAGCCGAGTGGAACATTCCATTCCATTTCACCATGTAATTTAATTTCTGCCATTAAATTCAAATGTGTACCTTTCCCTTTGTTGTTAACCAATTGTTTCCCCATCGCTTTCACTTGACCTTTTTATTTAAAGTAAGTGCTAAAATAATAACCACACAACATTTAATTTTCAGCTCTGTGGCCATTTTAGACGTGTAAACAGCAGGAGACCGGACACAATACTGACGTAATAATTATTGAACGTGTAGGCTGGTGTATTAATCTAATCCTTCAGTAAAAACTGAAATCCATCAACAAATACTATATTGACGGATCACAGTTACCTTACGTGTACCGTCGCCTAAAGTCCGCATTATCCACCTCATAGGAAAGCAGGAACGTTAAGAGGTGTTTCAGGAAGCAATGGACGTTGTCCCAGCAGTTTTCCAGTCGATTGTGTCCTGCTCATTGCGATGTGCACTGTAGTGGTTAGAGAGAGACAAGCACAGTTTCACGATGTCCTAGCCACGCCTATAAACGTAGTCCATTGCCGGTATTTTCTTTAACAGTAAATTTTATTTGCCAGATGTCATCCTAGTACCCCAGTTCGATTTGTTGGGAATTCGTAATGTCGCCCTTCAGAGGCTTTTAAAAAATAAATTATTTAAAAAGATAATTATTATTTATTTAATTAATTAAAACAGTGAAGAAAAAGGGACCCTTATGGAACCAATCACCGTAAAGGTTTAAAATAGACTGACTTTAGTACCAATGATTATTGCTCACTACGACTCAATAGTCGTAGTATATTTTAAGTTGGATCAAACTGCACACGGTGTGCAAATTTAATTTAAAATCGGTTAAGTAGTTTAGGAGTCCATCGCGGACAAACAACGTGACGCGTGATTTATATATATTAAGATTTTACACATTTTCTATTGTGTCTCGTTATCTGGCAGTTAAGGTCGCACAGGTCGATCAGAGGTAAAGCTACGTTTATTGAGGTCATTTTGTGGATGGGTGACCGTGTATTATCGACTCCGCAGTGCCTCGGACAGCACGATAAGCCGTTGGTCCTGGCTGTCATTTGTAGATCTTTGACAGTCGTTACGGGTAGACAGAAGCCCGAAAATCTGACAACCAGTCTTAGGGAACAAGGGGTATCATGTTGCCCAGTAACTGCATAGGTTGTGGAGGTCAGGTAGGCAAATACAATGAATTACAAGTGTCTGGCTAAAAAAGATCGCGTCGGGGAATAACATGCGGCAGAGAGTGAAAGAAAGCAACGCCATCATGGGGATAGATACTAGTATAGAAAGGGATGGCATGCTTTAGTAAGCTTCATGCCTTACTTTTCTCATTTTGTTTGCTGATGACGTCATCTGAATACAAGTAGTCAGTTCAAGGGCAGCGGCAGTGTCTGTAACCCCGCAAAAAATCGATAGGCTGTTGACCTTTAGCCTTGAACTTGACCGTGTTTTACAAGCGGTTTATTAAGTATCACTGGCTCTTGATAAAAAAGCTTGGAATGACACGAAATTTTGTGTGCGTATTTAATATTGATAGCCGATTTAACGTTTTTTTTTTTAATTTAGACTTGAATTAATATACGTCCTCTTTTTACTTTACTTAATGTTAATTAGGATGGTTAAATGTTTAATCTGCTAGATGACCCGGCGAACTTCGTACTGCGTAACAGACAATGAATGTCGTGTTCGACCTTTTACCTGAACTTAATTAGGCTTTTATGAACGTTATACAATGTATACAAAAGAAATAAGATTTGGCAATCAATAAATTATGTTAATGATTACTGGCAGTATTGGTATTTTTAATATCTAAAATACGCGAAAATCCTATGTTATAATGGATATAATGTATCTTGTCGATTTGAAACCCTTATTAAGTTCACCTTAATTAGGGTGACCGACGGGATGAACATCAAATGTTGTTGTTTTTTACTAAAAGATTCTTTTACTTTCTAGGCCCATCTCTCTACAACAAAATAAACAAAAAATGTCCTTTATATAAGTTATCTAATCATAATTGCAAAAAGACTGTCCGCTCATTCCTTCAAAATAAAACTTACGATGAAACAGAAAAATATTTAACCTAAAACGCGCTAAGCATGTATATTGCACCACTCACCAATCAAATAGATCCACACAAACTCACCTTACACTTACGCACACACGCTTACTCCACAATCACGCAACTCACATAAACACATGCACACACACACTTACACAAATGCACTCGCTCACATATCTTTAAATAAAAATTAAGAAATTGTTAAAATTGTAGCATTTATTGTCAAGAAGTTTTAGTACTAAGCAGTTATATATTATATAGAGGGGTTCGGGACTGTTACTCCTTAATACAGGCTACTCTGTAGCCTATCTAGGAGAACAGCACTTCACCCACTTGATTGAAGATGTTACATATTATGTACTGTGTGTACACCCTTGTATAAAAATGTACTACAATCTACCTTTTTATAAATAAATATTTATTATTATTATTATTTCCTTTATTTCTTTATATACATATTAATTACATTTTTAAATATTTCAAAATAAAAAAAACAAAAAACATTTAAAAATATAAAAAATAGTAGCCCACCGGCATTGGGAACAGGGTCCAAGCTACCGGTGGTCAGGGCTCTTGAGAAAGGAATCTCCTGACGATACGCGCCGTGTCCAGGAGTACCGCTTTCTGTATCAAGCCCTTGATCCAGCTGCCTAACGAGAGCCTCCTTAGGTGTTGGTCGAGGCTCTTGGCTATTATACCATTGGCCGTCACAACTATCGGCACAATGACTGCTGAATTTACATCCCACATGTCGACCACCTCGCGGGCCAGATCAAGATACTTGATTTGTTTCTCTTTCTCGGCCTTCACGAGGTTCTCGTCATGTGGGACCGTTATATCAACAATCATTGTGCGACGATCTGATCGATCTATCACCACAATGTCAGGCTTATTAGCAACAATAGTCCTGTCAGTGATGATAGATCGATCCCACACATACTTATAGTATGGTACTTCTGATTCCACAAGGTTATACTTCAGAGCAAGTTGCTGGTGGATAATCTTGGCAACAAGGTTATGTCTATGCAAATAGTCTCCGTTAGCAAGACGAGAACAACCAGAAATAATGTGACGGATTGATTCCCCGGGTCGGTGGCATGCCCGACAGATGTCAACCGTACCGTCCTTCACAATGTATTTCCGGTAGTTATTCGTCATGATAACTTCATCCATAATCGCACAGACAAAACCTTCGGTTTCCCCAAAGAGGTCACCGAAGCGCAGCCAAGATACGGACGCTGATAGGTCTACATCGGGTCCATGTAAGACCCGATAAAAGCGTCCATGAAGCTCTTTGCTCTTCCATATTTCCATGCGGTTAGTAGTATCTAATACTATGGGTTTGGGCCAGTTCTCATTAGCCAAGGAGAGCGGGGTGAGGGCCTTGTCCATCGCGACCACATCTCTATGTATCCCCACGTAGGCTTCAAGGAAGTACTCCCTGAGACTGCATACCTCACGGTTGTGCAGGGTCTTAGCATTTAAGAAGCCTCGACCCCCGCATTTCCGCGAGATATACCGACATATATCACCGACGATCGTGGGTGATGCATGCGATTTGCGGTCAACAATGTGCGGACCCTCCTATCCAAGGCGTCAAGTTCCATCTGAGTCCATTTGAGTATGCCGAAAGAATACATCAAAACTGGCATGACCCAACTGTTGAAGGCGCGGACCTTATTGCAGCCTGATAAAAGACTATTTAACACTTTATTCAGGCGGCCAAAGAAGCGCTCCTTCAAAGATTGTTTCATGTCAGCAGTATTGATGCCTAACGCTTCCGACATACCCAAATACTTATAGGTTCCGGTTGAGGAGAGGGATCTAAGATATATAGAATCCGAGAGTTGGGTTCCCGCGGATTCCACAATCCCCTCTCGCTTTACATGCATGACTGCACATTTGTCCACACCAAAATCCATCCTGATGGCGCTACTGAAGGTTTCTGTTACCTTCAGTAGCTTCATTAGTTGCAAATTGTTGTGGGCAAAGAGTTTCAGATCATCCATGTAAAGAAGGTGAGATATGACCTGACCACCTCTTCTCAACCGATAGCCCAGACCCGAACCCTCCAGCAACGTGCTTAGAGGGTTCAGGGCTAAACAAAACCACAACGGACTGAGACTATCACCCTGAAATATGCCTCGCTCGATCCTTATCGGTTCGCTGTTCTCCTGAAACTGCCGACATCCTGGATAGTGAAGGACCGTCCTCCATTGCCCCATACACGACTTTAAAAAGGTGCGGAGAGTTGCATCTATTTTATACAACTCCAGCACCCTCATGAGCCATGTATGTGGCACTGAGTCATAGGCCTTCTTATAATCTATCCAACATGTCGACAAATCCTTTCGGGAACGACGAACCTGTTGGCTTATGGCCATATCTATGAGGAGCAGCTCCTTAGTACCACGGGACCCGTTCTTACATCCATTTTGAGAGACAGACATGATCGAAGTGCTGTCGATATGATTATTAATTTTAGATCTCAAAATGGATGTAAGAACTTTATAGACCGTCGGTAGACAAGTGATTGGTCTATAGGTTTTGGGTTCCGCAGTACTACCTGATTTATGGAGCAGGTGGGTTATTCCTGTTGTAAGAAATTGGGGCAGCGATCCTGACTCTAAGGCAGACTGGAACTGAGATGCCAAACGAGCGTGCGAGCTTTTCAGCCATTTAATCCAGAAGTTGTGCAGCCCGTCTGGTCCTGGAGATTTCCAATTAGGTAACGGACGAACTGCACAAGCTACATCCTGGGGGCTGATGTTGATTGCCCCCATTTCTGGTAATGGTTCACACGTCCGCTCGACCTCCCTAGTCCAATCGCCCTCAGTGTGACTGACAGGCACCGACCAGATGCTGCGCCAAAATAAACACATGGCCTCATCATCCGGCAGGAACGTGTCAGTCACACCTTGGTCCGGTCGCTCCCAAGTCCTATACACCCACCTTTCATCGCTCCGGAATGTGCGATTCTGAGTGTATCGCTCCACTCGCCGCTTGTACCGACGAATACGGTTTGCCCATGCACAGATCTTCTGTTTCAGGAAGTCGATGCGCTCCGTGACGCGGGTTAAATAGTCTCGAGAACTAATATCAGTCCCCGAGAACGCCGGCCTCACAAAGCGCATTACTCTAGGGCGAGTATTACCCTCCCTGAAACAGATAAGTTTGCCGATGAGTACTCTAGCCTCACCGATACGTCGCTCAATCCTGCACTGCCAAGCTGGTATGGCTGGTCGTGTAGATCTCACACTGTTGGGAAATTTTACATTAGCTACACGACATGCCGCTACAGCTGCACAGTACAAAATCGAGTGGGTATCGGCGAGGTCTCTGCTGCTGTCAAAACTATTTGACAACAGTGAATCTAGAGTACACATCAACGCCTTGTTTTTCTTGTGCATGGGCAGACGAGGTAAACGTTGTCTAAGCCCAGGCGGTGTGGAGCGGTACTCTCGGAATGCATCCTCCAAAGCGCTCCTCAAGCGTACATTACATTGGGAACTCACGGATATAGCTGCGTCATCATCCTCTTCACCAACGTAGTCAGGTCGCGGTGAAACACTAGGTAAATTTTGTAGTTGCACCGCGACCGGTGGCGAAGCAGGCGTAACGCGGTTACTCCGTGAGTTCAGTCGTAGTCTATCAAGCACGGCGTCATCCAACATATGGTTACGTTGAATGACTCGTACCTGATCCGACAGTCGTTGTGCCGATACGTTGACAGCTGGCTCAAGTACCTGAAACAGAGAGAGCATCCGACCACGGTACGCAGTCAGGTTAATTCCCCCCTCTGTAGCCCCATAGTATGAGCGCATTACATTTTCGTTGATGGATTGTGTCCATCGCATGCGCTGCACGGATTGATCGAAGATTAAACTACGCTAGCTGAGATCAGTCTGTGACTAGGTGACAGTTCGTAACAAATCGAAACTCCTCCGTGCTTCGCAAAGCACGTTAAGCCGTTGGTCCCGGCTGTCATTTGTAGATCTTTGACAGTCGTTACGGGTACTCAGAAGGCCGAAAGTCGGACAACCAGTCTTACCAAGGGGTGTTACCCAATGACTGGCTTGTGGCGGTCAGATAGGCAGTCGCTTCATGGAAAATACTGGTATTCAGCTGCATCCGGTTAGACTGGAAGCTGACCCAAACATAGTTGGGAAAAGGTTAGGCAGATGATGAGTTTGCAAGTACAGAGCACGTATCGCAAACATTGCGATGTTCTTTCAATTTGATTATGTCAAGCTGGGGTAATTTGAAGGATTCCCCTTTTTTCATAAATTTTGTTTTTTATAACAGCACCTGTCATGATAATTATGTATTGTTAGTTATATATTAAACAGGGACCTGACGGTTGTTAATGTTACCAGAACACACAAGTAGAAAATCGCAAGAAGAAATTACTTTCTAAAAGCTTTTATTTCACTGGCAGTGAAAAAGAAATATTTATTAAACTCTCAATCCAATTATTTACTTATCATGAAGTCATGAAGACTAAACCATCGAGTACTAAATAGGTATCTTAATCTTGCAAATTGCGCAGGATGCGCACTAAAAGGTATTTGGATCCTCTTTAAACTTCCGTTTCTTTGTGTTCAACTTGCAAGGCGGCCCCTTAACTTTACACCATAACATCACGGCTGTATTCCCAGAAGGATTCAGCAGAGCCGTTCCTGCAAAAGCTATCGGCATCTCGCAATGGTATGGGTATAGTGCAGTGGGCTTGTAGGACGTACGCGTCAGCCTTACCCTTTCGGGGAATACAGCCGTAATGTCATATTTTACATTCCGGAGAAAAAACAGTTTTATCGAAAATTTTGCTTCTCGCTTTTACTAAAACCTTAAGATATTACGAAAGACAGAACGTCTATACTAACTGCTTAATCGAATTATCTTACACTTAATAAAAATTAAGTCCTCCAGCCATGGCCTGAATAATGCACACAAAATTCACAGGCATTTATACTTAAATCTTAGATTAAAAACTAAATAATAATAATAACCGTTCACGCTTCACCGTTTTGTGCAGGAGTCGACGCCCACTTATGAACGCAGACATAAGATGAGTCCGCACCATATTGTCTTGTAAGTCCTTCCACAAAAGATGCGCGGGCGCCATCTTCCGGAAGGCGGGGCTGTTTCCGACCGACGCGATGGCGTGAAGTAGGCGGAGCTTTGCAACTTGTTTTGAAATATCACAATATACGAATATATTTATAGTTTTAGTTAATTCTGAATATTTTATCTAATTATAAGTATCCAGTTACTGTGTTGTGGAGGTCAGATAGGCAATCGGTCCAATTAAAATACTGGTATTCTGCTGCATCGGGGGTTGAAACATTTAGTTTTTCGAGACATCGCGAAGCGTTCAGTACACTCTTCACGTGACCAGAGGGCTGGCCTTTTTTCTGTCAATGCTGCCAGCCTTCTGGGCACTTTTCCCGTTGACATTGATGCGGATGAATTTTTCGATGCCCTGTGATTCTTCATTTTATTTTATTATTTTCTTTTCATTGAATGTTTTAATAGTTTTACCATTGTTGAAGAAATAAATCTTTAGTATAACGTCTTCCAAGGAATAGATCGAATTCCCCTGTCACCGTGTGTAAAGTTCTCTAGTATTATCGTGAAACTGTTGGAGTTAAGTATATTGAGCGAACGAATTTAAAAATTAGACTCTGTTTTTAGATAGAAAGTTTGTTTGATAAAGTCAAGTTGTGGTGCAAATTTAACATATAACCTTTTTTATTTTAGCACTTACACTTCTAAACGCAGCTCTGGGAGAGTCGACAGATATTTCTTATGTCATCTTAATCAAATCAAATCTCTTTATTGCATCGTACACACGTACATTTAGGTGTTAAAAGGACCTCCTTTTAACACCTAAATGTACGTAAGTGCCCACATGAAACCCGGTTAGGGCACGGCAGCATAATAATAATTTTAATATAGGTAGTAATTGTAACATAAAAGTTTTAACATAATAATTCAATTCATTCCTCTCTCCCTGTCTCTTACAAAAATTGCGGCTTGACAAAGCCAAGAAACTACTTACAGCCAAGAAATTGGTACATACTCGTAGTAAAAAAAGTACAGGGTATCGCTGTCAGCCCAGCCGTTGGCAATTTAGACTCAAAGCTCTTCACTGTCAGCGAAGCATACATTTTTGGCTCTTACTACTTAGACGACCGTCGGTCGCAAGGAGTTAAATTGAAGTCAATAATTAATTGGCCATCAATAAATTAAAATGAATAGAATTTGAAACAAATCCCACCATAACTAAAAAAAATACAAATAAATTACTTAAAAAAGAAACTCATTTTAAAAACAAAACTACTTAAATGCTCTACAAATTTATAAAACTATGAAGTAAATTAAACCCGTCATTTTGTGACATTATCTTATACCTTTAAACGAGCAAATTTTGAAAATACATATGTACATATATATGTATATACTTGTATACTAGCGGACCGAACAGACGTCGTCCTGCCCGTACAGCGCCACCTACCGGGTGCAATTGTGAATCTAAATCATTCAGGGTGCCACCCAAACGCATACAAAAAAAAATCATTCAAATCGTACCATGCGGTTAAGGAGGAGTTCAGTGTCACACACACGTACCTACAGTAGAATTATATATATATATAATCTGAATCTCTCAAACGACTCCATCAATTTTCGTGAAATTGAGTAAGGTTTCGGGGGCGACAAATCGATCTAGCTAGGTTTCATTTTAAGAAAACATCGTTTTATCCGAGCAAAGCATCCAGGTACTACAATTTTATATGATATAAAAGCTTGTCGCGAGATGGGGTTTCCGGTGTTTTACTTAATATCTAATAAATGCTCTAAACGGTACACAATTCACTTTGTGACAATCATTTTGCTACTTAACCCTTCAAATGTCCCAATGTCCATCAAATGTCTTGAAAACTTGTCAAAGATGTAGGTTAACTAAACTTATTTGTGACAGATTGAATCTGAAATAAGAATGTGAACGTTATTAAAAATACGGGAATTGTTACTACAATAGTTCATAATTTTTAATACTAGTTTATATTTTTTTAACATTTTGATGACCAACTGAAAGTTTTCAAAGATATCATTATAAATACAAATTAATCGGTTACGCTCAGATCTTGGTATTTTATGTTTTTCTATTTGGTTATTTATATGGTCACAGGGCAAATTTAATGAAACGTCTCTACTAAAGACCAATTACAATAAATAGAGCTAAACAAGCTGATGTTTCTTCAGGTACCAGACAAGCCAGCGCCCTTCGCTTCACATTATTCAACGAATTCATAAAGTGGTGTTCAAGAGTTCTGCCCGGCTGCTTCTCATGTCTGTTAGTGGCCAGAAGGTAAGACTTATTAATTACATATCTTTTCCCAAAGAACCCATATTCATTTCTTACTCAATCTGATAATTATATTTTTGGTATCCTGGTTGTTGTGCTATACTGAGCTTATTACTGATTTACATTTCCATATTGGATACCAACCAGTACCGCGGTACGACGCGACGGCGCGGCGGCGCGACGATAGGCATTAGTCGCAGGGGTACTAGGCTGATTTCAATCACAGGTCGAGCGTTAGGAGTTCTAGCAAACGTTTTGTTGTACTTAGATTTAAGGAGCCATAATATACTGCTGGTAAAAATACGTTTACACAGCAAATTCTAGTCTTCAGTACCTAAGCGATATCTAAATCTATGTTTCAATAAAAGTGTTGTAAGTACAATTACTTATAACCTAAACAAATAGTTTAAAATAAATATTTCATCCATAAAAGGCAATGGTTGAAAAACGTTTCCTTGAGTTAGGTTAATACTACGTTGCGATATTTATCTTGGGTTTACTCTGTGCGGGCAAATGCGCAACAAGTGAAGCTGCGCCGTTTTGTACCAGGAAACCATAACTCGAAAGAACTCCAGCAGGCCAGACAGGGATAGAATGCGTCACATGTAGTAGATACAAGGGCGACATAGTCTTGTGAGTGCCGTAATTCAGCGGAAAATCGAGAAGCCATTGTGAACTTTAAGCATTGAACTTGTGTGTAGTTCAAGGACCGTACTTGTATTGAAATCTACTGTTTACAGATATTTAATGTATTGAAATTTCATGAATTGCGATTACTAGTAAAACTACGACCCTTAAATCTTAATCATTTGAAAGTCTGATAAAAACTAATTGAAATTTCTTTATTTATAATTTTTTCACTAATAGATTTATGTAAATCAAAATTACTTCCTATTAAGCGACTATTCAGTTTCATAAAAGGAGAACATTAATTGGAGCAAGCCCCATTTAGTCATTTCCTAATGAATGTTCTTTTTCAGTAATGGTCTTCAGCATAATGACTTATTTATTGGTTTAGATAGAACTCGCGATTTGTTAGTGCAAGCTCATCTTTGATCAAAACGCCTTCGAAATTTCTCACGCTACTAGGAGAATATAAATTATAGGTGACTCGAATTCAGGTCGAATTGCATGAATATACATATTGGATGTTTTAACCTTACCTAGGAGAAATACTCAAAATACTGGGGGATGGCAAATTTTTACTCAATGGAAACATTAATATATTTTTAAAATGAAACAAATCTACATTCTAAGATTTTCGAAAATTTGCTTGCCACACTCGGTAATCGAACCGGCTAAAATCCGAAAAAATAACAAGCATAAGGATCAAAATATTTTTCTACAATAAATCCTAACACCATGTTATTTCGCGGACTCTAAAGCATACGCGCAATCGCCACAGGGAAAAGCTGCAAGTCTCGAATCCTCAAAATCAATAGCTCGTCCGCATTAATACCAGGATGTCATAACTGAAGACAGTACATTGCATGTGGAATTTTGAGGGGCAGTCCAAAATAGGTTTATGTTGGTGCCAATTCTTTAGTTGACAATTTTATTATTTAAGTACTGGTGAGAAATAAGGGTTCTGGAACTGTTTCATGAAAATAAGTAATGTTATTGTTCGTGTTTTTTTTCCAATGAAGTAAATTATCACAAAGATTTAGAAGCGAAAAGTAGTGAACTCTTTTATTTAATAAAAGATATAACTGACGTCGTTGCTTGGCGTAGCATCTGCATAGCTGTCTCTTGTTTAAATGATGGATTGCGCCATCCCTTACTGGCAATAAACTAATGATAATAGTGGCTTTACTATTGACCTGTACGGCAGGACTAAATATTGTTAGCGATGATTAATAACTTGCAATTTCTGTCAACCCAGTATATACAGTATCTTTTCTAGCTATTTGCCTCAACAGTGTTAATAACTTACGTACTCGTTTTTATAAACATTTTTTGCAAGGGTTATTTCCTGTAGTACTGGCACGTAAACGTACCGTGAGAAGGTTTCTAAATTTGTTTTATTTGTTTAATTCTTTAACATAACAAAATAACAATGCGGGTGGTAACAAGAAAGCAAATAAAATTTATTTATCTTAATAATGATAGTAAATAAAACATTTTACACGTCATACGATAAAGTAAATGGATAATAATATACAGGATTATAGGAGTCGACCTAGATCCTTTAAGAGGTTTTAGTTTTCATAATTCCTATCTGGTTTGACTACGAAACACCCCACCCAAACCTAACCCATATTGAGATATTGGAGTTTGATTATTTTTTAAATAAAATGAAGATTTTTAAGTGTAATTGGCCTTTTTTCGAATTTTGTGCCTCTAATTTATAAAGTTTTTGCTATTTTTGTATAATCGATAAGTTTGTTTATAACTCTCAATGCAGAAAAGCAAAGGTTGGTTTCCCACTTCACTTCGCAATTCAGCCCTTCAACAAGAACAGCATGACTCAATTTGTTTAACGTTTTGTAACCTGTTTCGTTAAATTTTCGCTGATTTCGAAATAAAAGTGCTTTAATTAAAAATGTAAAATTTAATACTGATTGAATGTACTACACTGGATTGTTCTCTGCACTGTTTCCTTAGAACTTTAACATTCCCTACACCCATTTTAAAGCGTAGTTTTGGAAATAATAATAGCCTCCAGCACTCAGGAATACTGTAACTTTCTAACGACGAACATTTTTTAAGAATTGGCTAATTCCTTTCGGAGATTACGCCCTACATACTTTCAAACACCTTTCTATAAAATTAAGTGTAGATAGATTGTCACGTGACAAGGTAGTCGGTGATATCAATTTATCATTAGTTTATTCGTGTTAGACAGCGAAGCGCATTTACTAATTAAGTTTTTATTAGTCAAGTGTTGCATTTTTGTGTAATAAGCCTTTAAACTCTATCTTATCTTAACTAACATACTTAAATTAAATTAAAATGTACAACTTTTTTCAATGATTTTGACCGGGGGTTATTAAAACACTACCATGAGTTTAGTTCAATAGATTTTTTTAATTTAATTTAATAGTTTTTATTTATTATAGTTAAATAGTAATTAATTAATTTTTAGTTTTACTCTTTCTTATATCGCCTCTACTACAACTATTTGAAACGGGGGAGTTCGAATTGTAGGCAGTTAACGTTAGCAAGGTACTAGGAGATCAGAAATGAGGAGGACGTCGGTCCTTACTACGTGCGAGGTCGATTTATATTTCGCGGGAAAACCTAGGCTTGACGTGTCCTAATTTCATATAGGTAGTAATTTTGATAAATAGTGTAAAGCAACAATGTACACTCAGCGGCACGGAATCTTGGCCAAGCGCTTATCTCGCGACAGCAAAAGCTTTAAGTGTTTCTAATGAATGTTTGTTATGCAGTTATGTCAAAAAATGTTTACCCTCAAGTTCAACAGGCCAATTCATTATGTAAGTACACCCTGACGAATTCTTCAATTTTTAGTTGAATCAGATCATTTGAGCGACTAAGTTCACATTTTAAATTTGTGTGTTGTGAAATGTTCAAAAATTGTGATCTTTTGTCTTAATTCAATAACTAAAGGTGCTTTAAAACCAATAAAATAGCCATTAACACCAGCACAAGTTGCACAAGCAGTAGCATTAATTGACCAAGGGCTGACACAGCGTGAAGTTGCTATTGTGCCTAATGTACCACTATCCTCAATGCAGTATACACTACACCCGCAGGCCAGGCAGTGGGGGCGTAAGGTGCACATCGGCCCGGGAAGATCGTTTTATTGTTCTGGAGATTTTGAGAAACCGCTTCCTGACCGCTGTTGAGATACGCTAGCGGCTCCAAATCGCAAGCGCAATCGCAATTAATGTTATTATGTAAATAAAAGTACTCGACAAAATACACGTCTACAAACTTTCTTGGGCTACTGGGGAAACATAACACATTTATACTATTGACAGTGGCATTGCAGCGTATTTTAAACTATAACGGAAAATTAATAGGACTTTTGAATCTGCGGAGAATGAAGCGGAGACATCATTACTCACACTCAGACTTACTAACTGAATTAGGTTTATTACTTCGCTTTGATTAACCAAACCTAAATTTGAGTACCTGAACGGACATAGTACAGCAGCTGATTTTAAATAAAGAAATAACAATACATAAAGCAGAAAGATGCCCTTTTAGAGAGAGGGAATGAACGTGGCACTTGTCCATAGTGGAGGCTTACATACTTCATGTCCCTACAACTTATCGATTGTTAGGTACCTACCTGACCTATAAATACAAATACCAGATAACATAATACATATACATGCCGCATTCATATAAACCAGGTTGGTAAGTTTCAAGATGTATTCCGTATGTATGTTAAACAAAGAGGTAAGCTCATAGCATCTCTATCTAACCTGTAGAGTATAACTTGTGTAACGCAGGGATATTGAACCTCTGGCCTGCTTACCAAGTACTTTAAATTACAAATGTATATACATAGGAACTGTATTGTAAAAAAATATTTGAACCCTATTTACCCTACAGATCGTTGGTTTTAATTTCACTTCGTTTTTTTTTTATAACAATATTGGTAGATTCTAGCCTAGCCTTTTCCCAACTGTGTAAGGGTTGACTTCCAGTCTAACCGGATGCAGCTGAATACCACCATTTTACATCGAGCCTATCGCCTGTTTGTCATACTTTCGGGCTTCTGACTACCGGTAACGACTGCCAAAGTTCTACAAATGACAGCCGGGATCAACGGTTTAACGTGCTTTCTGAGGCATGGCGGAGTCGCGATTCCTTACCAGCGGTCACCCATCCACAGACTCTGCAAGCGTAGCTTTTGGTATATGTCTTATATTTTATGGTGATCAATGCATTCGGTGAAATTGTAAGCTAACCCCACATGGTTGGAAAAGGCTGGGCAAATTATGACGTCGATTTATACTTTTTTCTCTAAATAAGCACGCGGATCTCGCCATGTGAAGTTTGCCATGCCTGGTGTAACTAGTGTATAAAAGAGAGCGCTCTATGCAGTTTACGGCAAACAATCAGATCCAGCCTGTCCCTTGCTGTCCTCTTCAGCGACGTCCTAAGCCGAGGTTCGTACCCCGCAGGGGGTGCCCTTAGCGATAGTCGCTTAGCTTATAAGTTTTTATGCCTGGCTGGAGGCCTTAATTTTAATTAAGCCCCCCACAGGAAAGTTCGGTTGAGCAGTAAATATCCCTAAAGGATAAACTGCGAGATGCCCATTCCAAAAAAAAAAAAAAAAAATTTACGGCAGAGCTTGATAGGAGACCAACCTGGACGTTTCAATGGTTGGTCCCTTACTCAAGCCTTATAAATCTTAATAAACCCTCAAAATAATTGTTCATAATACGGCTATTAAAAAAAGTAATTTTATTTAGAAAATACATGAAGCAGTTTTTTGAGGACACAATTTCAATAAAAACAACGTAAATTATTTTATATGATTAAGGAACGACACAACTTTTATCTTTAAATGTTTTTGAATTTTCTGAAGTACAGGTTCATGAGATAAAATAACAAGAAAATAAAATAACATTATTATCATCTTAAAAATCTTCTATGAGATTATTATATGTTTAATACTTTAATCTCACAAATGTACTGCGGTGCAGTATGTTCTACATCTTCGATAGATTTTTCCTGCTGCAATTATAAAAAAGACAACATGTCACAGAAGATAATAAATTCATTCTTATACATACATACATAAACTCACGCCTCTTTCCCATGGGGGTAGGTAGAAACTACAGAATACTACCCGCTACGATCCTTTCATACTCCTTTCGCTATGCTCACGTTCACACAACACCAATACACGCACGCCGGTTGCGAGTACTACACAAGAACATTTAAAGACTTTTTTAAAGTTTTTTAGTTAAAATAACATCTATTCTTATACAAGTAAGAATGATTTATTTATATGCTATCACATTCTGTGTTAACTTAGTAGAGTGTTCGGCCATCAGTAACATAATTATTTATCGGGCCTTCCTAATTAATTAACTCATCATATTTAGTTTCCTATAACAATTCTTGTTTGTTTTCCTCTGTACGATCTAAGTAGCGAGTGACGTACAAGAACGATGTTAATCAATTTCATAAAAATATGGTCGATTCAGTTAATTGTCAGCAGTAATTACCTCCACCAAGCGGCCCTTTTGATATTGATTACGAGTAGTATATTAGTTGTAATGACGCCGTGTCATTACGACGATTAAAACTATAACCATTTGACCTTCTATGCGGTACAAGGTGAATAAAAAACGATGACATCTGAGCGCAATTAGAATCGGATGCGATCACGCAACCATTTGGAGCTGAGACTGTACTCACATGTATGATGAGTTTAATTACATCGTTACAATAAACTTAGGTGTAATATAACTACAATTACACAAGCTGAAGAAACTTTGTCAATAGTCATTGCAAAGATTCAACGAAATTATTTACTTTCACGTTTCTCTTTCGTTTTAATTTTGACGGCCAAAACTTACGATATTTAAGCAAAGAAAAAAGATGCAGATCGTAAAGTACGTACAAAATATTTACGCAGGCGGGAAAACATACATAACTTTATTTAAAGTACCGATCTTTTCAGTATGTTGCATTTTGACAAGCAGCCCTATCAGCTTTATTGTATTCAATACAATGGGTGCTCTTCATGCAAAATAAAACAATGGGGGCAGAATTAACCGAAAATGAATATAAAATGTCCTGCTCATTGCGATTCAATCGTATTCTCAATAAGTCAACAGGTCTGTCACCTTTCTTATGACATATGCCAGTAAAATCATTAAACTTATCATAATAGAAGCAAGGAATGCAATGTTTGATTGCCCCGTTGGTCTAGTGGTGCCAAACGCGACTGCTGAGCGGGAAGGTCCTGGGGTAGATTCCATGGTCGGGCAAAGTGATTTTAATTTTTTTCATTAGCAGCCCGGAGTCTGGATTCGTACCCAGTTGATGGGAAGAGGCTTGCCCCCTTTTACATAGAACTCTAACGTAACTGGTGAAATGTGGGTGTACTATAGGTAGTAGATCTCTGCCTAACCAGGCAGAGGTCTACAGAGGTCAGAGGTCAGAGAACGTAAAGAGATAACTCTTTTACTTCCTAACTGTGAAAAAAGGTATACTAGTGAGTGCCTATATCTACATTATTATTTAATATTATTGTTACTGTTTTTTATCGTAGTTTCACAAACCCACATACATCAGCCGCTCCGATTGATGGCGTCATCGTCCCGTTCCAAAACCACGCCCGGCCTTATCAGCGGCAGTCCGCCGATTCTTTGCCTGCGAAGGCATACTTGCTTCTGACGTCATCACACCGCTAGACACAGAACCAGTCCACACGCTTGGCTCTTGACTCACAGACGGGCGTGCGCCTTCCACGCCGCACGTAGCGTCCGAGCCCGCCTCTGCGGCGACCGGCAGCCACCTCCCGTGCTCGCCAACCCACAGTCCACCGACAATGACTTGCAATCTGATCAATCCTTTTTCTGCCACAAATATCTATCTTCAAGATGGAGCAACGTTTGCCAACGTTGACCCGTGTATGCGTGACCATCCCATACAAACAGAGACCCCTCCGTCCTCATCCCTCCGAAAGAAGGCTAATGGCTTGGCCGAAATTTTTCATTTTACTCGTAATGATAAATGGCAGCCAAGCCATCGGGTTATCTAGCTATCGAGTTTCTGATTAGAAACTCGATAGTCTGACAACCAGTCTTACCAACGCGTATCGTGCTACTCAGTTACTGGGATGTGGAGGTTAGACAATAGACAGGCAGTCGCTCCATGAAAAATACTGGTATTCAGCTGCATCTGTTTAGATTGGAGGCCGTCCCCAATATAGTTGGGAAAGGTTAGGTGATGATGACAGTGTTCACGGCTGATCTGAGAGAAAATGTTTGGTCTTCCGTGCCAGCGAGAATCAATGGAACAGTGTAGGTTTATGAATTATATTATTGTTTTTTTTTATAAGAAATTGCGCTATAATCATGGTCATGCATAAAACAATATTGAAGGAAATCCACCTCTAATAGCTAATGTGAATAAAAGTTTTTCTAACTAAATAATTGAAACGGAAAAGCCAGGAGGGTGCCCTAGCACAGAAAAGGCAAACTTTAAGCGCTAAGCGCGGCATTATTCGAAATAAAAGGTGTAAGTCATATTTTATTATTTTTTCAAAGATAACTGAAACAAATGACTTAATAATTTATTTGTGATGATACATACCTACCTACACTGTATTTTAATGTGGCGTGTTGCTTTGTTCCTTAGTGGGTGGTTGGGAGGGTGAATGTTTCACTGCCCCCCGCGTGTGCTACCCCGCGCGCTGCACCGAAAACCATCAACCAGCGCGCAATAGGTGGCTAACTTTATACAACACAAGGATTTTAGCCTAACTAACAACGGTTGCATCTGCTGTGTCATTTTAATTATCAAGTTATTAAAATACTACGTATATGCGTCAAAGAGACAATTAAGGTCGCGACATAAATACATCCATTGAGAATCAAACTCACTGAAACAAATTCTTTAATCATATTCCAGTCTAAATTGTGTTTTCAGTGTTCCATATGTGCCACTCTAAAGTTGGTAGGTGGGCGGAGGTCAATCAAATGGCTTCACTGCCCCCCGCGTGTCTCACCCCGCGCATGGCTTTCAAATTTTGAGCGCGCAATGTGTGATCATTTCCATCATGACACACATATACATGTGTTATTAAAACGCTGACGAGCAAAATTTTAAATCATACGAACAAATTCGAGTTTTATAATATTTCGTCGTACGTCGCGGGAATTAAAAGCATATTTTTATTTCACAGTTCAGGGTAAAACCTGTTTTTGTATATAAAGTTATTTCACAACTTAAGTACATTTTAAGTTTGCTTGCGTATTTAAAGTTTCCGGTATGAAGCTACTTTTGCTACGAGAGTATTACTAAAGAGTTAAACGCAACCTTCTGTTATACCCTGATCTCCTAGTACTAGGGCGGATTCAACGGAACCGGAACGAAACGTTCCGCCCTTTGCCTAGAGAGTATTTCGGAACAGTTAACGATTGCAACCTTCTCTTGTTTTATGGTTTCCTGGTAAAGGGGCGGCGCCTTTCATTCTGATGCCATGGAATCGGAACCGATACTAGCAGTATTTTCATGTATGAATTGAGTACGAGAGTAATAAAATTTATGTGCGGTTTACCGTCAAATCTTCTCTTGTATTATGCTCTCCTGGTATAAGTGCGAAACATTGTATGGAACCGGGACTGATAGTTACTACTAGTATGTTCACTGAAGAACACGAATTAAATAGCGAATGCAACAACAACTTAGTGTCTTTTATGATTTTTTTGTTAAAATATGTAAAAAATATGTACAATTTATTTCATTAAAATTATACAATTATTAATATTAGGTCTTTACCTATGAAATTGCCGTTCTGCAGTACTGGCCATTTCAAATCAAAATATTTTTTGTTTGGCTAAGAATTCTAATTTCAAATTAATTTTATTTTAAAAACATGGATTTTTTTTTCCAAAAGTAGTCATTTGTTTATTGATTAGTGTTACATTTTTATCGCAATTAAATCTTTTTCGTCATCATGGATACGTTAAAAATTCGAGTAATTATGGAATATGAGTACCGTCGTGGCAGCAACGCGGCACAAGCGGCACGCAACATCAACGACGTTTACGGAGCTAACACTACAAACCAACGCACTACCTGTTATTGGTTTGCTCGCTTCCGTTCTGGAAATTTCGACCTGAAAAATGAACCTCGCGGTCGTCCGAAGACTTTGGTCGACAATGACGAATTAAAGGCGATTGTGGAAGCTGATGATACACAATCTACGGCTGAATTAGTAGCAGCTTTCTACGTTAGCGTCAAAACAATATTGGTCCATTTGCGTCAAATTGGCAAGGTAAAAATGCTTGACAAATAGGTGCCCCACGAACTCAATGATCGCCAGCGCGAAGTACGCGTCGAGACGTGCCTTGCACTGCTCAACAGACACACAAATGAAGGAATTTTGAACCGCATTGTTACCTGCGATGAAAAATGGATTCTGTTTGATAACCGCAAGCGCTCAGCAAGTTGGTTGGATCCTGGTTCAGCACCTAAACAATGCCCTAAACGAAAACTTACCCCAAGAAAAGTGATGGTCACTGTTTGGTGGTCTAGCGCCGGTGTGATTCAACACAGCTTCTTACCAAACGGGGTGAGCATTACTGCAGATGTGTACTGTGAAGAATTGAACACAATGATGGAGAAGCTGGCACATCTCCAACCAGCATTGGTCAATCGCTCGTCTCCGCTGCTCCTGCACGACAACGCGCGACCTCATACTGCACAGCAGACGGTCTCCAAGTTGCAAGAACTGGGGTTGGAAGCTCTCCGTCATCCGCCCTACTCACCAGACCTTGCGCCTACAGACTACTACTTTTTCCAGAATTTGGATAACTTCTTGGCGGGAAAAAAATTCAATACCCGAGAGGCAGTACAAAATGCCTTTGAAGAATTTGTTGCCTCCCGTCCAGCTGATTTCTTTAAGAAGGGCATCAATAAACTGCCACTGCGTTGGCAAAGATGCATTGATTGCATGGGTGATTACTTCGATTAATACAAATAAAAAACACATGAAAAAAATTCATTTAAATTTTTTCATACAAAACGGCAATTTCATAGGTAAAGACCTATTATATATTATGAAGAAATAAAATAAAATAAATAATCATAGGGCATCAAATATGTAAATATGTACCGCATCCTGAGCCAGAGTTACATTAAATATTTTAATCTGAATCATTCATGTAATGTTAATGTTAATGTTCACATTTTCACTTCCTTTAATAATAATGTGATTCATATGCTTTTCGAACGTTTCAGAAAAGGTTTATAATTTAAGAATTGTGTAGGGATTGTAAAAAACCAATAGGAAATAAATTGTCCATTGTTATGTCACAGACGATGATGTGCCTTATTTGTTATACAATACTGATAATGTTTTAATAATAACTGATAATAATTTCCGTAAAATTGCAAAGTCAGCTGCAGTTTGAAATAAACATTAGGAGCCCAAACGGTATCAGAAGCATGATCTGAAACATAGAAAAGCTGAAAGTGTCTAAAGGTTACTCCTTATTAATAAAAAAAATGGTACCGTGAAATGAAAAACTTCTAAGCGTAGGACTGGGAAAACGTAGCACTATATTTGTAGGATTATATAGCCATATTATTTTACAAATTTTTTTAATTACTAAGCCACACACAATAAATCTGCTGGTTATTACTAAAAAAAATTGACATGTATGTTATTTGAACATATTCGGGGTTGAGGAGACGCTCCAGTCAAACCATCCATTTTGTAGGAGAAATGTTATTCCGAGTGTATCGTCAAATTATCTCAATACAAAAAATAACTTACTATTGTTCAGCCAATTTCGACCGAATTGACATGATTTATACCCGCGCACCTCTGAAGCTCTTCGTAAATTTTCATGGAGGAAAAATTTGGGCGGCTCGTCGAACCTAACCTATTCACGAATATTCAGCCTGTTATTTATTACTCACAACATAAACAGACGGCGGCCGCTAGACTATTACACAAATAATCTGATCTTAATTATCTACATAAGAAGTGAATTATGTTGCCAACAAAAACATCCTTATAACATTACATCCATCTCACTAGGGTTTGTCAAAGATTTTTGGTATAGTCTTAAAAAATAAGAATTAAAAAGTCACGTTGAGATTTAAATAGGCGAACGCTGTTGATGATTTCCTCTTACTGCATTTGAATGAAAACTTGTTTTCTGCTTTTTTATTGAGTTTTATTCAATGTTCTCAACTTATTTTATTCAGCAATTTGTGTAATGTTTCAATTAGTACCTATCATCAGCACGATGGATTAATTCAATACATAAATGACAGAAATACATTCACACCTAAGTACTCCTAATTTCAATGCATACTAATATCCGATATCAGCCCGTCAAATAATATAAATCACAATATTCTAGCGGGTTTGGATTGTGCATGTTAAGAAATTTATTTTATGTTTGGTGTTAATTAGGTAAAGTTTATTCAGCACTCTGGTCTTATTTCGAGGAAGAAAGAAGTCATCTTTCTTCGTACGTCGCGGTAACTAAAAGCATATTTCTACATAGAAAGTTAGGGTGAAAATTGTTTGTATTTAAAGTAGTTTCATAAGTGTGAATTTTAAGTGTACTTGCTTACTTAAAATCAGTGTTATGGAGCTACTTTTAACGCGGTAGTATTTCTGAACAGTAAATCGTTGCAACCTTCTCTTATATCATGTCTTCCCCGTATAGGGGCGTGTAAATTGGGCGCACATTCCATGGAATTGGAACACGTGAGAGAATATTATCGTTACAACCTTCTCTTACTTTATAATCTCCTAGTACAGGGGGCGCAACATTTCGTCTGCCCAATACAAGACACGCCCCTAAGCACCCCGTGGAAATGTCCACTAACTAACGCTTTCCGAGGTCATTCAATGAATGGGTGAACGTTCGTAACATATACACATAACAACACATTTAGAGATTCATTTTTATTTTTATTTATTTTTATAGAACATTATTCTAGAAGGAAGAGCTCGGTCTGCAACTCAGACACGTAATATTGTGTGCGCATTTGATTATGAAAGCGGGTTATAATTATTGCTTTGTTTTTTTTAGACTTGTTTTAATATTCAGTGGTATTTAAAAAAAAAACAGAATTCATTTATTCAAATTAGGCTGAGAATCAGCACTTTTTGAACGTCAAAACGTTAACAAAAGACAGTCCCCCAAAACGCCCACCCTTCACCACTTCCTAGTGTTTTTGTTCGGAAGAAGAAGTGGTGGAACAAACTCCCCAGCAACACGACTGTCTGATAGTTTGAAGAACTTGAAGCTATACAACATATATAAAAAATAATAATTATGTCAGTCATCTCTATGAATAATTTGCTACATGTTAGATCGACGACACGGTTGGCGCAGTGGCTGAGTGATCGACTGCTGCGTCGCGTGTCGTGGGTTCGATTCCCGCACGAAACAAATATTTGTATGGCCTACAGGTAATTGTTCCGGGTCTGGCTGTTTGTGTATGTGACTTTAAATGTTTGTAAACGCACCCACGACACAGGAGAAATTCCTTGTGTGGGGCAACGTTTTTTCTAAAAAAGAAAAAAAAAAAAAAAAAAAAAGAACTCTTTTTACGTTGGTTAAAGTTAGTTGAGTACAGAGTGGAAGGGACATCGATGCACAAACTAATACTATGAGTTCGGTACATGATACTGGACCCCCTAGCATTGAACACACAGCTCCTGCATCGCATGCCTTCCACTTCTATATTATTAACACATAATTGGGATAGTTTTCCTAAATTGTGTGAATGAAATAAGCTAAAAAATAACGCGTAGTTTTTGAATCTATGGTTCTAAACAATCATCCAAAAGTAGAAAATACTAAAAAACGTTGTTTCTTAAAATTATGGTAAAGATTGAAACTTCTTTTATCCACGTTAGACCCGGTTTAAATATGCTTCGTTTGTCTAGTAGTCGCGCTACTACTGAGCATGAAGTCCTGTGTTTCGATTCTCCATCTAGAATTTCTTTTAATAACAGACAGGCTTAAGAAATCTCGCAAGTTTACATCATATATTCAGGCCGAGTATCGAGTACTTAGTCATTAAAATAAAACTGAAACATTATTTAGGCTTTGCGCGATTTTTAGAATGAAATGTATGTTTTTGCGTCACCCAATAATGGGACGTGTATCAAAAACACAGTTACTCTAAAGTCTAAGCTTTTACTCCTGTCGGCAGTCCCCATGACCTCTCCATCAGGTCATTGATATTTTCTGTTTGGAAGATAGAACCAAAAACAAACTGAGTCGCTATCGGTCAAACCTAAACTGTGCGAAGAAAAGATCAGCAGGCGTCTGCCTCGCGCTTGACTCTACGTCCTACCTTGTCAGACGACGAGCGATAAAGTCATCAATATTCCAATGACCACTTATTTATCAACACACGCATTGGTATGTTGCATAGGAAATTCAAGGAGGTTGTGTGGTCAGGCAATCATTCTTTACACCTTTAGGACGCGACCGCACAGCGCAGAAACACTAGGTTTTGTGTTTTTATCCTGATTTCTCTTTATACTATTGATGAGCCATATTTTATATCATGGAGCGACGCCATTTGACTTCTGATGAAATGCAGAGAGCTGTAGGAATGCTACAAGCAGGAAGAAATCAATCCCAGGTATCTCGGTAGTTTAGTGTCAATAAGAGCGCGATTTGTCGTTTTTCAAAACGTTACATTAATTAAATACACACCCAGTGTACGCCTGCTAAACAGCGCCCAGGATATCTAAGGAGTACAACTGCCCGACAGGACCAATGTATAAAACTAACCACAAGACGTCAACCAATGTTAACCGCCCAGAAGATAGGTTTAAAGCTACAATTATCAAGCGGTGTTGTTGTTAGCCACCAATCCGTGAGAAAAAGACTGTACGCCATGGGTTTTGATTTAGGCATGTGACGAGAAGTACGGGTAAGAGTGTATAGTTGTCCCGAAAATACTGAACGGCTGAGATCTTCTGAGACAATCGAGTCAGAGTTTCAAGGTGGCGGGTGGCTAAGTTTGTTTGCTGGCCAGTGTAAATACTAGTACCGTGATATTTTTAACTATTATTTTTGTCCAAAAAAGGCTTTACAAACACTTAGAAAAGTGTTTGTAAAATCGAAATATTAAGCTTTGAAGTGCAATTTTTGACAATAGAAATTGTCAAAAATTGCACTTCAAAGCTTAATATTTCGCAAACCCTTAATCGAAAAATGGAATACACATTGCAAATGTCTCGAAAGACAATGGCATTTGACACCGTATAGCCGTAAGGTTAACGACCCCAACATAGTTAGGAAAAGGCTAGGCAGATTATGATAGTCGTGAGGCCACACACTACAAAGTAGTTGTTAGTAGTTAGTAGTTTTGTATGTTCTAATTTAATTGCGCCCATGCTTTAGTAAAAACCAAATTATCTTGACACCAGTGCGTTTTGTTTTTAAATTCCTCCTTTTTGATGTAGGAAAACATAGTGAGAAAACCTTCATGTCGTAAAACCAAAAACCCAGATACATATTACTTCCATCAACCGTCACTGGGCCGTCGTGGTGAAAAATAAGCTCCATCTCACATAGCATTTAATAAATTTTATTGAATCTGCTCTTTCATTTGCTCTCTATAATCGATCACTTGCTGAAACTCTCTTGCAAAGGTCCCACCTGTCCAGCCACAAGAAAGCAAGTCAGTCATTTATTAGCCTGTAACTCTAATCATGATGAATGAAATCTTAGTACTCCTGGCAGACGTGTTACCGTTTGCTCGTCTTATTTGTCTCACTTTTAAAGAGTATGTTTTGTGAGTATGACGTAGAAAAAAGTTCTTATAACACAATAATTGCAACGTAATAAAAGTTATTTTTTCAGGGATTGCAGATGGTTATTTAAGGAAGGGCCTAAGACGTTATATTAAAAATGTATGGAATGAATGTGAATATAAATCGTTAATTGCACAAATATACTAGAAATCAAGTACGAAGTCTGTAAGTTATTTACTTTTCAGTTTTTCAATTCTGGTAGTTTATTACAACAGTAATAAAGTGTAGTGTGAATGCAATAATTTACATTATTATCTGTTACTTTAGCAAGATATTCTGAATTTTTATTAACGTTAACTGCTATATGTGAAAAAATGCCATTGTAATACGGGCCGCAATAATACCATTGGTGTCACTGGAAATATTATAGTGTATCAAATCGATGAGCAATGTTTTCACTAAAATTTGTAAGCTGCCACAGGCACGGTCTAAAAGTGCAGCTGGTTCAAGTTCTACTCGTGGCATGGCATTGACATAGTTTGGATTACCTTTTTGCCTAGTTATTGTTGTTACAATCATTTTCATAACTTGCTTGCTACCGGTTCGAAATAAGTAATCAGTTTTTGTAGCACATCCTGGCATCTGATGCTGTTAAAACTTGGCTTTGCTAATGTTATTTCGTGACAATACTATGTTTGGTACTAACTAAAATCTATAATATAAAAATGAATCGCAAAATGTGTTGGTAAGCGCATAACTCAACAATGCCTGGACCAATTTGGCCAATTCTTTTTTCTTAATGTTCGTTGAAGTTCAAAGATGGTTTTTACAGCGAGAAAAATTCGAAAAATTGCTTGAAAAACCCTAAAAACTTTTAACTAAGAGTTGAATCGAGAAAAAATGTATGATCTCAACACTTTGAAAAAATGAATTCAAACGAATCTTCCACTGTTGAATGAACAACAGAAGTATGTATTTGATAATCTTATGAAAGTAATAAATGATGAAACTGGAGGGATTTAGTTCTTAGATGCACCTGGTGGTACAGGAAAAACTTTTTGATTTCATTAATATTAGCAACGATTCGCTCACAAAATAAAATTGCACTTTCACTCGCTTCGGTCGAACAGCCCATTCAGCATTAAAATTGCCATTAAATATGCAAAGCAATGAAACTCCGACCTGTAACATTTCTAAAAACTCTGCAATGGCAAAGGTCTTGTAGCAATGTAAATTAATTATTTGGGATGAATGCACGATGGCACATAAAAAATCTTTGGAGGCTTTAGACAGAACCTTAAAAGATCTACGGAGCAATAATAACCGATTTGGTGGTGCAATGATTTTATTAGCAGGAGATTTTCGTCAAACATTGCCAGTGATTCCACGATCAACGCCAGCTGATGAACTTAATGCATGTCTAAAGTCCTCCAATTTGTGGAAACATGTCAAAGTACTTCATTTAAGCAAGAATATGCGTGTCGAGTTGCAAAATGACCAATCTGGAAACATATTCTCTAAACAACTCATTGACAATGGTAATGGCAAATTTCCTATAGACATGTTGACTGGCTGCATTAACTTTCCTCAAAGTTTTTGTCAGTTAACTCGATCAAAAGATGAACTTATTCAGAAGGTGTTTCCAGATGTTTCTCAAAATTACAGAAACCATGATTGGTTGAGCGAACGAGCTATACTGGCTGCAAAAAACATAGATGTAAATGAATTAAATTTCAAAATTCAAGAACAAATTACAGGCGAATTGAGGATATATAAATCAGTTGATTCGGCTACTAATCAAGATGATGTAGTCAACTATCCACCGGAATTTTTAAACTCGCTGGATTTGCCAGGATTGCCACCTCACAATCTTCAATTAAAGGTTGGATCGGTGGTTATAATGTTGCGAAATATCAACCAACCGCGTCTTTGCAACGGTACACGGTTAGCGATAAAAAAATTACTAAACAATGTGATAGAAGCAACTATACTCAAAGGAAAGTATAAAGGAGAAGATGTTCTCATACCGCGCATCCCAATGATTCCGACTGATGTGCCATTTGAGTTTAAACGACTACAGTTTCCAGTGCGGCTTGCTTTTGCTATGACTATAAACAAGTCCCAGGGGCAATCATTAAGTGTTTGTGGTATTAATCTAGAAAACCCATGTTTCTCACATGGTCAATTGTATGTTGCCTGTTCCCGTGTTGGAAAACCATCAGATTTGTTTATCTATGCGCCAGGTAATCAAACAAAAAACATCGTATACCACAAAGCACTACAATGATAATAATAATAATTATGATTCACATGATTAACAATAAAGCGATTACTTACTTTTAAATCCTTATATATGTTTTATTTAATTATTTTTTATTCACAACGCCCTATCACCAGGGTGACGGTTCTGTTCAGGAGAATTTTTTAAAATACGTAGGCACAAAAACTGCCACATTACAAATCTTTTTGACAGGACGAAGTCTGTCGGGTCAGCTAGTAGTAAATAAAAACCATGAAATAATTCATAACATTTATTATTCTCCGTTTTAATCACGGAAATTATTGTATTAATTGTGAATACAAAACAACAAAAATATAAAAAAGCGTAAAGTAGGAATGTACATTAAACATATGTATATGAAAGTGTACAAGTACATACTCGTAAAAACATTATAAAGGTTACTATTAGCTATTCATGTCTTGATGTTATTCTGCTGAGTTGTACGAAGCTTAATATAACACTTAATTCCGCATTGTGTGTTTGACATACACAGTGCGGGTTAAGTGCTAAGTTACGCTTCGTGCTCTGCCAAGGAGTTTCCAACTTCATCTGTTTCGGCTGAAATTCAGCAATAGTACTGTCTTGATGTTAGTCTGCTGAGTTGTGCGAAGCTTAATCTGACACTTAATTCCACCGTGTGTGTTTGACATACACAGAGCGGGTTAAGCGCCAAGTTACGCTTCGTGCTCTGCCAAGGAGTCTTCAACTTCATCTGTTTCGTCTGAAATTAAGCAAAAGTATTGTCTTGATGTTGATCCGCTGAGTTTCATCGCAACATAAGGTGGTACAACTACTACATCGTGTGCTAGTTATAAACCATGTAATAAGGGAGCCAAGAAACGCTTCGTGCTCTGCCAAGGTATATTCAGCTTTAACGCCCTCCGCGTTCAGTCGAAACAGAAACAGCTGTGTACCGAACGACGTAAGGAGCCGCTTGGTCGACTACGGATACTGTTCGATGTCTATCTGTTATATGAAAAAATCAAAATTATTAGATAAACAGAATATTTTTCATATTTAATACCTTCAAATATGGAACAAAAATCCAACATGTAGGTTTTTAAGTGAATTGCACTTTGTACCTCATGGGTTATTCATTTATTATCGGGTTCGAAATAGGCCCTCATGGAAGAGATATTTTCTTTATTCAGAAACGATGATGAATTGATAGTTACCCAAGTAAACGTTACTCATGGTAAGGCTCATATTATTTTTGGTCATGATCATGGACAAGAGGGGTAACGATGTCCGATTCCTTTGCAATTACCAATGTGAAGACAGCCATATGCTAATTCTTGTAAGTGAACATGTCTTTGTGCTACAGTTGGTCCAGTTACTGACTGGTAAACATAATGAGACTTTAAACTCAATATCAAGTATCTATCTAATACAAATAAGGAAAACAAAACAATTGAAAAAGAACAAATCCCAATGTTTTGATGGAGTCGCTGTGGTATGAGGCCGTGAGTACCACCGATGTCCGGCAGTAAATGTACCGCGGGACTAGCTTGTCGTTTCAGTGAGCACGCCAGGTATTGCGTGTTCCAACTCCATGTCAGCTGGCAACAAAGAACAGCCAAAAGTCAAATCTTTGCTAGTGCTGAAAATCATCAAATGTTAAAGGAGTCAAATTATACAAATGCACAAACTCGTTTTGCGTAAGCAAGTCTAGTGTGTATATATTAAGAATATTGTTTGTACTAACACATGAAAGGTGGAATGAAAATCGATGAACATCCTAATATCCATGTGTTCAGTATATAAACTGGAACCCTCCAGCGCTGAGATTTTTCGTCATCTTAGGTTTTTTAACTTCAATCTTGAAACGTGCAGTGTCATCTTCTTACAAGTCAACGTGGTTTAAGTCAGACCACGTCAGCGATATTATGCCTTCCCTCGTCACTACATCTCCAAATCAGCGAATTATAGATATCCACCTGAAACCCAAAGCATTCTTTTTTTTATAACGAAGTGAAAATAGATTATTTTGGTCGCGCCGTCAGGGCCTACAGATTAAAACAAAGAAAAAATAATATTTCATTTCAAGTCACTTGGTCAGTATCACTACTCAAAACTTACGAAGAATTGTTTACAAAAACTAGTTTATAGGCTTTAAATAGAATTTAAAACGGAATATACTTTATTGTGCCTAAACCACAACTCATAGGTATACCAACACTTGGTAGTCTTGTCACCATCAGCTATGTTTGTTCGATAACTTGGATGAACCGGGAAAAGCGGTTAGATACGATGGTAAGAAAGGGTACGAATATCACTTTGTATTGAAACTTAGTTTTCAAACTTTACGTAAACCAGTACTTCTAATACTGTTTCGTGAAAACAAGGCTAACAAATATCAAATTCTATTTTGATACATATTAAATGATATAGGCGCAAATAGTTTTGAGCGATGTGGAAGGAAAATAAACATTGAAAGTATGTCACCGTTTAATGTTAGATTAGTGCTGCCGACATGCACGTTCTTGTTTGTTCTATAGTGCGGCCTGCGAGCGCTGGCACGATATTATGCAAAGTGTTCATTTTAGTTACCATGGCAACAATGCCGCAACCCCCGCAAAAACCCACATATTTTACAAATTGTGTAATAATCTCAACGTGAAAATGTAGGTGAAGTGATCGCAAAGTGACCCGTCATCCCATACTAATGCAAGGGATTGACAGTTCACTCACGGTTCTTCACCTAACTTTTGCACGGCTGCACTCCTTCTTCATAATATAAACTTAAACTCTGCCAAATTATCACAATTCTCACAAAATTCAATTAAATGTTTTTTAATACTCGATACATGACTTACTTCGTTCATTCACACAACTTAACCACCGATTTAGCTAAAAAAGTTGTCAATTTAATTCTAAATATTTAAAAATATTATCCTATCTTCCATATCTCTTATGACGTCAAACTTTGCTCAAGTAATTTTACAACTTTTGTATTTTGAATCATAAGTTTAAGTTTTACTATAATTAAGAGGGTGTGGCTGGAGTTTGTACAGCATGATGTAGACACATGTGGATAGATAGGCTAATCGTAAAGTGAGCATTAAAATAATTTGGGAATGTGAAGAAGTATACCTACATATCTGCTTGAAACAGTGTTAAAATTTCCTCAAATCTGTACAATATTATTCTCGTAAGGAGGTAAAATTTGTATGTAAGTTTATATGTGGGGGTAATCTCCGGAACTAATGATCCAATTCCAAAATTATTTTCATTGTTAGAAAGCTACATTATTCTTGAGTGCTATAGGGTATAAATTATATTTACATGATTCATATTAGTCAAGCTATCGCAAATTTAGTCTAGCAAGTCGGAAATCAATACCTCTAAAAACAGAATTATTTGCATGCGCTGCCTTAATGGTTGTTTAAAATGGAAAACAATGTATGACAATTTAAATAGTTCTAAAAAAAGTCCCTTACACCATATAGCTATCTTTTATCTTTAAGGTAGCTTTTTATGATTTAAAAAAGTATTTTTCGACACACTTACTTTAGGATGAATATTTAAACAACAAAGTATCAATCCTAATCAAAATAAAATATTTTATTATAACAAGGACATCATGGAGATAGGCTTTGCCCTTACAGTATGTCAATTGGCCATACAGTTTCGGATATATTGTAAAATTATTAAAGAGCACAATTACTTTCGTTCGCGCATAGAACATGGGTTGCGAACGTTAGCTTAGCATTTTACGTATAGTTGGCTTTGAGATTTTGATAGATTGATGATGCTCTCAATATATCATTCCCCTTTTGTCAAGGTGATGAAAAGTTCTGCATAGCGTAATTTTTATTGACAGTTAAGAGTTATTAGTCTATCAGTCTTTTAATTTCGAAGGTGAGGAGCTCATGCGTGGTTACAGCCGCACGGATCAATTAAAGGTTCAGCTATGCGTAGCGAGGTTAGTCTGTGGATGGGTGACAGTTCGTTATATATAGAGACTCCTCCGTACCTCGAAAAACAATTCAATCGCTTTTGGTCCCGGTTGTCATTTGTAGATCTTAGAAGAAGTTACAGGTACTTTGAAGCCCGAAAGTTTGACAACAAGTCTTACAAAGGGTTTCGTTTTGCCCAGTAATTGGGTTGTGGAGGACAGATAAGCAATCGCTCCATGTAAAATACTGGTATTCAGCTGCAACCGGTAAGACTGGAAAAGGGCTAGGCAGATAAGTCGTTCAATTTAATTCGTGGTTAAAACTTTGTTCTCCTCTTCTTCGTAAATTCGTAATTCTGGCTGTTGTATGAATTCTTGTTTATAAATAATCTCAAGTATACTCAAGTTACAACAAAAATCGAGTTTTTTTAAAGTAATTTAAAATACAAAATAAAAAAAACTAAATATTAAATGTTCTCTTTGGTCTGTTGAGTTGAGTGTCGTTCTATAATATCTTTCAGTTGTATTATAATAAAGAGGAAAGACTTTATTGTTTGTTTGCTATGGATTTAACTTATAGAACCTACAAGCTACTTCATCAGTGAGTTATATGGGCTATATTTTATTTTCGAAACTACGCTTAAAGGGGATGGAGGTGAAGTTAATGTTCCAAGGGAAAAGTACGAAATCCACGCAGACGAAGTCGCGGGCGAAGTGCTAGTCTATACATATAATAGAATTGACAACGAAAATTTAACGCCAGACTCAAACTCAAACTCCACCACCCAAAAGACGCCATTCATCCATTTCAGAAAAGTAAGGGATGAAGGTTACTTCAGCATGCAATACATTTCTATGCTCGTCAAAATAATATATTAAGAGAGCATGTGATATTTTCTTGCTGTCGCTCTCCTTGGGGGTGGGGTATTTGTGCAACCTGTGCTTTCTATCCCTCTCTGGCCTGATACAACTGGCATTTGATCTCTTTCGTCTTATGGTTTCCTGGTACTAAATGTGGCATCACCTGTTGCATGGCTGCCAGAACGCGTTCCAACAAAACGAGTACAGGACATGTATCACTAGTACTCGTATAATCCTAAGTTAATAAAACATACGCATCATTACGTGTGTGCTTTCATATCTTTTTTGATAAAAATAATGTGTGCTTCATATACATATGTATGTATATGCAATTCTTAAAAAGAAAAGAGTTGCAATAAGTTACTAATGTAGTTTATTATACTTTGGCATACAAGCTTTTATCACAGAGCTTTGGATTAAGTTCGTTTCATTACGTGGACCCAATCATCATTTTCGTTAATTAAGAATATGTGTAGGAATGGGCAACGCGTATATGCATTTATTCATACTCACCATTTATCTACGTGAGACCTCGAATTTCTGAAGCTGTCTACATTGATTGAAATTGATTAAAAGTTTTATTTCAAATACTTCTTCAATAACATTATCATATTTTACCAACCCCGCGGTGTTACCAGTAGTTAAAAAGTAAACTCTATTGTCAAAATACCCTTCGAAGCAGTTGCTACAAACTAAGTAACTTGTATATTAAAAAAATGTTATTAATCTTTATTTTTGTTAATCGTTGCTCCCGTTTAAATTTCTCCTGAATCGTGGGTGCGTTTTCATACATTTAAACTTCAATAGACAAACAGCTAGACCCGGAACAACTATCTGTAGGCCATACAAATAATTGTACCGTGCGGGAATCGAACCGCAAAACTCCGCGCAGCAATCAGATGCTCAGTCACTGAGCCAACCGTGACGTGACATGAGTCAAAATCCAGTCCGCACTGGGTCCACATGTGACTGGCAATGTATAATAAAACTTTAGTCTATATTAAGAATCTATCTCATACCTTTTATAAAAAAGAATCTAGTCCAATGTTTTTGACATAGTCGCTGCGAGATGAAGCTGTGGGTGACTTGTTGTTTTGGTGGTCGTCGAATTGTTATCCGTGACGTCACGTCAGGTTGCGTGTTCCAAGTCGTTGTCGCCACAGATCTGTGAAATTACAACATAACCTTATCATCACGCCTGAATTCCCGGAAGGGTGAGGCAAAGTAGTACCTATAGTACGCCCACAATTCGCCAGTTATGTTTATATCCCATGTAATAGGGAGCTAGCCCATTGCCATCAATCGTGCACAAATCCAGACTCCGGCCTGCTACTGAGAAATTGTAGATAAAAAACACAATAACGCTTTGCCCGAGCCGGGAATCGCATTCATGACCTCATCACTCAGCAGTAGCAATTTCAACCACTAGACGAACAAGGCAGTATTTTGAGGTATTCAGTTTTAAACACAAATTATCTTTTTAGGTGCAAATATGAAAATGGACATAATTAAAAGCCTCTCACCATTTCAAGACTGATTCGTGCTGCAGACGCTCACGTTCCAGTTTGATTAACACTGCGGCCCGCGATCACTAGCACTAAATGCAAAGTGTACACCTCAGTCGTCATGACAACAATGTCGGAACCCCCGCCAATTCTTTTCTATTAATAATTCAAAGTATTGGTTATTCAGTGGTCGATATTCAGTCGTTAAGGCTCACTTCTTCTTGACTTTAACTATACCAACCCTTACAATTCTCTATGCGGGCAACATTCTTAGAAAAGGAATCGAAGTATAATTTGACGTATTAATACAATATAGGTACTGGTTGGCTGCCTGTTTGCTCAGTATTTCATTTCGTTGCTTTTGCATGTATTTATACGAGTATTCCAATCCCGTCACAGTTCCGAAGAAACCTACGTACATTATCAGAAACCACAATTTAATTGAAGCAAGTTTGCAGCAGCAAGTGACGATGCATACATATGTACATCAAAGTCACGTATTTCACACTTTACAGATGAGATTTACTACGATTCTTACCTTCTTTTGTTAGTATCGATACACGAATCAATCGTAGAATTGAATAATATTAAAAAAGTCACTCACCAAACTAAAAACAGAAGCCGACACTCAAAAAAATATAAGAGGGAAATGACCCTTTAATGTTTACGAAACTTTTTCATACCCCCAGATTACCAAAACAATGTATGGTGCGACATCGAATAAGAAACAAACACAAACAAAAAAAGGATGGTGACAGACCGGAAGACCGGTGATTATTAAAAAGAGAGCTACTGGCCAACTATTTACTACGTTACAAGTCAGTAGTTATTCCGGGAAACCCGTTAAGGGAGGCATCAAATCGTCAATTATGTCCTGTTTATAACGCATCCTGTATATGTATAATGTACTCCAACTCTAAATACGAATTTGTTCATTCGTTTGATAAAGCACTTTTTTACAATGTATTTACTACATATTACTGTAATACTACATATTACTGTCACTATTATTAGTCAATTACTGTTCAACACGTTACCGAAGGTCGTCAAAGCATAGCGTCCGTAACAATCTAATGTACCAGCATCGTGTAACTGAGAAGGAGGTATTATTTAACATTAAAATGTATTTTACCTGGTGAATGGTTCGTCATTCAAAACAGTAACCTCCTGACACGTTATGCTATCCTAGTGTACTATTTCAACGAATACCTGTTGTTTCTACCATTCATATAGCTTTACCACATACTATGTTCGAAAGGGATGGCATGTTGAAGTAAGCTTCATCCCTTACTTTTCTGATATTGTTATAATGACGTCATTCGAATACAAGGGCGGCAGTGTTTGTTGTTTGTGGGGCATTCCCGCAAAAAAACGATAAGACGTTGAACTTTTAGCATTGACCTTGACCGTGTTTTCCAACCCTACGATTTGATTTCAATAAGAAAAAGGCTGATAGAGATGTGTCCGAGATGTAAGTATGATAAGTCTAGTTAGTCCGTCAGTAAGATTACCAAAAAAATTTGGACACGTATTTTTTCCTTACCAATATTAATTATTTATCCTTATTTATTAATAAAAAGTGACAAATATATTGCACATCAAATTTCAGAAGGGGCTTGTGACGTCACTTTAACCTAAAAAGTGACAGTGTGACGTCACGCGAAATTATATCGTAGTCATTTTTGGTTTACGTGACAGAAGAAAACACACGTGTGTAGTAGTGTATTTTTGAGTAATCCAACTATCGGACCAAACAGATTTTTTACGGACACTACCCTATTTGATGGTAGCATCAAATATGTAGGTAGAAATTACGAAAGTGAAAACTTTACTTCTAACTTGTACGAATCAAATTGCATCATCGATGTATTGAGACTCCGATACTTATGGCTTCGACATAATTACTTATTAAAATATTATTTAAATCTTTGCTAAGGAATAAACACAAGTGCTTGATTCAAGTGATTTATTAGCCACCGCCACGCTCTCTCTCGTCCAAAAGGCCGAAGGACACTTAACCATCAATCATGGCGCAACTACCATTCATCATATATCATAACAATGACTCAACTTTTCAACTACGTCATCAGTTTCTATGAAGCAATCAATTAAATTACTAGTAAGGGCGCTTGTATGCATCCGTTATTCTCACCGGACAACGGACCGTTGTTTTCGCCGTTGGTGTATGGTTTATAATAAATGTGTGTACACGCACCGGATGCCAAACCGGTTTCCGGCACATACAATTGCGAAAAACACGGTCCGTTTTCCGATGAAAAAACTGAGGTCTACAAGCTGCCTTACACAATCTTTGGAGCGCACTACGTGAGCTAGATTTATATCTAGCTATTGCGTCATACTTTGCATGCATGCTTTACTTGTTTTACCATAATATAACAAAGCTTAAGAAAGTACCATAATATAATATCAACTATATTATTGAAAAAAATTGTTAGCCACCTGTTTGTTCTTCAGTGAACTACTTATGTTGTTTCAGTTCCCATTCATTGGAAACAGCGCATTGTTACGGACGTATACCCTAGTATATGTCCGTAACAATGCGCAACATAGTATATATGTAACATAGTATACTCCTAAGATAGATCATGATATAAGAAGAGGTTGGAATGGCTAACAGCTACACAACTGCCTAAGTGGCCTTGGCCTTCTCCACCGTGCCCCCACTGGTAATTGGGGGTCTCATCTAGCGGGGCTGTTCGCCAAGTTGCTGAGCAGCGACGCTCGGCAGCGTCTACTCATGCTTCACTGTCGCGGCACGCCTACAGAAAAAAGACACACAAGTCCCACATAGTAGATATCAACCTGGTATCAGTTCCGATTCCGTGAAAACGGAATGCAATGTTCCGCACCTGTTACGTACAAGGATCATGGATCATATCATCATATAACAGAAGGTTGCAACGACTAACTGTTCAGATGTGAGACGAATAGAAATTGGTATATATGCCTGGAACCAGAACTAATACTGTTATGTAAATTGACCACGAAAGTTCTTAAGTATAAACCTGTAACGCGGTTTGTGAAGGTCGACAGTTTATATTTCTTGCATTTGTATCACGTCGTGCCTTCTATCCATCCATCCATCCACAGTATCGGAACTTGTTAGTAATGGCTCTATCTATGCAAATTGCGTCACATACGTCGGAAAAAAAGTTTACTAAAACACAATTATAGCAGCCTTTCTAGCTACTCTGAAATGGCTCACACAGAACTTGTTCACCCTAAACCTTGATAAAACCAAATTCATAAGTTTCAGTCCGAGGAAAGCTTCACAACCAGCTACGGCTTTCCGCCTGACTGCTCATGTATGCCATACAGTTAGAACTGCCACTTGTGGCTGTCCTTATGCGTACTGACTCTATCAAATATCTTGGAGTCTGGGTTGACAGCGCGTTGACATGGAGTGTGAAAATCAATTCACTGGTGTCTAGGGTTAGAAAATTAATTTTTGTTTTTAAAAACTTAAGGACCGCTGCCGATTTTTCTATCCTGAGAACTGTGTACTTTGCTATTGCCCACTCCATTTTAACATACTGGATTTCGGTCTGGGTTGGTGCTGGTAAATGCCTTATGCTACGTTCGGAGAGGGCGCAGAGGGCTGTCCTTAAGGTAATGGCCTTTAAACCCTACCACTTCTCTACCCGCGAACTGTACATGCTGTGGAAGCTACCGACGGTAAGGCACTTTTTTGTGCTAAGTACAGTGTTGCGGAAACACTTAACCATAACTTTTGAACCTGATCTTAAAAGGAAAAAACGAAGAACTGACAGAGTCTGTCCTACATCAAGTGTCAAACTCGAGACTGCCCACCGGCAATTCGTTTTCTGTAGCCCCGTGCTATATAATAAAATAAATAAAGAGCTTACTATTTATCCATGTACTTTCCGAAATTGCAAAAAAATATTGATGAATGGCTCCACTCTCTAACATATGAGGAATTTGAAATGTTTGTGAAACCGTAAAAAATATTTCTTCCGCTAACATGCACACCAGACACAAGGTAGCGTGGAGTGTGCTCATGGGGAGGTCCCAAGGGCACAACCTACCCTTACACCCTACAGACATGCGCTACACTCACACACAACACTACCACATGCACTACCTTAAATAGTTTTAATTTTTCTTTACATTTTGTTTAAATTCTTAATTTTTCATCAATCTGTAGTCAATTATTTTACTTTTTAGTTTCATATCTGAAATTTGGAACGCTGTGTCTTTCCTGGAGGTGGGCGGTAATGGCTGCAACAATACAGTTATTTAACTAATGTAGCTATTTACGTACGCAAATAATTTGTAGAATTGTGTTTTTGTTCCAATAAAGATTATTATTATTATTTCTCTTTATTCTTTGTATATACATATAAATTACATTTTTAAATATAAAAAATACAAAAACATTTAAAAATATAAAAAGTAGTAGTCCACCGATGGCAGGAGCAGGGTCCAAGCTACCGGCGGTTAGGGTTGCAGAGACAGGAACCTCCTCACAATGCGAGCCGTATCGAGGAGTACTGCCTTCTGTATCAGGCCTTTGATCCAACCGTGTAACCCGTTGTTTTAGCCAGTAGGCCATTGGCCGTAACGACGATCGGCACAATGACTGCCGAGTCCCCATTCCACATGTCGACAACCTCGTGTGCTAAGTCAAGGTATTTAATCTGTTTTTCTTTCTCGGCTTTCACGAGGTTCTCGTCATGTGGGATGGTGACATCCACTATCACTGCGCGGCGCGCTAATCGGACTATCACTACTATGTCAGGGTAATTGGCAACAATAGTCCTGTTAGTAATGATAGACCGATCCCAGTACAACGTGACATGGTCATCTTCGAGAACTGGGTCGGGCACATACTTGTAGTACCTCAGATTCCACATCCAGGATGTCGGCAAATTCAAGGGAACGATTCATCGTTCCCTTGAATTTGCCGACATCCTGGATATCGAAGGACCGTCGTCCATTGCCCCATACATGACGCGGGATCCCTTCTTTTCGCATAATGTTTTTTGTCCTAATATACTTCGGCATAACGATTTTGGCACAATTTGTTTTGGCATAACAATACTTTGGCATAATTTTTTTAGGCATACATTTTATGTTGGCATAATCATGTTAAAGACTAATTTGTTTTGGCATAAATTTGATTAGCATAACGTTAGTAGGCCTAATGACTATTAGCATAACGTTAGTAGGCCTAAAGACTTTTAGCATAACGTTAGTAGGCCTAATTTAAATTAATATGCTATGCAACAAAAGTTAGTCACAGAACCGAATTGCTGCAAAACCGACTTCACGTAGTCTTGTTTGTCCTACCCCTAGAGTGTTATTTAAAATCGCGTAGGCGCGTGGGGCCGCCGGAGGGCCGCAGCGCCGGAGCCGTCACAGAAACCCTGCCTGCTGCATGCTGCTTGCTTGCTTGCTTGCATGTTGCATGCTGGCTTGCATGCTGCATGCTTGCTGGCAAGCAAGCATGCAAGCAAAATATATTTTAATATTATTTTATAATTTAATATTATTTTAGCAAAATATGTTTTAATATTTTTATGCGTTATTTATGCTTAACTTTTATGCTTTAGGATATTATGCTTAAAAATCAATCATCGTAGTCTGCAGATATTGCAAGAAAATTGGCCATGATATTTCTCAATGCTATAGGCGCAAATACAATAATTCAAGAAAAATTATCCTCCGATTCAACACAACGTCACGGCTTCACCCAATCAAGTTGAATCGTGTGAGGAAACCGAGGAATATGCTGATGATTTAAACTAAGGAGTCGGGTGTCGTTAGCGTGCCGCACTACGCCCGACCGTCTTCAAGGCACAACAAAAGCTCGTATTACAAACCCACAAAATCATATTATGAATCAAAATCATTCTAAAACTTTAATGTTGACCAATCGACCGGGTAACCAGCCCCAAACCAACGGTCAACTCAAATCTTTTGCCATGCGACCGGGTAACCAGCCCCAAACTGAAGGCCATTCAAAATCTTTTGCCATGCGACCGGGTAACCAGCCCCAAACTGAAGGCCATTCAAAATCTTTTGCCATGCGACCGGGTAACCAGCCCCAAACTGAAGGCCATTCAAAATCTTTTACCATGCGACCGGGTAACCAGCCCCAAACTGAAGACCATTCAAAATCTTATGTTGCCATGCGACCGGGTAACCAGCCCCAAACTGAAGGTATACACATTTCAAATAAATCTCAACACATTCCGTCAGGAGCCTCTGTTTCGTTGAGTCCTAATGTCCTACAAAATCAGGAGTTTCGAACTCCGATTCATGAAATTAAATATTGTAGAATCTCTCTACCTCACGTATTTCTAAATACTAATTATTCAAATAAACCTCTACGTTTTCTTATCGACACTGGAGCTAGTGTTAGTATTGTCAAACTCCAACACTTTGATTCTATGCCATCCTTATCTAATGATAAAATCAAACTCAAAGGCTTGAGTGAAGACGACTCCTGCTACGAAACTTTAGGGTCATTCACCATCGATTTCGAATATATTTTTCCTTCAAACTCTAAACTCTCTTTTAGTTACACTTTCCACGCTGTCAGTAATAAAGTACGGCTTAATTATGACGGTATTTTAGGTAATGATTTCTTACGAAAACTCGAATGTGATGTTAAGTACTCTCAAAACTCTTTGCTCATCGGTGGTCATCTCATACCATTAAATTTTAGTAATCCTGTCTATGTCATTCCACTTCGCTCCAAGGCGATAGTCGAATGTTTTGTGTCAAATTCCTTGGAAGAACTAAATTCTATGAAAGAAGGTTTAGTTCTCGATCACATGTATAGGGAAGGAGTTTACTTAGCAAATTGTATCGTCTCGATCAAACCTAATAATCGCATTAATATCTCAATACTAAATACTACTGAATCTCAAGTTGTATTTAAGAATTATTATGTCCACTTAATTCCCTTTGAGAACGTATCGCCGTCCTTCCAGGTGCCTAACCAGGAAAATCTTCAAATTATTAATAATCTCGGCGAGACGTCTTTAGATAGAGCACAAAAAGTACTAGATCTCATCCGAATGGAACATTTAAACCCCGAGGAAACAAAAACACTCTTAGAATGTTGCTCTGAATACACAGACATACCTTGAGGGCGAGCCTTTAACTTGTACTAACGCCATTGAGCATTCGATCAACACTGGTGATGCCGCACCGATTCATGCAAAATCATATCGCTTCCCCGAATGCCACAAAAGTGAAGTCGAAAGCCAAATAAAGAAAATGCTCGATCAAAATATCATACGTCCTTCAAAATCACCATGGAGCGCCCCCATTTTCGTGGTCCCCAAAAAAGTAGACTCATCGGGTAAGCAGAAGTGGAGGATAGTCATAGATTATAGGAAACTCAATGATGTGACTGTTACCGAGGTTTATCCTATACCTTTAATTACGGATATCCTTGATCAGCTGGGTCATTCGAAATACTTCACTACGCTCGATCTTGTAAGCAGTTTTCATCAGATAAATTTAAATCCCAAAGACGCGCCTAAGACTGGTTTTACGGTAGTAGGAAACGAAATTTCCGGGCATTACGAATTCACGCGAATGCCTTTCGGACTGAAAAATGCCCCTGCTACATTCCAAAAACTTATGATTACTGTTTTATCTGGTCTTCAGGGTCTTCACTGCTATATATACTTAGATGACTGTATTATCTATAGCCAAAATCTTCAAACTCATATAGAAAAACTAAAATTAGTCTTTGACAGATTCCGTCAATTTAATCTAAAACTACAACCCGCAAAGTGCCAGTTTCTACGGCACAAAGTAGCGTATCTAGGACACATAATCACCGACAAGGGTGTCTGTCCTAATCCAGATAAAATCAAGGCCGTCACCGAGTTTCCCACTCCTAAATGTCCTAAAGACATCAAGTCTTTCCTGGGTTTAGTCGGTTATTATAGGCGATTCATAGAAAACTTCTCTAAGCTATCTAAACCCTTAACTTCCCTTTTAAAAAAGGACGCCTTATTTAATTGGTCAGGGGAACAGGAGCACGCTTTCACTATTTTAAAACAAAAACTAATTACAGCGCCTCTTCTACAATACCCTGATTTCAGCCAGCCTTTCGTGTTGACAACAGATGCCTCCAATTACGCTGTAGGCGCCATATTATTACAAGGCGAAATAGGCAAGGACAAACCTATCGCATATGCGTCACGGACGCTAAATAAAGCCGAGGGCAATTACTCCACCACAGAGAAAGAACTCTTAGCTATTGTTTTCGGCGTACAAACCTTCCGTCCCTATCTTTTCGGCTATCGGTTTAAGATCGTTACCGACCATAAACCATTAGTTTGGCTATTTAACGTTAAAGATCCAGGCTCTAAGTTAATTCGCTGGCGTTTAAAATTAGAGGAATATAACTACGAGATTGTGCATAAACAGGGAAAATTAAATTGCAACGCCGACGCTCTGTCGCGCTTCCCACCGCAAGATAACAACAACACTAACCAGCCTGTATACGCCGTCGATGATAGTAACTTTCCAAACCCTTCGAATTCGGCCTATAATTGTCCTTCGCCTTCCACGTCAGAAACCTACGAAAAGTATCTAAAACTTATTAAACAGCCGAATTTTAGTTTCGATACGGTCATCCAAGAATTTAAAGAATCCCTACTCAAAGCCAAATGCAAATTAATTGTTTACCCTACGTCAATCGATTTAGACGATTCTGTGCCTTATTGCAAAGAAATTATAGAATTATCTACGAGTCAACCTAACATTCGCGACATAGAACGCGAGCTTTACACGTCATACAACACCTCGAATGATAATCATTTATTCACTCATTTATTTGTGAGAGTCCATCACTACGACGAAATGTCGTACAAAGACATCTTTAAGCTGTTAGTCGAATACAGAGACATGATAAAATTTCGGTATATGGAAGAGAACGAAATTGCTATATCCGATTTTTCAGATTCATTCACAAAACTTTCTTACACAAAAATGTATAATATCATAGCTTGCGTTTTCCACAACACCGGCATTAAAGTTAATATCTACAAAAATTCTTTACTATTCCCTACACCCGAGGAGGTTAAACAAATACTTCGCGATAACCATGACTCGCCTTCGGCCGGTCACCCCGGTATCACACGAATGTTAGATAGAATAAAATCCATGTATTGGTGGAAGAATATGCGGCAAGACATTGAGGACTATGTAAAAAATTGTAGATCTTGCCAGATAAACAAACCTTTACGTCAAACCAACCGTGCTCCTATGATTATAAATTCCACCGCAACAAAACCGCTTGAAAAGTTATTTTTAGACATAGTAGGTCCTCTTCCAGAAACTTACGAATTCAAATACAAGTTTATTCTCACTATTCAAGATGACCTCACCAAATATTCACAAGCCTATCCTTTACAAACATGTTCAGCAGACAAGACTGCTAAAAAATTAGTTCATTTTACGTCTCATCTCGGTATCCCTAAAATGATCGTCACCGATCAAGGCACTAACTTCAATTCTGAAGTTCTCAAACAACTGAGCAAACTATTTGGCATTAAACATATTCTAGCAACGCCTTATCATCCTCAAACCTGCGGTGCCTTAGAAAGAAGCCACTCAACATTAAAAGAATATTTGAGACTCTTCGTCAATGAAAACGCACATACATGGGACCTGTACTTAAACACAGCTATGTTCTCATACAATTCTAACGTTCATACGACTACTAACTACTCTCCATTCGAATTATTACTCGGTTTTAAACCATATATACCTAAATCTATCGACGCGTTAGAAAATAACACCTACACTGATTACGTCAGAGTATTAAACCACAGGTTGTATTACAGTAGGCAGAAAGCGCTACAAAACATTCAAAATTCTAAAGAAAGGTCTAAACGTTATTACGATTCTCACGCCTATCACTTACAATGTCGGTGACTACTGAGTCACCGACATTGTAAGTGATAGGCGTAGAATCTAAGAAAAAAGCTTTGTTTTGTTTGTGGTGACACTTGAGATACCAGTGTATCTCAAGTGTCACCACAAACAAAACAAAGCTCTCTCTCCAGTTTGGAAAGGCCCGTACAAAATCGTCAAGATCAATGGGAATCACACCGTGACTTTCCTAATTAATCGTAAACATGTACGTCATCACTATGACGAAATAAAGTTGGCGTCTGACGGTGCAATAACTTGATCAATTTCAGGTACCTTGCTGTGGAATGTCGATGCCATCAAGTCGTCACGCCGATAACAAGCAGTTCCGGTCTATACTTCGACAAAATGATCAATATTAAATTTACCAACGATGATTGGAATGTAGTTACATATTTAGATATCAGCAGAACATAATCGCATCTAGATATAGTTGAATCCCTGTTCACCAGGGTTGGCGCTTATTGTAAAGATTATAGCTCATCTAAAATTCAAGTCGACTGTTTAAACGCGTTATCAGCGCTGCAGAGCCAGCACGATAACAATATCAAGAAATTTTCGTCTGTTTCTTATATCGTAAATAATAATGTCATTAATAATAAACGATCCAAACGCGGCTTGATCGATGCCGGCGGATCTCTTTTGAAAACCTTTTTCGGCACACTAGATTCAGATGACGCCGTCAAGTTTTCAAACGCTATAGACCAAGTACAGACGGACGAAAAACAATTAGCACACTTGATGAGAGATAATATCCACGTAATCAAATCAACTATTACAAGCTTCAACAGTTCAATATCTAAACTAAATGAAAATGAAAAGCGACTTAACAAAAACCTTGAAATCATCGATCAAGCTTTCCAACAACTAACCAACACCAATGATAAATTGGATGTTAAATCTAATATAAACGCATTTCTTAACGCTGTCGAAAGCATCATTATTTCCTTGTCATTCGACATAGAGGATATTAATAATGCGATTCTATATCAATATTTTACACCCGACTGTACTTAGTCCTTATCAACTGTATAACGAACTTGAACATAACATGAATAATATGCCAAGGTATTACGAACTCCCTGTATCCTTGTCGCTACAAAATATTCATGATCTTATCGATATTTCTAAACTCATATGTTATTTTCATAATAACAAACTAATTGTAGTTATTAAAATCCCGCTTGTCCTACCTCAAACTTACAACCTATACCATATGATTCCAATGCCAGTCCCCTATGACGTTTCGCAACCTGATACCTTCGCGCTTATCGCTCCGAGTCGTCCTTACCTTGCAATAACAATCGATCATATGTTCTACTCGCCGTTGCATAGTGTAGACAAGTGCAAAGTGATTCGTGCAAAGTTTTATGTATGTGAATTAGAAAGTGTATATTCAAGTGTCGTGAACCCGATCTGTGAAACTATCCTAACTACAGAATTAGTTAGTAAGCTACCTAACTCTTGTGAGATTAAATTGTTAAAAGGCTCTATTCAAGTGTTTCATAAAATTAGTAATAACAGATGGATATTCGTCATATCCGAGCCAGGCAAATGTCACGTATCTTGTGAAAATGATGGCAGTAGTTTTGATGAAACTTTATTTGGTACAGGAATATTATCTTTAACTAAAAACTGCAAAGCTTTTTATAAAACTTTACAATTTGTGCCGTCATCAAATGTTTTCGTTAATATAAGCTCACGTGTTGTTTCTAATTTCAATCTCGTTGAAGATGACTGCTGTGAGAAGAGTAGAGTCAACCATTCACTTTCACGTTTACCGTATCAAAAATTAAATAATGTTAACAACTTAGACTCTTTATTACAAGCTAGTATGCATCTAAACTCTTTCGAACAAGAATTAAACAACATTGAAGATCCGACACATTTTCAAAAGTACGGAGTCCATTATATGTCCTTAAGTTAGACATTTTTCATTATATTCCTTTTATATTTACTCCATAGAGGTCGGAAGTTAATATGTCCAAATTCAAAAGTTCCATGCTGCATACAAATATTTAATCAATGTAATAACACTAAGAAGGTGAAGAGTCACAGTCATCCTCAACAAGCCATTGAACTATCTGTGTTTGAAGAAGCTGTTGGGCCTGATCTGTCAACATCAGTGTCAACAACATTGAAACGAAACATTTTGGTATCAAAACAAAATTAACCTCGTTATTTTAACTTATAACGTCTAACTAAAATTACAATGTACTTACTTTATATGAAACAGTTTGTAAATCTTCAATGACGTTCAAATCATTGTCGCTGTGAATCTTAAATTTCGCATCTTTTCATCTCTGATGCTCCATCTTATTCGGGGGGCTGTTATATCCTAAAATACACGCGAAGGCATGTAAAGTAATATTGATGACCACGCTAGTCTTTACACGTGGAACTGTCTTTGCTGTGTCGGCGTTTCCGCCACATTGTATTTTTCGAGAGCCCAATAAGTAGTGTGGATTTGAACGTCGTTGCGGATAGATATCTTTATTGTACTTTTAAAATCTAATTAAAGTTTTATTCAGTGTTTAAATAATAGCCTTTTTTTAAACTTATTCGACAGACGCCCCGTAACAGCACCTTTATAAGAAAACAAAAATAAGTAACAGTACCTACACAAAACAACTCACTCGTAGACCCATGGCCTGAGATTTGCTACCACACGTAGCGCTACGGTAGAGTGGCGCTACGTGCCGCAGCAACTCGTCGGCCATCGCAACATTTAGTAGCAGCCATGGAGATGCTACGAAATGATAGAATTTTCTTCGCCTATACTAAGGTATAGTGTACATTGCTGTAAAACGGTTATATTTCTGTTTCTGTAACAGTTACCCAGTTTATCGTGTGGGCTTTCCGTTCCAATAACATTACTTTTATTCGTAGTTTATGCTCTTCAGTAAGACAATAACAGGCTGGTATTTTTGTATGCTCAGTTCTCAACGTACGAAAATGTAATTGTTTTTATATTTCTTTATACACTAGCAAAACGCTCAAACACGCAAACAAGAAACAATACGCTCAAACAGTCAAACATATAATATTCGGGAGTGTTCGGGAGTGGGACATGTAGGAAGGCTAGTTACTCGTAGTATCTATCTAACAAAACCCTTATCATCTCAAAATACTCCTCTCAAATTGTAATTAAACAAAGTTACTATATTTCGGTAAATTGGTCGAATTAGTATTATTTTGGTATTCTGATAACATTTGTTACTTAGTTTATTGAAAAAAAAAAGTTGTCAATAAATGTACCTGTAATGTTTCAAATTTAAACAACTTTAGTGTATGTCTATTTACGTTACCCACATGCTCGTTCATTACGGTCGTCCGTAATAACAAGCGTAAGCTCCGGGCCAAGTACTCTGGCAGCCTGGTTCTCTGTCACAGAGAGAGAGGCATGACTAGCTTTACGCTTGTGCGCTTCATTAGTCTAGACGTTACACACAAATCAGAGGAAGGCATTGTAGCCGGTGTTCTGTTATGTAGGGTAGTAGTAGTAATAAAAATAAATCTCCACACAGATTCTGCGCTCCTAGTACTAATAGAAAAGGAACCGAGAGTTTACTGGGCTTTTTAGACCAATCCTATACGGGAAATTCGCGGGTCTCCCGCGCCTATCCTGCATACATTGGTCTACTCATCATTACTTTTACTATTTTTACATATTCAATTAATATATTACCAATCAGAATTTTGCAAAAACCTTACAAATGTAAAGAATATCTTATATTTCGTTTGGACAGTTACTAGCAAGCATCAGGCCGCATCCATTGTAGTGGTATTATTTATACCACGATCTGATATTGGTGTCGGATGGAATCCATAGGAGAGAGAGAAAGGAAAACTGTCCAAGGACTGCAGGTGCTGTTTTTAAAATTAATTTTGCCATAACTAAATTGCTCAAACCTGAGTTGTCAAAATGTTGGTTTGATGTGGATCTTCTCGGTATCAGGTCCGGATTATTAAATTATTTTGAAGAAAGAACTCTTAGTTGGTCAAATTTAATAAAACTAGCCAGTATCACTTGTACTGAAACCGTGGGCTTCGAGATTTTACAAAATTCATGCATGTTTGAGGTCCTCGTGAACGAAGTAATGAGCAAAAGCTAGTTTCTTATAAATTCGTTAGATTTTAAAAGTTTTCAAGTGTCAAAGTATAAACAGCTATACCTTAGGCTGATAAATAAATTCCGCTAATGTCTAGCCCTAAAAATAATACGATTTAAAAAGCTGTATATTAAGTATTTGTGTATAAAGCTTGGAGATGTTTAAGTGCTCATCACACCAAATGTGTTATTCCAATAGGACAAATGAATCCAACATCTTCAAATGTTTTTTTCAAACCTAAGACCTTTTTAATAAAAGAAGTATTTCCATAGCTTCTGCATAGCGGTCAGTATCTCGCGGTGTTAATTTAGAGCCACTCGATGCTCATGAGTTGATGACTGGTTACATTTACGGTGGTGTCCGTTCGTGAAATAAATGTTTAGAGCAGCAATGCTATTCTGTAAAAAATCCCATTAAAATGGAAGTAAGGTGAAGGTGATGTAAGCTGTTGAACACTACTAATGCTAGGAATTGACAGCTCATTTCACTCTCACTTAACCTGCATGTCGTGTAGTGTATGTATGCTAATGTGACGTGTTTTGCTTTATTGAGGATTATTCCAAAATATGAAATGAAAATTACTCCACATTATGCTCATAAAGTGCGGTGAAAGGGAATCATAATGACAGTGATGGTGGCGCTGCATATTAAGAATTGATGCCCGAGTACTGTCTAATCCAGGATATTCTGTATCAATTCTCTATTTTTATTTCGTTGCTCGTAAAACAGGTTGAAAAGAAATCGCTATAAGGGATAACACATCGTTTCGGCTTAGTAGACGTATTAACTGTCCGTTACTTCTCCCAAAAAATGTGCACATATATGACCACCTCCTTCCGTCCCTTTGCTTTTGTCACCTTATTTCTTTGCTGTAAATCTAGTTAGTTTCTGGTTAAAAACAACCATTATGGTACTTCGTTTTCCCGCGATTTATTTTTTGAAATCCCTTTTGCGATAATTTCCATTTTTAATAAATAAACAGAAGAGTTGGGGTCGGCTTCTAGTCTAACCGGATGCAGATGAATACAAGTATTTAACATGGCTTCCCAAGGGTATCGTCAGGCGACTGTCAAAGACCTACAATTAACATCCGTGACAACGGCTTCACGTATTTTCTGACATCAAAATATACAAATATTTTTTAAATAATTTATTTCTAATTAAGTTACGGGAAAGTTTGGTTCAGCAGTAGAAATCACTGAAGGATAAAGTGCGAGATCCCGATGCCAAACAAAAGGAGCCTCCCTTTTCTATGGTGGATTTGTTCTAAGTTCCTTATGCTGTTTTGTCTCAGAATAGTTGGATAGCGAAACACCAACCTACTTTAAAAAATCTCTATACTTGTTGACGTGTTAAAATGTTTGTAAAAACCTATTTACAGAAATAAATATAATTTATCATTTATTTTTACTTAAATATGTTGGCCATTTATGTTGCAATGCATAATTATGGTAAGGGGAGTTGATGGTGGACCACCTGGAGAACTCCTCAACAATTAACTTCTCTACACCGAGGAAAGCGATACTTTGTAAAATATGACAAGCTGTTGACATTTGGTTATTATAACTAAGATCATTTACAAACCGACCCACTAAAAAGCGAGAAATAAAATCTTCTTTTTACAACTAAATAAACACTAAAAGGTGTAAAATAACTTTAACCCCGGAAGTTGGTGGCAAAAATCAACTATTCAAAACAGCTAAAGCTACAGTCCTTGTCTTTTACAATATTATTTCCATAAAATATACTTCACCAAAATTAATGTAGAGAGAGACATCACGTAACATACAGCCAAAAAAGAGATGAATTGAAAACCTCCTCCTTTAGCAAAGTCATTTAATAACGTTTCGGGTAGCATGTGCTCCAACTGTGCCTACCCCATTTTTGTATTTAGAATGTTCTTTGAGTGATTTATGAGTAGATTTATCCCTTGCCGCCCTGTCGGGGCAAGTGATAAACCTACTCTGACGGTTTGGAGCGCCGTCCGTGCCATATCGTCTACACTGGCGAAATATTGCCTCGCGCCTGCGCCCTCCGTAAATTTAAGAACAGACTCCCCCTCCCATTGATAATTGTTTAAACTCAGTTATGTGCTAGTTGTTAAACATGCTTTGTTTTTTCTTGTACGTGGGTTACGAGTGTTACTAACAGGCTGAACAGGCTCTCGGACAAATTTTCAATTTAACAAAAACGGTGATGTGGTCATGTACACTAAAGCTTCATAGAATTATACCGTCATTGAAACAAATATAGAAGACGCCGCGCCGACAGTCGTGTAATATAAATGAACAGTGATATTGCTATTCTAGGAATCTCTCATCCATCCTTTTCTAATCGTAGAAATTTCACCACCGCTTTGAACGCCACACTGATGCAACTTAACAACTTGACACAACTCTTGTTACGAGAGATACATTATTAACATACACAATGAAATCAATGATAACACTGACTATTGTACTAATGTGTATGGTGGCCTTACACTATCTTCTTCCTGCAAAAACTAAGTCGAATAGATACAAAACTTGCCTATATCATATTTTATAAAGTCCAAAAACAAATCCGAACATTTTAATACAAAAAAATCCCAAAATGTCTAGCCGTTTATATTTCATTTTTTAATCGATTTATTTTCAAATTTCAGTCAATCCAACGCCTGTGGCACCTCATTATACAAATGCTGCTCATGTCTATTGGTGACCAGTGGAAATAAAAGGAGGTAAGAGTTCTTCATTTACAATTGCTGCGCACCGTTTTTCTATTGCATCATCATCATCTGCCTAGCCTTCTGCCTAGGCTGTTTGTGTATATGAGCTTAAATGTATGTAATCACACCCACGATACCGGAAAAGTAATAGTGTGAGACTATGTAAAAAAAAAGATAAAATTCTTTTCCTAACCAAGTTGGGGTCGGCTTCCAATGTAACCGGATGCAGATGTATACCAGTATTTTACACGAATCAACTGCCCATCTGATTTCCACAGCCCAGTTACTGGGTTACACGATATCCCTTAGTTAGACTGATAGTGAGACTTTCGGGCTCCTGACTACCCGTAACGACTTTCAAAGATCTACAAATGACAGCCAGGACCAATGGCTTAACGTGCTTTCCGAAGCACGGTATCAATATTCTACGAACAGCCACCCATCCACACAGACACAGACTGACCTCGGCAAGCATAGTTTATTTATTTATTTAATACTTTAAGCACACAAATGTACAGAGGCGGACTTAATGCCATAGGCATTTTCTACCAGTCAACCTTTGGTTTACCAGTTTACCCTTTGATCAACCCGCTGTAATCTATTTCTATTTAGCCACGACTTCCTCAGTGCATCACAGTGAAAACACATTTGAGAGGATCTTTTCAGAGAGAACAACTCCTAGGTACCTTCTATGGTTATAATGTTGACATGGACTATATACGCAATTTTATCTCTTGAAATTAATGAGTAGGTTCTTTCGATTAGAAAGAGACTAACTCAGATTTACTTGGTACTAAGTAGTACCAAGTTCTAATGTATCAAACAGCCACTGCTGGTAGTAATATAAAATTTAAAAAATAATGGTATTTATTGTTTTATGTTTTATAAAATGACTGTCATTTAATAAAACTGTCGTAACCATTTTTCATATTGTAAAAAGACCGTATAGGTATCGCCCATCCATATTTAATCACAAAATCTTCGAATCGTATTTTCGTAGTTGGCAAAACCTAGCACCACCAAAAATATGTAACACTAGAATTCGCGATTTTAATTTTAATTTTCTTCTAGTTTATTAATTCGACTAACCAACAATTTTCACTGCTTCATAGACACGAGATACATACAATAGAGTCACAGACAAGTGTATCAACCTCTGACAGGCACATCATGCACTACTTATTTGTCGTTGAGTGAAACTTAAAATTAGATGAGTACCCAACTACTCACCGCACAATACTATGGTTTTTAAATACATGAAAAGGTAAATAAAATTTGTAAACTCGTTTTCAAGTTATGACGTGAATATGGGAAACAGGAATTTATTTTCTCATTATTCATAAGTCTTGGACCAGCGAACTCTTTATAGATTAGGTCAGTTGGGTAGCGAAAGGTTTTCCTAAGGTGACTTTAATAACGGCTCTCTGAGCTTTTCCAACATAAATAAATTATTGTAGTATTTCAATTTACAATTCTCAATCAATAATTTGAAAGCACTAACTAGCACCCCATGAAATTAACAATTGTCTCTGCTGACGTTACTTCATTGACAATGTAATAATATGACACTTACGCTGGTAAATAATAATCGTTAAAACAGTTTGTACCATTTTATTGTTCTCTGTTAAACCTAACGGAAATATTTACAATATAAATTATACAAAACTTCATGGATATGAAAACATTGCGTAAGGTAATCAAGAAACATTGAATAGTAATATTGAAATGATAACAAAACAACTGCTTTGGGTGGAAGTGGTTAATAAGTATACATACAAGAAATTATTATAAGGGAATTCGTGTTAAATATGAGCTGAAATAGGTAAATCAAATATTAGTACACAATTTGAGTCGCTTATATACTTATAAATCAATAAATAAGTAAGCCTGGTGTTAAAACAGAACAGAGACATATATGAAAAATGATTCTCTAAGGTCCGCACATAGTACCATCGATTCCTTTAAGGAGAATATACGTCCTTAGAAATTTAGCAAAAGTATTGTCTTGATGTGGGTCCGCTGAGTTGCACGGAGCATAATCTGGTATTTACTGCCTCAAAGTGTGTGTTTTTATCAACCATGAAGCAAAAGTGCCACATTACGCCCCGTGCTCTGCTAAGAAGTATCCAGCTGCATCTGTATCGACTGAAATTCAGCAATATTATTGTCTTGATGTTAGTCCGAGTTGCTCGGAGCATAATATGACACTTATAACCGCACTGTGTGTTTGACATAAACAGTGCGGGATAGGTGTGAACTTACGCCCCGCGCTCTGCCAAGGAGTATTCAACTGCATCTGTTTCGACTAGAAGTCGACCACAATACAAGATTATTACAACATATTAGGTAGATTATGATACTATGTGTGGGAAGATGACGCCCACACACGTTGACACTTTCAATCTCCATCTGCAATGTGACAATGTCATGATGCTATTAGAAATCAGTTAGTTAGTTTAGAAGTTCAGTTAGTTTCAAACCTTAATAAATTCACCTTTTTATTATTTATCGGTCAAGTAAATTGCTCTTTGTACCAAGGTATTTATCGAATAATTAAGTTTAAAGCTTGTCTAGAAGTAATTGTTTCCCAAGGGAGCGTTACATACGCTCTTATTTTATGGCCATTGTCAAGGCCAATAGTATGCATAAAGTATTAATGTAATTCTTGTGGGACGATTCTTGTTCCTATGCAACGTTCAATGTGAAGACAACAATGTTCGTTATTGTAAGAGACCATGTCTTTGTGCTGCAGTTGGTGCAGTTATTGACTGGAAGTATTGGCCATTATAGGACACTTAAATTAAATTTTAATAATTCAAAAACAAGTCTATCGTGAATATGACATAATGGAATGGAAAACAAAACCAGTATATTGTGTTAACGGAACCCCTGCGTTATAAAGCTGAGACTACCTCAAACTTATGTTGTGGTAGTAAAAGATCTACGTGACCAGCTTGTCGTCGCGGTGGGCATGCCACGTCACGTCAGGTCGCGTGTTCCAACTCACTGTCACGGCCAAACTGTGAACATACAACAGTCATGGTCAAATATAAGCAAATGTATGTATTGTATAACCTAGTGTTGTATATCATCAATTGTTGCAAGGCTAAAATGGAACGCTGTATTTTGAGTAAGTTAGTCTAGTTTTAAAAGGTTAAGGGTGGAATAATTTTTTAGATGTATAGGGGAGAAGGAACATTAACGCACGACCTGATACCAAGAGTTCAGTACATGTTTTTGTACCATAGGGTTGACATTTTTCGTCGTCGTTTTCGTTCTGGTTTTGTTTTTAACTTGAAACATAAAACATATTTATCTACTTACAAGTTGACGTGAGTTCACTCCGGCAGCGTAACCTCGTCGTTGTCACGGTTTCACACGTTACTGCATCTCCAATCAGCCAACAGAAGCAATTTGACACTCCATCTGAAATATAAAACAGTCTTTATTTTATGACGAAAACCTCTCTGTATGGAAGAGGCAACATTAGGTTTGGAAGTAATTTAGTATTAATTTCCAAATGAAAGAAAATTAGTTTTACCTTGAATTAGTCTCATGAATTCATGCCGAAATTGCCAGGAAACAGGCTTCTTCTGCTGCTGACTCCGTTTTTACCAGCAGAATTAAATCTTGCACGTATCAAGGACTCACCTGTAATGCAAATGAAAACAATCACATTATAAATCCGTGCGTCGGTATCACTAATCAGAACGTAGAAAGATAATTATTATTAGAGTAATAAGATGATTAATTTGTAGACTTAAAATAGATTTTAACACGGAATATGCCTGACTGTGCACCATACTAAACCACAGCTCATCATCATCATCACATCACCGTTTCTTGACAGATTAGTGCTGCAAATACTCTAGTTCTAGTCTGATCAACACTGCAGTCCTCGAGAACTTCACACACAATAAATCAAAGTGTACACTTTAGTCACCAAGGCAATGATGCCGCTACCCACAAAAACAAAAACAAAATAAAATAAACAAACCTCAATCCAGACTCAAAATGCACTCAACCAGCCCTTTAATTATGTCCATAAAAATTTATAATAAATTACCGAATAACATTAGAGAACTAAACAAAACACATATATTTATTAATAAATGTAAACAACTTCTGGAATCCAAGGTATATTATTCAGTAAAAGAGTTTTTAGATGACAAATCAATTCCAAAATAAAATTATCCCCTCTCTTAAACACCAAACATTAAAAATATATAATCATAATATTAATACATAAATAATATACCATAATTAAATAACAACATTAATATAATGATAATTTCGAACTATACTATACATTTGAATACTTAGTTATCTATAATACATAAGCTCACAATTTTTTGTTTTTTGTATATATTAGGTCTTTACCTATGAAATTGCCGTTCTGCAGTACTGGCCATTTCAAATCAAAATATTTTTTGTTTGGCTAAGAATTCTAATTTCAAATTAATTTTATTTTAAAAACATGGATTTTTTTTTCCAAAAGTAGTCATTTGTTTATTGATTAGTGTTACATTTTCATCGCATTTAAATCTTTTTCGTCATCATGGATACGTTAAAAATTCGAGTAATTATGGAATATGAGTACCGTCGTGGCAGCAACGCGGCACAAGCGGCACGCAACATCAACGACGTTTACGGAGCTAACACTACAACCAACTACCTGTTATTGGTTTGCTCGCTTCCGTTCTGGAAATTTCGACCTGAAAAATGAACCTCGCGGTCGTCCGAAGACTTTGGTCGACAATGACGAATTAAAGGCGATTGTGGAAGCTGATGATACACAATCTACGGCTGAATTAGCAGCAGCTTTCGAAGTTAGCGTCAAAACAATATTGGTCCATTTGCGTCAAATTGGCAAGGTAAAAAAGCTTGACAAATGGGTGCCCCACGAACTCAATGATCGCCAGCGCGAAGTACGCGTCGAGACGTGCCTTGCACTGCTCAACAGACACACAAATGAAGGAATTTTGAACCGCATTGTTACCTGCGATGAAAAATGGATTTTGTTTGATAACCGCAAGCGCTCAGCAAGTTGTTTGGATCCTGGTTCAGCACCTAAACAATGCCCTAAACGAAAACTTACCCCAAGAAAAGTGATGGTCACTGTTTGGTGGTCTAGCGCCGGTGTGATTCAACATAGCTTCTTACCAAACGGGGTGAGCATTACTGCAGATGTGTACTGTGAAGAATTGAACACAATGATGGAGAAGCTGGCACATCTCCAACCAGCATTGGTCAATCGCTCGTCTCCGCTGCTCCTACACGACAACGCGCGACCTCATACTGCACAGCAGACGGTCTCCAAGTTGCAAGAACTGGGGTTGGAAGCTCTCCGTCATCCGCCCTACTCACCAGACCTTGCGCCTACAGACTACTACTTTTTCCAGAATTTGGATAACTTCTTGGCGGGAAAAAAATTCAATACCCGAGAGGCAGTACAAAATGCCTTTGAAGAATTTGTTGCCTCCCGTCCAGCTGATTTCTTTAAGAAGGGCATCAATAAACTGCCACTGCGTTGGCAAAGATGCATTGATTGCATGGGTGATTACTTCGATTAATACAAATAAAAAATACATGAAAAAAATTCATTTAAATTTTTTCATACAAAACGGCAATTTCATAGGTAAAGACCTATTATAAGAATTGTTATTTTATTTTCTATTAAATATAATATCTTTATTTATACTAATACAAATAAAAGATCTCAATAGAATTATAAGTAACTACTAACAATATTTTTTAATAAGTAGGTACATAAGTTTACAAAATTTTATAAGAATTGTGTTATTTTTAATTTTTATTTTTTAAATTTTTATTTTTAGTTTAATACCAGGTTGCTGTGCCCTAACAGGGTCCATAATTGTACCTTAGTTGTAAGCTTTTTGTAACATCTTTTATGCACATTATGGTACGCAAAATAAATGAATATGAATATGAATACCCCTGTCAAGTCAGTTGCATTAATTATTAAAACTTGTGATCGATATTCCCCAACCAATCACCGATAGATCAATTTTCCTTCCTGCACTCCATCTATTTATTATTAGAGAAATGAATCCCTACCTACTTCTCTAGGTATTTCCATATCTAAAGAACGAGTTTACCCGATGGCATTATTTCTTTTTTTTTAGTTTTCTGATACTTTGTAGAAGGTTCTTAAAGAAAGAAAATTTAGGACAATAGGGCAGAAAATTGGAAAATTCAGAAAACTTAGCGACTATTTTAACTTCGCGGTTTTGATGAATGTTAATTTTAACTGCGGGTAACACCGTAGGGCTCAGCTTGTCCCTAAATAAACTGTAAGTTTATCAAATTACACACTACCGTTAGGATCAAATTAGATCGCGCTATCAAGAGATCCATGACTACCGACGGTTCGCCAAATATGTATTAATCAAAGAAGTGCTAAATCAAAGACGTCAATTATAGCTCAATTGATACCATTTACAATTCTTGTAGCTAATTTATAATATTTTTACGAACCGTTCCTTGAAGAACAATAAGAATTCCTATTCGTGCATTTGTCTATGTCACGGCAATTACAAGTTGCACGTTTAAAAAGCGTGTACACGACTTTGCAATCAAGCTGCTTTTATATTTCTAATTAGCAAAACAAATCAAAAGGTACACAAAACATAAAAACAAAACAAAGGGCAAAAACACAACAAAAGGTAACTAGCAAAAAGTATTTTAAGGCAGATGTAAATGGAAACGCTGGGAGGACATACACTGACCTTATTGGTGATATTCTTCAAAACGGTCAGGTGCGCAGTACTTGCAACTGGCGTTTGTGTATGACTAGATGTATGAACGTAGACGAAGCGAAAGGAGTATGTAAGGATCGTAACAAATAGCGTTCTGTAGTTTCTGCCTACCCCCATGGGAAAAAGGCGTGACGTTATGTATGTATGTCATCATCCTCTTGCCCTTATCCCAATTTCATTTGGGGTCGGCGCAGCATGTCTTCTTCTTCCATACATCTCTATTTCCCGTCATCTCAGAAGTCACCTCCTTCTTAGCCATATCAACTTTCACACAATCCATCCATCGTTTCCTGGGTCTCCCTCTACTCTTGTAACCCTCTACATTCATACTCAAAACTTTCCTCACAACATGATCCTCATTCCTTCGCATCACGTGTCCATACCATGATAGCCGATTTCCACACAACTTCTCTGTCACAGGCGCCACTTTCAGACTTCCTCTTATATACTCATTTCTTATTCTGTCCATTCGCGTAACACCACACATCCCCCTTAGCATTCTCATCTCCGCTGCATGCAACTGCCTTTCATTCATTCCTTTTGTGGCCCAACACTCTGATCCATACAAGACAGCAGGTCTAATCATTGTCTTATAGATCTTCCCTTTAAGTTTAAGGGGAACGTGGGAATCGCAGGTTGTTCCCGTTACCTGCCGCCACTTCATCCACCCTGTGTTTATTCTGTGCTTGACAGTCCGATCTATTCCTCCGTCACTTTGCACTAATGAACCGAGATACCGAAAGTCGGAGCAGATCGGAAGGAGCACGCCATCAAGCGCAATGGCTTCAGGGCTGGTGAGACCTTATGTATGTATGTATGTGTTAGAAATATGACTGCACGTCGATATATTTAAAGTAACATATTTCTGCATGGGTTTCTCGCGCATGTCATGTGTGTTTAAATATATAAGTCGTTATATTATAAAACCTTTCAGATCAGCAGGCACTGGCCATCTCTTAAGTGCACGACTTATTTAACTACATTTCTGGTTGACAATTATGTGTTTATACGCGAATCTCTTCTAACGAGCAAGACTTTCAACACTGTTCTTATAAATAAACTGATTATTTTAATTTGAACCATTGTTTTAACCGTCTTAATATGTTGTTTTAAACATAGATGTGTAAACGGCCACTAACCATATAAACAACAGTCATCTTGTGTTTTTCAGTTATACGAGACTATGCCGTCGGACTCAAGACGCGGTGCGCTCGGATAACCTGCACTCATTTCTTGAGGAAAAAGAAAAACAAGTTCACAAGGAAACAAAAGAAGTAAGAATAAGTAGATTTAATTGTTCTCACGTTGGTGCATGCAGCATGAGCTGTTCTCTCATTCCTTTGACACGTCGTACTTTGCTAGCCCAGCTCAAAGACCAACAATTTCGACTGTATGATACCTACAAGAGTACTCACGTCAAAATAACTCATTAATTTCACAATAATTTTCAAATTATATTGTGTAGGTAGGTAAGGTTTGTCTAATTATATCGATTATTATTTGACAAAAACTTAGGAAGGGAACATGCATGACTATGTGTGCGTGTCATTTTAGTGAGTATATGACGTATGCTATTGACGTTTGCTTGGGATGACGTGAAAGACAGTTAAAAAGATAGAAGGACGGGGACTTCTGAAAGTCCAAAATATAAAATCGTGAAGATATTGTGCTTTTTTTTTATTTCGGGATTCGATTTTTCAAAAACCACTTTTTAGTCTAGTTCTTTGTCTGAAACCTCAAGCCTAACTTATATTCACGATAATAAGGAGTAACTGACGCTCGGAGGCGTTCATTTCATTTCATAGAAGAAATGTCGGGAACGGGCAAAATTGCATAAATACTTTATCGAAGCTACAATGCTTTGGAGAAACTATGATTCCAAGTCTCTGCCACTTGATTGATAAACGATGTGCCTTACTAAGCTTTGAGACGGCATTGTTGGCGCAGCGGTTAAGCGATTGTCTGCTGCGCTTATGATACCCGCAAGGTACAAATATTAGTATGGCCTACAGGTAGTTGTTCCGGGTCTGGCTGTTTGTGCATGTGAGTTTAAATGTTTGTAAACGCACCCAAGATGCAGGAGAAGTTATGTGGGGCAACGTTTACTTTATAATAAGAAAAAAAAATAAACATGCAGGTTCGAGATACACGCGGATGAAGTGGTAGGCAATATGTAATCACTAATTAGTATCAAAAAGTGTTATTGGCAAATGAGGTATTCGAACTACCACCTGACTCGGGAACCAAACCTAGGACCTCATAGCCACACATTGCTTTAATAATAAGTTTATTTTTTACTTACTGACCCGTAAAAGTGTTTGTAAAACCCATTTACAGAAATAAATATAACAAGACTATATAGTTAAATAAAACTCTACTAAAGATTTTTATCACGTGATAAAGATTACCAATTAAAGGTACGGAACTTAACCTCGCTATTGTAGTACAAAATCAATCCTTTTAATCATAAGAAGATAAAAAACTGCACAAATAGTTTAAATAAATGGATTACGGGTTTCCAGACACATTATCACTATCTATTCTCACCTTATTTAAAAATAGTTTTAGTGAAAGAACAAACAAGGTATCAAAAAGGGCATATTGGCACATGTGGGAGTCGAACCCACGTCCCCCGCGTTGCTGCCAACGCGATGCTCTGAAACATCCAGCTAAGCTAATGTGCCGCCGTCAATTGCTGCGAAATTCGTGTCCTGTATCGTCCTTTTCAGTGCATTCAGCGACAACAGCGCCAAACGCCCTTCATAAAAGTGTACGTTTGCAGCGACGGATAGACGCGGAACTACTAGCAAGTATCCTTTTTGCAAGTTAGGGACACATTCAGATCCTGCGAGACAGATGGCATTGATTTCAGTCTCGCTTTTGAATATTTTCGTATTACTTGATGGTAAGAGAAAAAACAATGATTTATTGGTACAACAATTTTAGGTACAAACTATTTTTTTGATTGGATCCTCCTTTTAGGCAGACAGTGCCTGTGTTAGGATAATTCGCTCTTCCATAGCCAGAAGTTTAGTCGACAAAACAAGAACGTGTACTTATTATGTTAAAACTACCACTAACTACTAAGTGAAGACGCGTTCAACTGATTTATCTGCTCTCATTGAAGTAAATAAAATATACCTGCTCAAGATATAATGCGAATCATGACTGCAGTTATTTTTTCAACAACCACATGCAATACAATGCAGAAAGTTAGACATAAACGCTCACAGGAAACATCATAATTACTTTTCATATATGTTCGCCCATTACAATACCACTTTAGAGTAAAGGTACAGAAAACATAAAACATTGCGAGTATAATTATGATTTCGGACTTTATAGTACTTAATTATTATGCAATTCTGGAATTCTCATGATATTTTTCTCCTGTATATTATATTTCGGTAATGTCTATGATAAACCATAAAACAACATAATACCTACTTTTATGTTTGAAATATTCAATTAAGGACATGACCAGTTAAAAATTCGCATTTTCTTGCTTGAGAAGTCAGCAGGCAGCGCAAAACTGTCCCTAAACGCTTTCAAATCACATTCCATCAAGCCCCTTAGTTGTACATAGTAGCCTGGTACTTCAAATATTGTACGGCCTGGATGGATCGATACTAACCAAGCACATGGCATGCCACACCACTATCGTCTCTATGACAACCATCTTACTTCAAGTTGGCGATTAATATTAGTTTCCTCTTCTATCTGTTTGTTGACACCGTTAACTTATGAATACTAAATATTTATTGAAGGTACAAATACAATTGTGTAACAGGTGTGAGACATAATACGTTTTTTATTGAATTCAAAGTTTGTTTGGAAATGACTTCCATTGAGTTTTTTATCAGTATCGTCTAGAATTACGTCATAATGACTCCCTGTTCTAGTTTTAAAGTACATTGCCCGCTGATTCACATTTAAGAAACTCGTACCATGAGCCTATGATGATACTTGATATTGTAACGTTTAAAATACTAGAACTATGGAAGCTGGATACTTCTTTGGTTTTATGGCGTGGGAAACATTAATGGTTTTAAAACAAAGCCAGTTAGTTCATAATTCAAAATAGACGTTGATGGAAACTGCAACAAAATTTTGTAAGCGACCCCGTACAATGAACAAAAAGGAAAAGAAGAAAACTGAAATAAATGAAATTAATTGAAATTATACTTGTTTGTGTGCAATTATTGTTAAGCCCAGTTTTCGTCTATTTTAGCATTACACACACAATTCATTTAAATGATAAACTTGCTACGACATGACGTAATTGCTACGAGAGCCACGAGTACTACGCTAGCTACGCAGTCGTAGCACTCGCAAGAACTTGCTAATTAACTAATATTACTAGTTTTACACTAATATTACTAGCAGTTTAAAATATAGTATGTCATATATTTGGGATGACGTCACTTTCGTCCGAGAAATTGATCCAACTGTTCTTAAGTTTTGCATTTATTTATTTAGACATTCATTTTTATATATGAAAGACTATTTTATAGTTTGTGCAGGTTTTTTTGTGATTTAGTAGTAGTTTCAATCAGACTGCCTGACGGGCTAACAATATTCTGAGGCTGGCTTTCCACAGAGATGACCCAGAATGTGCAAGATGAAACGGCTTACATACATATTAATATGTTATGTAATGTATAAAGCATTACCCTAGTAACAATGTTAGACATAAACGTTTCACACACCAAACTTTTCTTAAGATTACCTTTACATTACATGTACTATCTAAGTTAATACACAACTTTCACGTTTACAATATAGGCCTAAATTTTACCCGAGAAGCACTTTACGAGTATCTATATCTGATAAAAAAAGCATAAAGTTCTGTTTCGTATTGATTTAAATAAGTGTAACCTCCAAGCTAAGTAAGCCAACGCACGCAAAACTTAGCAAAATCAACACCGGGTGTAAGAATAAAAATAAATGTGACGTTACAATATAAAAACACAACAGTGACACAAAACAATTTAAGCGAACATTCTTAGAAAGATTTGTCTCTATAACTGAAATACATTATTTGATTCTACTACGATTGCTTTATTTATATTGTCCTTATTGCTCCCGACCCAAAACAATCGTTTCCATAGAAACGCTCCACGTTCGGACTAGCAGGGGGATAGATCTTGTGAGAAGGTCACGGTAAATTATCAACCATGAAATTAATAGAGAGATGTAGGCAGCAATCATACAACGCAGTTGCTTGAAATATTGTATCTATGTTATATAAAATCGCTCAGGTGTCATAACATACTTAAAACTAAATTCAACCAATCAAAGGCCTTTAAACGTCGACATGCAAGTCGACATTCCCATCATAGTAGTCTACGTTAGCGGATCTGCATTAGCACATCACTAACTCGCCGCAAAATACAGCGGCCGTACTAAGCGATGTAACCGTTTAAATAGAGTATCGTTTTGTGATTTTTACATTGCTTGTCCAGTCACTTACGCGATACACTTAGGCAGTGGTAAAGGAGCTTATTGCTTAGCATCAACCGAAACCGTCAACAATTTACTAACGCCTCTACATTATTCAATTCTCTATTGAAAAAAATATCGTTCGACTAAAATCTAGGAAATTAGACGTTTTCGGATGGTAAACTTCTGGCATGAAATACCCGCTAGGGCTACTTACTGGTCATACACGCACGCTGCATGCGAGTACTACGTATTTGTCCTTTCTGAGGTACATCACCAATAGAGACAGTGTATGAGGACATACATGCCCTAGAATCAATGGATCAATGGGGTCCCCTGCTGGCGTTTCCACGTACATCTGCTTTATAAATAATACCTTTTGTTAGTTGCCTGTCTTTCATCCTCTAATTTCAATGAATACTTATTTTCCAAATGGATTTAAAATACAAATGTGATAATTACATGTATTTATTATGTACAAGTTGCAAAGTTTAATAGTGAATTTTATGACATATTTTTTTCGGATTTACGTCTTTTGAAGCACAAGTATTATTTGTATTTCCCAAATCAGGAGTTTGCAAATGTAATATTTTATTAATTCTTTAAAGTGGTTTTATAACATGGAGCTGTCCTTGCTTACTTAAAATCTATGTTATGTAGCTACCCTTAGCACGTGCGTGTTTCCGAACTGTTAGCCGCCGCAACCTTCGCTTGTATCATGTTCTCTTAGTATATAGGTGTGGAACATTCCGTTCCGTTACCACGTGACCGGAGCTGATACTAACGAGTACCATGTTATGAAGCTACGTTTGGCGCGAGAGTATTTCTGAACAGCTAACCGTTGCAACCTTCTCATATGTTATGATCTCCTAGTACACGTGCGGAACATTGGAACTGGAATTGATACGACTAGTATTTTTACTGAAAATAACAAACAGGTGCTAGCTGTAATTTAGTAACATAATAATTTATCTTTGTAAGACTGTAAACAAACAAGTTCAAAATGTGTTGCGATTTTTAGCCTAGGGTGAAATAGATGTGAGTTCATTAATTTAAAAAATTGTGTGATTATTTCTCCTTCCTGACTATATATGGATAAAATCGTCCATTGCTGACATATGCCAGACATCTCCTGAACGCAGAACATTTCATGTTGTGCTGCCTACATCTGATTTGTGTCTTTTATCAAGTATTTAATCTTAATAGTTGGGCATCAACAATCAAAATGTTTTAATCTTCCTAAATAGAAGAAAACACTACTTAATAATCTATTTCCTAACGAAATTTCAGTGTCATTTACTTCACGGAATGGTTTACAAAATAATAATGGTTTACATCAAAACACAGAATACAGAGAATCACAACATAAATTTATAACGTGTTTGATTCCAGGGTTTTCAGTAGCTAACTTGTGATACTGGCAACCGCTTTAATATATATTAACAACGAACTGTTTAAATTATGCTCTTCAATGATATTCGATTTTGTAGAGATAAAAAAATGACACATAAAAATCTCAAATAACTATATTATTTAAGAATAAACAAACATTTTCATTTTGTATCTTCACATGCCAATGTGCAGCCTGCCGTGATGTGTATATTATGTACATTAAAACATTCACAAAGTCACATTTTTTTCCCAGGGTGGTAGGCAGAAACTACAGAACGCCATCTGCTATGATCCTAAACCTACTCGTTTTGCGTCGTTAACGTTCATAAGATAAACAATCAAGTTTATAAGACGATTCTAACTTCAACTTTACCCGATGTGCACACACACAATCGCAACTAAATAGAAAAGCGAAGTAGTATGCTAAATGCAGCAATCTTGTGATACACACATACGTGCGTGTCATTGTTACTCTACCCCCTATACTGCTATAGCATTTATAGCAAAATTTTGTATCTACCGTCGCACAAGTGCGACGTAACAGATCCCTCCCTCTGCACGCACACATGTGAATATAACAGGGGCAGTAAGGGTATAACATTCTAACTCCTGCTCGTTTCTGGGCTCCTGGTACAAGGAATGTTTATTCGTCCATGTTAGGCAACATTTGATCCAATTTGCGGTATCACTAGTGCAAAGTGATGGAGGAATAGATCGGACTGTCAAGCATAGGATAAATGCAGGCGGCAGGTAACGGGACCAACTTGCGATTCCCACGTTCCCATTAAACTTAGAGGGAAGATCTATAAGACAATGATTAGACCTGCTGTCTTGTATGGATCAGAATATTGGGCCACAAAAGGAATGAATGAAAGGCAGTTAGTTGCATGCAGCTGAGATGAGAATTCTCGTATGGATAGAATAAGAAATGAGTATATAAGAGGAAGTCTGAAAATGGCGCCTGTGACGGAGAAATTATGTGGAAATCGGATGTCAGTATGGACACGTGATGCGAAGGAATGAGGATGATGTTGTAAGGAAAGTTTTGAGTATGAATGTAGAGGGTTACAAGAGTAGAAGGGAGACCAAGTAAACGATGGATGGATTGTGTGAAAGATGATACGGCTAAGAAAGAGGTGACTTCTGAGATGACGGCAAATAGAGATGTATGGGATAAGGGCAAGAAAATGATGATGTTAGGCAACATGGAATATAATTATATAATATAGAATAAATATAATAAAATAAAAAAGCTGCAGAAAGTATCCTGCATACTATTCCCAAACCACTGCAACTCCTGAAAACTAGAATCAACAGTGGCGAACACCAGAAAAGAGTTGGGATAATTCAACTGTCTTTGATCCCGCAACGAAATTAATCAGAAAAGAACGAAGACATATCAAGCAGGAGCCAGAACAGAGCTAGGCCAATAGGCTCAAAGGGACATTTATAATAGAGTTAGGCCCAGTTGCCTAGCACCACGATTTAAAATTAACGGATCCTTAATGATGAGCTGTTAGATAAGTTAGTTTCCGGTAGGTATGTCTAAAACGTTTAAACGCACGGAAATTTGATCGACTTTCTACAAGGATCTCCGGATGCACACACTATCTAACATTATAATGCGATCATTCTGCCAAAAGAGTACACTCCCATAAAACATGATCGCTCATCATTTGATTGCTCGTATCTACAGTCTGATGTAGCCCAAACCATTGCCACAAAGGTGATGGAACAAGCTTGAAAGAACATAATTTACTTTTAAAGTTGTTATGGCCTGTGAGAAATTGACAACACAGTGATCTACTTCCAGTCAAATTTTATCCAGCAGCTCACGAACGTATGGAAAGAACTGGTAGAGCTGTCAGCCCTTGATAGAAATTTCCCACCTTACGGTTCGGTTAAAAGTTCCTCGCAGACATCAGGATGGGGTTTAAATGATCTAGAGATCTTAGCACGGTTACTATACGAAAGAAAGTATGCGTCCATGGACTATCGTGTGGAGTAGTACATTTCAATATGTCGTTGCACCTCAAGGTTGACTGGCACTACACCTGCATGAACCGGTAGGGCTTCAGTACTAACCATCCTATACGCTTTGCATAAAAATATCAAAGCCATGCGCTGGCTTTGAAACAATTTACGACGTCCCGATCCTGTGGTGGCCCTATCGGCCCAAACAGGTCCCCCGTAGCACATGAAGCCAAGGTAAGTCGCTCCATAGAAATTCTTTTTAGCTTTTTCACCTACTGTTTCTATGTGATCAACAAAGGCAAAGTTCCTTTCTAAGACCATACCAAGATAGCACACGGATTTTTTTCCGTGTGCTACCTTTAAATTTAATACTTGGCCATGATTTAAGGTTACCTTTTAAATCTCTTGATAAGTTTTTTGCGGTGCAAAGGTTAGACGGTGTCCATCGCCCCACTGATATATTAAACGTTTTCGTTTCAGATTTTTTTTAAGTCCGGCCCGAGTTCTTGACAGCCTGAGCAGAAGGCCATCGTCGCGTAACCAACCGTTAAAGTACAATCGCATGGAAGCGAGATCGCGAGGAAATCGTCGAAACCTAAATTCCATAGGTATGGGCCGATTACTGAACCCTGAGGACATCCCATGGTAAGAGATTTTGATATAGAATGGTGTTGAAGTCTTAAGTTTTGCCGAACCATTAAAATAATACCAGTAAGCTAGAGTATAGATGTTACTGTGGCAACTACGGGTTTTTAGTTTAAGTAGTAGCATAGGCCACTAAGCGTTATCGAAAGCCCCAGAAATATCGAAAAAGATCCCAACCATTTATTTATGTTCCGATACATTAACAATTCTTCAAACAGACAGTGCCGCGTTGAGAGTAGATTTTCCAATAGTGAAACCGAATTGGTTGATATGAAATTTAGGCCCTTCCGGAAGCAAACGTGGAACGATAAGGCTCTCCAGGAGTGTTCCTAAGGATGGGAGTAGGGTTATGGGCCGGTACGACTTAGGATCATCCGAGGGCTTGTCGCCACTCTTCGGAATTATGCGTATACAAACAGCCACGTCGCTATATACGCAGCATTTTTCAAATTATTAAAAAAAAGTTCTCCATACATCAGAAAGTCATTAGTTTTTAATTCCACTATTAATAATGAACCTGCAAATTAATTACTTCTATTTCCTACGTTTTCATTTGCTATCTTCTTGCTTCTTTGCTCTATCTTGCTTCTTGCAAGAATCAAAATGGCTGTATTCTGTTTCGATGACAGAACTGCTTGATTCTTTTTGTAACTCAATGAGACCGTATACCTACGTTTTTGATATTTATTTCAACTTTTAACCTCAATGTTCCTGAGAAACGGGTTCACTAATCTGCGTAGTCCTCATGTGATCTAACCTAGACAATATCTGGACTTTAAAGGAGACTGTGTCCTCTGAGTTTGTTTCGGTGGTCGGTCTTCTCAGAGTGTTCGGCTAAGAAACAGTGACCTTCGTCTTGTTTAAGAAAAACATGGCATGTAAATTTTAAGCTATACATAAAATACTACTGGCGCTCCCCCTATCTGGTGTGACAGACTTACCCTGGGTTTGTTTTAGTGGATGTTTATTTATTAATTATTGTTGTTATTTATTAATTGTTGGTTCTTTCATAGTAGTACAAGATAAATTAATTAGTGTCATTATTCGTTTTTTATTTTACTAACCAGGTCCTCACACTCGTTTGCCGCAACTAAAGTTTACAATATTTTAATTCAATGTAAGCCGCCGCGTGATGTGTTTGTTACCCCGCTTTTTATGACAAAACTCAGAATTTCGAAAGAAGTGAAAACCTATACTAAATGAGAACAATTGAAAACCATTCGTTGTTAAATCACGGTCAACTTTTATGTTACGAGTAACTCCTTCAGCATTTCTGTCATATTTTGTAAGATATTTGCAAAAGAATTGCTAAAATGCCACTGATAAGTGCCATTTTACCCTGCCGCTTCTTGTTAACATTACAAATATGGCCACAATAAAGGGAAGTTTCAAAATGATGTCTACTGGAAGTTATTCAGAATTTCATGAAGCATTTGTAACATGTTTTTGTTGCATACATTTCAGTCTTTATTTGTCTTTAAACAGCCAAAAACAACACAACATTTATTTCATCATGCGTAACTCAGATTGAAAATCAGATTTTCTCAAACATGGATCCGATTTACGGTATTAAAATCATGAACCCAGAGGCGAGTAATGTAAAAATGCTAAAGTGGTAGTTATCACATTTTAGCTGCTGATAAGCCTTATACATCGTTGTAAAATCCATGGGTTCCTAATATGTTGTATCGTATTCGCGGCGATTTTGCGGGTTGACGCAAGCGCATTGAGGTCAAAAGCACGTGGAGCGTTGGAAAACGCGTAGAAGTGTGAAGTTTATTACGGGTACCGAAAGTTCTATTGGTTCAGAGAGTTTAAATCCGTCTTAAAGGCAGGAGCATGTATAATCCGATTCTTTAAATTATTGTAATTGTTTTCAATTACAAGTTGAAAGTAACCCATTTTATTGTAAACCATTCTTATGCCTGGCTTGTAGTGGGGCCCAGTGCGGGTTGGCGTATATCGATTTGAATAACGTAAGCTTCTTTAATGAAATTTTGAATACAATCAAAGGATACCGGCAATTATTATCGTCACATATGATAATTAATAAATGTTTATAATATATTGTAACCTAATTGGTTAGTAAATAACAGTTTTGAACCGTTCGGGGTTGAAACGTTCGAGTGGGGCCAGAGTGCACGTCTCCTTTGTAAGGATTTTTTTTTCAAAGTTTTATGTAGGTGGTTAGTTTTATATTGTAATTAGAGAGAGTAATTCTGTAAATAAAATACAATAGATTGATATCACGAATGATTTTGCGGTTGCAAATTAACATTTGGAATTTGCGCATAGACAGTGATGTATAAAGATGTTTGAACTCTAAAGTTTTACAACAAAATCAGAAATTCATAGGCCGTATCTTTAAGTCACATTAATTTTATACTTAATGCTTTGATACGGATCACTCAGGAAGCAAGTCCGAGTCTCAAATGTTCGGTTTTTTTTCTAAAATATAAATAAAGGTTTATCGCATCTTCTACTAATCCAAGTACCTATATGTAATAAGCTATGTAACAATCCTACTGGAGTTGCGGATATCTGCCCGCCAAAAATACAATAAAATACAACAATTCTACTAAGCTTATTGTTTTAAAACACTTTGTTTTTAGTAAATCATCGAACGCTTAGCCTTTTCAAAGTTAATAATGTTGCGAACGGTCACCCATCCAGAGACTGGCCTGTGCAAGCACAGATTAACTTCGATCAACCCGTGTGGCTGTTTTTATTTAGCCACGAGCAACGCAACGTTACTTTTTTATTTTGTTTTGTTTTTAGTAAATAATAGTAAGAAATAAGCTTTGGATAACCTATCAGCTTCACATTAATTCAAATATGTACTTACTTTGTGAAATGTTCGCGAAACACAGAAGAACATCATTATTATTGGAAGTGAAAATATTTTATTAAAGGCAGGATACAAATTATCAGTTTATTTATAATGTTTCAAACTGCGCAATTTTACGAAAACGTATCGATGACTAGTCCACGTGAAGGCTGTATCTGTCATTTAGGTACAAATATTATCAGTCTTGTATAGCAAATAAGGCTCATCATCGTCTGTGTTATAACGATAGACAATCTATTTCCTGTTAGTTTGCACAAGAAAAACATTATTGTTATTGGAAGTGAAAATATTATATTACAGGAAGGGTTCACATTAAAAAAAAAATGTGTGCGTGTACTAGCGTTTACTCGTAAGAAGTGAAACTTCTTTATTACGTTATTTTTCAAAAAAAAAATACATTGGAGACATTTACCAATCCCTACTCCGCTGGAGAAAGTATACTTCGAATCACGCGTGGTAGGGATAAGAAAAAGATGGCGCGTAACGGAAAAATGTAACGCGTAACGAAAAAATGTTCCACTAAATTTTTTTCCAACCCCGATAAAGAAGTTTCACTTCAAAATATGTAATGTGACTTAGCTCAAGATTCGGTGAAGTACTTTTATCTTACTCTGATTTCTAGTGTTAAGCTAATCAAGTTAAGTCTAAGCCCTTGTAACTTGTTGTGTGATTTGCTTATTATAATTCAATTAAACACAAACTATTTAGCGATTAAGAGAAGTCGTTTAAATAAAATAAATTTCATTTGCAGCCAAACATCGTTGTTGAAACCGGGAATATCAACAATATTGAAGGTACTTTCAACTCAGGAGCGTAATTTTAACTTTCCATCCTGCATAAAAAAATCATTTGAAACAAAAGAAAACATATTTCAAACATACATACTCGTATATTAAATACAACTCACGCCTTTTTCCCCTAGGCAAATCGTAACAAATTTTGATATTGCTTGTTTAACATTTTAAAAATTTACTAAATATTACGTACAATATTATTTTACTATTATAGTTGTTGTTAGCATATTAATTAGTTTGTAAAAATACTGCTAGTATATCAGCTCTGGTTCCATGCAATGTTCCGCACTTATACCAGGAGAACATAAAATAAGAGAAGTTTTGATTAATTGAATGAGTACGAGAGTGTTTACTGTCATACTCATTCATAAATATGAAAATACGGCTAGTTTACTGTTCTGATTCCTTGATACCAGGAAGCAAGGCGGCACCCCAATAACAGGAGACCATAATACAAGAGAAGGTTGCAACGGTTAACTGTTCCGAAATACTCACGGGGCAAAGGTAGCTTTATAACATGGAAAATAATGGTATCAGTTCCGCTTCCAATTAATCGGAACGCAACGTTCCGCCCTTGTACTAGGAGATCATGGTATAAGAGAAGGTGGATCCGATTAACTGTTTAGAAATATTCTCGCGGCAAAAGTAAGTTTTAAGCACGCAAGCAAACTAAAAATCTACATACATACTACATATGTTGTGGTACAACTTGATAGACAAAAACAAGTTACGACGAAAGAACATAGCGCTGAAAGTAGTTTACCTAATCATATTTAAAAATATAATGAATTGCTTAAAATATACATTCAAAACCCTCTGACATGAATGAATACAAACAATTATTAAGTATCCATTGAAATTACAGGTAACTTGCGAATATTTTTGTATTGAATCATTTTATATTTTCACTTTAAAAGGATCCTCGGAAGTATCTATTTACTCTGACTTTAATTTGTGTGCATTGGTCTTGTCTACTTCATGTAAGAACTAATTAACCATGATTGCTAATTTTGACAGAACAAAGAAAAATCCTGTCCTACTGATGTGCGATGTTGTTAGTGATGGTTGCTTGTTTTCTATGCCAGTGGTGGTAATGTGTAATGTGTGTGAAGTTACACATAAATTAAGTCACTGGTTGCTGTTTCTAGATTATTCTTAAACTGAGATGCTTCTCACGATAAAAAAGGAAAACAAGAAACATGAAAAGTCATTCGGGGTGATTATTTTTAAATATTATTATACAGTCTTCATTTTTTCAACTTTCTTTTGTAAATTGTCGTTTCTTCTATTTTGATACTGTAGATGTAGTTTGTTTCTCAATGCATGTTTCCAAGTTTGGTTCATTTATTTACTATTTAAGTGTTACAGTTAATGCTTAGGTTACAAGGTGCTGTCTATGTATATAAGTCCTGTATCTTTAGAACCACCAACTTTCAAAATACAAGCTTGACTTAGTTTGGGAGTTGGTAGATCATCTATTAAGTATGTGCTGTTGTGCAACCATCAAACATCTTTGTAAATTGCAACTCATGGATTAAGTTTTTGTAGAACTTTGAGAGCGAGTAAATATAATAATCACGCAAACATTTTTCTCGCAATATAACTGTATTCATAGCTCTGTACGTGTTTTTTTGGTGTCAAGGCTCAAAAGCAGATATAGAATAAGTTATTTTATTTCAAGTACATGTTAACTATAATGGTACAATAGGTACACACATAATATTAAATAAGTAAAAAAAGACTTAACTATTGTAACTGTCTAAACCTAACAGTGAATATAATTATATAAAATTGCGACGCAAAATACGAATAGAATAGGTAATAAATTATATGGATATTGATGGATAACAACACATGTCTTGTACTTAGGTACTACAATACTCTTCACCTCATCAGCATTTCCTTGCAGTGATTTTTCCATGTGAATGAAACCTACAAATAGATTCATCGTACTAGGATCCAATGAATACCAGGAAGTCGTCCTTTGGCTGGGTTTGTATCGCCACGGTCGTGAACGCTGAAACGCCCGACCACCTGTATGATTTCGAGTGACAACGATATACGAACTTCCCTAGAGGGTGTGAGATAGCATTATTTTGATGGAAATGCTATACTCAAATGATCGTGTGCAGCATACGACTGCTCTATTTCACTTAATATGGTATACTACTACAGATTTCCAATTAGAACGTACACTCGTGTGTACAACGGGAACTGTAACAGGTTTATAGCTAGTAGGCTGTTCGTCAGCACCATCTGTAAAATGAAAGAATATACTCCATCCACTAACTGGATTCTTAAAAGAAGAAAAATGTTATTTTTTTATACTTCAATCATTTCTTGAATAGGTTTTAGTCCGTTCGGGTACTTTGCATACTTATACATATTGTTATGTGTCTTGCAGTCTTCTTAATACTCTTTGTCAACTTGAGACCGAGACCTTATAATAATAACATGAATTACAGCTTCGAGAAGAACAATTTATTCAACACTAAAAAACCGTAATTGTAATTTCTATCACTTTGAGAACTTGATTGGATGATCTAAAATCAGATGTGAGATAATTAAATATATGCATTGATGATAAATACTGTTATCGCTTATATTGAGGAAAATGAAGTGAGTGGTTGTTAAGTTATTAAGGTTGCTAATTATGACAAAATTCGAAGCTTTTTGATGTTTTATAAATTCATCATGACTGGACACAATATATAAAATGTTAATAATATTATTATATTTGAATGTTTTTTTTTATCACGAGATAAAAAAGCGCTGGAATGTGAACTTCAAATAATAGGTATTTTTCCATATACACGGTGATTTCTAATTGCGGCGCAGCTAGTGAGGTATAAAAATTAACAATTAATAAGAAATTATATTGACTAGGTTTTAAAAAGTATTGTTGTTTCGGGTACCACCAACCAAAAACGGAGAAAACTGAAAATAATTTAAGATACAAACAAGGTTTTATATTTTAAAACATAAATGTACTAATATTATAAAGATCTTTGCAGCTTTATTCATTCATCAGAGGGTCTTATATCTTTAATAAAGACTTTTGGTGAAGACACACCAAAATTTTGTCAGTATGACTTAGAAACTAGGATAGATAGATAGTGAGAGCAAAAGGTTTTTCAGATATTTCGCATTTTAGGTGCCTCTTCTATCACCCCATCTGCAGTTCTCTTGCTTTAAGAAAACATTGTTCATGATCTGGAAAACGGAAAGTTATTTTTCAGAAAAAAGTTGTTTCCAAAACATCAGTTCTCTGCCAATGAAAGTCTCATCATAATTAATAATTAATCAATCAATTGAATTATGGAACAAACATAGTATCAGTAGATAGTTTTTGTAATTCATATATTACAGCTAGTGTCCCATATAAATATGATTTTCTTTCTTTATGTAGTCTTTAAGTTGATAGACAGACCAAAAATTAAAAAATATAATGGTTTTGTTATATTTGTCTTAAACATTTTCATATGGATTAAAAATCAACTCACACAGAAAAAACACTAAAAGGTTTAAAATAACTTTCGTTTCGGAATTTCGGTGAAAGTAACTTAAACTTGTAACATGCGGTCAAGTTTAATGCTGAAAGTTCAACGGCCTTTCAATTTTCCGCTGGGTAAAGTATGAATGACACTCGTATAGAAAGGGATGGCAAATTTCATCCCTTTCTATACGAGTGTCATTCATACTTTCGTTGGGGGGTTGTCTGTGTCGGCAGAGCGGTAACATGAATTTTCTATCCCTCTCTGGCCGCTATTTATTTTTCTGCCGAATCATCTCCTGTTGACTTATGGTATCCTGGTAGTAAGAACTGAATTCGAATAAAGGACGGAACTTGTACTGGTATAAAGGTAACTAAGAAAAGTTATTCAAACTATTACTACGGTTAAAATGTTTGTTGTATTACTGAAGATCTTATTTTAGGTTTAGCTATATCGGTTACGCATTAAATTATTAAACTGAATATTGCAAGCTACTCAAATCATTATGTTTATCAAAAAAGAGCTGTTCATCCATTGAAATGTATGGGACTAAATATATTTCACTAGTTATATTTTGAAGTCCCATGTAATAGGGGGAGAGCCTATTGCCATCTGCCATTATGGCCCAGTGGTTTAGACCGCCTCTTGTGCACGAGGTTGTGGGTTCAATCCTGGGCAAGTACCAATGTGAGTTTTTCAATCCATACGTACTTTCTAAGTTTATCTTGGACATCACTGAAATCGGTGAAGGAAAACATCGTGAGGAAACCTGGACTTATGTAATTAATTTTATAAGTTATATAATTAATAATTAAAAATAATTTTATACTTAAAAAAATACGTAAAAATTAATATTATAAGTCTGAAATCGCCAACATTTCTTGAGCAAGCGTGGTGTTTAATGCTCGTGCCTTCTTTGTATGAGAAGAGGCCTTTGTCCTGCACTGGGACAGTAACAGGCTGGTACTACTACTACTATTGCCATCAACACATTATGCACATCCAAACACCGGGCTGCTACCGAGAAATTCCTGATGGAAAGTCTCAATTACTTAAAAACTACGTTAACGTACGTACTAAGTTACTTAAAAAAATCATTACTCAAAATCGGGAAAACACAAAGCTCTTTCCATCTCAACCAACATGGAGTAGGATGAATATTTTATATTAAGTGGTTGGATTTTTATCATTTTAAATATTTATTTTTATTAAATGATTGTACACTCTAGTACATACTTATATTATGAATCTTTGCATTAGAATAAAACATTGAAATTAAACATTTCAAAACAATGTGTTTTACTTTGTTTGTGATAAGGGGCATCTATAAATAAATAAATAATTGTTTGTACCAACACACCAATCTATTAGCCGTAACCAAACTAAACATACTATGGCGACTAGTTAACGGATAGACATAATTATACATAAATATAGAAATAAACGCTGGTGCTTATCACACAAACATTTGACACTTACGGGATTCAAACTCGCAACCCCTGGGTTCGTAGTACGGTGCGCAAAACCACTCGACCAAAGACGAATCCTCCAGTTAACTTTCTAAGCATTTTATGTTGGGGCATCTGGTAAAACGTTTAAAGTGACGACCGATGTGGCGGCGGCGGGTGAAGGTCCGCTTGCAACGCAGGAGGTTGCGGGTACGACTCCCGCCATGGGAGAAATGTTTGTACGATCTACAAAGATTTGTATTACATGCAGTATTTGCTATGTATCATACAAAATCACAATAATCCAAGATTCTACTTGACATAAAATTGTATGGGAAGGACGTAGAGCATTATTTATATTGAAAATATATTGCCGATATCCGCAACTTCACAGTCGGCGCGTATTTTGCGTATTTTTTTATTTTTTTTATTTATTTATCCATTTATTTCAGGCATCTAGGCCCATATCAACATTTACAATACTATATTAACAAAACTTAAAAATACTATAAATATATATTACATAATAACTACAACTAGTGCACACGAAGTGTCGTGTGTAATACTCACGTCCCTACACTAGCACCTGCAGCGTATAGCACCCGCAGTACAAAGTCATTACTTTGCAGTTATGCAATCCTGGTACCTGTAACTAGCGATAATGATGTGGAAGACTTAATGAGCATTGCGTTCAGTTCTACTATTTATTATCATTAGTATCGAGACTTAGGTACTATACTACTTTGGCCACGTATGGAAGTTGGAAAACCTAACATCTGATTATATTTCAAACAAGCTGAGCATTCGACTTCATCCACGCGGAGTTTAACAACATTTCGGCGGTATTTATTTTTTGAGCGGATCCCTATTTTTTTTCCAAAAATAAAAGAATTCTTAATTATTCTTTAAAACATTATCTATATGCCAGTGAAAGTTCTGTCAAAATCGTTCCAGCCGTTTCGTTTTATTTGTATCTTTTCTTTATCAGTTTTAACGAGTTTATATCGTGGGGAAAAGTGCCATCAATAAATTACTGCAAGAAACCATCCCATCGTTTCACACTTTATTACATTTGTTAGCAGGAATAAACAGTAATGGTCAGTGGTAATCGGTCTTTCTCAATTGAGCGTGAATGGACCATATTATCAATGACTGAGTCATCATACTTGTTTTAGTAGTTATTCTGCTACTCGGGGCGAAAATAAATCCAAAAAAGCAGTGATCGAAAAAAATCGATCCAGCAGTTCATGCAAATTATGAGTGCTTTTTTAATACATTTTATTTAAAAAATCTATCTATCCTCAGTGGAAACAGACTATATTTTATTTCCTGTTCTATTCTGGCATAAACGACATGGGAAAAAGAAGGATCGTTACCGCTTCAAATATAAATTCTACGATATTTAAAATAGCTGTACGTGTTGTTAAATAAGAAGTCATTTCTATCATATATGGCCTTACCGATGAAGGTAAAACCGATCTTAAATATATTCCCGGCTATCCTTAAAGTTCCTTATGCTTGTAATATAATAATTGTTGACTTGGATAATTTTTATCCACTGACTATGAATTGTTTTGGTACTGTATTTTATCCTCGGGGTCGTTGTACTTTGTCCTTGACCATTGCTGCAACATTGACGCCTTGGTGAGTCATGTGATCCTAGTGCTTCGCGCCGTTCCTGTCTGGTCTGCGTTTTACACGCATGCGCATTGCAGAAAGCGACCACGTGCAATGTGGATAGTAGAATTATTGTAGAAATGCACCCCAAAAATACAAACTCGATACTACCATTAGTATGGAGTTTTACCATTATTACATAATTGAAATTGCATAATAGTCCTGTATAGTAGACAAAGTACGTCGTGTAGTAGTAGTGCTTTCATTTTTTTATTAATTGAAACTCCTGTCAATTTTTTTGTTCTAGTCTCTGAAAAAATAGCTTGTTTCTAAAAAAACCTTACTCTATTAGTTTTATTGTATTATTTGTTTTATATAACAAAAAAATAAAAAATTGTATTATTTTGTAAAATAAGCATTACTTTACACCGAATTCCTTTATTTCATTTCTTGATAATTATACTTTTAAATATTTCAATGTAATAACAAAAAAAAACATTTAAAATATCAAAATCAGGGTCCAAGCTACCGGCGGTCAGGGCTCCAGAGACAGCAATCGCATAACAATACGCGCCGTGTCCAGAAGAACTGCTTTCTGAATCAAGCCCTTGGTCCAGCTGCCTAACGAGAGCCTCCTTATGTGTTGGTCGAGGCTCTTAGCTAATAAGCCATTGGGTGACACGACTATCGGTACAACGATTGCTGAGTCCACATCCTACATGTCGACAACCTCGCGAGCCAAGTCAAGATACATGATTTGTTTATCTTTCTCTGCTTGCACGAGGTTCCCGTCATGCGGTACTGTTACATCAACACTCGTTGCGCGCCTCTCAATTCGAACCATCACCACTATTATATCATCACCTTATTAGTATTACCTTTTTACTTATCCAAAATCAATCGATGAAAATCCCAAAACGCATTCACTTACACTTATTTAATAACTTAAAATAGTATCAGTTCCTTTTTCATGGAACGGTGCACAATTTATCGGGTTTGTCTGGCTTTGTCTTACTAGGTATTTATTGATTATTCCATCTTAACAAGTTTTAAGCCTCAAACGATTGCTGCCTACCAAAAATCTTATCAAATGTATCTTAGTGATTTAAGATATTTATAAGTTAATAGTTTATTTTAAACATTCCAAACAACTTACTAGATCTATCAACTCGTCTTCTACAACTAGACTTTACTTTAGAAATCCGAAGTTAGCCGCTCCGTGCAGTGTCTGTTCTCAGCGCTGTCTATGACATAATTCAGAATTAAGAAAGAAGTGAATACGTATACTGAATGAGAACTATTGAAAACCATTCAGTGTTAAATCACGTTCAACTTGTATGTTAATTCCCTTAGCATTTCTGTCATATACTGTAAGATAATTGACAAAATGCCACTGATAAATGCAATTTTTCCCTGCCGTTTCTTGTAAACATTATAATATTATAACCATAATCAAGTGATGTTTAATAGAAACCGTTTATTACAGAATAATTTAAGTAAATGTAGTAAGTCAGTTCAAAAATTAACTTATATTCCGCTTTTACCCTTATTACTTTTAGACCCACGGTCGCTGACTTGCTACGACACGTAGCGCTACGGCGTAGTTGCTACTAAACGTTAAAATTTCCTTTGTTAGCGTTGCTTTTGATTTGCTTAATTGTTCTACAAAGCTTATACCTATTACTGTGGCTGAAAAGATGGTCAGTTTGAATTCTTTTAGACTAGACCGTATCATTTGCCAATATGGTTGTAACGATATTGAGTAAGCTTTCTGTTCTAACGTGAACTATTATGTTGCAAAAGTTTATATCATGCACTAGCTGTTTTAAAATATTAAAGTTTGTCAAATCACGTAGTAGCTAGTAATTTAAGACCAGTTGTTCGCATTGTCCATATATTATAATAACATCTCTTTTCTTGGTTAGGGATGATTCTATAGCCATGTTCGTGTCTGCACGGCAGAACAGATACCAGGACCTAGAAATGTATCGCTAATTACTACTTGATGACTACGTCCAGCATTTTGATACCTTTTTGAATAATGTAAACTCATTCTTGTTATTTCTATAGTAACCACAGCGCAATGTAAGGTAACTCTGGAAAGGAAATTAAACTGTATGATGCCGAGCCTTCGTTTCTTATAAATATCGGCTGCTAAACACGGCTTGCTCATAGTATTATTTTCAGTTAATTTTTTGAAATTTGTAATCTCTCTCTGTTGTAAGTCTGGAATCTGGATGTGTGCCCGGTTGGTGGAAATAGGCTCCTTGGTGACAATGGTAATAGGGATGGCAATAGGCTGATTATTAATTACCAACTAAAAGACTGAATACAAATTTTTATGTTTTAAATTACAAAACTAACGGGTTTCCCATATAAACTTTCATCCCCAACTCCAACCTCCATCCTTTCAACTTCTTAGGGGTTGAATTTCTAAAACTCCTTTATTCCTTATCTACATTGTAAAGGCAACGTCTGTGCAACATTTCAGCTTTCTAGGTGTCAATGGTTTGTGCTGAGCGTTGATGATTCAGTCGGTCATGACTTGTCATATTGATATTTACAAAGATGACATTTAGAGCCAATGACGGCCCTGCTGCCAATTCTACATTTTGCCAATTTCTGAAGCCAAACCTGTAGCCCATACAAACACGGAACAAATTTTCCGTGCGGGAATCGAACCCGCGACAACACGCGACAAGCAAATGGCTCAGCCACTGTGCCAACCGTGCCGTCAAAAAATAAGCAGAACTCAACATACGGTCGTAATAAATAAAATCCTTAAAATAATTTGAAACATTTATTGATCTCAGTTAAACATTGAAAACATTGCTTGAATAATATTTTATAACATCTTTATACGTAAGTCTAAGTCGGGCTAGTTATACCATTTATAGCACAATAATGGTTGGACCGATTTTATGAATCAGCACCAAATAGCAAAATAAATATTAACAACTTTCACGATACTTTTTATTGATTTTCGGGTCTGGGGCCTGTACCCCTTCTTTATTAAAATTAAGTTGTGTGTTTATTCTTTTCAAAAATAGGTTTTTAGCTAAGTAGCTATTCTTGTAAAGATTTTTTTATTAGTTAATCGGACAATATTAAAAACTTATCAGTATGTCAATTCGGGAGATTTTTTTTACAGTAGCCCTATGTAACACCGAAATTGAAGCTATTGCGGCTATCAACAAGGGCGCCGCGTGGAACGGTAAGGCCTCAGTTTTTTTTTTATACAACTTGCATTATCACCGCTCTACTCATTCACCCAGTGCTGCTGAAATATAGCAGCCGCAGGAGCACTATTTTATAATACTCACGACTCAGATTTATTCAATTACACAATTCTTCAATATGTTTCCACTCAAATTGTATTCCAAAGTCGTAAAACAATGTTTAAATTCTTTAAATATTGATAGAACATTAGACTTTACCATCGATAAATTTAGAATATACTTCTTTACATAATTTAACAAAAGTTTTGTCTTGGTAAGATCAGTAGCAGTGAAGCATAAAATTACATAAATACTCCAACATTGTGCACTTCCGTTATACGCTGAGGTAATACGAGTACATGCAATGTTACACTTCGTGCTCTGCCTATGTCTATCCAAATGGCAACCGATCCATACATAATTGGGAACTTGTAAGGCAGATGATGGTGTTCCATAAATCTGGGGTGACGACGCCGTCTTGACTACTCCGGATTTGTGTCTCCATCTGTAATGTGACAAAATCTTCATTTTATTATAATTCAGATACTTTCGAAACAAAGGCAATTGCCAACATACAGGTTTCCACTTTGTAACAAACATGTTACATGCACAGACAAAATATCGTGTATGTCTCGTGGATTCGATTCCCTATTCGATTAGTCTACAGGTAGTTGTTCCGGGTCTGGATGTTTGGATATGTGAGTTAAAATGTTTGTGAACGCAACCACGATACAGGAGAAATTCCAAGTATGTGGCAAAGTCATACCAAATATAAAAAAAAATTAAATTAAATGAATAATTAGACAAAACCATACCTTGTCTAACTTTGAACTTGTAAACTGCGGAGTAATAACCCTCCCGAAATTTATGTGAAAATAATATTGACAAGGCCTGAAAGGCCATTGTTCTTTGACAAAAATAGATGCTGAGAGAGACCGGATCATGGTCATGCGCTGCGACATTATTGCATATTGACACGTTAAACACTTTATTTTAAACCAAATTCAAAGTTTGAAAATAAAAGAGAATCACTTAAGCGTAAGTTTAGATATTCGTTTGGAGTATCTAAACTTACCTTGTTGCGAGATTTTGTTACTTTTTATCTAAAATAATGCACTAAGTAGTTATGCATTATTAAAACAAAAAAGTAATGCTCTTGCGTCAGTTTGCACACAACAGTTATGCTTGAAATCTGTCATGTTTTCGCTTGGCGCTTGTACCCTTGTCTTAGTTTTAAACGAAAGTCAGCTTAAACGAAGAACTACACATGCTAATTGACTAAAGCAAATAAAGTAATGCTTCATCTTCCCGCAGACCTGTCAAAAGAAAAGAGACGGAAGATGTTATATTCCGTGAAAAAAGTTTAAAAGCCTCTTTGTTCAGTATGGGAAGGTTTTGAAATTCCCCCATTTCAAGTTTTCTTTCAAATGTGTTTCCATCATAATATTTATTAACCAGATTTCGATTAATTTGAATACTAATAATGAGTGTGGATCACTTATATTTGGCAAGTTTTTGCTTACGGATTTGCTTGCGTGGAGGTTGGTTATTATCCCCGGTAAAGGAGAGAAGAGAAGAGTTGTATCAACTTACTTAGATATAGGTATTTACTGCAAGATGATACTCGTAGGTCCAGATCATGTGCAAGCCAATGTTAACTAACAGCCGCCAAAGTAACGTCCAACACTATTTAAAGTTCTACCAAGGAAATGTTCGGTGGCTTTACCAAATCAGCACTACTGAACACATTCAGGATTTGAAAAAGTAGCATTCGCATTTAAAATATGCGATTTTCAACATTAACGTCTTACTTTTTTAAATTTAATTTAATTTGTTACGTTAACAACGAATGCAATAAATTCCAATGAATTATTGCACTTCGTAAACGTTTATGCTCTTGCGTCATATAAACGGCAAAACAGTGATGCTACATCTGTTCTGTAAGAAATTGACGCTTGTGTCGTCTAACTTAGATTTAACAACACTCCGCTTTCACGAAGGTCTGCTCATTTTGTTGTTCATCAACTACATCAGAAAATCATAAAGAACAGCTTTTTTTTTCGCAGACTGACAATTAGAACGAAAACTAGAGACGGAAGATGTTTCGATATTTTTTCTGAGAAAGTACTTTAAAAGCCTCTTTACTAACATCAAGACTTTTACCATGAGTATATTATAGGAATGAATAAAATTAGGAAAAATCTACGAATATTATTGACTCTGGGGTTCCAGACTCAGACACTGAAGTCATGACTTCAAATCTGTCGCGTTCTTTTCTGCGCTACGCTAGTGAGAACTTAGATCAAACTTATACTCAGCAAATAGGCAGGGATGCTGACTCGGTTGGAATCCGAATAATTCTATTCAAAATGTATAAGTCGTTTTCTAAGGCCGACTCTATCCAGCTACGAAATCATCACGAAATGCTCTAAGACTAAGAACATTGAAATAGAATTGAAGATTGCGAAATGATTGACACAAAGTTTGAGCATGTTTCAATTTTATTGCTCATTATGTTTTAATGACATCAATTGCAGACTGCTCTGTTTACAGGTTTTACTCACGCGCAAATATTTAAAAATACCCATTACCCCTAACATATAATTGCTTTAAGGACCCCTTTGCAATTAAAATAGAAACAAAGCAAAGCAAACACAAAATAAATTAGGTCTAATTGACACGTAACAGAAATTTCAATCATCTGCAAATATAGAGTGTTACTAACTTACTTAGAAGTGTTTACTGCAAGATGATAGGTCCAGGCTATGTGCAAGCCATTGTTAACTGTCAGCAGCCAAAGTAACGCCCATCACTGTTTGAGTTTCCAAGAGAGAGACGCTCGGAGGTTTTGCTAGATGTGGTCTGCTGGTTACACATTCAGGATCTGAAAATAATTTAAAATATCAATCGTTAAACCACATTAATAATATAATTATAATAATAATACATAATACATTGTACTGTTAATACTTCATGTTTCATATCATGTTTCTTTTGTTTTGAAGAGATTACATAAAGCAGCTACGTCGAGGAATAAATCCTATAATGGACATAAATACTTAAAGAGCCAACCCGGTACCTCAATAAACAGCTTGGTTGTTATAATACTGTCTGTCATCCATGAAACTCAAAAAGGAGTACATATTTATATTCAGTTGAGAAGGAGGTAGAACCGTTAACTACCCACATGAGCTAATGTTGTGAAATATAAAAATTTGCCCAATTTGAAGTTGGTACATAAAATGTAACTCATCGCGACACTTTTGCTATCAAACAAAACTGTTTCACGAAGAGTTTTAATGTTGCGTCCTTTTCTGCATCAACAGTTATGTAGAACATGTTGAGGATTCGGAGGACGCCACTTTTCCCGGTACAAATAATTGCGGTGAGGTGCGGAGTGTCGAGCCATACGTACTTGTACTGGAAGGGGTTACTGTCTCACGTCCTACTCGTACTGCAAGAGCTTTTGGTTTCAATTATTATCAGTTGAAACAACAGGACTTTCTGGCCCCTGCTCTATAAATTTGGTCGTCAGCACCCCGTTCACACATAATGTGTAATTTATCGCAGGTTATCGTTGTTTTTTGATAACTTGCTGGAAGCGGCTTAGATCCGTATCTACGCTGCTTCCAGCATCGATTATTACTCATCCCTGCCCCGTGGCAGGATCAGCAGGATGCCCACTTCGCCGAGTATTGCACCATCTGTAAATAAAAATGACATACTTAAAACGATACTTGACTGACAAACTGTGGAGTTATAAGCCCCCCCCCCTCTCCGCAATTTGTGTGATGTGAAAAGAAAATTGACTATTATCACCTTGAAGGCCATTGCAATTTGACGAAAACAGACGCTGAGAGAGACCGGACCGGTAAAATAAAAGAGAATCATTTAACTTTATTTTTTATAATCTGCACTGGACCGTAGACCTACGTATATGCTATTAATGTTAAATGTATACCTCCACGCGCTCCGGAGAAAAGAGTTTTGATCAGACAGATAACCAGACAACGAAGTGATCCTAAAAATTTCCATTTTTTCCTACCGAGGATCGGATCCCTCTAATACATACAATCGAACATAAAACCTCCCAAGTTGGTTCAGTATTGGGTAGATTGAGAACCTCCTTCTTTAGTGAAATCAAACAAAAACGCTACAGGCAGCCCGGGATCTAACTGTGCCTACCCTTTTTTTACTTATTACAATGTCTTTTGTGGGATAGATTTATCCCCTGCCGTCCGGTCGGGGCAAGTGACAAACCTACCCAGACGGATTCTACGTGTCGTCCGCGCCGTATCGAACGGTCTGATAGAGGGGCGAGGGCATCGCCCTCACCTCTTCATTTGATAAAATGGTTTCAAAAAAGTTGTGTGCTGTTTTTTAAACGTTTTATTTTTCTTGTGGGCCCCCCAACACACAAATTGATCGTGGGTACAAATGTTTTAGAAAATATCCATTGTTTCACCCAGATTGATTAAAAGCTATTTCCTGGCCTGCTTCATTCGAGTCCAAACTACTCATGTGGCGACAGCTTAAAATATCGAGATTTCTGTTCGATAGAGTCGAACGATCCTAACGATTAAATTTAAATTAGAAAACATATAGGCACCGTATCGAAGATGCGACTTGTAAAATGTAAAAAGATATAATAATGTGGTTTTGGTTACATGGCGTGCAGACGCAGTTCATATATTTTGGTTGCACGTATTAATGCAAATAATTAAAAATACAATAACTAGGCTTAATTTTGACGTTTGTCAAGTCGTTGAGCTCCACAAGTTCTAAATCTAATCAAAGTAAAAGTTTAAGTTAGTGTACAGATAATTTTGAGTGTTACATTATTGTACTGTACGTGTTTCTTTGTTAATATATTTTTTTAAATATTCTGTGTTTTCTGCTACAGTAAAGACAGTTTTACAATCATGTCAAAGGGGTCGTCATAATTGCAAAACTGACCCAACATCACATGCATGCTGAGAAACAAAATGAAGCATAATTATATCATCACATTCGTGTCCGCCTTACAAAGCACAAGCAGTAAACTTTTGCGCCGACACTATACTTCCGCGTGATATAATTGAGAGACTTTTTAATCCCAGCACGTTGTGAACACATAAACATAATTTTCTATAGCTCCAGTGAGATTTCACAACATTTTTCTATTTGAAACAGGAATTTAATTTCTTTCTTGTCTCCGGCAACCTTGAAAGAAACAGCGCCAGCGTCGACCTGGGTCTAGACTTAATAAAGTACTGTGAAAGATTTGAGTTGATTCCAAATAAATGGTATCATCATTTTGTAGATATTATTTTTTAACATTAAAATGATATGATTTACAAAATGAAAATGTTTACAAACTTCTATCGCGTGATCTTGTTAAGTATTTACATAAAACAAAATTGAATCAACTATTTTAACTTTTGTTTCACTATTTGTGAAAACAGAGATTAAAAAAAAAACTCGGTAACGGTGGTAAAACTTTTTGGAAACATCTTCGTAATTATCTTAGTCCAATGGAGCTTTATTCTTTCAAGTGTTAAAACGATACCATAGTTTAATTAGATATTTAATACATTAAAAACAAAAAACAATGTAGCATACTGCCTTCAGTGGCGGTGCGCCCATGTAGCTGAATGTAGCTGCACGGTGCCTTATATTTGGCGTTTAATAAAAAAATCAAAATAATGAAGATATTTCCGGCAGTCAGGACTTTTTATCGGAAAAAAGATTTTCTTTCATTCATTTTTTTAAATTCATACAGTTTTTGAGTCATTAACGAAAAACCAAAAAGCACTTTATTTTTCTTAATTTATTAATAACTGAATTTTAATGCACTAATACATCCTCGAGATACATTTTTTTAGACGTCGCGTCTGTTTGAACTTATTGACTAGGCTAGCGTTTGTGGTATTTATAGTACGTCTGGTTCTCGGCTAGTCGATAACACCCTCAAAGTTCGCATACATAGCCCATATTGCCACCTTGGTGACGGCACAATAAAATAAGAAAAACTTACAGTTTATCATTCTGACTGGAAAAAACATCACGCTCGCCTTTCCTCAGGAGTCGGTTTGATTTCTATAGGCAATAAGATACCTTATTATCTAATTTTTTCAAACATACCCTTTATTCACTTGTCATCATATCGAACCCACTTTTTCAGTACTTTTTACACTATGATTATGACAATTATATACTAGCACTTCATTTTAATTGCGAACTTTCACTTTAAGTAATTGTTTTTGGAAGTTTTTTGACACTATCGGGAACACTTAGTTTATTAGAGATACCTCTTATGTGGCATCCATTCCCAGCAACATAAGCCGGCTTGGATTCGTTTCAATCTCCACTCACTCATCGGATGAGACTCGTAATTAAAAATACGACTTTATTTATTAATTTCACAAATTTTGTCTAGCACTATGTCATTTTGTCTTATTATCAGAACCTTTCACAATTGTTTAATATACCGAATCAAATAAGCTCGTTTGGGTTAAACGGATAACTAGTTCTTTGAAGGAGTTCGAGAATGTCTTAGGCGACCGCTCAGAGCCTAGGACAGTCTCATACTGGCTAGTTTCCGACCGCGCTCTGTTTGTGAAGTGAATCCGCGGTACTGCGGCCGGTAGACTGACTGGTGTTACGCATGCGCAAACCAAGGATATAGCGAGGGGATGAGAAACGTACTTTACTGTATACCTATACATATAAGTTCTACATGATTCCACAAGTAAGGGGATGGCATGGACAAATACCGACACTTATCTGTTTTCAAAAGACATAAAAAAACGGACTATAAATAAAGATAAATAACTGTACCCAAACCAAAACTGTGTGGATATTTCACCTGTTTACGTACGGAGAAGTTTTCCATAATGTATGAGTCTGGAGTTAGTCAAGCTCTGCTTAGTACCTACATACGTATCCGTAAGTACTTTGACTCTTATTGTAGTGATTTCTATAAAGACACTGTACTACTTCAGCGCCACGAAATATAAGTTGGTTATTATTGACTCAGAATTAATATGAAAATAGTTTTTCAGACTCATTGTTTATTTAAGAAAAGTGTACCAATCGTCGACGTTTCAAATACTTACTTTAAAGTTGAAGCTTTTAACTTTTTTCTTACTTATGAGCGGCTCTCTGTTCTAAGAAAATACCAAACATAGCATTTTCTATTTGATTTGTGTTATTTCAGCGTGCATAATGGACTAACTAGGAAAAGGGAACATGAGCATGTGAGTTCTGATGACGGCTACTCACGTTGCCGCTTCAAATACCCGGTTACTTAGGGGATAAAAAAAAAAAAAAAAAAAAAAAAAAAAAAAAATCAAAATACTCATTTTGTCTACATTCTTACAGCGGTCGTCTGTTGATATATTATTGCGTTTGACAGAGAGTGGAAAGGACATTGACGCACATCCTAAAACCCTGAGTTCAATACATTATTCTGGATCCCTCAGCCTAATCCGTAAAAAAAATCTGATCTTTTTTTGAACTCGAGACTTGACAAAGACTCGAGACTTGTTTACTAAACAAACAAAACTGATCCTACTTCTGACGTTTATGCTAGCCTAGTACTTAGCGAGTAGCTCGGGACACGACTTCCGCATTGGATTTCGCAGTTGTATCCCGAAGTTTGATGGTGCACTGAGCTAAATCATTGTCTTTGTCTGACTATCGATAATAACTTGTGCGAGAGCGAGACAAACAATCGAAGTTAAACTCACATCATAATTTAGGCAATGGATTACTTTTTGTGAATGGTGTCTGTAGAGCTTGAGCGGCGGTAACCATGGTAACGCGTTCGTTTTAGCAGGGAGACAGGACATGTAAAGAGGTGGTTTCAACCTTCAATTGGTTCTCAGTTCAAAGCGTGACAGTGAAAGTTGTCCGATTTTGTTTTTCAATAGTGTTCAATCTTTATTATTCTTATTCCGTAGGGAAACTTGTAACAACTGTTTACCTCCTATAATAAAATATTCGTATGTATGTGTCAAGGGTTCTTACATAGTTGCTGAAGACGTCAGTATTAAATCATTGACTGCTACATAATTTACTTTGTGTTAAATATTCCGTGAACACAACTAAAATACGTAAAGTCGTTTTACTTTTTTGTTACGTTCTCAAATAAATTGTCAGATGATCATGGCGTTGTCTGTTTGAATTTTTTATTTAAACTTGGTGATGGTCGTAGCCTGACAAAAATATGCTACGACCGCGTAGCCCGATGGCTACGTGGTCGTAGGGTTACATAGTGATGACATGGCTTCGATAAGCCATGACATCACTTTGTAACCCTTTTACTTGTATGGGTCCTCATTTTTGCGATACATTGACGCATGTGTGTGTTTAAAACGTCTTTGTGATCGTGTGTGTACATAAGTAAAAGACTTATGAGTTTTTATATTTTCCTGGTAGTGTGCACTGTACTGAATGCAGTTTTAGTGCACTACTGTCTCAGAAGCTGATGAAATAGCATCGTGATGCAAGTCGCTATCTTTTATGAATATTAAAGACTGAAGATCACTTTATTAATTCTTTAAAGATTGTTTTAATAAATACAAGTAGTCACCGATCACTTCCATCTGTAAATAGCCTCCCCGCCACCCACCTTAAAACTTAAATTTTGAAGATAAAACATATTAATTGCCTGTTAGGTACTAGCTTATAATGTAGCAGTATATAGTAAATTATTTTTCTTATCGGTTTAGTAGTTATTGAGAATCAACAACCTCGAAACATTCCTCTTTATTAATAAAATATTACTTAAAAAATCTAAGAAAGATTACCCGTTAAAATCACTTGAATACTTTTGAATAATTTTAACACTAAGGAGCTATGTACTCTGTTGTATGTATTCGTCGTTCGTAGGTAATGTACTAAATAAATCGCTTCTAACGTAAACTCTACGAGAGAAAATGCTCTAAATACACGACACTTGATCTCCTTGTCATCATCTGATGCAAATCGTGATCACGAAACGAAAAAAAAAATCATTTTCACAAATAAACAATAGACATTTACTTTGACGTTTAATTAACTCGAGGTTTATGGAAAAGGTGACATACACTTCGACTCGACTTAGGGTTAAACTCATTTTGACGACTTCGTCAAGATGAGTTTAAGTCGAGTTTCAATCAAGATATATAACTAAGTAAAAGCTGCAGGTCAGTTAAAGGGAGGTCAATCAAATGGCACGCCATCGAGTACTAGTAGTTCATAAATGAATGAGTGTCACACGCACAGTTTAACTGAACCCATTGGCAAGCAGAGTTTTGTTTTCAATTGGGATGACAACATCACGAAGCGGTGTTCTAATGTCTTAGATGTGATATTAGCCTTAACGCAAACGTAGCTATGTTATGTTGTAACAATTAAGACACACATTCTTTTGGAAGTACGCATACTTAAGGAATATTAACTAATCTAATGAATACACCCACTCCAACTATAATTTCATTGATTATTTTAACGTCTGTCTATCGTCTATCCGGCCTTCTTCTGTACCTATCTATTTTGCGGAAACACGCAAACGCGACAGGTAAAGCAAAAAAACACTGCCATAGTTTGTACGTGAAATTCGCCGGTAGGTACGGTATTCTTTTTTACAGTCTTCACCAAAAGTCGAAACTCCCGCATAGTTTCTTTTTTCTATAAAAAAATAAAAAGTGTTTGAGAATGTGCAATTAGCCAACTAGCATTAATGAATTCTGCTGGTACAGAAGTTATCAGAATATCATATCAGTGATTTTATTTTGCAAATGTTATGATTTCTTAAATTAATAAGCCGGTAAAAAAACTATAACCAACCATTATTAAAAAAGGTATTCAACCATAAGGTGATTAAAAAAAATTGTGAGGCGGCTGGCACCAGATAAATATGTAATTAGGCTAGGAAACCGTAATTTATCAAGTTCAATTAATCGACCTGCGAGTACGGCCCTATGGTAATTTTTTTCGTTCCATTTATCACATAATTTCAATTACTCAGGCTCGTCATACTATACTAAAATTACTGGTACAATTTTTAATTACCTCCCAGTTTACTAATATTAACTGATTTTTCTGATTGTCTCCCTCCAAGCTCTGGGCAGACTGAACATGCATTTTCTGTTAACCTAGTCCTTCCCTCTATTAAATAACTACAAGTTGAAAGCCTCGTCGTGGCGGCCAGTTCGGCCCGCCCCTATTGCTGGTGTAGTGCATACATGTCACCCCCGCCCATCAAGCTTTTCTATGTAGTTGTTGCGCGTGGTACTCTTCACAGCGCTTATGCTGCCCTGGTAGTGAAACTGAGCCTTAGTTTCGTCAATATCAGCGCTCGGACAAGGCCACAAATTAATCACAGATGCTTTTAGTTTTATTTTTTATTTAATTTATGATTAATACTGAACGACAACAGAAACACAAGAGTGACAACTAAGTGAAAAAAAAGCACGCAACACAGACACATACAACACGCACAGAAACAGTGCTGCCTTCACACGGATGAACTTTTAGTTTGAACCCCAAGAATAGTGTTTGTAACATACAGTTTTTTACAAATAAGTCATTTTTTCCATACAGCAAAGACTATATTGAATCATTTCAATATCATAAATAAAGAAAGCCATTCAGTAATATACTTCTTGTTTTATTTCTTCCGTTAATAATACTTTTTCCTTATTAAGAATAGGCTTACGTACTTGTTACGAAAACAGTGACGTCATGGTTACGATGGCTACACGGGCGTAGCAGATTTGTTAGGCTACGACCGTGATAATCAAGTTTCACTAGCTCCATATTTAATTAAATATCTCAAACAGCCAACGCCTTGATAATCTAATCAGGCATCAGCAGCCACCAATCTTGCAATAACCACCATCAAGTAAATTAGTAATTCGTTTGAATACACAAGAACAGTAACTAGTTTTTTATAAGCATTTTAGTTGTGCTCACGCCATTTTCCACATCAAGTTATCATGTAACAGTCATTATAATTATAGAGCAGCCTATATTATGTATACATATATAAACCCATTTTACAACAAGAAGAACGTTTAATCACACATAGTTTTCAAATATTATTAATTATCAAATATTATTAACAGTCACGCTTTAAACTGACAATAAATCGATCTTTGAAATGACCTTTTCACCAGTCCTGTCTCCCTAGTAAAACAAACGCGTTACCATGGTAACCGATGTTTAGGCTGTGAGCATGGTACAGGGCATGCCAAGCAACGGAGTATCCTGTAAACAAAATAATATGAAGTGAGTGGTTATTTAATTTGGTGGTCTCGTTCTCTCGCAGGCAATCAGAGCGAGTAAGACAAAGTCGGGTTGCTTAGTGCACACTCTGTGCTCAGTACCATCGAAATTTGAGATTTAATTGGCTTATGTTTAACTTACCACCAGATATAGTAACAAATAGCAGACAAAAATAGTAAATGATCACCAAAATGAAACTCGCATTTTAATGTAAAATTATAACCAAAGTTTTAACACTTTGCTATCCTATTTAAGTAAAATGTCTCCAAGTAAATCATGAGTAACCCAAAAATAGTAAATGATCACCAAAATTAAACCAACATTTTAAAATAAAATTATAACTAAAGTTTTTAAATTCTGCTATCCTATTTAAGCAAAATGAGTCCAAATAAATCATTAACCTAACCTAACCTTTTTTTTTTTTTTGTTGCGGGTTGGAAAATCTTATATTTCTTTCTCGCGTATTTCTTTGTAAGCTTATGTGCTTGAATTTGTCTGAAACAAGTCAAATTTATGGTTACTAGACATTAGGTTATTTATGGAACTAGTTACATCTTACGCATCTTAGGCGTGCCACTAGTTATAAATTTTCTTCGTATACACACAGATTCAGGTTTCCACATTAGGGATTTGTTTTCCTTCGTCTCTTCATTTATCTTTAAAATACTATGTTAAACAAAGTCAAGTCGCCTGTACAATGTATTTCTTGAATGACAAATCATTTAAGCTTGTCAAAATGTATTCAAATTAACAAAGTTACATATTTTTATACTAAAACTCTATTCACAATTTTAAGCGAACATAAACATAAAATGTCACTACTTCGCAGTGTACTTCAATACTTTTCAGTGGGAACTGCGCATGTGTATGTGTGTGTAAGAAAGCATGTGTGAGTGTATATTTATGTCAGAGTTAGTTGGGAGATAGTCCCAGGTCAGTTCAGGGGTTTCTATCTACCCCTTTCGCACCGAAACACGCGCAGTTAGTTAAAGTTACTAATCTCAAAAAGTGCTGAATGGATTATCTTTAAATTTTCATAAACGTATAGAGTGTTTCTTAGATTATTTTTCGTTATACTTTATGTACATAATAAACGTATTGGCTACGCTGAGCTTTAAACAGGGACCTGACAGTTATATTGTTGTGGTAACACACAGCAAACAAAATCGGAATCTTATCACTATCCCCTAAGTCGGGTGTATTTATTTTAACAAAGGTAACCTTTTTGTATCCTACAATAAAATTATGAAACACTCAGCTAAAAGTACCACAAGACAAGTCGTAATCCATGTGTCAGAAAAACGGAAAGAAAGAAAATACTATGTTCCTAATAAGACTGCGTTTGCTTTCTTAAATTTTAACACAGTTTTAATGACAAAATACTTCAAAATTATTTTCAACAAGCTCCATGCTTCCACGTGGTATCAACACACGTAGACTGTTCCACAAAATGTCGGTGTGAAACACGAATTTAGCCCGAAAGTTGCTCGAATTATGGTGCTGATAATAGGAATCGTCGAGAGCCTAAATCTCGATCGCAGTTGAACTACTTCCTTTAGATCGTTGTACTAGACTGTACCCTCTATCAAAGTCCCTAAAGTTTACTATTGCCTGGATTTTACGGCAGCATAAGAGTTACCACAAAATAAAACGTTTCTTTGAAACTTTCTTCTAGAAGATTACTTTTGTTTTTTCACCAGAAGACGGAGCTTAATTGCTGGTAACCTTCGAGTAAGTAATCATTCATTTGTATTTTGGTTTTCGTTTTGTGGATAACCACACTCATAAATTGTAATAATAGGACTAAAAGCTATAAAGCTTTTAGTCCTATTATTACAATTTATGAGTGATGCTAAATGGAAACAACTGCACGATGGATCATAGGTTAAGCTACGCTGCCGAATACAGTTGTGGATGGGTCACCCTTCATGGCATATCGAGACTCCTCCGTGTCATCACTTTCAAAGAAATATTGATTTAAGGGTAAAACCATCCTAACCCAGAGAAAACAATAAATAGTATGGTAGTAGTTTTGCAGACAGATGCTGGATGCGGCAAGCTGAAGACAGGGCGCTATGGCGCTCATTAGGAGAGGGCTATGTCCAGCAGTGGACTAGAATAGCCTGATGATGATGATGATGATGATAATAGTTTTGCTAATTAGTGCATTTAGCACTTTATTTGTTACTAATGAAAAGTTTTTATTTGTTGATGAAGAATTACTTCTTCCCTTTTATTTACATTGCCTGTTAATATGCAAGTCACAGTAAAAGTTATGTAGCGTATGGTGCACTACTTGAATAAGACGACAACACAACATATCAATAATAGCTTGACAGTGCCAAACAGTTTTGGAATATGGCACTTAGAGCAGCATTTGTGTTTTCTGTAAACACAAATCTCTTTCCCAGCTGCATTACGAACAGCTGTGCGTCTGTGACATCAAAGGTTGACAAAAAAGGCAATTATTTATTTGTTTTATATTTTTTTTCAGATTAGAGCAAACTGGAACTGTTTGGTAACAAAACAATCACATAAAGATGACAGACGAGTAAGAAATATGACCTGCTGTGTCGCCATCGTTTTCTAAATACCAACAGACATCAAACATTTTGGAATATGGCTGTCGTGATCTATACACTAGTTTGTGAATACTAGCACTTGTCCCGCGACTTCGTCCGCGTGGATTTCGAACTTTTCCCTTCGAACTTTAACATCACCTCCACCCTCTTTAAAGAAGGCGTTTTGAAAATAAAGTATAACCTAAGTTATTCGCTAATAATGTTTCTTAGATAATGTAGCTTGTAGGTTCTTAAAGTAGTTTATGAGTTTATCCATAATAAACAAAAAAATCTTGAACTAAAATTAAAAAACTAGTAGATGAATGGAAATATAAAATGAATGTAACTAATAACAAGGAAAATTAATACAGCGCTCTTCCTCTCTCCAATTATTTAAAATTTGCTGTGCCCGACAGGGTCCATAATTGTTTCTATACATTTTAATTTTTACCACCTGTTTTTTACATTATGGATTGCAATAAACGATTTGATTTGATTTGATTTGATTTAAATAACCAGCGGTACATCAGCTTACTACGACACAGTCATGTCATCCGATGACAGTACGAGCTACCCTGTGGAGTTCCTAAACTCTTTGGAGCTATCTGGAGTGCCACCCGATTTGTTAATGCGCAACATGGACGTACCTAGATTATGCAATGGTACTATACTGCGAGTCACGAAATTAGCTCCCTAGGTCAGTAACTCGCAATATAGTACTATTAACATATACATATTGTGATGGCCACCATTTTAATAGTCTTTGGTCTTTATGTATCACAAGTATGTGTTTTAACAATCTAAACTCTATCTTTGCTGGGAAAAGATTTTTGAATGCCAAAAGTGAAGAAACTTTTTGTGGGTGATATTGTTTTCAAAATATTAAAGGAAAGAAACGTCCATTCTAAAACGGATTGAAAGATGGACAATGCGTGTGTGTGTTTAACCCTGATTGCACGAAACAAATGGAGAATTCGATAGCACGCAGGAACTGCAAAAGATATAGAAAATATACATACATAGAAAAACACACGCCATTTTCCCATGGGGGTAGGCAGAAACCACAGAAAGCCACCCGCTACGATCCTTACGTACTCCTTTCGTTACGCTCACGAGCATACACACTTAAGTGAATTTAAAAACCTCCGACACAAGTAAGAACTCATAAAAAGCGAACAAATACAATGGTATTGGCCTTTTAGTTGAAGTAGTATGTTAATCCATTAAAATAAATTTTAATGTAATTGACATGGAAATAAAAACATAATTAAATAATGGATCAATGTCAATATGTATAATGTACAGTACTGTATTGATTCGGATATTATTTAGAACTTTCACAGTGCCGATGCCACCGAGTTGTATTTTTTGAGGTTTACCGTTAACGGCAACACAAAGGAACAAAGTTACTAAGATGATTCCGACATCAACTTCGTTCAATGCACACACACAAGTGCAACTAAATATAATGCCGCAGTCTGTCTCATTACGTACTCGTAATGAGACAGACTGCGGCATTATATTTAGTTGCACTTGTGTGTGTGCATTGAACGAAGTTGATGTCGGAATCATCTTAGTAACTTTGTGCACCATACGGCGACTGTATTATACTTAATACAGTCGCCGTATGGTGCACACATACAAGCATGGCAGTTTGCTTTTCCCCCAATGCTGCTACTCTTGTATCGAATCGTTGTCGTACTCATACTAACAATGAACACCCCTCTGCACGCACACAGAAGGGCACAACAGGGGTGGAAAAGGTTACATCTTTATTTTCCTCAGATCCTAGTACCGGAAATCTATTTATTCCCTATGAGACAGAAAATCATCAATTGTTATATTGTAATTAAGGTTAGTGTATCGTGAATAGAGAATAGTGTATATCAGCTTCTAAGAGGTTCTCGTGTAAACATAATTAATATACAAGACTCAATATTTAATTTATATTATTTCTGGCCAACCAACAATTTATTGTTTGCACTGTTAATGTTAAGATAAAGATTCTTATATCAAAGGTTAGTATAACAATTTCTTATAGGTTAGCACCGCATGCCCCATAAAATAATAAATGTTACTAGTTGTAGTCTAAAGTTTATTTTAATAAATCAGAGTTTGAAAACAGAATTATAAATCAAAATTAAATACAAAAATTAAAATTAAAACCAAAATTTAAATAAAATCAAAAGCACAATCTAAAATAATACAAATCAAAATCTACTGTATCCTGCTTTTATTTAATTAACCTATTTGAATCCCATAGAAAAGTTTTATTCTCCCTTAACAAAGGTCGTGACGGTTAACGTCGCAACCTTTGTTACTTAGAGGTATCACATAAATAAATCTCGACATCATATCTATATTTATAATAAATTGAATGATTCGTCTTAATATTTTTATTAAACCTTATTTACCTGCCATAGCAAGCAGCTATGGCACGTAAATAAGGTTTAATATATAATTTTAATTAAGGAAGCACCTTAATTAAAATTATTTATTATTTTATGTTGAAATAATTTTCAGACCTTCATTTACATGAAATTTCTTGTCTGTTATTGAATGACATAAAAACGGTTTTGCATACCTTACAGATATGGATGATTGCATAGGGATCATCATTCCAAATCACCACCATTATGTGTCATGTACCTACTCTCAGTAAAAATATTCTTTTATAATTTTGACACCCATAAACAAATATAAAACATGCATGGGAACCCCAAAACTCAAAGTTCCTAACGCTTGTATTAGAATTATAGAGCTTACATAATTCTACGTACTGACGATCATGGTCAAGGCTAAAGTGCCGCGACCGCTTTGGCCTTGACCACGATCGTTGCAATATTAAACTCTTGGTGAGTCATGTGCTCCTAATAGTTCGCGCCGTTTATGTCGGGTCTGCCTCGTTAAGTAGACAGAGCACGTAAAATAGGATAGGAAGGCTTGGGATTGAGTTATTGATGACTTTATTCAATAACTTATTTACTAATGAAGTCAACATTTCGTGAGCCGCTTTGAGCGATTTTTAATAGGGGCATAATTTATGGGTTCGCCGTCACCGACATCCTAATGTGACGTGTTGCGCCAGTCTGACAGTAATTCTTACAAAGTTTTCAGTTTTCACTTCTGTTTGCAGTTCACATAACTGAATATTTTGACCCGACTACGGCAAGGTTATGATTTTGACCGGTATATTTAGGAATGTGTGGATATATGTTCGTACCCATAACTGACAAAGTTTCGTTATTAAATAAAATAACAGCTTAAGGTGAACCTTCTTATTATTTAGGTTCTGTTCTTGTTCGGTCAAGCCAAACACAGTGCTACCTAATTCTTCCACAATTCTTGATAAAGTGTTGTTCGAGAGTATTGACCGGCTGTTGTCTATGCTTCTGATGAACTATCAGAGATTAAAGAGGTGAGGCTTTGTGCTGTAAGATTTCTGGGATAACCATCGCTTAGTAAATTTTCAAACAGTACATTTATATAAAGACAAAGTGCATGCAAACACATTATTTGGACCGCACAGGGAACTGCAGATTATTTTACCGCTAAATTCTCAGTTGACCTCGACATGAGTAACATAGTTGAGAACATGGACACATGCTCACTTGAGTGACGCATCTGATGATAATGTCAGCTTATTGTGTTACACCTTGCACCTACCGGTGAAGTGAGATATCGTCGATTATCAATTTAACTAAACTTTTAAATTGCGACGAGCGACCAATTAGTTTCGGAACACACTGTATACACAACTAACAAATACTAAAACGGTACGTTACTCGAGATTGTCGTAAAGATAATTAAGAATTTTCTTAATTGCATTGTGGTCTTTTAGCGATATGTCATGATGGCCCAGTGGTTTAGGACTCGCCTGAGGTTATAGAAGTAGTTTCTAAAATATCAAAACTGAGTATTGAAATTCAATGCAAAAAAAATCAAACTGTCGGTGCATGTTATAATGTTCCAGGTGAAAATCATAATAATTTGTACAATGTCAGTGTACTGTTGACTGGGTTTTATCACTGTTGTAAATAATAGGCCTGTACTAATATGTTGCAATTATTTAGATGTGAATCGTACATCACTATTTTGCAGAGAATCCTGCCACTACACAAGTGACACATTCTATCTTTATATCTATATACCCTTTTAACTATTGGTATAATTTGAGTGATTGAAACCAGAGAGAACTCATGTTCTAACAGCCTGTATATAATGAGGTATTTTGTTGTATGCAAGCTCTATATCAGCTATGGCCATACATATGAACAAACGGATCGACGTAGTTCCTGCCATCAGCAAGGTTCATTTTCATTTTTTATTTTATGAATCATAGTAAACTTACAGCTTTACCTTTAATAGAATTTTTTGTGGATCTTTCGTATGACGTACAATTTTTATTATAATCACCAAAAATTAGTACATTTTAAGTTAACATTATTTATTAAGAGACAATTTACCCTCACAAAGATACATCTCCATGCTTGTTAATAATTAATAACACCACACTAATAGTATAACTAAGCGTATCTAAGCGTATCTCCTTCTACAAAAACACGATGTGACAATTCACATCAGCTCAGAAGGGGTTGAGTTATAAAATTTCAACATCCTTATCTTTAACCGTTACTTTAGCACGTAGGCAAACTGCATTAGTCAGGCAAGGGTAGTATGAGAGTATAAGACAGAATATTGGCGAGTCCTGCCTGAATGATCCCACTACATTCGCGGTGCTCACCCCGTACCATTTTAAACTAGTTTACGTTTAGTAGTAAGCCAAGTTTACGGTATTAGTAGTTGGACTACCAGGGTTACATCAGCCACGGTGGACTTAGTGCGAGATTATTACCTATAGAACATTCAGAACTGAATCTAAATAAGTGCTGTCTGATGGCAATTAAGGGAAAGTAGTGTGGTATATTAGTTATATTCCACACAACTTAACGGTCAATGATCTACATAACAGCCAGAACCAAAGTATTTAATGAAAGTTCACCCACCCACAAACTGACGTCGGTTAGCATAGACCTGCGGTTTTTATTTAGCCACGAACTCCTCTGAAAAGTAAATTTATTTAATATGTGGTAAATTTGAGTTCGTCGAGTTGTATAAAATCATACTTATGAACTATGAGTATGTTTATTACAGTCGTCAATTAGATAGCGTAGAATATTTCTCTCCAAAGCTTTAGTGCCATTCATAAGCTAAACACTTTTTATGAGCAAATGAGTTATATTGCTATAACAATGATTAATTAATTATAAACGTATCGCGCGTTTCAGCAGTCCGACAATCCCTGAGGTAGAGTTTACGAAAACATTTAAATGCTTTTGAATCTTAATATTGGATTGAAATATCTACCACTCCATTCAGCTCTCTACAGCGATGCAGTTACTTCTCTGCGTTCATTATCTCCTAGTACAAGAACGTTATTAAGGAGAACCCCAAGAAGCGGAGAAACCCAAATTGAAGCACGCCTCAAGGCGTGCTTCAATTTGGTAATGAAAACTTTCTTGTAAATTGCGTGACTTTTGAACCTGAGAACCTGAGATCGTTATTAAATTCAAATTGTCTGGAGTCAACTCGGTCTAACTTGTCATTGTTTAAATGTTATTATTTAACTAATTTAATATAAGTACGTCACATCGGTGGAGCCTTCACCACCGATGTGACGTACTTGAATAAAATCTTATTAATGTGTCTCAAATTGAAGAAGAAATTGAAGAAGGACATTTTTACCAGAACAAGGACGGAACAAGGCGGTGGAAAACAAGTGAAGCCTATTAACCCACCAGATGTTATATCCGATGGGACCCATTTTAAATAGATACGGTACCTAAACCTAGCGTTTATTATTTGATTATTTAATAATCTAATTCTGTTCTTAAGTTTTGAAGTAAACCATTATTTTTTAGTAAACCATTTCGTGAGAAAAATAATATTTAAACCGCAAAAAATTAACACCTGGCGTTGTCTCCTGACAACCTTTAGCTGTGGTTTGCTGTGGTGGAAAAAAGCAAGAAGATTATCTACGTTACAAATAAAACATCCGACTTTGGGGATCATAAAAAGAAAATGATAATATCCTTCTAATTTTGTAGATATGTGTAGTGGTAACAATATTAAACGTCACGTCCCTGTTGAATTGAACCAACAAAATACTCGAACATAACACAGTTTTGTGGCAGGTGTTGTCAAATAAAACAAAAAAGTTTACGAAAAAAGGGAGAATCTCTTATTTAACCTGTAGGTCGTCATATAACATTGAAATAATACTGCAGAATTTCCTGCTCTATTAAAATTTGGAAACCATGTTTATTTTCCACACTAGGTAACCGAAAATAATCGATGTACATGAAAAACCGAGGAATTCGTACCATTTTTTGAAAAAAAGTATGCTATTTACTTAAACTTACTGCGGCGAACCACTATTTATCTATGGTTCCCATCGGTCGACATAAACTGGTAACACCAATAGGCGGGAATTTTATCCATTAATATCGATTTGGCACCTTCAGTCTGCTTAAAAACTAATATTACCTAAAAGCTCTTTGCCCGATAAGCTCTCGGGAGTATGGTAAATATTTTGTATACTTCCTGTAATTATATAGTTAAATGTGTTACGGATGTGTAGTGATACATACCAGAATATAAACAATTATACGTAGGTATTTGAAACCTGAGTTTCATTCAAGGCACAATTAAGCGCCCAAATCATTTATTTATTTAAACTTATTGTATCACATAGAATCATTTCAGATTTTTCTCAATACAAGTTTCGGAGATAAGTGGAGAGGATATTTTTTTTACCCACCTTTACTAAATCAGCTATCTTATGTATTTTATAATCAACAACTGCATCCCAAAAAGTCCTCCACTGACGCTCCCTTTATTTTGATAGACGCGATTATGTCAGTTAACCGTCCGTCACTATGGCAACGGTTGCGTGTAAATCACCAGCATGACAGAAGTAAAAGGAGTTATATTTAAGAGTCATGAATAAGTTGTGAAATTTACCAGCATTTCAGAAGTAATAGGAGTTATCTTAAACGGAACATGAATAAATTGTGAAAAGTACCAGCGTAACATGAATGAAGTGGAGTTTATTAGTCGTTATGAAAACCTTTCAGATCAGCAGGCACTGGCCATCTCTTAAGTGCACGACTTATTTAACTACATTTCTGGTTGACAATTATGTGTTTATACGCGAATCTCTTCTAACGAGCAAGACTTTCAACACTGTTCTTATGAATAAACTGATTATTTTAATTTGAACCATTGTTTTAACCGTCTTAATATGTTGTTTTAAACATAGATGTGTAAACGGCCACTAACCATATAAACAACAGTCATCTTGTGTTTTTCAGTTATACGAGACTATGCCGTCGGACTCAAGACGCGGTGCGCTCGGATAACCTGCACTCATTTCTTGAGGAAAAATAAAACAAGTTCACAAGGAAACAAAAGAAGTAAGAATAAGTAGATTTAATTGTCCTCACGTTGCCGCGTTGGTGCATGCAGCATGAGCTGTTCTCTCATTCCCTTGACACGTCGTACTTTGCTAGCCCAGCTCAAATACCAACAATTTCGACTGTATGATACCTACAAGAGTACTCACGTCAAAATAACTCATTAATTTCACAATAATTTTCAAATTATATTGTGTAGGTAAATGGTTTGTCTAATTATATCGATTATTATTTGACGAGAACTTAGGAAGGGAACATGCATGACTATGTGTGCGTGTCATTTTAGTGAGTATATGACGTATGCTATTGACGTTTGCTTGGGATGACGTGAAAGACAGTTAAAAAGATAGAAGGACGGGGACTTTTGAAAGTCCAAAATATAAAATCGTGAAGATATTGTGCTTTTTTTTATTTCGGGATTCGATTTTTCAAAAACCACTTTTTAGTCTAGTTCTTTGTCTGAAACCTCAAGCCTAACTTATATTCACGATAATAAGGAGTAACTGACGCTCGGAGGCGTTCATTTCATTTCATAGAAGAAATGTCGGGAACGGGCAAAATTGCATAAATACTTTATCGAAGCTACAATGCTTTGGAGAAACTATGATTCCAAGTCTCTGCCACTTGATTGATAAACGATGTGCCTTACTAAGCTTTGAGACGGCATTGTTGGCGCAGCGGTTAAGCGATTGTCTGCTGCGCTTATGATACCCGCAAGGTACAAATATTAGGATGGCCTACAGGTAGTTGTTCCGGGTCTGGCTGTTTGTGCATGTGAGTTTAAATGTTTGTAAACGCACCCAAGATGCAGGAGAAGTTATGTGGGGCAACGTTTATAATAAGAAAAAAAAATAAACATGCAGGTTCGAGATACACGCGGATGAAGTGGTAGGCAATATGTAATCTCTAATTAGTATCAAAAAGTGTTATTGGCAAATGAGGTATTCGAACTACCACCTGACTCGGGAACCAAACCTAGGACCTCATAGCCACACATTGCTTTAATAATAAGTTTATTTTTTACTTACTGACCCGTAAAAGTGTTTGTAAAACCCATTTACAGAAATAAATATAACAAGACTATATAGTTAAATAAAACTCTACTAAAGATTTTTATCACGTGATAAAGATTACCAATTAAAGGTACGGAACTTAACCTCGCTATTGTAGTACAAAATCAATCCTTTTAATCATAAGAAGATAAAAACTGCACAAATAGTTTTACAGTAATAATAACAAACAGCCCGCGACGCGCCGTCTGTGTGTCTTTATTGTAGTACTAGCAGTCGCGCACGACTTCGGCTGTCAAAGTAGCTTTATACATTATACAATAATATAAAAATGAATCGCAAAATGTGTTGGTAAGCGCATAACTCAACAATGCCTGGACCAATTTGGCCAATTCTTTTTTCTTAATGTTCGTTGAAGTTCAAAGATGGTTTTTACAGCGAGAAAAATTCGAAAAATTGCTTGAAAAACCCTAAAAACAGCCCTTTTCTTTTTCCCATACAAACGTTTTCTAACTAAAACAAGCTTTATTGCTATTGCATAAAGTTCATATTGAATTACAAGCACTCACTGTCTACATGCTTCCCATCAAACCCAATTGATTTGTGGATCAATTACAAAGATAATATGTGTGATGATATTTTGTATCAAATACGAAATAGAATGGTAAATCCTTATATACAAATCAGTGAAGAAATTTACAACGAAGCATTGATTTCAATTGATGATGTCAAACAAACTATTAATTCAATTAGGCCTGGCCGCGCCCAATCGTCCAATGCATGATGCTTTTAACTAAGAGTTGAATCGAGAAAAAATGTATGATCTCAACACTTTGAAAAAATGAATTCAAACGAATCTTCCACTGTTGAATGAACAACAGAAGTATGTATTTGATAATCTTATGAAAGTAATAAATGATGAAACTGGAGGGATTTAGTTCTTAGATGCACCTGGTGGTACAGGAAAAACTTTTTGATTTCATTAATATTAGCAACGATTCGCTCACAAAATAAAATTGCACTTTCACTCGCTTCGGTCGAACAGCCCATTCAGCATTAAAATTGCCATTAAATATGCAAAGCAATGAAACTCCGACCTGTAACATTTCTAAAAACTCTGCAATGGCAAAGGTCTTGTAGCAATGTAAATTAATTATTTGGGATGAATGCACGATGGCACATAAAAAATCTTTGGAGGCTTTAGACAGAACCTTAAAAGATCTACGGAGCAATAATAACCGATTTGGTGGTGCAATGATTTTATTAGCAGGAGATTTTCGTCAAACATTGCCAGTGATTCCACGATCAACGCCAGCTGATGAACTTAATGCATGTCTAAAGTCCTCCAATTTGTGGAAACATGTCAAAGTACTTCATTTAAGCAAGAATATGCGTGTCGAGTTGCAAAATGACCAATCTGGAAACATATTCTCTAAACAACTCATTGACAATGGTAATGGCAAATTTCCTATAGACATGTTGACTGGCTGCATTAACTTTCCTCAAAGTTTTTGTCAGTTAACTCGATCAAAAGATGAACTTATTCAGAAGGTGTTTCCAGATGTTTCTCAAAATTACAGAAACCATGATTGGTTGAGCGAACGAGCTATACTGGCTGCAAAAAACATAGATGTAAATGAATTAAATTTCAAAATTCAAGAACAAATTACAGGCGAATTGAGGATATATAAATCAGTTGATTCGGCTACTAATCAAGATGATGTAGTCAACTATCCACCGGAATTTTTAAACTCGCTGGATTTGCCAGGATTGCCACCTCACAATCTTCAATTAAAGGTTGGATCGGTGGTTATAATGTTGCGAAATATCAACCAACCGCGTCTTTGCAACGGTACACGGTTAGCGATAAAAAAATTACTAAACAATGTGATAGAAGCAACTATACTCAAAGGAAAGTATAAAGGAGAAGATGTTCTCATACCGCGCATCCCAATGATTCCGACTGATGTGCCATTTGAGTTTAAACGACTACAGTTTCCAGTGCGGCTTGCTTTTGCTATGACTATAAACAAGTCCCAGGGGCAATCATTAAGTGTTTGTGGTATTAATCTAGAAAACCCATGTTTCTCACATGGTCAATTGTATGTTGCCTGTTCCCATTTGAGTTGACATTGACGTACACAGAAATTCCAAGCAGAGTTATCAGTGTAGATGATTATAATGTAAAAAAAATAGTAAAAAAAGTTTTCAAACTTATGAAGTAAGTAGCTTACAAAATTATTTCATATGTTAGGACTTGGTTCTCGTTGCGTAAACGTCTTAGGGAGGCTTGCCTGCTTTTTCAACATCATAAATTAACCCACCAATTATCAATAACAATTATCCTTTGTGGTTTTGTGAATGGCATAAATATTAACTTTTATAACAATAAGATTTCATGAGGACACTAGCTTTTGCAAATATATTACATGTCGGTCTCAATAGCCAAAACTCTGTTAATAAAGTTATGAAAAGCTTCTAGATTGCCCGACCAGTGCAGTTTCAGGGGTTTACCTGGATAAAAGGTGCTTTCGATATTTCACTTACGTTAGTAAATAACACACATAACATCACGAGTATATATACACTGAAGCTATGCAGAGGTTCAATTCGGCCATTCACGTTTTGCCTGTTATGTTTAAAACGCCTGTAATAAAAAGGGGCCGAGTCTATTGCCAAGCAACTTACAACTTATAGTAAATAACTTATTGCTTATCTATAAAACAAAGTCATGTTTGTTACAACACTTGCATACAAAACAACTTGGATACTGCTGGACCGATTTTCATGGTTTTCGATTTGTCTTTGCCTCAAATAGCAGAATAAAAACAAAGGATAATTGACTAAAAAAAAATTAATTGTTCCTGGGTTTCGTACCTGTCAAACATTATATGTTCATCCCAATAAGGGTTTCAAAGCGACAAAAATATCCACAATATTCGGACTACCGCATATTTTACAATAAAAAAATAGTGTCAAATGTTGTCCGTAATTACGAATTATAGACATTTTATTTATTGATTGCCAAACTTTTGTGCGTCCGTTCAGAAATGTATGTTGTGGAAATAAATTGGCAAAGTTTATAATAGGTCTTTACCTATGAAATTGCCGTTTTGTATGAAAAAAATTAAATGAATTTTTTTCATGTATTTTTTATTTGTATTAATCGAAGTAATCACCCATGCAATCAATGCATCTTTGCCAACGCAGTGGCAGTTTATTGATGCCCTTCTTAAAGAAATCAGCTGGACGGGAGGCAACAAATTCTTCAAAGGCATTTTGTACTGCCTCTCGGGTATTGAATTTTTTTCCCGCTAAGAAGTTATCCAAATTCTGGAAAAAGTAGTAGTCTGTAGGCACAAGGTCTGGTGAGTAGGGCGGATGACGGAGAGCTTCCAACCCCAGTTCTTGCAACTTGGAGACCGTCTGCTGTGCAGTATGAGGTCGCGCGTTGTCGTGCAGGAGCAGCGGAGACGAGCGATTGACCAATGCTGGTTGGAGATGTGCCAGCTTCTCCATCATTGTGTTCAATTCTTCACAGTACACATCTGCAGTAATGCTCACCCCGTTTGGTAAGAAGCTGTGTTGAATCACACCAGCGCTAGACCACCAAACAGTGACCATCACTTTTCTTGGGGTAAGTTTTCGTTTAGGGCATTGTTTAGGTGCTGAACCAGGATCCAACCAACTTGCTGAGCGCTTGCGGTTATCAAACAGAATCCATTTTTCATCGCAGGTAACAATGCGGTTCAAAATTCCTTCATTTGTGTGTCTGTTGAGCAGTGCAAGGCACGTCTCGAGCGTACTTCGCGCTGGCGATCATTGAGTTCGTGGGGCACCCATTTGTCAAGCTTTTTTACCTTGCCAATTTGACGCAAATGGACCAATATTGTTTTGACGCTAACGTCGAAAGCTGCTGCTAATTCAGCCGTAGATTGTGTATCATCAGCTTCCACAATCGCTTTTAATTCGTCATTGTCGACCAAAGTCTTCGGACGACCGCGAGGTTCATATTTCAGGTCGAAATTTCCAGAACGGAAGCGAGCAAACCAATAACAGGTAGTGCGTTGGTTTGTAGTGTTAGCTCCGTAAACGTCGTTGATGTTGCGTGCCGCTTGTGCCGCGTTGCTGCCACGACGGTACTCATATTCCATAATTACTCGAATTTTTAACGTATCCATGATGACGAAAAAGATTTAAATGCGATGAAAATGTAACACTAATCAATAAACAAATGACTACTTTTGGAAAAAAAAATCCATGTTTTTAAAATAAAATTAATTTGAAATTAGAATTCTTAGCCAAACAAAAAATATTTTGATTTGAAATGGCCAGTACTGCAGAACAGCAATTTCATAGGTAAAGACCTAATATTTCCGAAAACAATTTCTAAGATTTATTACAAAGGTTAAAAGTGCAGTATTTAAACTTTTATCTATGTCGCGAAAACGTGACATAGAAACATTTCTTAGCGGTACCTTTTTTTTTCATGCTGTCTGTGATATTTTTGTGAGATCTATTTATTACAAATATTAACTATCAAGTTAGTACATATGTGAACTGCGATGAAACAGTTTGGCGTATTTTCTCATTACTTATTCATAAACGTTATCCCACTTTAACATTACTTAAAAAATAATATTCCCTAAAACATTAAATAAAACAAAACAAGAATTGCATTCGGTCCCTACTGCATCTCGCCCATGTTCATGGAAGTGTTGTGGAAGTTTCCCCGACTACGAGTTGGACCTGTCTAAAACTACCGTAGGTTATCATAGCAGCAGAATATCCATGAGTATTGTTAGATGACCTCAACTTGTACCTGATATATTTGCGCCAGCTTTTTTAAATAACTGGCGCAAATATATTTCTAAAACAATAATGCTCAATACGAAAAAGAAACGTAACCATGAGAAAATAAAATTCTATTTGGATAAACAAAATATCATCATCCTCTTGCCCTTATCCCAATTTCATTTGGGGTCGGCGCAGCATGTCTTCTTCTTCCATACATCTCTATTTCCCGTCATCTCAGAATTCACCTCCTTCTTAGCCATATCAACTTTCACACAATCCATCCATCGTTTCCTGGGTCTCCCTCTACTCTTGTAACCCTCTACATTCATACTCAACACTTTCCTCACAACATGATCCTCATTCCTTCGCATCACGTGTCCATACCATGATTTCCACACAACTTCTCTGTCACAGGCGCCACTTTCAGACTTCCTCTTATATACTCATTTCTTATTCTATCCATTCGCGTAACACCACACATCCCCCTTAGCATTCTCATCTCAGCTGCATGCAACTGCCTTTCATTCATTCCTTTTGTGGCCCAACATTCTGATCCATACAAGACAGCAGGTCTAATCATTGTCTTATAGATCTTCCCTTTAAGTTTAAGGGGTACGTGGGAATCGCAAGTTGTTCCCGTTACCTGCCGCCACTTCATCCACCCTGTGTTTATTCTGTGCTTGACAGTCCGATCTATTCCTCCGTCACTTTGCACTAGTGAGCCGAGATACCGAAAGTCGGAGCAGATCGGAAGGAGCACGCAATCAAGCGCAATGGCTTCAGTGTTGGAGAGACCGCCGAAATCGCAGAACATATATTCTGTCTTGGTTCTGCTGATTTTCAAGCCTACACTCTCCAGCTTCTGTTGCCATTTCTCCAATCTACCCTGGATCTCAGGTCCATCTTCACTGACAAGGACAATGTCGTCGGCAAATAGCATGCACCAGGGTGCCTCTTCCTGTATTTCCGACGTCAGTGCGTCCATTATTAACAGGAAGAGGTAAGGGCTTAAGGCCGACCCTTGGTGCAATCCTACAGCCACACTGAACTTGTCAGTGTTACCTGCAGACGACCGGACTTAGGTACAAGATCGGCTGTACATCGCACGAATCAACTCAACATACTTCCCAGGCACACTTTTTTCCTTCAAGGCCCACCACAACACTTCCCGAGGCACCCTATCATACGCTTTTTCTAGGTCAATGAACACCATATGCAAGTTTTTATGGGCACATCTATACTTCTCGCACAACTGGCGGAGTGCAAAGGTGGCGTCCATTGTTCCTCTACCTGGCATAAACCCGAACTGATTTTGGGAAATCTCACTCTCTTCTCGTAATCTTTTCTCTATCACCTTCTCCCATACTTTCATACAATGCGACAGGAGCTTTATCCCTCGATAGTTGTTGCAGTCCTGTACATCCCCTTTATTTTGGAAGATGGGCCCTAGTGAACTATTGCACCACTCTTGTGGGATCACTTCCTCATGCAACAACTTATTGAAGAATAAAGTCAGCCACGTACATCCATCTTCTTTTAGTTTCTTCCACACTTCTACTGGTATATCATCTGGGCCCATGGCCTTTCCATTTTTCATACTTCTTACTGATGGCCTCACTTCATCCATGCTAACTTGTTTTACCAAACCCTCATTTACTGGTGCCTCATGCCATACCACTCCATTCATTCTCTTCATTCATAAGCTTATCAAAATAAACCTTCCATCGCTCTTTTATTTCATCATCATTGCATAGAACCTTACCTACATCATCTTTTATACATTTGATATGAGTAATATCTCTTGTCCTTTTTTCCCTTGCTTTCGTAATCCGATAGAGCTCCTCCTGGCCTCTAGGGCTATCCAGTGTGTCATACAACTTCTCCTGTGCCTTAGCCCTAGCAACTGCTACCGCCTTTTTGCTTTTCTCTTCCATTCCTTGTATATTGTATTCTTTTCTTCTTTCAAACCATCGTTCCCATTTTCAACACCCTGCCATTCTTTAAACGCAACTTTTTTCTCTTTAAGTAACTTTTGCACTTCCTCATTCCACCACCATGTATCCTTATCTATCATACCTTTCCCTTTCAATTCTCCAAATATATCTTTTGCTACTCTTCTTATACAATGTGCCATCTCATTACAGCATTCGTTCATAGACTTCCCTTCCATATCTTTCATTTCAATCATTTTGTCCACGACTTGGTTTTTGAACAATCTGCCGCACTCCTCATTTTCTATCATACGCCATTTGGTTTTTGGTGGGGGTCGTTCTTTGTTATGTCTGATGGGGACACGTACTTTAGCCTCCACCATCACCAACCTGTGTTGCGAGACTAATGCTTCGCCTGGCAGCACTTTACAGTTTTTGACACAAATCAAGCTATTCCTCTTTACTAGGAAGTAGTCGATTTGTGTCGCGTGGTGGCCACTTTTATATGTAATAAGATGATTGTCTTTCTTTTTAAACCACGTATTTATTATTGCCAGGTCTAGACAGTGATAAAATGTATGCAAGCAATGATGACCAAAGTGTTGTTGATTATTGTTATGTGTCAACCTTTAAAATTAAAGTGAAATCCAAAATAAATAAATTCTGTTTTCTGCTTATTGTTGCATAATAAACAGAATACATCGTGCATATGAATAACGTGAATAAAACGTGCATACCTTATAATATAGTACATATTTTATAAAAGGAGGTAAACACTTAATACATGCTACCGTTAAGAACAATATTAATGATTAAGCACTATTAATAAACAAAGTCGTTTAATTTTCATGGTCACGCTTTTAACTGTGAACATATTGATGGTTGACATGAACTCTTTACAAGTCCTGTCACCCTGGTAGAACAAAAGCACATAAGACAAAGACAGCTCTGCGGCAGTCGTGCAGAGGTTTCAGTCACTCCCTGCTAATAAGGCTAGCATACATCCACCATCCATACATCCACCACCAGTCCACTAGAAGAGGTTCTTCCAAGAATTTAAACTATCTCCATGTTTTGGCGTAACCTAATAAAGAAAACACGCTGATGAATAAAAGAAATTAACTGCATAATAAACAACAAACTAAGTTGTTTGATAACGGCATGCGTGGAGAATATTTTGTTTATAAATAAATAAATAATAAAGACACACAGACATCAAGCTATCCCAAACTGTCAAATTTTCTTAAATATTAAATATTAATATTATTATTTAAATAATATTATATATAAATTATTTAATATTATTATTCTTTTGTATTAAAGTTGAAAAAATATCAAAAAAATGTTAGAGATTTACATAATGTTTGGTCCTGAATAAATGATTGGATTTGATTTTCTTAATTTTTGTTTAATAGTTCGCCTCTTGTACCTGCTCTAGCTTTTTGAACATAATACATCTTACTTCCTACTTTCCACCTTACTTCTATCATGCAATAGTCCTACCTACTCCTACTAATATTTTAAATGCGAAGGTTTGTGAGAATGGATACATGGATGTTTGCTACTCTTTCACTCAAAATTTACCAAACAGATTTTGAGTAAACTTTGCATACTATATTGCATATAGTTTATACATCATAATAACAAATAGGCAACCATTTATTTAGATTTTGTCCCATTTGGCCATAATATCACAATAATTATCAAGTAAGTCGGAATTTCTAGCAATGGCAGCAAAACCATCATACTTATAATTTGCTAACATCCCTGTCGCACTACTACGTAACGGCAGTACCAGCAGCACACTCAGTGTATTGTTATATTGAACGCGTAGGTCGCTGTATGTCCGCTGGGTGAAGTTGACCCACAGGCTGTACGTGTAGAAAGACTCACAGTGAGCTCTGGAAAGTGTCACTTTAACTGGCTTGGTACAACCTGCAAATGTGCGAGCCAGCATGTCACAACGGACAGCCAGCGACCTACGTTCACTTTCAATGTCACAATTATCCTTGAGATCTTCAGTGACCCAGTTATTGAAAGATAGCACCGCTATAACTTGTCGTAAAATAATGAGTATGTCCCAAATAATATATCTTGAAATGTCATCCACTTTATGAAGGGTTAGCAATGTTTTCATTTAAATCATTACTTGATATATTTAGGGTTCCGTACCATTTTTTAAACTACAATGTGAAGTTTGTCTTCATTCATTCTCAGTATATTAGGGTCACTTGAGTGAAGCCACGAGGGTCATAGTTTTGAGACGGAACCCTCGAGCGCCAGTCCAACTCTTTCCTATCTGGTTTTATTTTTAAAACGCAGCTGATCTACGAAATTTTAGAAATATCAAATGACGGAATCATCAATTCAGTTTTGTCTAGCACTATTTCAAATCCTCTTCACTATCAGAACCTTTCACAATTGTTTAGTAAATCTAATCAAATGCGTCAGTTCTGTTCACATGGAGTCTACATTAGTTTATAAGAGATACCAGCTCACTTGGCGTCCGCTCTGAGCCAAGGGAGCTGGCTCTCTGGTTCGTTTCTGTCTGCGCTCAGATTGTGAAATGAATCCGCGCTACTGTGGCAAAATAACGAATGTTACGCATGCGCCCACCCGACTTACGATAGAGGTAGGGGATGAGGCTCGTACTCTAATCCTAACATAACACAAAACATTTACATATTAAGTCTAGATGTTTCAAAGGGGATGCAAATATTCTCATACAAACAATTAAACCTCTCTGTAATATCAGTTTAGAATAAAACTCCAAGACTAGCTAAAGATTGAATGGTGTGCGATTGTAGAGACATATTTATTTACACTCTTAGAGCGATGACTTATTCTTTGAGAACAATAGACTTTACTTGAAACTTATCACCGGTGTAGATATCGTCTATACACCTGTACTTTCTCTTCCATTTCGTTTCCAATCGGAGTGTTTACGTATATTTTTACAACATATAATTAAATGTAAGAAAGTGTGTATACAAATACATAAAGAAGATTATCGATTGCTTTTAGATGGCTACCAGCATCAGGCGGCAGGCGTCCATACAGGCTGGTATTGTTATAAACCACGACTCTGACATTGCTATTTCATATTAATTAACAATAAATGTCTAACCAAGGTCCCTTTCAACGAGGTAAAGTGATTCAGTATTAATTATATTTGTATGGACAATAGAATAAACATAGAAAATCGCGGTGTACTAAAATGTAGAACAGATCCTTAACTTTCCAAAAACCAGTCTAACCAAAATATTAGAATGAAAAATAATCGAAATGTCTATTATATACTCAGCAGTTTTGTTTTGTTTCTATTGACGTCTACACCATGTCTTAAGATGTATACTACTTGGTACGTTTTCCTTGGTCATACTCAACAATGTTTGCTAGATTGACCGCTGTATAAAACAATACACAAAATCAGTAAAGCATTATTTTTCTACGCAGCAATCATAAACATAAAGAGATATGATTTAAATGTAATAATTGAGATTTCATACAATTCTGTTTTACATATATAAAGTCTTTCGACTATTATCAGAATTATGAGACATGTTCAGGTAGGCGTGGGTTATCGGGTAGGAAGACAGTATTTCAATAAAATAACTGTTGCTATAATCACTTCACTTATAATTCTTGATATTACAATAACTATTTTCACAATTTAATTATGAATTGTTAAGATTAGGATAGATTAGAACTTTAACGTCCACCGAGCACGTGGTTGCGTGCGCGCTCCTCGACGGTACGACACCAAGAGACACTTTTTACAATATGGCCGCCTCGCCAGTGCTCGGTGTTCGCTATGGGCTTTGACATGTGACATGTGACCTCTGACAGTGACGTTTAGCATATTATAAAATGTCATCAGATATACTGAGTAGCGGATGCGCCGACACGGCCAATCCTGACAGTCGCACGACCTCGTGCGTGCTGTGTCGTGCATCTACATGCTAGGACGTCTACCTGTTCCAACAGAAAAATGGGTATACACATTAACATACGCTCGACTATTCCTGACCAGACTAAGATTTAGTGTCATTGCCAGGTAATTTGGATCGGGCGTGCTGGGCCCTTGCATCCAGGTATTCGACTGTGGTCCAGGTGTGCTAGGCCTCTTTGACCCTTACTCTTAGTGTGGTCCGGGCGTTCGAGGCCCTTTCAACCAACCGCCAAAGTATGGCCCGGGCGTACGAGGCCCCTTCAACCAACTACCAAAGCGTGGCCCGGGCGTACGAGGCCCCTTCAACCAACTACCAAAGCGTGGCCCGGGCGTACGAGGCCCCTTCAACCAGCTTTACTAAGTGCCAAAGCGTGGCCCGGGCGTACAAGGGCCCCTTCAACCAGCTTTACATTACTAACTGTCAAAGCGTGGCCCGGGCGTTCAAGGCCCTTTCAACCAGCTTTTACTCTACAATTTTAAAATAGACATGCCTTTTCGTACAAATCAAAATCATTCACTTCGGTGCACTTGAGCTTCTCCCACGACTATGTGAAAATCTTCTTCCGAAGCCGAGAGCGTACCAGAACCGGCAGTGAGAGTATTTTCACTGGCACTGGACGCTGTTTCGGTTTCGGTGTCCGAGGACTCTATTAAGTCAGTGCTATTTTCATCGATCGCCGACACGTCATCCTCCTCATTAATCAATGTTGTTGATATCTCTAACAAGCCCTCGAAACCCCTAGGTACCTCACGCAAGTTTTCATGAGAGTACTTATAGACTCTGCTAGATCTATTAGCACTTTTTAATTCGTAGCGATCGTTGTCTAAGATCTTAGTTATAATGAATGGTCCCTTAAACTTTCTAGATAACTTAGTCTGATTACGCTCGCTACACTTGATGAAAACATAATCACCTAGTTTAAACGGTTTTATCCTAGCCTTGCCCCTATTAAAAAGTTTTTCTTGAGAGCTAGCTGCCTTGAGGATATTTGCAGAAGCTTGATTTCTTACGGATTCTAAATCAGCTCGAGAGGGGGTGCTGACATTGGCAGCTATTTGGGACATTCCAAGGGATTGGGCGCGTATGCCAAACATGAGTTCTGTTGGTGTGAAACCGGTGACCCTAGATCTAGTACTATTAAGTGCTAGTTGTACCTCATCTAGCTCGTCTCTCCAAACTTTATTGGTGTCATTTTCAACGATAGTTAGAAGGTTTTTCAATGTTGTTAACTTCCTTGCGCAAAGAGAATGTAATTTTGTCACTATCTAAACGTACATGGAAACCGTTATCTAGTAGGTCCATACCTATAATTACTGGTTCTGTAATTGAGTTATCAGGCACAACATGAAACAAAATCGACACTGTGATGTTTTGAATTTTAACACAGCTCAAAATTTGCGATTTACATTTTACGTTTTCTTTGTCAATGCCTGTAAAGTAAACTAAATCAAAGCGCATAGTACCCGGGAACTTGTGGGTAAAACTAAAAGTTACAAGTGATCAAGCTGATCCACTATCAAAGAGAAAAGGAACGAGCTCACCAGATGATGTGGTCAGGTTACTCCTTGTCAATTTGATTTCGCAAACGTTGACCTCCTTGACGGCAGCCGCCGCTCCCCACCGCCTCTTTTTCGGTCTGGGCACGACGATGCAACGTGTCCTGGTTGTCCACACACGTAACAGGTGACACGGTTCTTATCGTAACTTTTTGGTGTTGGGGTTCTATTCGCAGCCATTACTTGAGATGATAGCTCGTCCTGTCGCTTACGGCAATCCATTGATTTGTGGCCTGGTTTGCCACAACGATGGCAAGTGCCGTTGAAGCGATTCTCCGTGTAGCGAGGTTTTTTTTTTTTGCGTCACCATCGTATCCCTCGCTGCTTTCATATCTTCGTTTATGAGAAATTCCATTTAGGATACGTAGCAGTTGGGCTCTTGTTACCGCATTATGTGAGTGCAATTCTCTTCGAATTGTGCTATCCTTTTGGCACAAGACCGATGCAACAAATCCCGTCAATATGTCTTCGGACATTTCTGTCCGCGGTATGCGCTCTATGAGACTCCACAGGCGCATAGCGGCATTGCTAGCAGTTTCTTTTGCTTCTATGTCAGCATCAGCATCATCAGGATCAAACCGTATCAATCGCGCAGTTGCGTTGAAATTTGACGTTTGCGATTGAGCGGTTGCTAAGAGACGAGATAACAAAGTTTTCATATCTTGCAATAGGTTAAGCTTTGGCGGGGCTGCTACACTGTCTCCGTTATTTTCTTCAGGTCTTTGCCCTTCGAATCCCACTTCTGATAAAGTCTTTCGACTATTATCAGAATTATGAGACATGTTCAGGTAGGCGTGGGTTATCGGGTAGGAAGACAGTATTTCAATAAAATAACTGTTGCTATAATCACTTCACTTATAATTCTTGATATTACAATAACTATTTTCACAATTTAATTATGAATTGTTAAGATTAGGATAGATTAGAACTTTAACGTCCACCGAGCACGTGGTTGCGTGCGCGCTCCTCGACGGTACGACACCAAGAGACACTTTTTACAATATGGCCGCCTCGCCAGTGCTCGGTGTTCGCTATGGGCTTTGACATGTGACATGTGACCTCTGACAGTGACGTTTAGCATATTATAAAATGTCATCAGATATACTGAGTAGCGGATGCGCCGACATATACATACATATAATACCTTTGAAGCACTAAAGACAGTTTGCATTGGTACTCGCATCTTAATTATAAAGATAACATGGTCACCCAAAGGTTGACTGGTAGAAAATGCCTATGGCATTAAGTCCGCCTCTGTACATTTGTGTGCTTAAAGTATTAAATAAATAAATAAATAAACATGTTCTTTTTGAGGTCTTATTTTCTATTAATATATGAAGAAATAAAATAAATAATCACAGGGCATCGAAAATGATGATTGATGATGTCATTATACTGGTGTGTCGGGCTATACGACCTGCACTCTTACTGCAGGATAGGCCATGGTGTCCAACGCAATCGACTGCTTCACCGCATTGACAACGATGTGGAGCTCCGCAAGGAGCGCCCAGACACAGACATGTAGCGAGCCGGAAGGTAGTGCTACCTAGCATGGTGCCAATGTTAGGTGACGGTAAAGCCTGAAGCCAAAGGCCCGACTCCCACGTACCCACAGCTAGCAAGCGGGCACGCTCAGCAGTATTGGTGGACGTTTTAATAAGATTATTCCATACCAAACTGCAGAGCGGCTCATCTCACTGTCTCTGGGAATATGGGGTGAACCCATATTCCCTATCTGTATCCGGGCAAGCCACTTTCCAGGCGTTCACCGCATCGGACAAGTACTTCAGAGAAAACCAAGGATGGGGCTAAAATTTGATTAGTTAACTAATACTGGTAATTTTATGGATGCCGAGGCCACCAAAATGGATAGGTAGTGTGGCTTGTATACACGCTCGGTCGTCCAAGGCCACATTTAAAATGGACGTTAGTGAAGTGCGAATAGTTTCATCAATTTTTTACAAGAGGTGTGTCTGCTTCCATAAAGGGGAAGAGCGTAGAACATACATACAATTTGGACCAAAACAACAGTATCTAATAAGGGTAAAAGTGGAATGTAAGTTAATTTTTGAAAGTCTGTCCGAAATATCGTTGAAATTTTTAACTTTATTGTCAATGAAAGATGGAAAGCACCTAGGAGGTGTAGTGAGCTTATTTTAAACTTACTTTCTTGAATGAAATATTGAGCCTTGAAATATTGTAGTTAAATTGTTTTAAATGAGAACCTCTTGGAAGATCAAATGATTATGACACCATTATTGCAATAAACTTTCAGATGGATAGATTGGTTGGGCTTCCTTTAAGGCTTCTGCCTTAAAAGCAGCCCAACCAATAAATAGATTCCCGGTACCAGGGTCCGATGAACATAAGGATGTTATATTTCATCCACCCCTGTTGTGCACTCTTGTGTGCGTGCTGGGGGATATCCATTTTGAGTGAATTAGCAGTATTAGGGGAAATGCAACAATTTTTGATTCTCTGTTCAACCTCTTGTATGGGGACGATCTATTGTGCGCCGCGGCGCCGTTTACTTTGTCTGCTTACTACGTAAATAAAATGAGATTCTTATGGCAAATATGTTGCCAAAGATCGGCAACACCCATAGTCGCTTCATGTTTACACCACTCAGCATTCAGTTAATTAAACATACTTTTTATCGTTTTAAGGTAGTCTTTAGTCTTTAGAAAATAACAAATGCATCAAAAAAAGGATTTTTAAGTAACAGGAAACATGTACGAACTAGGCAAGATATAAAAGTAACAAATAAAGTGTTCGTATTTTTATGAGGCGAACTCCTTCTCGATTATGTTCTCCTGGTACTTGTTTTGCTCACGTTGTATGGCATTCATAATAATGGGGGACGCTCATGCCGGCTGAAAAGGCTGAAAACGCAAAGTATGATTAAGGATTGGTATGTACATTTTTGATGTCTATGTATATACTGATACAATACTTTTATGGTTGACGACTTTTTCCATCAAGCCGTTACTTACAGAGTATTGCAATACTGCTTTCGATATTGCATGAAAAAAGATAGTAACATAATCGATGATTTTGTATGTATATTCCACACCACTCCAGTGACGTTATTTGGTTGCGTAAAAAACTCGGCCAAATGGTAGTTAGTCACCGAGAGGCAATAACCTTAGTTCGTTATTATCTACAGAAATCAAATTAGTAGGGTAGTCGGTATGTACCGACTACCCTACTAATTTGATTTTTGTGAAGTGGAGTTTTAAAGATAATAACTTTTTGTACAGTGAAATTAGGTCAAAATATCTGGTTTAATAATAATAATAAATAATAATAATAATAAATCATTTTATTGTCAGGCAACTGAGGCCCATAGATAAAATACACAAAATAATGTTATACATTAATGCACTAATACATATCAAAAACATAATTAAAAACTAATTGTTACATACACAAGCTCTGCTTAGCTTGGGGCTAGATGATGCTGTGTGGATTGTCCAGCAATATTTATTATAAAAAAAAAAAAAATTGACACGTAAAGTCGGCGTCGTGTGTCGCGCGGTGTCGGGTATCCGGCCTCGGAATCGCCGGAACACTACACCTCTCGGCCAAAATTCCTCCTTCATGAAAGTCGATAGATGTTGAGTTGGCACCCTCACCACGAAGGAATTGAAACTCACGCCGTGGTGAGATTCCAACCGCTCGACCCTCAGAGTGAACTTGGTCTTGATGCTGATATACTCTACAATCTCCGCGACCTTTGTAGAGTGATGCAAACGGGACACATACAGTGGCGTCACTGGTACAGCAGGATGCAGCAGGAAGTTCGCTCGGTGCAGAACCGCACTGGTTGCGACAAGCTGGCTTCCTCTTTTTCCTCTGCACCTTGATAAAGCCATCTTTATCGCACGTATTTTATTCGGTTTTACGCTGTGCCAGATCCTTGCAGGTAGTATCACAGCGCCTCTGCTTACCCCCTTTAACTTCATGCCGCTTGACTTGCGACACAGCCGGTTTGTTTGAAGCCACTATTGCCGCGTAGGCACGTTTAGGGGTCAACGCACCTACGCATGTCGTCACCTCAGCTGGTGTTGAGGCGGGGACGGCGGCGACGATAAACTGTGATAATGATACAAAACTGAAGGACTTTTGTGCAAAGTATTGTTTTTATATTTATAGGATATTAGAAAGTTCTCATCGCAAGGAACAAGTATTCAAAAGTAATTATAGTGAGAGGTTAGAGTCAGAAATGATTTAGTGCGCGTTGGTTGGTGGTGGAAAAAGTCGACGAATTAGATTCCAGCATATCTACATTAATTGTGTTTCCATCTCCAGAGATAGCATCTATTGGCACATAGACCGCAGTAAGTCTTAGAAAACTTTTCACTTAATTAAGCCCCAAGCAAAAAAAGAAACGTGTAGAACATACTGTGACAGGTAAAGTTTCAGGCGAATTTTCACATGCATATGTTTCAAAGTTTAAAGCAAAATTAGATTATTTTCTTAAGAATCCACAATAAGTGCAGAAAGTGAAAAAAAATACTTGGTTTGCACCGGATGATGATTACTTTAGGCTTATTTTTGTCACTTAAATTGACGAAATGAAAAGCACCCAACAAGTAATTAGTGTTTACATATTTCCCTCCTACTACGCACTACAAAATGAAAATCTAAATTGCTATCCATCTGTAACTGATACAACAGCTAGAGTAGAATTGCAGGCTCTTTTGGACATTACTGTGAAGAGATTAATTTAATCAACCCCAATTGATGAGACGTATAACGTTATGATACTAATAAGTAAATGGGGTTGTGACGGCGCTTCTAATCAAGCCAACTATACGCAAAAATTGCATTTAGAAACCACAGAAGAGACTGATTATGATGATTCGAGTGTTTTTATGGGTAGTTTGATGCCTGTCAAATTGGTTTCTGATGATTAACTTGTTTGGGAAAATGACACTCCTAACTCTGCTCTTTGCATTGCACTTTCCTATTTGTTAAAGAGAACAAATATCAAGGCAGAGAGAGATAATTTAGTGAAGACAGAGATTGGAGGATTGAAAATCTCACACGACTTAATGTTAACGATGATAGATGTTAAAGCGACAGCTATTCTCTGCGAAATATAATACCTTGATATTGACAAAGAAAGTTGATGTCGGCCTATATAAAAATGGTCTATCGTCGGTACATATTTGGATTTTCAAGGAATGCTTTCTTCAAATATCATATAGATTACATTTGAGACCTGGATTGTTAAGGGTGACAGCAAGGATATTATGCAAAGCAGAAATAAAGATATTCAGGAATCGTTCAAATCCCAAACAGGACTTTTAATTTATGTCGAAAAACAAAAATTACAAAAAGAAAGAAAGATACCCCTAGAAGATTTTTTGAAACCTCCGAAATTGCGGATTCAATCAGAGTAGTCGATAAGAATTTGAGAAAACGTTTTAAAACCATACTCGAGGCAATTTCTTACATAACTATACCGAGGCAACCATGAAATTGTATATTCATTTGTATTATTGGTATTGCATGCTTGCAAGTAAGTGTACATAAAGTTCTTGCTCACAGAGCAGATATAATTAAGAATTTGCGTATAGTGCTACTTGGAAAATTATCTGAAATACTGCTGTAGCTCGAAATAAGGATTTCAGGAGAACATCATTCCAGAAAATTTTGTAGTATGCTACCAATGAAGATGTAATAAATTATTTATTTATTAGTCTTCACCCACTTACGCGACTTACGACAAGCGAAAGTAAAACAACAAAATTCCGACGGTTCCCGCCGTAAAGTTAGGAGAGGCACTCGCCAGCAATATAGACGACGTAGGAGGGTGGGCCCCATACTCAACTACCACCTCATACTACAAAGTACCCTTGAATGAAATATCGGCCGCCATTCAAGTTACGGGATTACTCCTCTGCGTTTATTCTCTCCTGGTACAAGCTAGCTATTTGGCATAAACTCCAACTTAGCGACGCGATCATCATAGGAAAACTGGACTACTACTACCTAATAACATCGAGTATTCGAATCTAAACTCGAATCACGTTATTGAAAGGTAAATAAGGTCACTCGGCTATCAGGGTTATTCATGATAGGAGCTAAATTGCAAAACTATATTACTCGTACTAGTACAATATCGTGTGTAGCGCAAAATCCACTCTACTCGTGCAAATGGTAGTAAAATAATTTATTATACTACGGGGCAGCTACGAGTACCTATGCTGTCTCAGGTTCAGATTGTCCAAACCATTGAAACACGCGGACCCGAGAATAATAACCCCGACGAACATATTTTGCATGTGAATGGCGGCGCTACTTGTTAAGGAAAACGGTCCAATCCATTTTGCCACATGTATTGAAAGTGTGCATAAAGCTCCTGTACATTTATGACGTGCTAGTACTCTGGCACAAGCTAAAACAGTCGCTACGCCGCCTCAAAAACAATCCGATCATCCGGGCACCGCTCCAGTTTTGCTTGCTGTCTTAAAATAAATATAATTGGTAGAAATAGGAAACCTTAAACAAGACAGTATAGTATATTTATAACTTTTTGTATTCTGTACCTATTTCTCACATATAATGTATCTATATGGCGTTAAAAAATGCATATGTAATATGTTATATCACATGAAGTACCTTTTAAAAATCGTTATTGTCGTTGCGTAACCCCGATACTAAGACGAAAGACAGAAAACCATTTAAAAAAAACAAGGTTTTTTATTTTCAAATTTATACGAAAGGCTTTATTCATATGTCGGAGGGTGTTAGTTTAAACTTAACTTATATCTTTAATTATGACTTTTGTCGAAAACATACCCCAATTTTGCCGATATCGCGTGGATACTATGATAGAAACCATCAAACGTTGGTGATTATCAGTTATTGTTTTTTTAGGACAATGACGATCTGGAAAATAGAAAGCATTTCACAACAGCTCAACCAAAATGGAGTAGGATATCAAAACACATCAAAAGTGCGCATCAAGTACATTTTTAGGGATAAAAATATTCAATTAATATTTACCAAATCTAGTCTTCGAGACTGAATTGTTACTTTAATTTCTACGAGTATGTTTAAGTTAAAAACTTAACTTAATATTTAGTAACAATCCAGAAAAATTACGTTTTTTTCAAAATGTGGGAAATATGGTTCACGGGGTGCGTAATAGGTAAATTTCGCCCGTCACTGAGGATCAGGAGAACCTGCGAAAATTATCGTGTTTATTGGAAAGAGGTGATGATCAGTTGACATAAGGCTATTGAAACTTAAATCAATAACAAACCGACCCACTACAAAGCGAGAAATAAAAAAAATACAAAAAAAAACAACCAACTTCACTCAACCCAGCGCTATGCTGTGGGCCCACATAGCTTAGCATCATGCTGAGTTGGATACGTCTTGCCACCCACAGTCACTTCTTGCTATTACCGACAGTTGTCTGTGTTATACTTATATATAATAAATAACTAACTATATTAATTGTAAAGGTGTGAGGATGTGGTATATGAGCGAAAGAGGCATGGAGCGCTGTGAACGATGACGAAATATATAAAAATCGGTGAAGCCGTTTTGGAAGAGCACGGCAACTAACATTGTGACACGAGAACTTAATATATAGAAGAAGAAGAAGAAGAGAGAAGAATAAGAAGATAAAATAATAATAATACCAGCCTGTTACTGTCCTACGGCAAGGCAATAGCGCCTTCTAGTATAGAGAAGGCACGAGCATTAATTACCAGTATATATATTATATATGTTATTATTTGTGATTTATCTATACTAACATACTCGTAATTTAAGCAAGATTGGTTTATTAACACTATCAATAGAATTAGCTCTTTTTTACGTTTGTTTTTGACGTGCCTATTAAAATCTCTTCTGTAGAAAATATTTATTTTTTTATCTTTCTTTCGTACTATAAAAAGTCTTGTCCGCTTGGCTTGGGCCAAGCGACCTTGTGTTATGGGTACTAGATGACTGATATATTACTGTCTTAATACAATACATTACATAGATAAATATTTTTTATTATACATAGTAAATACCCAGAACACTCGGAACAAATGCTTGTAGATCCTACAAACATTTGTCCCAAGGCGGGAATAGAACCCGCAACCTCCTGCGTTGCAGGCGGACCTTCGCCCGCCGCGCCACATAGGTCGTCAGATAATAAAAAAAAAATGTTACCTCGGGAGATGAAGATAGCACCGAGGACCATGTCGCGTATATGTAAAATGACTTAGGACTTGCAGCCTTTAACAGACGCATTGGTCATTTAAATCTGATAATTTAAAAAATAATAGTGTGGTAAAATCGAAACAACTACTGAAGCGGTACGCAAAGGGAGGTCACAGAAAAATTTTGTTTACGCATGAGAAAATCTTTACAATTGAGCAACGTTTTAACAAACAAAATGACCGTATTTATGCGCAAAGCTCTAAGGAAGCTTCCCAATTAGTCGACAGAATACAACGTGGGCATAATCCATCTTTAGTGATGGTTCGGTGGGGTGTTAGCTATGAGGGAGTGACTGAGCTATATTTTTGTGAAAAAGGTATCAAAACATCGGCACAAGTGTATCAAGATACCATTCTTGAGAAGGTAGTTAAGCCCCTTAACAACACCATGTCCAATAACCAAGTATGGTCCTTCCAACAAGACTCGGCGCTGGTTCATAAAGCTCGGTCCCCGCAGTCTTGGTTGGAAGTGAACGTTTTGGACTTCATCAGAGCTGAAGACTGGCCGTCGTCTAGTCCCGATCTTAATCCGCTGGATTTCGATTTATGGTCAGTTTTAGAGAGTATGGCTTGCTTTAAACGCCATGATAATTTGGAGTCTCTAAACAATCCATACGATTGGCAGTGAAGAACTTTCCCATGGAAAGAGTGCGTGCTTCTATTGATAACTGGCCTCAACGTTTAAAGGATTTTCTGGCCTCAACGTTTTCCTTTGAACTTCGTAATGATTTTGAGCTGGCAGTTATACATTTATAAATATTTATATATGGATTTTTTATATATTAATAAATCAATCACCAAGTCATGGAGTTGCGGATATCGGCCCCTCAAACAATACAATATACATTTACTCGTATAACGTTTGTACTCAAGAAGTCTATAAATTTAACATAAAAAAAATTGATGACGAAGAATCCAAATCGAGAATCCAAAGCAGGCTTTAAGCCGGCTTTGGATCATATTGTTGCTATTATGTTTAAACTTATCAAAACCAATGAATCTACTGATGATGTTCAGTATTTTATAAAGGAATATTTTCTTAATATAACCCACCGCATTCATGTGATATTTTAATAGTTATTTGCTAAACTACTGCCAACAATTCTCTCAAAAGCACAGTATATTGCGTCGCTCCTCGATTTTATTCAAAATACTTACACATTGAGGGAGATTTTCTACTTAACCTTGGTAACTTTGTATTGGTATTTAAGTAACAACTGCTTTCTCTAATTTTTTTTCATAACTTTTCAGTCACAATTCATTAAAAATCTACCAAAGATCATTCAAAACCGTATTCGAATAAAGCAAAACTTGTTTGACACTTCAAACATTATTCCATGTCCTTATTAAACCATGCAATAGTAGACCCTACGTCTATTAACAAAGAGTACAGACTGGTATAACGATCTAAAGGTAGGTAAGCAACTGCGGACTAATTTCAACCTGCTGACGCTTCATGAACTCCTAGTACCGAGCATCGTGTTCGTATAAACTTCACCGTCTCTGACTCGGGCGCTTTGAGAAACAATCCACGTGCGTCGAGAACACGTGGTGGCATGACGCTTATTGACACACTAATAATTGTATAAATTATGTATTTACTCCGTGGTTAAATGAGTTGACGATTAATTTAAGAAAGAAAATGATGTGTATGTAGAAACTTATATTTTCTGTTTATCTGATCTAATCCTTTTATTATTATTATTATGACTTTCAACTGTGGGTTTTATTATTTTACTGTGAAAAGCTTAAAGGTTATGCATGTTAAAATAATACATCGAACTTTATAGATTATGAATAACACAAGAATAATGTTCGTGCGCTTTTTGGTTGCGAGTAACAACAACAGTAATAACCGGCAATCAATATTTTATATGTTCGTGCATAATTGCGCTTACAACTAAAGATACATTCAGTCAAAAAAGTATCGGGTATGGATGATCTGTTTATGGTTCCTGATCCTGACTGTTATTTGATTCAAAAACAAACAATCAATCAAATTGCCAAGTTTAATGACTGACTTGTTTTCCGCAACTTGAGTTAACTTAATTAGAATCCAAAGCTAGCCTCCGCTACTCAGCGGCGCAGTATTTATTTCCCCTACTTTCTATGATTTAAATCAGAATTACGATAGAAGCGAACGCTAATAGTAATTGAAAACTATCGAAAAACATTCAGTGCTTAGTCACGGCCTACTTTTATGTTAACTGTCTTAGCGATTATGTCATACGTTGTTAGATATTTGCAAAAGAACTGGAAAATTATCCTGAATAAGCGCCACTTTGCCCTGCCGTTTCTTGTAAGCATCACAAACATGGCTGTAATGAAGTAGTGTTACAAAATAATGTTTACTGAAAGTTATTCGCATTTCATAACGCAACTTTGACATGTTTACATAGCATACATTTCTGTTTTAATTCGCCAAAAATCAGATAAACACTATATAACCAAGAATATGGTATCAAGCCTCTATCGGTTATGCGTTCCAAGTATTTTAGAGGCTGCGATATTGATCCTTTTGCATCATTTGGCTCGTAGCACGTGGTTCCTGTTTCAATCAGAGTATTAATTAGAATTGATACGTAAACATAATTGAAATAAAGAACAATAATAATAACATTAGGTATAGTGGTTATTTCAAAATATGTATAAAATGATATTGTACAACTCATTGTAATTAGTATTTCCTTATCTTTATGAGTCTTATTACTTATTGCTTCTTTAACTTACTGTCGTCATATTAAATTTAATATTTTAATAACAACGTAACAAATAAAAATTATAATTCATTTATTTCACTAGGCAGTAAATCAGCACAAAAATAACACAGCACCGTCACCCAAAACTGCGGTCCATAGTGTTTTGCTAGGAAGGTGCGGGATCCCTTGAATGCATCTTTAACTGACATGAGAACAATAAAGTATCTTCTTTATAATTGAAAAACCATGGCTAATTATATTCCAGACAGAAACTGCAGTACGCCACCTGCTACGATCCGTACACATTGGTTTTGCTTCGTTAACGTTCATAAGATAAACAATAAAGTTTTTTAAACTATTCTGACTCCAATTTCCCATGATGAGCACACACACAAGCGCAACTAACTAGAATGGCGCAACAGTATGCTAAATTACGAGTAAAATACAGCAATCGTGTGATACACACGTACGTGCGTCCGAGTGTTACTTTTCCCCACTATACTGCTATCGCATACACTCTTGCAAATTTTGTATCTGTAAACACGCCCACAGATGAATATAACAGGGGTAGAAAGGGTATAACAAACGAACTCCTTCTTGTTTCTGGGCTCCTGGTACAAAAAATCTGGTTATTCGTCCAAGTTGCCAAGCAGACAAGCTGCAAAAAGTTTCTTGCAATAAAGGTTGTCAAGTTTATTGTTGCGACAATAATAAATACTTATGTCAGCTAATAGAAGTCTCATAATGAATGCAATTGATATACAGGGCTCAATATTTACATTAAAAAAATAAGAGTTCACTTGCATCTTACCATCTAATCTTGTGCATAAAAACTTTAAAAACGTTCATAATAGCCTAAATTATGTTCAGCTTCAAGGTAACACGACATTAATTGTCTTTTAGGCGATACGAAGTTCGCCAAGACTTATGACAGACATTAATTAGGATTTTATGAAAGTAATACAATGAGTACAAAATAAATTAAAGGTCAGTCATTTATTGTGATAATGCGGAAAGAAAATAAAAATACATAAATCAAGTAGTTCAACCGCGTGTCAGTAAGACATGATTGAATTAAACTATGACATGTGACGGAGGCAAGACGAATTGGGAATTGAATTCGTTCAATCTCAAAGGGCATATCCATGGTGATCTTTGGAATCCTCGGAACGAGTAAATTTTCATTGAGTATTATCGCATGAATCACATTACTCACCAGTTTTATTATCACTAAGCACGTTCCATTGCATTGTTGCGATACGATAGTTTTTAATTCCTGACAGATTGCATCCGCGTCATGAATCATCACATACACAGACAGCCAAACCCTAAATGGCAACTACAAACAAACAAAACTATATATAGGCCGTGTTTGTCCCGTGCGTGAATCGAACCCACGACACGCAGCGCAGCAGCCAATCGCTCAACCACTGCGCTAACCGTGTCGTCAATGCTGTATTAGTTTAAAAGTAAAGATAATTAGGATAATGAATATGAGCTGCTGTTGAAAGTAATATTAATAGTTAGTTTACAACTTTATTGTTGTGGCTCGTAGCAAATTTGCTACAACCGCGTAGCAACTTGCTACAGCGGCGCAGTGAGAACCTAACTACGTACCTTATTTGTTTTACTTTCTATAACTCTCACTATGCCAACATAGAAAACCTTTATGGTCAGGGGTAGATAGTTTATTATGTATAGATTTTGGTAAAATTGGAGCTGATCACCATAAGAGGAATTTGGATATCTGAATATCAAGTTGGAAAAACACACCTTTCACACTTAATCCGGTGAAACGATTTATAATAATATGAAGTTTGGTTTGGAGATAGATGAGACCCTGGTAAGGGTCATAGGACATGACATAGGACTGTTTTCACCCGCATTTTCGTCTGCATTCGCGACAACAGACATTCATTCAGGCGGTAGAAGTCGATAGCAAAAGCTAGTTCATAAATTGTGTGAAACAACCACATGAACTCAGGTGTACTGGCAGTTTCGAGTGCAAGCAAGTACAGGTCGCTGAAATAATTTGTTAGATGCACCCCGAAGTCGAGTTTGTGCCGGTCAAGGTACTAATTCCATGCCGAACCTTTTGCCACTAACCGGTGCCAAGCAGCCGAGCCATATGCTTGAACAAAACCAGTAAAATCTACGTGTAAACCACTGCCTACCCCCCACCGAAAATACAGGCGTGATAGCATGGTTAGGTACGATACGTGCGTTAATAGTGCTTACTTACTTAGTCACACACATCCACATTTCAACGAAACTGGGTCAACCCGCAACTCCAGTTGCAAGCAAGTGTGTGCATAGTGTAGGTATGTGGAACCTGTTTGAATGTCTGTATCGGAGTGAGATTATAGACTTCCTAGTGTTCATTTTTTCCTAGTACAATTTATGCAACGTATGCATTTTCTGCTCTTGCACCTTTGTAGATCTGCTGCTTACACTGAAAGCTCACAATGCAGTGTAGCCATCCATAAACCCATGATCTTATAGCATCATAATAATTATGTTTTGCGTTTTTAAGATTTTAACTTTATTTGTGCTGTTGGACTTTTTGCAAAATTTCATGATTCTAGGTCAACGGCAAGCAACCCGAGGTTTTCAATTATTTGTTCGTATCAAAATATGTAATGTTTCAAATGGCCATATTTTTTATTGCGTTGACTTGGAAGCTTCATTTTTTAGTGATTTAAGAGACCGTCGACGTACTAGGTATTAATTTCAACTTCTTTATTGTTGCGCCAATCAAATAATTTCTTCCTGTATCGTGGGTGCGGAAATGCGTAGTTTGTTATTTCGGTGTTGTAGTTGTACATCAATAAAAGACTCGGTACAAATAACGCTGTTATTTTTCCACAAAATCCCAAGTGGCCAGGCTAGAACAGAATCATGTGGATGGTGTAGGTACCTTACTACAAGTATGTGCCCAACACAGTTCTCGGAATGACCATGACACGTTCGCGATGAACGAATACTAACTGGGATGGGTTTATCATTAATCACAGCAGTAATAATGTGTTAAAGGATTTTTATATTTTAATAGCTACTAACCAAAACAAAACACGAAAAATACTCTTGTATTCATGCGGAACGACAAACGACCATTTTCTTTTTGTTACTTTTCCCTACATAAGAAGTGTTTTGTTGATATTTTCATACTTAGCACTAGAAAAAATAAAAAAAAATAAGATGTAACAACCAAAGTAACATCACACAGACAAAGTTAAGTGATCTTTCTTACTTTAGTCAATTAGGTGGAAGAAAAGCTGGGGGGGAGTGGTAATTTAACAAACCTTTCTACAAGCAAATTGTAAGTTACGCTTACGATGAGTATTTCTAAGAAAATATCATATGTGTAATAATCAGTAGTATAGATTGCATTTCATTTTTTTTATTTATTCTTATTGCTATATTTAAATTTATTAATAAGGAATAATTAATTATTTGACCATAAAATATTTTCATCTCTTACTGGTATGATAAGATAGTACCTACTCGTACATCGAAAGACGTAATTTATTCAACAATTGTTTTAAGCACTCAACTAACATCAACGGCGTGTAAAGCAGACGATATTTTCTCAGTTGACGTTCAAAAAGTGCTGATTCTCATCCTAATATGAATAAATGAATTTTGATTTTGATTCCATCACATATCTGCAATAGCTAAAACTTATTGCGCTTATTATTGGTAATGAGATATATAAAATAATGAAATACTCGAAATTAATTTGCAAAATTTGTTCTTATTGCAGTTATTGTGAGTAATATTACAAAGTACTACAAGGTGACCTTGTCATAACTAAACTTGTGTTATTTAGGTACATTGCAAGCGATGTTGCGTTGATTAGTTAAAATACCGGATATCTATAATATAAAAATGAATCGCAAAATGTGTTGGTAAGCGCATAACTCAACAATGCCTGGACCAATTTGGCCAATTCTTTTTTCTTAATGTTCGTTGAAGTTCAAAGATGGTTTTTACAGCGAGAAAAATTCGAAAAATTGCTTGAAAAACCCTAAAAACAGCCCTTTTCTTTTTCCCATACAAACGTTTTCTAACTAAAACAAGCTTTATTGCTATTGCATAAAGTTCATATTGAATTACAAGCACTCACTGTCTACATGCTTCCCATCAAACCCAATTGATTTGTGGATCAATTACAAAGATAATATGTGTGATGATATTTTGTATCAAATACGAAATAGAATGGGAAATCCTTATATACAAATCAGTGAAGAAATTTACAACGAAGCATTGATTTCAATTGATGATGTCAAACAAACTATTAATTCAATTAGGCCTGGCCGCGCCCAATCGTCCAATGCATGATGCTTTTAACTAAGAGTTGAATCGAGAAAAAATGTATGATCTCAACACTTTGAAAAAATGAATTCAAACGAATCTTCCACTGTTGAATGAACAACAGAAGTATGTACCTATTTGATAATCTTATGAAAGTAATAAATGATGAAACTGGAGGGATTTAGTTCTTAGATGCACCTGGTGGTACAGGAAAAACTTTTTGATTTCATTAATATAAGCAACGATTCGCTCACAAAATAAAATTGCACTTTCACTCGCTTCGGTCGAACAGCCCATTCAGCATTAAAATTGCCATTAAATATGCAAAGCAATGAAACTCCGACCTGTAACATTTCTAAAAACTCTGCAATGGCAAAGGTCTTCAAGCAATGTAAATTAATTATTTGGGATGAATGCACGATGGCACATAAAAAATCTTTGGAGGCTTTAGACAGAACATTAAAAGATATACGGAGCAATCATAACCAATTTGGTGGTGCAATGATTTTATTAGCAGGAGATTTTCGTCAAACATGTGTTTGTGGTATTAATCTGGAAAACCCATGTTTCTCACATGGTAAATTGTATGTTGCCTGTTCCCGTGTTGGAAAACCATCAGATTTGTTTGTCTACGCGCCAGATAATCAAACAAAAAACATCGTATATCACAAAGCACTACATTAAAAATAAAACTGATTTTTGTTAATAATTATGATTCACATGATTAATAATAATGAGATTACTTATTTTTAAATGCTTATATATGTTTTATTAATTAATATTTCTTATTTACAACGCCCTATCACCAGGGTGACGGTTCTGTTCAGGAGAATTTTTTGCCCCGACTCTAAAATATGTAGGAAAAAAAAAGTCACATTACAAATCATTTTGACAGGATTTTATTGCAATTTAATTAGGCAGTACGAAGTCTGCCGGGGCAGCTAGTATATCATAAATGTTATCTAGGGATACTATGGCACTAAGCCAGCGCGCAGCGGCCATATTGGTTTGGAAACGCAGTAGATTTATTTCCAATAATTATCGGTTAGATTTGGTCTTAGTGTGTCATAATGAACGCATTGCTTGATTATAAAGTGATGTGCAGTGTTCTTGTTCCATACCTATCAGAAACTTAAACATATTTTGTCATAGAGGGTATACATTGGTATCCGTTTATAAAGTAAAGTGTTATTCAAACGTTTTCATGATGCGGCCACCTTGGTTCAAACAAATATTCAAACAACCACCGCCACGGAAAAACGATTCGACAATATAATAGTAGCTAACTATGCACCTGTTCTTCGTTACATGAATGACTCTGGTTTTAGTTGATTTGTGCAAACGTCAGTCAAAACTTTTAAAGAAAAGAAATCTATTACTCATCCTTGAAGCCTCTATAGGGGCACAGTTACTTCAATGTTGCCCTATACACCGTCCTGTCCACAGCTGTAAATATGCCTCTACAATTGCACGCCATTAGACTCATTCTTTCAGTCATCAGTATTAAGCTACACATATACAAATAAACAAAATTGAAGTGTCTGTTAGTGATATCAAAAGAACAGCTTTTTACTAATTGCATATGATAGTTTATACGGTAGTAATACCTAAATACCATTTTTTTCATTTGTTCGATCTGTCTTTCTGTCTACCTATCAGTCCGTTTGTTTGAGTTTATCTCCGAAACTTTGTTGAAACTTGACTCTTGGCAATAGATTAATCTATTTACATTTATTTTTTTCAATTTAACCTGATACCCATGGTTTTATCATTCACGGCACCAGCACGATGGATGCCATCCGATATGTACGGGTAACTCTCAAATAGCAATTTATGATATTCTTTAGATAATTGACTGACGGAAAGAACTTGCTTTGTGTTAATAAATACTCTGATTGGTAGTGCGTTAGGTAAATGTGTAAAACAATTGCTAGGCATGATGAGCAGTCATACCAGTTTTCAGGATTAAGCGTATCGGCGCAGGCATCACACCAATGTCAGGTCTGAAAAGCCCATTTAACTCTCAGTCAACAAGTTGACTCGTGGTCCAAGTACTAGGAGCTCAGAAACTGTAAGGAGATTGGTTTTATTTTTACCACCCTACAAAACAGAGGGGGCTAGCCGCTACAACTATAAGTGTTGATTTGAAGCAGCAAGCGACAGCAATATATAGACTCCATCACGCAAGAGAGAGGAAATGAGATAAAAATGAAATAGCACCATATTGAGCAATGCCGTCTTTGTGCGAAACGGCTGTACCACCTGCTTAAAAGTACAACCGTCATCCCCTACCTATTTTGCTTGGTGGCGCATGCGTATAATTAGTCAGTCTGCCGGCCGCGGTACCGCGGATTCACTTCACAAACAGAGCGCAAACGGAAACTTATCAGTTCTAGACCGTCCTGAGCCCTGAGCGGTCGCCCAGGATGATCTAGAACTCCCCAAATAACTAGTAATCCGTTTAACCCGAACGAGCTTATTTGATTCGGTATACTAAAGAATTGTTAAAGGTTCTAATAATAAGACAAAATGACATAGTGCTAGACAAAACTAGTGAAATTAATAAATAAAGTCGTATTTTTAATTACCAGTCTCTTTCCGTGAGTGAGAGGAGATTGAAACGAACTAAAGCCGGCTTATGTGGCTCGGAATGCATGGATGAAGTGGTATCTCTTATAAACTAATTGTTCACGATGGTGTCAAAAAACTTCCAAAAACAAATAGTGAAAGTGAAAGTCCGCGAGAAAATAAAGTGCATAGCATAATATAATAGTCATAATGATTTTTACACTGAAAAAATCAGTGAAAAAGTGGGTTCGATATGGTGACAAGTGAATAGAGGGTATGTTTGAAAAACTCGATAGAAACGTATCTATGTGACTATAGAAATCGACTCTGCCCGACTCCTCAGGTAAGGCGAGCGTGATGTTTTTTACAATCAGAATGATAAACTGTAAGTTTTTTCATATTTTTATGTGCTTATGGCTATGTATGCGAAGTTTGAGGGTATTATCGACTTGCCGAGAACCAGACGTAACTATAATTACCACAAACGCTAGACTAGTCAACAAGTTCAAAAAGACATCTAGAAAAATGTATCTCGAGGATGTAATTGTGCATAAAAAATGCAGTTGTTAAAATATTAGGAAAAATAAAGTGGTAATTCGTCTTTCGTGAATGACTCAAAAAAAGTTTGTTTAAAACAAAATAAGATGTGTTATAAAAGAAAAAACGTTTTCCAATAAAAAGTCGTGACTGCCGGAAATATCTCAATTATTGTGATTTTTTCACTAAACGTCAAATATGGCATGGGCGCACCGCCGCCGCTGAAGGCAGTTTGCTACATTTCATATTTAATTTAAAGTATTGAATATCATTTTGGAAAACTGATAAAATTATGCTATCGTATCAACACTTCAAAGAATAAAATAATTCTGTTGATTTTCCCAAAAAGTCATACCACTGTAACCAAGTAACTTTAATCCAATCTCCGTTTTCACAAATAGTGACACAAAAGATATAAAAAGAAATAATTGATCTAATTTGGTTTTATGTAAATACTAAACCGGACCACGTGATAGAAGTTTGTAAGACCATTTTATTTTGTTAGTTATATTTTTTTAAAGATACTAATCCAAAAAATGATGATATCTTTTTGAATGGGCAACTAAAAGCCAGTAGTATTTTATTTGAATTTCATGCTGCAAAAAAAAATAGCCATTGATCCCAAGAACACAAGTTACTTCATAAGCTACTTCTCAGGCTACTACACAGTCTAGACCCAGGTCGAGTTAAGTTATTGTGTTACCTGACTATGTAAGGGCAGTAGAAACCGAATCGCACTGTTTAATTGAAGATTGTTGAGACAAGAGAGAAATGAAGTTCCTGTTACAAATAGAAACATGCTGTGAGATCTATAAAACTTTAACATCCTAAAAAAATCCGTGAAACCGGCACAAGATAAACCAAAATGTGTCCATTGTGGTGAGCCACATCCAGCTAACTATAGAGGGTGTATAGTAGCAAAGGAGATGCAAGTATTAAAAAGTAAATACACTAAGAAGCAAACTGTATCCCAACCAAAGAAGCATACCGAACCATCAGCTACCAAAGAAGCTAATGTAAAGATGGGAATGACCCACCAACCACCCAAGCCGTCCTCGTACTCTCAAGCAGTCAAAAATAATATGGAGACAAGTTCGGAGTCAAAACTCGACCAAATCTTAAGTCTAATGACAACATTTGATGAACGGCTTAAAAAACTAGAAATGAGTGCCAAAAAAGCTCCAATTCATCTGCGAAAATGATTAATAACCTCAAGATCATGGCTTGGAATGCTAATGGACTGCTGCAACACCAACATGAGTTACAAGTAGTCCTAGATACAGAAAACGTAGATATATGCTTAATTTCCGAAACACACTTTACACGACAATCATTTGTTAAATTTCAAGGCTACAAGATATATCATGCCCTGCATCCTGATAACTCCGCGAGAGGAGGCAGCGCCGTCATAATAAGAGAAAACATACATCATTATGAACAGACCAAATGTGAAGATCAGGAAATGCAAGTGATCGGTGTAACTATTAAAATGAAAAGATATATGTACGACTCCGTTACTATAGCAGCTATATACATCCCCCCAAAACACGCACTAAAAAAAGAGCAATACAAGATAGTCTTAGCGCTACTTGGAAACAGATTTATATTAGGTGGAGACTTCAATGCCAAGAATACCTATTGGGGCTCCAGACTAACTACTACAAAAGGCAGAGAGCTACTAAGTGCCATACAAGAAACCAAATCAGAGGTTCTATCAACTGGAAAACCGACATATTGGCCAACAGACTCAAGAAAAATTCCAGACTTAATTGACTTTTTTATTTATAAAGGAATATCCTCTGACTTTATAAGTGCCGAAGAAGGATTTAATATGAACTCTGATCACTCACCAATAATTTTATACATTAGTGAATATGTCAAACAGAGAGAAGGCAATCCGTTTCTCGTGAACAAGTTCACAGACTGGGAATCCTTTAAAATAGACTTAGAAAATAAAATAGACTTAAATATATTCATAAATGATAAGCACCAACTTGATTTAGAACTAAGCAAATTTATTGTAGATATCCAACAAACTGCATGGGCTAATACACCCGAGAAAAGAAGAACTGTGAAGGTTAACACCTATCCAAAAGAAATAACAGATCTGATCAGAGAAAAAAGAACATTGAGAAAAAAGTGGCAGCGAAACAGGTTTCCCCATGATAAGACACTGTTAAATAGAATAACTAAACAAATTAGGAAGTCAATCAAGAAATTTCGGGACGAAAATTTAAATAGGCATCTTCATCAACTCACTAATGATCGATCGACTGATTATTCACTATGGAAAGCCACAAGGAACCAAAAACAACCTATTGCTCACATACCGCCAATAAAAGAGCTAAATGGACAATGGGCAATAAGTAATGAGCAAAAAGCATCAAGGTTTGCCCAACACTTGGAGGACACTTTTACACAAACCGAGAGCGCTAACCAAGATCTCCACTGGGAACAACTACTACAAGTAGACCAAGAGATAAAACTTGTAACACCAAAAGAAGTATTCAAAGAAATCAGAGATCACATCAGCCCAAAAAAATCCCCTGGTTATGACCTTATCACAGGGGAAATCCTAAAGAATCTACCAAGAAAAGCCTTGGTGAAACTTACTAAGATACTTAATGCTTCTTTTAGACTAAAGCATGTTCCAGACCTATGGAAGGTTGCAGAAGTGATCATGATCCCCAAATCAGGGAAACCACCTCAAGATGCATCATCATACAGGCCTATCTCCTTGCTGCCAGTGATGTCAAAGCTTTTCGAGAAACTACTTTTAAAACGACTAAAACCAATTATAGAAAATAGCAACATAATACCAGAATATCAATTTGGATTCAGAGAAAAACATTCAACGATAGATCAGGTGCATAGAATTACAACAGTAATTGAAAAAGCTCTTGAAGATAAGAAAGTATGTACCACTGTATTTTTAGATGTAGCCCAGGCTTTTGACAAAGTCTGGCACAAGGGATTGATTTATAAACTAAGAACTATGTTGCCAAAACAGTTCTCAGATATATTAGAATCATATATAACTGGTAGAGTCTTTAGAGTAAGGCAAGAAAACGTCTATTCTGAACTAAAAGAAATAAAAGCTGGTGTACCACAAGGAAGTGTTCTAGGCCCGGTCCTGTACCTATTGTACACATGTGATATACCAGAACTAGAAAATGCAACTATCGCTACTTTTGCTGATGATACCGCAATAATGTCCACAGGATCAAGTCACAAGGAAGCTGTGGTAAAAGTACAAACAGCAATAAATCAATTCTATGATTGGACCAAAAAGTGGAAGATAAAGTTGAATGAAACAAAATCCATTCACATTGACTTCACTAACAAGAAATCGGAACACAACCCAGTATACATAAACAACAAAAGTATACCGTACGAAAACACTGCCAAATATCTTGGTATGACCCTAGACGCAAAGCTTCGCTGGAAAGCCCATGTCAAAAAGAAACGAGAAGAATTAGAAATTCGTTACAGAAGCATGAACTGGTTACTAGGAAAGCGTTCCGCGTTGTCAGTTTCTAACAAAATCCTGATCTACAAATCAGTCCTTATGCCAGTATGGACCTATGGTATACAACTATGGGGTTGTGCCAAAGAAAGCAATGTAGAAATTATACAAAAATTCCAGAACAAAGTACTCAAGAACATCGTGAACGCGCCTTGGTATATACGAATTGACGACATCCATCGGGATCTGAATATAGAGTTCGTAAACAGCATAATCCAAAAATATGCAGAAGCTCATGAACATCGGCTTCATCATCATGTTAATGTTGAGGCCATCCAGCTCCTCGATAACACGGACATAGTAAGAAGGCTTAAAAGGACTAAACCTTTTGAGTTAGTGTAGTGTAATGTAGTGTAACATATCTGTGACTTTACCGCGAGTGTAATATACGAGTTATTTATATGGACACAAGAACAAAGTGACTTCACCTTAATAGACGCTAAGTAAACGCAATGGACGTGCTCTTAGATATACTTTTACTTTTAGCAAATTAAGTTAGATTAAAATTGCTTATTAGCCTTACTAGGCTAGATTGTAACAAAATAAACAAATTAAAAAAAAAAAAAAAAAAAAAAAATCCTAAAAAAGAACATTAGATTATGCAGCCACCATATCGCTCCTTGAATACAAAAGGGCCACAATTAAAAAAAAAATGAAAATCGTTTTATTGCAAAAATTACACCTGAACCGACTATATTTTATAGTGAAAAAAAAAACTCCCATCATTTTTGCTTATAATAGGTTGCTTATAACCTATGAAATTGCCGTTTTGTATGAAAAAAATTAAATGATTTTTTTTCATGTATTTTTTATTTGTATTAATCGAAGTAATCACCCATGCAATCAATGCATCTTTGCCAACGCAGTGGCAGTTTATTGATGCCCTTCTTAAAGAAATCCGCTGGACGGGAGGCAACAAATTCTTCAAAGGCATTTTGTACTGCCTCTCGGGTATTGAATTTTTTTCCCGCCAAGAAGTTATCCAAATTCTGGAAAAAGTAGTAGTCTGTAGGCGCAAGGTCTGGTGAGTAGGGCGGATGACGGAGAGCTTCCAACCCCAGTTCTTGCAACTTGGAGACCGTCTGCTGTGCAGTATGAGGTCGCGCGTTGTCGTGCATTAGCAGCGGAGACGAGCGATTGACCAATGCTGGTTGGAGATGTGCCAGCTTCTCCATCATTGTGTTCAATTCTTCACAGTACACATCTGCAGTAATGCTCACCCCGTTTGGTAAGAAGCTGTGTTGAATCACACCGGCGCTAGACCACCAAACAGTGACCATCACTTTTCTTGGGGTAAGTTTTCGTTTAGGGCATTGTTTAGGTGCTGAACCAGGATCCAACCAACTTGCTGAGCGCTTGCGGTTATCAAACAGAATCCATTTTTCATCGCAGGTAACAATGCGGTTCAAAATTCCTTCATTTGTGTGTCTGTTGAGCAGTGCAAGGCACGTATCGACGCGTACTTCGCGCTGGCGATCATTGAGTTCGTGGGGCACCCATTTGTCAAGCTTTTTTACCTTGCCAATTTGACGCAAATGGACCAATATTGTTTTGACGCTAACGTCGAAAGCTGCTGCTAATTCAGCCGTAGATTGTGTATCATCAGCTTCCACAATCGCTTTTAATTCGTCATTGTCGACCAAAGTCTTCGGACGATCGCGAGGTTCATTTTTCAGGTCGAAATTTCCAGAACGGAAGCGAGCAAACCAATATCAGGTAGTGCGTTGGTTTGTAGTGTTAGCTCCGTAAACGTCGTTGCTGCCACGACGGTACTCATATTCCATAATTACTCGAATTTTTAACGTATCCATGATGACGAAAAAGATTTAAATGCGATGAAAATGTAACACTAATCAATAAACAAATGACTACTTTTGGAAAAAAAAAACCATGTTTTTAAAATAAAATTAATTTGAAATTAGAATTCTTAGCCAAACAAAAAATAATTTGATTTGAAATGGCCAGTACTGTAGAACGGCAATTTCATAGGTAAAGACCTAATATTATGGCTTCACTAACTTACCGCCATTTTTGCATTAGCTCACTTTGACAGGTAATGTCAGTGCAAAACCGCCATTTTGTTAGTTGCGCCCAGAGATTCAACGCAAACGCACGTCGGTTGCGTGAAAAAGTGCCACAATCCAACTGAATTGGAAACACAACAGGTACTAAATATTGCGTGCATTAGATAAGAGTTGACAATCTTAAAACTGTTGTGTTTTGAACCGGAATTAAATCGATCGATTCTTATTTGCCAGTGTTTTGATGTCAACTTCTGCACACGTATTTTTACTTTTTTTTAATATGTACCTACATTACAAAATGCAGTATGTAGTACCCTTTATAAGTGCAATGCCTTTTATGAACTACTATGTTAGTATACAGCAAACAGGCAGCGAGTTGGATTTACTTTTGGCTAGCTTGATCATTGATCAAAATACTATGTCTGTCCATTCACTTATTGGCAAGAATTGTACACAACCAGAGTTATATCCTTCCAATATTGTTAGTTTGTGTAGAAGGGAATCAGTGGCACCGGATTTGATCTGAGGGAGGGTGGCCACTTGCCACAGGGGGACAGTTTTGACTCTATATCTTGATATCTATTCAAAGGACGGAACAAGGCGACACTTCAGACTGCAGTTTGCCTTCCGGAAACTACATTGAATAATGTATGTTTTCCGTTACCAGTTGTTTCAGTAAAAAACCTATAGGTATAAAGGTAAAACCTCAAACTTGTTGTTTTAACGAAACTTCAGGCCACTAATATTTACTTCTGCTAACTTTAAATATTAACTCGGGCTTATTTCGAAGTGGTATTATTCCTGTGTGAGACATAGGGGAACAAAGTTCATGAGCAGCTGCTAAACCAGAATACTGTGTTGTCTGGACCGTTAATGTGGCACCGTATTGTTGTGCGCTATTGAAGGGGACTCAAAAACCTTGACCGTAAGAGAGAACGGTCACCCCTACCCTCGTTTTGTAGAAGGGTTTAACCTTTCGTGCGATATCAACCGTTCAATGCTACTCAGTCGAATTTTTAAGTACCAGCAACACATGCAAGTAATAAATTATGTTAAAGGTCTATCTAAACAAGTTTACCTTCGGTTTATAACATGTCGTGTATGTGTTGCTAACAAGTGCACCAACTGACCGTCGCAGATGGACTTTTAAGAGTGACAATAGCACTATTAGCTGAAAAGTCGCGAAAAGTAAGTAGTACTAATAATTCCGGAGGAAAGTTGAAGTCATTTAAAAAAGTAAGGACTTTATCTATTTAACTACAAATAACTAACGTTAGTTACAACAGTATCGTCACACAGCAAAAATACTCACTAATGCAGCTCACGCCATTTACTGTCGTACGTTCTATAAAACATTTATTTCAGTAACGACACAAACATGTTGTAATCGGATACTTACTTTTCTGGTTACTGCAAATGTGATGCAAATAGCTAAACTACTGGAAAGTGGTGACAGGCGGGCGTTTAAGGAAGTCTGTCTTTTGCAAAATTATATGACGTTTAAAAACTGACCGCAAATCCATGGATATAAATCCCTGTTTATCTTGGTCACGCCATAACTTGAGAACGACTATACCGATATAATCTTTTTATAGTTTTCTCATACTTTGTAGACGGCTCTTACGGAACATACGGTTATTAAGACAATTGCGCAGAAAACTTGAACAGTTCAGAAAAAAATAACTATTGTTTTTCCAGCGTTTTTGATGAATGCGAATTTGAACCGCGGGTAACATCCCGGGGCACAGCCAGTTGTAGCAATAAATAACGATTACCTGCGATAATTAATTACACATTATGTGTGAAAGGATTGCTTACCACCAAATCTTCAAAGCAGTGCCCAGACAATCCCGTTGTATTTAACTGATCCTAATAAAATCCAAAGCTCTTGTATTGCAAGTAGTACGTACTCCAGTAATTCCTTGGATACAAGTACGAATGGCAGTTTAGAAACTATAAGTTATTCAATACTAAAAGTAATATTACAAGATTGAGTTATGTTAAATGAGCAGTTCTACTTCTCAACTTCATTAAAAAATGCTACTTAGTTTCATGTACTACAGACAGATGACAATGAAATTGTTGATAAAAAACAAGCTGTTTGTTACGGGTATTCCTCAAAGCGCAACCGTGATGTAAAATAGAGAAGGGGGATATGACATCGATACACAGTTCAGATCAAACCTCCTAAATCTGGTAACAAAATCATCAATCAGTAATAAGACATTACAGGGCCATAAGTAAAAAGATACTGCTCATAATGCTACGAAATAAAAGCGCTAGAAGCAAGTAAGTCAGTGGTAACAAGTTCAACACATTAAAAAAATAGCAAACACTAAGTTTGTTACCACTCAAAACATCACTCGGCAAATGTGGCACGCACGTGGCGTGCAATGCACGCACTGTTTTAAAATCCATCTAACGTGATGGCCACCGACAATTAGCTACAGAAAAAACAAACCCAAAAAATAATTAAATGTACAAAACATTCCAAGCGCAGCGGCGGCCACGACGCAAACGATGAAAATTCGGGGCGTGCTTTCCGCACCTGGCGATTTACCGTGTCGCCCGCCGCAGCTGCGTTCGCGTTTCGTGGCTAGGCCGTAAGGTATATATTATTGAAGCGATCTGTGTTATTCATTATCGATATTGTCCGTTGGTTAATAGCCATAACTATTGCACCCTGATGATTAATTACGCGTTGGTGAAAACTCCGTTTGTTCAGGTTTTGAGCATTTACATTCTTTATAGGATTTATTACTCAATACGTCGATGACTACTTCAGTAACATACGCCGGCCGCTGACCGCTATTAATGTGTAAAAATAAGTTTTTACCTTTTACATGTAATAAAAAAATTATCAATAGCCATGCAGGTATACAGGATTAAAGGAACAATGCGTTTTAACGTTTTTTTTACTTATTTTCAGATCCTGGATGTGTTCAGCAGAGCAGATCCGGTAAAACCACCGAACCTTTTTTTCTTAGAAACTCAAACAGTGGAGGACGTTACTATGGCGGCTGAGAGTCAACAGTGGCTTGCAAGTAACCTGGACCTACCATTGAGCTGTTGATACTTAAGAGTAAGTTAATAAAACTCTACATTTACAGATGATTGCAATTTCTGTTACGTGTTAATTAGACCCTACCAACAAGTACCATATTTGTATTGCATTAAAGCAAGAAGAACAGTAACACATATTAAGATACTTAACACTTTCCGGGACAGACCGCCTCTTGACGTTATGTCGGTATATCGTTACGTGACAGTACGGCTAAGGGCGGTGAACTTTATTTCATGTAATTTGGCAAACCGTCGATAGCCGTTGCTTGCCCATAGTATTCCTAAGAAGCACATGATCTAGTGTCACATCACGCGACTTCATTTGTTCGTGGGTGTCACGGCAAACTCTTTTCGAGTCATTTTTCAACACACACATACGCAGTGCTAATGCACCAAAACAACACATGCACACCGCCGACAGGCGTAGACTGAGCCATACAAGTACAATGATGTTGATATTCAGTGTCACGGCGTACGCCTTATTACATTGCTCATTATTAGTAATGGTATGACGTTCCGCCCATATGATAGGCGTCAACGTCTGTGGCCGTATTTGTCATATCAAAAAATTAAAAATATATGTAATGAGGTAGTACGGCTGTAGACGGTATGACAAAATGTATGGGATTTTGAAGTGTCATATCATGTCACATTTGCAAATAGTCAAGTGTCCCGGAACGTGTTAATAAGGTATTGGTGTTTCTTTTCTGCCAGCAAAGTGGCCCCTAAAGCAACTATATGTTTGTGAAATATGATTAAATCCAACGCACTTCATCGGATGTTTCTAAATATATTCACGTGAGTAAAACCTGTCAGCACAGGAGTCATCGTTTGAAACTAAGATAGGTGTTCAGGCCTTAACGCCTTTAGTAAAAGTGATAGCAAACATACATTGCGTCCTATGAGTTACTTAAACAATTAATTAGGAGTAGTTTTTTTTTTCTTTCAAGTGTACTGCATACGAACGTCACTTGCCTACCAATCGTCATACTTATAACATTGTATTTTTGCAATAAATGTATTTTTTGATTCTGGGGACTTTTAATTGGCACCAGTGTATCCTCTAAACATATAACAATAGGAATACAAGCGCCAACTCCCAACATGACAGATTTCCAGTGTAACTGCTGTGTGGGTAACTGACGCAAGAGCATTAATTTTGTATAATGATAATGCATAATTGCTTAGTGCATTATTTTCCGGCAGAAGTAACAAAATCTCGCAAACAAGCAACAAGGTGTCCGGAGTATCTGAACTTACGCTTCAATGGTTAAGCTCATGTACTTACGACATTTTTATTTACAGATGGGACAAAACTCGGCTAAATAAGCATTGTAAAACTGAAGAGAACATTATTCATACTTTGTTTTCTCATTCTACTCGGTATCTACACTGCTTCCTGCAAACTATCAAAACACAACGATTGCCTGCGATAAGTTACACATAATATGTGAAAGGGGTGCTGACGACCAAAATTTGAAAAGCAGGGCTCAGAGAGTCCCGTTGTTTTAACTGATTCTAATTGAAACCAAAGCTCTTGCAGTACGAGTAGTACGTGAAGCAGTCATACAAGTACGTATAGTGGTTAATGGACAGATTTGCTTGATTCACACGATTGTTGTGCGTATGGATATGACGCACTCACTGCAATAATTGGTACCGGGCCAAGTGACGTCCTCCGAATCCTCGATATGTTTTACTTAACTGTTGATGCAGAAAAGGACGCAACATTAAAACTCAACACGAAACAGTTTTGTTTGATAGCTCATCATCATCATTTCAGCCGAAAGACGTCCACTGCTGGACAAAGGCCTCCCCCAAGGATTTCCACAATGACCGGTCCTGCGCCTTCCGCATCCATGCCCTTCCCGCGACTTTCACCAGGTCGTCGGTCCACCGTGTGGGAGGCCTGCCTACACTGCGTCTTCCGGCGCGCGGTCGCCACTCGAGAACTTTCTTGCCCCAACGGCCATCTGTTCTACGAGCTATGTGCCCCGCCCACTGCCACTTAAGTTTGGCGATTCTGTGTGCTATGTCGGTTACTTTAGTTCTCCTGCGGATCTCCTCATTTCTGATTCGATCACGCAGGGAAACTCCGAGCATAGCACGCTCCATCGCCCTTTGGGTGACCTTGAGCCTTCTTATGAGGCCCATAGTAAGGGACCAAGTCTCAGTTCCGTAGGTCATCGCTGGCAACACACACTGGTCATAGACTTTAGTCTTGAGACACTGCGGTATTTTGGACGAGAAGATATTATGATTGTTTGATAGCTAAACTGTCGCAATGAGTTACATTTGTATGTATCTACTTCAAATTAAATATATTTAGTATCGTATAAATGATTCAATACTTAAAGTAATATTACAAAATTGAGTCATGTAAAACGAGCAGTTCTACCTCCTTTACAAGTCAATATAAATTATATGCTACTTATTAAGTTTCTTGGATATTAAACAAAACTATTTAAAGAAACAAGCTGTTTATTGAGGTACCGGGTTGGCTCTTAAAGTAATTATGTCCATTATGTGATTTATTCCACGACTTAGCTACTTTATTAACATACGCCGGCCGCCAGTCAGCCAATAGCCGTGTATGTAATCTCTTTAACAATAAAAAAGTGTTTATCTTAAAACATGACAGTCATAAACGTATGAATAGCCATGCAGGTGTGAATGATCAACAGTAATGCGTTTTAACGATTGATATTTAAAATTATTTTCAGATCTTGGATGTCAACAGCAGAGCAGATCTAGTAAAAGCTCGGACCATTTCTTTCTTAGTAACTCAAACAGAGGAGGACGTTACTATGGCAGCTGACAGTTAACAGTGGCTTGCACGTAACCTGGACCTACCATTGAGCTGTTCATACTTATGAGTAAGTTAATAAAACTCTACTTTTACAGATGATTGCAATTTCTGTTAAGACCTGACCAACAAGTACCATATTTGTATTGCATTAAAGCAAGAAGAATAGCTAAACATATTTAAATACTTTTGTTGTATCTTTTCTGACAGCAAGGTGGCCCTAAACCAACGATATGTTTGTGAAATATGATTGAACCCAACGCACTTCAACGGATGTTGCTAAATATATTCACGTGTGTAAAACATGCCAGCACAGGAGTCATCGTTTAAAACTGAGATAGGAATACAAGCGCCAACTCCCAACATGACAGATTTCCAGTGTAACTGCTGTGTGGGTAACTGACGCAAGAGCATTACTTTTGTATATTGATAATGCATGAATGCTTAGTGCATTATTTTCCGGCAGAAGTAACAAAATCTCGCAAACAAGCAACAAAGTGTCCGGAGTATCTGACCTTACGCTTAATTGGTTCAGCTTATGTATGACATTTTTATTCACAGATGGGACAAAACTCGGCTAAATGGGCATTGGAAAACTGGAGAGAACATTATTCGTACTTTGTTTTCTCATTCTACTCGGTATCTACGCTACTTCCTGCAAACTATCAAAACACAACGATTGCCTGCGAAACCAAATCTCTTGCAGTACGAGTAGTACGTGACGCAGTAACCCCTTCCAGTACAAGTACGTATGGAGGTTAATAAACAGATTTACTTGATTCACACGTTTTTTGTGCGTATGAGTATGACGCACTCATTGTTCCGCCTCCTTCTCAACTCAATATAAAGTTTATGCTACTTATTAAATTTCATGGATGTCAGACAGATCTATTATAAGAACCAAGCTGTTCGCTGAGGTACCGGGTTTGCTATTAAAGGACTTTTGTATCATGATGATGCATAACTGCTTAGTGCATTATGTAGCGACAGAAGTAACAAAACCTCGTAAACAAGCAACAAGGTGTAACTGAACTTACACTTAAATGATTCTGTTTATGTAGTATGCATTTTTAGTATGGCAATATATATTTGGTGGCAGATTTCAAGTCATTTGGTCAGTGTATGATTAAAGAATTCCTAAGTTCCTTCAATTACTGCTATAATAAAATATTAACGTTAGTAACATCTTCCGTCTCACTGTTTCGCTCTAATTTGACAGTCTGCGAAAATAAAAAGCCATACTGTATGATTTACTGTTGTAGTCGATGATCAACAAAATGAGAAGTTCTAAGTTAAAGCGGAGCGCCGTTTAAATCTAAGTTAAACAACACAAGCGTCAATTAAATACATGATAGATTTCAACCGTAACTGTTGTGCGGTAAATGACGCAAGAGCATAAAAGTTTACGCAGTACAATAATTTATTGAACTTGTTGCATTCGTTGTTACGTAGCAAATTCCTATTGTAGTTATTCGTTAAATTTGTATGACTTAAAAGTTGATAATCTCATATTTATTATGAATGTGTTTATGACACTTCCACACAAAGCTACTTTTTAATACATGACAAGGGCTGTCTATGTTATCTCTTCTAAAATAATTTAGTGTTTATCTCATAGACTTATGAGTATCCATGCAGGTTTTAAGGATTAATAATACATTGCGGCGATTGATATTCAATTTTTTTTCAGATCCAGGATGTGTTGAGCAGAGCAGATCGGTAAAACAACCGAACGTTTCTTAAGAAGAACTTTAAATTGCGTTGGATGTTACTTTGATGGCTGATAGTTAGCAATGGCTTGCACATAATCTGGATCGTGCCATTGTCTTGCAGGAAATATTTCTAAGTAAGTTGATACAACTCTACAGTAACAGATTTTTATGCCAATGTTACAATTGCGAGCATGAGTTTCCTAAATATGCTTTTACACTAACGTGTGTAAAGTTTATGCTTTTTTTTCTTGGTTTTATTTTAATACATGTACCCACGGCACACGGGTATACTTTTCATCCCGGTCAAACTTTCTATCGGGATATTTACCAACTCCACGCGAGCCAAACCATGGTCTAAAGCTTGCCAACTTTAAGTGGTTCACACTTAGTATAAGTATTTTAATAATAGGTCTTTACCTATGAAATTGCCGTTTTGTATGAAAAAATTTAAATGATTTTTTTTCATGTATTTTTTATTTGTATTAATCGAAGTAATCACCCATGCAATCAATGCATCTTTGCCAACGCAGTGGCAGTTTATTGATGCCCTTCTTAAAGAAATCAGCTGGACGGGAGGCAACAAATTCTTCAAAGGCATTTTGTACTGCCTCTCGGGTATTGAATTTTTTTCCCGCCAAGAAGTTATCCAAATTCTGGAAAAAGTAGTAGTCTGTAGGCGCAAGGTCTGGTGAGTAGGGTGGATGACGGAGAGCTTCCAACCCCAGTTCTTGCAACTTGGAGACCGTCTGCTGTGCAGTATGAGGTCGCGCGTTGTCGTGCAGGAGCAGCGGAGACGAGCGATTGACCAATGCTGGTTGGAGATGTGCCAGCTTCTCCATCATTGTGTTCAATTCTTCACAGAATACATCTGCAGTAATGCTCACCCCGTTTGGTAAGAAGCTGTGTTGAATCACACCTGCGCTAGACCACCAAACAGTGACCATCACTTTTCTTGGGGTAAGTTTTCGTTTAGGGCATTGTTTAGGTGCTGAACCAGGATCCAACCAACTTGCTGAGCGCTTGCGGTTATCAAACAGAATCCATTTTTCATCGCAGGTAACAATGCGGTTCAAAATTCCTTCATTTGTGTGTCTGTTGAGCAGTGCAAGGCACGTCTCGACGCGTACTTCGCGCTGGCGATCATTGAGTTCGTGGGGCACCCATTTGTCAAGCTTTTTTACCTTGCCAATTTGACGCAAATGAACCAATATTGTTTTGACGCTAACGTCGAAAGCTGCTGCTAATTCAGCCGTAGATTGTGTATCATCAGCTTCCACAATCGCCTTTAATTCGTCATTGTCGACCAAAGTCTTCGGACCACCGCGAGGTTCATTTTTCAGGTCGAAATTTCCAGAACGGAAGCGAGCAAACCAATAACAGGTAGTGCGTTGGTTTGTAGTGTTAGCTCCGTAAACGTCGTTGATGTTGCGTGCCGCTTGTGCCGCGTTGCTGCCACGACGGTACTCATATTCCATAATTACTCGAATTTTTAACGTATCCATGATGACGAAAAAGATTTAAATGCGATGAAAATGTAACACTAATCAATAAACAAATGACTACTTTTGGAAAAAAAAAACATGTTTTTAAAATAAAATTAATTTGAAATTAGAATTCTTAGCCAAACAAAAAATATTTTGATTTGAAATGGCCAGTACTGCAGAATGGCAATTTCATAGGTAAAGACCTAATAAATTGAATCCCGGTAGGAAGAAAATATGGAAAATCATTAAAAAAAGAATGAAATTGTCGAATTCCAGGAATATAACATCTCCAGTCTCTCTTTTCTTTAAGGGTTTGCGGGGAGATGATGCAAATTTTAATGTACTACAGTTAATGAACAACAAAATATCTAGTTTTACGTTTAAGCTGAGTTTCGTTTAAAACTAAGACAGGGGTACAGCGCCGACTCAAAACATGACAGATTTCGAGCATATCTGTTGTGTAAAAAACGGACGCAAGAGCATTACTTCTGTATAAGGATAATGCATAACTGGTTAGTGCATTATTTAACGGCAGAAGTTACAAAATTTTGCAAACAAGCAGTCAGGTGTCCAGAGTATCTAAACACAAGCTGAAATGATTCTCTTTTATTTAACACTTTTTAATTTGGTCAATAAAATAAAATGTTTAACGTGTCAAAATGCAAAATTTCGCAGCGTCTTATACCATAGTCACCGGACTCTTCAGCGTCTGTTTTCGTCAAAGTGCAATGGCATTATTGCATTATTTGTAAACGTAACACAATCTGTGTTGTTTTTAATCGTAAAATTAGTAAGACTGATATTTTGACTTATTAGTTAGTTATTCTAAGTTATATATATCTGATTAGTAAGATTGATAAACTCATAATTTAATGCGAGTGTGTTTTATTTATGATGGTTCCACATATTCACGGCAAAACCGATTAAGACAAAACTATTCCGGCGATGTTACTCGTCCGATGCTTCTCAGTCGACTTCACACGAACCAGCGAGCAAGTAATAATCGTTGTTAAAAGCTCTAAATCTAAACCATTAACTCAAGTTTACCATTACAGGTCGTGATTGTAATGCTAATAAGTGCACCAACTGACCATCGGAGACGGACTGCTACGAGTGGCAACAGTGCAGCTGCAGCAGTAGTGCATCATCAGATGCCACGAAAAACAAGCAGTTTAATATGGATGGAAGGATAAGGTCCTTTAAAATGTAACTATATTGTTTATTTGGCTATTTAAAACTGTAATGAAACGATCACGTTATGTATGTCCAACATGATTGCATCAGACGCACTCAAACGGGTGTTTTATAATGTTTTCGCAAGACTAAAACCTATCAATGTTATTGTTAAATTTTGCGTAATTCCTTCACACCACAGTGGTGAAAAAATATTGAGCAATAAAATTAAAATATGCTCAAACTTTGTCCCAATCATTGCGCAATCTTCAATACGAAGGAAACGTTCAACTATAATAATAAATCATAGCGTATTTCTTGGTAATACGTACATATAGAGGCCGCCATAAAAAACAAGTAATATGTTAGAGTAAGTTTAATCGGATACGAACAGAACCAGCACTGGCGTATCTGATGAGTATTGTTTACAACTAAGTTCTCACTAGCGTAGCGCCAGTCAAGAACGTGACAGATTTCATGCATTTACTTCTATATCAAAATTGACGACAGAGCGAAATCTCTTATTTACTATTGCGATTGGGACATTAGAAATAAACTTAAAATTGAGGAATTCCAGAATCTCTTAATAGAATTAACATTTTAACATCTTTCGTGTCTCTTTCTCTTGATAGTACTTTATTTACACCTTGTCCGCCAGGCGACCGACAAACAATATATTCTGTATTGTGTCTCGTTGTCTGGCAGTTAAGTTGTTAACGATTTATATTATTTTTTGACATGACTTTTCCTCACACTAGGAATTTTTCCTGTATCGAGGGTGCTTTCACAAACATTTAAACTTACATTACCATACAAATATTTGTTACGTGCGGGAATAGAATCCACGAAACATACTCAATATTTTATCTGCGCATGAAACATGTTTGGTAAAAAGTGGAAGTCACCTGCATGTTGCAGTTGATAAACCTGCATTTCAGCTATTGCTTCGTTTTGTAAGTATCTGAATTATAATAACGTCATGATTTTGTCACATTACAGATGGAGAAACTAATCAGGAGTAGTCAAGACGGCGTCGTCGTCCCAGTTTTATGGAGCATCATCTGTTTACCACTGTTACCCGTTCCCAATTATGTATGGATCGGTTGTTATTTGGATAGCAATAAGCAGAGCACGAAGTGTCACATTGCATGCATAACCTCAGTATACAACGGAAGTGCACAATGTTGGAATATTTATGTAATTTTATGATTCACTGCTACTGAGCGTACCAAAACAAGACTTGTGTTGAATTATGTAAAGAAGTTTCCCCCAAATTAACCAATGTTAAAGTCTACTGAATGTACTGAGTGTATCGGTCTTTAAAGAATTTAAACATTGTTATACGATCCTAGCAATCATTTCGTGTAGAAATATAATGAAGAATTCTGTGGATGAATATATCTGAGAGTCGTGGGCGTAATAAAGCAGTGCTCCGCGGCAGCTATATTTCAGCAGCACTGGGTGAATAATTAGAGCGCTGATCATGCAGGTTGCATATAAAACACCTGAAGCCTTACAGTTCCACTCGACGCCCTTGTTGATAGCCGCAATAGCACCAATCTCGGTGTTACATAGGACTATTGTAAACGTTTGACATGACATACTGATAAGTATGTACATTGTTGGCATTTAACATTAACATATTACAGGTAATCAGACAATATTCAAGTTATTTTCTAAATAACTTGAATGTTGTCTGATTACCTATGTAGCAATTTGTTAAGAATTAACACAAAACATTATTTTAATAAAGGTAGATTATACTATATTATACAGACTCAATAAATCAATAAAAAAGATTGTTTTTTTTCTATCAAGATAGGTATATGTATAAAGATGTTATAAAATATTGTTACTTTTTTAAGATATTAGATTTTATAAAATATTTATCAAGCAATCTTATTTCTAACAATAATTATTTCCTTAGTGTTTCACTGAGATCAATAAATGTTATAAATTGTTATAAGGATTTTATTTAAGACAACCTGAATAGTACTTTAGAATAATAACATCATAAGTTAGAGGAACATTACAAACAAACGAAGCTATACCTAGCTATATTCTGATTCGAGGTGTACCACTTGATCTTTTTAAAAACTATCTTAGTAATAGGACACAGGCTGTAAAAATTGGTAATAACCTTAGCGCTAAGCTTAATGTTGTTTTCGGTGTGCCACAAGGATCAGTACTTGGCCCAACATTATTTTTGATTTATGTAAATAATCTTTGTGACATTGAATTACCCGATACAGAAGTGATCACTTTTGCTGACGATACTGTTATCTTATTTCAACAAAAAACATGGAGTGATGTCAAATCGTCCGCCGAGATTGGTCTTAAAAATATAATTGAATGGCTTGATTGCAATCTGCTTACATTAAATCTTAAAAAAACAAAATTTCTAACATTTAGTATAAAAAATAATAATTTACTACCTGCCGACTTTAATTTAAAAGCACATTCCTCAAATTGTTCTGCTGCAAGTATTTGCGTGTGCCCTGTCTTATCACATACTAAAAGTATAAAATACCTTGGAGTTGAGATCGATGAAAATATAAATTGGAAACAACATGTTCATAATCTAAAATCTCGCATTCGTAAACTTATACCGATTTTTAAAAAAATAAGAAACTTAAATGACAAAGCTACGAGCAAAACTGTATATTTTGCACTGTGCCAATCGATAGTAACTTATGGTATCTCTGCCTGGGGTGGTGCTAGAAAAAGTACTCTTATAAAAATAGAAAGGGCCCATAGATGTATTCTAAAAGTGATAAATTTTAAGAAATTCAGGTATCCTACAACTGCGTTGTACAAAGAGTTTGGAGTCCTAAATATTCGCCAACTCTTTATCAAAAAAATTGTCCTGAGACAACATCTCTACGAGAAACCTGTTTCCAAATCTCATAGAAGAATGCATGAGGTATATGACGTCCCAGCATGCAAAACCACTTTTGCACAGTGTTTCTCTTATTTCTTGGCTCCTCTATTGTACAATCGCATAAGTAAAAATAAACCTCTTAAAGAATCAACGAGATTTGTGTGTGGAAGGGCACTGGATGAGTTTCTGAGTAACCTGGATTATGAACAGACTGAAAAACTTATACAAATATGTCAGTAATATTTTATTTATAAATATATGTATATTTAAATAAATACTGATAAGTACTAAACAAGTTTATATAAACAATAAATACATTACATAAATATGTAACTAATATATATAAATATATATACTATAAAGTAATCACTATAAATTGGAGATAAAAGACAAACATTATTTGAATTATACATATTTACATGTACACACGTAAATACATTTGAAAAAAAAAATACGTTCTAGTTATAAAAAAGAAATAAAAAATAAAAAACAAACAAACAAATGCACTTTAGTTAATTAGTACTTTATGCTTTTACTCTTAATCATATTATTTTAGTTTTAGGAACAACTTTTTTATTTTTATTCTGTATTTAACACGCTTGTCTTATTACAAATTCGAAACAAACATTGTTTTTGTGAAAAAAAAAAAAAAAAAAAAAAAAAAAAAAAAATTGTTTACATTGAAATAACGTTAGTAGCTGCTTGTCTGATTCCTTTGCATATACTACTTGTTTTACGCTAAGCTTGTAACTCGTTATCGTCATCTATGATTCAAAACAAAACCAATGTATTTAGTAAAAAGTGTCTTAACGTGTTTACATTATGACTATTATTCCATGAGCGAGAATCTTACCTTGCCGTAACACAGTCCTTGACTAGCACGGGAGGTAAAGAACTTTTCTCTGTATACCGTCATTTGGGCATTTACATATTTTATCAACTAGGTGAACCATTGCTTTACTTGTGATAGCATTATTATAATTTAACTGTTCTTCTACTTCTTTTACTACTTGTTATAGATAAGTTCTAACTTAGTATAGTTGAACGTAAGTGAGTGTGCCCTATACTATGTACTATGGAAATATGTATTACTGGTGTACTGTAACCTGAACTTATGGTCAATAAACTTATTATTATTATTATTATTATATTTGTATTAAATGCGCACATAATTAAATAATCTATTAAAATACCACATTTTAGTACTTATAATATCTTTATTCTTCATTTTGTTTTGTTGGAGACGTAGCGCTTAGGGATATCTCCTGCTTAACCGCACTTTTCTGTGGGGGGCTTTATATAAGGCTTTATTAAGGTCTCCAGCCAGTCATAAAAACTTAAAAACTAAGCCGTATTAATATTGAATCCTTTAAACAAAAATATATAGAGAGCTTAGAAAATGTACAGCGCAAGTTCCTCAAAGCTGTGCGGTACCGCTGCCGCCATAATTTGATACCGAAAGACCCCTGTAGGGATTTTTTTTTTTTTTTGGAATGGGCATCTCGCAGTTTATCCTTTAGGGATATTTACTGCTCAACCGAACTTTCCTGTAGGGGGCTTAATTAAAATTAAGGCCTCCAGCCAGGCATAAAAACTTATAAGCTAAGCGACTATCGCTAAGGGCACCCCCTGCGGGGTACGAACCTCGGCTTAGGACGTCGCTGAAGAGGACAGCAAGGGACAGGCTGGATCTGATTGTTCCATTATTTAGGGACATTTTAAATATTAATCGGCTTAGCTTCGCGGGCTGGCTCTAGCAAAGGGTCGGGAGGGGGGCATTGACGGGGTCGTCGCGACGGGCCTCGGTGGCGAGGACGGAATGTCCGTTTTTGTTTGCGAACAGTGCTGGTGGCCTTATCGCTCTCCTGGAGGAGAGTGATAGGATCATCTGGCTCTGTGAGTGTGTGTTTCGGTCTTCGAACTGTACTTATTCGCGAGGGAGTGTATCGGACGGCCGATGACACTAAGGGGTTAGGATGAGCGGTAGAACAGTCCATGAAGCGCTGGGTGAGTCGCTTCATGAACTGTTTCACCGTAGGTATTTTGAGATCTACATGGAGAGTCTCATTTCGGACGTAGAAGGGGGCTCCCGTGACTCTGCGCAGGAATCGGTTCTGGACGGTCTGAAGCCTATGAATATGATACGGCTTGGCGTGAGCGAACACTGCGCAAGCGTATGTCATGATTGGTCGGATGACCGAGACGAAGAGCCGCAATTTGCACCTGAGTGACAACTTGCTTTTCTCGTTGGTCATACAATAAAGCCTGCCGTACGCGAAGACGGCGCGCGAACGCGCCGCCTTTATGTGTTCGGCGAACGAAAGTCTGTGATCGAGTATCACACCTAAGTATTTGGCTCGCTTATCCCAAGGGATAGGCTTGCCGTACATGGCTAACGGACTAGGCGTGGGGACATTGCGGCGTCCGGGTTTCCTAAAGAAAACCGCTTGACTTTTGTCGGGATTGACCTCGACTCTCCATTTCCGGAACCAAGCGCCTAAGACGTTTGCGAAAGTTTGGAGAGTGCGAGCTATGGTGGTAGGATTGTGACCGGTATGGCGCCAACTGGGCCTTTCTACCCCTAAGGACGTCGCTAGTGAACAGCGAGAACAAGAGAGGAGACAGCACGGATCCTTGAGGGACGCCCGCGCGGATAGGGTGAGGTGACGATAGCGTACCGTCTACGCGATATCTAAACGTACGATTCGACAGAAAATCTCGCAAGATGAGCACGAGACGATCTGGCACATCGAGTTGGTATAGCTTGTATAACAACCCGTTGTGCCAGACCTTGTCGAAAGCTTTCGCAATGTCGAAGAAGAGGGCGCCGGTGAGCGCGCCTCTCTGAAAGCCCGCGCTGACGTGTTCGACTACGCGGTGCACCTGTTGAACACACGAGTGTCCCGGCCGGAACCCGAACTGTTCGTTCGGTATCAGGCTCTTTGCCTCGACATAGTCCTTGAGTCGCTTATAAATAAGCTTCTCGTAGATTTTGCCGAAAACATTGAGCAGACTGATAGGTCGGTAGCTCGTGGGCTCAGACTTGGGCTTGCCAGGCTTGGGGATGCCAATAACCACGGCTTCTTTCCACGATTGAGGAAAGATATTGTTGCTCAGAGCGCCATTGAAGATGGCGGTCATGAGCATAACGAGTTGCGCGGGGAGGATTTGAAACACCCTATTGGTGATACCGTCCTTACCGGGGGCTTTGCGCGGTTTGAGCCCTTTAATGATGTCTTGCACTTCGTCCGGAGTGACGGGAGGCAGAGGATCATCAGGGTTGTCGACGGGAGGGAGCGAGGACCTACGTTCGACTTCGGCGTCTACCTTTAAGAGGTGAGCTTGGTCGAACGGCTGGGAGCTAAGCGAGCATTGAGTCTCTAAGCTTTCGGCTAGGCATTCGGATTTTTCCGAGTCGTCGAACGCGACGCTCTTATCTGGACGAGTGAGGGGAGGCATGGTAGCCTCTACGGTGGACCGGAGTTTCCTCTGGAGGTTCCAGAAGGCATGGTGGTTGGGCTCTAGCTCACTGATCATCTTGTCCCAGCTCTCCGACCTATGCTCCGCCACACGTTTGCTGACAGTACGCTGTAGCATTCGCATGTGGGCTTTGTTCGCAGAGCAGGGAAAAGCGCTATAGGCACGGACGGACGCATTCTTCTCGGTTATCAGAGCCCGTACATCGTCCGGTAGGTTCCAGCGCTGGGCATTCAGCGCCGAAACCCGCCTTGAACAGTCGTTCAGGACTGTCTGTACGTGCTCCGTAAACGAGTCGACTGCGCCCGTGGTGTCAGCGACTGAGGTGATTAGATCGGGGATGGAGTCGAGTAGAGGCGACGAGGAGGATTTCAGCTTTTCGCTTACCTTCCTCCAGTCGGTAACTAATTGAGTCGGGGGTGGCTGATCAGGGTCAAGCGGACCTGTACGGGGAACTAGCGTCATCATCACCGGACGATGGTCGGAGTTAAGCTCGTGGAGCGCCTCTATCGATTGTAAACGAAGGTTTACATTCTTTAGGAGCGCTATGTCCAGTATGTCAGGTCTATGGTCAGGATCGTGGGGAAAATGGGCATGAGTCATCGGGGCGATGACGTCATAGTTAAGGGAGGCACCCAGATTGAGGACAGCCTTCCCTCTGGCGTTAGTTATATCTGTTAACTTGATGGATTTGAAGTCTAGACGCGTTTTTCTTGAAATGATGTTTCTGTATGACTTATGAAGCAGCAGATATGATTGTTCAGATTTGGTAAATGGAATAAGTTATATTGTACCTAGAACTGTTGTAAGACGCGAGGTGCGCGAACGCCCTCTTTTTGCTATCCCATCTTGCCCCACCAATGCTGGAGTTCGCGCACCTCTCCGTCGTATAGCAAATAATTATAATACATTTTTTTCGGATATATTTACATTATCGCATAGAAAATTTCGAAATGCTTTAATTAAAAATTTGACTGACTAAACCTAATTTAAGCTTATTTTCTAACTGTAACCTAAGCATAATAATGTATTGTGAAATCACTCGCATGCCTTGATAGTTCTAATGTATAAATAATAGGTAACATGTGGATTACGTTGTGAGTTACGCATATAAAATTAACATTAGATACTAAGGATTATAATTATTAATTAAGCAACTTGTGTAACTGTTTGTTTTCTGTTGTTGTGTGATGATGATGTTCTATGGCGTGTATGTCCTAATACACTGTCTCTATTGGTGAAAGGACAAATGCGTACTACTCGCAAACAGCATGCGTGTATGACTAGTAAGTAGACCTAGCAGATAGTTCATGCGAGAAGTTTACCAACCGAAAACGTCAGATTTCCTAGTTTTTAGTACGACATTAGTTTCACGACATTAGTTTCAATAGAGAATTGAATCAATCAAAAACAATGTGTCTATGGTAATGTACCAGGAGAACTCCTGAACAATTAACGTACCTACATAAGAAAACGAAATATTTTGTTAAAGGTGCAGCAGTGCAGTTGACAAGACTATTGTATTTTAGATAAACTACAAACTGACCCAATAAAACCGAGTAATCACAAAACTGCTTACGACATCATTCAACCCACTCCATTATAAATAAACCAAGCCGAAATAACCCTTTTGTTTTGGCCGATAACGAGAATTGCTGTTATGGTTATTTTAGCAGGAAATCGCAATATAATTATGCAATTATGTTGTTGTGTTGTTATAATTATGATGTCGGTTTTAGTAATAGTTGCTGGAAGGGAACTATTGTTATATCTACCAAATTAGAACAATAATATTGAAGATGAAAGGGTGAACCAAACCGCATAATTATATACCGTGAACACGTTAGCGTGCTACAGCTGTTTCCATTACCACCTGTTTCCATAAACTGCCTTGTTTGAACCGTCGTTGTGGTGCCATGTGTGATTGGAGACAGTGTTGAACCATCTAAACCTTACATTATTTAAAGCACTAAGCTTTCATGTAACACTAAGAAGTTTTAAGGAGTGTGATTTTAAAGTTTCGCGCCATTCAAACACTATGTAGGTACCTGTAATTGCGCAGTGGCAAAGTTATCGGCTGCTGCGTTCCTTAGGTATTTAATGGCTTTAACATCTTAGAGAGTAGATAAATGGCCGTCTTCACAAAGTGCAGGTGCTTTCGACCGTAGTCGTGAAAATTTAGGAGAATCCTGCTTTGCTCACTGGTTTCTTGATAAAATCGAAGCCAAAATAAAAACTTTGTTACTATATCTTTTAAATGAGAATTAACAACCAATTATAAAATATAACTTGCTTTCACTGCGTTATTTTGTTTTATTAATGTCCCAGCCGCTGTACTATTGTTGCAATGTATACATTGCTCCTTAACCACTGTCTAAGTGAATTGCGTAAGTAACTGGACCAGCAATGTAAAAATCACAAACAAAAACACGATACTTTATTTAAGCGGTTATATCGCTTAGTACGGCCGCTGTATTTAGCGGCAAGTTAGTGATGTGCTAATGCAGATCCGCTAACGTAGACTATCGATGACAATGTCGACTTGCGAATTGGTTTCACAGTTTATCCTTCAATTTTTCGACCAGATTAACCCGATTGAAAGACCAATGTATTTTTATTTACTTATTTATTTTTATTTTTATTTACTAGAAAACATTAATTTCACGGATATTTATAATATTCAAGACACAAATGAATTGCTAAACACGTTTATATCATTAATAAATACCGTAATAATAAATAATACACTTAAAATCATAATTCCAAGGAAACAAAGAATCTTGAAACCGTGGATTACCCCAGGCTTGTTGAAGTGTATTAGAAATAGGGATCAAATGCATATGAGATTAAATAAAACACCTAACAACACAACCTTGAAGATAATTTACACACGTTACAGAAACTTCTGCAATGACTTACTTCGAAAACTCAAGTTAAACAATGAAAAATGTGAACTTCAAAAAGCTCAAGGCAATCCAAAAGAACTATGGAAAACCATACAAGAAATAACCAATACTCGTAAGGTACGTACTAGCCCTGACAAGTTGTTAAAGATAAACGATAGTTCTCAATCCTCAGTAAATCAGGTATGTTCATTTTTTAGTAACATTGGTAAAAATTTAGCGAATGATATAATTAAAACTAAGAAGCTAGCTACGACACCCCCGACCAGCGACACATGGAAAAGTTTAACCCCAGTTGACTCACTTGTCTTAATAGAAGTTGATGAAGCGGAAGTGGAAACAATCATCTCACAATTACGTAACGACTGTGCAGTGGGGTGGGATGGGATATCGTCAACGCTGTTAAAGAAATGTCGCCAGCAACTGGTGCCTCCCTTAACCTATACTGACTTCTCAAGCACGAAAATGCGAGTTTTAAACTGGTCATGTTCTTAATTGAATATTTCAAACATAGACGAAGGTATCACGTTGTTTAATGGTTTATCATAGAAATTACCGAAATGAATATACAGGAGAAAAATATCATGAGAACTCCAGAATTTCATAATAATTTAGTACTATTAAGTCCAAAATCATAATGAGTAACCCATGTTTTCTGTACCTTTACTCTAAAGTGGTATTGTAATGGGCCAACATATTTGAAAAGTAATTATGATGTTTCCTGTGAGCGTTTATGTCTAACTTTTTGCATTGTATTGCATGTGGTTGTTGAAAAAATAACTGCAGTCATGATTCGATTATTATATCTTGAGCAGGTCTATTTTATTTACTTCAATGAGAGCAGATAAATCAGTTGAACGCGTCTTAACTTAATACTTAGTAGTTAGTGGTAGTTTTAACATGATAAGCACACGTTCTTGTTTTGTTGACTAAATTTCTGGCTATGGAAGAGCGGATTATCGTAACACAGGCACTGTCTGCCTAAAAGGAGGTTCCAATCAAAAAAAAAGTTTGTACCTAAAATTGTTGTACCAATAAATCATTGTTTTTTTCTCTTACCATCAAGTAATACGAAAATATTCAAAAGCGAGACTGAAATCAATGCCATCTGTCTCGCAGGATCTGAATGTGTCCCTAACTTGCAAAAAGGATACTTGCTAGTAGTTCCGCGTTTATCCGTCGCTGCAAACGTACACTTTTATGAAGGGCGTTTGGCGCTGTTGTCGCTGAATGCACTCAAAAGGATGATACAGGACACGAATTTCGCAGCAATTGACGGCGGCACATTAGCTTAGCTGGATGTTTCAGAGCATCGCGTTGGAAGCAACGCGGGGGACGTGGGTTCGACTCCCACATGTGCCAATATGCCCTTTTTGATACCTTGTTTGTTCTTTCACTAAAACTATTTTTAAATAAGGTGAGAATAGATAGTGATAATGTGTCTGGAAACCAGTAATCCATGTATTTAAACAATTTGTGAAGTTTTTTATCTTCTCATGATTAAAAGGATTGATTTTGTACTACAATGGCGAGGTTAAGTTCCGTACCTTTAATTGGTAATCTGTATCACGTGATAAAAATCTTTATTAGAGTTTTATTTAACTATTTACATAGTCTTGTTATATTTATTTCTGTAAATGGGTTTTACAAACACTTTTACAGGTCAGTAAGTAAAAAATAAACGTATTATTCAAGCAATGTGTGGCTATGAGGTCCTAGGTTTGGTTCCCGATTCAGGTGGTAGTTCGAATACCTCATTTGCCGATAACACTTTTTGATACTAATTAGTGATTACATATTGCCTACCACTTCATCCGCGTGTATCTCGAACCTGCATGTTTATTTTTTTTTCTTATTATAAACGTTGTTGTTTTGTGTTGTGTGTACCTTTTGATTTGTTTTGCTAATTAGAAATATAAAAGCAGCTTGATTGCAAAGTCGTGCTTTTTAAATGTGTAACTTGTAATTGCCGTAATATAGACATATGCACGAATAGGAATTCTTATTGTTCTTCAAGGAACGGTTCGTAAAAGTATTATAAATAAACTAAGAGAATTGTAAATTGTATCAATTGAGCTACAATTTACGTCTTGGATTTAGCACTACTTTGATTAATACATATTTGGCGAACCGTCGGTAGTCATGGATCTCTTGTCAGTAAACGATAGCGCGATCTAATTTGATCCTAACGGTAGTGTGTTCAATTGGATAAACTTAAACTTTATTTAGGGACTAGCTGCGCCCAGCGGTGTTACCCGCGATTAAAATTCACATTCATCAAAAGCGCGAAGTTAAAATCTTCGCTAAGTCTTCTGAATTTTTCCAATTTTCGGCCCTAATGTCTCAAATTTTCTTTCTTTAAGAACCTGCCACAAAGTATCAGAAAACTAAAAAAAAAAGAATTAATGTCATCGGGTAAACTCGTTCTTTATATATGAAAATACCTAGAGGAATAGGGATTCATTTTTCTAATAAAAGATGGAGTGCAGAAAGGAAAGTTGATCTATCGGTGATTGGTTGGGGAATATTGACCACAAGTTTGAATAATTAATGCAACTGACTTGGCAAGGGTAGCGGCATCGTTGCCTTGGTGACTAAAGTGTACACTTTGATTTATTGTGTGTGAAGTTTTCGAGGACTGCAGTGTTAATCAGACTAGAACTAGAGTATTTGCAGCACTAATCTGTCATGGAACGGTGAGAGGCTTTCTAGAATGTTTATTTTAATACCACATAGCTCGTAATTGCACCCGTAACGTAATATTTTGTGTATTCAATATAATTTGGTATGCTTTTTGTTTGCCTTGTTTTAAAAAGAAAGCATAAAGCGGACGCTGACGCTCTTAGTACTAATGACATTGTGTAGTGGTAATGTGATCACGTCAATAATGTAAAAATGACATTATTACTAAAAGTAGGATAAAATGGTTCGTTTTAGAATAGGTACCTAATTGTTTTGGGTTGAATTCAAAAAGTAATTTTCAATACTTAGTGATATTCATAAAACTCTCTCTTACAATCACATTTAACCACGTTTTCCGGTCCATCCAAGTCCCGGTCCAAGCCGTTGGCGACAAGACTGCCTAGTGTTGGTATAACTATGAGCTGTGGTTTAGTATGGTGCACAGTCAGGCATATTCCGTGTTAAAATCTATTTTAAGTCTACAAATTAATCATCTTATTACTCTAACAATATCTTTCTACGTTCGGATTAGTGATACCGACGCAGGAATTTTTAATGAAATTGTTTTTATTTGCATTACAGGTGAGTCCTTGATACGTGCAAGATTTAATACTGCTGGTAAAAACGGAGTCAGCAGAACCTGATTCCTGGCAATTTCGGCATGAATTCATGAGACTAATTCAAGGTTAAACTAATTTTCTTTTATTTGGATATTAATATTAAATTACTTCCAAACCTAATGTTGCCTCTTCCATACAGAGAGGTTTTCGTCATAAAATAAAGACTGTTTATTATTTCAGATGGAGTGTTAAATGGCTTCTGTTGGCTGATTGGAGATGCAGTAAACCGTGACAACGATGAGGTTACGCTGCCGGAGTGAGCTCACGTCAACTTGTAAGTAGATAAACATGTTTTATGTTTCAAGTTAAAAACAAAACCAGAACGAAAACGATGACGAAAAATGTCAACCCTATGGTACAAAAACATGTTCTGAACTCTTGGTATCAGGTTGTGCTTTAATGTTCCTTCTCCCCTGTACATCTAAAAAAGTATTCCACCCTTAACCTTTTAAAACTAGACTTACTTACCTAAAACACAGCGTTCCATGTTAGCCTTGTAACGATTGATGATATACAACACTAGGTAACACAATAACAGTTGCTTACATTTGACCATGACTGTTGTATGTTCACAGTTTGGCCGTGAAAGTGAGTTGGAATATGCGACCTGACGTGACGTGGCGTGCCCACCGCGACGACAAGCTGGTCACGCAGAGCATTCACTGCCACAATATCTGTCACATTACAGATGGAGATTGAACATTGCAGCAGTGTCCAAAATGACCGAAGGGGCCTCATCGTCCCACACAGAGTATCATCATCTACCTAATATGTTGTAATAATATTGTATTGTGGTCGACTTCTAGTCGAAACAGATGCAGGTAAATACTCCTTGGCAGAGTGCACTGTTTATTTCAAACACACAATGCGGTAATCAGTGTCATATTATGCTCCTTGCAACTCAGCGGACTAACATCAAGACAATACTATTGCTGAACTTCAGTCGATACAGATGCAGCTGGATACTTAGCAGAGCACGGGGCGTAAACTGGCCCTTTTACTACATTGTTTATAATAAAATACACCGTGTATTTTAGTGTGTAGCAATAAGTGCCATATTATGCTCCGTCGCAAGTTAGCGAACCAACATCAAGAGTTTACTTTTGCTGCATTTCAGTAGAAACAGGTGCAGCTGAATACTTCTTGGCAGAGCACGGGGCGTAAATTGGCCCTTTTGCTACATTGTTAATAATAAAATACACGATGTAGCAATAAGTGCCTTATTATGCTCCGTCGCAACTCAGCGGACCAACATCAAGCTATTGCTGAATTTCTAAAGACTAATGTTATCCTTATAGAAATCGATGCTATTATGTGCGGACCTAAACCATTTTTCATAGATGTCTCTGTTCTGTTCTGACCGTGGACGAATATTATTTGTAGTCATTTCAGCTCACAATAAACACAAATTCTCTTTTGATAATTCCATGTATGTTATTAACCACTTCCACTCAATACTGGTGTTTTGTTATAATGTCAATATTATTATTCAATTTTTCTTGGCCACCTTACGAAATGTTTTCAAATCCATAAACTTTTGTGTAATTTATGATATAAATATTTCCACTTCCAGGTTTAACAGAGAACAATAAAATGTTACAAACTATTTAACGATTTTTATTTACCAATTCAAGTGTCATATTATTGCATTGTCAATAAAGTAACGTAAGCAGAGACAATTTTTAATTTCATGGGGTGCTAGTTAGTGATTTCAAATGATTGATTGAGAATTGAAAATTGAAATACTGCCCACAATAATTTATGGACGTTGAAAGAGCTCAAACAGTCGTATTTAAGTCACCCTAGAAAAACTAACTGACCAAATCTATAAAGAGTCCGTTGGACGAAGACTTATGAATAATAAGAAATGAAATCCCTGTTTCCCCTATTCACGTACATAACTTAGTTTAAACTATTATCAATGGGTGGGGGTCTGTTCTAAACTTAACGGAGGGCGCAGGCGCGAGTCGAGATGCCGCCAGTCCAGACGATACGGCACGGACGGCGCGGCGCCCCAAACCGTCAGAGTAGGTTTATCTCTTGCCCCGACAGGGCGGCAAGGGATAAATCTACTCATACAAAGAACATTCTAAATACTATGCTACTACTATGGGGTAGGCACAGTTAGAGCGCGTGCTACCCGAAACGTTTTTAAATGACTTTGCTAAAGGAGCAGGTGATTGATGTCTCTCTCTAAATTAATGTTGGTGAAGTATATTCTATGGAAATTATATTTTAAAAGACAATGACTGTGGCTTTAGTTGTTTTGAATAGTTGATTTTTGCCACCAACTTCCGAAGTTAAGTTATTTTGCACCTTTTGTTGAAGTTGATACACGCTCTGTCTGCTAGAACGAACTGCTTTAGCGTCTTGGGCAGAGTAATAGCCTATATAAAAGTACGTTATTAAAGAGGTGCTTACTTAAAAATAAAATTTTGTTATTTATTAAATATTTAAATTAACGCTCATGATATTTGAAAAAATAATAAGACAATAAATCGCGGGGAGTCGAGGTACCATAACGGTTACTTTTAACCAGAAACTTTATAGGTTTACAGCAAATAAATAAGGAGACAAAGTCAAAGGGACGAAAGGTGGCGGTCATATAATATGTGAACATGGTTTGTGCAGTGACAGACAATTAATACGTGTACTAAGCCAAAACGATGTATCATCGATCTTAGTGCGTATGGTGGCTGACGGAAGTGCTTGGGCTATCTTGTGACCTTGATAAGCTCCTAGTACTCCTACTTCGTATAAGTACCGATGTTACCTGTTGCACGAGCGACGAAATAAACGTAGCAAAATAGAGAATTTAATACAAAATGTCTTGGATGACACAGTACTCGGGCATCCACTCTTAGCATGCAGAGCCACCGTCACTGTATTTTACACATTATGATTCCCTATCGCCGCACTTTATGAACATAATGTGTGGAGTGTTTTAAAAGAATAAATAAATAATAGGCAGTCAGGTGACTGCTAACATAAATGCAAACATAAAATTTTGGAATAGTCCTCGTTAGGCACAACACGTCGTATTAGCATGTCGCCGACACTACACGACATGCAGATGAAGTGAGCGTAAAATGAGCTGCTCAATTCCTAGCATTAGTAGTGTATAACAGGATACTTCGCGTTTACTTCATTTCCATTTTCATGAGGAGATTTTGACAGAATAGCATTGCTGCTCTTAAACATTTATTTCATGAACGGAGACCACCGCGACTGAACACAGTACTTAAATCATCAGCATAAAGCGGCTCTCAATTACCATCATTACACTGACCGTTATGCAGAAGCTATGGAAAATCTACTTTTATTAAAAAGGTATAAGGGCTGATAAAAACATTTGAAGAGATTCATTTGTTGAATCCTATTGGAATAATGCATTTGGTATGATGAGCCCAACATAGTTGGGAAAAGGCTAGGCGGATGATAATGTTGGTGTGATGAGCACTTAAACATCTTCATCTTTATACACAAATACTTAATATACTGCTTTTTAAGTATAATTATTTTTAGGGCTACAAATTAATGGATTTTTTTTTCAGCCTATGGTATAGCTGTTTATACTTTAACACTTGAGAACTTTAACAATTGAACATTGTTAAACTGTGCTCTGAATTTATAAGAAACTAGTTTCTGCTTATTGTTACGTTCACGAGGACCTCGAACACGCATGAATTTTGTAAAATCCCGAAGCCCACGGTTTCATTATCAAGTAGTACTGGCTAATTTTATTATATCTGACCAACTAAGAGTTCTTTCTTTTAAAACAATTTAATAATCCGGACCTGATACCGAGTAGATCCACATCAAAGCAACATTTTGACAACTCATGTTTGAAAATTATGGAAAAATGGTTTTCAAAACAGCACTTGCAGTTTCCTTGGACAGTTTTCCTTTCTCTCCTATAGATTCCGACACCAATATCAGATCGTGATATACATAATACCAACACAATGGATGCCGCCTGATGCTTGCTGGTAACTATCCAAACGCAATATAAGATGTTTTACATTTGTATGGTTTTTGCAAAATTCCTCTGACTGATATGATAATTGAATATGTAAAAATAGTAAAAGTAATGATGAGCAGATCAATGTATGCAGGATAGGTCCGGGAGAACAGGAGACCAGGAGACCCGAAAATTGGTCATCATGATAAAAACCACACCCCTTCTGTTGATTAATTCCGGCCGCTTTCTCTCAACTTCTTGCTTTAATCTCATCAGTTGTTCGCAGTAGTGTTCAGAATCGATGGTCCTGCCTGGTGGTAACGGCTCATAATGAATAATGCCGTTCCAATCCCACCACACACACAGCATCACCTTGTTGCGAGTTAACCCGGGTTTCGCCACAGTCTGAGAAGTCTGACCGGCCTTTGACTCAGACCTTTTTCGCACGTTCTTGTCGTTCGTGAGCCAGTTTTCATCACCAGCTATCAGCTTCTTCAAAAATGGTTCTGATTCATTACGTCGTAATAAAGAATCACAAATGAGTAAACGGTTCATTAGGTTTCTTTCAGTGAGCACGTGAAGTATATTTTGACAATAAAATATTAATACAATAAAGGTACTGGTTGGCTGTCTGTTTGCTCAGTATTTCATTTCGTTGGTTTTGCATGTATTTATACGAGTATTCCAATCCCGTCACAGTTCCGAAGAAACCTGCAAACATGATCAGAAAACCAAATGTCAAAAGAAACAAGTTTGCAGCAGCAGGTGATGATGCATACCTACATACATCAAAGTCACGTATTTCATCACTTTACACATGAGACTTACTACGATCCTTACCTCCTTTTGTTATTATCGATACACGAATCAATCGTATAATCTAATTATATTTAAAATGTCACTCACCAAACTAAAAATAGAAACAGACACTCGAACAAACACACACAAATTATGGAAATTACCCTTTAATGTTTTCAGAGTTAATAACTTTTATAACGTTGCAATTATTGTGTTATAAGAACTTTTTTCTGCGTCATACTCATAAAACATACTCTTTAAAAGTGAGACAAATAAGACGAGCAAACGGTAATACGTCTGCCAGGAGTACTAAGATTTCATGAATCAAGATTAGAGTTACAGGCTAATAAATGACTGACTTGCTTTCTTGTGGCTGGACAGGTGGGACCTTTGCAAGAGAGTTTCAGCAAGTGATCGATTAAAGACAGCAAATGAAAAGAGCAGATTCAATAAAATGTATTAAATGCTATGTGAGATGGAGCTTATTTCCCCACGACGCGCGACGGCCCAGTGACGGTTGATGGAAGTAATATGTATCTGGGTTTTTGGTTTTACGACATGAAGGTTTTCTCAATATGTTTTCCTACATCAAAAAGGAGGAATTAAAAAAAAAACGCACTGCACGTCAAGAAAATTTGGTTTTTACTAAAACATGGGCGCAATTAAATTAGAACATACAAAACTACTAACTACTAACAACTACTTTGTAGTGTGTGGCCTCACGATTATCATCATCTGCCTAGCCTTTTCCTAACTATGTTGGGGTCATTAACCTTACGGCTATACGGTGTCAAATGCCATTGTCTTTCGAGACATTTGCAATGTGTATATCATTTTTCGATTAAGGGTTTGCGAAATATTAAGCTTTGAAGTGCAATTTTACACAATAGAAAAGTATTTGTAAAGTGTTTTTGGATAAAAATAATAGTTAAAAATATCACGGTAGTAGTATTTACACTGGCCAGCAAACAAACTTAGCCACCCGCCACCTTGAAACTCTGACTCGATTGTCTCAAAAAGTTATTTCAACAATTATACAACTTATGTGGTCTGTTAATATTAATTAAATCTGTATACAAAAATAAAACCCTTTTTTGGCAAGCGCGTCACTGTGCACTTTCTTCCACATCTGTGGTCATTCTTGACGCATCTCAGCCGTTCAGTATTTTCGGGACAACTATACACTCTTACCCTTCTCTTCACAAGCCTAAATCCAAACCCAGGGCGTACAGTCTTTTTCTCACGGATTGGTGGCTAACAACAACACCGCTTGATAATTGTAGCTTTAAACCTACCTTCTGGGCGGTTAACATTGGTTGACGTCTTGTGGTTAGTTGTATACATTGGTCCTGTCGGGCAGTTGTACTCCTTAGACATCCTGGGCGCTGTTTAGCAGGCGTAAACTGGGTGTGTATTAATGTAACGTTTTGAAAAACTACCGAGATACCTGGGATTGATTTCTTCCTGCTTGTAGCATTCCTACAGCTCTCTGCATTTCATCAGAAGTCAAATGGCGTCGCTCCATGATTTTAAAAATGGCTCATCAATAGTATTAAGAGAAATCAGGATAAAAACACAAAACCTAGTGTTTCTGCGCTGTGCGGTCGCGTCCTAAAGAATGATTGCCTGACCACACAACCTCCTTGAATTTCCTATGCAACATACCAATGCGTGTGTTGATAAATAAGTGGTCATTGGAATATTGATGACTTGATCGCTCGTCGTCTGACAAGGTATGACGTAGAGTCAAGCGCGAGGCCGACGCCTGCTGATCTTTTCTTCGCACAGTTTAGGTTTGACCAATAGCGACTCAGTTTGTTTTTGGTTCTATCTTCCAAACAGAAAATATCAATGACCTGGTGGGGAGGTACCCTGCATGCTAGGGTAGTTTTAGTTTGACAACTATCTAGGACAGTCAGAATTATTCATCTAAGTATATCGGTTTGAAGTAAAAAAAAAGACAGTCATGGGGACTGCCGACAGGAGTAAAAGCTTGGACTTTAGAGTAACTGTGTTTTTGATACACATCCCATTGGGTGACGCAAAAACATACATTTCGTTCTAAAAATCGCGCAAAGCCTAAATAATGTTTCATTTTTATTTTAATGACGAAGTACTCGATACTCGGCCTGAATATATGATGTAAACTTGCGATATTTCTTAAGCCTGTCTGTTATTAAAAGAAATTCTAGATGGAGAATCGAAACCCAGGACTTCATGCTCAGTAGTAACGCGACTACTAGACAAACGAAGCATATTAAAACCGGGTCTAACGTGGATAAAAGAAGTTATATATATATATATATATATAAATATGAACAATAATTTTAAAAATAAGCGTTTTTAAGTATTTTCTACTTTTGGATGATTGTTTAGAACCATAGATTCAAAAACTTCCCGTCATTTTTTACCTTATTTCATAATTTAGGAAAACTATCCCAATTATGTGGTGATAATATAGAAGTGGAAGGCATGCGATGCAGGAGCTGTGTGTTCAATGCTGGGGGGTCCAGTATCATTTACTGAACTCATAGTATTAGTTTGTGCATCGATGTCCCTTCCACTCTGTACTCAACTAACTTTAACCAACGTAAAAAGAGGATGGTCTATGTTCATGGTCATGTAGCAAATTATTCATAAAGATGACTGACATAATTATTATTATTTAACATATGTTGTATAGCTATCGACGACTGCCGATCCGCCTGCGACGCAGGAGGTTGCGGGTTCGATACCCGCCCTGGGACAAATGTTTGTACGATCTACAAATATTTGTTTCGGGTGTTCTGGGTATTTGCTATTGCTAATAAAAAATATATGTATCTTTGTAATGTATTGTATTAAGTATATCAGTCATCTAGTACCCATAACACAAGCTCTGCTTAGCTTGGGGCTAGATGATGCTGTGGGGATTGTCCAGCATTATTTATTATTTTGTTTATTATTTATTTATAGCTTCAAATTCATCAAACTATCAGACAGACGTGTTGCTGGGAGTTTGTTCCACCACTTCTTCTTCCCAGCAAAAACACTAGGAAGTGGTGAAGGGTGGGCGTTTTGGGGGACTGTCTTTTGTTAACGTTTTGACGTTCAAAAAGTGCTGATACTCAGCCTAATTTGAATAAATTAATTTTGTTTTTTTTTTGATAATACCACTGAATATTAAAACAAGTCTCAAAAAAACACAACAATCATTATAACCCGCTTTTATAATCAAATGCGCACACAAAATTACGTGGCTGAGTTGCAGACCGAGCTCTTCCTTCTGGAGTAATGTTCCATAAAAACACATAAAATAAAAATGAATGTCTAAATGTGTTGCTAAGCGCAAAACTCTATCATATCAGAATGCATGACATCCCTTTCTATACCAATATTTATCAGCATGATGTCGTTTTTTCGTTGAGGAATGGGGTATATTTAAGACCAAAAATGAGTTTGCTCTGACTCGATGTTATTTTCCCGACGCGATTTCCTTTCGTAAGACTCTTGTAATTCATTGTATCCTAGTACCAAGACCTAACATTATACAATTGTATATGACATTAAAGCTTGCTTGCTGACTTGCCTGTGTAAACATTATATAATGATAATTCATTCAAGACGAGGTTATCTAGACGACAGCATGGACATATTATGTCGTGTTTGTCACCTTCCCAGTGAATGAATATTGTCTCTAGATGCTCTCTTCTTGCTAACGGAGAAAATTTGCGCAGACACAACCTCGTAGCCAGGATGATCCACCAACAACTTGCCAATAAATATGCTCTTGTAGTCATCGAGGTACAATATTACCAATACCATCCAGAACCAGTTCTCGACAATGAACAGACCACGCTCTACTGGGTCGGATCGATTATCGCTGACAGTTTTATTTCCGCTAATAAACCCTACATAGTGAAAATTAATCGGTGGGTGAGTCGCTATTCCCCATGATAAGATGTAAAATAATATAATCTGTTGATATTATTGCACTGTTTATATATAACGGCGCAAGATGTCGGAACGAGATTTGGCAGTCGAGGCGATGGTCAGCACGGCCTTGTTGAACGAGGGATGGTTTTCCTGAAACGTCAACAGCGTGCGCACACATTCGACGAATCGCTTTTGTCACAATGTATATCTGATTCTGATGATGAATTGCATTTGCCTATATAATTTGTTTTCCCGTTCTATGTTAGAACGACAAACAAACGAAAGAGAATATTTGGTCTATTGTTCTATTTCTTTTCTATTATAAATTACTTCAAAATCAACTCAATTTTGATTGCAAGTTGATTATTAGATTATTTTTGAACAACAGTACAGCAATCGTACAAGACAGAATTGCGAATTTACAAAGAAGAGGAGGAGTACAAAGTTATGACAACGCATTGAATTGAACTGCCCCCCAAAATTTTGTCGGGGATAGCTAGCTTTTTTCCAACTAGGTTGGGGTCGGTTTCCAGACTGGTTCTCAGACTATCGGGCTTCTGACTACAGGTAACGACTATCAACAATCTAAAAATGACAGCCGGTACCAACGGCTTAACGTGCTTACCGAGGCACGGAGGAGTCTCGATACTCGTATGTTACGAAATTCAAAGAATGACCTCGGAAAGCGTAGCCCACGGTCCTTTTTTTAAATGGGCATCTCGCAGTTTATCCTTTAGGGATATTTACTGCTCAACCGAACTTTGGCCCACGGTCCACCCGTGCGGCTGTTTAAATTTGGTTATCAGTTCCGGTTCTATGGAACGGGACGCAATGTTTCACTAACCAGGAGATCATAATACAAGAGAAGCTTGCAACGTAGTTAGTGGACATTTCCACGGGGTGCTTAGGGGCGTGTCTTGTATAGGGCGGACACAATGTTGCGCCCCCTGTACTAGGAGATTATAAAGTAAGAGAAGGTTGTAGCGATAATAATATTCTCTCACGTTTTCCGATTCTATGGAATCTGCGCACAATTTACTCGCCCCTATACTAGGAAGACATGATATAAGAGAAGGTTGCAACGATTTACTTTTCAGAAATACTACCGCGTTAAAAGTAGCTCCATAACACTGATTTTAAGTAAGCAAGTACACTTAAAATTCACCCTTATGAAATTACTTTAAATACAAATAATTTTCACCCTGATTTTCTATATAGAAATATGCTTTTAGTTACCGCGACGTACGAAGAAAGATGACTTCTTTCTTCCTCGAAATAAGACCGTAGTGCTGAATAAACTTTACCTAATTAACACCAAACATAAAATAAATTTCTTAACATGCGCAATCCAAACCCGCTAGAATATTGTGATTTATATTATTTGACGGGCTGATATCGGATATTAGTATGCATTGAAATTAGGAGTGCTTAGGTGTGAATGTATTTCTGTCGTTTATGTATTGAATTAATCCATCGTGCTGATGATATTAATTGAAACTTACTCAATTCATACATGAAAATACTGCTAGTATCAGTTCCGATTCCATGGCACCAGAATGAAACCTTTAACAGGAAACCGTAAAACAAGAGAAGGTTGCAATCGTTAACTGTTCCGAAATACTCTCTTGGCAAAGGGCGGAACGTTTCGTTCCGGTTCCGGTCAATCCGCCCTTGTACTAGGAGATCAGGGTATAACAGAAGGTTGCGATTAACTCTTTAGTAATACTCTCGTAGCAAAAGTAGCTTCATACCGGAAACTTTAAATACGCAAGCAAACTTAAAATGTACTTAAGTTGTGAAATAACTTTATATACAAAAACAGGTTTTACCCTGAACTGTGAAATAAAAATATGCTTTTAAGTCCCGCGACGTACGACGAAATATTATAAAACTCGAATTTCTTCGAAGCTTTTAAAATTTACGCTCGTCAGTTTTTTTAATAACACATGTATGTACCTACATGTGTCATGATGGAAATGATCACACATTGCGCGCTCAAAATTTGAAAGCCATCCGCAGGTTGAGACACGCGGGGTCAGTGAAGCCATTTAAATGACCTCTGCCCACCTACCAACTTCAGAGTGGCACATATGGAACACCGAAAACACAATTTAGACTGAAATATGATTAAAGAATTTGTTTCAGTGAGTTTGAGTCTCAATGGATGTATTTTGCCTCGACCTTAATTGTCTCTTCGACGCATTTACGTAGTATTTTAATAACTTGATAATTAAAATGACACAGCAGATGCAACCGTTGTTAGTTAGGCTAAAATCCTTGTGTTGTATAAAGTTAGCCACCTTTTGCGCGCTGGTTGATGGTTTTCGGTGCAGCGCGCAGGGTAGCACACGCGGGGGGCAGTGAAACATTCGCCCTCCCAACCACCCACTAAGGAACAAAGCGATACGCCACGTATAAAAATACAGTGTAGGTAGGTATGTATCATCACAAATAAATTATTAAGTCATTTGTTTCAGTTATCTTTGAAAAAATAATAAAATATGACTTAAGTATTCATCGCCACCTTTTATTTCGAATAATGCCGCGCTTCGCGCTTAAAGTTTGCCATTCCTGTGCTAGGGCACCCTCCTAGCTTTTCCATTTTAATTCTTTAGTTAGAAAAACTTTTATTCACATTAGCTATTAGAAGTGGATTTCCTTCAATATTGTTTTACGCATGACCATGATTATAGCGCATTTTTTTTTATAAAAAAACAATAATTCATAAACCTACACTGTTGCACTGATTCTCGCTGGCACGGAAGACCAAACATTTTCTCTTAGATCAGCCGTGAACACTGTCATCATCACCTAACCTTTCCCAACTATATTGGGGACGGCCTCCAATCTAAACAGATGCGGCTGGATACCAGTATTTTTCATGGCGCGACTGCCTGTCTATTGTCTAACCTCCACATCCCAGTAACTGAGTAGCACGATACGCGTTGGTAAGACTGGTTGTCGGACTATCGAGTTTCTAATCACAAACTCGATAGCTACATAACCCGATGGCTTGGCTGTCATTTGTCATTAAAATGAAAAATTTCGGCCGAGCCATTAGCCTTCTTTCCGTGGCACGGAGGGGTCTCCGTTTGTATGGGATGGTCACGCATCCACGGGTCAACGTTGGCAAACGTTGCTCTATCTTGAAGATAGATATTTGCGGCAGAAAAAGGATTGACAAGATTGCAAGTCATTGTCGATGGACTGTGGGTTGGCGAGCACGGGAAACGCTACGTGCGGCGTGGAAGGCAAACGCCTGTCCGTGAGTCAAGAGCCAAGCGTGTGGACTGGTTCTGTGTCTAGCGGTGTGATGACGTCAGAAGCAAGTATGCCTTCGCAGGCAAAGAATCGGCGGACTGCCGCTGATAAGGCCGGGCGTGGTTTTGGAACGGGACGATGACGCCATCAATCGGAGCGGCTGATGTATGTGGGTTTGTGAAACTACGATAAAAAACAGTAGGTAACAATGAAGGATGGCATGTCTATACTAAAAAAAATATCGAAATTTCGCTTCTTAAACCGGTCAGGTATTGCCAGAGATTTAGATTGCACATTCCGCGGAGCTGACAGAGAAAAAAACAAAGTTTAATTTAAATGTGCACGTATCGACTATATAAAGTGGCATAGTAAGACATTATCAATGAGACGCGTCACGAAACGAAACACAAATAAGGCAAGCCTTATATAGGCAATTATAAATATATTATATTTATATATTTATTTAATTCTGCCCCCATTGTTTTATTTTGAATGCAGAGCACCCATTGTATTGTATAAACGGGCCGATTTCCGCAATTCCACGACTCTGCGCGTATTTTGCGCAACGTTACCCAGCATTAGTATGTATTGCAAACCGTTAAGGGTCATATTACTACTCATATACAGATTTTACTACTCATATATAGATTGCACTAGAATATTGGCAACGCCTTCTTACCAGCCAAGGGTTTGCATACAATGCGACATCAGTCCGAGTCGTGGATGTACAGCATGTCCAGTTTAACTTTGTTAAGTTGGTACTTTAAATAAAGTTGTATGTTTTCCCGCCTGCATAGATATTTTGGAAGTACTTTACGGTCTGAATCTTTTTTCTTTGCTTAAATATCGTAAGTTTTGGCCGTCAAAATTAAAACGAAAGAGAAACGTAAAAGTAAATAATTTGGTTGAATCTTTGAAATAACTATTAACGAAGTTTCTTCAGCTTGTTTAATTGTAGTATATTAATTTAATTGTATTATATATACCTAAGTTTATTGTAACGATGTAATTAAACTCATCATACATGTGAGTACAGTCTCAGCTCCAAATGGTTGCGTGATCGCATCCGATTCTAATTGCACTCAGATGTCATCGTATTTTATTCACCTTGTACCGCAAAGAAGGTCAAATGGTTAATAGTAATAATAGTCGTAATGACACGCGTGGCTTCATTACGACTAATATATTACTATTCGTAATCAATATCAAAAGGGCCGCTTGGTGGAGGTAATTACTGCTGACAATTAACTGTCTCGACCATATTTTTATGAAATTGATTAACATCGTTCTTGTACGTCTCTCGCTACTTAGATCGTACAGAGGAAAACAAACAAGAATTGTTATAGGAAACTAAATATGATGAGTTAATTAATTAGGAAGGCCCGATAAATTATTATGTTACTGATGGCCGAACACTCTATTAAGTTAACACAGAATGTTATAGCATATAAATAAATCATTTTTACTTGTATAAGAATCAATGTTAATTAAATAAAAAATAATTTTCTTAAAAAAAGTCTCTAAAGGTTCTTGTGTAGTACTCGCGACCGGCGTGCGTGTATTGGTGTTGTGTGAACGTGAGCAAAGCGAAAGGAGTATGAAAGGATCGTAGTGGGTAGTATTTCGTAGTTTCTACCTACCCCCATGGGAAAGAGGCGTGAGTTTATGTATGTATGTATAAGAATGAATTTATTATCTACTGTGACATGTTGTTTATTTTTATAATTGCAGCAGGAAACAACTTTCGTATAGAACATACTACACCCCAGTAGGTACTTTTGTGGGACTAAAGTATTTAACATATAATAATCTCATAGAAGATTTTTAAGATGATAATAATGTCATGTTATTGTTGTTGTTATTTTATATCATGAACCTGTACTTCAGAACATTCAAAAAGAGTTCAAGAGAATAGTTAATTCGTTCCTTAATCACATAAAAGATATAACGTTGTTTTTATTGAAAATGTAACCCCAACGAACTGCTTCATGTATTTTCCAAATTATATAGCAGTATTATGTACCCTTCTTTTGAGGATTTATTAAGATTTATAAGGCTTGAGTTAGGCGCCAACCATTGAAACGTCCAGGTTGGTCCCCTGTCAAGCACTGCCATAAACTGCATAGAGCGCTCTCTGTTATACACTAGTTACACCAGGCAGGGCAAACTTCACATGGTGAATTCCGCGTGCCTATTTAGGTAGAGACAAAAATATAAATCGACGTCATAATCTGCCCAGCCTTTTCCAAGCATGTGGGGTTAGCTTACAGTTTTACCGGATGCAACTGAACAGCACAAAATATGAAACATATACGATAATAGTCATTGTATGGCGTGCGCAGCGAAAACTATTGATGATACAAGAATAATGTCATCATCTGCCTAGTCTTATCCCAAGTATGTTGAGGTCGGCTTTCGGTCTAAACGGATGCAACTGAATACCAGTATTTTACAAGGAGCGACTGCCTATCTGACCTTCACTACCCAGTTACTGGGCAACACTACACCACTTGGTAAGACTGCTTGTCAGACTTTCGGGCTTCTGAATACCCGCAACGACTGTCAGAGATCTACAAATCACAGCCGGAAACCAACAGCTTAACGTGCTTGCCGAGGCATAAAGGTGTCTCGGTATGTTACGAACGGTCACCCATCCACAAAAAAGTCAGCAACGTTAATGTCTTACTATTGTATAGCTAAGTCATAATAAACATTTTTTGTTCAAATGATGAATGTTGAAATTCGTATGATGATATTTATAAAGCCTCTGCCTTTATTTCCATCTGGAATTTTCAGTAGCAGCCTGGAGTGGATTTGTGCCCGGTTGGTGGCATTAGGCTCGCCCCTTTTTAAATGGGACCTACACATAGCTGGCGGCATGTGGGTGTACCTACGATAAGTACGTCTCTGCCTTACCCTTCGGGGATTACAGGCGTGATATTATGTGTGATATTTATATAGATTTATGTATTTTTGAAGTGAAACTTCTTTATCGGGGTTGGAAAAAAAAATTGTGTAACATCTTTCGTTACGCGTCACATTTTTCCGTTACGCGCCATCTTTTTCTTATCCCTACCACGCGTGATTCGAAGTATACTTTCTCCAGCGGAGTAGGTATTGGTAAATGTCTCCAATGTATTTTGCGGCCCGTTTTGAGTAGATACATTTTTGAAATCCAGGTGGCGATTGCATATATATATTATACAATTTCTGTAAAGTTGCATGTAGTAAATTATTTTTTGAAAAATAACGTCATAAAGAAGTTTCACTTCTTACGAGTACGCTAGTACACGCACACATTTTTTTATTATACAGATGATGTAAATCCATGTTGTCAATGTAATTTTAATATGGATGCGTTCGGCAATAATATTAGTCAACAGACTTTGATTTTATCACGTCAAAAATACATAATTATGTACATACATAAATAAATAAATAAATGAACTCACGCCTTTTGCCATGGGGGTGACAGAAACTACAGACCATCACCTACTTTGATCCACCTTTTGTTTCGTTTACGTTCATCTTTACGTGAAGAACAATTTGGCCCTCTGATCTTACACGCACGCCGCGCCGATTGCATTCCTTTTCTTACGGAGACAAATATAAGTCAATTACAAACGCATAAAATTGGAAAATTATAGAAAAATAGCGGCCATTGTAACTACGTGCATTTGGTATATGTGAATATTAACTGTGGATAACACCGTGGCACGCAGCTAGCTAACCTTTTATTAGTCGTCTTGTATCTTAAATACAATTCACATTACAACTTCTTTACTTGTCAGATGGATATGTTGAAGACGCGACAGTAATTGGATATTACTACGACCGCGCAGCTCAGCGTATTGTTCGGTACAACAAAGCATTAATTACTTAGGAACATTATTTATTATTTGCCTAAATGTATGGCTTTTTATTTCTTATAAATAAGTAAACACAAAGTAACAAACAGCATTATTTTATTTCAACGGTTTTTTCAAACTCTGTAACTAATCAGAGTTAGTGTAAAAGCAAATGTTTTTGCAGTTCGATTCATAAAGTTGTCAGATAATTGTCAAATACACTGTTGCTTTACATTATTTATCAAAATCACTAGATTCCTATATGAAATTAGGACACGTCAAGCCTAGATTTTCCCGCAAAATATAAATCGACCTCGCACGTAGTAAGGACCGACGTCCTCCTCATTTCTGATCTCCTAGTACCTTGCCAACGTTAACTGCCTACAATTTGAACTCCCCGTTTCTAATAGTTGTAGCAGAAGCGATATAAGAAATAGTAAAATACAAATTAATTAATTACTATTTAACTATTAAATAAATAAAAACTATTAAAATAAAATAAAAAAGTCCATTGAACTAAACTCATGGTAGTGTTTTAATAACCCCCGGTCAAAATCGTTGAGCAAAGTTATACATTTTAATTTAAATTAATTATGTTAGTTAAGATAAGATAAAGTTTAATTAAGATCTCATTTAACTAACACAAAAATGCAACACTTGACTAATAAAAACTTAATTGGTACATGCGCTTCGCTGTCGAACACAAATAAATTAATATCACCGACTACCTTGTCACGTGACAATATACTTAATTTTATAAAAAGGTGAAATTTGTTTGAAGGTATGTAGGGCGTAATCTCCGAAAGGAATGAGCCAATTCTTAAAAAAAATTTCGTTGTTAGAAAGTTACAGTATTCCTGAGTGCTGGCGGCTATTATTATTTCCAAAACTACGATTTAAAAGGGTAGGGGATGTAAAAGTTCTAAGGAAACAGTGCTGTTGCTGCTGAATCCAGTGTAGAACATTCAATCAGTATTAAATTTTACACTTCTAATTAAAGCACTTTTGTTTCGAAATCAATGAAAATTTGACGAAACAGGTTACAAAACGTTAAACAAATTGATTCATGCTGGTCTGTTGAAAAGGTGAATTGCGAAGTGAAGTGGGAAACCAACCTTCTCGATTCACGACTCACATGATTCACACCTGAGCGCATAACGTGGCAGTCCACGTGGGATTCGCATTGAGTCTAATGGATGTAGATGTAGACATATCTTAATTATTTTGCAAGCTTAGGCAATAAAAGCGAAACTTTTAATGAAAGTTCTGTCACTTGCTTTTTTACACACACACTTTATGAACACGTAAACTCTTGCATGTGTGCAGCTCCATTTAAACTAAAGCACTGATTGGGTTCTATTGGTGACGTCCCGGTTACGCCAGTTCATAAAACGTGCAGTTCAACCTGAATTCGAGTCACCTACAATGTATTTATGTCTGGAGACAATTAATGCGGATTCTATCCAAAGCAATTTAATTATGCCCAAGAACGTTACTGGAAAAAAAACAATGAATCAAATGTACGGCCCTTTCTACACATTTCTATGAAATTGTTTATCATTACTGGCAAGTCCAATATTATGGCGTTGTTTCTATTTACATTAATGTATATTAAAAAAAAAAAAAACAAAAAAAAAATATTAATAAAGAAGTTAAAAAATCGTCAATCAAGATCAGCGCAAAATGCTACTGTTGAAAACGACTGTGATTACAATAGAAGGTTTTGGAACAGAATTTGTCGATATTGTGGCTCATGCAGCTGAATAGTTTCAATAGAATCGTCGCACCAGGCTATCATGAATACGAGGAAGTGTTTTCCCCTTGTATTCTCTGGACGTGTTTGTACGCACACCAATACCCAGCTACTACGAGTACTAACACACTAAACATGTAGTAGGGGGACTGCAATACGTACGTGCATAATTATGTATGTTTGATTTGTTATATACATGAATATTATTAAGCGACGCCCATCGGTTACCATGGAAACCATACGCGTGCCGAAAGCACCAGCACAACATGAACCACAGGAAGTCTAAATAGTAAAAGGCCTTGACTTTAGCGGCAGTACTGGTGAGATGACACCGATAGTGGATGAATTAAGGTGGCTGAGGAAAGAGATCTGTAGCATGGATAGATAAAGTTGCTATAAATGGTGTTGCTGATTGTTGATGGTGTTGTTGGACCATGATAATGTCTGGAGTATAAAGGATAGTGTGGGTTTGTTTTGATGTTCCTTCTCAGATAAGTTTGCTTGGAAACATCAACCTACTAGGTATGTATATATTATTATTCATTTACTTTCAGTATCAATATTAAGAGAAGCAAATGTTATTTTATTTCTTGTTACCCCGCATTGTTCATTGGTTATTTTTAATTAGAGAATTAAACAAATAAATAAAAATAACAAAGTAAGAAACCTTTTCACGGTACGTTTATATGCCAGTACTACAAGAAATATCATTGCAAAAAATGTTTATAAAAAGGCGTTCGTAAGTAATTAACACTGTTGAGGCAAATAGCTAGAGTAGAGTATATACTGTGTTGACAGCAATTGCAAGTTATTAATCATGGCTTACAATATTTAGTCCTGCCGTACAGGTCAGTAGTAAAACCACCATTATCATTATTTTATTGCAAATAAGGGATGGGTGACACGGCTACGCAGATGCTACGCCAAGCAACGACGTCACGAATACGACTCTTATCGTCTTTGGCTAGGATTGCTACGAAATACTGAATGCAAACATACTTTAACGTGCGTCAAAGAAAGTTGACCATGAATGTCTCAAATACGCAGTAATACATAGTACAACAAAAAGTACATCACAATCATGCCTTTTAGCTAATAAGTAACCCTAACTAATAATATTAATGCGAAAGTAAGTTTGTTTGTTACCTTTTCACGCTCACTGAACGGATTTCGATAAAATTTGGCAAAGAGATAGATAGCAAAGATAGATAAAACAAGACAGGCCATGGTGTCCGAAGCTATCGACAGCTTCGCCGTAGTGACACCGATGCGGAGCAACACAAGGGGCACCTCAGTAGGCTATTGTATTTTAGATAAATTATAGTGTAGCTATTATTTTGAAACGGCAAACAGACACTTGCATTTTATTTATTTGTATTGTATATGGGTTAAATAAAAAAACTAACATAATATATACAATCAAATTTAAGATACGTCTATCTCACGGTTTTAGGATTTATTTTGCGCTTATGTTAAGTTATAGTGATGCATACATTTAGTACAGACTTTATATACCTATTGGACTTGCCAAGCAAACCGAATGAACTCGTATTCAACCATCGCATTCAACCATCTCTTACTCAGCGCGCGATGCCAAACGTTTTTAATCGAATAGTATATTTAGGTAATATCGGTCAACTGGAAGTTGGCCTTAGGTTCTGATTTTATTGCGAGTATCAAAATATGCGGTATAAACGCCCGTATTTTTATCCCGTTGACTTAGAAACTTGATTTTAAATTAGAGCTTCAAGGGACCTTCAAATACGTAGGTCCATACCTACGTATTTGAAATTAATTTTAACTTGATGCCTTAACGAATTCCTGACCTCATGGCTAAATAAAAACTGCTGTTGATTGAAGGTTAAGCTACGCTTGCCGATGTTAGTCTATGTTGGGGTTAGCAATTCGATTGTTTAGTACCAAGACACAAGAAGATTGAATTTGCTAGTATTATAAATTATTCATTTAGCAGTCATTATTGTTCAAGAGAAGGCTTTATCAATGGAAAAGGAATCCTTAATGCAAACGTGCATACTTTATAAAATAATACGTAAACTAATAATAATAAAATGACAGCGTAGTAAGTTCCAATGCTCAAGAAAACTAGTTACCATGGAAACCGCGGTAACGAGTCATGTGCTGAGAAACATAATATGTAATTGATTCCTCCAAACCGTACAAAATTTGAAGTACTAAATTTTCATGAAACACTGAGGGCGTATTTCACTCACGAAACTGAATGAGCACATCTAAACCACGTTCAAGAGCTGTCAGTTTCATCACTGTTGTTACATATTGACACCGACAGCTCTTTGACACGGTTCTTTAATTAGTGCTCGTTCTGGTCATGTCGGGAAAATTCGTATAGCACTTAACGGTATGAATAAAAATGCTCTGCAAATCGCTAAAGTAATCTAGATAAAACGACTTTTATTTTGTTCTCCATTATATTTCATGTTATCTGTAAAAAAACAGGATCCAACAACCAAACAGGAAACTGTAAAATATCATCGCTAAAAACAACCTCTTACAGAAAAGCATTTCATGGTTTTCATTTCATTTCACGCTTTGTACCTTTACGGTAGGCCGGCAGGTCGGTAGGTCGGTAGCTTTGGTTGTTTTCATGTCTAGTCTAGAGCTGTACTTCTCTTGCAATCACTTATTGTTGTTGAGATCGTATTAAAGTTTTGTATAACAATAAGAATGTACATACATGCAAAAAATCACAACTCTCAGGATCTCATAATGGAACCAAACGCCGGAAGGGCCCTGTTTTTTACTACGTGTAAATCGAAATGTAAGCGAGAATGTAACCTGACACGTAAGTTACGGACAGGGTTAACATCATTTGGACCCATTTTTGCAACCAAACAACCAACGAACATTGGTTCTGGTTTGCATAATTAAAATGCTTAAGTTGAAAAGGTACCAAGGATCATGGGTCTGTTTAACAATTAGTTTTAATAAGTATTTAGGGGACTATGCCGTATAGTTCTCTACAGTTTATTAAAAGGTGGCCAAATTGGGTTGGTTCTGCAAGTGACAGTGTTGTATCTCTGTTGTTAGTCGGTGAAAAAGAAGCATTTTTTTTAGAGAAGCTAGAATGCGTGATTTTGGCGCCATCTATGTACTAAACTCAATTTCACTCAAACTGAGGGTTGGTTCTTGTTTGCAAAAACGGGTCCATTTAGGAGTGCGATATTATATTCATATTTTAAAAAAATTATTTACTCAAACGATTTTCATGTTATCTCTTATAAAAGTTTTGACTTGACCAGCAAATTGTGTGCTAGCGTGAACAAGTACTCACCCCGACTTTTAATGAATGTTAGAGGGCAGTTCCCCTTACTATTGCTATCGCATTTCCTCTTTCAATTTGCGAATATGACTGTCGCACGGGTGCATACAGATGACCAACACTAAATCACGACGTTCTCCTGCTTATGTGTGCGTGCAACCACGTGCACAACTTGCAGGGGGAACGACATCCTGGTAGTGATAGTAACCTGGTACAGCAAAACTATTTATAGTTTTTGCTTATAGTAAACTTTTAGTAAACTTTTTCATTAATTAGGTTAATGAAAAAGTTTAAGTATATTTTGCAACTCAACGTATCTATTGGGACTTCCAAATTCATTTTGCGACATAGTGCTTTTAGCGCTTGCTTAAAAATACTACAAACCGAAAACAAAATTATTTTTTAGTCACATTTCAACAGTGATATCTTTTATTAAATAAAAATAGTTTCCTACTTTTCGCTTCTAAATCTTTGTGATAATTTACTTCATTGGAAAAAAATACGAACAATAACATTACTTATTTTTATGAAACAGTTCCAGAACCCTTATTTCTCACCAGTACCTAAATAATAAAACTGTTAACTAAAGAATTGGCACCAACATAAACCTATTTTGGACTGCCCCTCAAAGTTCCACATGCAATGTACTGTTTTCAGTTATGACATCCTGGTACTAATGCGGACGAGCTATTTATTTTGAGGATTCGAGACTTGCAGCTTTTCCCTGTGGCGATTTCGCGTATGCTTTAGAGTCCGCGAAATAACATGGTGTTAGGATTTATTGTAGAAAAATATTTTGATCCTTATGCTTGTTATTTTTTCGGATTTTAGCCGGTTCGATTACCGAGTGTGGCAAGCAAATTTTCGAAAATCTTAGAATGCAGATTTGTTTCACTTTAAAAATATATTAATGTTTCCATTGAGTAAAATTTTCCATTCCCAGTATTTTGAGTATTTCCTCCAGGTAAGGTTAAAACATCCAATATGTATATTCATGCAATTCGACCTGAATTCGAGTCACCTATAATTTATATGCTCCTAGTAGCGTGAGGAATTTCGAAGGCGTTTTGATCAAAGATGAGCTTGCACTCACAAATCGCGAATTCTATCTAAACCAATAAATAAGTCATTATGCTGAAGACGATTACTGAAAAAGAACATTCATTACGAAATGACTACATGGGTCTTGCTCCAATTAATGTTCTCATTTTATGAAACTGAATAGTCTCTTAATAGGAAGTAATTTTGATTTACATAATATATTAGTGAAAAATTATAAATAAAGAAATTTCAATTAGTTTTTAACAGGCATTCAAATAATACTGGATTTAAGGGTCGTAGTTTTTCTAGTAATCGCAATTCATGAAATATCTGTAAACAGTAGATTTCAATACAAGTACGGTCCTTGAACTACACACAAGTTCAATGCTTAAAGTTCACAATGGCTTCTCGATTTTCCGCTGAATTACGGCACTCACAAGACTATGTCGCCCTTGTATCTACTGCATGTGACGCATTCTATCCCTGTCTGGCCTGCTGGAGTTCTTTCGACTTATGGTTTCCTGGTACAAAACGGCGCAGTTTCACTTGTTGCGCATTTGCCCGCACAGAGTAAACCCAAGATAAATATCGTAACGTAGTATTAACCTAACTCAAGAAAACGTTTTTCAACCATTGCCTATTACGGTTAATATATTTATTTTAAAGTGTTTGTTTAGGTTATAACTAATTGTACTTACAATACTTTTTTGAAACATAGATTTAGATATCGCTGGGTTACTGAAGACTAGAATCCGATTAATTGTTATGAAAAAGTACTTTTACCAGCAGTATAATATGGCTCCTTAAATATAAGTATAACAATACGTTTGCTAGAACTCCTAACGCTCGTCCTGTGATTGAAGTCACCCTAGTACCCCTCAATAAAACCATCCCGGTGATCACCATCAGCACATTGAAGGGGCCCCGTTACCTCTTAAGCAACCACTCCGGGACCCCCTCTGTGCAACGCCTGTTAGGGCACATCCCATCCACGGTGACACGTGATCAGCGCAACTAATACCTATCGTCGCGTCGTCGTACCGTGGTACTGGTTGGTATCCAATATGGAAAAGAAAATCAGTAATAAGCTCAGTATAGCACAACCTGAGTAAAAAAAGAATGTGTTCTGTGTGAAAAGATATTTGATTAATAAGTCTTACCTTCTGGCCACTAACAGAGAGAAGCAGCTGGGGAGAGAGAACTCTTGAACACCACTTTATGAATTCGTTGAATAATGTGAAGCGAAGGGCGCTGGCTTGCCTGGTACCTGAAGAAACATCAGCTTATTTAGCTCTATTTATTGTAATTGGTCTTTAGTAACTTCCTACCTACCAGCCTGTTAGTGTCCCACTGCAGGGCAAAGGCCTCTTCTCATACAGAGAAGGCACGTACATAAATCACCACGCTTGTTCAAAAACGGGTTGGCGATTTCAAACTTATATCAATTATAATAAGTCCAGGTTTCCTCACGATGTTTTCCTTCACTGATGTCAGTGATATCCAAGATAAACTTAGAAAGTACATATGAATTTAAAAAGTCACATTGGTCACAGTCGCCCAGGTTTGAACCCATAACCTCGTGCACAAGAGGCGAGGCCTAAACCACTGGGCCATCATGACATTTAATTAGACGTTTAATTAAATTTGCCCTATGGTCATATAAATAACGAAATAGAAAAACATTAAAAGACCAAGATAATAGTCTGAACATAACCGATTAATTTTTGTTTATAAATATACCTTTGAAAACTTTTAGTTGGCTTTCAACATGTTTAAAAAATATATGAACTAGTGTTAAAAATTATGAACTATTGTAGTAACAATTCCCGTATTTTTAATAACGTTCACATTCTATTCAGATTCAATCTGTCACAAATACGTTTAGTTAACGTACATCTTTGGCAAGTTTTAGACATTTGATTGGCACTCGGACATTTGAAGGGTGAGATATGTTGGTTATTTAGGGCATAAAGTGCGAGGCATATTAAAAGCACCCTTTCATTTGCAATGTAATTATTACGTATATATATTAAAAATATTATAATGTATTAAAATAAATATTTTTTCCTTTATTTCTTACATACATACTAATTACATTTTTAAATATTTCAAAAAATAATTACGTATTGCATTACAAAATGTTCAGGATTTAACACTATGTAATTTTTAATCACCTTTATTTTATTTCAATATTTGTTTATAAAGCAGCTACATTATTTTTTATTTAGTTTATGTGTCTACCAATAACAGTTCGATATATGCGGTTCGGTTCGGTAAGCTTGAGCAATAACAAAATATGAAATATTTTTTTTTATTTGTTTTATTTATTTGAGGATCTGAATAAAAACAGCCGCACGGGGTGATAAGCTACGCTTACTGAGGTCAGTCTTGTGATAGGTTACCGTTCGTAATATATCGAGACTCCTCCGTGCGGGAAAACACGTTAAGCAGTTGTTCCCATGTTGTTGTTACCATGTTGTAGTTTGAATCGCTATAAGAACCGGACAACGTCTGAAGCGTTAGCTAGTGTTCAGTAGTTCTTTAAGGTTTGAGTGTTTTTGTAACGTTGCCCTACACTAAGAGTTTATCCTGTTGCGTGGTTGAGTTTACAAACATTTAAAGTCGAATACACAATCAGTCCGACCCGGAACAACTACCTGTAGGCCATCACAACACGTGCCTAGCAACTGCGCCAACTATGCCGTCAGATCAGTTAGATTTTCTTAACACCTTAACTGCCAAACAACGAGACACAATAGAAAATGTACTGTTTGTCGGTCATTTGGCGTTCAACGTGTTAAGTTTCGGTAGTAGAATACTAAACTTCGTATTCTGAAATATAAAGTTTACTTTGTGTATCCACGCCTTACGATTAATATTTACTTACAGTCTATTGCGTCTAGTTGATTTACTAAAAACTCATCAATCATTGTCACCTTCGAGAGGTTCTAAACTCAGTGAGCTTGTATTCCGAATGAAATACACTCATCATAAAAAAATATTAATACAATATATTTCCGTGCCCTTGTAAAATTAAATATTTATTTAACATACAATGTTTTCGTATGTTTAAATCCACTAAGTAGGTACTCCCTGTGTTAGCAATAGTAAAGAATTTGCGCCATTTTATTAATGCTGGTTTTTTTCCCTTAGTGTAACAGTGAAAGACACTGACCTCTTTATAGTATATGACAGGTCAATGGCCGCACGCGACTTCTGGATGTGATTCGATTCATACAATCTCCAGGAAAAATATCGATTTTGTGTCAATTAGAAATCCTATATCGATTTGGTGTACTGATCTTACTAAGTTGTTACTGTTGTAATTCGTAAAAAGTTTTTCAAGCAAAGGTTATAGTTACCTACCTATTATACAAAATAAACGGTACGAGAATCATTATTAGCTAGTTTATTCGACAAAAATAGTTTCTATTTCATTCTACATATTTATAACCGGCACTGAACGACCAATTAACCATAGATTATATAAAATAATAACAATTCCACTATATTCCAGTTGATTTTTACTAGGACTAGTATGTGCAAAGGATAATATATAAATTACATGTGTTTAGACACTTACAAAATTCATAGTTAATAGGGCTCCGCTGACTTATGCACGTGTTTATTATGAGTACGTCTTTAATGTATATTTTTTTTGTTAACGGGTGAATCTTTCAAAAGTCGCCTGGACTTTTTGAGAAAAGACCAGGGAGTGTGGGATTCTTACCTCACTAAAACCGGTGATCATCACTCCGGTGATCACCAAGCAAAGCTCTTACGTTTAATAATTAAAACCATTCCTTGGTTATCTTTGATATCATAGCCCGTAAAGTTAAGGAACCACGATTCACTTGTCTATCTAATATTATAAACCTGAAATGAAATGAAGCATACAAGTGAACTAATCGGTTTCGTTTATGTACTCAACGACACATTGGCTGTCATGTAATTTCCAATGACCATTTGATGTTAAAATAAACAATAATGAATTTGAGTCGACAGACAGCACAACTATGCTAGTAAGTATTCCAAGTGCATTTTATTACGTGTTTGGTTTTAATTGTTTTTTTTTATTTGAAGTAATAAAGTTTTTTTTTTTATAAAAAAGGTATCAATGTTTGAATGTGACACTTAACCCCAAACTTAGACACAGACACCCTGTATTACCCTGGGATTTATTTTTTAATTAAAAATGACTGAAACAGTAATCGGGCTAGTCACCTCAGTAGGTGTTGATACTTTTTTGGTGAAATTTAGTGTGCAATTCAGTTGCTCTCTATCCGTATTATTGTCGTCACGCTTATGTAATAGCGAATATGATGTTTGAACAGACAGAACTAATTAGACTTTGCCATAGATTGGCATCGGTACACTTCGCACGCGATGTTATAAATGATCTCGACGCGCGTTTCAATCAGTGGATCGGCCGCGGTAGTACGAGCACGTCTTGGCCTCCACGATCACCAGACCTGACATGTTGTTGGATATTTTTTGTGGGGGTATATTAAAACATAGTGTATGCAGTGCTGTATGACACCGTGCTCAAGATGGAAGTACGAATTAGAGACAACGGAGTGCAAACTCCTGAAGACACGGCCAGCAAGGCCAGGCCAGCATATTGAACCTGTCCTTTCAAATGTAAGTCACTTTATGCATGACACTATGATTTCATTTAACAAAGTTGTTTTAATTTTTATGCAATGATTACGTTTTCCGTAATATTGTAGACTTAATCTTAGTACGCCCGTAAATAGGCCAATAAAATCAATTGCGCGGTATTATAGTGATATAATTTTTTACAAAAAATAAAAATGTATCTTTTATGAGGGCCGAGGGGTTTCCGTGTCTTAAACTGGGTACTGACCGGTGTTCTGGGGCATAAGAAAGTCTGTACTAGGTGCACAGACCCCCCAGAATAGGTTATGTAAGTTACCTTGATAGGATGATGACCCTCATAGTGTAAAATAAAATTGTGCATTAAAAGAATTATTCGTTTTAAGCTGAAATTGTGAAGATCGATTAGAAACCAGAGACACCCTTCACCCCGTTTGTACGGGCGTAACCCTTTTCGTTACTGTATAAGACACCTATTGCATACATCAAAATAAAGCGACTGTTGCAATATCTATCAGCACTGTGCAGTGTGAAAATAGAGTTATTTATACTGCACAATAACATCTTGAGTTTATCAAATAATAGACCTTCTGGCTTTTAAAGGCTATAGGTACCTACTACGTTGCTTCAGCCTTTCAGCTGAAGCAACGTAGTAGGTACCTATAGTCTTTTTTTTTAATGCTGCCCCAAACTTATAATTTTTCCCGTATCGTGGGTGCGTTAACAAACAAGCAAACTCGTATACATAAACAGCCAGCCCGGAACGAATACCTATATAATAAGCCATACAAATTTTATTTAATTCCGTGCTGTCGATCGAACGATTTTAAAATCCTAAGTCCCAATCCTAAGCCTATCCTAATTCAAGTATGGGCAACCGTGTCTTGCCTGTACCTAGCTTTACGTGAATAGTGCCATCCCCTTTTCAGACTGGGGTTAATATGACATTAATACCTTATAACGGTTAGTGAAGCATCTGGGGACATAGCCCCAGTACGCACTCTCGCCAGTTGTGGCTAAAACCAATACAGACCATTTCTTGGACCAGTACTGATAAAACATTTTTGGTTACCCTTAAACTATATAAACCAGGCGTGGGAAAACCATTCCTCATCTCTACTATTCAAAAGTGTTTACAAAATCAAATTAAAGTTTATTGAATCATTACAAACGGCCCTGCAGCTTCACTCATGTGGGTTGTTGAACTGTAAATCATGAGAATTGGATAAGTGGTTCTTGAGTCCAGATATGTTGTAATCAATTTATCATGCGATCCCTACAATGGATCTTCAAAAGCTGTACCTACCTCAACAAGACCGATGTTGAAGTGATTTAGTGGACGGCGTGTTCCACTTTCACGAGTAGGAAAGTTCCACCGGATTTACTAAGTCAATTATGAAAATAGTACACACAATCTAAATATTATTGATGCTAGAAGTCACGTCGAAAGGAGACGGATACGCTTTCATACAATTTTGGGCCTAGATGTAAAAAGACGAAACTGGTGTCAATTGATAGCTACTATATTAACAAACAATCGCTGAAAATTTTGCAGATTTTGGCAATCTGAGAGCCGAGATATAAGAGATTTAAGAAAAGTGAGGTTACGTAACAATCTATACAAAATAGTCGATTTTTGAAGTGCGGTTGTCATTTTTCAATATCCAATCGGTAGGCCGTTCGTCGAATCCAAAATAACAAGTCCAAGGTCAACGTTTAAGCAGGCTTCTCCGTGTCCGGTATGGTAGCAAGGCAAGGGTCGTAGGAGGAAGATCAGAGGTCCGTAGGAAAGCCGGGTCGAGTAAAATATCAATAAAAAAGTATGGGAGGAAATACTCAGAACGCACACGCATAGACGATACGAAACGAGTGTCGATCAATGTCATCTGTCATGTCATGCATAATTGCCAGAGTTAGCACAGATTAAAAATACAATAATCGATTAATAAATGTAAATCGATTTATCTCAATTATGTAGATATTTAATTAGTTTTAACTCTTAATACTCTCATTCTAATAGATTTCATTATTTTAATTAAATAAATCATCCGGTGAAAGCATTTTCGTTAAATAGTATGAACTCTGTAACGAAAATCGATTCAAATTGAATCGATTTTCTAATTACTTCGTAACACTAACTTAATTATTGGATTTCTCATTTCCCAGATTGTAAACTGAATTGATTTTTCACAGTTCGAAATAGAAAAAAAATACCTTTTTTTTAAGCCATATCTCAACTTATTACAATTGGGCCCAGAAGTCCCCGTCTCCTTTGACCGTTTTTGTGTTGACAAAATCCCTTTTCTGGAAGCGTTAACGCCTATGGAAAGATCAAATCGTACGGAGTTGTCATTAGCTTTAGAGATGTCACGTGACTCCTTTCCACGGGTCATGTTGCCATATTACTCGTAGTATTTTGACGTTATATTTACGTTTGGCGTTTTGCGCTACAGCAAAGTTTATTTTTTTTTATATAGGACTGTAGTTTTACGTTACGCTTTCACGCTGAAACGGCTTAACAGATTTGAATGAAATTTGCTAAGAAGGTAGCAAATTCAAAATGATCCCTTGATTAAAAAAGAAGGTAAGTACTTATTTCTAATAATTTGCAATCCTCTTATAGTGTTATTTTAACGTGGGTAAGACAAGAAAACACAACGGAGCGCAAGTCATTATTTCAAATCAAAACAAGATTTTATCAAAATGTCATAATGTAAGTGCTTTCAAAGTAGCGTGTCCGTGCTGCTGACCGTTAAAGTATTCTTGGGTGTGATAATATATGAGGTCACGGTTACCATACAAATCTATTTGTTCTGTGGAGAATTCTTCATCCAGTTATATACTTACTTTTTATTTAAAAAAAAGACAAATGTCTCTGGTAGTTAGTATATATATATACTAACACTAACACTAAAATATATAGTAGATATACTAACTACCAGGTATGTTGTACAGAGGCCAGCACATCAAAATATCCCAATGTGTCACATTTCTTTGATAGATTTTCAACTATATTCCGAAAGAATAAGGTTCATGTTCAATCGGGAAAATCTGGGGTAGCTTAATGTGCTGGCGTCTGTATATAAATTAAGAATATCGGCTACAGTCAACCTAACGGCACATATCAGCAAAAGCAATCACATAAATTAAAATATTAATATACACAAAATAATGTCAACAAACCAAAACAGAAATTAAAGTGAAGTCAATTAACAATATTAAGGTCAGGTACACATGGCTTACATGGTATAATTTGCAATTAATTATAACAAATAATCTGGCTATATAATATATATCATTCGTATCATATCATTTGCAAAGTCATTCACTAATATTTGACTAAAAGAAGTTCAGTTGCTTTGAATTAAAAATGTTTCTATAACAATCCTTGAAACCTTGAGATATTTTACAATAAGGGACCGGAAAAAAAAATCTCCTGCCGCATTTCTAAATGTAATTTCAAATACGTTTTCTTTCGCAGGAGAATAGATTCCATGATGAAAGGTCGCTTTTATCGTTTTGTATACCAGATTATTTATACAATTGGACAACCAATAATAACATGCGTCATTGCGGGCAATTGTAGCAATTGTGTTTACGAAAGGAATACACTGTTGCACAATCTTTTAAAGACTGTTGTTACATGCTCTTATAAATAAACTAGTTGTCGACGCGACTTTGTACGTGTGGAAGGGAATTTAAAAAGTATGTTTTCATTTTTTTACGCAGTAACCTAATTCTTTTTCTAAAATAAAAGAAGCCTGAGTTACTCCTCTACACATCATCTCATCATACCAGTGAAAGTCTCGTCAAAATCGATCCCACCGAATTTAATAAAATTTCATCATTTTTCTTTTTTAGCGCGGAATCTTAATTTTCTCTCTGATGTAAAAAGCAAGTTTTTCTATAAATAAATTAAAAAAATCTATGAAATTTTCAAAGTTATTTTGGTTGAATTGAGTTTTCTTTAGCCAATTGGATCTTATTCTGTTCATAACGAGATACAATACAGGTGCTGGCCTTTTTAAACCTTCGACGTGTACCTAAGGGTTGGAGTGTCTGTGTATCGGAACTCTCCAACGTAAGGTTCTTTTACACAGAAGGGCCTAAAAATGGTAATTTATTTCACGATCGACTTAAAATACTTGGTATTCGGAATATATTTAAAGATCCAGGATTTGTGCAATAACATTCTTAACCTGAAGGTGCAGCCGGGAAAGTCTGCCGACTAACCAAGTGCCTACGAATTTCAGCTGACATATTAGGGTTTGGACTCATTCTCTCGTTTTTCTCTCGTTGTATAGTTAAAGATAATAATATAAAATAATGAAAATGTAATAATAAATGATAGTATCTGTCTGATGTTAAAGCAGAAAGGTGGTCACAGGAGCTCCACCTACCTTTTCGTAGACACACCGATTATGCAATCGTAAGACTAGCCTCGCGCAACACGGGCAGCGGGCTAATAGACCGGCTAATAAGTTATATATTAACGCTGATTTAATTGACGGCACGATGGACGCAGTGGCTGAACGATCGACTGCTACGCCGTATCGTGGATTCGATTCCCGCACGGATCAAATATATGTATGGCCTACATGTGGTTGTTCTGGGTCTGGCTGTTCGTGTGTGTGACTTTAAATTTTTGTAAACGCACCCACGACACATGAGAAATTCCTAATGTGGAGTATGGTTTAAAAACACCTTAAATAAAAATCCATGAAACCAAACATAAAAGCTCCATTACTGACTCACTGTTTAAAATAAAAGTGTGACAGACTACGCAAACTCTAAACCACAGAGGATTCCGTTGGAAGAAATTAAATGAGAACGATTAAAAATAAATGCTTTTGGATTAATACAATGAAATGGGCAGATAAAGCTTGATTAAATAAATAGATACTAGTTTATCAGCATTCTCTATTGTGTTCTTAATTTTTTTATCCATAGTCTAACGTGCCATCATTTTTATGTCGTAATCATCATTTGTCCGAATGATAACTTGCTCGAACTTACTGTTAAATAGTATGGCATTCCCCATACACAATATGCCAAAAAATTGTTTGTCATTAAATATAGTACAACCAATAACATACAAAAGACTTAAAACCGTTTTCAAACATCATCAAAGTTATGAGTCCTAAATTGAAATTGAGTAATGTTTATTTATCCGAATAATATTTTTAAAACAAATTGATGACAAAGCAATATATGTGGCTTTTGTCACGGCTCCCTCGCTGCGGGTCTCCAGCTGCCCCACGCGTGCTTGTCGTCGCGGACGGCTTTCGCTAACCACCGCAGCTTTGGCTGGCCCGCCTCAGCCGCGGTTGCTCGCGTCCAACCTTTTCTCAACTCGCATTTTTAACATTGTAGTTACTGAAGTTTATATCAAACTTGTTGTCAATTGTATTGCAAAAGTAATTAAAGTGTCTGGCGTTGTAAAATACTATACATAGGCTTTACCATCAAGTGCTCATCTAACTGTTTGATCTTTGGGAGTCATACTCTAGTACAGATCACTCACAGTCCTCTCGATCAGAACAGTATAAGACTATAACGTACTTGGCCTATCTAGGCATACCTAGTTTAGTATCAACCAAGTGACAACCGCTCAGCGGTCACTAACATATGGCGGTGGATATTGTATAGAAAACAATAAAGTTGCTTAAAAATAGCTCAAAATTGGCACAAAGTTTAGAAAGAACATTCCTGCTCTAATAATTATTATAATTCGATGCCATGTGAAATGTGACTGATCCCAGATAATGTTATGGGCGTAACATAAACAGTACCAACCGTTATCACTTATACTAGGCGATAACTAAATGAAGGTCCAAATATTATTATTGCACTGTTGGAATTTCAACTGCAGGTGCTAAGCTGAACGATGAAATCCAAAATTGCACTTTTTCACCTGTGTCGATCAGTGATAGTGTAAAATAATAACACTGTGTGCACACTGTGCACTCTCGGCCGGTACACGTCAATCTTAAGCGTGCGGTCATTGGCCGCGCATTTGAACTACATATGGATAACAATTTAATGATATGCAATCAATGTCATGATGTAATATAGCCAGAACCGATTCCTGCGCAGAGTCACGGGAGCTCCCTTCTACGTCCGAAATGAGACTCTCCATGTAGATCTCAAAATACCTACGGTGAAACAGTTCATGAAGCGACTCACCCAGCGCTTCATGGACTGTTCTACCGCTCATCCTAACCCCTTAGTGTCATCGGCCGTCCGATACATTCCCTCGCGAATAAGTACAGTTCGAAGACCGAAACACACACTCACAGAGCCAGATGATCCTATCACTCTCCTCCAGGAGAGCGATAAGGCCACCAGCACTGTTCGCAAACAAAAACGGATATTCCGTCCTCGCCGCCGAGGCCCGTCGCGACGACCCCGTCAATGCCCCCCTCCCGACCCTTTGCTAGAGCCAGCCCGCGAAGCTGAGCCGATTAATGTTTAAAATGTCCCTAAATAATGGAACAATCAGATCCAGCCTGTCCCTTGCTGTCCTCTTCAGCGACGTCCTAAGCCGAGGTTCGTACCCCGCAGGGGGTGCCCTTAGCGATAGTCGCTTAGCTTATAAGTTTTTATGCCTGGCTGGAGGCCTTAATTTTAATTAAGCCCCCCACAGGAAAGTTCGGTTGAGCAGTAAATATCCCTAAAGGATAAACTGCGAGATGCCCATTCCAAAAAAAAAAAAAAAAGATGTAATATAATTACCGATATGTGATGCTTTACCCAACATGAATAGACGTAATATACAATGTAAGTTTAATGTAAATAAATGTAAAAGTGCATATTCAGAGGAAAGCATAAAGTGTGCTAAATACTACATTTTCAATAGTATCTTTGAAAATATCATTTACCTCTCCTCCTACTCCTGATCCTGATTCTGATACTGTACCGGTATTTGTGGCGAAGAATCTCCACGTGCATCCCGCCCATATCATACGATCATACTGTTGTACGTACTCAACTGAATAATATCCTAATATCAAAACAGGAGCTTAACACTGTAAAGCAAAATTAAGCTACCGTAGGATTGATTCAGGAGATGTTTCAAATCAGAATCAGAATACAGATCAATAAGCATTCCTCAAAAGATAACATTGCCTGTACTGTAAACAACCGCTGAGGTGCTTACATATTACAAGAATGTTCAATTCTAGAAGTGTGCGAAACAAAATATTGATAACGCTGCATAGATAAGGTCGCCTAATGAGTAAAGTCAATGACCAGCGCAGCGACTGTTAAGGTATAAAATACCTCAAGGACGCATATTATGTGCTTAGTCATCGCGATCTCCGTCACGATATACCTGTTGCTAACCTGACCTTGACTATGCTCGAACAAAAACCTGACCTAGGGCAAATAGAGCGCCTTGAAGCCCATTGCAAAACAATAGAGAATGTTACTAGGTATGCCGAATCGCTTGAAATTGTCTCAGTTTCGCCTGTATGTATACAAATACACTAGTTTTTGTTGTAGTTAAAAATACCGAGTAGTTTTCATTTTATAGGCATTCAAAGTTTCGAAAAATATCGAGTCGCGCTAACAGTGATGTGACCGCTTGTGACGTCATGTCGCCTATAATAGGTGTAATAGCTTGCGCAGTATTTTGTTGTGTTTTCGTCCGCGTATTACGTTAATAGTCTAATAATAGTAAATGTTATTCGATTAATAAAATGGATGAAGGATTCGAAAAAGGGCAATCGTATAATCTACCTAAAATAGATGGATTATGGTTGCGCATTGTTTATCAACAAATAGTGATTTCGTTGCCGCCAAAATGGTTAAACTTTCCTTGCTACTGCATGCTTAATAGTTTATGTGTTCTAAATTGTTTTATCAAAACAAAATACCCAACTTATGTGGTAATGGAAGAATGCAACTCAAATAGTAGAAGTACCTACCTACCATTCTTTTTTTACGTTAAAGACAACAAATATGTATTATAGTTTTGTAGCTATAGGTAGGTACGTATGTATATATAGGTAGGTACCGCTCTTCTTAGTAAATTTAAATGAATACATAGGTACATTGATTTATTGCAAACTAGCTTCCGCCAGTAGCTTCGCCCCCGTTTCCCTCGGGAAGTGTACTTTTTCCCAGGATTCAAAGTAGCCTATGTGTTATTCCAGACTTCGTACAGATCCGTTCAGTAGTTTTTGCGTGAACGATAACAAACACACACACACTCACAAACTTTCGAATTTATAATATTAGTAGGAAGTAGGATAGGTACTTAGGACATAACCTTTTTTATTTGTATTTTTTTCACTTACAAAATACGTAAGGCCATTAATTTGTATTTGAAACTTATTTCAGATCGGCAAAATACAGCTATGGCGATGATGCTATTGGTTATGTTCAAGTTAAAAGAGTAGGTGATGTATGTACTTTTAAATGTAGAATCACGCCAGAACACCGCGTACGTACCACACCTTATCATTGCAGTTTAGAATGCAATGAAAAGGATCAAGAAGTTTTAAATGTGTTAACCTGTGAAGATTGACGACCTATGTGGCGCAGCGGGCGAAGGTCCGCCTGTGACGCAGGAGGTTGCGGGTTCGATTCCCGCCTTGGGATAAATGTTTGTACGATCTACACAGATTTATTACGGGTGTTCTGGGTTATTGCTATGTATCATAAAAAAAAACTATCTATGTCATATATTGTATTTTAGATTGATTTTTATTTAAAAGAATTATACAATTATTAATATATGAAGAAATAAAATAAAATAAATAATCATAGGGCATCAAAAAATTCATCCGCATCGTTGTCAACGGGAAAAGTGCCCAGAAGGCTGGCAGCATTGCCACGTTGAATGGCAATGCTGATTCTTTGGCCAAAAAAAAGGCCAGCCCTCTGGTCACGTGAAGACGTCATATATTGTATTAAGTATAACAGTAATCTAGTACCCATAACACAAGCTCTGCTTAGCTTGGGGCTAGATGATGCTGTGTGGATTGTCCAGCATTATTTATTTATTTATTTATTTACTGTCCCGCCAGCAGAGGTGGCTGTAAACATACTAAAGCATTTAGTATACATAGCTTGTATCCATATTTTTCGCATTTTGACGTCCTTTGGAACTACAAAAAACAACTTTTCCGGCGAATTGGTAGCTGTATTTTTACAGTTTCAGAAATCAGAATCCCTTTTTAAGTCACTATGTTTATGACAAAACAAAGGTAAAGCCTGGAAAAGATGTGAGCTCTCATTCTAATCTTCAACCTTAATGTTATGAAGCTTATCAATTCCACAGGTATACCCAAAAACAAACTATTAGTGTTCTATTCAGGCAATTTCTGTTGTTTAACAGAAACATAAGATTGACACAGCATGAACTAGAATTAAATTCTATTGTAATATTCGCTAAACGTGTAAGCGAGTACAGATTAATTAGCTACTACTGTAAAGCTGTAACAAGATTTATGAAAAGTGTTCGTTAACTATACTCGATAGGAGATGTGACAGCTCTGCAGGAGACGTGTTTGTTTCCATTCGAGCTGTCTCTGTTGGGTACAATTAACAATCATTTTGAAGATACTGGAGCTTCAGCTGAAGGCATGTCATGCATGAAGACCTATAGAGGCGTTACGTAACTGTCGTGAAAATGTGCTTTTGAATCAGTAAGTGTTATACAATCTATTCTTTTAATTTTAGAAGTTTTATGTTAAACTAGTACTTAAATAGAACTTATTTGGTTCAAATAATAAATGCAACAAGTAGACACTAACTCATGCAGAATGCATGTTGTATATCCTTTTTTAAACTTATGCAATACACAAACCTGAGCAAAGAAATAAATTAGATTAAGTTTTATCTTACTTTTATACGAAATGAGGATGAGTTGCAACAGTTAAACGAGCAGAGCATCGTTATTATACTTTATTTTACAAGGAACAGACTCCAAAAATACGTAGCACGTGCTTTTTTATTTTATTTTCTATCCAAAACTTACAGATAGGTAGCGTGCCGATCAACTTCAAGTTTGCAACCGTTTTTCCGCTCAGCTATTTGATTCGATAAAGTAGTTGCCAATTTGTCAATGTTGCCATAAAAATAATGTAATCAAAAAACACGTTCTACAAAATCTACTAATCAACAATATTAAAACTAACACGTCTTGTTCCTTGATAAGCGTTTGCGTTCAACTATTTCCTGGATAATTGGAGCCGTACGGGGCTCCAGTCATGCTGTGTTTACAGCTGTGCGTACAGCTTTTCCTATTTCCACAACTTATTTATCCCTAAGCTGAGTTCATTTATTCATTCAAAGTGTCTACGCTTACAGTGAAAAGGGCAGAATAACTAAATTTGCTCCGAAATATAGATTAAACAAACAGTAAAAGCATAACTATGAACAAAACCAACATATCACGCACACTTTACAACCAAACACACAACCAAAGAAATGTCTTTAAAAGAGATTTCAAAACGCGAAGCTAGTTGTCACTATTATTGCAACGAAGGAGATGCAGCGTCGTCTATCGCTATTCGACAGGCTCCAGCAATCAAACTCCTCAAAGGTTCTGCTAACTAAACAAAATGTACGAGAACACAAAATGTGACGTTCATGTAGCATACAAGTGACGTACACGTGGCCTGAAACTCACCTACGGGTGCTAGGATAGCATGAGTATATAGGAGGTCGATTGAATACCGAAAATTTAGAATTGTGCCATCTAGGTACGCAATGATACACTACGTCAAATTGTATCACTGCAGAGACAGTTAAACCTTTTCCGACTATTGCCTGAACATCAGTAGACGTAATGGACAGCAATGGTTTCAACATTGGCTGTGAAATGTTAATAGATGAGGGTACCGTGCTACTGTTGCCAGGATATATTATAAAGTTTTAATATTTTTTATTTTCCATTCATGGTTTATGAATGTCATATAAGGTAAAATGACTTTTCAAACATATTTTATTTTTAATTTCATTTCAGCCGAAAGACGTCCACTGCTGGACAAAGGCCTCCCCCAAGGATTTCCACAATGACCGGTCCTGCGCCTTCCGCATCCATGCCCTTCCCGCGACTTTCACCAGGTCGTTGGTCCACCGTGTGGGAGGCCTGCCTACACTGCGTCTTCCGGCGCGCGTCACCACTCGAGAACTTTCTTGCCCCAACGGCCATCTGTTCTACGAGCTATGTGCCCCGCCCACTGCCACTTAAGTTTGGCGATTCTGTGTGCTATGTCGGTTACTTTAGTTCTCTTGCGGATCTCCTCGTTTCTGATTCGATCACGCAGGGAAACTCCGAGCATAGCACGCTCCATCGCCCTTTGGGTGACCTTGAGCCTTCTTATGAGGCCCATAGTAAGGGACCAAGTCTCAGTTCCGTAGGTCATTTTATTTTATTTTTAATAAACAGACAAAATTTTTGTTTCAAAACAATGAATGCTTTGTGTATCATATTATGAAATTTTACTGTGGAGTTGGACTGCTGACATTGAATCCATTTTTATTTTACAAAAGTGAGCTGATTGAGCTATCTAGCTATATTCATAATCTACGTGGTCGCGAATATCTTAGGGAGCTATTGAAAAATATTAATAATATACAGTGACTTGCCAATTTATTTTTGAAAATATAATGTAAGTATGTAAGAGGGGCTTGCATCTACCTAGACACAGCACGTACGGATCGTACGAAGGTCAAGCTACGTTTTGTGAGGTCGGTGCCTGGATCGTTCATTTCATATTAGTCTCATCCGTGGTTCAAAAAGCTCGACTACCCGTAACGACTGTCAAAGATCTACAAATGACAACTGGGACCAATGGCTTAACGTGCTTTCTGAGGCACGGAGGAGTCTCGACATGTTACGAACGGTCACTCATCCACATACTGATCTCGGCAAGCGTAACTTAACCTTCAATTAAACCGTGCCGCTGTTTTTGATTTTGCCACGAGCTCTTCAAGCCGGCAGCCGACCCCGACATGATTAGGAAAAGGCTAGGCAAATAATTATGTATGGAAGAAATAATTTACATGTAAGTAATTAGTAAGAGCAGTGATAGACATGATTTTAATACTAGAAATGAAGATGAAATAACCCAACCATCTTTTAGATTAGCCATAGTACAAACATCATTTATGGGATACTGTGTTAAATGTCTCAATAAAGTACCTTGTGTCACAATTATTAAATATGAATGAAATAATCATATTACTATCCGATTAATGTTTACAAAATATTGTGAAACAAAAAGTGAGTGTGGAGTATATTGGCCAGTCTTCTCCACACGAAACTATATTTTGTAAGGGGCAACTAGAACCATTTTAGTATTTTATTTTTATTTTTAATTTGATATTCAATTGCCCTTTTAATAGTCTTACTGGAATAAGTGACTTGACTTTGACTTTTCAGATGGAGTGTCGCATTTTTTAGTTGGCTGTTTCTGTGATGCAGTAACGAGGGAAGTTATTATAACATAATGTTTCGTGGTCGAAAGGAAACCACGTCGACTTTTAAGAAGATAAAACCGGACGCTGTTAGTTTTAAGTAAAGGTAAAATGGGCTCAGAATGATGTTCTGAACTCACGGTGCAAGGTTGTGCGTAAATGTCACTCTCACCCTCTATATCTTAAAAGGTATTCCACCCATAATATTTGAACACTAGGCTGCCTAACTGAAGAGTAATGCGTTACTCTACAGTCATAGCCTCGTGCTAAAATATTTTACTTAAAAAATAAATATAATAAATAAATAAATAAATATTGCTGGACAATCTACACAGCATCATCTAGCCCCAAGCTAAGCAGAGCTTGTGTTATGGGTACTAGATGACTGATATACTTAATACAATACATTACATAGATAGATATTTTTTATTATACATAGTAAATACCCAGAACACCCGAAACAAATATTTGTAGATCGTACAAACATTTGTTCCAGGGCGGGAATCGAACCCGCAACCTCCTGCGTCGCAGGCGGACCTTCGCCCACCGCGCCACAGTGGTCGTCTAAAAAAATGAAACTTAACACAGCGTTTCGTCTTAATCTAGTAATGAAGCTCATTTAAGACTAGAAACTGTAAAAGCACAGGCAAACACAATATTATTTGCTTAATTTTGACTATTAATGTTGTATGTTCACAGTTTTGCCGTGGCAATGAGTTGGAACACGCAGCGTGATGTGGTGTTGGCGTGCCCACCGAAACGAAAAGCTAGCCACGCGGTGCATTGACTGCCTGACGTTGGTGATCCCCACAGCTTCATCACGCAGCGACGCCGCCATCACATGACTGGTTTTATTTTCCTTACTGGTATAAGACAGATTGATGAAATGGACTCTAGAGACTCATTGGCAATACTGCCAGGCAATATCTACACCAACTGCAGCACTAAGACATGGTCTCTTACAAGAACGAGCATTGATGTCTTCACATTGATCATTGATTGAGAACCGGAACAGTGCCGCCCACTCTGTGAGAATTATATTAATACTTTAAACATACTCTTGGCCTTGACAATGAGCATATAATAAGACATATTATGCTCTATACGCTTTCTTAGGTAACAATGAACAAATTATCGTATCTGCAATCGCTGCCATAGAGGCAAAATTTGAACACAATAATTAAAAAAATACCTTGGTACAAGTGCAATGCATTCACTTGACCAACCTACACGTTTGATTTCTTTTATAATTGATTTGTAATAGCATCATGAAATTGTCACATTACAGTTGGAGATTGAACAGTATCCCGAGTAACCAAGCGGCGTCACCGTCCCACACAGAGCATCACCTAACCATCTTCCCAATTGAAACACTCCTAAGCAGAGCACGAAGTGTAAATTGACACCTGTACCACATTGTTGATGACAAACACACAATGTGATACGTGTCATATTATGCTCCGTGCAACTCAGCGGACCAACATCAAGAAAATGCTTTTTATTTATTTATTTATACCGATTTGTTTATATCAAATACGTAAATCTGTACTAAGTGCTGCAATATGCTCCGGCGCAACTCAGCGGACCGACATCAAGAAAACTCTTTTGGTCAATTACAGTCAAAATAGATGCATCTGAAGAATACTCCTAGCCAGAGCACGAAACGTAACCTGTACCGCACTGTTTATGTTAAAACTACACTGTGGAACATGGTGACATATAATGCTCCGGCGCAACTCAGCGGACCACCATAAAGACAATACTTTGTTGAATACAGTTGAATACTTCGAGGCAGAGCACGCAGCATAATGTGGCACCTGTACCGCATTGTTTATACTAAATACATAAACCGGTGCTACGCGCCATATTATGTTCACATTGTTTATGTCGAACACATTGTGTGTTCGACATAAACAATGTGGAACTTGGGGATATAATATATTATACTTCATGCAACTCAGCGAACCAACTTCAAGACACTACTTTGTTGAATTTCTAAAGACGAATATTCATCTTAAAATAATCGATGGTATTGTGTGCGGAAATCTAAGTTTTTAACAGTATTTGGCCCCTTCTTCTTTATTGGCTTCCTTATTTATTGATTTATAACTTTTCCAGACGAAAATAGAATTGACTCGAAATTGTGTACGAATAATAGATAAGACCATTTCAGTTAGTAAGGAAATCAAATTTCCTTATAATGAGTGTTTGTGTATGTACTTATAAACTTATTTCGCTCTAACACAGGTGGTATGTTATAAAAATAATTAAGTATTTCATTCCTGAGAACCTCACGCAATGCTATCCATTTAGTTTTGTATGAACAATATAAACATTTCCATTAGGTTTTACAGTTGAACAATTAAATGTTACAAATGATTTCAAGTGTTTTCTTTACTTACATAAGTAAGTGTCATATTATTGCATTTTCACCAATGTTACGTTAGCAAAGCCAAGTTTAATAAGATGCCAGGAAGTCCTTTAAAACTTAATTGAGAATTGAAAATAGAAATACTGCGCACAATCATTGATTTACATAGGAGTAGGAAGATGGAGTGACAATGAGCAATGAAAAGAGTATGTTTAGATGGTTTTTTTACGTTGACAGGATGAATAGAAGACCACTAACAAAAGGAATTCATAAGGCAGATATAAGCGGAAACGCCGGGACGGGATGCCCTAGAAGGACATTTACTGACCTTATTGTTGTTGTTCTTTCAAAAAGATCAGGTGCATTGTACTCGCAACTGCAAGGATCATAGCAGATGGCATTCTGTAGTTTCTGCCTACCCCCATGAGAGTGAGGTAGGCGTGAGTTTATGTATGTGTATAAGTATGCAGGTAGAGCTCAGAGCGCCTTTATAAAAGTCGACCTAAGAAAGTTTTATGGTGACTATATAGCGTAACTCTTTACAGATTAGAGCAGTTCATCTAATCTATAAACAGTTCCGCTGTTTTAATAGTACGTTAATGTTTATTGCCAGCGCTGCATCACATATACACTATCCCTAACTGTATTACTCAAAAATGTATCTACAACGAAAAAAATATCCGCAATCATATTGTTCAGCTTCAAATGTAGATAAAAACCACAAATATACATATAGAAATCGCATAGATGTATGCTAGGGTTGCATTGCCTAAAATACTGCCATCACATACACTCTTGCACATTTTGTAAATCGTTGTAGCTTGAGTGCCAACAGATCTCTCCATCTGGATGGACACAGGTATACACAACAGGGGTAGAATATAAATCAGAATATAATATAGCATCTTAATATATATAGGCTCCTGGTGAGGGGAATCTATTTATTGGTTTGAGTTGCTAAGCAAAAGCTGCAAAGAGATTATTACAATGAAGGACAAGGTAAGGTTCACTATAGCGACAGTAAAGAGTATTTATGTCAGCTTCTCAAAAGTTCTGAAATCAGAACAATTTATATACAGAGCTTAATATTTAATTAAAGAAATTAAGTAGTACTTCATGATGTACAGAGTATTCTATTCTATTATATTCTTCAAAGGGAACATGTTAACCTTACTGTTTATTTCTAGAGTACTAGCTAGCTAGCTAGTACTAGCTCCTCATTTTCGAAATAAAAAGAGTGGTAGATTGATAAGTCTCAAACGTAAAAAAAATATATATTAAATAATAGAACCGCAACGATATTCAGAACTTTTCATCACCTTGACAAAAGGGGTCGTTGCACTTTGACCTCGACCATGGCGAATCATGTGCTCCTAATGCTTCGCGCCGTTGGGGTCTGGTATGAGTTCAGCACGCGAAAGCATTGAAGAGACCCACGTGCAATGAGTTGATGTAATTATTGAGAACTACATCACTGAAATAGTACATAAAAATATATTGTGATTTTTTTTTTCATTACTTTTCTCGACTTTAGGTCGCTTAGCTCTTGTAATCCTCTTCATTATTAAATCTGCCATAGTATTATAATATATTTTATACAAAGATAAGATATTTTGTTTCATTTACAGTTTTTAATCAATTTACCAACACCTAGTTTTCCGTAACTCGAGTTAAGTTTATTACAATCCCAAGTCAGCCGCGCGCGAAATGATTGTTTCCCTGCTTACTATCAGATGATTCCGGATTATGAGAGGAGTGAAAACTTATTCTAAATAATAACCATTGAAAATCATTCAGTGCTTAATCACGACCAACTTTTATGTTAACTCCCACAGCAATTCTGTTATATTTTGTAAGATATTTGTAAAATAATTCACTAAATGCCGCTTTAAAACGCCATTTTGCCCTGCTGTATCTTGTAAAGATTACAAATATATCCATAATAAGAGGGAGTTTCAGAACGATGTTTACTGATTGTGTTCGGAATTTTGTGACAAATTTTAACCATGTTCATATTGCATACACTTCTGTCTTAATTCGTCTTAAATCACAATAAAAGAACACTAAATTTATTTCATCATAGGTAGACTCAGCTCGAGTCTGCGCGTTGAATATCAATATGTTAATACATGGATCCGATTTACGGCTTTAAATATATGAACGCAGAGGCGAGTATTGTAGTACACTGAAGCGGTAGTTTTCACGTTTTGGCTGCTGAAACGTCCTTTTTAAAGCCATGGGATCCTAGTATCTTTTATCGTATTCGCAGCGACTTTGCGAGTTGACGCAAGCGCGTTGAGGTGAACAACATGTGGACCGATGGAAAACGCGTACAAGTGAAGTTTACGAGTACTACTGGATGTTCTTGGGATCAGACTCATACTTTTGTGTTATTAAACATTTACGTTTGTGTAAACCATTTTAAGTACGGTCGGTACGGTCCCAGTGCGGGTTAGCGTGTTCTTGAAAAATATGATTTGGTTGAATTTAATGTTACTGTTATTTTCAAAACAAACAACAGAGAGAGACTTCCTGCGCCGACCTCAAATAAATTGGGATAAGGGCAGGAGGATGATTTATGAAATGATGATTATATAACTTTTCAAAACGTACTGAGTACTTTCCGTTGACCTAGCAACATGATGTCTGGCAAGTGGTAAGGTCTCGTAATACTAACTTATCATACTTCTTCTGATCTTCAGTTGACAGTTTCCATACTGAAATTACAATTAAGGTTTTCTTGAACTTGAAGGACTCTAGCTCTCGGGACCCGGAAGAGATATAGAAAGAAAGAAAAATTAAAACTTTATTATATATAACATTCAGACATTGGCCCCGAACTAGGGTATGTATGCATGCGTGTATGCGTGTGTGTGTCTGTGTAGATGTGTGTGTATGTGTCTGGTTGTTTCATACGGTTGAAGTTTCTTTTATATTTAATAGAAGAGTCTCTACTTCTTCGTATGGTAACTTGATTATCCACTTAATCAGCAGCGATTTGCATTCTTTAAACGGTTTAGTATGTATATCTATTTTTTTATTTATTTTATAGTATAAGAAAGACGAGCGTTAGTCGTACTGAATATTTGCAAGTTCTGATTTTACAAAACGGGTGGAGGCTAGAATATTGTGTTTCCTTCTTCTAGCTAATACATTATTATCTTGGGTAAGGTTTTATATTTAGTTAGTAGTTACTTGTATGGTATAGCTCATAGGTGGGAAAGGTCCTTTTTTTAAAGTACATTATTAATTAATGTCCGTTGCGCTCTTTCAACATCAAGGAATCGGGTTTTACGCGCGCCTCCCCAAATGTAGATACAATATATTAATACTGATTGAACCAACGAGATATACAATTCATTGAGAAGATTTTTGCTGAGCCACACCTCGGGACTATGTGTCGTAGTGATTTAAATATCCAAATAAAATTTCGTATTCTGGCAGTAATTTGTTCAATTCGAGGATGCAAAGACAGGCTTTAGTCTAACATTATACCTAAATACTTGAAGTAGTTAACTTTACTGATGGTTAGATAACTGCAGTCGTAATCAGCCGTCCTTCTGACTTACTACTACACTCATTTATTTAATGTTAAAATTAACTTCTGGTTAGACATTTTTATAAATTGAGAAACAGATATAATTTGTTTTGCTTTTGTTTAACGTAAGATTTGTTTTTAGCCATGAGGCTACTCGAACCATACCTTTTTCTGCGTTAGATTTGGTTACAGCCCAGGTTGAGCCAGTGAAGTCGATGGCGGTGTCGTCGGTAATTTTACGTAAGTCGTGCACTACCTAATATGAAATACGACTTAATTACACATAAGTTTGTTAAGTTGTATTTAAGTGTACTTATGAACTGTGAATAAATTAATTCATAAAATTATTATAATTAATTCAAAATATTTTACTTCAACGTTTTAGTGCAATTTATAAGTATTTTTTATGAGCAAAACCACCAGTAACATTAATAAGTAAATAAAATATTACAAAGTGTGGAGCAGCCTTGCAAAGTTATCCGATAATCTCTGAGTTAAGCAAATTTAGGAAAAACTCACTAGAAACTATCATTAAAATGTGTTTTTCGTTGGTGGTATTAAATTGTAAAAATCTTTTAAACAACTTAAAAATATCAAGATAAGATATGACGAGTCTGATAGCCTGAAATTCTTAAATTAATTAACTTAACCTAGATGGCGATTAGCTTTTCTTAATATAAAGTGTTGAGCTTTCCAAGCTTCTTTAGTCTAAAGCTAAAAATGATAAAATGATTGAGCATTTAAGACCTCTGTCTTACTGGTCTCTACCAGTCCGGGAAAAAGATCTATTAAGATGTGTTGATGGCCCTTCTTCTTGAGAGAAACTGACTCTAACACTATTTGAAAAAAGGGAAAATTCAGCAGCCTTGAGTGATACATTTAGAGAATCTTTGCGTTTAAAATTCGAGTCTTAAATGTTGTTATTATCTCTGTGGATAAGTTTTGAATGAAACCACTATTTTTGGAAACCATATTTTGAGGAACCGCCATGGGTTATTTTATAAGGTAACATACGTATACATTCAAACCCACTTAATCTGTCGTAGCCCTGTTTGTTTACGTTAACCATGGCTTATCCCCTGTTTTATTTTTGCCAAGTGGGCACTTTAGCAATGAATTAAACACTTATATCCTTATTTCCTTCCCCTTAATTTGTGTCACCGAAGCGTTTTTGGAATTGAGTCGTTGTTTGACATTGTTGCCGATCCGTTAACGTGTTAACAGTTCCTGTTTATTGCTGCCATAGTGTGTGAATATTGTTAAATTCCTGTTTGTAGAGTTCTTAAAGGGTTTGTGACTAAAAAAAAAACAATATTGTTGTGTTCGATATAGGTAGCGTGAACGCTCAGAAATACGTGAAGGAAGTAGTTCAAGAGCGCTTTTTCGCACCATTAATTGGTGACAACTTTAGCTTAATGCATGACAATGCATTTTGCCATTCCTCTAGATCCGTCACTTAGTACCTTAATGCGGTCAGGATTCAAGTTTTACCATGGTCGGACAACCTTAAAAGACACACGTCTTTTAAGGTTGTCCGACCATGGGTCGATGGAGTCGTAGGGGCTGCTACTCTTGCTTGGACACCCAAGCAAGAGTAGCAGCCCCTACGACTCTAGATGAGCTCAAGACGGTTGCGGTTGATGAGTGGCACAATACTCCCCAGTCAGATATCCAAGATATCATGGATGGATTGCCAAACCGGCTCTAAGAAGTCATTACAGCCCGAGGTGGCAACACCCATTATTAATTTGGTTAGTTATTTTAATTGCGACAACTGTGCTTGTGGTGCGTTTGAGGAGTGGAACGTGAAGTGAAGCCCGTCAGTGGGAGACGGCATATCACATCACCCTACCCCATGCACCACGCATCTATCACAGGCACTGCCTCAGTTTATTAGCCGATATATCCACATTGGATGAAACATACCCTAAATATTATTTTGCGACATGAAACGAGTCAACAGTAATAAAAGTCAGGACAATGAGAGTATCATCGTCACGCAAGTCCAACGAGATAAAGATGACCCATTTAGTTTTCAAAATGAGGTACCTCCTATCCCTTCTCCTATTAAAAGTAAGTTTAAAGGAAGATATGTACCTCCTCCACCCATGCTCTCATATTAGTTGATAGTTTAAGGGTATGACAGACTTCTAAAACGGGGAAGTTTTTAAGCAATGTCTGCTCTTATCTAGTTCCCCTAACTATCACCAGTAACGTTTGTCAATAATCTCCACCAAACATGACAGTGATTCTACCCATGATTTTATTACACCTTCTAATATCTCTATAAGTCCCATCTAGAACCACTACATGAGTTCGATGCATCATGGTGCATTCATCCCATATTTATTTTAGTGATATCTTGCAAATCTTTTCCCAAAAGGCTATTCTTACGAATAACGCACACACTATCTTTCTGCAAAGAAACAGTTAGAGGCAGCTTTAAAGGTGAATGAGCTGTGCGTCCACCGGTTAATAGAGTCGCAGCGAGACCCCACGACGTTACCAACAAAGCGAGTTTCACCTGAGACCTAACTTTTGCAAATATCAAAATTTGTAATGTCTGGAAAGTCATCCAAAAAGAAATCTTTCCTTCCTTAAAAATAACACTGTTTAAAACATATTCGTACGCTGCGCCGTAACATAGTGGTACATATTTTGTTGCGGAGTTATTTTAAAAATATGATATCTTCTTATATATTCAGTCACTATTTCTCCCTTTCTCTTTAGTTAACGGGATATTGCTTACTCACTTTACACAGTATGCCACACATACAAAGCAGTGAACACAAAAGCGTTTGCGTCACTTTACTTTGCTAGAGAACTTATGAATTTCTGCCACAGAATTAATTCTATATTTTGAAAATAAAATATTCTTTGTTTATATGAGCTGGCCTTTTTTTTGGAAAATGAATCAGCATTGCCATTTAACGTGGCAATGCTGCCAGCCTTCTGGCCACTATTCCCGTTGATAGTTATGCGAATGAATTTTTCGATGCCCTGTCATTTTTATATTTTCATGTATTTATTTCAATATTCATTGAAATGGTATATTGAATGTAAATATTTTCCTATTTCAATCAGATTTCATGTATAATTATTTTTAAGTGCGTGTGCGCTGTTATGTGTTAGAAAAGAATTAGTATTTTCTAAAATAAAAGTACCCTATAGCTACTCCGTAACTTTTAACTCCCATTAGCTTTTCACCGGGGCAGTCACATGGAGCGCCTGCTATGGTTGCGTAAAATGTATTGTTCCTAGCTTCGAACTAATCTTCAAAATAAAAAAGTAATAAGAAATAGTTTTTGTTTCGATTCTGTGTCATTGAGACCTAAAATATTCCAAAATCAAATTCCTACACGCAAATCTTACATTAAAATCAATCGGAACGATATATTTATTGAAATATGAACCTTAATAATAAGCAAGTTAACCTTAAGCTGTTATTTTATTGAATAATCGATACGAACATTCATACTTATATAATTAACATACCGCTCCAAATCATAACCTCGCCGTAGTCAGGTAAAAACAGGCAGTTATGGGAACTGCAAATAGAAACTATAAACTTTGTAATAATTACTGTCAGTTTGGCGCAATACTTCACATTAGGTGACGCGAACCCACAACCTTTGCCCCTATCAAAAATCGCTCAACGCGGCTCAAGAAGATTTCATAAAAAAAAAAATGAAAAAAAGTCGACAAAAACCGTGGAAGTTTAAGTGGAGCAACTCAATCCTACGCCTTCCTAATTTACGTGCTCACACCATTCAATGACACAGACCGGACAAAAACGGCGCCAACCATTAGGAGCACATGACTCACCAAGAGATTAATATTGCAACGATCTTGGTCAAGGCCAAAACGTTCGGGGAAGTTTGCCTTGATCTTGAATGCCGAAATAGGATAATTATAGTGGATATCTAGATAAGTGATCGTTAGTACGTACAATTATTTAAAGTCTATAATTATATACAATCGTTTGAACTTTAAGTTTTGTGGTTCCCATGCATGTTTTACATTTTTTTGTTCATAGGTGTGAAAATTAGAATAGAATACATTCGTGCTTTATATTCACTGAGAGTAGGTACATAATCCATAATGATGACTGTTTGAAATGATGATCCATAGGCATCTGTAAGATATGCATTGCTTTCTGAGGATTTTCGGTTAAGGGAAACCCAACCGATAAATAGATATGCGGTACCAGGATCCGATGAACAGAAGAATGTTACATTTGGCACCCCTGCTGTGCACTCCTGTGTGCGTGCAGAGGGGTGTTCATTTGTCAGCACGCGTGCGACGACGATACACAAAAATTACAAGAGTGAGTGCGATAGCAGTATTGGGGGAAGTTAACACTGTCATGATTGTATGTGTGTATCAAACGACTGCTTTATTATACTCGTAATGTGGCATACTACTGCGGCATTCTATTAAGTTGTGCTTGAGTGTGTGTGTACATCGAACAAAGTTGATGTCTGAATCGTCTTATAAACAGTACTTTTGTGTGGTTGATGTTAACTATTTTGGCACATCATCATACGGAAAAAAATGTTTATTTAGTTAGTCCTTAAACAAAAATTAAAGAAAGGCAGGGAAAAGCACTCAAGACCCAGATACTCTCCGAGTGATCGCCAGCAACGTCTAATCGCTGCTGGCCTTTCTTGATGAGTTGGGGTGGATCGTTATAAGGTATTACCCCACCTGCACGAATAGTACGCGCAGAGTCGTGAAGTCGCGGATATCAGTCAGTTATACAATACAATACAACAAAAAAAAGAAACTATTAAGCTGGGATTTCGTTTTATCTATTTCTTATCTCAATAAAATTTAACATTATTCATGAGCAGAATTTCATGTGGTTTTATTATGTAGCTTTATAAAGATCTGCGCTCAAATCACTTCGATTACGTCCAAAACTTAACATGTTTTTTTAATTAATACTTCATTTATTCTTAGTATCTATAATGCTCCAAAACAAGTTTCATTAAAATAATCTTAGTGCTACATACTCGTACTAACAAAAGATACTCAACACTGAAACAAATAAAACTGCAAAACACGGAGACGCTCGGCGTACCTGTTACCATAGAAACGGTACGCCTACCAGGACCACTAGCACAACTTGGATGAGAGTTACTGGATATCAAATAACAAGCCTTATTTCAGTTGCTGTAGAGTCAGAGGCTCAATAATGAGGCTTTGTTTCAACTGCCTGCTGTTACAGTATCCATCTTTTTAATACCAGATGTGAAAACGAATATTTCGTAGTTCTCTTACTAAGTTTTCGTGAAGACTGCATAATATGAAGACAAATGCTAATTGCGTAATCCGTTAGTCTAAAAAATGAAACCCAAAAGAAGAAAATTTGGTGGCGTTCGCACTGTGACATTTCTAAATATTAACCGAATCAATCCAGAATAAATGTACATTTCATTTATTGATATTGATTCAGTATTAAATTGTGTTTTCTTACATATTATTATGAGAACATTTATTTCAACATCAATGGACATATTTTAGCGAAGCAAGTTATAAAACGCTAGTCAAACACGCGATGTTCCCGCTGAAGGGTCAGAACCAATCAACTAATAATAAGAGAACAGATGTAGACTTAAAAACCGCTGCAATACATGTCATGTCAACATTGAACATATTTTAGATTCAATTTTTTTCATTTCTTTAAAACTTAATTTATTGACCGGGATTGCAATGACCGGGCGTGCGAAAGGGCTAAATATGTCGTCTTGTAATAAATTAAAATGTGCGAATTGTAACATCGTGATATGTGAAGTGCTGGCATTTGTACAGAATAAACTGGACGTTATGGACGAAGAGAGCCTTGTGAGGATTTGTGAAAGTGCTTTTACTTCAGAGGATATTGAGACTGCAAAATCGTTACTTTTTGAATCTTTACAAAAAAAGATTACAACGAGGAAACGGCAAGGCAAAAATCAACGTAACTTGGATGACATCATTGTGTTGTTTAAAGCAACGGATCCAGAAAAGATACCAATTTTTGTGGCAAGGGATTTGGAAAAATTACCCCCGGTGACATTTGATCACGTCGATGTCACTCCCTTGCTCAAAAAAATCTTAGTCATGCAAGAAGCGATTAAAGAAATTTAACAAAATTGTGTCACGAAAAAAGAGTTACAAGATATTTTTGTATCGGACTGTAATGAATCTTCAACGGTTACTGATAAGCGAAATATAAATACGAAGCGTGGTGGGTACATGCAAAATAAAACGATGCTAGACAGCGGACCGATAGCGCTCTCAATGTTTGCTAACGAGTCACCAACAGGACAATCTAAAGTATCTAATGAACAACGGGAATCGATTTTGTTAGCAGAATCAGTGTCAAGCCATACTTACAAAAGGACGAACAATAAAATGGGATTAATGGAAAAATTATTGCCATCTCAGTCTGCGTATGTTAATAATGTAAGTATGAGTGAGATAAAGGAACAGGCGCCTAATAACAGTGACGATGTACCGCAACAGGTGTGTCGCGCTTCTCATGAATCATACAACAACGATCAGCTGAGTAACGGTTTACCTAATAAACAGTCGTGCAAAAATGACGGCTGTGAGTTAGTGTCGACTCAACCGCCGCCGCCGGTATGCGTAAATAAATCTTTTGCGCAGGTCGCTAAGGATGGTGATGAAGGTAACAGAGATGCAGGGTGGACCTTAGTGAAAAACAAAAAGAATTTGAAGAATAGACTTATTGCTAAGAGAGGAATTGCAGTCATACAATCAGGTGAAAGTACCAAATTTAAGGCAGCGGAAACCAAAGTTCCTTTGCTAATTTCTAATGTACACAAAGATGTATCTGAACAAGATATTATTGACTACGTTTACCAAAAGACGGGTGAGGCCCTTTCTTTAGTCAAACTAAAAATGAGAAAGGAAAGAGATTATAATGCTTACAAAATCTTTGTTGTGAAGTATAAGATTGATCTATTTTTGGATGATAAGCTATGGCCGTCGGGAATTTCGTTTAGGTGGTTTATTAACTTTAGAAACGGTGAGGCAAACACTAATATGCCACTTAATGGATAGCTGTAATAACTGTAGAATAATAAGTTATAATTGTAAATCCATTAAAAGATCGATGGAAGGTGTTAGGAATTTATGCAAGTCTGCGGATATAGTGGCGCTGCAAGAGACGTGACTGTTGCCACATGAGTTGGACCTGCTCAATACGATCGACGACAGCTTCAGTGCTACGGGTACGTCTGCAGTGGATACCTCCGCCGGCTTACTAACTGGGAGGCCGTATGGTGGTGTCGCTATATTGTGGAAAAAATGTGCGTTTCAGTCAGTGTCAGTGATAAAGTGTGACAATGTTCGGATCGCGGCGATAAAAGTAACTGTGAGTCATAGGTCTACACTAATATTTAGTATATACATGCCTACTAATTCTAATGAGAATATTCCTTTGTTTACTGAATGTCATAGTGACATTCAATCGATTATAGAGGTAGAAAAGAATAGTGGTGTCGAGGCATTTTATTTGATAGGGGATTTTAACGCTCATCCCAACGAATTATTTTATAAGGAGCTAGAACATTTTTGTAAGGATCACCAATGGTGTTGTGCAGATACAGATATCTTAGGACTGCGGTCCAACACTTTTACCTTTCGTAGTGAGGCGCATGGGACTGTGAGGTGGTTGGACCACTGCGTTGTCACGCAATCAGCTTTACCAACTATTTGTAATATACAGGTGCTTCATGACGTGTATTGGTCTGACCATTTCCATAAATTAAATAGAAAAGTTACATCTTATGTGAAAAATGATGATGTTAAGAAACGTATTGCATGGGGAAATAGGCAGCCAGAACAGATTAATAAATATCATGACTTGTGTCATTCTGGACTCTGTGACATTGATTTTCCTATGGAACTACACCATTGTTGTGATTCATCCTGTTGTAACCCGGATCATTACGTAATACTGGACAAACTATATATGAATATAATTGATGTACTATCGAGAGCTGCTATACAAAGTTTTGTTGAAAAACAATCCGTTAGAAAGAGACAAGTTGCGGGGTGGAACAAATATATCGCCGGTGCTCACGGGGAAGCCAGAATTAAATTTCAAGTTTGGCTATTAGCGGGAAAACCGACTAGCGGTATTGTTTATGATGAAATGGTAGACACTCGAAAGATCTTCAAGTCTAAATTAAAGTGGTGTCAGGATAGACAAGACCAGATAAGAATGATATTCTTGCCTCAAATCATGCAAAAAAGGACTTTAGTAATTTTTGGAAAAATACTAACAAATTTAATGGTAAAGCTGGTTTCCCCGTGAGCGTCGACGGTGTAACTGATCATAAAGTGATTGCTAATTTATTTAGACAACAATTTACTGTGCAGTCGTCCTTGAGCACTCCGCTTAGTACTGATAGCGATCCCGGGACCATCGTGACTTGAAAACAAAATATCACTTTATTCTCCGTGAAAAATGTATCAAGAGCTATTACAAATATGCAAAGGGGAAAATCACCTGGTCATGATGGTCTCAGCATCGAACATTTTGAATATGCTGGTGTGCATCTGCCAAGAGTATTGAAGATGTTTTTCAATCTCTGCTTAAGTCACTCATACTTACCTGAGTCGATCATGCGTACAATAGTGGTACCGATAGTTAAAAATAAGACAAATGACTCGTCTGACAAAACTAACTATCGGCCCATCTCGCTTGCGACTGTAACTGCCAAAGTGCTTGACAGTGTGCTAAATGGCATTCTCGAACAACATGTGGACTTACATGATGCTCAGTTTGGTTTTAGGTCAGGATTATCCACTGAGAGTGCCATTCTGAGCTTAAAGCATACTGTCAGGTACTATACTGAGAGGAAGACGGTATACGCGTGCTTCCTTGACTTATCGAAAGCTTTTGACCTCGTTGTATATGACCTTCTGTGGGATAAGCTAGGAGGTGCGGGTGTGCCGGCGGATACCTTCTCCCTACTCAGATACTGGTACTCAAACCAGAAAAACCAGGTGAGATGGGCCGGTACGTTGTCGGACGAATACAGGTCGGAATGTGGCGTCAGACAGGGTGGGTTGAGTTCACCTCTTCTATTTAATTTGTACGTCAACCAGCTACTTGAGAGACTCAGCGGCACTCATGTCGGATGCTATATCGATGGTACCTGTGTCAACAATATTAGTTATGCAGATGACATGGTTCTGCTGGGTCCCTCAATAAGTGCAGTGAGGAAACTGCTTTATATCTGCGAGCAATATGCAGAAGCACATGGACTAAAATACAATTCCAAAAAGAGCGAGACGCTGATCTTCAAAGCAGGCAAACATCGACCTGCACATGTGCCTGCAGTATACCTCAATGGCGTTGCACTGAAGCTGGTTGACAAATTTAAATATCTGGGGCATATTGTAACGGATGACCTCAAGGATGACGAGGATATAGAGCGGGAACGCAGGGCGTTGGCGGTGAGAAGTAATATGCTTGCTCGCAGGTTCGCTCGATGTACAACTCAAGTAAAAATAACGCTCTTTAAAGCGTATTGTCAATCTTTTTACTCGAGTGGCCTGTGGGTGAGCTATACGCGACGATCCTATGACACCCTGCGGGTTCAATATAACAATGCTTTCAGAGTGTTGTCAAGGCTACCGTGGCGCTGCAGTGCCTCCGGGATGTTTGCAGAAGCCCACACGGACGGCTTCAAGGCCATAATTCGCAAAAAATCGGCTTCTTTACTGCAGCGTCTGCGAGGTGCTAAGAATGGTATTCTGAAAGTCATTGCTGCTCGCTTTGACTGCCCCATTCAAAAACACTGGGTAAGGGTAGTGAATGGTTTTGTATAGGTAGTAAGTAGTCTACATAAAGATAAGTACTAACAATACTAACATAATTGTAAGCTAATATTGTTGCTAATATACTAACAAGATATGGATTTAAATTATCTGAAATAAATTATTCTATTCTATTAGTAGTTCTAGAGATTATGAAGACATAGAAATAGTGGCAAGTAAGTAAGAAGTTCTAAGACCATTATTTTAGTAGTCAAACCAGCAGCCCGATAATAGTAGTTTAGTCGTCAGAGGCGGACAAAACGACTCAAAGATATTTTCATATTTATTGGACTTGCAGCAATGGTAAAATCCCGATGGAATAAATATCAGAAAAAGAAACAGTCAAATTAAAAAAATCAAACGACTTACAAAAAAAAAAAAATAAGTAAAATATTTTTAATTTCAACTTTGAGATAATCTCAAAGTTCAGTTATCCAATCAAAAAAGAACCATCGAAATTGGAGTGCACTGTAAAAAATTATACGAGCTCAAACATAAAAAATAAACATGTTTCTTATTGTGAACTCTTGAGAGTTCTCCTAATCAAGCAAAAAAATCCATCAAGCAGGGTTGTCATCTAAATGTATGCCCCCATAAGCTGCTATAAAAATAAGCATAAAACAACAAATACTGTATCACGCCTGAACAAAATAATTAATAAGAAGGAATACGTTTTTTTCTTTCTAATAAATAGTGAACACTGAGTTAAGCGTTCAAAACGTGCGTTTAATGCTTGAGGCATTTATTGCCAGTGAGTAACAATGAATCTGACATAATGACATGTACTGCGCCTGCGTGAGTCCGGTGTATTCGGAATTTTACTTGTGTTATTCTTGCGTAACCCTTTGCCAGACACCCTTAATATTAATGAAACTATGATTGTACTTACGTTAAAAGCAGACTTTTATATATAATACTTGGGTAAGAATTAGATGATGTTCCCTCACTAGCCAGACATTGTTGATAGTTCCAACCCCGTTTATTGTTTATTTATTTTATAGATGGCAAGTTAGGTCCATCGCGATCCCTCACTGCGCAGTTGTTATTTCTTAGTAGTTGAGTACTTTTTTTTTCTTTTTACTTCTGTTTAGTTTGTAATCTTTTGATGCCATGCCACGACGCCGACACTTCGTGTGCACTAGCTGTAGTTATTATGTAATATATATTTATAGTATTTTTAAGTTTTGTTAATATAGTATTGTATATGTTTATATGGGCCTAGATGTCTGAAATAAATGGATAAATAAATAAAAATAAATAAAATAAACATGTAACATTTAATTAGGAGTAGACACTAGCTCCTGTAATACAGTTTACACTAGCGCAGGAGCTAGGGAATTCATAAAAATGATTGTATGATATATGACAATTAAGTTTATTATTTTCATTAGTTTAGTACATGTTTACATCAGCCGAAATAGTCTTATGTGCTATCTTCAAATATTATTTATTTAATATTCATTATTATTTAACAACATACAATATTTCGAATATATACAGACCATTAAATATATTCAATATTATTAGTATATAGTACATACTCGTACGTACGAGTACATTATATGTTTACAATTTCCAATTCTCAATATGTGATTTCTTTTAAATGAAAGTGATTTTGTATTAAATACAAGTCATGGGTGATACATTCATTTGTGTTATTTGTAACGAATGTGGAACAATTATATTATTTTCTGACAAGACATAGAAAAAATATTAATTAATTTTAAAATTGCAAAAAAAAACATATCATTCTTCCACGTGAATATACAGACAGTGGTTATCACAGGGAATTTTACAAATCATTCACAGGACTGATGAATTAATGATGAACTGATTAAACAAACAATACTAATAGAAGGACACTCATATCATGGTGCCAATTCATCAACACAAGCTATCCACAAATACTATCCATTCAGGAGCTCGACACAATCCCTGGAGGAGACGATATGCGATTATCACCATTGTAGTAGGGACTGGCATATTCACAACTGGAGCTATATTTAGACTTTATAAGACCCTTCTAGTGGCACCAACAGTATCCCCACCTCAATTCACTAAGATAAGTGAAGTTTCAAGACTGGACTCTTAAGAACCATACCTATCTCTCTAAGCAAGACTTAAAGGAGATTCCACCATGGTCCAAAGTTGTTCTTACGCCCATATTTCCAAAAAATCTAGAGATTCCGTTGGAAGGATTATTGTATTGGGAATCATTTGTAACATTCCAATGTCCTACATTTTTAGGACCACCTAAGGTTATCTCAGAAGTACCGGTTTTAACTAAGAGAGTTCTCAGTTATCTCGATCATCAGGTTTCAAGAAATCTAGTAACTGGAGAGTGGTTCAGCCCTACATTTAACACTATTAATAGTTCTCAAAACTGCTCATTCTGGGCCCTACTATAATAAATTCCTTAAGACAATTCACTATAAATAAGACACTTTTTACATTGGAGAGATCTCAGTTCAAACCACATTCCACCCTCCACTCCAGATATCCTCCACAATGCTATCTACCAACAAATAAACACGTAGTTATGAAATGAGCAACACGGTTTCAGGGGCAAGAGATCGGTTGACACCAATCTCCTGACTCTGGTTGATTATATATCCTCTAGCTTGGACAGCGGACGTCAGGTGGACGTACTTTACTTTGACATCCGGAAAGCGTTTGATAGGATCAATAATAACATACTGCTGAAGACACTAAACAAAATTGGTTTCTCACCCTCTCTCCTCCGCAGACTATCTACGCGATCGTCAGCAGTTTGTTAGGCGCGCAATGTACGAATCTGGTGCCTATCACACGCGTTCCGGAGTGAGTCAAGGCTCAATTCTGGGGCCTTTATTATTCCTAATAAATGATCTTCCCCAAGTTCTGCGTTACGCAAAATCTCTATTGTATGCCGATGACTTAAAACTTTACCTCGAAGTAAACTCCGAGTCTGACTGTTTGGCACTACAGCAAGACATTGACGCAATCTACAAGTGGAGTTCAGATAATAAGATGGATTTCAATGCCTCTAAAAGCTTTGCTATGACCTTCAGTCGAATGCGGCACCCAGTTAAATTCGAATACCATCTCGATAATATTGCCATTATTAAAACAACTGCTATGAAAGACCTGGGAGTCACATTCGACCGAAAGCTCACATTCCACAACCACATGGTTACGGTAGCAAAGCAGTCATACCAAAGGTTGGGTTTCGTCTTAAGTAATTGCCGCGATTTTCGCACCGCACACACTATAAAGATTTTATCCAATACGCTCGTGCGCAGTAAGTTAGAATCCAGCTCTTGCGTGTGGAACCCACACCAAACTACTTACGCACTTTTACTAGAAAAAGTGCAAAAAGCGTTCCTTAGGTTCCTTTACAAGCGGTTGCACGGTTATTATCCACACCTCTATCCGACAAAATTTATGTTGGGTTGCCTCGGATATAACTCGCTAGAGATAAGACGAGCGCGTAATCAGCTCATCATAGCCTGCAAGACGCTCCGTGGCACTATTGACGCGCCTGACCTGCTTGCTGTGCTTGCACGTTTCTTTGTTCCGGACAGTCACTGCCGCGGCAAAAAGCACCGAATGTTTGCTGTGCCTCAGTGTCGCACTGTTGCCCGTGCTCAATCTCCAATACCTCGCACCTTGGCTGCACTAAATGATCTCTTGGATTCTTATGCAACAAGCGATCTGTTAGCGGATGAATGGAAGATGATTTTATTGGCATGTCAGAAGTACTGTGAGAGGGATTATAATGATAAATAAATATTGCTGGACAATCCACACAGCATCATCTAGCCCCAAGCTAAGCAGAGCTTGTGTTATGGGTACTAGATGACTGATATACTTAATCCAATACATTACGTACATATATATTTTTATTATACGTAGGAAATACCCAGAACACCCGGAACAAATATTTGTAGATCGTACAAACATTTGTCCCAAGGCGGAAATCGAACCCGCAACCTCTTGCGTCGCAGGCGGACCTTCGCCCGCCGCGCCACAACGGTCGTCATGTCGGTCGGATTGATGTAAGTACCTATATGTTGTTTATAACTTAACTTTTATTTTTTGTGTTTAGTTACTGTAATTGGTTTTTCAACCGTTGTAATTAATTAAATAAATAAATAAAGTATTTTCTACTTTCTCCAACTCGAAATCTCTTCACTGATGGAAGGGTCTAACCCACATGATGGATAACTGTAATTAAGAATGGAAAATTATTTAGTCCAACTTCGATAACTCTTAAATGACCCCAGAACCTAAAAAATCTAAAAAAACTTTTGAAATAGAGCAAGAAAAAGAAACATCTAATGACGTAAATACATCAACAAACGATTCAATACCAGGTTCATCGCATTTGTCTGAGTTAACTGTATCACATCTTCACTCAGCTTCTCTCTTCCTTCAGCTAAATTGGTGCGAGTTCAGTGTTCAGTTCAGTGACGACACGGTTGGCGCAGTGGCTGAACGATCGACTGCTGCGCCGCGTGTCGTGGGTTCGATTCCCGCACGGAACAAATATTTGTATGGCCTACAGGTAATTGTTCCGGGTCTGGCTGTTTGTGTATGTGACTTTAAATGTTTGTCAAAGCACCCACGACCCAGGAGAAATTCCTAGTGCGGGGCAACGTTATATAAAAAAAAAACATGCAGAGAATTCCATTGAAATAGATGCTACTTTTACTGCACACCACGTAGAAGAAAAAAATGATAAGAAGTTTTCCAAGTTAGCTGATGTATACATGTACTAAATAATACATGCGCAGTGCAGGATTGCGATAGACCTAATTTGCCATCTCACTCGCACCCACTCATATTTATGTACTGCCTCGCGTTGGCTCCTACAGCTACACTACATGCTTGTCTGGCAGGGGTTGGAACTACAAAATGGAAACACAAAATATAAATACCAAAGATAAATGCATTAATGAGTATATGATGTTGGTGCCCGGTAAAACTCGTAAGAGTTGAGAATGTAAAAATTATGTGTGTACTACTGTATTTTAATAAATAAAATAATAACACAACTAGAATTCCGAACACACCGGACTCACGCATGCGCAGTCCATGACGCAGTGTGCTCAGATTCACTGTTACTCACTGACAATAAATGCCTCAAGCATCGAACCCTGCAATAGTTTTCCCCCTATAATTTTGATGATTGATTTGGGTAGATTTATGGGCACTGATTATATTTACGATTTATAAAAATATTTTGAAAATTCCAACACGTCAGGATTTTTAGTTATTTAGCACCGTTGTTTTTTGCCAAAATTACCTAGGCTTTCCTAGGTATTAGTAAATATTTTATTTTAATCGTTTCTTAATGAATAAAAACACACACTGAATCTCAAAAGAAGTGAATTAGTCAAATAAAAAAAATGATGGATTTTAAGTAATTTGCTCATTTCTTGTAGAGTTACAAGGTTTTTTAATAGAAAGTACCTTAAATCGTTAGAAGAGGGTTAATAAAGGTAGTTTGTTATATAAATAGCATCAACATTGAGTTTACAAAATCAGTACTTCCGTGTATTTCTTAACGCTCACTTGAAATATATCACCGCGAAAGTGTTCAATTTTTGCTACATTTGTGGGCAGTTTATCCTGAGAAAACAGCAGCATAACATTACGCAATTCATAAGTTTAGTTTACGTTTATAATAAATGTATTTGGCCTAACAATCGCCAATCAAGATAAACAGTGGGTCCCACAAAGTGAGTACGACATGAAGAAAATCTTTTGAGGGAAATTGTTTTAATTGTTTTGCAATACAAAATGAATATTGGTGTAGGCCCAATTACTCGTAATAGTAATAGCGCATCAAGAAATAATTTAGTATTCATTAAGTCACAAAAAGGTAAATAAAAAAATGGAGCGACGTACTGAAGGTGTGAAAATCGAGATATATGTGTTACTTTAGATAAAGAAAACTTAGCAGTTTGTTTGTACTCATCGAAGCATACATGTAGATCTAATTTAAAAAAAAAACAAGTAGACAAGTATTCATGATTGCACTATTCTTATATTGATGCTTGTACCTGTTTATTCAAGTTAAGCAGAACATATTGTAAAATTTTGTACGCCAGTGAGGTTTATCAAGGAGTGCTTTATAATGTAATACTAACACCATTGCACTAACATATCCTATAATACTAACATACCCTATAATACTGACATACCCCAGATGAGCAAATAAATGATTTATTATTATTATGAATCCAAGTAACAAGCAAGGAGATCACTTGTGTCCAAAAAAAAAACTAAAAAAACTTTTCAAAAGACTGCAATAAAGATATTGATATCATACTGGACGGCATATGTTTGTAATGAACGCCCAAAGTTCTAAAGATACTCTGTATCGCACACGTATGAAATCCTTAAAAATGCAAAAAAAGACAGAATAAAAACCTCGATGAAGTTGTTTACCTGGTCTTTGAGTTGATACATTTTTGGTGGAGCGCGCAGACGGAAAAAATAACAACAAAATGTTCTTGTTTTCAACCACATTGGGTGAAAAAAAGATGAAACCTCCCTTTTACTGCAAAACTTTTTGGAGATAGCACATTCCATGTACCACCTCCCTTTTACGAGCTTTACACTATACAAATTGATGTAGACAGTTGTAGTGAAATGACTAATATTGTATCCATAACGTATGCGCTTTTAACGAATAAGACGAAAAAGACATATACAAGATTGGTCACTTTAAGTAAGGATTGGTTTGGGGCAGAAATTCCTTATAACAAATGTGACTTTGAAGTAACACAGGTGAATGCTTTCGAAACAGTTTTTCCGAAGTCGCACTAGTCTGGATGCTACCTACTATTATATGAACAAGGCTATAATAGTTACAATGATAAAAACATGGAGTTAACAAATTTTAAGTTAGCTAGAGAAACCCACCTCTCGTCTGAATCTATAAACGTTGCCTAGGAGAAAATCGAGGAAAGAATACAGAATAATATGAAATATCTAGATCCATTAACAGAATTTACTGCTTATTTCGAAAATCAATGGATGTCCCCAGCAGTATTAAGCTGCGCAATGGACCGTCATCGTACCAACAATGGATTACAGAGAGGGTTGGAATCGACGATTCCACGCAAAAATTAGGCCAAAACTGACACTGATTTCATTTATAAACTCAACGAAACAAGGAAAAATACACTGAACAAACAATAGTCGTTAAAAGTTATACTACTGTTTGATAAATTTGTTGAACGAAAAATAATTATTTAAAATTAAATTGTGTTTCTGTGAAATATATTTCATTCGAGTATTATATTCCAAATAGTCTTGGAAACAGTAATATTTGAAATAAAAATACAAGGGTCAAATATTATATGACACATTTTTTGAGAAACGAAATTCAATGAAATTTCTGTCTGCGAAACAAAGGGAAACCTTGAAAAAACATGAATTGCGCGTGAAAAAAATATGACGACCGATGTGGCGCAGCGGGCGAAGGTCCGCCTGCGACGCAGGAGGCTGCGGGTTCGATTCCCGCCTTGGGACAAATGTTTGTACGATCTACAAAGATTTGTTCCAGGTGTTCTGGGTGTTTGCTATGTATATAATAAAAAATATCTATCTATGTAATGTATTGTATTAAGTATATCAGTCATCTAGTACCCATAACACAAACTCTGCTTAGCTTGGGGCTAGATGATGCTGTGTGGATTGTCCAGCATTATTTGTTTATTTTTTATTTAATTGTGCAAAATTTTCTTTTCTTTTGTTTACAATGCCAAGGAGAAGGTCGTCGAAGTTAATCAAATGTATGACGTGCTATATGACATGCAAAAGACAGATAATGCTAATAGTCGTATTGTTATGTCAAAATTGCGTTCCAGAGTGACTGGAAATTAAGTGGATAGGCTTCGAAAACCACAGTGAATTGAAATCAAGAAGGAATTGCTACGCAGTCAAACACCATTCGATAGACATGACAACACTGCAAGAGTCATCAAACAGAGCATCGTGTTGTGGATCATCAAGTCAAGAAATCAGAAAAGCTGACAAGAAGCCAGCCACGTATACAAAATGCACCAGAAATATCATTTTGTCCGCCGCTCAGTTCTGCCTCCCAGCTGTACCTGCTCCAGACGTGAGTCCAGTTACATCGGCCACTAAAGTTGCGTCGAGCTCAAGCGACGAACACTTCTCGCCGACGACGACACCACCACCAGTACGTCGACGAGGAAGAGGCTGACCACCGGCTAGCTTGGGACACCCTAGGCCCGCCGGTAACCTAAAATATAATCTCCCCGCTTCCGATGACAGTGTGCAGCGCATGCGATGGACTCAACCCATCAATGACAATTTCATACGCTCATACCTACTATGGTGCTATAGAAGGGGGAACTAACCTATACACCGGGACATCCTTTTCTGCATGCAGTGATGCCATCTATCAAATTATCCCTTCGTTACATGCAATTAGGGGTAAACACCCGACACGGAAGAAGAACATAAAGAAGCCAACAGATGACGGGTACAAGCACAGTCCTTCTGGCAATCCGTTTTCGAATGAAGTTCCGTTAAAGAAAGAGAGTCATTGAAAATGAACTCAAGCTAAACAAGGTCACAAATAAAAAAAAACTCAACTTGTGCGACGCCAACAAAGCCTCTCTATCTTAGCGCAACCCGAATAGTAAGAAATATTAATGAACGTGATGGCGCGATGGCGGCGCGCTACTTGAGCCAAAACGTTACTTTCATTGGTGTCATGCTTATTTCTAACCTGTGTTAACGTACATGAAGCTGGTACGAGGTGAACACCGCTAATAATGGCGAGATGTTTTAGATAGCAAATGCCAAAATTCTGTGACTCAAATCATCTAAAATACTCGAAACAAAACTATTTACTTAATAAACTCACTCCCTCTCTCTCTCCCTCTCTACTTGTTGATATTAAGTGTTTATTGACATGGGAACGGTTGCCGCGTTCATATCTTTGGCACGAATAACCTTAGAGTTTCCTTAACAGTTATCAATCACAAAGTAAATTAAAATGGATGTCGCTACTGTCCAGTTTCACTTGTTCTTAATTTGTCTCTGATATGATGTATTTTCACAAGACAATAGAATACCTTCTCTGATATTAGGTCGAAACATTGCATACTTGTATGGTGCCGATAACAATACAAATACAAACAATATAAACTATCAGCTGTAGGCCAGACAAATATGGGTTCAGTCAGCCACTGCGCCAACCGTGCCATCATAAGTTTAAGCCTTCACTGAGGTCGAAATCATTTTACTGTCACTCTGGTCAAACAGGGTGTTATATATGACATAATAACAAATAGTTAAATATCACTTGAAACACATGATATAATTTTCTGTTGCTGTAACAACAAGTAGCCTTATTTCATGTGTTGTTATATGTTACGTAACCATCTCGCTCGTTAATAATAACGGTAGATGGTATCTGACGGTGGGTACCGGATAGGTATCTTATCATTAATTCCATACATAGCCGCCTTTCCAGCTCTCTGTATTCTTTTGTCTAAAGATTTTAGTGCGCAAGAAATAATTACTTTATTTAATTATGCAAGATGAATAAAACAGCTAATAATAGTCACTGTGGTAAATTTTGTTTGACACAGTTCATTGCAACACGTTCAAAGTTCATTATTACATTGTTCACAGTAATCAATAAATAAATAATGCTGGACAATCCATACAGCATCATCTACCCCCAAGCTAAGCAGAGCTTGTGTTATGGGTACTAGATGACTGAGATTCTTTATAAAATACATTACATCGAATTTTCAATATTTTTTCCAAAGTTACACACACGGCCTTAAATAATAGCCATAATGTTATTCTAACTTTTTACCTGACATATAATCGAACTAAAATCTAACACTTGCTACTTCAAGATACTACGTTTGTGTGAAACAACCGTAGCTCTACTTATCTGTATACTGGTGTTGTAGCTTCATTCATTCACAACATGGCGGTACTTTCGCGGAGGGTGCTTTTAGTGGGAAAGTATCCACATGATTGTGCTATCCCTCTCTAGCCCGCTACCGCTTTTCCGTAGATATCATCTCCTGTGACTTCTTGTTACCCTGGTACATTAAAGTTTCAACCTCTGCTCGAAAGTGCGAAGTGAAGCACTTTCTGTGAGAACTTTGGTATAAAAGTATATGAAAGCACTATTTATCCAAATTAAGCGTTGTGTAAAAGCTTTAAATCAATGCATAGACTAGTTTTAGAGTTTAGCGGACTCCAACAAACAGAAGCTGAATGTTTATATATAAAGGTACCGTTCTGGGAAGTAAATTATTAGAAAATAGTGCGATTCACTTAGCGATCAAAACCTTTGACACAAAAAGATTGTATTTTATTTTATTGAACATTTGCTCTAAGTGCCACATTAAAAAACAAAGCCATAACCACGAAACGAAAACAAAACAGATTTCTTTCGTAATTTTGGTTGATATGAATAAAATATGTAGTTATGAACTGTTTTCTTTAATATTTGTATAACTTGTAAGTTGTATCTGGTATGAACATTGTTGATAAATGTTCAGTATTTATCAACATTGTATTTTCAGAAATTACGCATGGTATTTGTGTGATGTTTTAATAGCATAGTTATTAGTTGAACAAAAGCACATTGTTATTGCGTTGCTCTTCGATTATATTTTAAGATACTAACACGTGGATGGAGATTTTTACTCAACTTTTGTAGATAATGTATTGGTATTTAATTATCAACTGTTTTCTTTATAATTTTTATAACTTTTCAGTCATTATTCGTCAAAAATCAGCCAAAGATATTTTACGACCGTATTCTAATAAAGGAATCCCTATTTGATACATAAAACTGTATTTGAAGTCCCATTGAAACCAGGCAATAGTAGACTTTACGGATATTGACAGAGTGTACAATCTGGTATGACGATGGTATGATCGTCGAGCAGCCGCGGTCGAGCTTCACGCTTTAGATGATTCAAGGACTCCTAGTACCAACCAACCGACCAGCAACAGTTTAGCAACCGGCAGGCAACTTTCTAGTCGTCTACTTTGAGCGTGGCGTATAGCGCTTCTCCATAAGCGTGGAGCTCGTTGGCTAGGTACTTTTTCGTTACAACGATGTGACAATCTAAGAAATAAAAGTCTTATAAGGAACGTAATATTTTCTTTCTTTCCGTTTTTCTGATCCATGAATTACGACTTGTCCTCTGACAACCTTTAGCTATGGATTTCATTATTTTACTGTAGGAAACAAGTAGGTTACCTACGGTAAAAATAATACATCCGACTTTACGGGTTATGACAAGAAAATAATAATATTCATGCAAATTAGTTGATTTGTGTAGTGGTAACAATAATAAACGTCTTGTCGGAGTCTGATGAGCAATGGGTTTGCCATTTTATATGGGACTGAAACATACTTGGCGAAATATGGATTAATAACCGTTCGGGGAATGCACATGTGATGTTATGTTATGGTTCATTACATATTGCAACAGCAAAACAAAAAAAAGATGTAATTTGAAGATTTTTGTTTTAATACAACTTTTTAATTGTAGCGAAAAAAATCTAAACAAAGTTTTGTTACACAACTTCTGTAATTATGATCATTCTATTTATTAGATACAAAAAATAAATAAACGCCATGATGTACTGTACTATGTAATGCCACACTCATGGACATAATTAGAGGAACGGAACAAAATAAACACAGATCAGAATTTTTGTATGTATTATATAATTTATATTAAGCACTTTATTAATTTTATGTTTTCTTTTAATTTTAACTTTATAAATTTCAATTTTTATTGTTGATGTAACAGCTTTGGAAACCTGAGTTACGCTAAGATCCGGCATTGTACCTTCAGGTATTCATTATTATGTAAGGACCACCATTGCGATACGTTTTAGTAAAAATAAACTTGAAAAAAGACAGATTTTATGAAATCAATACGCCTACGTCAGCAAAATTATTCCAATAGACTAGTGAAAATAACATATAAACGAAAAAAAACAAATGAAAGCCAGAAACAAAAGACTGAAATAATTCTTTTTTCAAACTAAATATTAATGTACATGTGGCCAGTTTGTATTAAGAACTTTTTGTGCATATATTAGTATTTTTCTTTGATTGATGAAGCGTTCCTCTAAATAAGTCCATGAGTGTAGTTCTATAAGAAAATAAAATTACGGTAGTTCTAACAGCTTGTTCGTGATAACGCGAAAATTAACGAAGCGCAAAGTTTTATTCGTTTAACTTTACTGACTTCGTGCATTTAAAATAACCAGAAACAGCTAAGATAATATTTAATTTGCTTAGCTAGACAAGAAAAAGAGCGCGTTACATCTGTAAATAGCGAGTTCTAATAATGCTCATACTGGACATATATGGCGCGGCCGCTACGCGATGTAACATTTTTCGTGTTTAGAAAACCTCTTCGTGTTTCATAGGAGCCTGGTACTTCTAAACTGTACGCTCTGGTCGGATCAATACTTTCTTGCAAAGGCAAACGAAGCACCATGTCACGGTAATATTATAATACAGTACTCCAACTTCATACAAACGGACGAAACGCAAGCTATACCTGCGCGCGATCGATCTCGGGGTGCGCTCGGGGCGTAGACAGTCACGCAGCTGCTGTACCGCAGTGTCGAACGGACGGTGTGTTGTTTTTTTTTTTTTTTTTTTTTTTTTTTTTTTTTTTTTTTTTTTTTTTTTTTAAAAACGTTGCCCCACACTAGGAATTTCTCCTGTATCGTAGGTGCGTTTACAAACATTAAACTCACATACACAAACAGCCAGACCCGGAACAACTACCTGTAGGTCATACAAATATTTGTTCCGTGCGGGGATCGAACCCACAACACGCGGCGCAGCAGCCGATGGCTCAACCACTGCGCCAAACGTGTCGTCGTTTTTTTAACAATAACCGCGCGATTTTTTCTCTTAAAATCAGTTAATATGACGAGTAGGAAATATTGTGCTGTTTTTGGTTGTATGAATTCGTCAATAACGCATCCAGACATAAGTTTTTTTTAAATTACCTGGAAACTCTGAAAGGTACGACTATAAAATAATTTTACTTACTAGTAGGTAGGTACATAATGTGTGTCTTTTAATGTATAAGTATTTCCTTATATCTCACGAAAAAAAAGGTGTTTGGTAATAAATAAAGCGAATAGAGTAATGGAAAGTTATTGAGACGAGTGAAATAGGTAGTTATATGCGGTTCTAAATGAATCATGATACGATAGGTACCTTCCTACTTACGCTTGTGTTAAAACTTCGGTGCATGTGTGTTTTGTTAGTTTGCATAATTCAAAGTTTTATTATTAATAATATTTGTTTATTATCTGCGTGTATGCATAATACTAATATTTTTCGGTCGCAAATTTATAAGCCCGATTTGTTTTTCAAACAAAAACATGTTTTTTTAATTAAATCTAACAATCAAAAACCACACGCATTTTTACTGAACACTTGCTATTCAATATACAAAGTATTTCATTTATTTATATAAAAAGGATATTTACAATCACAAAACTGAATAGAAACAGAAAGTAGGCAAATGTAATTACAATGCTGGAGACGGGCAGCCCTAACGCATGTTTACGTACCGCGCGGCTGTAGGCATTTATTTCTATCATGCGGCCGAGTTACACTACCATAGTATAAAGAGCGAGCAAGTAAGTTATCTTCATACAAACGCACTGCGCGCGGCTTGTATGTGTGCGCCGTATTATCTATGCGTCGTCGCACGCACACTTAACATTCGAGTTGTGCCAGTCAGTGCTAACACTGCACGAGTTTCAAAAGAAACAAGCACAGCCACCGATTTTCGAAATAATCGTTATTTTCATTTAGTGGTGTTTTGAAGTCGACTGTTTTTTTTTGCGAACACGATTTCTATTAATTGTTGCCCTTGTTTTTTTCTAACAAAATGTATGATGATAATCTTATAAGCAGTAACCAACAACAGATGACCGAAGAGATCTAAGCGTCATGAAGTTCTGTTGGCCACTTTAACGTTAACGTGTTTTTATGTTTTTAAAACAGGTTGTTTAAAAAGAAAAAAATAGTTGCTCCAAACTAGGAATATCTACTGTATTGTGGGTGCGTTTACAAACATAGAACACCCAGACCCGGAACAACTCCCTGTAGGCCATACAAATATTTGTTCCGTGCGGGAATCGAACAAGCCAATCGCTCAGCCACTGCGCCAACCGTGTCGAGTCGTTGATATCAAGGACAACAATGTTCACAATTAAATAATTGTATTTATTTATCATCTTTAGTTTTGCATAAGGATTATTATTATGTTGATAAAACTCCTTCGCAAATAATGCATTCATTTAGAACAATTTTGATTACCATAAAAAAAGCTACTTACCTTTTTAACTTTCCATATTTAACTTTTTATTAGAACTTTTAAAGAGGATCAATTCTATTGCCTTATATATGCTTTATGGATGTCACAACAAAAATTGCAGTTTTCCCCCTGCCAGCTCTTGGAGAAGGATGGGTGACGTGGCGCTATCCCGACATGGGTACGTTGACAAGCAAACGTGGTTCAGCGATGGTTCAGTTGAATATAAACGTCAATTTGTATTTGATTGTCAAGACAATCAAAGATGACGAAGATGAGAGACAGATGTGAGGTCTCACATCTACGAATGGGAAGCTGCAGTGCCGCGGATATCGCGACCACAGTCATCCGGCCGAGGATACAGGGGGCTATCTCGAAGATTATCTGTGCAATTTTGGGGGTATGAGGAACAGGTTGTAAAGTTCCTCATCAACCATAGAAAAGGACGGATCCGAGACAGGCAGTGCCTCGAATGTTTTGCTAGTCTATGTAACCTGCTAATAGAGTCGGAGCGATACCTGACGACGCTACCACCAAAGCGAGTTTCACCTGAGACCTAACTTTTGCAAATATCAAAATTTGTAATGTCTGGAAAGTCTTGCCGGACCTACCTGGAGCATCCAAAAAAGAAATCTTTGCGTCGTTAACAAAAACACTGTTAAAAATATATTTGTACGCCGCGCCGTAACATAGTGGTACCTATTTTGTTGCGGAGTTATTTTAAAATTATGAAATCAAGTGATGTGAAGGACAATTTTGATGACAGTTAAATAAATAGTATTTTTTTTTTTTTGATAAAACTGATTCGCAAATATGCATTAATTTCGAACAAATTTGATAACCATAAAAAAGGTTACAGTGAGTCAATCTTAAAAGACAGACATATTCTGTCCCGGACTTCTTTTTAGAATTATTAAAGAAAAACAATTTCACCGTAAACGATTTTTGCGTAACTTAAACGGAAGCTCTCAAAAAGGAATGTTTTTTCCCGTTTTTGCAACAGTTTTCATTAATGCTTTGCTCCTATTGGTCGCAGCGTAATGTTATTGAAGCCTTTCTTTATTAATAAACTATATAACACAAAAATATATTTTTCATTTAAACCAAAACCAGATAAGCGTGCTCAACTACACGGTAGTTGAGCACGCTTGTCTCTGGAATGGTTTAAATGAAAAATATATTTTTGTGTTATATAGTTTATTAATAAAGAAAGGCTTCATAACATTACAAACAAATTCTTGAGACTTTCATGAAACTAATGTCTTAAACTAAATGTAGTCTCAGACATTAGTTTCATGACTACTTCAAATTATGTACCTCACAACAATCTAGTTCTTAATACATAAAATTAGTTCAACAATATCATAGATACTTTCGTTTTCTTTTAAAATTGTTATGTTATAAATAAAAAAATATTTATAGATTATAAAAATTAAGTAAATTAAGAAAATTTTATTTTTTTGTTTCGAAAATTGAACCACGTACCAAATGATGATATGAGATTCGAGGTCGCATCCTCTAAAATACTAGGGACACAGAACTTATGGGAGCTGGATACAAATTCTTGTTTTCATAGTTTGTCGTACATAATAGTCCTTATTGCAATGAATATAGGATAAAAATTGCAATTAATACGGTGATGCAAACTGCAGCAGAACTATGTTAGCACCCCGTACAACGAATAGGCTTGAAACGTGTCAGGGTATTGATGTGGGTGTGTATTTACGTCGGTGAGGCTTGCATGTGTGCAATGCCGCCCTAGTTGGGTTCTATCGATCTGTGACGTCACGTTACGTCGTGCTTCAGATAGTTAAACCATCGCTTCCATGCGTATGGCATCCTAGTAAGATCGGAAGCGAAACCTTTGATGCTAGCACGGCGTTAAGGATTCTTGAGGAACTCCTCTTGTTAGGTTATTTGGTGATTTACAGTTTGGTTGAAACATTTATGCCGAAACGTAAATGGTGCGAGCTGCACTTAGTTCTGCGTAATTTGCTGTTTAATAACTTGTACAAAGGGTACAGGTTCTATTGGTTGACATCATTGCAATATTGTATAGTCGAATGGTTCTTTAACCTTAACGTACATAATATATTAAGGACGATACCGATACGATACGAATACGGATGCAATAAACAATATATCCAGTGAAGGTCCCAATCTTAAAGTTGGAATTTTAATTCTGAAGCATGAAAATACAGTCTTTGTATGAGTGTACGCAATAACACTCAGTAATGGCAAGCTTCACCTTTGAGAATTTAGTCAATTCAGCATAGTCCTTGTGTAATAATAGTTATTGATAGTTTTAGTATCTCTTCAACCCTTTAACAATCCTTGTAAATTTTGGTTTAAATCACTCCTCAGTGTTTTATAAGCTGCGCAAAGCAAAATAATGTCTTGTACAAAACATACGGTGCCTGTATCATGCTAGTTCAGGAACTGCCCAATACTATGATGTTTATAAAAATTAAATACCATATATTTTCTCTGAGTCGTTTGGCCTCTGAGGTTTGTGTGCTCTTGGAAGCGTTAAGAAGTAACAAACATCAATGTGTGCTTGAGCTCAGAGCCTTTGGTTTTTTAACTAACCAGAGACGGTGCTTTTCAGAGTCTCAAATGAGAGAAAACTAGCAAAGGTCGTGATGATGAGAACATAAAAGATTTTACGCCGACTTTAAGAAACATGGGACAGCGGCAGACGGAAGCATAATAAGACGCCACAAGGGGACAGCACGGACTGCTGATTTGATTTTTCAATCAGTATTTGACTTACTGCTATACTCCAGGATGCAAGTTAGAACATGTTCTGTTTGCAGTCTGGATTTTGTAAAGGCAAGATTAAGCTTTGTATATTATAAACTATTTTCATTTGAGTGTCTCCTAAGTAGCTGAGTTTCATTTTATAATCTCTGATTCTTTTCCTAATCACTCTATTTTCTTATATTCCTGATGATTTCTCAATCTTTGCATTATGCAAGTCAAATATACGAATAGCTTCACCGTACCAGGATCCAATGAATAACAGGATAAGAGAACCCCTGTGAACTCCAGAGGCACACTGGAACATGACAAATACTCAAGATTTTATGAAACTTTAGTCTCAATAAAATCATAACATGTCACTTGAGAACAATACAAATTATACTCATCAATATATTACATTAAAAAATTGACATCATTAGGAACAGGTCTATTAATCCTTTCTGAGATCCGACGCATTAATTTCTCCAGTAGTGGAAATTCGCTTTATGATTAAATACTGGGTGATCTGAGTTTAGAATGCATTTGTTGATATTCACTGTGTGCACTCCTCTTTCGACAACGATATATGAAAATTGCAAGAGTGTATGCGACAGAGATAGCCATTGCGGGGAGAGTTCAGATTAATTTCAAGAAAAAATATATTGATAGTTTGTGCGACGGTCACAAACAAAATTAAGTGTGATTAGGAAGTAAGCTAAAAAGTTTAAGATACCTACTTAGTATTTAAATGTAATTTGTACTTACCTATCTATTTGATCATGTACACAAGTAATATATGGAAACGTTGTTGATTGCACATTTGCCCATATATATTTTTTTTCATTGTTATAAAACATTTTGTACAATTGCTTGTTTTTACCAAATAAATAAATAAAATAAAATAGAAATTCAAGGCCAAAATACATATCGTGCGTGGATCGTAGCAGATGGTGTTCTGTAGTTTCTGCCTACCCTTCATGGGGAAGAAGCGTGAGTTTATGTATGTATGTATGTACAAAGATAAACCAGAAAGAAGAAGAACCAGATAAATTATTACGTATTTGCCAATTTTGTCAAGTACGAGTATGTTGTTAAAACCTTGAGACGTCTTTATAGAACGATATAATTACAACCCGTATTACAATGTAGAATGCCATTTATTTCCTCACATTTAGCAGTGAACGAGAATTCAGAAATTCATTATAACGAGCTTTTATGTTTATAATACATATATGTAGCTCGTACAGTAAATTTCTGAAAAAACTATGACATTAAGCATACTTTTATGAATTAGCCAGCTTCCATGCTTTTATATACTTTTATGAATTTGCTGTTCAACCAGCGCAACATTTGCTCATTATACAGTCATAACTGTTTGATTAGATGATTAAATGATTAGACCTGCTGTCTTGTATGGATCAGAGTGTTGGGCCACAAAAGGAATGAATGAAAGGCAGTTGCATGCAGCGGAGATGAGAATGCTAAGGGGGATGTGTGGTGTTACGCGAATGGACAGAATAAGAAATGAGTATATAAGAGGAAGTTTGAAAGTGGCGCCTGTGACAGAGAAGTTGTGTGGAAATCGGCTATCATGGTATGGACATGTGATGCGAAGGAATGAGGATCATGTTGTGAGAAAAGTTTTGAGTATGAATGTAGAGGGTTACAAGAGTAGAGGGAGACCCAGGAAACGATGGATGGATTGTGTGAAAGTTGATATGGCTAAGAAGGAGGTGACTTCTGAGATGACGGGAAATAGAGATGTATGGAAGAAGAAGACATGCTGCGCCGACCCCAAATGAAATTGGGATAAGGGCAAGAGGATGTTGATGACAGTCATAACTGTTTAATAAAAGTACCAGGATTGCAGAACAGGAAAGTAATGTCTTCAATTCGTAAACCGTTGTGTAGGTATCTAGTAGTACAGTTACAGCACAATACATATATCTATACTAATATTATAAAGAGGTAAAATTTGTATGTAAGTTTGTATGTAGGGGGTAATCTCCGGAACTAATGGTCCAATTCCAAAAACTTTTTTATTGTTAGTAAGATACTTTATTCTTGATTGCTTAGGCTTTAAATTATTTATGCTATAGGCTCAACAAATAATGAAAACAAATCAATCAATCGTTTAGAATTAAATCAAATCCTGACGATATTTGTTCATTCATTTACAGTTTAGTTATACCATAATTGAACAAATTATGGTATAACTAAACTGTGTTATTAGGTTTTACTTTACAGCCTACCCAGAATTAGCCTATTTTGGCAAGATGATAAATATAAAAATGATTTAAAAGCTGGTCTCTGGGTGCACGGAAACAAATATAAACTCAGGCGGTTAAATGTTAAATACAAAAGCAGTAATGGCCCGGTGCTGCAGTGGTAGCAGCCCCGACTTACAAGTTGTTGGTGGTGGGTCAAAAAAGAAGGTTCTATTATTGTCGACTGTATGTTTTTTTTTTTGTTTACCGAATTATCTGCCAAGTCAGGAGTATGTGATGGAATCCTGAAGAAAATAACTTAAATATTTTATTAACTGACCCAAAAATAAAATAACTATAATTTTGGAAGTCGGTGGCTTTGATTGTTTCATTAGACTTAACTTTTAACACTGACTTCCGCAATTATTTTCATTTCACATTTTTCAGTGTTTTTTTTGGAGTCGGTTGAATTTTATTTCAAATACGTTTTTATTTTTTGTTTCTTTGGTGGGTCAGTTACTAATTTATTAAAGTTACAGATGTTACAATAGTCTACATTGCTGATCATCTTTTACAATCAATCATTCCCTATTCACCTACAGTCATGGGTGGTTTTGTTTTTCCAATTGAATGCCTCGTAAAGAAAAGACTGCAATTGATACCAACTAATACATTAATTTGTTCATTGTAGAATTATTAAAAATACGAGCTTTTAGTGAGTAGATTTATATCACGCCACCAATCACCATCTAATTTATAAAATAAGCACCGTTTTCGAAAATTTCCGTTTTTGTTTTAGTTTTTGTATCGAGTATTATGTGTTATTGAAAATTATTGCGATGTATGATTTAATTTGTTTCAATTGATTTTAAATGACAAAATTTTGTTTGTAGGGCTTTGAGCCGAGCAATTTACTTACTTAATAAGTTAATTTTTGACGAGCAGTCTTAACAAGGAGTATCGGGTATCTGGGCTGTCGAGGTCAGGTAGGCCGTCACTTTTTGTATAATATTGGTATTCAGCTGCATCCGGGTAGACTGCAAGCCGACACCAACATATTTGCAACAAAGGTAGAAAAAGGGTAATAGGTAAAGGCAGATGTCGAAATACCTACCTCCTCGTATCTATTATTTATTTTTATTAATGATGCCTCTCTTCATGCCCTCAACAGCATTGTTTACTTGGGAACGAGTCTCATTGTAAATACTTTCCAAGTCTAAGCATTGTAACTGTCGACTGAGAGATAGAGTAGGCAATAGGTATCCTGCATATCATTATTTTTTTCCGCAACATCTGTGATGGTCTTAACATCAAAGTTGATCGTAATACTGAGCACAATGACCCCCTAAGAGGTTTGCTTTTAACAATAAACGATTTGATCGCCGAGTACTAAATAGGTTGATATGTACTTATTGTTAAAAGTTCAAGATATACTTTAACAATAACCATTATGATTACACATGTGTACCGTGTACCACAATCGCCTATCAAAATTTTTTTTTCAGAATGTGTATCTCGTTAATAATTGCTTTCTGGGCAGTAAAGATCAAATACCTTTTACTAACTGGTATAACTTCCATTGTTATCGCAAAATAAAAAAGTAGTTACATTTATCTACTAACGTTACTGCCAACGGATAGGTAAGGATGAAAACTCAACTAGCCCAGAAAATGATCACAAACACTACATAACTAATTTTGAAAATGCACGATTGAGACTCCTTTTTCTATTGAAATAAACTGTTTGATTTTAATTTTAATCATTAATGATTTTATTCGATGAATGAATGAACACACGTCCTCCCAACCCTTACTCGCCGCTCTACGCATGTGTAGTATTCATGCGTGCATGTCGACTGGGAGAAGTAGAGACATTATTTGAAAATTCAATCAATTACTTTATGAAGAACTATTGTTGTAGCATTTCGTATCCCACTACAAAGGTCGTGACGAATAGGACTAAGATCCCAGAAAACAATCTCACGCGTACTTCCGCCACCCAATAGCATTACGGCCAAGTCGAGACAAATCAAACTATAATAATTTCCTTTTGATAATATCTATTCAGTGCAACGGTGTCGAGTCTCTTTTTGATTTGGTGTACTGTAGCAAATGCAGGTTGTGGTTGTTTATTAATTAAGTATATCTAAATTCATTCAAAAAGTAAAATTAAATAACCGATTTTATTCCTGCAGTTGTAACTTAAGAATTGCCTAAATTGCATATCTTATCCGCTATTGACTTTTGCAAAGGATATCCGGATTTGATTTGTTGTTACGAAGTGCGTACGTTGAACAGCAACTACGAGTACATGAGGCGACTGTTTAAAAAGAACACTTAAGATCATTTTACACTATTTTCGAGTCTACTTCGGCTTCGACTACAGCTTTACTGAACAATTAAACATCATATATTAATAAACCTTACCTCTTCAACAGTCCATCAGCCGGTGAAAACTCTTGACCAAGACGCACAGTAACTGTTGTTGGCTTGACCGCTACCTAAAGAAACATCGGATTGTTTAGATTTCTTTATTGAAATCAATGTTTATCTGGTTAGATCACCACCTCACCTTCGCTGAGTACATTAGGGCGGTGCGATGTATGGCAACCAAGAAAAGCAAGTTATCACTCAGGTGCAAGATACGCCCCTATCACTCGGTTATCCGTTTTATCATGACGTATGCGTATTGCGAGGTATTCGCACAAGCCGCATCACATGCACAGATTACAGACCGTCCAAAACCGTTTCCATCGTAAAGTTATGGGAGCCCTCTTCTATGTCCAAAATGAGACTCTACATGCAGATCTCAAAATCCCCACGATACAACAGTTCATGAAGCCTCACCCAGTGCTTCATGGACGGTTCTATCAAACACCATTACCCCTTAGTGGCATAGGCTGCCCGATACACTCCCTAGTGAATTAATAAAGTTCGTAGACCCAGACATACACTGAAAGAGCCTGATGACCCTATCAAGAGTGATAGGGTCATCAGGGTCATGAGAATCTCCTCCAAGACAGCAATAGACCACATCAATGCCCTCCCCCCGACCCTTTTCTCGAGCTAGCACGCGTCGCCGAGGCAGTAGTTGTTTAAATTAGTCCCTTAAAATAATATATCTATTAGATCCATCCCATTTCTTTGCAGTTCTCTCCCAGCGACGTCCTGAGCCGAGACTCGTACTCCGCAGAGGTGCCCTTAGCAAATAGTCGCTTAGCTTTTAAGTTATTAGGCACTGGCTGAAAGCTTTAATTTTTTATTAAGTTCCCTCCAGAAAATCCGGTTAAGCAATAGATATCCCTGAAAGATTAACTGCGAGATGCCATTTCCAAAAAAACAATGAGTGGACGGACTGACGGATGGTTGGACAGCGGAGGCATAGTGATAGTTTCCTGTGGGCACCCTATGGGCACGGGTCCTTAAAGACCAAGGTTTGTTGATGATAACGCACAGAGATGAACAATATTTAGTCATAGCCCTGAGTTTATATTTTTTCTGCAGCGGCTATTATAAAATACTAGGATGTCTAATGCTTTCACAAGCATACATAGGTACACTTCGAGGAGCTTAAGAAATGGCATTGCTTTACATGGGGCATTTTTAATTATTACTTATAGGCTTTTGTAAAGATTTAGAAGTAAAGTTTTGCATAGTAATAGCGTTCAGTGTCACTGATGACTTAATGTGTATATAACGCCTGGCTTATTACTTACCTTGATTATTAATTTGTTGGACATCAATCACTGTTATCACTTCGGAGAGGTTGTGTACAAATATATTTTTTATAACACGATAAACGTTTGAAGATCATGAGTCCTATAAATCGGGCCAATCGGGGAAAGCGACGGCCCGAAGTTCGAAATTTTCACGGTACCAGCCGGTCGATTCAATACCAATCTCCCGTGAAAATGTAGGTGTAGTGAACTGTCAACTGAAATGGGATGAAAGCTCTCTTCGCCTTCACTTCACCTACATCTTCACTCTTCACATTTTTTCGGGATAGCACTGTAGGAAACAATGAACACACAGAATGCGAATTGTTACCTACAGCAGAGCTGCTGCAGCTGAGCTGAATGAGCATAATATGTTGATAGTATGTTGAATGTTGTATGTTGAATGAACCCACGCCATTTGTCAGGAAGACGACAAGTATTTAATCGACTTCTAATATTGTCGCATCTTTAGTACCTGCAGATATAACTATGTGTATAATAAATAAATAAAGAAATTAATATTGCTGGACAATCCACAAAGCATCATCTAGCCCCAAGCTAAGCAGAGTAGTGTGTTATGGTTACTAGATGACTGATATATTTAATACAATAGATTACATAGATATATATTTTTATTTATTATACATAGTAAATACCCAGAACACCCGGAACAAATATTTGTAGATCGTGCAAACATTTGTCCCAAGGCGGGAATCGAACCCGCAACCTCTTGCGTCGCAGGCATTATCAACAATACGTTTGCAAATATATTCAGTACTTCTAGTTTTCATTAGCTATGCAGTTTAAGCTCAAGCTTTAGCGTATTTAATGAGGACACACGCGCTACATAAAGCCACACGCCACGTCGTCTAAGAAGAATGAGGACACACCGGGGGTTTATGTGATAAATCAATAAAAGACAAGGGGCAATGCTTTAATTTTTTTATTTCTTACACTTTTTTTTACTAAATAACTTATTAATTATTCTGAATGCATGGTGCCAGCGAGCCACGACGACATTCTTCAGCACCGCTTACCACGGTGAAAACACAATCTCATGATCTGTAATTAACATGTCTCTATAGCAAGGTACACCCGACACGTGATACCGTGAGTACCAGTTTCAACTCATTGGGTGTTGGGCGTAGGTGTGCAATCATTATATTACACGAATTAAACTTAATTATAAAATAACAATTCGAACTATTTTTGCCTGATTGTTGTGAAAGCACATGTGCCATGAAAATGATTTATAAAGACTACAGCTCGCGTAGCATGACCACCATCGAAACGGGTATTGTCGACGGAAGAGTAGACAACAGATTAATGAAAGATTTCTTCAGTCTTAACCTTTTGACCGCCAGAGCAGATTCATATTCTTTACAGTCTATGGAGCGTCCCGTACTGGGGTAGAAGAGATGTCAAGTTGGAAGGAAAGAACTTTGTCTATTCTTGGTAGAATAGATTATAGAGTGATCATGCTACGCGTGCAGGTATCTTTTAACACTTTGTTGAGCACTAAACACACAATACACATGAATGTAATTGTAATAAGCTTTATAATGTATCACGTTTCGTGTCTCGCAGAGTGTTCATGTTGATACGTGATGATCACACAGATAATGCATACAGGTACCTGTATGTATTATCTGTGTTTAAAAGTACATTTAAAGCACCTGCTTAAAATGTACTTTTAAACAATTTAAATTTCGCATTTGCTTAGCTAATACACTTTTACAGAAAAAAAGAAAAATGCCACATGGGTTTCTTAACCTATTTTAAATCATTCAGTTCTTGTAGTTTACCTTCACATCAAGTCAAAGGAAGGAACGGTCAGAACACTTTTCATAAATTGAACATGGAATGCCTACACGACACGCGCCATTTTGTTTTAACATTTCACATTCCTTCGACAAAACTATATTTAAATACCGAATACTAACAAATCCCTCGTTTCACCAACTTCAAATGTATTAAATATAAAAAAAACAGGTTATAATAAATTTATGAGGAATTTAAACCTGATAAACGTGTGGTTACTTCAACAACTGTGCTGTGACTGCACTGGTTTCTGTGTGAACGTGGGTCACTTGTGTTTGAAGGTTTGTGTTTTCTTTCTCACTTTCTCTTTAGTTAACCAGATATCTCTTATTCACTTGACACAGTATTAGGGGGACACAGGAATAACGATTTTCTGTCGCTATATTACTTCCGTTTTATGAGAACTTCACAGACTCAGTCGCATGACTTTCCATCATTAAGTTTCAATGATACTGTGTCAGATGCAGGTAATTCTTTGAAAGCCCAGGTATTTTTCTTTATCACAAGACTTTAATTACTCAATCATATCTTAATAAAAAAATATATTACATAAAATATCTACGAAATCGAAATCGAAAAAATTCGAATCGGAATCAATCTAGAAATATATGTTCCTTTCATAACCGTCTTCCTCAATGCCCGACTCACCGTACTGGCTTCATCCACAGTTCTCGACGCGATCGCGGCAACCAATAGCAAAAGTGCGATACCATTTCCATGGATGCCAGATCTTAAACAATGTTTTGATGATTGCAAGAGCAGCCTGGCCAATATTACGATATTATCACACCCAAATTTTGAGGCTCCTCTAAGTCTTTTTAATGATGCGTCCAGCATGCACATAGGCGCAACGGCAACTGGCTACCCCTGGCAAACTTTAGCAAAAAGCTAACTGAAAAACAGTTTGGGTGGCCGGTCTATTACAGGGAACTTTGGGAACAGGGAAAAAAGGACAAACCCCTGGTTTATGCTGATTTACTCGTATGTCGAGAAAAGCTACCGCCAACAGCTAATTTTCATAAGCCTTTCTAATCAGCTAACTTTCAAGCCAATTCACTACCGACATACAATATATAAAAGGCGCCGACGCTATGTCGCGGGTTAAAACCATTTCGTTAGAAGAGGACTATCAAGCCCTAGCCGAGTTGCAAGAGGCAGATGAGTAACTAAAAGAAGTAGTTTCATCATTTACCATGAAATTAAAAAAAGTACCTGGAACCAGCACTTCCATACTCTGCGACACGTAGATACACTGCACTACACTGCGATAGGTAGACCTCGTCCATACCTCACCTTACCCTTTCGTCGAGCAGCTTTCGATCGATTGCACGGTCTCAGTCACTCAGGCGTGAGGGCAACATTACGTTTGGCCGCATATGAATATAGACTGCCGAAAATGGGCGAAATCATGCCTATTGTGCCAGCGTAGTAAAGTGATTCATATGTACTTTCTAAGTTTATCTTGGACATCATTGACATCGGTGAAGGAAACCTGGACTTACAATTAATATAAGTTTGAAATCGCCAACCCGTCTTGAGCAAGCGTGGTGATTAATGCTCGTGCCTTCTCTGTATGAGAAGAGGCCTTTGCCCTGCAGTGGGACAGTAACAGGCTGGTATAGTATAGTAGAAGTAGAAGTAAAGTGACTCGACACACATTTTCACCAGTCATGTCTTTTCCGATCACATATAACAGATTCTTTCATATCCATATCGATATCATAGGACCACTGCCGCCCTCAAACAATATTACTTATTGCCTAACTGCAGCTGACAGATATACCATGGTCCGAAGCTTGGCCATGGTTCCGGCGCCTCAAGAATGTATGCGCAACAAAGCGAATTCGAATAACCAGTTATCACCCGTGCGCGAACGGCATATTAGAACGCACGCACCGCCAATTAAAATCTTATTTAATGTGCCGTTCCCAATCATGGAGCAAGGCACTACCATAAGTACTCTTGGGCATGAGGACTGCACTCAAAGAGGACCTAAAAACCTCGTCCGCCGAGTTGTTCTACAGTGAATCTCTGCGCTTTCCTGGAGAAGTTATCGTATCGAAGGGGCTATAGCACTCATCGGTAAGCTTGTCTGCTTCAGGGAGGGCAATAAGATGTTTAGTGTATTGTGTTTTCATATATGTATTGATGTTTTGTGTATAATATTGTAATGTGTGTTTTTCTATGGACTTATGGTCTGAAATAAATGTTATTATTATTATATTATTATTATTATTAATACTCTCTCTGTGTTGTCTCTAAGTGTTGCACTTTGTGAGGCGGGCGTTCTCGGGGACTGATGTAAGCATCAAAATGACACAAAATATCACAGGTATCAGAGTGCATTGACTTCCTGCAGAAGAAGTTATTAGGTCTTTACCTATGAAATTGCCGTTCTGCAGTACTGGCCATTTCAAATCAAAATATTTTTTGTTTGGCTAAGAATTCTAATTTCAAATTAATTTTATTTTAAAAACATGGATTTTTTTTTCCAAAAGTAGTCATTTGTTTATTGATTAGTGTTACATTTTCATCGCATTTAAATCTTTTTCGTCATCATGGATACGTTAAAAATTCGAGTAATTATGGAATATGAGTACCGTCGTGGCAGCAACGCGGCACAAGCGGCACGCAACATTAACGACGTTTACGGAGCTAACACTACAAACCAACGCACTACCTGTTATTGGTTTGCTCGCTTCCGTTCTGGAAATTTCGACCTGAAAAATGAACCTCGCGGTCGTCCGAAGACTTTGGTCGACAATGACGAATTAAAGGCGATTGTGGAAGCTGATGATACACAATCTACGGCTGAATTAGCAGCAGCTTTCGACGTTAGCGTCAAAACAATATTGGTCCATTTGCGTCAAATTGGCAAGGTAAAAAAGCTTGACAAATGGGTGCCCCACGAACTCAATGATCGCCAGCGCGAAGTACGCGTCGAGACGTGCCTTGCACTGCTCAACAGACACACAAATGAAGGAATTTTGAACCGCATTGTTACCTGCGATGAAAAATGGATTCTGTTTGATAACCGCAAGCGCTCAGCAAGTTGGTTGGATCCTGGTTCAGCACCTAAACAATGCCCTAAACGAAAACTTACCCCAAGAAAAGTGATGGTCACTGTTTGGTGGTCTAGCGCCGGTGTGATTCAACACAGCTTCTTACCAAACGGGGTGAGCATTACTGCAGATGTGTACTATGAAGAATTGAACACAATGATGGAGAAGCTGGCACATCTCCAACCAGCATTGGTCAATCGCTCGTCTCCGCTGCTCCTGCACGACAACGCGCGACCTCATACTGCACAGCAGACGGTCTCCAAGTTGCAAGAACTGGGGTTGGAAGCTCTCCGTCATCCGCCCTACTCACCAGACCTTGCGCCTACAGACTACTACTTTTTCCAGAATTTGGATAACTTCTTGGCGGGAAAAAAATTCAATACCCGAGAGGCAGTACAAAATGCCTTTGAAGAATTTGTTGCCTCCCGTCCAGCTGATTTTTTTAAGAAGGGCATCAATAAACTGCCACTGCGTAGGCAAAGATACATTGATTGCATGGGTGATTACTTCGATTAATACAAATAAAAAATACATGAAAAAAATTCATTTAAATTTTTTCATACAAAACGGCAATTTCATAGGTAAAGACCTATTATATACATGGGCAAGCCGTATTCGTATTAATTCGGTACAATCGGCGGAAAAACGATACACTCCACATCGCATATTCCAAAGTAATGAAAGGTGGGTTTACAGGTCTTGGGAGTGACCGGAGCAAGGTATGACTGAAATGCACTTACCTGATAATGACACCATGTGTTCGTTCTGACGTAACATTTGGTTGGTGCCTGTCAGTCACACTGAGTGTAATTGTACTCGGGATTTCAAACGAGCATGCGATCCAATACCACAAATGGGGGCAATCACCATCCACCCCCCAGATGTAGCCGGAATGGAAGTCTCCAGAGCCGGACGGACTGCACTATAACTGGATAAAATGGCTACAAAGGTCGCACGCTTGTTTAGCATCTTGGTTGCAGGATGTAGAAATGGGTCGCGCGGTACTAAGGAGCTACTCCTCATTGGTATTGCCACTAGCCAACAGGTTCGTCGTTCCCTAAAGGATCTTCGAAACGCTGGAGAGACAACAAGAAGGCGGATGATTTGGTGCCACAAACATGGCTCACGAAGGTGCTGGAGTTGCATTTAATTTAGTACATACTTTAGTCAATGCAACTATGCGCACCTTTTTGACGTCGTGTATGAGACAATGGAGAACCAGCAACTAGTCAACTCATCTCCCTTCATCTTTATAGGTGGCAGGCTAGAAAAACCCCAGTACCAGCCTTAGAGACATATTTGCTTTTCTTTACATTTTACACTAAGCCTTGACCACATAGTCGAGGCTTTATGTATAATGATACATAAGATTCACAAATTTGTAAGTTTCCTAATGCCACAAACCGAGGCGCTCAGCGACACCATGTCGTCCTCATAGCTAATGTTATCAACACAAACATCATCTATGCGATTAGCACATATGTAAATATACATATGAAAAAGACGGGGAGAGCTCAAACAGGATGCCCGCCCATCGCACACCATTACTTGGATTGCTATAAAAGTACTTTAAAATATTTACAATTTTAGACGGTAGCCCTAGTTCTTGTAAGTTTCCTAAAAATAAAATTGATTTGTATTTATATACGTGTGTCGAAACCAAGTACTAGCTATCACCAAGTATAAGTATCGCTCATATTCCCATGAATATTAATTCATGGGAATATGAGCGGTAGTTAAACCAGCTTTCGTTGCGTTTCAGGGAAAACAGTCATCTAAGACCACAACACTGTACTGTTGCTGTTTTCGGCTTTCATTAAGAGCAAACCTTGACCAGATAATGTAGCAACCCATTCTTGGTACGTATTTTGTAGTTTGACTGTGTTATATAATAATATTTGCTTTTCACATTGTAAAACACATTACTCACTGTTTACTTGAATGTAATGCTTTATCAAAGAAATCAATTTATAACGATCTGTTGCTCTTGTCATCGACTATGATCTTAAAACCTTTACGATATTATAATAATGCTTTATGTTGTTGACCATCAATTAATATTATATTATCTACACACGTTGCCATGAAGTAATTACAATGACATGGTTGGTACACATTGCAAGTCACATGATAAACCTGTATGTTGGCCAATTGCTTTCGATTTACATGTAGCTGAACGTCATGATTTTGTCACATTGCAGATGGGATAGGAGTGAAACAAATCCGAAGTCATCAAAGCGGCGTTGTCGTCGCAGATTCATGAATCATCATCATCTACCTAACAATTTCAAAATTATGTAGCAGTCGGCTACCAGTTGAACCAGATGCAGCTGAACAGACCTATGTAGAATACGAAGTGGGATTCAGCATGTATAACCTCATTTAATTAGACAAACGCTCAATGCCAGAACACACAAATATGTAAGTTCATATGTGTACCTAAGTACACATATGACATATAGATATTATTATTGATATTATATATGATATTTACAATTTCAGACGGTAGCCCTAGTTCTTGTAAGTTTCCTCAAAATAAAATTGATTTGTATTTATATACGTGTGTCGAAACCAAGTACAATGAGCTATTAATATTCATGGGAACATGAGCGGTAGTTGAACCAGCCTTCGTTGCGTTTCAGGGAAAACAGTCATCGAAGACCACAACACTGTACTGTTGCTGTTTTCGGCTTTTATTAAGAGCAAACCTTGACCAGATAATGTAGCAACCCATTCTTGGTACGTATTATGTAGTTTGACTGTGGTATCTAATAATGTTGTATCCTAAATGATCTTCACATTGTATATCACATTACTTACTGTTTACGTTTTATTTCATACTATCCCATTATATATATTCACATATAATAGGATATATATTATATATATATATATTATATATATACTTGAATGTTGCTCTTCATTTTTATGAGAAAATGGGTCAAAAGCCGTTTTCACAGTACACCTGTTATTGATAAAAAGGTATGCTATATCGAAATAATCAATTAATAGCTCTTTGACTATGATCCTAAAACCTTACCATTTTTAAAATATGGCTTTCTGGTGTGACAATTAATTAATATTATAAATTATCTACAAACTAATGTTATATTATCTTCAAAATGCAAGTCACATGATAAACTGTATGTTGGCCAATTGCCTTCGATTCACAAGTATCTGAACGTCATGATTTTGTCACATTGCAGATGGGGAGTTAAACAAATCTGAAGACATCAAAGCGGCGTTGTCGTCTCAGTTTCAAAAAACATCATCATCTACCTAACCCTTTCACAATTATGTAGCAGTCGGCTACCAGTTGAACCAGATGCAGCTGAACAGACCTATGTAGAATACGAAGTGGGATTCGGCACGTATAAAATATATGTATACAAATCAATATGTATCTTGAAACAATACTATGACTTTTCTTCTACTGGCTAAAATTCCTCTTAAATTAATTTTATTCAATCTTAAAGTCCTACCGGCCTTAAAGAATTTAAATGTTTAAAATTTTACGGCCCTGGAATAAATTTTGTGCAGATATATAATGAAGGATCGAAACTTTATTATGTCGCTGAGGGTCATGCGCCTAATAAGGTAGTGTTTCTGTGGCAGCGATACCTCTACCTCAGTGGCAACGCGTGGTGATGCTGCAGGTTGCATATAAAACTGAGGCTTTACCACTCTGTTCGACGTCACTGTTGATGGCCGCAATAACTTCAATCTCGGCTGCCTTTAGATAATGTCCCTAATTAACATCCTGACAAGTTCGTTGGTGGTCATCTTTTAAATATCTTTGTGCTCAATGTAAGTTAATATGAAATTAGACATAATAACTAAAAACCATACATGTAATTGATTAATAACTAACCTAACCTTGCCAAATGTTATTTTTTGTACCTTGTTTTTACCACCATGTCGTAAAATGTAATTTCGGTTGCTGGTTCGGGTGCTGTATCGTTGTCATGCGTTAGAATTATGTCTGTGATACTATTACTGGTATACTGCAAGATTCTGGAAGCCTATCCAAGTATTTGATGTGTTTTGTTGTTAAGATTACAAATATTCAAAATATCGTCAATATGACATTTCATAAGTTTTACAGTCCATAATTCTTAATATATATAAATCTCGTGTCACAATGTTTGTCCTCAATGGACTCCTAAACCACTTAACCGATTATAATAAAATTCGCACACCATGTGCAGTTCGATCCAACTTGAGAGATAGGATAGTTTTTATTTCGATTTTTGACCTTAATATTTTTTTAATTGCAAATTAAACGTTTTCCTCTAATAAGTTCCATATATTTCTAACAGATGGCAGTGTAACTCAACTTTTGAGGCGGGACGAAGTTCGCTGGGACAGCTAGTTGTTATGTATTATTTAGATATTGATACACATAAGTTATTATGTAGTGAGTTATGTAATGTGTATTTTTGGCTAGTCTCTATAACTAAGTCTACCCTGAATGTGTCGCATATTATAATTTTTACGCAATATCTAAAATTTACTAATCAATTTATTGATGGTCAATTGGTCTTTGTTTTGCCACCAGTCTTACTGACTCTAAACTGCGTGTTAATAATAGTTATAGCTATTTTAGCTAAAAATAAAAAATAAAGTTGTGATTCTTTTAAGTAAAGACGGAGTACTAGTAGTAACTCCAGTAGACATTTACACCGATAACATGGCGCGCCGCTACAAACTTATTATAATTAGTGACTAATGACGCCGCTAGTCTAGCAACAAATGCGATGTGAGTGTTGGAAGCGCTGTGTAAATACTTTTAAACATTTTCAATTTAAGAGGGGCGCGCGAGTTAATCTCTTCCTATAATCTCCAGAATAACCATTCATTTTTGAGGTTTAGTGGCGATGTTGTTGTTTGCTGTAGTTATTTGGTTTGTTGAACATAATCAACCTAATCTACTTGTTCTTATTATGCTTGTGTTGTGATTCTTATGGTTATTTTATCTTGACTTGCAATCTCTTTACAATTGTATCATTCAATATTGGAACTGACCAAAATGTGTACTAATACACATCTTACGTATAGATGTATTTTTTTGTACTTGTATATAATGTAAATTCTTCACTATTTCACACAACAATTTTATATCTTTGTAGTTTTATATGAACAATAATTATTTTCTTGATGTTGAACTGTGATAAATAAATGTTACACATTATTGTAAGAATTTTACCTGAATGTTTCTGTAGAATAAGTGCATGGTAAGTATTCATAAACCATAAAATTTATGTCATCGCATGCGCTGCGGAAACCATTGAAGAGCAAAAAAAACTACTACTAAAAACTTCACAACCTTACACGTCCAACTATTGCAGTTATGCTACTATAACTTCTTTTATTCATTTTAATAATCAAGATCTACAAATGGCAAGTACGGAGGAGTTTGGATATGTTACGTACGGTCACCCGTCCTCAGACTGACCTAGGCAATCATGGCTCTACCTTCGATCAACCCGTGCGGCTGTTGAGAAAACTGCGGTGATAGCTTCACCCGTGTGGAAATATGGGTCTACCATAACATTAAGGAAAGATACTTGTCAAGAACTTGTCGTGACGTAATAAAATATGTTTCACGAAATATTTGTAAACAATATGGTGTTACGAAATCGAGAATTCCATAATTGGTTTAGAGACAATGGGAGCACCGCGAGAGTTTACGCTTTTTTTCAAGAAACACATTACCTGATGCTGAGGTACTTGAGTCAGAACGTGACAGATTCGTACAATATACAGCTAAATATAATAAATTACAACTAAATATGAAAATAATAATAGAAATTTCCGCAAAATTTCCAGTATAAGTTTACCGGCATTCCTCTCCTCGGTCCATAGTACCGATAGATTAACCAGGAATATTTTAGCTTTCTCACTGGTTGATTTTGAAGTACCGTGTTTGACCGATGCGTTGAACGCCTGGAAAATGACTTGTCCCAATACGGATTTGCCCGACAACCTGTCTTCCCAGGCGCGATGGGACGTGCCGCTCTGCAGTACTATACGGAATTCTCTGTGGAACACGTCACCTAGTACTGCTGAGCGTGCCCGTCTGTTGGCCGTGGGAGAATGGGAGTCGGGCCTCTGGCTTCAGGCACTCCCGTCAGGCACCATAGGTACTATGATGGATGACACATCGTTTCGGCTCGCTACTTGTCTTCGCTTGGGTGCCCCTTGTGTTGCTCCGCATCGGTGTCACTGTGGTAAAGCGGTCGACAGCTTCGGGCACCATGGCCTGTCCTGTTACAAGAGCGCAGGACGCATAGCACGGCACGCCAGCATCAATGATATTATTCGTCGAGCTCTTGGTACCGCCGGCGTACCAGCGGTATTAGAACCTAACGGCTTGGTACGAGACGATGGTAAGAGACCAGACGGCATGACTTTGTTGCCTTGGAAGATGGGTAGGCCTTTGGTGTGGGACGCAACCTGCGTCGATACCCTTGCGCCATCTCATGTTTCAAGCACGGCAGGCTGTGCTGGCGCTGCCGCGGCGGGTGCTGAGAACCTCAAACGGCGCAAATACTGTAACCTTATTGGTAACTACAGTTTTGAGCCGTTTGGGGTTGAAACGCTCGGGTCATGGGGTCCGAGTGCACGTCATCTTTATAAAGAAATTTCTCGACGTCTGATCGACACTTCGCGTGACCAGAGGGCTGGCTCATTCTTTGCCCAAAGAATTAGTATTGCCATCCAACGTGGCAATGCTGCCAGTCTTTTGGGCACGTTTTCAGATGACAGCGATGCGGAGGAATACTTTGACGCCTGAGTGTCCTTGTCGGCTTTTTTTTTTGTTTTTTTTTTTTTTTGTTTTTGTAAATATGTATATACCTAGTTAATAGAAACCAGTATCAGTGATCTTGGTGTGGTACACGACAGCAAGCTGCTATTTGATGATCTTGTGGAAACAGTCGTCAACAAGGCGTTCTGATCCTTGGGCTTCATTTTTAGATCTTGTTCTAGCTTTCGTTCTCTAAAACCGTTAAACGTTCTGAATTGATCCCTAGTGCGTAGCCATCTTGAGTACGTTTCTCAAGTTTGTAACCATCAATATGAGATACAAATACAAATATCGTATTGATTCTGTTCAGGGGAAGTTTATGCGGTAATTGGACGTCAAGGCTAGGCAATTCTTGGTCGACTATGAACACCTTTGCAAGCGATATCATTTCTTACCGTTGGAAGTAAGACGTACCAGTGATATGTGTTTAACACCACAGACAGAGGAATCTCCTAACAATACGAGGCGAGTCCAGAAGTACTGCTTTCTCCCAATTATCAAGCCCTTAATCCAGCTGCCTAGCGAGAACCTCCTCAGGTGTTGATCGAGACCCTTGGCTATTAATCCATTGGCTGACACGAATATCTTTACATATTATATAGATCGATTTATCGCCCCCGATACCTCATGCATACTAAATTTCATGAAAATCGTTGGAGCCGTTTCAGAGATCCAGATTACATATAAACATACATACTCGTATGTACATACAAGAATTGCTGTTCAATAATAATGACGACCTACTGTTTATTTCAGCTTACGCAATTATCTTTGTAAAGGTTTAATGTCCACATTTTTCTTAAAACGGAACGTTAATCTTATGTTCTCATTGTCCAACAAAGAATATGGGAAATTATGTTAAAAACTTTTAATTATAAGATTAGTTCAGGAAAGGTTTAGGACAATAAACACTTAATAAATAATTAATATTTGAATGCGAAAAATTAGTAAAAAAAAGAAAACTAGTGAGATATTTGTATCCACGCTTAGGGTTCCATCCTAATCCCATTCAAAGAACATAGGTAAACTCAGTAGTTTGGCCATGTACGAACGTTGAATTTGACTATACAATAGTAAAAGAATCACCGAAATCGGACCACACTGTAAAGTGATGCGTGGTCATACATAACACAAAATCTACGTGTGGAATGGTGAACCTGTTCCTTTTTCTTGGTCGGTTAAAAATGGGACTTTAATATAATTTATCTTAAATTTTTCACTGAGAGAATATTTGTAAATAAAAATAGCTTTTATTATTTATGTAAATAAAAATAACTTATTAATAAAAGACGTTTTATAATACGTTTTTATGTCATAATATTAATTAGCATAACAGTGCATAGCATAAACTTCATTTCGCAGAAAATCGTTCGGCATACACTCATTTATAATACATTAAAAACGCATAATTTTGTAAGTCAGAATCATCATTAGGCATAAATTTCATATCCATAATAATTAAACAGTAGAACCATCATATTGCAGAAAGTTCACTGTCAGAATCGTCTTTTGGCATAATTTTGTAAGTCAGAATCATCTTTAGGCATAAATTTCATATCCATAATAATTAAAAAGTAGAACCATCATATTGCAGAAAGTTCACTGTCAGAATCGTCTTTTGGCATACATACATTTCATATCGATAAAATCATTAAAAGGTAGTTTACAGTTAGAATCATCTTTTGGCATACTTTTCATATCCATAATAATTGAAATACTCATCTCATTACGGAAAATTCATAGTTAGAATAATTTTGTATTTCTTACCATTGATTGAACACTATGTTTTTTTCGCCACGGACACGGACACGGAGATTTATGTGGTTCTTATTTACCTGTGAGAAGCATGCAAACATGCAAACAAGCTTACACCATGCATGCATCAAGCATGTAGCATGCAAATATGCAAAACAGCACACACCATCCATGTATGCATCAAGCATGTAGAATGCAAACATGCAAAAAAGCACACACCATGCATGCAGCATGCAAGCAAACATGCAGCATGCAAGCAAGCATGCAACATGCAGCAGGCATGGTTTCTGTCACGGCTCCGGCGCTGCGGGGCTCCGGCGGTCCCACGCAAGCTTCTCGTCGCAGATGGTTGTAACGCTCACCACGGCTGAGGCTGGCCGGCTAAGCCGGCCAGCCTCAGCCGCTGCGGCGCGTGTTAAAACCACCTGCTCCTCAGCCCGCGGGCCGCCTTGCCCCTCCGCACCTACGCGGGCTTAAATTACACTCTAGGGGTAGGGCAGACAAGACTACGTGCAGTCGGTTTTGCAGCGATTCGGTTCTGTCACTTCACTAACTTTTGTAGTACAACATATTGACTTTTCAAGACAATATTTTAATTTTAATTTTAATTTAAGGTTAAGAATATGATTACATTTTATAGAAATGACAATAATATGCCCTCTGACCAGGTGGGATGACGATCTGCGAAAGACTGCAGGCAGATGTTGGATGCGGCAAGCTGAAGACAGGTCGCTATGGCGCTCATTAGGAGAGGGCTATGTCCAGCAGTGGACTAGTATAGCCTGATGATGATGATGATGATGATGCCTAATAAAATTATTCCAAATGAAATTCTGCCATCTTCTTAATATGCCAAGTGAAATTATTCCAAATAATCGTCGCTCTAAATAAACGTTATGTGAAACGAAATTATGCGAAATTAAGCTTTGCCAAAAGTAATAATGCCAAATAAAATTCTGCCATCTTAAAAGTATGCCTTTGTAAATTCGGACGTATAAACATTCCATCATGATGGATTGCAAAAAAAAAGCGTGTATTTAATAAATACTAAAATAGATGAACAAAAATAACAAAAGTAATTTTTAAAAAGACGGTGGTGCAGGTGGTGCATTTACCTCCTTGCTAAGCGTACCGTGTCCAAGATGGTGTATATCGCTGTTTCGAACCACTTATTTTCTTTTATCATTAAAGTCCTTATAATCCAGTGTCCACAGTCCATTGAATATTGAATAACGCAATAATATTACTAAAAGAAACCCATTACGACTACAATATATATATAATCATAACTTTTATTAGATGCAAGCATTGAAAGGGTTTGAATTTATGTTCGAGTTACAATTTCAACTATTAATTTCTATAACAACATAAAATAAATTTAAGCCCCACAAGCTACATAAAAGAATCTCAATGAACGTGAAAATTGAATCTGAATATTATTATGGAACCACCTTCTATCGGTTTCGGTGCCCCTAGTATTTACGAGGCTGAGTCAGACTGTGCACTGACACAGTGTCGGCGGCTCGAGGTACGTGGTCGCTCCCGATCAACGCAATCAACATAAAATAAAGTAATAATTAATTATGTTGCTTTTAAACTCCGTGACTGTAAACTAGCTGTGACTAACTGGCTTACGAACAAAACCTACGACGACATTGAGACTTTGATATATTCGCATCAATAATCTTCTATAAAATATAGTTAAAAGGATCGCGGTATCGAAATTGTTAGTGGAGGAAGCTGTACCTGTCTTCTTCCGATCCCAAGATATTGTCGCAGGGCTAACCTAAACCTAAATAGAAATCTAAAAAAAAAAAAAAAAACTATACTTACACTTAATAACTGAGAAACAAAATGCACACTCACACTATTACTTACACACACACGTACACACACCCTCACACAAAAATTCACTCGCATCCATCACACAAGTGCGCTCCTTTCTTCTTTTTTTGTATTTTCTTTTTACTTTATTACTCTGTTTTATATTAATTTGATTTAATTGCATACTTTTATTGTCGTGATATGTGGAAGAGCGGATTTCACCTAACACAAGCATCTTTTTGCTTAAAAGGTGATCTCCAAATCATGTGTGTCAACAATGTATGTAATTGCAATAAACTTTTTTTTTTTTTTATAGAATTTATTCTGAATGAGGAACTATACTTAACTTGATTTTTACTTTTCCAACAAAAACTAAAATTCATTATTTTTCTATCTATCTCTGTTCTATTATTAAGTTCGGCTTTCATTTGTTTATAGCTTTTGCCAGTACTAACATTTTCTATTTTGGCCAGTACTAAAACAAAGAAAAGATTTAGTTTACTTTTTTATTTATAATACTCCTTTTTTGTTTTGAATGCGGAGTTCATTTAGTAAGTGATTGTTCCACATAGCCGAATTACGGCATGCACCATTGGGCAAGCAGAAGTATTTTTTCTAATATTTTTATTTGGTTATACATTTGCGAATTGTAGAACAGGAAGGGGGGCGTCATAGAAATCTCGTTACTTGTGCGAACATGAAATCACGCTCCTAACGTTTCAGTGTAGACGTTGTAGAGACAATACACCTCCTTGATTTTATGTTCGCTTGCTGCTTATAAACTTTTGCATTGAACGGCTGTTGTTGTTAATAGCCACTCGTTTCCTAGTACCTACATTTGTACCCTCTAAAATATAACTTCTAAAAACAATCAATTACTTACAACACTTTTATATGTATTCTGCTTGATTAATCAAACACGACTGAACAGATTTGAACATATTTAGGCGTTGGAAACGATGCAAATACGTTCAGAAGAATTCAATGGAAAGATTGGAAAGAGATTACAATTCCTTTTAAATTTTTGTGCCTAAAGAAAAGCTAGACTTATTTATGGATGCCGACTTTTGGCCTGTTGGAATTGCCTACCGACGTTTTGTTGAATTTAGAAACAAAACCGATTTACGGGTTCACGAGATAAATACTAACAACTCAACATAACAATAACCAAAATAGTAACATTTAATTGTAAAAACGCGGTCAGGTCAGTGGACTGCATACGACAACTTTGTCAAGAAGTTGACTTGATAGCGCTGTAGGAGACATGGCTGCTGCCACATGAACTGTCTTTTTTGGGGACCATAGATGACAACTTTGCCTGCACAGGCACTTCCGCAGTGGATACTTCGATCGGTGTGCTGCGGGGGCGACCACACGGAGGTGTTGTCCCTCCTCTGGCGTAAAAGTGCGTTCCCGGCTGTGACAGTGATCAGCTGCAGTAGTGTGCGCCTTGCAGCTGTTAAGGTTACGCTCAGTGATCGGTCATTCGTAGTGTTCTCAGTGTACATGCCTCATGACTGTAGTGAAAATTTCTTAGAATTCACGGAGTGCTTAAGCGAGATTAACGCGGTGATTGAAAATAATAGTGTCGAGTCAGTTTTCATTCTCGGTGATTTTAACGCACACCCGGGTGAACTGTTTGCTAATGAGTTACTTTCGTTCTGTGCGGAGCAGCTATGGTCGTGCGTTGATATGAATACACTTCCATCGGACACTTATACATATGTAAGCGATGCACATGGGTGCCTGCGCTGGCTCGATCACTGCGTAGTGACAGCGGCCGCGCTGCCCGTGATACTTAATGTGTCGGTATTGTATGACTCATACCGGTCGGACCACTTACCTATTATGTTAGACTGTAAGTTTAATAACATTAAAATGCACACTGCAGTGACGAATCCGTCCGCTCATGTAAACAAAGTTATCTGGGGTGAACGTGATGCTGAACAAATAGCTAAATATCGTGATTATTGTCATTTAGAATTGAAACAAGTTGATTTTCCAAGCGAATTTAGTCAGTGTGCAGACAGGGTGTGTAATGATTCCTGCCACTTAGCTTTACTGGATGAGATGTATAGTAACATAGAAAGTATACTTGTGAACGCTGCTGAATACAGTTATTAACATAAAATTGTAACGAAGCGTAGACATGTAACTGGCTGGAATGTGTATGTCCGCGACGCTCACGAGAGGGCGCGACTTTATTATAAGATTTGGTTAATGTTTGGTAAGCCCAGGTCTGGTACGGTTTTTTATGATATGAGAGAATCCAGAAAAACATTCAAATGTAAATTAAAGTGGTGTCAAGCCAATCAAAGCCAAATTAAAATGGATATGTTTGCTAGACATAACTCAAACAAAGATTTCGGTAAATTCTGGAAATCTACAAATAAATTAAATCATAAACCGAGCCTTCCTGTTAGCGTCGAGGGTGTACATGACCAGGGTAGTATTGCAGATCTGTTCCGGCAGCATTTTAGAGTGCAGTCACCACTACACAGTGAGCCGCAGTTGCCTGCGCCCGGTGCTGGGATCGTCTGCCCTGAGCGAAGCGTAATTTTTACTACGAAACAGACTCCTACTACAATCAAGAACATGGTTAGAGGGAAATCGCCCGGGCATGACGGTCTCAGCATCGAGCACCTGCAGCATGCTGGGGTTCACTTTCCACAAGTGTTATGTATGTTTTTAAATGTATGTCTAGGTCATTCATATTTACTTACATATATATTTAGGTGGGCAAACTCTTTTTCAGCTGAGTACAGGCTTGAGCGCGGGGTGAGGCGGGGGGGGGGGGGGAGGGGCTGTCCTCTCCCGCAACGTTTAATTTGTTTATGAATAATCTGATCGATGAGCTTAGCAGAACCGGAATCGGCTGCCATATTGATGGTATATGCATTAATAATATTAGTTATGCAGACGATATGGTTCTGCTGAGCCCATCGATCAGAGCATTATGGAAAATGATTAACGTGAGTGAATCGTACGCTGAGACCCATGGACTCAAATATAATTCATCTAAGAGCGAGTACATGATTTTCAAAGCAGGCAATAAATGCTATAACAGAATTCCACCCGTTATGCTTTGCGGCAGACCTCTGAAAAGAGTGGCAAATTTTAAATATCTGGGTCATTGGGTCTCAGACGATTTAAAGGATAATGTGGAGCGGGAGCGCAGGTCGCTAGCTGTTCGATGTGGGATGTTGGCCAACAGGTTTGCACGTTGTACGGCTCAGGTCAAGGTGACGCCTACTGCCAATCCTTTTACACATGCAGCCTGTGGGTGAACTTTACGCAGAGGGCATATAGTGACCTGCGCGTTCAATATAACAACACGTTCCGGGTATTGATGGGGCTGCCGTGTTTATGTAGCGCGTCTGGCATGTTTGCCAACGCAAACGTTGCTAGTTTCTCGGCCATCATGCGCATGAGGTGCGCATCTCTGCTAAGCCGTATTCGCGCCAGCCCCAATAACATTCTTACAACGTTGGCCGAGAGGTGGGACTCGTCAATCCTGGGGCGGTGGATACGATTGCATGCAGTCAAGTAGGCTTCCCCCAGGTTTGGCGTGCCTCACGCTTCTTAGAATTTTAATTAGAATTTTAAAGTACTAACACTAGTTTATAAGTTTTGTATTGTTACTAACAAATATGGAAGTGATTCTGAAATAAATGTTGTATTATTATTATTCTCTTTATTCTTTGAATATACACATAAATAAATTTTTAAATATTTCAATATAAAAATGCAAAACCATTTAAAAATATAAAAAAATAGTAGTCCACCGATGGCAGGAGCAGGTTCCAAGCTACCGGCGGTTAGGGTTGCAGAGACAGGAACCTCCTCACAATGCGAGCCGTATCGAGGAGTACTGCCGACTGGCACCGCACATCCTCAGTTGAACGTAGATGTATACGGTATTCATATATCGTAGCTATGCAACAAAAGTATTTTGGTGTTAGGTACACTATACTATAGCAGTAAACGAATACTTAAAAGAGAAACGTGAATGAAACTAACCATTCGTAAATTATTACGTTTTCATTGTTTTCCTAGAACTAATCGAACAATTAAAAGTTTTTTACTTGGTTTTCCATGCTCTTTGTTCGTCAGAATTATATGACGAGACGATTCGTTTTATCAAAAATGTGCACAAAAAGTCTGCTTGTATAATAACAAACACATAGTACATAGATTTATATAAATTACTCCAATTCATTTATGACATGCCAATTCTCGATCAATCGGTTCGCCCCATATGAACGCTGACAGAAAACCATTCTAAGATTTTAGAATTGAATGAAGACAGTTGACATTTAAAGATGAGATATTATTATATTTACTATCAGACATTTCAAAAAAAGGTCATGGATATTATAAGAATATAAAAGTTTACATTTATTTCTAAAATGCTCTTATGAAACTACAGGGATGGTATTTAATTGGGATAAAATAGTGTTCGCTTAAGAAATCGTTCGGTGATGTTATTGCCAACTGTACCGCAATGTTATCAGACAACATCTACTCATCATCTCTAATACACTTTTAAAATCATGAGGATTTTGAGTTTAAATCGTATTGTTAGTACAAGAATTCATAATTCCTATCAAGATTTCAGATCAAATCATTTATAACAATTTTAAACAAATACAGTAACTAAGTATGATTACTTATCATCATTTATATTTCAATCAAAAGAAGGCTTCTGCTGGATTTTGACATTTTTATTCTGAAACAATGACACTAATGCATGCTTATAAAAAAAATAAAACAAAAGAATTTCGTGCGAAGCAAACACAGTAAGTGACGCAGGCTGACAGCATCCTCGACAGTTTTGAATTTAGTATTTTCAAATTTTCTTTTCTTTCTTAAATGTCAGCAAGCGTAGCTTAACTGTCAATCAACCCATGCGACTGTTAATAAGAGGAGCTCGTGGATATGTATCCACGAGCTCCTCTTATATAATATTTTAAATGAGATAGGAATAAAATCATTTCGATCTAAAATAGGTTGAAAATGATTTTAATTTTGGATACACTATTATTTAACAGTCATCCAGGCATTTTTATTTTAAATTGAAAAACGCTACTTCAAACAAAAAAATATTGATAAAGACGACAAATTCAAAGAGGCGACAAATTTTGAGGAATCGATAACGAAATCAATTTATCAGAAAGCGAGGTATTTGAATTAATGGTCGTTTATTAAACGCCTCTCCATTAAAACAAATCCTGCGATTGCTATAAACCAATACATTAATATGTTCATTGTAGGAGTAGATTTATCTGATGCCACCGTTCAGGGCATGAGATAAACCTACTCTGACGACCCGAAGCGCTCTCGCCGCCAAGACGCCGTGATGCGCGGCCTCTCCGGCGTCGCGCATGCGCCGTTAGACATTTATTCATCAAGACTATGAGATTTTCATTTAAAGTTATGGTCAGCAATGATCGGTTATTTTTTGAAAAAAATACCGATTAAAATAAGAAGACATAATAAATCGAACACTGATTTTGTATCACATACACGCACGTCAAAAGGTTAACGAGGTGTACGATGTGATCCCGAAATACTAAATTGGTTGATACGTTGTGATAGAAGTTCAAGATGATTATAGTTTTATGATAACTATTTTCACATGTGAACTGTGTACCGCTCTCACCAATTTAAACAATTTTTTACGGAGTATGTAATGTTATCGCTTGTTGGGCAGTAACCTGTACTGGTACCTTTAACTAATAGGTATGACTTACGATGTGATTGCAAAATAAAGAAAGTAGTTACCCTCATCTGGTAACGTTACTGGGATCGGATAAGGATGAAAACTCCACTGTCTTTCATAATTATCCCAATTACCTGCGATAAATGATTGTGACAAGGCACTATTGAGACATCCTTTTCTAATGACACAGACAGATTTATTTTAGATGAAAGCATTTATTATTTTGCTCGAGGTTGAGACTCTCAAACTAATAAAAACGATACAACAATGAAGACACGACCCCCAAACCCTTAGTGGCCGCTGGACGCATGCGTAGACTTCACGCGTGCATGACAAAGGGGAAAAGCAGTGATGGTTTATTCAAAATTCAATCAAATATTTTAGTATGATCTATTGTTGTACCTAGCTTTTTGTGTCCCTTTGTCAGATATCTCCTAGACCTCCCTTGAGCGATACATAAAGTCGGTTTCCAATCAAATATAGGACTAATCTCCCAGAAACAATCCCAATCTCACATCCATCGATTGCGGCCAAGATGAGACAAATCACACCATTACAAATTTATCATTTCAAGCACAGACTCTCATCAATGCGTTGCTCCTCAATATGTGTCCATATAGTACGAAAACTGAATGTGACACCAGTCCACGTAGCACATACTAAAATATAAAATATGAATTTATATTTTCGTCAATCATCAAAACTTTTTTTTCTTTTTTTTTTTTAAATGTGTCAACCCAATATGTTATTCATACATATATTTATTATCCCTTAATACACATCTCGGTGCACATTAGAAATGCACTGTGTGCCCACGTTGTAAGATGGATTCTGATGAAGGCCCTCTGGAGCTTACAAACAAAATAAAACGTATCAATCACACACTGTTGTTCGTATTGAATAGCACTACTATATTGACGATTTATTCAGAATAACCATTTAAGTTAAGGTAAACGCAGCTATCAACGACCCATCGAAAATCTGTAGTTATTACCGACCTATAAAGGTAATTCGAAATCTTTACGTTTCCAGAACTATTCTATCTATAGGTAGGCAAAGTTACACACGCGTTTATTCTTTAAGCATCGTATACTTTTACGTTAGTGTGAGTAGCTGTATAAAAAAGGGATAAAATACGTCAATTAGTGTGGGGCAGCGTGGACGCAAGGCGTGTTGTACTGTTCCCTTGTTCCTCCAAGTGAGTACGTGACTTTTCTATTTAAGACATTTATACAAACAAATGACCTCTATACTTTATCTTATATTACTAAATGTATTGTTTTAAGTGTCAACTCTTGATTTCTTACGACAAAATGTCGTAAGAAAACAAGAGTTGACACTTATTAATAAAAAGTAATTTGAAACGATAAAACTTAAAATAAAAATGGGATGGTGTTAGCTTCATCAGTTTTAGCCGTGGCAGCTATCAACGACCCATAAGTCGGCAATGGCAGCAACGTAACTTTTCGTTTTATTTATTTTTTATGTATTTTGTATTATATCACAATAACACAAATATTTTTATGCACCAGTTTAAATCTAAGCTATCGGTCTTTATAAAAATCTATTAGCGACTTAACTTTTTTGTCTAGTTTTTACCTTTTAGCGTTGTCAATTTAACTAAAGTTATGATATTTTTCGAGGATCGATATTGAATAGTTACAGTAATAAATCATTGTTTTTGTGTTTAAAACAGTGTGCATTTGTTCATATTTTTTGTGACATTAATGAATTATAATCTAATTAATAGTGCGAAGGTCAATTGAATTAAATAACCATTTTTATATGAGTCGGTAATACAATTTATGTTTATACTTACATACTTTATTACCGACCCATGAGGGTCGGCAATAGCAACTATAAGAAGCTATTACTGATCGTATATAGATTATTTAGTTTCTCACCTTTTTTATGACATAATAAGTAGATACCTATTAATAATAATAATAATTAAATCATTTATTTTCAGATTACAAAGACCCATAGATAAATACCTCAACTTAAGTATACTATACAGGGTCATTGAAAGTTTAGCCGAAACCTGAAAAGGGGTCATTGTACTCATCATTATGAACAACTTTTACTATGGTACCAACCCTGAAATCATGAAAAAAATGCTACATAACAAGATCGTATTCTAAAAGGTGGTGAACCAATGACTGGGATGATTAATATTATAATTTTCAAAAAATGATTATGATCCCAATAGCGTAAGGAAATAAACTAGAGTTTGAAATCCTGAAATTAAAATATATATGTGTATTAATAGAATTATGTTGATTAATTTAAAAGTTCATAATTATTATGTCATAGGTACTACTGAGAAGTACTAATTTGTTTTATTAAAAATAACGATAATAAAAAAATACGAATAAGTATTTGCATTTTTATTTTGTTTTATTTTATTAGGATCGGTAATCATCATCATCACTAGCTTAGATACATTCCATTGCTGGAAAAAGGCCTTCTCTCATATATATAATTATAGCTGCACAAACATTGTTAATAGCTTCACAGCCGTTTTTATGGGTCGGTAATTGCAACAATCGACTAATGCTCGGTTGCTGAACATCCCAGTTATATTCTCAATAGCTATTGCTTCGATAAAGTTATGTCTCAGTTAAACTACGATTAACTGTCACTGCGTTTCTGAAGACACACGAACCCATAAAATAACTATAAGACCTATAACCAGTTTCATAATTTGCCACTAGATGGGTCTGTTTAAGAGATAGAGTTTAAAATCGATTTTATTGTTTGAAATCATCATAAAAACCAGTTTATTTATAACTTTATTTTTTCGATGGTAAATAAGAGTGGTTCAGCACTTTTTACTTTTAAATTATGTTAATTTGTTATTTATCATAGCTCTATGAACGTCATGCTTGTCAAAAAATGCAAATCCTTAAAAAAGAAAACGTCAAACTCTTTTTTTTCGCCGAAGTATTTTTGTCGTGCTTTGCCGTTTGATTTGAAGTTCTGTTTACGTTGGTATCTATCTAAGATAATAATTATCGTTTACCCTATTAATGATGGAATCTGGAAAACGTAGCAAAAATGAAATGAAACACAGACAATGTTAATATGCGATGCATAACAGGAGCTAGAGTAGGGCTGATGATATCAGTAAGGTCTATCACAGTGTTCTTATCAAAACGATATCTTAATTTGAATTCTTCATCCGCATACATTTCGAAAGGATTACTCCTGCGTTTTATATTTCTGGGTATAGATATATTAGCAATAAACTCCAGCACTTCCAAATCGGACTCAGATGAGCTGCTCGTATTCATTATGCTATTCATAATTTAGTCCTTCGATAAAATATCTATTAACTTAACTTTTGCTGGCTATTAATTTTAAAAATAATACGTTTTAAACTAAAAGATTACAAATGAAACGTCAAATAAAGTTATGGAACCGATAAACGGCACAGATTGGTCAGTTAAGTTAACAGTTTAAACGCAGTTTATCGTACATTACGTTGTTCAGAAACCCAGTTTCGCAAGTTATCGAACCAATAGCGCTAACGAATAGTTAACGAAAAAAATATGGTTGATTTAAAAATTGCCTTAGGGGGGTCGTTAATACCTGCGTTTACCCTACCATGTAACGTAAAATATAGTTCACTAATTGTCAGTTTTTCAGTTTTTAATCAATATTCGAACATGACGCTGGAGGTAGCCCATCGCTACCGAGAACTGTACACTTAGAGACGGAAACAATCGATTCCAACGATCATCCTTTCAAACGACTCTGTTGATTGGTGTCATAAAAGCCGCGATATTTTACAGCATTTTCGTTGGTTAAAATACCAACTCAGTCATTATCAAAAATCAAGTGTTCTGGTTTTCCTTCTAATGAAAAAAAAACATAAAACATAAACTCTCGACAACAATGTTTAGGGTGCGGTCGACCGTACGACGGCTGGTAACACTACAAACTTTTTGCTCAGCGTGGAACGGTGTTTAAATATAACAAAACACTAGCTTATACCGGTTTTGAAGATATTAAAGTGCGATCTACCGCCCTGTCTCTCCAGGGCCCATTTCAACTTTCTGCCCTGTACTCTTTATTTCGTAATAATTATGTTTAAATTTCTGTGTAGTCAATAATAAGATAAACTTTATATTACAAAACATCGTGATATCTCTTAGCAAGCGGATTATAATTATTGACGACTAGCTTCCGCCCGCGTGTTTTGTTGATAAAAAAAATAGCCTATGTCCTTTCACGGGTTGCAATCTATCTCTCTGCCAAATTTTATCGAAATCTGTTCAGTGGTTTAGGCAGGCACACGCACTTTCCCATTTAAAATATTAGTAAGTATGGATATACAGCACTATAGCTGCAACCGCTACGGCGGTCCGGCGTAGCACTACAGCGACACGGCGTAGCGGTACGGCGCGGCGGCGTAGCGCTACAGCGGCGCGACGTAGTAAATCATTGACAACGCATCCCCGGTTCTTTGTTTTATTAAAACGGTTTCTATTGGAATGTTTTTTTTTAAATCAGTATATGCAACAACATCACACAACAACAACTTGTAACCCATATAAAGAAGAGAATCGTTTTACTGCTGCGCTCAACGAGTTGAAAATGAGGACCACCTTGAGACACAACTTCATTATAGATTGTATTTTCAGCTTAAAAATCATTTTTTATTGTCTTATGACTCTTATTTAAATCACAATAATACAGCGCCTACGTCTTGATCGGCCACTAGATAGCAAGGTACATTAAAATAAATATTGTGGAACGCGACTCTCAGCGACTGCACAAGTCTTTCTTGTACAGAAAAACGAGCGTTCAGTATGTTCGCAGATACTCCCATACCCGGAAAATTACGTAGCATATCCAAAAATACAAACAGGAATGTTTTTAACAGGTAAAAATAGATGTACAAAGATGGATCAAACCCTGGTGACCCACGTGGTAGGCGGGCCTACATCTATATGATGCGATTACATTTGTTTTAGTGTATTTTTCTGTTTTCCACCTCACGGATGAGACGCGAATTGCATGGACAGCTATTTTACTAACAAGTTTTATTTTTAAATACTTAAAAATTGTAAAATTCCTCATAACTATCATCGCAGAAAAGTATCTAATGCGACAGCAGGGCCTTAACGTTATCTCATTTACAATTTGAATAAAAAAGACACACTACAAAAAAAACTTAGTAGGTAATCTACATAAAAAATACAGAATATACAAGATACAATGTACAACAATATAATCTAAGTAATGTGTATTATAAACACAAAAACATATAAAATTAATTTCGAATTCACTTAAATGACATGTGAATATATCATGCGTCGGTATGAAGTTTATTAATAGCACTGTGACGTAGTAGTTAAGCAGTACCTTATAGAAATATATAATGTATCTTTTAGCAGACCTTTGGCATTAATAAACGGAACGTATTACGACCCACAACTCTTTCATTTAGCTAAGTTCCGTCCTTACATGGCGACCCTGCCATTTAAGGTTCGGTGTCAATCCCGGGCACGGTAGATCGCGTAGTGAAATAATGGGATTAGAAATTCGATTGCGTTACTGTTCGAAAAGAGTGATAAGTTTGGTGCAAAATTTTAAGAATGGGAAAAACACAAAGTAAAGAAGAAATTGTGATCGCGCAAAACGCCGCAGGTGGCACAAATACGGCTGATGTTGCGCAGCTACATCAAAACCAATCAGTAACTAATATACCTAATACTGGGGTTGATGGTAATCATCCTAATTTTTGGAGATTTGTTTGGAGTCTACAAACTGTACAAACGCTGCCACGTAGACTGGATGCGAGTGGAAATTGCCAGGAATGCTTTTAGGCGTTCTGGCCCAAGGCGTGGCGTCAAGGAGCAAAGGGACCGGTGTCGAAAACGTCTAGCCTTGAGTAAAAACTCGGCTGGACAAAAGCAAACAACGAGTAAAGACTCTTCATGTGTTACGAAAAAAAGTGAAAGTGTGAGTGAAGTGTTACATAGGTACGGTATGGACAGAGGTATTACAGTTAAGATTTAGAATAGTTTTATTTCTTCTCGCTTAGTTATGATTATTTTATGTAATTAAAGGGTTAAATGTCTGATTTAATAGAAATTCATAAAACACTAAAAAATATTAAAATAAATTTATTAAAATTAAGTAAGGTAAAGAGAACAAAGAAGTTGTTAGAACAAAAATATTTAGAGGCAAATGATTTATATGAAAAATATATTACATGTCGTAGAGATCTAGATAAAAAGTATATTTTGGTTATCTGTGAGGAAATAGAGTCATATTATCAAATAAGTCAGAATTTTTGTTTAGAAAACAAAGAAAGTAGTAGTACCATAAACATCATGACTGAGTTTGACATGAGAAATGCAACTTCTCTTCTACCTGTGATGACAGGAGAGGAAGAATGTACAAAAAAAAATATAGATGCTATTGAATTTTATAGCCAAAACATTAAAAAAGAACATGAACCGTTATTAATATCTTTCGTTCTTAAAACTCGCATATCCCAACATGCCAAATTACGAGTACGTTTGGCATCAAATTATAATACTTCCACAGATCTTATAAAGGACATGAAAATTAATTTACTGACTAAGCAGTCTGCCACGGCGCTTCAGTTAGAGCTATTGCAGTCCAGACAAGGGGCCCAAAGCATTGAGGAATTTGGTAAGAAACTTGAGAACTTATTCGTTGAATTGACTATATCTCAAGCTGATGGAAAGGAAGAAGCATATACAATGTTTAGACCTGTAAATGAAAAACTAGCTATTCAGCGGTTTACAGAAGGCTTGAGAAATGGTCGATTGAGTACCATTTTAGCCGCTAGAGATTATTCAGAACTGAAGGATGTTATTCGCGCGGCTAAAGATGAAGAACGGTCACATCAAGGTCACAACACATCACCGGAGACAATGTTTACTACTCAACATCGAGGTAAGCATAACCAATTTTATAGAGGGCACAGCCGAGGTCGTGGTTATATACCAAATCGTAATTTTAGGCCAACCCAACCACCACCTCCGAGGAATCAGGTACCTTCAAGGATCTCTTATCGACGCCGCGGAAGAGGTTTTGTTAACAATTCGCGAGGACGTGAACGTAGTTATGGCCAAACATCGAATCCGGGAAATCGTAATCGTAATAACAGGCATAATACTTATTTACTGGATCAATCTAGAAAATGATGCTATAATAGTAGTAGCAATAATAGTCAACCAAGCAATCAAAATTTGGATTTAGCGTTTTTTCGATCCTAACTTTATTTTAACATGCAACCATAATAATTTCGTAGAATTGATTATATTCGATATCAAATACAGAATGCTAATTGACACGGGAGCCTCTTTGTCAGTAGTGAAATATGAAGCAATAACAGACTGGCAGATTCCAATATATCCAGAATGCATAACCATTAATGGTTTTGGTGGTAAATCGACCACTGACGCTTATGTTTACATACCATTTTCCATATGCGGAAAAGAATTCAAATATATGTTTTATGTTCTAAAGTATCTGCCTTGTCTACAGGACGGTATTATATGCCAAGAATTTTTAAAGAAATGTAATTGTGTTCTAAATTATGAACATAACACGTTGACGATAAATAATGCGATAACAATTGGTTTAGAATCAGGCAAGTTACATAGAAACTTATATATTACGATACCTCCAAGGTGTAAGAAACTTTTTCAGATACAGTGTTTTAAAAGCGAGTCTTGCGTTGTATTTCCGAGAGAATTAAGCGAGGGCGTATTTATTGCTGGAAGTATCTGTCAACCCAAAGAGGGAAAGATCATAATACAAATTTTAAATACACGTGAAACAGAGGTTCAACTGAATTATTTTAAACCTGACATTGATAATTTAAATAATTATAATATTTGCTCATTCGAAAAGCAAAATGTAAGCGGAGAAAGAGTTAAAAAAACTATTATCATTGATAAAATTACAGCACTTAAACAAAGAAGAATCTATAAGTATAGAAAACATTTGTGCAAAGTATGAATAAAAACGCCTTACTTTACCTCTTAAAAATTGAAGACATTTTAGATTTACATCATGTGAATATAAATATAATGTCTTCAATTTTTAAGATTTAGAAGTAAACACACAAAAATAAATATTTAAACTAGTATTATATGCCTGCCTGATACATACAGCTGTTATCTAATCAGCATGATCAAGGATATTTGAAACTAAATTGAACTCTGTAACAAATAAAAATGATTATTTTTACAGATTACATTTTAGCATGAAACCTCCAAACCAAGTCTACAATATAGGTGATAATGAAGAAGAGAAGTTTCTCACTAGTTCTGTTTCCAATTTTAATGAACTCAGAGAGTACTACTGAACTTGGCATAATAACAAAATTAAAGTTGGAATAATAGATCAGGAGGCTTTTGTTGACTACCAGAAGATGTGTACTGATCTCCGTGTTGGGTATATCCTATTCAAAACTGAATGCAGAACTTCACATCCTGTGGAGTGGATAATAGAAAGTAAGTATATGGTTTTAATTTTATTTAAACTGACTGTGATTGACTAACACTCACTGCAAATAAAGGTGACTAATCAATACCAAGCTATGTGGCGGCATGGAGCCGCCGTACATGCTGTGGTTTATTAAGCCAAGTATTACTTAAGCCATGCCCATACCATGAGGGATGGATTGTGTGAAAGACGATATGGCTATGGAGGTAACTTTTGAGATGGCGGTAAATGTATGGAAGAAAACATGCTGTGCCGACACCAATAAATTGGAATGAGGGAAGAATGATGATTTAAATAAAAGTATCTGGATGACGGAGATTTGCTCGGATAAAACGTTTTCTAAAAATAAACCTATCTAGATCGATTTATCGACCCCGAAACCCCCTGCTTACGAAGTTTCATGAAAATTTCAGATTATATGTATTACATGTACCTATGTACACAAGAATTGCTCGTTTAAAGGTATTAGATTAACTGTCACCAGTGCTTATTCTCAGCTAGTTGCGGTTCGGCTTCCAATTTAACCGGATGCAGCTAAATACCAGTACTTTTCATGGAGCCTATGAGACTGTGACTTCCACAACCTCTGACCGAGCAGCGTTTCTCCGGGAGTCGTCGGGCTTCATTGTCTCGATGCGTTTCTGGTGGTGGCCACTGTTGATTCTGGTTTTTAGGAGTTGCAGTGGTGGGTCGGGCCTGGTTGCGGTTCGGGTTTCTGTCTCAAAGACCCAACGGCTCAGCGTGCAAGCTTAGCTACCCCTTCCACCGACCAATGCGATTAATAAAAATTACCCCCCCCCCCCCCCCCCTAAAGAAAATAAAAATTAAATACTTGAATCATCAAAATTCTGTTGAGGTAGTTAAAGATAGCTTATGTTCTATTTATTTAATACTACTTATAACGTAAGTCAATATTGACCATCTTATCTGCTACAGCATTGCATCTTATCCAAACTAAACATAAAAAACATGATCATAATATTTAAATCTAATGCTAATTTAAGATATTGATGTTTGAGATTAGAAAACTATGAGTACATTATATATTATTATCAGCATCAAAAAATTCATCATAGGTATTCATATTCATAATTCATGGAGTGATCATCATTCGTCGTTTTCATCTTCTATATAGTCCCCGGCACGTAACTTGGCAAGAGTCGTTAGAAGCGCACAAGTCGTTTTTTAGGTCTCTTTGGTAGTCAAGCGGGACGCGGGGTATGAGGTAGCGTCAATCCGAGCGCGCGATTGGTGCAACAGTCGACTGTTGCCTCCCGAACTCCCGATTACACTTGCGTGCACGAAAGATGTACCCTTTGTTTTTGTTGTTTATGTTAAAGAGTTATTGTTATTGTTTTTAAATTTAGTTTTTGTTACGAGTTGATATTATTGTTGTTGTTTTAAATTAAAAAATTAAGGCGAAAAAGGTAAGCCTTTTTTCGCATACTTTCCTCGTATGCATATTATTTATAACTCCCAATAAACTTTACGAATTCCACTCCCTTCTTCAATTTTCTTCTACCCAGATATTATTAAATATAAATGATGGCAATAACCATAAAATAATGACGATCAATAAAAGTCACCACTTTTTTGTTCCACTAAGTGCACGATGCGCGAACTTACCCCCACTACGCCAAAACCTTGCCAACTTACGTGCCGGTGACTATAGCAGGTACTAAGAACTTGTTAGCACATCTATTTATCTGAGGAACAATCAATATTTCGTAGTGATCTATGCCTATTTCTAGTCCATCATGTGGTATGTAACAGACTTTGTGACTTGGCTGGACTTTCCCTGGGATTGTGTGTTCACCAAATTTGGCTCTTCCAATGTAAAGTTTTTCATGTGTACTATCTTCTGAATGACCAGCAACAACTGCCCCAACTGGTATGTTATCTAGTTTAGTCTGCATCCAGACACAATCAAATCCACATAAAACCTGAAACAAAAAGGTTTCAATTGTATTTTATGTCATCATTGAATAAACTATTTCCGGAATAAATCACAATATGCACCTATGACCTGACAACTGTAAATAACCATAAGTAAATCATGATTTTCTATCTAACCTGATGATTTTTTGATCAAAGAAGTGAATTAGACTTAGGGGGTCCAGAATCATGCACTGAATTCATCAGGGTGTGCGTCGCTATTTTTTGCAATAGATATATGTATTAAAGTTATTTTTCATCAACTCCTACTAGAATACTCTACCTACCCGTCGTGTTTGGGCTCATTGTAATAGTCGTGATAGGTCCTATTCATTGCTGTTGGTAACCAGTATCTTATAGTGGAGAGCAGAAGGGGTCATAGTGGAACTCTTTGCTGGCTACTAGTAAATACAGTAGTGATTTGATTCGGCTAGTTGCATTGTTCTGCATACACACATAATATATGTTACTGTACATTACCAACAGACAAAGCGTGAAAACGATTATCTGGAGAATGAGAAAATGTCATGGCAATAATTCTATGTAGCCAGCAACTTAAAAAATGTCATTTTTAATACAGTTATTAGTGGCCGTGGCTCTTCTTTGTTTGAACTATTAAAATAGTATAGAAACAAACGAAAAAAACTTTTATAAGAATCCGTTTCCAATAAATGTATCCAACAAAATATATTTAACTGCCCGAAATAAAGCTATAAAATATAATATATTTGTTTTGTTTTTAACTGGCGATCTTTGTGGGCATCATTGAGAATCAGGACCTAACAATATACCAAAATTCAAATTCTTATGTTAGATAGATCTCATGAAAATCCTGTGTGATAGACAAACAAAAACTTATGAATAGTTACAAAGATTACATTTTCCTTTAAGGCTGGAACTCTAAAATAAGTAGCATACATACCTCAAATACGTTTTGAGACAAAGATTCTCCTCCAAAAGGAATGAATCCCAGTCCTACAGAGGATACATATTTGCCAGGTGTCAACGATCCTCTGTGACTAGCCCGAATTATGTACAGGTTCTCGTGCTCATACCCTCCAATGCATGCACCATCTGGGAACTGTGTCCCAGGATTAACCGGAACCCAGTGCAATTTACCCCCTGTCACTGGTTTCATTACGGGCTTTTCAAGTACTGGTGGCACTAAAAAAAATGTTTATGCATATGAAATCATTTCATCTAGAATTTCCACCCTTGTGGATGGTAATAGGCTTGTGACCAATAACATGGGACTTGGAACATACCTGGTAAAATGTGGGGGAACTATAGGCACACCTCTGTGTAACCCTTGGGGAATATTTATAGAGTAGTGATTTATCATAATGGATACACACAAATGTGTGTTACTTGAAACATTCAATGGATAAAGCACAAATAAAAATGTAACTCACATTCAACTTTCCAATGTACAGGGTTTCTATGAATGGAAGTAAAAGTAACATATTTCAAATTGAGAGTTTTACTTTTTAATGTTACTATTGGTTCAGGTGATTCATTTAGGCCCATGCGCACAACATCTCCATACCAGGAAATCCAGAATTGTCTAAACTCTTGAGGAGACAAAATGTTTGGAGTTTCTATTGATTCCGTTCTTACGGTTCCTGTCATTTTCTTAATCCAAGTTTGACGTTTATGGCCTATACCAACCTGTAAATGAGTATATTGATTTAGTAAAATTATTTAATAATTAATAGCTTTAGTCAGTAGACTTAACTACCTCATTTGTTATTAACACACACATTCATTCCAAAAGCAAACTACAGAGAAGATTGAAGGTATGACAAATACTTACTAAAAAATCACAGGTAGGTGGTTTACATGATATTCCAATACATGCATTACCAGGAGCTTTGATCAAAAAGTTTAGTCCCCTGCTTGTGATTTTATAAAACGTATTTTGCTGCCTTGGCCATGTTGTGAATTCTGAAAGAAAGTGACTCATGTGTTAAATACAATATAATTATGATGCAATTTAGTTTATTAAACATTGGGTTGATGATGATTATTGCTCACTAATATAATTATTATATCGATCCACGTTTGCTCAACCTAATATAGGGTACCTCGTTTAATAACAAGGAAAAAAACTATAATTACTTACCGCCTATGTCACCCATAGTGGAATATTGATTAGACGCTAGTTATTTACGGTAAAGGCTAGCGTATTTAAAACTGCTGCGCCTTTTTTATTCACTCTCTGGCTTTTCGTAGCTGTGTCTCTAGTCTAGTAAATCTACGTATTGATTTTCCGTTTACACTAATTACTCTTACAGTGAATCAATGAGTGAAGTTTAGTGTTCTGCTATGTTGACAGTTGACACTGACAATCACAGAATAAGTAGAAATCTGACAGTCTGAACTGAATGTAGTTGACAGTAACATATGAGAATATTCCAGGGTTGCCAAACAAAAAAACAGATTCCTCGTACATTTGTAGCTGAAAATCTCGTATATTGACTTTCAAACTTCGTACATTAAAATTTATTAGGGGCCAATATACCCCTAAGAATTACCGACAATTTTGTTTGACGGGTTTTCAGCCATAATAATGAAAACAATCGTTCGAAACTTTACAGATAGATTATTTAGTTTATAATTTAGTGTATTCTCGAAAACCTCTTGTTACCATTTAAATTTCCTCTCCAAATATTATGTCAGGAACATCCTCAATGTTATCATTTTTTCTGCCGTATATTTTATCTTTTGTCATGCGGCTATACATTTCTTTTGCATTTTCAAAATTGACGCAGTTTCCAGTACGAGTTAAACCTTTTGCGCTCTCTGCAGCAAGAAGTGTGCCGTTCACTGTTTCCACAGTTAGCAGGTTTCTTAAGTCTGTCTTTATTAAATTGACTTTACTAAATATCGGGTATTTAGTAAAGTCATAATGTTGCCATAATGTTATCAAAATCTCGTACATAATTATTATTATATTATTAAGGAAGTAGATAACCAAAAAGGATCCAACCCACAAAATGTTACATTTGAGTTATTGAAGTTTGAAGTTTAACCTGTGTTTGCTCATTAATAGACTTGCTTGCGTGTGTCTTAATAAAATATGTGTGTGTCAATGTATATTTTATTCATACAAATAAATTTTATTGAGTTTAGTTTTGTTTCTTGAGATATTGAGCTAAATGTGTGTTGGGATCCTTTTTGATAAAACCTTTTTTTAATTATGTTAAGCTCATTGTTATTTCGCAAAAACGATTAAAAATAGCTAATTGCCACTAAAATCGTTAAAAATTGTTAATTTCATTAATAAAACAACTAACTTTTTAAAATTTTGTTTATTTTTTATATAAAACATCAATCCAATTTACTCTTCTTCCTGTGTGAAGTCCGGTTCACCGCCAAACCCGTCCATATCGTCATGAAGACTCGGATTGCCCCTTAAAGATTTATAGAAATCCAGGCAGTCTTTAGGTATATAGTCAAAGATTGACTCCAAATCGTCTACTTTTGCTTGTGGTATTTCTTTCCCATTCGGCCATAGTAAAGATTTTCCTTTTATCTTTTTCTCTATATTATTCAATTCTTGAAACTGGTCTTGGTTTTGAGTTTTCATTAATATAACGTACTTTTCTTCTTTTTTCAGTAATATTTCTTTTGTTTTGTTTCGTTTGTGGCTGCACTTGGGTAAAAGGACGCACACTAATTGGTCGTGTGAAGACTGCACCCTAATCAAGCGCGTTGACCATGTACCTCGCCGCCTGCGCCCGCGCACCTACCTGGCGCGGCGCGAGACGGCCGGTCCGCTCGCTCGGTCACGCCACGTAGTGCCTTACCTGCTCCGACGGCGAATGCACGCTCAGCTTTCTCTTTGCCTAAATCGCTCATTCCTGCATTTCACCTCCAGTTTACAGTGCTATCAGTGACGCTAAACTTCTCTTTCTGTTTCCATTCTACTGCTAACTTCCTGTGCTATCCTTTCGTGCTATCTGTACCTGTACATCTGTGCTCCGTAAGCTACAATAAACCTTTTTAAACTCAACGGTTTTTATTAGTCGTTACACGCCATATCGGCTACTACAAATTGGTGACCCCGACGATGGATTCTAAGGAGGCTTACTCAGGCGCTGAAGCGTCGCGTGTGGGCGTTCGCGCACCACCGTTCTGGCCGGACGACCCGTAAATGTGGTTCGTGCAAATGGAGTGCCAATTTGCATTGGCAAATGTTACTGTGGACGCAACAAAATTTTACCAAGTGGTTGCAGCGCTGGATCACCGCTACGCTGCTGAAGTTAAAGACGTCATAACGAAACCACCGGCTACCAATAGATACGAGAAATTAAAAAGTGAGCTTATTAAGCGGCTCACAGCGTCACGGCAACGAAAAGTACAGCAGTTGTTAATGCACGAGGAGCTAGGCGACCGGAAACCTTCGCAGTTTTTACGGCATCTGCGGGATCTAGCTGGACCCTCCGTGCCCGAAGACTTCCTGATGTCGTTATGGTCGAGCCGACTACCGGCTAACCTACAAACTGTTTTAGCGTCGCAACCTGACTTTTCGTTGGACAAGCTTGCAGACTTGGCTGACACCGTTAACGAAATTGCGCCAGTTAGACCCCTGCAGGTAGCAAGTGTAGCGGACCCGTGTACCACTAATTTAATGACAGAGATGGCATGTCAATTAGCAGAATTAACCAGGCAAGTGAGTTCATTGTCTACTAGAGTGGATGGCCGAGGGCAGGTACGTAATCGTTCTCGTTCATAATCTAGAAGCAATAAGTGGCGAAGCAGGTCCAAATCCAGGCCACGTCAGCCGCCACAAAACCACCCGCATTGCTGGTACCACTTCACATTCGGCATCCGCGCAAAAAAATGCACTCAGCCTTGTGCATGGAAGTCGGAAAACTCGAGCGGCAGCCGGAATTAGCGGCCTACGACTGCCCATTAGCATCAGGCCGACTTTTTGTAACGGACCGTTATTCAAAAATGTTATTTCTCGTTGATACAGGCTCGGATTTGTGCGTCTACCCTCGATCAGCAGTCAAGACGCCCTGTAATGTAACGAAGTTTAGTTTGACGGCTGCTAATGGGAGTATTATAAATACCTATGGTCCGGTTCAACTTAACCTCAATCTAGGTCTTCGCCGATCATTTATGTGGAAGTTTACCATAGCCGACGTGTCGAAACCCATCATAGGCGTAGATTTCTTAAGCTATTATAATCTGCTTATAGATTGCCGCAATCATAGGCTCATAGATGGCACCACCTCCTTCTTCGTGGCAGCGTCCTCACAGCGGGTTCCTGATGATGTGGCATCTGTCAAAACTGTCGCTGGAGAGACCGAGTTTCACCATCTACTGCGTGCTAATGGGAGTATTATAAATACCTATGGTCCGGTTCAACTTAACCTCAATCTAGGTCTTCGCCGATCATTTATGTGGAAGTTTACCATAGCCGACGTGTCGAAACCCATCATAGGCGTAGATTTCTTAAGCTATTATAATCTGCTTATAGATTGCCGCAATCATAGGCTCATAGATGGCACCACCTCCTTCTTCCTGGCAGCGTCCTCACAGCGGGTTCCTGATGATGTGGCATCTGTCAAAACTGTCGCTGGAGAGACCGAGTTTCACCATCTACTGCGTGAGTTCCCTGAGGTTACCCGTCCTGCAGGTACTGTGAATCAAACCAAACCTAAACATAATACGATGCACTTCATAAGGACCACTTCCGGGCCGCCCGTTGCAAACAGGCCCAGGCGCTTGCATCCAGAAAGACTAGCGATTGCAAAGAAGGAGTTTAATGAAATGGTAGCCAACGGAACTGCACGGCGTTCAGAAAGTCCGTGGTCTTCGGCCTTGCACCTGGTGAGGAAGAAGGATGACGGGTGGTGCCCGTGTGGCGACTACCGGGCACTAAATGCACGTACCGTGCCAGATCGCTACCCCATACGGCATATCCAGGACTTCACACAGCGACTTGCTGGCTCCACTATATTTACTAAAATTGATTTAATTAAAGCGTACAATCAAATACCGGTACATGAAGCGGACATACCAAAGACAGCAATAACAACACCGTTCGGATTGTTTGAGTTTCCGTAGGTATATGACCTTTGGCCTGAGGAATGCAGCTCAAACCTTCCAACGCTTTATTGATGAAGTACTTACCGGCTTTGACGAGTTCTGCTACGGATATCTCGACGACATTTTAATTTATTCTTCTTCTCCAGAGCAGCATACCCTTCACCTGCGCCAGCTGTTGTCACGGCTACAAGAATACGGCGTGCTCATCAATGCAGCAAAATGTGTGTGGGGCCAACCGGAGGTGATTTTTCTTGGGTACCAGGTATCAGCTGCTGGTGTCAAACCTCTGAGCACAAAAGTCCAGGCGATACAGGACTTTCCTGTGCCGCGCACGGTGAAGGAGTTACGCAGGTTTTTAGGTATGCTTAACTATTATAGAAGGTTCGTACCCAATGCTGCAAAAAGTCAAGCACCACTCAACTCGATGTTGGGTGGAAAGAAGGTCAAAGGGTCAGACCCAATACAGATGTCGCAGCTCCAATTAGAGGCATTTGAAGAATGCAAAAGAACGCTGTCAAATGCTACACTTCTTGCACACCCATGCGAACAGGCTGAGCTCTCATTACTCACTGATGCATCCGACGTTTCAATAGGAGCAGTCCTTCAGCAGCGCGTTGGTACGCAGTGGGAGCCACTTGGGTTCTTCTCCAAGAAACTAAACAAAGCTCAATGTAATTACAGCCCCTACGACCGCGAGCTGCTGGCCATCTATGAGGCAATCAGATATTTCCGACACATGGTGGAAGCCCGGGAATTTATCGTTTTCACTGATCACCGCCCACTCACATACGCCTACAAGAATTCGAGGGAGAACTGCTCACCGCGCCAATACAGGTACTTTGATTACATTGCACAGTTTACTACAGACATACGTTATATACCAGGAGCAGAAAATGTCGTAGCTGATGCATTGTCTCGTATTGAAGAAGTTACGCCGACCGTCAATTACGCAGTCTTAGCAAAATCTCAAGAGACAGACTCCGAACTGCAGTTACTAATAGAAAAGGGATCGTCGCTACAACTGAAAAAGATAACTCTGGTTGGCTCAGACACCAATCTCTACTGTGATGTTTCTACGCAACCACCAAGGCCCTATGTCACACCGGAGTTGCGTAAGCAAGTATTTGACACTCTTCACGGTCTCAGCCACGCCGGACGTACAGCTACCGTGCGACTGGTCACGCAAAGATTTGTGTGGCCAGGGATTCGCAAGGACTGTAGAGAGTGGTGCAGATGCTGTCTTCACTGTCAGCGTTGTAAAGTTACCCGCCACACTTCCGCTCCTCTTTCCCATTTCCCTTCAACCTCGTCGAGATTCAGTCACATCCATCTCGACATCGTAGGGCCGCTAATACCTTCATCTGATTTCAGATATTGCCTCACCATCGTTGACCGGTTCACACGATGGCCTGAGGCGATGCCACTTAAAGACATCACTGCCGACACCTGCGCGGCCGCCTTGGTATCCGGGTGGATATCGAGATTTGGTTGCCCCTCGCAGATCACCACAGATCTCGGTCGGCAGTTCGAGTCTGGCCTGTTTAAGGCCCTGACATCTCTACTCGGTGCGCATCACTACCGCACCACAGCCTATCATCCCGCTTCAAATGGGATGGTTGAGAGGCTGCATCGGCAACTCAAGGCGGGTATCATGTGCCACAATAGCACACAGTGGACAGAGGTCTTGCCCATCGTCCTGCTCGGCATACGCAGCTCCTGGAAGGACGACGTCCAAGCATCCTCTGCCGAGTTGGTTTACGGCGAGCCTCTACGATTGCCAGGCCAATTCCTATCGCCAACAAACAATCACAACGTTGAAGACGTCACCAGCTTCGCCGCACGTCTAGCTAAAGTCATGGCTAACCTGTCTTCGAGGCCAACCAAGTGGCACAGAAACAACACCTTCTACATACCCAAAGACATGCAGCACTGTACGCACGTCTTCCTGAGGCTAGACCACATGCGAAAGTCACTGGAGCCACCGTATGCTGGTCCCTACAAGGTACTAAAGAAGAAAGACAAGTACTTTGAAGTTGAGGTACGAGGCAAGAGCACTAACATATCGATAGACCGTTTAAAACCGGCTTACATCACCCAAGACTACCACGGAGACAACTCAATCACAAATCCAGTCAGTGCATCTCCAAGCGACTCATCACCGCCACCTACCAACGAGCCACAGACACGCACACGCAGCGGGAGAAGAGTACGCTTCCCCGATTTTTATCGCCCGCAGTAGCGGTCTAAGCGGGGGAGTACTGTGGCTGCACTTGGGTAAAAGGACGCACACTAATTGGTCGTGTGAAGACTGCACCCTAATCAAGCGCGTTGACCATGTACCTCGCCGCCTGCGCCCGCGCACCTATCTGGCGCGGCGCGAGACGGCCGGTCCGCTCGCTCGGTCACGCCACGTAGTGCCTTACCTGCTCCGACGGCGAATGCACGCTCAGCTTTCTCTTTGCCTAAATCGCTCATTCCTGCATTTCACCTCCAGTTTACAGTGCTATCAGTGACGCTAAACTTCTCTTTCTGTTTCCATTCTACTGCTAACTTCCTGTGCTATCCTTTCGTGCTATCTGTACCTGTACATCTGTGCTCCGTAAGCTACAATAAACCTTTTTAAACTCAACGGTTTTTATTAGTCGTTACACGCCATATCGGCTACTACAGCCAGTTTGCTTTGGTCTTATCCAAGAAGACTTTCCGATTAACTATATTTTTCTCAATTTTTTTTGTACAAAAAAAGTCTTTCTTTTCCATTCTCTGCACTTGAAGAGGATTTTTCTTCTTACTTTTTTTCTAAAAATTTAGTTTAACAAAAACGATCCAAATGTTCTGAATCGTTTTTGTGATTTAACCAGTGCATTTTTTAAATAAAAATTTAGTTTAACAAAAGAGATCCAAATGTTCTGAATCCTTTTTGTGATTTTAACCAGTGCATTTTTTAAGTAAAAATTTAATTTAACAAAAAAGATTGATGCTTTCTGAATCTTTTTAGTGATTAATATTTTGCATAGATTTGAAGTAAATATTATAATGTAATGGATCCACATGCTTTGGATTTTTTAAACATTTTAGTTTTGTGTCAGTTGCTTAGACTGACCGTTTTACAATATGATCCAAGGAGAATGGATCGTTTTTACGAAACTAAAATAGGGGTTCTCCATACATGTGGCTTGGTAACCAGTGTCATTTTAATGTCAAAATATTCGTATTTTACTTGGATTGTTTTTGCTAATCGAAAATATAGACCTTGAGGAGCAGTTTGGTATACTTAACTCATTTTCGGTCATGTTGTGGGTTGGATCCTTTTTGCTTATCTACGTCCAATTGTACGAGGTTGATAGCGTCCTCGTACCTCGTACGGAAGACCACAAATCTCGTATTTGTACGAGGAACCTCGTACGGTTGCCAACCCTGGAATATTGAGTCTTTGAGCCGTGAAGCAGCCAAAGCTTAAATACATGGATCAGAAATGCGACCGTCTTGGTCAAAGAAGCGGATGATTCAGCCACTTTTGCCATTCGTACGGAGGCCGACATATCTAGCAAAATTGTACCAAAAAACCATCCCTAGAAAATCGCTAATAATTAAACTTTCCTTAAAAAGAATATTAAGTGCTTCGGAATCATTTTCTGTTATTAGTATTAATCTAATTAAGCTTTCTCTTGCAGGTTTATCTTTTGTTTGTGTTATTTGTCTCTTACGTAATTATATAAATGTGACATTGTTAAGGTACTATATTTTATATTATGTCAAATACTAAAAAAAAATGGTTTACTAATTATTTTACGGTGCTCCTGCCGATCTTTAAACTGTTGCTGTACAAATATGTGTTTGCCTTATTTTTCTCTACAGGCGCCAAACTGAACGTAATGTTTTTCATTGCTCTGTTTATAGTGTGTCGTTGTTGCATGATTTTCCCAATATTGCTTTTATTTAATACTACTAAATTGCCTCGTTTTATTAATGGCTAATAAGAATATTTCTATATATTACCAGAACCGCTGAGGGATCAGGACCAAACTGAACGCATTGTATTTGAACATTCTGACAAATAATTACGACGTTATTATTTTCACCGAGACCTGGCTGACACCTGAAATCTCAGATAACGAATTTATTGATCAACGTTACCTTGTATTTAGATGTGATCGTGACCGTATTGCTACTAAAAAAATGGACAGTGGTGGTGACCTAATAGCTTAAAATTTGACAGTTTGGGATAGCTTGATGTCTGTGTGTCTTTATTATTTATTTATTTATAAACAAAATATCCTCCACACGTTATCAAACAACTTAGTTTTGATATAAGTCCAATTTAGATGGTTTATTATGCAGTTAATTTATTTTATTCATCAGTGTGTTTTCTTTATTAGGTTACGCCAAAACATGGAGATAGTTTAGTTTCTTGGAAGAACATCTAGTGGACTGGTGGTGGATGTATGGATGGTTGATGTAGCCTTATTAGTAGCGAGTGACTGAAACCTCGGCAGACTTCCACACAGCTGTCTTTGTCTAATGCGCTTTCGTTCTACCAGGGTGACAGGACTTGTAAAGATGTCAACCATCAATATGTTCCCAGTTCCAAGCACGGCACGGTTGGCGCAGTGGATCGGCTGCTGCTCCGCGTGTCGTGGATCTAATATTTGTATGGCCTACAGTTAGTTGTTCCGGGGCTGGCTGTTTGTGTATGTGACTCTAAATGTTTGTAAACCCACCCACGACACAGGAGAATTCCCTACTGTGGGGCAACGTTTAAAAAAAAAGCGTGACCATGAAAATTAAACGATTTTGTTTATTAATAGTTCTTAATCATTAATATTGTTCTCTTAATATTGTTCTGTAAACGTAAACACTCAATAGTGTTTACCTCCTTTTATAAAACATGTATTATATTACAAGGAATGCACGTTTGTATTAAGTGACGACCGATGTGGCGCGGCGGGCGAAGGTCCGCCTGCGACGCAATAGGTTGCGGGTTCGATTCCCGCCCGGGGACAAATGTTTGTGCGATCTACAAAGATTTGTTCCTGGTGTTCTGGGTATTTGCTATGTATAATAAAAAATATCTATCTATGTAATGTATTGTATTAAGTATATCAGTCATCTAGTACCCATAACACAAGCTCCGCTTAGCTTGGGGCTAGATGATGCTGTGTGGATTGTCCACCATTATTAAGGATTCCTTTATAAATTGATAAAGGCTTCTCTTTAACAGTAATGACTGCTAAATGATTAATTTAAAATGTCGGAAATGCCGTCAGCACAATTAAAATATATTATAATAGATGTATACTTATCTTTTCTTAAACACCAAATTTAATACAAAACATTAGCTTATATTTCGCTAGAGACGGCCCATAACTTGAAAGTGGTTAAGGTCGATTTCCAATGACATATTCATGGATGATGATAATAATAATAATAATCGCCTCTGATAGGGTCCCAGCTCCCGGCGGAAGTGTGCAGCGCATGCGATGGACACAATCCATCAACGAAAACGTCATGCGCTCATACTATGGGGCTACAGAGGGAGGAAGTAACCTGACCGCGTACCGTGTTCGGATGCTCTCTCTGTTTCAGGTGCTTGAGCCAGCTGTCAACGTATCGGCACAACGACTTTCGGATCAGGTGCGGGTCATTCAGCGTAATCATATGTTGGATGACGTTGTACTTGATCGCCTCCGAACGGAAATGCAGAGTAGCCGTGTCATTACCTCGCCGTCGCACACTGTAGTGCCACCACAGTACAACATTGTATTATCTAGTTTTGCTGACGGAGAGGGTAGTGACAAGGTTACAAATGTAAGTACCCAATACAATGAGGAATTGAGGAGTGCTTTGGAAGGTGCGATTCGGCAATATCGTTTCATGCTACCCGCACTACGACCACGCTTACCCCGTTTGCCCATGCATAATAAAAATAGGGCGCTGGTGGCTGCTCTGGATTCGCAGTTGTCAAACTATTTTGATAACTGCGATGACCTCACCGATGCTCACTCAATCTTGTACTGCGCGGCTGTAGCGGCATGTCGTGTAGCTCACGTCAAATTTCCTTATGACATAGCTACACGACCGAAACCAGCTGTACCGGCTTGGCAGTGTAGGATTGAGCGTCGCATCGCTGGGGCTAGAGCACTCATCGGTAAGCTTGTTTGCTACAGGGAGGGCAATACTCGCCCTAGAGTGATGCGCTATGTAAGACGGGCGTTCTTGGGGACTGATATCAGCCCTCGAGACTATATGTCCCGTGTTACAGAGCGCATCGACTTCCTGAAGCAGAAGGTGTATGCATGGGCAAGCCGTATTCGTAGGTACAAACGGCGAGTGGAGCGATACACTCAAAATCGCACTTTCCAGAGCAATGAGAGGTGGGTGTATAGAGCTTGGGAGCGACCGGTCCAAGGTGTGACTGATACGCACCTACCGGATGATGACGTCATGTGTTCTTTCTGGCGTAACATTTGGTCGGTGCCTGTCAGTCACACAGAGGGTGATTGGACTCGAGAGGTCGAACGAGCGTGCGATCCAATACCGCAAATGGGGGCAATAACCATCAGCCCCCAAGATGTAGCTCGTGCAGTCCGTCCGTTGCCGAACTGGAAATCGCCAGGGCCGGATGGGCTGCACAATTTTTGGATAAAATGGCTACAAAAGTCGCACGCTCATTTGGCATCTCAGTTCCAGTCGGCCTTAGAGACTGGATCGCTACCCCAGTTCCTTACGACTGGAATTACCCACCTGCTCCACAAATCTGGTAGTACTGCGGAACCCAAAAATTATAGACCGATCACTTGCTTACCAACGGTCTATAAGGTTCTTACATCCATTTTGAGAGTTAAAATTAACAACCATATCGACAGCAATTCGATCATGTCGGCCTCTCAAAATGGATGTAGGAATGGGTCTCGCGGTACTAAGGAGCTCCTCCTCATTGATACTGCCATAAGCCAACAGGTTCGTCGTTCAAGAAAGGATCTGTCGACATGCTGGATAGATTACAAGAAGGCGTATGACTCGGTACCACATACATGGCTCAAGAGGGTGCTGGAGTTGTATAAAGTAGATGCAACTCTGCGCACCTTCCTGACGTCGTGTATGGGGCAATGGAGAACCGTACTTCGCTATCCAGGATGTCGACAAATTCAGAGGAATAGCGAACCATTAAGAATTGAGCGAGGCATATTCCAGGGTGACAGTTTGAGTCCACTTTGGTTCTGCTTAGCCTTGAATCCTCTAAGTACATTACTGGAGGATTCGGGTCTAGGCTATCGGTTGAAGAGAGGTGGTCAGGTTGTATCTCACCTTCTTTACATGGATGACCTAAAGCTCTTTGCCCCCAGTGATTTGCATCTGATGGAGCTACTGACGGTAACAAAAACCTTTAGTAGCGCCATCAGGATGGAATTTGGTGTGGACAAATGTGCGGTCATGCATGTAAAGCGAGGGAAGATTGTGGAATCCGTGGGAACCCAACTCCCGGATTTCATAAACTTTAGAGCTCTCTCTCCAATCGAAACCTATAAGTATTTGGGTATGTCGGAAGCATTGGGCATTAATGCTGCTGACATGAAGCAATCGTTGAAGGAGCGCTTCTTTGGCCGCCTGAAGAAAGTATGTAATAGTCTTTTGTCAGGCGGTAACAAGGTGCGTGCCTTCAACGGTTGGGTCATGCCAGTCTTGATGTACTCTTTCGGCATACTCAAATGGACTCAAACAGAACTTGACGCCCTGGATAGGAGAGTCCGTACATTCCTGACGGCATCTCGAATGCATCACCCACGTTCATCGGTAATGAGACTGTATATCCCGCGAAAGTGTGGGGGTCGAGGCTTTTTAAATGCTAAGACCCTCCATAATCGCGAGATATGTAGTCTCAGGGATTATTTCCTAGAAACCGACGTGGGGATGCATCGAGATGTAGTCGCGGTGGACCAGGGCCTCACCCCGCTCTCGTTGGCTAAAGAGAACTGGCGCAAACCTGTAGTACTTGACACTAACGATCGCAAGGAAGTATGGCAGAGTAAGGAGCTTCACGGACGCTTTTTCCAGGCCCTACATGGGCCTGATGTAGATCAGTTAGCGTCCGTATCTTGGCTGCGTTTCGGTGACCTCTTTGGGGAAACCGAAGGTTTTGTCTGTGCAATTATGGACGAAGTTATCATGACGAATAACTATCGGAGATTTATTGTGAAGGATGGTACGGTTGACATCTGTCGGGCATGCCACCGTCCAGGCGAATCAATCCGCCACATTATCTCTGGTTGTTCTCGTCTTGCTAACGAAGAGTATTTGCATAGGCACAACCTAGTAGCCAGGATTATCCATCAGCAACTTGCTCTAAAATACAGTCTTGTAGAATCGGAAGTGCCATACTACAAGTATGTGCCCGACCCAGTTCTTGAAAATGGCAGTGTCACTTTGTATTGGGACCGATCCATCATCACTGACAGGACTATTGTAGCCAATAAGCCTGATATAGTGGTGATGGATCGAATCGAGAGGCGCGCAACGATTATTGATGTAACGGTCCCGCATGACGGGAACCTCGTGAAAGCCGAGAAAGATAAACAAATCAAGTATCTTGACTTGGCTCGCGAGGTTGTCGACATGTGGGATGTGGACTCAGCAATCGTTGTACCGATAGTCGTGTCAGCCAATGGCTTAATAGCTAAGAGCCTTGACCAACATCTAAGGAGGCTCGCGTTAGGCAGCTGGATCAAGGGCTTGATTCAGAAAGCAGTTCTTCTGGACACGGCGCGTATAGTTAGGCGATTCCTCTCTCTGGAGCCCTGACCGCCGGTAGCTTGGACCCTGTTCCCGATACCGGTGGGCCACTATTTTTTATATTTTTAAATGTTTTTTTTTTTGTATTAATATTGAAATATTTAAAAATATAATTTATAAGAAAGATTTTAAATAAAGGGGATAATAATAATAAAAGCTGGCAACTCTAAGCATGTCATGTCGTCCGTAAATTTTTCCTCCAATTAATTTCTGAATTTTATCTGTTTATACCAGTGTGAGTACCACAAATTGCATCCACAACCAAACAAAACCAAAATAAATTAATGTAAATAGTAGAAAACACAAAAAATGATACCTGTAAAATATACGAAAACCTATAAATATGTAAGCAGTCCGACAGGTGACAGATGTCACACAAAATACAATACAAATTTACAAAACTGACGATGATGAAATAAAATGCTAACAAGAGCAGCAAAGCGACGCGCACGCCCACCATCCCCGGACTCGCCGCTCAGCTCCGCCTCGCCGCCGCCGGACCTTGGATCACCAGTGACACCGACGGTTGCAGCCGCGTCGAGCTCGAGCGACGAGTATTTTTCTCCACCGACGTCGCCAACACCTGTACGTCGGCAGGGGAGAGGCCGGCCACCGAAGAGCTTGGGATCCAGGGGCCAACCGGCCCCGAGCCAGGTCCCCGCTACCGGTGGTTGTGTGCAGCGCATGAGATGGACTCAGTCTATGAACGAGAACGTCATGCGCGCATATTACGGGTCTACAGAGGGGGGAACTAACCTCACTGCGTACCGTGCTAGGATGCTGTCTCTGTTTCAGGTATTGGAACCAACCGTTAACGTCTCGGCCCAACGACTGTCGGATCAGGTGCGGGTTATTCAACGTAACCACAGGTTGGACGATACCGCACTTGATAGGCTGCGTTCAGAGGTGCTGAACAACCACATCGTCTTGACTTCGACACAGACCGCGGTACAAGCGCCAATTATTAACGCAACACCGTCGCCGTCCAACCATGTCAGTGAAGAAGCAGATGATAGGGTTGTCACAGTAAGTAGCCAGTGCAATGAAAAACTGAGGAGCGCATTGGAGGATGCGCTTCGTGAGTATAGGTCCACACCGACCGAACTTAGACCCCGGTTACCAAGGCTGCCTATGCACAAAAAAAATAGAGCGCTGGTGTGTGCCTTGGATTCACTGCTTAAGGATTTATTCGAGAGCAGCGGAGACCTCGTCGATACACATTCAATCTTGTATTGCGCGGCTGTTGCGGCATGTCGTTTAGCTAACGTCAAGTTTCCAAATAATGACGTAGCTATTCGACCAAAACCAGCTGTACCAGCCTGGCAAAGCAGGATTGAGCGCCGTATCGATGGGGCCAGGGTGCTCATCGGCAAACTATACTGCTTCAGGGAGGGCAATACAAGACCTCGAGTGATGCGCTTTGTGAGGCGGGCTTTTGCGGGGACTGGAATCAGTCCTCGCGAATACATGTCCCGCATTGTAGAGCGCATCGACTTCCTGAAGCAGAAAGTTTGTGCATGGGCGAACCGTATTCGGCGGTATAAGCGGCGGGTTGACCGGTACTCACAGAATCGCATGTTCCAGAGCGATGAGAGGTGGGTATACAGAGCTTGGGAGCGACCTGAACAGGATGTGGCGGACGTGCACCGCCCGGATGATACAACCACGAATGCATTCTGGCGTAACATCTGGTCGGTGCCCGTCTGTCACACTGAGGCTCACTGGATGCGTGACGTCGAACGCGTGTGTGAAACCATAACAGAAATGGAAAAAAATATTATAACACCATTAGACGTGGCCACAGCAGTTCGTCCGTTACCGAACTGGAAAGCACCGGGACCGGACGGACTGCATAATTTCTGGCTAAAATGGCTTGGTAGTTCACACACGCGCTTGGCATCACAATTCCAGTCATGTTTAGAGTCTGGTTCGCTACCCCAGTTTCTCACAACTGGTATTACTCACCTGCTCTATAAATCAGGTAGTACCACGGAACCCAAGAATTATAGACCGATCACATGTTTGTCGACGGTTTATAAACTTCTTACATCCATTTTGAGAGCTAAAATTGCCCAACATATAGTTGGTAATTCTATCATGTCTGCCTCTCAAAATGGATGTAGGAACGGGTCCCGTGGTACTAAGGAGCTACTCCTCATAGACATGGCCATTAGCCAACAGGTTCGTCGATCCCACAAGGATTTGTCGACATGTTGGATAGATTACAAGAAGGCGTACGACTCTGTGCCGCATGCATGGCTTATGAGGGTGTTGGAGTTGTACAAAATAGATGCAACTCTACGCACCTTTCTTGAGTCATGTATGGGGCAATGGAGGACGGTCCTTCGATATCCAGGATGTAGGCAAATTCAAGGGAATGATGAACCTATATGGATTAAACGGGGAATATTCCAGGGCGATAGTTTGAGTCCCCTTTGGTTTTGCTTAGCCCTGAATCCGCTAAGCACATTGCTGGAGGATTCAGGTCTAGGCTATCGGTTGCGAAGAGGTGGTCAGGTCATATCCCACCTCCTTTACATGGATGACCTAAAACTCTTTGCCCCCAACAATTTACAACTGATGGAACTACTGAAAATAACTGAAAGTTTCAGTAGTACCATCAGGATGGAATTTGGTGTGGACAAATGTGCGGTCACGCATGTAAAGCGAGGGGAGATTGTGGAATCCGAGGGTATTCAACTTTCGGATTCCATACAGCTTAGATCCCTCTCCTCATCCGATAACTATAAGTATTTGGGTATGTCGGAAGCGTTAGGCATTAATGTTACTGACATGAAGCAATCGCTGAAGGAGCGCTTCTTTGGCCGCCTGAAAAAGGTTTTAAATAGCCTTTTATCAGGCGGAAATAAGGTGCGCGCCTTCAACGGTTGGGTCATGCCGGTTTTAATGTACTCTTTCGGCATACTCAAATGGACTCAGACCGAACTCGACGCCCTGGATAGAAGGGTCCGTACACTGCTGACCGCAAACCGGATGCATCACCCACGATCATCGGTAATGAGGTTGTACATCCCGCGGAAATGCGGAGGTCGAGGCTTCTTAAATGCTAAGACACTCTACAACCGCGAGGTGTGCAACCTCAGGGATTATTTTTTAAAAACCGAAGTGGGTATGCATCGGGATGTGGTCGCAGTGGACAAGGGACTCACCCCGCTGTCCATGGCTAAAGAGAACTGGCGCAAACCTGTAGTGCTTACTACCGATGACCGCAAGCAGGTATGGCAAAGCAAGGAGCTTCACGGGCGCTTCTATCGGGCTCTTCATGGGCCCGATGTGGATTTCATAGCGTCCGTATCCTGGCTACGATTCGGTGACCTCTTTGGGGAAACTGAAGGTTTCGTATGTGCGATTATGGACGAAGTTATTCTGACGAACAACTACCGGAAACATATTATGAAGGACGGGACGGTTGACATGTGTCGGGCATGCCACCGTCCGGGTGAGTCCATCAGACATATTATTTCTGGTTGTTCTCGTCTGGCTAACGGCGAATACTTGCACAGACATAACCAAGTGGCCAGGATTATCCATCAGCAACTTGCTTTGAGGTACAAACTTGTGGAATCTGAGGTACCGTACTACAAGTATGTGCCCGACCCAGTTCTCGAAGATGACCATGTCACATTGTACTGGGATCGGTCTATCATTACTGACAGGACTATTGTTGCCAATAAGCCTGACATAGTAGTGATAGACCGATTAGCGCGCCGCGCAATGATAGTGGATGTCACCATCCCACATGACGAGAACCTCGTGAAAGCCGAGAAAGAAAAACAGATTAAATATCTTGACTTAGCACACGAGGTTGTCGACATGTGGAATGTGGACTCGGCTGTCATTGTGCCGATCGTAGTTACGGCCAATGGCCTACTGGCTAAAAGCCTTGACGACCACCTGTCGAGGCTTTCGTTTCATGGTTGGATCAAAGGCCTGATACAGAAGGCAGTACTCCTCGATACGGCTCGCATTGTGAGGAGGTTCCTGTCTCTGCAACCCTAACCGCCGGTAGCTTGGACCCTGCTCCTGCCATCGGTGGACTACTATTTTTTATATTTTTAAATGTTTTTGTATTTTTTATATTTAAATATTTAAAAATGTAATTTATATGTTTATACCAAGAATAAAGAGAATAATAATAATCTTTTATTGTTCATAAAAATACATAATTTAGGTCAGACAGATCACTGGTCTCCACACTAGGATTCCCTGTGTCGTGGAGGCCAGTCTCTTTCATCATTGTTCAAAAAACTACAGTGTAACTTAAATTATTTGTAACAATTAACAAAAATTATAACATCATACGAGTTTAAGGGGGATACATGGCGTCTTGCAGTAACTGTGTACAAGAGTGTGAAACATATTTTATTAGGGTGAGTGTATGTTGTGTGTGAGTAAGTGTATGTCTGTATGTGGGGTGTGTGGGTGTTTGTTGAGTGAATGTTATGTCTCTGAAAACTAATATATCATGGTAGCATTAATAAGACGTTCAAGAAGTACTTAATAGTTTCTCTGTGTCGCTGTAATCCAGATCTTTTAGGTAAGTCATAATGTGAGCTTTGCATTTCGATTTAGTCATTTGTAATACATCAATTTTGTCATTAAGCTTTTTGTAAAGGAACGGACCCATGTAGTGAAAACACCTCTTACCAAAATCAAGTTTACGTTTTGGTTTATGCCATCCTGGTTTCCTTCGGGAATGCGCTTTGGACTCGATTTTGACTAAAGCCTCTTTATGGAACCTTAGAGCTATGACCATAATATAAATCTGTCGCACTCGCATTGCACCCGTCTCTCGATATAAGGCATTTGTTGGGAAACGCCTTGGTTTTTTGTAAGCCACCTTGAGAACGGCCCTCTGTGCGCGTTCAGCTTTTATGAAATGAGTCTTTAGTGCAGCCCCCCAAGCAGCTATACAATAACTAAGAAGAGATTCGCACAGGGTGTGATAAATCATCTTCAAAATCGTCTTGCTTGCAATCTGACCCATTCTCTTAAATACATGTAACAATTTTCTAACACGTCCAGTCACATGCGCTATTTGCTTTGTCCAGGTGAGGTGTTTGTCAATATAGACACCAAGATATTTTATGTGAGCTACCTGTTCAAAGCATGGGCATGAACATTCAGAGTCTGGGACACTTTGGCAGGAATATATACAAAGAAGAGACTTCAGAAACATTTATAAACTCAATCGTACCCTGCATAGCTTAGAAAAACTATGACCAAGCTACGTATAGCAGCTGATATTTAAATGAAACGAAGAGTGTTATTATTTCCTTTCCTTACTAATCCAAAATTGCGCTGGCTTTAGTATAGACATTACAAGCACGACTTTACATAATCAAAGCAAAATACAAGTGCTGGATAGCCTGTTCTGCCGTGTTGACACGAACTTGGCTATGGAACCCGGTCATCCCTAACCAATAAAATAAATGTTAATAAAATGCTAATAATATGGTTCTACTATAATATGTTAAGCTAGTTAGTGGATAGTATTAATTTTAAACGAAACAATATTTCACCTTAGTAGTTTGAGTTGATTAAATATTATTACAGTCCTAATGCAAAACTGCACGCATTTAACTAGCAATCTTTTACAGCCACAGATATTTAAATAGTTTTCTAGTTCAATTACTAAGTAATATTTCTCATATCATCTGCCTAGCCGTTTCCTAACTATGTCACGGTTGGATTCTGGGAAATCAGATGCAGCGATATATCGCTGGTATACCAGTATTATTCGAAGAACGACTAACTATCTGCATTTATATCCTAGTTATTAGATAAAACAATACCCCTTGGTAAGACATATTGTCAGACTTGCGCTAGTGATGGCCGGGACCAAAGCCTTAGATTGCTATCCAAGGTACGGAAGTATCTTGTTATGAGCGTGTACCCTACCTTACATATTATGTATTTTGTTAATTTAGAGTTTTTGAGTTTTGAGTTGTTTTGTATGCAACTAGTAATTAGAACTTATTTCGCTGCTAACAATAAAAGGAACAAGTAGACACAAAATCATACAGAATTAATGTTTTATACCTTTGTGTAACCGTAAGCACAGAAAGGTGGCGCTGCCTACTCACAATTTAAATCAGGATCACGAAGCTAAAGACAAAATGCAATGCAAGGAAAACCTGAGCAAAGAAATAAATTAGATTAAGTTTAATCTTACTAGTTACTCGATAGATACGCGTTAGCGTTCAAATATTTCCTGGATATGATTTTCATTGGTAATTATACCAATGCTTTGCTTTTAGTTTGTTTTGCATGTCATCATAAGAAGACATGGCCTTCAGTAGGTCTCAATGTTCTGCCAGTGCCACTGTGAAAGTAATGAATAAGCTCCAGGGCACATTCAATTTGTTTTTAAGCAGATTATTTCGTAGTTCCGCTGCATTAATTTTATTAACCTTTTGACGCGTGCCCTCCACACCTAGCCTTCTTAATATAAACGTTTAATTTATCACTGTCCGTGGTGTATTTAAATTTCTTTCATGCAATTAATAGAGCGTGGGAGTCTCAACTTTTAAGATATATAGAAATAAACACACAAAAGTTATGATTTAAATCGTTTATTTCGTGTTATAAGTACTTGGAGTGCACCGCATTTTTGTCATGTGTAATATACTGCGATATTCAAAAAATACATATACGAGTTATGTCGAAAAGCCTTTTCAAGAGGGTGAAATCAACTGAGTGTGGGCGTCTCGAAGTACTAGCACGTCATAACTGTACAAGAGCATACTTCCGTTATGCAGGTGGCAAACTGGAGAACTAACTTGAAACTTACTGGATTTGGCGACTTTCCTTTGCTGACAACGCCACCGTTACATACGTAACGTATGTCAGTTTTATACGTATTCTTATTATTCAGCCCTGAACGATCGGCTTGATTTAGTGGATGAATATGAATTCGTCCCACGGTACAAGCATTTCATAAATATTTAGGAGCGCACAGCTTTAGTAATCAATTAGATCACGCAGTTAAAGTATAAAAATATAACACCGAAATTTAAATTGTATGCTATGTTTTAATATTTACATTGTCTGTATAGCAAAGTATTGAATAGTTAATGCACATTAAGTGTCTTCTCAATAAATAGCTTAACTTCTGGAATTGTGAGAATTTTCTTCCTGTAGCCTCAAGTATTCGGTAACCATACCGATATACCAACTTACTATAAGAATAACATCTGCGTCCGCGTTAGTGAAAGAGCCCGCTACCAGTCTACAAAAGTCCAGTGACGTTTTCTCCACCTTTTTATCTATGTTAAGGAAATATTAATTAAATAATTGTTTCTTCTACACTTCTATAACCATCCACATTTATGACCAGAACATTTTATCTTTTTCTTTTAATTTAAAACAAAAACAGGATGTATGTTGTCATTATCTTTATTCATTTCAACCCAAATATGCTTCGTACTTTTGTACCGTTATATCGGTTTAACCATCTGTTCTAAACCGGGCTAAATTCGTAGTCCAGAATCTAAACATTAAATAGTACCAGGAGTTAAACATGAATAAGATACGATTTGTCACTACGTTTTGCATGGGTGCATGCAAACATGTTTTATTGATGTTTTATACAAAAATACCATCAAAATTATCGACATTTCAGTGGATTTTCAACAATCATGTCATTCAAGCATACAAAAAAACAGCCATATCGGACGACCCTAGTTCTCAAGTGATGATCTTTTGTACGAGTGGCCATTGATTTATCTTTATATAGATTACATATAGACATTAAATGAAGGTGTCGTATAGAGTTTGTGAAAACTAACATCACCTACCCAGATAAGAGTCTAATAGATTAAAGTTCAATAATATCTTTCACAGTCTAGACGAACTTAAAAAACGTGAAAATACTAAATTGGGTGTTTCTCTGCCTAAAAATGAGAGTGGCAATTGCCAGAAATGAAATAGCGACCGCGCCATTCAACTTACTAACAGCGATCTACTTTGCGTTTATTCTCTCCTGGTACGAGTTCGTTATTTGGCAGAGCCCCAACCAAAAAAAGACTCTGCGCGTATTTTGCGTAACGGGTGGGCCAATACCTTATACGATCCACCCTTCGTTAATTAAATTAATTAAAATGTAACTTAATATTAAATAAAGGTAAATCATATAAAATTCTGTGCAAAGTAGGAGCGCGTGCTTCGCTACTTTTTATTTAAAACTAAAGCATAAACGTAATATTTTATGAAGCGGTTTTATAGCACATTGTTTAAACAAGAGTGTGAGTTACTTTATCTACTTTACCTAACTGAGATTTACTAGTATTATATACATTATATAGACTCTTTTTGTGATCTCATCTACTACACTAGTAATAAGTACAAAGTAAAAACGATTAAATGTAATTAGCGTTAGAGTTCAAATTATAGGCAGTTAACGCTTGCAAGGTACTAGGAGATCAGAAAAAAGCAGGATGTCTGTACTCATTACGCACGCGATCGCAAGACGTTATTTGTCGGTAAACGTTGGCTGTAGACTGACTTACTAATAGTAAATGTTCATTTAGCTAGTTTAAGAAAACTTTTGGACCCCACAAAATGAATACTCTGCAAATGCAGGAAAATAGACTGTAAATGTTAGCCGAAACAGTAAATATTACTATCAGTCCTTTTTTATCTTTTGACACAACGATTGCTTGTGATTATTTAAAGTCCCTTACTTTAAATAATCACAAGCAATCGTTGTGTCACTCTTACTCGTACTTGTATTAATTTGAGACCAGACTTTATTCAAAGAGTCCAGCCAAAACAAAATTATTTATAGCTAAAGTATTATTATATGTATAGATTACTATGTCTCTTATTTGAGAAGTTGGTACCTAAATAAGATATAGCACAGAAATGTCGGTATTTTAGGTTGTCGCTGTAAAGAAATGAAACACCGTAGTCTGAGTTAACTGTGATTTTTTAAATCTGCAGGTACTTGCATATTAAGTTGATACACATTTAAGTGTAGGTACCTACAACATCCTCATCACAGGTCCTCTCATTTCAAACTTTTCAAACGTTACTTCTATACTTCATGGGGAGTGCGAGAGTGACGCCATGTCGCCAGTTTAGTCGATACGATATGACGGTTCGTTTCAACAAAATGTTTGTACACTGTTTCTTTTTTATCAATAAACGAAAAAAAGCGATATAGAACTGATTATGGAGAGTTATATTTTATTGGAAACTGCTTTGCTCGCGGTTTCGCTCGCGTTTATTTAGAATTTGACAATCTATACGGGTGGCGCTCTGCTTGTGACAGTATAATTTAATCATGATTCGAAAAGACAAGAAGTGCCATTGGAAAACCCTATATACTCGCATTATAGGAACGTTATTCTATTTTTCCGCGGGAACTCGTACGCGTACGATGGACTTTCGAGCTGCTATATATATAGCAGCTTAAGTATATATATATGTATGTATATATATGGTATATTAAATAAGAGGATTGCATACAACATGCACCTACATAAACCCTAATTATTTGGCTTGTCTTTCATTGATTCATTTCTGTTTGCTGCTTTTATACCCTTGTGGGGCAGTAATTGATTAATTGATAAATTATAATTGAAGGATAAAGATGAGTAGCGCATTAAGTGATTGTGCGTTAAAGAAATGTGTATAAATAAAATAAAAATAGTTCCTTAACCAGTTGTAAACACCTGAGCCAAAACACCATTTCACGTAGAAACAAGTTCGTGGTACCAGGGGTACAATAATGGATTACTTCAAAACTTTAAAAACAAAATTACAATAGTAAAGAATCGAAATATGAACGTTAGGTATAGATATCTACTAAAACTATTCCGCTATTCCAGTAGTTATGGGTCTGATCCTATCGAACACCTGGTACCCGCAATAAGCTTCACTCGTTTACCGCCGCCCCACGTGTTCTTCACCTCAACGCGCTTGCGTCACCTTCAAAGTCGCTGCGAATACGATAAAAGATATTAGGAGCCCATGAATGTAACAAGTTTGATTCAAGGGTTTTCAGTAGCCAACACGTGTTACCCACCGTTTTAGCGTACTACATTACTCGTCTCTCCGTCCATGAGCTTAGTGTCGTAAATCGGATCCATGTGTTTTCATATTGATCTATAACGCGCAAACTCAGTGTGAGTTACCTATGATGAAATTGTATTTTGTGTTAGTTTGTCTGATTTCTGACGAATTATGACAGAAATGTATGATTTGTCAACATGTCAAAACTGCGTCATGAAATACTGAATAACTTCCAGTAAATATTCTTTTGAAACACCTCTTAATTACAGCCATATTTGTGATGTTTACAACAAGCGGCAGGGCAAAATGGCGCTTTTTAGGATAATGTCCCAGTTCTTTTCAAAATATCGTACAAAATATGACAGAATGCCTATGAGAGTTAACATAAAAATGGGTCGTGATTAAACACTGAATGGTTTTCGATAGTTCTTATTAAGTGTTAGTATTCTCTTCTTCCATAATTCTGAATGATACAGAAAGCCGGGGAAACAGTGACTTTAAGTTTAAGTTTTTTTGCAATTTGTGACTTTTCGAGTACTCCAACGATGGTTAGTCACATAGAAGTTTTTGATCATTATCAGTATTAGAAACAGGATCGATTGGCATCAAAAAATGTTTTTGTGTAAAATGGATATTTTCTTGCTAACTGTAATATGTTTTTTGAACTGTGAATGGGGATCGAAATTCCATAAAATAATATGGATAGTAAGATAAGATAATAAGACCATTTTCGCGTAGCTGCAACGGATAAGTTACTTCCCCTTACTGCCCCGCTGAAAGTTTCCACCCTGTATATCTTATGAAAACGAGCAATTCCTGTAGTCACGTTCTCTCAAACGGCTCTAACGACATCCATGAAATTTGAAATAATGGGGCAGTAGGAGGTGAAAAATCGATCTAGCTAGATGTTATCTCTGGTTTGTTTTTGTTATTTAATATTATTTTGTCCTAAGCAGCGCTCGGTCACCCAGATATTTAACCTAAACTTTATTATTACTTCTAACTACAACTTTGATTTGTTAAAACTTTAAGGTGGCCTGACTAAGCGTTTACCTACGCAGGACTTATGCAAAAAATGTAAGTGATCAGGCGGAAAAGACCGAGAAAGTACCTCACCGCCGCGATCGCGATCTCGGTTCAATGACCCGGCGTCATGAAACCGCGATCGCTCGGTCCTCCGCGCCAGTCGTTACCCTGCTCCGAAAGCGAATGCACGCGCTAATTCATCTACATATTAGTTACGTCTCGCAAACTAACTTTCCTAAAGTCTCAATTAACCATTCTAACTTGTTACTGTATTTTCTAGCGCTTGTTCTTCTAATCTTACTTCAATCTATAATTAACTAACCTATTATTAGCTTCTATTTTTAACTTTCCAAACTCCTGTCATTTCTCCACACACCCTCCAATGATTTTTTTGAGGAATCGATAACGAAATCAATTTATCAGAAAGCAAGGTATTAGAATTAATATTAAAACCAACCACCGTCATAAAAATAACATTGAATCTGAAAAATGTTTACAACCTATCGTAGAGACACCTGGCTTGTAATACATTTAAAAAAAATACCACTGGATTGCTGGCTTACTTTGTTTATATGATCGGCGGTCGGTGAATGAAATAAATAACTGAATCCATACTAATATTAAGTCTTTACCTATGAAATTGCCGTTCTGCAGTACTGGCCATTTCAAATCAAAATATTTTTTGTTTGGCTGAGAATTCTAATTTCAAATTAATTTTATTTTAAAAACATGGTTTTTTTTTTTCCAAAAGTAGTCATTTGTTTATTGATTAGAATGATTAGTGTTACATTTTCATCGCATTTAAATCTTTTTCGTCATCATGGATACGTTAAAAATTCGAGTAATTATGGAATATTTTTTGACGACCGATTGACGACCGATGTGGCGCGGTGGGCGAAGGTCCGCCTGCGACGCAAGAGGTTGCGGGTTCGATTCCCGCCTTGGGACAAATGTTTGTACGATCTACAAATATTTGTTCCGGGTGTTCTGGGTATTTACTATGTATAATAAAAATATCTATCTATGTAATGTATTGTATTAAGTATATCAGTCATCTAGTACCCATAACACAAGCTCTGCTTAGCTTGGGGCTAGATGATGCTGTGTGGATTGTCCAGCAATATTTATTTATTTATTTATTTATTTAATATGAGTACCGTCGTGGCAGCAACGCGGCACAAGCGGCACGCAACATCAACGACGTTTACGGAGCTAACACTACAAACCAACGCACTACTTGTTATTGGTTTGCTCGCTTCCGTTCTGGAAATTTCGACCTGAAAAATGAACCTCGCGGTCGTCCGAAGACTTTGGTCGACAATGACGAATTAAAGGCGATTGTGGAAGCTGATGATACACAATCTACGGCTGAATTAGCAGCAGCTTTCGACGTTAGCGTCAAAACAATATTGGTCCATTTGCGTCAAATTGGCAAGGTAAAAAAGCTTGACAAATGGGTGCCCCACGAACTCAATGATCGCCAGCGCGAAGTACGCGTCGAGACGTACACTGCTCAACAGACACACAAATGAAGGAATTTTGAACCGCATTGTTACCTGCGATGAAAAATGGATTCTGTTTGATAACCGCAAGCGCTCAGCAAGTTGGTTGGATCCTGGTTCAGCACCTAAACAATGCCCTAAACGAAAACTTACCCCAAGAAAAGAGATGGTCACTGTTTGGTGGTCTAGCGCCGGTGTGATTCAACACAGCTTCTTACCAAACGGGGTGAGCATTACTGCAGATGTGTACTGTGAAGAATTGAACACAATGATGGAGAAGCTGGCACATCTCCAACCAGCATTGGTCAATCGCTCGTCTCCGCTGCTCCTGCACGACAACGCGCGACCTCATACTGCACAGCAGACGGTCTCCAAGTTGCAAGAACTGGGGTTGGAAGCTCTCCGTCATCCGCCCTACTCACCAGACCTTGCGCCTACAGACTACTACTTTTTCCAGAATTTGGATAACTTCTTGGCGGGAAAAAAATTCAATACCCGAGAGGCAGTACAAAATGCCTTTGAAGAATTTGTTGCCTCCCGTCCAGCTGATTTCTTTAAGAAGGGCATCAATAAACTGCCACTGCGTTGGCAAAGATGCATTGATTGCATGGGTGATTACTTCGATTAATACAAATAAAAAATACATGAAAAAAAATCATTTAAATTTTTTCATACAAAACGGCAATTTCATAGGTAAAGACCTATTATTAAAAATGCGAAAGGAATTCTGTTTGTTTATCTTTTCACGAATAAACGGCTCATCGGATGGCTATGAAATTTTGCTAGGAGATAGATTATATCCGGGGCAAGGACATTATATATTTTTGTATACCCAACTATGTAGATACAATGGAATAATAATAATAATAAAACAACCCCAAGGTTCAGTCAGTCACATATCAGATGTAGCTTGCACAACACCAATTGTTTTACGTTTCTGGAGATGACTGGCATATGTCGTCAGCAATGGATGAATTTCTCCATAAATTGTTTGGAAAATAGGACAAATAATACACATAAAAATTATTAAATTTTCCCCTAGGCAAAAAAGCGCAACACATTTTGAATTTGTTTGTTTTACCATCTTACAAAGATACAGAACATATTTGTTACATATTAACTGCTCAGTACCAGTTCCAATCTTGCTCCACACGTATACTAGGAAAGCATGGTATAAGAGGAGGTTGCAACTTACGGTTAACTGTTCAGAAATACTCTCGCGCCAAACATAATTATGTAGCTTCATGTTATTTTTTATTTTATTTTATAGTTATTTAATACGGCATAGCACTAATTACATTAATTAACATAGAAACAAAACAAAAACTATACAATGCAGACAATACAATCAAAAACAACTATTCTCTACTTACTAACATGGAACAGTGGACACCCTTGCATACTGTCTCTCACAGAACATCAGACATACGCGCTTAATTTTACTCCATTCGTCCGCAAACACATCACATTCCGGGTTGGCCGTCAGGAGAGTATTGTTTTTGTTTTGTTTTTTTTTTAAAAAAAAAAACGTTGCCCCACACTAGGAATTTCTCCTGTATCGTGGGTGCGTTTACAAACATTTAAACTCACATACACAAACAGCCAGACCCGGAACAACTACCTGTAGGCCATACAAATATTTGTTCCGTGTGGGGATCGAACCCACAACACGCGGCGCAGCAGCCGATGGCTTAACCAACGTGCCAACCGTGTCGTCTAATATTTTTATTGAGCATCCTCAAGGTACGACACACTGGCGATTCAGCTCTGGCGACCGTTCTGCAAGGCAGTTGCCCGAACAGATTGTGTCGGCGGCTTTGGCGGTGACAGATGTATTTGTCCGGTACGAATAATCGACAGAAGAGGTCATGGAGCTCAGGGCAGTCGATGCGACCGTTAAGGGTCTTACAAGCGACCGTGAGCTGGTCAAGACCTCTTCTTACCTCCAACGAGTTGAAACCCAAAGTTCCTAGGATATAGTTGGTGGGGTACATGTAAGGGTAGAAATTGTAGGTTCTTTTAAAAAGATACCGAAGAAAAGTTTCTCGAGCATTAGTGTTTGAGCCGTAGTATAAGGATGCCAGACACAACTACTAGACTCCAGCTTACTGCGAACTAGGGTGGTGTAGAGTAGTTCCCAAAGTCCAGAGTTAATGCATTCTGTAACTCTGTTTGTGATAGAAATTTAGTTATCGGAGAGATTTTTCTACACAGTTTTATAAACCTTATAACGGTTGCTACACTACGGATAACTAGAAAACCGGTTAAAATCTATAATTGTATAACAACGACTATTATTATTGAAACTAGCGCTTAATACAAGAGATCGAGTTTCAGGCAACTCGTCTGACCAAGCTCTTTCTGGGTCCATTTGAGTATGCCGAAATAGTACATCAAAACCGGCATGACCCAACCGTTGAAGGCGCGCACCTTATTGCCACCTGATAAAAGACTATTTAACACTTTATTCAGGCGGCCAAAGAAGCGCTCCTTCAAAGATTGTTTCATGTCAGCAGCATTGATGCCTAACGCTTCCGATATACCCAAATATTTGTAGGTTTCGGTTGAGGAGAGGGATCTAAGGTATATGGAATCCGAGAGTTGGGTTCCCGCGGATTCCACAATCCCCCTCGCTTAACATGAATGACTGCACATTTGTCCACACCAAAAGCCATCCTGCTGGCGCTACTGAAGGTTTCTGTTACCTTCAGTAGCTCCATCAGTTGTAAATTGTTGGGGCCAAAGAGTTTCAGATCATCCATGTAAAGAAGGTGAGATATGACCTGAGTACCTCTTCTCAACCGATAACCTAGACCTGAACCCTCCAGCAGCATGTTTAGGGGGTTCAGGGCTAAACAAAACCACAAAGGACTGAGACTATCACCCTGAAATATGCCTCGCTCGATCCTTATCGGCTCGCTGTTTTCCCGGAATTGTCGACATCCTGGATAGTGAAGGATCGTCCTCCATTGCCTCATACATGACGTCAGGAAGGTGCGCAGAGTTGCATCTATTTTATACAACTCCAGCACCCTCATGAGCCACGTATGTGGCACCGAGTCATAGGCCTTCTTATAATCTATCCAACATGTCGACAGATCCTTTCGGGAACGACGAACCTGTTGGCTAATGGTCATATCTATGAGGAGCAGCTCCTTAGTACCACGGGACCCTTTCTTACATCCATTCTGAGAGACAGACATGCTCGAACTGGTCTCTATATGGTTGTTAATTTTAGATCTCAAAATGGATGTAAGAACTTTATAGACCGTCGGTAGACAAGTGATTGGTCTATAATTTTTGGGTTCCGCAGTACTACCTGATTTATGGAGCAGGTGGGTTATTCCTGTTGTTAGAAACTGGGGCAGCGATCCTGACTCTAAGGCAGATTGGAACTGAGTTGCCAAACGAGCGTGCAAGCTTTTGAGCCATTTAATCCAGAAGTTGTGCAGCCCGTCCGGTCCTGGAGATTTCCAGTTAGGTAGCGGACGAACTGCACAAGCTACATCCTGGGGACTGATGTTGATAGTCCCCATTACTGGTAATGGTTCACATGCTCGTTCGACCTCCCTAGTCCAATCGCCCTCAGTGTGACTGACAGGTACCGACCAGATGCTGCGCCAAAACGAATACATGGCCTCATCATCTGGCAGGCACGTATCAATCACACCTTGGTCCGGTCGCTCCCAAGCTCTATACACCCACCTTTTATCGCTCCGGAATGTGCGATTCTGAGTGTATCGCTCCACTAGCCGCTTGTACCGACTAATACGGTTTGCCCATGCACAGATCTTCTGTTTCAGGAAGTCGATACGCTCCGTGACGCGGGTTAAATAGTCTCGAGAACTAATATCAGTACCCGAGAACGCCCGCCTCATAAAGCGCATCACTCTAGGGCGAGTATTACCCTCCCTGAAACAGATAAGTTTGCCGATGAGTACTCTAGCCTCACCGATACGTCGCTCAATCCTGCACTGCCAAGCTGGTACGGCTGGTTGTGTAGCTTACTTACTGTTGGGAAATTTTACATTTGCTACACGACACGCCGCTGTAGCTGCACAGTTCAAGATTGAGTGGGTATCTGCGAGGTCTTTGCTGTTGTCAAAACTATTTGACAGCAGTGAATCTAGAGCACACATCAGCGCCTTGTTTTTCTTGTGCATGGGCAGACGAGGTAAACGTTGTCTAAGCTCAGGCGGTGTGGAGCGGTACTCTTGGAATGCATCCTCCAAAGCGCTCCTCAAGCGTACATTACATTGGGAACTCACGAATATAGCTGCGTCATCATCCCCTTCACCAACGTAGTCAGGTTGCGGTGATACAATAGGTAAACTGGGTAGTTGTACCGCGACCAGTGGCGAAGCAGGCATAACGCGGTTACTTCGTGAGTTCAGTCGTAGTCTATCAAGCACGGTGTCATCCAACATATGGTTACGTTGAATGACTCGTACCTGATCCGATAGTCGTTGTTCCGATACGTTGACAGCTGGTTCAAGTATGTACTTGAAACAGAGAGAGCATCGGACCACGGTACGCAGTCAGGTTAGTTCCCCCCTCTGTAGCCCCATAGTATGAGCGCATGACATTTTTGTTGATGGATTGTGTCCATCGCATGCGCTGCACACTTCCAGCGGAAGCGGGGACCCTAGCAGAGGCTGGTGTGCCTCGGAGTCCCAAGCTGGCCGGTGGTCGGCCTCTTCCACACCGACGTACTGGTGGTGGCGACGTCGGCGGCGAGTAGTATTCGTCGCTCGAGCTCGACGCAACTGCATGGCCGGTGTCACTGGACTCACGTCTGGAGCAGGTCCCGGCAGCTGGGAGGCGGAGCTGAGCGACGAACCCGAAGATGTTATTGGTGCATTGAGTACACGGGCTCGGCTTCTTGTCAGCGTTTCTTCTTTCAGACTTTTGTGATTGATGTGATTAATAGCGTTAATAATAGTTAGTAAATACTTATTTTAAAGTGCTTAAAAACCTTTTGATGCTATGGTAATGTCAAAGCTCCAGAAAACTGATCATCATCGCCAAAACTGGCGGTTTTATTCTGACGTCACAGTTAGGTCTAGTTCATAAACTCATAATGATAATTTTCGACACTATCAGACAAGGAGAGGAACGCCACTGCAATGCGACACTCCTACATAGTAGACATCACATGCATACCCACCACATATATTTTATATTGTTCTAAAAACTTTTTCTTTTGTTATTGTATACCATTAACTTAATACCCAAAAACACGGTATACAGTTATTTTATACCTTTAAGTACCTGTAGTATTCATCTAAACTAGTCTAAACAAAAAAATATAAAATACGAATAATATTGCGTTTAACTCAAATTGGGATGATTGTAGATTATAACGGTCGCACGTTCCCTTGTTAAAATGATTTCAATTAGTCTGTTAGCATTGTCGTAGTAGTAATAATGTAACTGTTACACCATTAAATGTTAATTGTTTACTTAAACTGTTGCGAACAAAGGAAAAGATCATCGAGCACCTACACCATTATTGCGAGAGAGACATCTAGCACAGTATTTAACAAATAAGCAAAAGCTCTTCTTCCAAAAAAAAACAAATGAATGTAACTTTATTGTAGCAAAATATTTCATCACACATATCACGGAACCATCGATGTGTGAAACCGACTTGCAATTTGCTGGTTTTCATTTACACTTTTGTGAGTTGATTGACCGAGCTTAGCAGACCACCTCGGCTGAGCTCGCCCAACCAACTGGCGCCCCAACTGTGTCCGCAGTCGAACGTAGATTCATACATACGTGAAGCTATGCAACACACCACAAGAGGAGGTAGTGGGGGATGGATGCACACGCCATTTCTGTACAGCAGCTACACACCATACAATCTCTAAAACGCATTTCATGAAAGAGTTTTGTGGTGTTCGACACACTATAATAAAGAAGCAAACGAATGTTTTCTCTATTTGTAAAATGCTTAATTCAAATATAATTAGACAACGAGTTTCCAGTTTGCGAACGTTATTCAATATCTCGTGTTTTCGTGGAAAGTTTTTAAAATCGACTTAATGTAGGTACTGCGAACAGGTCAGGTTCTGAAAGTTGTCCAATCACTGATAAAATACCTAATACAATCAAAATAAGTTAGTTTTAAACCTCCGCGGTGCTCGGCTACTTTTTTATTTACAGTAAAATGATCTGGAGCCAATGCTCACGTAGTGCGCCCTCTAGGTGCTTTATTGGTAATTACTTAAAAACTCACCACAAAAGAGACTTTAATACTTTATTCAATTGTACTAGATCATGACTGATATGGTAACAGCGTTATCGCGCGTTCATAGTCGCTTTCTTGGGTAACAATCAATTCATTAATTATCTCTACGTCTGCCTAGCCCTTTTCCAACTATTAACTACTAATATATTAATTTACTAATATTTTATTTGGTATTTTACATGCAGCGCAAACCAGTGGATTTCATGCCCAGTACAAAGCACCCTGTTCCACCTGTTTCACCAAACTTCAGTATTTCTGTCTTCTGTATTCTTTATTGAAACATAACTGGCAAAAGTAAGGCGTGGTGTGATTTCAGTTTTTATGGAACCGTATCTAAAAGTGCCATAAATAATCATTCCAGTCTGAGACAATTACTAAAGGAAACACCAAATAGTAATAACATGTTGTCCACAACACCGTAATTATGTGCCCTATGGATTTATTTCCAGTGTGCGTTCATTCATAACCACAGAGCTAAATAGTTTCCACATAGTAAAAATAAATGAAACAACCACGGTCCCAATGGTGTGCTCATATCAACAATCCTTTTAATATTCATCCCAGTTAGCGAAGCGACTGCGTTTCGTAACGTTTTAAGTTTGAGATAATAACATAAGGTATTACGTATAGCAGTACGCCTGCGTCTATGGACTCGCGTGTGGAGCACCAAAAGCGAGTCACGTAGACTAGACGTAGAAGACGCGTAGACGTAGACTTTAATCGCAACATGACTTTGCTAACTGAGACTGACGTTTATGAGCAAAAAGTTTATACGAATGGCAATGTAGGTGGGAAAGTTCCATCACGGGCACCTTAACAAGTTCTTTCCATCCAATATTGAGTGGATCCTCGCCAAAAGCGATAAAATTAAGTTTTATATATTTAACATTCATTGTTTTTGTTTTGTCGGTTAAAAAGACGGCGTGTGGCACTGGTCAGTTAATTAACCAACTAATATAATAATTAAACGATTTCGTCATTTTACTTTAATAATTTTTTCACAGTTATTTTTTATTGTAATATAATTATAAGCTATGCGCACATTTGGAAAGAAAATAAAGCAGTGAGTAATGGCATGCCAATATGATGACTACAGATTATAGAAACTACAACATTACAAATTACAGCAAATTTAAAGACTAGACGAATGCTCTGACTTAAGAATTGAATACTTATAGGTGTGACATTATATCGAAACCGTACTGAGTAAGTACCTACAAAATAAATTGTGTGTATCAGCTCCGACGCACGACTGGAGATTATTCTTAAGTACGATTGTCAAAATAGACGCAAAAAAAGCTTATTTAACTCAAATTAACTGAAAAAAGATTGATACCGAATCAAAGGGTAAATTAACAAATTAATACCGAAGTGAACAAAACGCGATTGATAGCGTCTGGCTTGACCCATGCATTTTAACGGAACTTTCAATTCAATTTAGTTCTATGGTTTTGTAGCAAAGTAACTTTGTTAATAAGTATAAAAATACAGCAGACAGGGATATACAGACGTCCATCATCACCCGTAATCTTGCTATAGCAAGCTACAATGAAAAGAAAAAGGAGAAATTAGATTTAGAAATTAGATTTAGAAATTAGACTTTTAAAATTTGAATTAGCACAAAAAGAAAATAATGTTACTGTAAATGATGTTTAGAGTTAGTGTTTCATTTTTAAGTTTTAATTTGAGTTCAGTCATTCAGTGCCATAATAAGTTAGAATATAAATTAAGAAAAACTATAATTTATATAAATAAAGTTTTATTTAAAAAAATGTGTCTTTCAATAACTAATAGTAAAGTTAAGCACTTAAAATAACAATATTTCCCTATTGCTAAGCCAGTGTCCTTCATCAACGACCATTTCTTCATACACTTTGTTTTGTATGTAGCAGATAAGTGGTGTTTCTTGTTTTTCTTTCTTGATGCAAACTTAAAATTACTCCTGTGATGATAAACTGAAATGAAATAAAAAATAATCATTGGTATAGAACAGTATTTTAACGCAGTCAAGATTTCTTGACATCTCAGCTTAGCACTATGTATACAGATTGTTATTACTCACTTATTAAAGAAAATTGAAATCAGTGTTGCTCTTTCTGTGAAACCTGGTTCTTCAGCAGTATTTAGACACCTCACGCTCAGCACTCACATTTGCAACCACTAGACCAATGAGGTAGTCTTATAATAAATATAAAGATTATTAAGCATAAATGCTCTTATCTCACCCAGGGTACACAATAACAATAAAAATGGAAAGTGTTATATTCCTCCACACTGTTGGAACATACCGTTCAATACAGTTTCTAGTTCGAATGTGGGTTTCAATAAAAAGCTGTTCCCCTCTACTTTGAGGGTTTAATAAAGGTGTTAAAAGGTATTGTTTTAGAGGATATGCACTGTCTGCAAGCAGCCATTTGTTTCCATACAACCCGCTTTCACATTGAGCTGAAAAAATGTAGTTAGGTACAGATACTGAATTAAATTATAAGACCACAAAACATACTTCATAATGCTGTTATATAATATTACTGTTACCTCTTAGTTCTGAGTTATTGAATATAGCGGCATCATGAGAGTGATTGAATTCTGATGTGTGTACTATCAAGTGCTCCAAGAACCCTTGGGAAGCGCGCAAATTTCATAAAAATCTTGTTAGGTGTCAGGGTGCATATATATGTATATGTATTTCTTGTATAACCGTGTTATTAAGCACAGCTTACAACAAAGTCAACTACTGATAATAGCATTGTCTCTAATGCGTAAAATCTTAAAGTCAATAAGAGTTGGTGAAGAGGATGTATACCATGGTTCCTAAAACAAAGATTAAATTAATGTTTTAGAACGCGTAATGAATTATCGTTGTTTTATGTGATTATTATATTAAGGTTAGTTTGAGAAATACATACCTGGCTCCTTACACTCTTTAATGCAGATAAATTTCGACGAGTAAGCTTTGAACAGATGGCTTATCTAGCCGAAATGTAACTTTGAATTCATTAGTATCCAAGATAAGTACTAAAATAATCGACTCTCGTTTTATAATTCCGTCGATTGGAAACACTTTCTTCATCTGATTCGGAGTTACTCTAGTCTGATAACCTTTCTAAATTACTTATTCACTATCTGAACGCGACATTTTACAAGTATTTAAAACAAATAACGCAGAATAAGTAAAACTAATGTACACAACCGACCGAAATCGGGCGGTAAACGAATGGCTAACGACTCGTAACTTTGACAGCTCGTTGACGTTTCTTTTCTTTTATAGGAACACCATCGCCAGACATCTGCATACATTTGCCTTGCCGTAGGTAGCGATCTATTGGTAACTTAACTTACGAGACGTTTTTTATAGGAATGGTTTTGACATACGCCTCGTAGAAAATACTACTATCCGTATGCAAAACGACTCGTTTCTTGTTTATAGGAACGGGCCAATAGTCGCTTTGCAGCATACTCTATACCAGTGCAGCCAGATCGTGCGTAGAGCGTACCCCCACTATAAGATGTTTTGCCATCAGTAAGAGTGAGAGAAAGCATTATAAAGTATAGGCAAAGTAAGGGGTGTACCCTTACTTTGCCTATACTTTATAATGCTAACTACCCACGATCTAGCTGCACTGCTCACACCAAATTAGAAAGTTGCGCACGATAGGTTGCGCACCAAAAACGTAACGTGGTCATTCGTTCAGTAGATTTTACTCCTCACATTTTTCTCATACCGGGCGCCTTATATCAAAAAACCGATTCTTAAGGAGCACCAGTTGCAGCTTAACATATTTTTTTTAAAATAAATCTTATAAAATGTACTAGGGCCGCAGATTTCACAACAGGTAACCAAACGGGGCTGATTCCGTAGAGTAAACATGTCTAGCAATCGACCAAACATTGTATTTATAAAAGCAACTCACATCTCAGTCACTCTTATTGAATTTTAACCCGTATACTCGTAGAATGAATACGTATGTCCGGTCGACTGCGGGCAACACCGACAAGTTCAGTGTGGCTGTCGGACTGCACCAAGGGTCGGCATTAAGCCCTTACCTCTTCCTGTTGATAATGGACGCTCTGACGTCGGACATACAGGAAGAGGCACCCTGGTGCATGCTATTTGCCGACGACATTGTTCTTGTCGGTGAAGATGGACCTGAGATCCAGAGCAGACTGGAGAAATGGCAACAGAGGCTGGAGAGTGTAGTCTTGAAAATCAGCAGAACCAAAACTGAATATATATGTTCTGCGATTTCGGCGGTCTCTCCAGTCCTGAAGCAATGTCGCTTAACAGCGTGCTTCTCCCGATCTGTTCCGACTTTCGGTATCTCGGTTCACTCGTGCAAAGTGATGGAGAAATAGATCAGGCTGTCAAGCACCGAATTAACATAGGGTGGATGAAATGGCGGCAGGTATGCGTGAAACAAGCAAATATGGGCCATATTTGCTAATTTCACACAAGTTTTGAAGAGTAGGTTTTGCTTTTATTATATTTTTTTTATAAATAATTTAAAAATTAAATTAATTAATTTTGTATTCATAATTTTATTGTTTCGATACCTGTAGATTACTTTAGATTATTTTTCAAATCGTATATTCCATTCAAAAGATATTAGGAATACATATTACACGGTAATCGACGCGACGCGACATCGACAACGGGAGCAGGTCGCTACCTTAAATTTGCGGGGAGAACAGTTAACATAGACAATAGATGGATCGTTCCATATTCCCCAATATTGTGTCGATCTTTCAACGCTCACATAAATGTTGAATACTGTCTATAGATACTACGGCGCACACATACAAGCCGCGCGCAGTGCGTTTGTATGAAGATAACTTACTTCCCGCTCTTTATACTATGATACAGCACTACCCACCAGAATGTTTAAATTCCCTCGATCGGACCTAAAGGTTAGAACTCAGGAAGCCTACAGATTGTTCTGTAATGATACCGAAAAGAATCTACGTATAAATCGGCGACAATTCTGGCAACATGTTTCTAGCCTCAGATCAAAGGGTGGTTTTGAACCTATTTTTATACACAATGGGGAGACAAGTTCTGGTGTTAAAGCGGCCGAGGCATTTGCCCGCTACTTTACTAGCGTGTTTCTGTCTGACACACCCAAGTTGGACCCGTCGCGTCTAACAACTTTGACAAGATCACATACATTATCCCGCCACAGAACCTGTTGCAGGTACCTATCGGATGGGTGGACGTATATACATCTATACATCTTCGCGACGTCAGCTGACAAGACAAACTTATGTTGTCGAAACCGAAGAAGTATAGATATAAGATCGTCCTGCACTGTGGGACCCACCATCTGCACATCATTAAAGGACACTCCTGACGACGTAGCACAACTTGCATTAAAGACTACCCGGAGTTTGGTAGTAGTGCTACATTCACGAAGTACCCCGTGGTGTAGTATGTAGTATCCATTGGGCCTGTCACTATCCTTAGTTTCGGTCATAAGTCCTAACGTCTCATATTCAGACATGAAGTCGCGATATAACATACCGAACTCAGGCTTAGACTTCAGTCTGCGTTCTAGAGAAAATAGGCACTTAGAAGCCCTTTGAAAAGATTCTCCTAAAATAGCTGGGTTTTGTTTACAAGGGATACGAACACAAAAATGACCATCCTCTAATCGGGTCGTATTCTTAACAAAATGTTCCTCGCATAACTTCTCCTCAGGTAAATAATGTAAGGATTTTGAGGTAATCTCTTCCAGATTCCAAAATTTTGCTAAGTCCGTGTGAATTTTATTTAAATCACGGTTATTAGTGGAATCGATTTCAGTAAAATTACATAAAATATCGTTCGATATTACCTTAGCATTATTGAAGGTAACAGGGCCTGAAACAATCCAGCCTAACAATGTTTCACACAATACTGGTTTACCTACGCCTAGTCTAAGTCTCTGTGAACCAACCAAATCCCAGAAGAGATCAGCACCTATTAGGACATCTACTTCTGAAGGCTTATAAAAAGTGGGGTCAGCTAAACAGATATTATCTGGAATATTTAAATCTAAAATGTCGACTTCACGACAGGGCACAACAGTCGTTAATGATGGCAAAACGAAACAATAAAACTTGGCAGTATAATTATTATTTAATGACGTCATTTTAACATGACACGTTTTACCTACGCGAGAACTTACGTTATTTATGCCATAGACTGAACCATTTATTTGACTAGTATTTAAGTTAAGCCGTCTACATAATCGTTCCGTAATAAAACACGATGTGCTACCGCTATCAAGCAGGGCTCGCACAATATACTCACGATCATCCTGATCACATAACTTGATAAGAGCGGTGGACAATAACACGCCGCGTTGTTTACGCTCACCACAAGACGAACTCAGATCCGCAGACAACGTAAAATTATTTGCACTCGCATCAGTGCTAGCCACGGCGGCGGCGTCTGTGCGTGATGACGTTGGTATGTTAGGAGACGAGCTAGTTTGTAAGTTGTTGTCATTACTCATAGAATTCGTAGTACCTTTATTTTCTGACGAATGTATCAATACCTTTCCCGGCCTTTTGCATCGGTTAGCAAAGTGACCTGCACGAAAGCAATTATAGCACACTTTATAATTAGGTATCAATTTAACTCGAGCGTCTACTCTTAGTGACTGAAATTGTGAACAACTACTAAGAACATGATTACCGTTACAGTGCGGACATAACTTGTTTAATTCAGTAGCAGAATTATCAGTACCTCGTGATGCAACCATTGACTTCACCTTGTTAGAATTAGAACTAGGCCTAGCGGGAGTGGAATTATTGCTATTACGTGTAATTTCCAATGTTTCTAACAATTCAGCGCGAGAGCGAATGAATTGAATGAACGCATTAAATGTTATCGTGCTATCTTTATCGATATGAACTTTATGCTGCTCTCATTCACGATACGTTACCTGATCTAGTTTCCTAGCCACGATGTAAATTAATAAAGTGTCCCAATACTTGATAGGTTCACCTAATGATTCTAACGCACGGAGATTTTTATTTAGTTGGTCGATCAAACCTTTTAACGCAACACAGGACTCCTTTCCAATACTATTTAAGTTAAACAAGGATGACACATGATTTTGAACTAGCAATCGTTTATTATCGAAACGATCACAAACAAGCTTCCAAGCTATATCGTAATTACTTGCAGACAACTCAAATGCTTGAATTACAACAGCAGCAGATCCCTCCATAGAGGCTCGCAGATAATGGAATTTGTTTATTTGATCGATTTCATCATTACTGTGAATGAGGCTGGTAAAAGTGTCACGAAACTCCAACCAATTACTATAACTCCCATTAAACTTAGGTAGCTGTATGGTGGGCAACTTAACAGGTTTACGTTGACTGATACGAGTACACTTGTCGCTAGTCATTGACTCATTATCATTATTGTACTTACATAACAACTCCTGCGACCTAGACAGTGCTTTGTAGTATAGTGACTCAAATTCAGCACGCTCCGAAAATTGACCTTTGACATCATCTACCAGACATTCTAATCGCAACTGTACCTCATCGTACTGCTCGTACAAAGCCTCGATCCTTCCCATTCGTAACTGCAATTCCTTGATCTCACAACTGGTAAACTCCTTGTCACTGCATGTATCAAGGAAATTAATGAATGCAGTTAAGCGTCCCTTGTAGCTTCCTCGCTTCTTAACTAGTTGTCTTTCTTCGGACATACTGGGAATCGAGTGTTATCAACCTGGAATTTTATATAATTACAACTTAGGTGTGACTTATACAAATTGATAACTGAATTAAAGTACGATAGTTACTATGGATAACAATTTAACTAGCAATGTAAATAATGTAAATAGTCACTACTTATGATGTACGCTACTCTGTAAATAATGTAAATACAATTTCTATTTAATACAAAGAAATTCATCAAACCTTAATACTTAATGACGTAACGTCGAAATTTAAAGGCAATACACTAAATAACTTATTAAAATGACTAGTACGGTTTAATTTAACTAAACAAAGACAAAATAAGTCTTGTAATCTAATTCAAAACCAACAATATTAACAACACCTAGGTACCTATGCACTAATTACTATTTAAAACTATGAATATTTCACTGAAATGCAATTATACAATTATAAATGTAGCAAAATATCTACTGTACCTAACTTTAATAATACAAGTACATATAATCGTATTAGCAAATAATTATCAACAAAGAAAATTATAAGGAACTATTCACATGGCAAATAGGTAAAGGTACGTTACACATATATTCAGGTAAAACACTAACCTTATTAATTAGAATCCTTAAATACTACCTGAACGAGTGTTGGGTGATGATATTTAACGTTAAATATACTAAACACCGTAAATGACCTTAATTTCCTTTGTCCAAAATCACGTTGCCGGCTTATAACCTCCACGGCAAACTCCACGATAATAATCATATATTTGTCCACTGATTTTTAGCAAATCCACTGATTTATTACCAATCCGGCTCGTAATGGACCAAAATGTGCGGGAATTTTAGGGACTCTTCAAGGAAACTCCAAAAATGCTAACTTCTAGTCAATAGTGTATTGTCTCGAATACGAACAAAGATGAAGTGGGCGAACGTGACATGCAAATAACATACAGAGATCCTGTTAAGTACTTAAAAGCTAATTACATGCACTGTTGATGTGCTCATTAAAATCGAGCAGGCGTTGGGCTCGAACAAAACATAAATAAATAAAACTAATAATCCCCCTAAGAATGTAAGAAATAAAATTTAAGAAAATCAATAAGTTTTAATTATTATTCCTGATAATAAACAAGTTAATAAAGTTTGAATTAAAATTATTAATCCTATTGATAAGGGATTATTTAAAAATAGTATATATAAAATTATATAAAGAAAAAAAAAAAATTTAAGATTTCAAATCAAAGAATAGTTTAATAAAAATAACAATTTTGGAGATTATTGATAAAGAAATTCTTTTTCTTTGAAGTTTTTAAAGTATATAACTAAACTTTGATTTACAAGACCAATATTTTTAAAATAAACTATAAAACAAATGATAATTTTAAATATATGAATTATTTTTATTTTAATATTTATTGTGGGAAATTTAATTTTTATTTCTAAACATAAGCATTTATTAATTGTTTTACTTAGATTAGAGTTTATTGTTTTAAGATTTTTTTATTTGTTATTAATTTATTTAAGATTTATTGATTATGATATATATATATATTCATATTATTTTTAGTTTTTTCAGTTTGTGAAGGTGCTTTAGGGCTATCTATTTTAGTTTCTATAATTCGTACTCATGGAAATGACTATTTCCAAAGATTTAGTTTATTATAAATTAAATATAATGATAAAATTTTTAATTATAATAATTTTTGTAATTCCTTTTTGTTTTATAAAAAATATGTTTTGAATGGTTCAAATAATATTATTTTTATTAATATTTTTATTTATAAATTTAAGTATAAGATTAAATTTATTTTATAATATAAGATATATAATATCTTGTGATATTATATCTTATGGTTTAATTTTATTAAGAATTTGAATTTCTATCTTAATAATTATAGCTAGTGAAAATTTAAATAAAATAAATTTTTATTTAATTTTTTTTTATTTAATGTTTTTTTTTTGTTAATCATATGATATTTAACTTTTAGAACGATGAATATATTTATATTTTATTTATTTTAGTTACTTATTTTAGTACTACCTACACATATTCTTAGTTAACGAAAATAAGTATTGGGTAAACGAACAAAACTCTGTCCAAGGTATAATAAACTACATTAGTAACTTATTGCAACTCTTTTCATTTTTAGAATTGCATATATATGATGCGCACATTAATTTTATCAAAAAAGATATGAAAGCACACATGTAATGATGCGTATGTTTTATTTCATTAACTTAGGATTATACGACTACTAGTGATACATGTCCTGTACTCGTTTTGTTGGAACGCGTTCTGGCAGCCATGCAACAGGTGATGCCGCCACATTTAGTACCAGGAAACCATAAGTCGAAAGAGATCAAATGCCAGTTTTATCAGGCCATATAGAAAGCAAGGTTGAACAAATACCCTCACCCCCAAGGAGAGCGACAAAAAAATAATACATATATTATTTTGACGAGCATAGAAATGTATTGCATGCTGAATTAACCTTCATGCCTTACTTTTCTGAAATGTATGAATGGCGTCTTTTGGGTGGTGGATTTTGAGTCTGGCGTATAATTTTCGTTGTCAATTCTATTACATGTATAGACTAGCACTTCGCCCGCGACTTCGTCCGCGTGAATTGAAAGCATCATCAATCTACGAAAATTCTTCACACAGCGCTTTAGAAAATGATGTCCTTGCATAACGCCAACTATACGTAAAAGGCTAAGCTAACGTTCGCAACCCATGTTCTATGCGCGAACGAAAGTAATTGTGCTCTTTAATCATTTTACATTATATCCGAAACTGTATGGCCAATTGACATACTGTAAGGGCAAATGTTATCTCCATGATGTTCTTGTTATAATAAAATATTTTATTTCGATAAGGATTGATACTTTGTTGTTTAAATATGCAAAAGTAAGTATGTCGAAAAAGTACTTGTTTAAATCATAAAAAGCTACCTTAAAGATAAAATATAAAATATAGCTATATGGTGTTCGGGACTTTTTTAGAACTATTTAAGACGAACCAGATTGCCATACATTGTTTTCCATTTGAAACAACCATTAAGCATGCAAATAATTCTGTTTTTAGAGGTATTTATTTCCGACTTGCTGGACTAACTTTGTGGTAGCTTGACTAATATGAATCATGTAAATATAATTTATAATCTATAGCAGTCAAGAATAATGTAGCTATTAGTTCCGGAGATAACCCCCACATACAAACTTACATACAAATTTTACCTCCTTACGAGAATAATATTAGTATAGATTTGAGGCAATTTTAACACTGTTTCAAGCAGATAGGTATACTTTATCTGTCAAAAACGAAAGACTAGTTAAATCAAATTTTTCCCATTGCAGCGTAAGTACAGTGTCGGAAAAACTATGACATATTTTTATGAAGTAACCCATTCTCATGCATTCCCAAATTATGTTAATGCTCACTTTACTTTACGATTAGCCTATCTATCCACATGTGTCTACATCATGCTGTACAACCTCCAGCCACATCCTCTTAATTATAGTAAAACTTAAACTTATCATTCAAAATACAAAAGTTGTAAAATAACTTGAATAAAGTTTGACGTCATAAGAAATATGGAAGATAGGATAATATTTTTAAATATTTAGAATTAAATTGACAACTTGTTTAGCTAAATCGGTGGTTAAGTTGTGTGAATGAACGAACTTGCTTGTATCAATAATACATGTGGGTTTTTGCGGGGGTTGCGGCATTGTTGCCATGGTAACTAAAATGTACACTTTTCATAATATCGTGCAAGCGCTCGCAGGCCGCACTATAGAACAAACAAGAACGTGCATGTCGGCAGCACTAATCTAACATTAAACGGTGACAGACTTTCAATGTTTATTTTCCTTCCTCATCGCTCATAACTATTTGCGCCTATATCATTTAATATGTACGCTGATAGTTTTATTTCCGCTAATAAACCATATATAGTGAAAATTAATCGGTGGGTGAGTCGCTATTCCCCATGATAAGATGTAAAATAATATAATCTGTTTATATTATTAAACATTTTATATATATGACGGCGCAAGATGTCAGAACGAGATTTGACAGTCGAGGCGATGGTCAAAGCCATTTGATTGACCTCTGCCCACCTACCAACTTCAGAGTGGCACATATGGAACACCGAAAACACAATTTAGACTGAAATATGATTAAAGAATTTGTTTCAGTGAGTTTGAGTCTCAATGGATGTATTTTGTCTCGACCTTAATTGTCTCTTCCACGCATTTAGGTAGTATTTTAATAACTTGATAATTAAAATGACACAGCAGATGCAACCGTTGTTAGTTGGGCTATAATCCTTTGTTGTTTAAAATTAGCCACCTTTTGCGCGCTGGTTGATGGTTATCGGAGCCGCGCGCGGGGTAGCTCACGCGGGGGGCAGTGGAACATTCGCCCTCCCAACCACCCACTAAGGAACAAAGCGACACGCCACATATAAAAATACAGTGTAGGTAAGTATGTATCATCACAAATAAATTATTAAGTTACTTTTTTCAGTTATCTTTGAAAAAATAAAAAAATATGACTTTTAAGTAGTCATTGCCACCTTTTGTTTCCAAAAATGCCGCGCTCACCGCTTAAAGTTTGCCATTCCGGTGCTAGGGCACCCTCCTGGATTTTCCATTTCAATTCTTTAGTTAGAAAATCTTTTATTTACATTAGCTATTAGTAGTGGATTTACTTCAATGTTGTTTTATGCTTGACTATGAATATAGCGCATTTTTTTTATAAAAAACAATCATTCATAAACCTTCATTATTCCACTGATACTCGCTGGCACGGAAGAACAAACATTTTCCCTCAGATCAGCCGTGAACACTGTCATCATCACTTAACATTTCCCAACTATATTGGGGACGGCCTCCAATCTAAACAGATGCAGCTGAATACCAGTATTTTTCATGGAGCGACTGCCTGTCTAACCTCCACATCCCAGTAACTGAGTAGCACGATACGCGTTGGTAAGACTGGTTGTCAGACTATCGAGTTTCTAATCAGAAACTCGATAGCTAGATAACCCGATGGCTTGGCTGTCATTTGTCATTACGGGTAAAATGAAAAATTTCGGCCAAGCCATTATAGCCTTCTTTCCGTGGCACGGAGGTGTCTCTGTTTGTATGAGATGGTCACGCATCCACGGGTCAACGTTGGCAAACGTTGCTCCATCTTGAAGATAGATATTTGCGGCAGAAAAAGGATTGACCAGATTGCAAGTAATTGTCGGTGGACTGTGGGTTGGCGAGCACGGGAGGCGGCTGCCGGTCGCCACAGCCGCCTCAAGAGGCGGGCTCGGACGCTACGTGCGGCGTGGAAGGCGCACGCCTGTCCGTGAGTCAAGAGCCAAGCGTGTGGACTGGTTCTGTGTCTAGCGGTGTGATGACGTCAGAAGCACGTATGCCTTCGCAGGCAACGAATCGGCGGACTGCCGCTGATAAGGCCGGGCGTGGTTTTGGAACGGGACGATGACGCCATCAATCGGAGCGGCTGATGTATGTGGGTTTGTGAAACTACTATAAAAACAGTAACAATGAAGGATGGCATGTCTATAGTAAAAAAAATATCGAAATTTCGCTTCTTAAACCGGTCAGGTATTGCCAGGGATTTAGATTGCACATTCCGCGGAGCGGATAGAAAAAAAAACAAAGTTTAATTTAAATGTGCACGTATCGACTATTTAAAGTGGCATAGTAAGACATAATCAATGAGACGCGTCACGAAACGGTGTTTTAAGAAAAAAATAATATGAAACTAAAATAAGGCAAGCCTTATATAGGCAATTATAAAATAAGGCAAGCTAATAATATTAAATAATAATGTTGATACAGGCACTCACTAGTATACCTACCTTTTTCACAGTTAGGAAGTAAAAGAGTTATCTCTTTACGTTCTCTGACCTCTGACCTCTGTAGACCTCTGCCTGGTTAGGCAGAGGTCTATCTACCTATAGTACACCCACATTTCACCAGTTATGTTAGAGTTCTATGTAAAAGGGGGCAAGCCTACTCCCATCAACGGGGTACGAATCCAGACTCCGACCTGCTAATGAAAAAATTCAAAAACACTTTGCCCGACCATGGAATCTACCCCAGGACCTCCCCGCTCAGCAGTCGCGTTTGACACCACTAGACCAACGGGGCAATCAAACATTGCATTCCTTGCTTCTATTATGATAAGTTTAATGATTTTACTGGCATAATATGCCAGTAAAATCATTAAACTTTCTTACGACATATTACGTCGTAAGAAAGGTGACAGACCTGTTGACTTATTGAGACGCATACAATTGAATCGCAATGAGCAGGAAATGTTATATTCATTTTCTGTTAATTCTGCCCCCATTGTTTTATTTTGCACGAAGAGCACCCGTTGTATTGAATACACGGGCTGATATGCGCAATTCCACGACTCGCGTATTTTGCGAACGTTCGCCCATTATTAGTATTTATTGCAACGCGTTAAGGGTCACAGCTGCAATAAATATTCAAATGCAATTGCACAGTTTAAGTTTGTTAAGTTGGTGACGGATGCTGCTTGTCAAAATGCAACATAGTGAACAGATCGGTACTTTAAATAAAGTTCTATGTTTTCCCGCCTGCGTAGATATTTTGGACGTACTTTACGATCTCCATCTTTTTCTTTGCTTAAATATCGTAAGTTTTGGCCGTCAAAATTAAAACGAAAGAGAAACGTGAAAGTAAATAATTTCGTTGAATCTTTGCAATGACTATTAACAAAGTTTCTTTAGCTTGTGTAATTGTAGTTATATTATACCTAAGTTTATTGTAACGATGTAATTAAACTCATCATACATGTGAGTACAGTCTCAGCTCCAAATGGTTGCGTGATCGCATCCGATTCTAATTGCGCTCAGATGTCCTCGTATGTTATTCACCTTGTACCGCATAGACGGTCAAATGATTAATAGTTATAATCTTCGTAATGACACGGCGTCATTACAACTAATATACTACTCGTAATCAATATCAAAAGGGCCGCTTGGTGGAGGTAATTACTACTGACATTTAATTGTCTAGACCATATTTTTATGAAATTGATTAACATCGTTCTTGTACGTCACTCGCTACTTAGATCGTTTACAGGAAAACAAACAAGAATTGTTAGAGGAAACTAAATATGATGAGTTAATTAATTAGGAAGGCCCGATAAATAATTATGTTACTGATGGCCGAACACTCTATAAAGTTGACACAGAATATGATAGCATATAAATAAATCATTCTTACTTGTATAAGAATAAATGTTATTTAAAAAAGTCTTTAAAGACTCTTGTGTAAGCATGTATATATGGTATCTCGTTTATGTTTTTATGTATCAGGTACCTAACAATAGATATGCTGTAGGGACATGTCAGTATTTAAGCCTCCACTATGGACAAGGGCCACGTTCCCTCTCTCTCTTATATGGCTTCTTCCCGCCTTATTCATTGTTATTTATTTATTTAAAATCAGCTGCTGCACTTTGCACGTTCAGTTACTTAAAGTAAGGTTTGGTTAATTAAAGCTATTTATAATTATTTTATAACAACTTGTGATTATTGACGACTCTGCAGATTGAATAGACCTATTAATTTTCCGGCATAGTTTAAAATACGCTGTAATGTCACTGTCAATAGTACCAATGTTTTATGTTTCCCTAGTATCTAAAGAAAGTATATAGACGTATATTTTGTCGAATATTTTTATTCTTTTCATTTAATAACAACATAATTATATCGCTGTACTCATCTCTGAACACCTCATAAACGGCTGGAACGACTTTAGTTGGGTTATAAAAGTAGATTATGCATCAAGGGCTTAATTATAGCAGATTCGTTTTTTTATGGTTGTATCATATATTTGCATGCAGACCAATGCAAAAAAAATGCTTCCAATAAGGGATATACGAGTATATGCTTTTGCTGACTTTTTCTACTATGGCAAATCGGTTTTTACAGTACCGTAGGTTCATTTTCACCTTCTTACACTCTCACAGGTTAAGGTTTTAGTTTTAGAAAACTGCATTTAATATCACACAACAACAGTTAAAAAAGTTTAACGAAATCAGGAAATAATTTCTTCTGTTAAATTTAGATTTTACTAACTTACTGATAGTACCGGCTTTTTGATTCGAGGCGTCTTTTGTATTTGAGGTTCCAAATTGAAATCATAGTAACTACTGGCGGTTAGTAATTAAATACAATACAAAATTACTCCTCGGCTGTGCTCCCGTCACACCTCAGCCCTACAATGAGTTACTTTACGTCACGTTGCATGACATATTATTGGATATTTATGAACAAGTGGTGGAAATAAAGGTGTACGAAAAACAGGAACCACAGAACAAAGTCACTTCTATACAGTAATAACATCATCATCATCTGCCTATCCTTTGCCCAACTATGTTAGGGTCGGTTTCCATGCATGTGAACCCTGCATGGGTTCACACACTCCAGTTTCCGTTCTGGTTTTTTATTTTACAAAAATCTGCTGGTTTACGTGGTTAAAATATTGAAAATTAGTATACATATTACACATTTTACGCCTTTTTCCCATGGGAGCAAAAAGGAAGATCAATGTAGGTGATGGTATGTAGTTTACATACCATCACCTACATTTATCATCCTTTTGTTTCGTTAACGTTCATCTTTACTTGAAAAACAATTCCCGTAATTAAAACCGTTAAAATTCTAGGTTTCTCACCTCAGCGACAGTAAATGTTAAATCATGTCAAAAATGTGTGCGAATAACATGGATTTATTTGACAGATTGATACGAAGATGAATGTGAACGTTCTTAAAAGTACGAGTATTGCCCCTCTAATCACACAAGCACGCCGCGCCGATCGCACTAATTATTTTGTTTAGTATTTCTAAAAAGTATTCGAGTATTAGGTATTCGAGAAATAATATAAGACAATTAAAAACACATAAAATTGGAAAATTACAGAAAATATACCGGCTGTTGTAACTATGTGCATTTGATATTATGGTTGTGAATTTTAACTGTGGATAACACCGTTGCGCGAAGCTAGTCTACTTAAAACAAACCTTTTGCTAGCCGTCTTGTATCTTAAATACAATTCACATTACAACTTCTTTACTTGTCAGATGGATATGTAATTGGATATTACTACGACCGCGCAGCTCAGCGTATTTTTCGGTACAACAAAGCATTAATTATATAGGAACCTTATTTATTATTTTCCTAAATGTATGGCTTTTTATTTCTTAATAATAAGTAAACACAAAGTTACAAACAGCATTGTTTTATTTCAACGGTTCATGTACTGTGTACTTGTATCTTATCAGACAGTTAGTTTAAAAGCAAATGTTTTGCACTTTGATTCATAAAGTTGTCACAGTCAATAATAATTATCAAATACATTGTTGCTTTACATTATTTATCAAAATTACTACCTATATGAAATTAGGACACGTCAAGCCCAGGTTTTCCCGCGAAATATAAATCGACCTCGTACGTAGTAAGGACCGACGTCCTCCTCATTTCTAATCTCCTAGTACCTTGCGCACGTTAACTGCCTACAATTTGAACTCCTCGTTGCTAGTAGTTGCGATATAGGAAAGAATAAAACTAAAAACAAACTATTTTACTAATAAAAAAGCTATTTAACTTAACTCATGGTAGTGTTTTAATAACCCCCGGTCAAAATCATTGAGCAAAGTGATACATTTTAATTTAATTTAATTATGTTAGATAAGATAAAGTTTAAGGTCTTATTTAACTAACACAAATATGCAACACTTAAAAACTTAATAAAAACTTAATTAGTAAATGCGCTTCGCTGTCTAACAAAAATAAATGATTGAATTGATAATGATAAATTGATATCACCGACTACCTTGTCACGTGACAATCAATACTTAATATAATAAAGAGGTGACATTTTTTTGAAAGTATGTAGTTTTAAAATAGTCAATTCTTAAAAAATGTACTTCGTTAGAAAGTTACAGTATTCCTGAGTGCTGGAGGATATTATTATTTTCAAAACTACGCTTTAAAAGGGGTGTAGTAGATGTAAAACAGTAAGAATAATCCAGTGTAGTACATTCAATCAGTATTAAATTTTTCATTTCTAATATAAGCAGTCTTATGTCGAAATCAATGAATATTAAGCGAAACCAATTTCAAAACGTTAAACAAATTCATGCATGCTATGTTCTTGCTGAAGGGGGTAATTGCGAAGTGAAGTAGGAAACCAATGGAAAAATAATATAAGAGCCAATGTATATTTTAAAACCACTCTTATACAGCTTACTGTAATGTAAAGCCGAAGCAGTACTTGTTACTGTTGTTGCTATTTTGAATTTTCACGATTCACATGATTTCACACCTTGCAATATAAATTTAAATAACTGGAATTCGCATTGAGACTAATGGATGTAGGCCGCGTCAAGCTTAGGCATTAAAAGCGAAACTTTTAATAAAAGTTCTGTCACTTGCGTATGAACACGTAAAATCGCGCATGTGTGCAGCTGCACTTATACTAAAGCACTGATTGGGTTCTATTGGTGACGTCCCGGTACGCCAGTTCACAAAACGTGCAGTTCAACCTGAATTCGAGTCACCTACAATGTATGTATGTGCTCCTGGTAGCGTGAGAAAGTTATAAGGCGCTTCAATCAAAGATTGTCTGTCTGGAGACAATTAATGCGGATTCTATCCAAAGCAATTTTATTATGCCCAAGAACGTTACTGGAAAAAGACGTTGAATCAATGAATGTATGGCGCTTGGTGCAAATTTCTATAAAATTATTTATCATAACTGGCAAGTCCTGTTATTTTTGTATACATTAATACGAGCATCTATCCGTGGAAAATTAATTAAAAAAAGTTTAAAAAGTCGTCAAACTGTGATTACAATAGAAGATTTTTAAACAGAATTTGTTGATAGTGTGACTCATGCAAATAAAATTTTTTCAATAGAATTGTCGTACCAGGTTATCATTAATACGAGGAAGTGGTTTACCCTTGTATTCTCTGGACGTGTTTGTACGTACACCAATACCCAAGGCTACTACTAATACACGGAACATGTAGTAGGGGGACTGCAATACGTACGTGCATATGTATGTTCGATGTGTGATGATATACATGAATATTCCTACAATGTATAAATCACTATTCATTTACTTTATCGTATGACGTGTAAAATGTTTATTTATTATCATTGTTAAGAGAAATAAATGTTATTTTATTTCTTGTTAGCCCGCATTGTTCTTTTGTTATTTTAAATGAGAGAACTAGAGAATTAAACAAATAAATAAATATAACAAAGTAAGAGACCATCTCACGGTGTGTGAATATGCCAGTACTACAAGAAATACCCTTGCAAAAAATGTTAATAAAAACGAGTACGTAAGGAATTAACACTGTTGAGGCAAATAGCTAGATTAAAGTATATATTATGTTGACAGCAATTGCAAGTTATTAATCATCGCTTACAATATTTCGACCTGCCGTACAGGTCAGTAGTAAAGCCACCATTAATATTATTTTATTGCAAGTAAGGGATGGTGCAATCCAGCATTTAAAGCTAAGACAGCTACGCAGATGCTACGCCAAGCAACGACGTCACGACCACGACTCTTACATGTTCGTAATTGATCGTATTCTGGCAACGATTGCTACGAAATATTAACTTTCACTTGATGCCTTAACGCATTCATTGGCTAAATAAAAACAGCTGTTGATTGAAGGTTAAGCTACGCTTGCCAAGGTTAGTCTATGTTTGGGTTTGCAATTCGATTGTTTAATAATAAGACGTAAAAATATTGAATTTGCTAGTATTATAAGCATTTTAGTTGTGCTGACGTTTAAAACATTTTGAATTAATCATTTAGCAGTCATATTGTTAAAGAGAAGCCTTTATCAATGATAAAGGAATCCTTAATGCAAACACGCATACTTAATAATATAATACGTATTTTATAAAAGGAGTGAAACACTTTATACATGCTTCCATAAAGAACAAGATTAATGACTAAGCACTATCAATAAACAAATTCGTACAATTTTCATAGTCACGTTTTGAACTGAGAACAAATTGATAGTTCCATCGTTAGAGTAGTAGTTAGAGTCCATCTCTTTACAAGTCCTGTCATCCTGGTAGAACAAAAGCGTATTAGACAGAGACAGTGAGCTGTGCGGAAGTCGTGCCGAGGTTTCAGTCACTCACTACTAGACTAGAAGCAGGTACAGTGTGATTTGTTTGATAAACAAGATTCGTTGTGGTCCACTAGAAGATGTTTTTCCAAGAAACTTAACTACCCCAGTGAGTTGCCGTAAAGCAATAAGTAAATAATAAACACGTCTGTGGTAAAGAAACGAAATTAACTGCATCATAAACCATCCAAAGTAGATTTATCCACAATAAGTTGTTAGATAATGATGACATGCGTGTAGTATATTTTTGTTTGAGTGATTATTAATTTCTTAGGTACTTATAAAAGTACCTAAATAATGTATACCTCGAGGTATACAGGTATACTTTGACCTGAGAATAAAACAGTTACAACTATTGAAAGTTTTTTTTTTGTAGACTTTGAGTGGTTTATAATTCTAAGTATTGGACAGGGAGTAATTAATTAACTTCAGTCTTCTGGAATTCTTGTGAAAAATGTTTTCACTCAATTAATTTTTTCCAATTTTTTTCATAATCTCTTTGCTCTGATTAATTCTGGAATACATTTAATGTTATTTACTCAAACGTTTTGCATGTTATCTCTTATGAATGTTTTGACTTGGCCAGCAAATTGTGTGCTAGCGTGAATAATTACTCACCCCGACTTTGAATGAATGTAAAAAGGCTGTTCCCCTACTATTGCTATCGCATTTCCTCTTTCAATTTGCGAATATGACTGTCGCACGGGTGCATACAGATGACCAACACTAAATTACGACGTTCTCCTGCATATGTGTGCGGGAAACCATGTGCACAGCTAGCAGGGGGAACGACATCTTGGTAGTGATACCCTGGTACAACCAAACTATTTATAGTTTTTGCTTACATGAGGCTAAACTTATAAGTAAACTGTTTTCATTAATTAGGTTAGTGAAAAAGTATGTCTTGTAACTGAACATGTCTATTGGGACTTCCAAATTCATTTGAGTTTGCGACATAGTGCTTAAAAATACTACAAACGGAAAACAAAATTATTTTTAAGTCACATTTGAACAGTGATATCTTTTATTAAATAAAAAGAGTTTACTACTTTTCGCTTCAAAATCTTTGTGATAATTTACTTCATTGGAAAAAAATACGAACAATAACATTACTTATTTTCATGAAACAGTTCCAAAACCCTTATTTCTCACCAGTACCTAAATAATAAAACTGTTAACTAAAGAATTGGCACCAACATAAACCTATTTTGGACTGCCCCTCAAAGTTCCACATGCAATGTGGTGTTTTCAGTTATGACATCCTGGTATTAATGCGGACGAGCTATTGATTTTGAGGATTTGAGACTTGCAGCTTTTCCCTATGGCGATTGCACGTATGCTTTAGAGTCCGCGAAATAACATGGTGTTAGGATTTATTGTAGAAAAATATTTTGATCCTGATGCTTGTTATTTTTTCGGATTTTAGCCGGTTCGATTACCGAGTGTGGCAAGCAAATTTTCGAAAATCTTAGAATGCAGATTTGTTTCATTTTAAAAATATATTAATGTTTCCATTGAGTAAAATTTGCCATCCCCAGTATTTTGAGTATTTCCTCCAGGTAAGGTTAAAAAATCCACTCTGTATATTCATGCAATTCGACCTGAATTTGAGTCACCTATAATTTATATGCTCCTGGTAGCGTGAGAAATTTCGAAGGCGTTTTGATCAAAGATGAGCTTGCACTAACAAATCGCAAATTCTATCTAAACCAATAAATAAGTAAGTATGCTGAACACCATTACTGAAAAAGGACATTCATTAGGAAATGACTATATGGGGCTTGCTCCAATTAATGTTCTCTTTTTATGAAACTGAATAGTCTCTTAATAGGAAGTAGGTAATTTTGATTTACATAAATCTATTAGTGAAAAATTATGCATAAAGAAATTTCAATTAGTTTTTAACAGACTTTCAAATAATACTGGATTTAAGGGTCGAAGTTTTTCTAGTACTCGCAATTCATGAAATTTCAATACATTATATATCTGAAACAGTAGATTTCAATACAAGTACGGTCCTTAAACTACACACAAGTTCAATGCTAAAAGTTCACAATGGCTTCTCGATTTTCCGCTGAATTACAGCACTCATAAGACTAGTTCGCCCTTGTATATCTACTGCATGTAACGCATTCTATCCCTTTCTGGCCTGCTGGAGTTCTTTCGACTTATGGTTTCCTGGTACAAAACAGCGCCATCACTTGTTGCGCATTTTCCCGCACGGAGTTAACGCAAAACAAATATCGCAACGTAGTATTAACCTAACTCAAGAAATCATTTTTCAACCGTTACATAAAATGGTTAAAATATTTATTTTAAACTGTTTGTTTAGGTTATAAGTAATTGTACTTACAATACTTTTATTGAAACAGATTTAGGTATCGCTTAGTTACTGAAGACAACTCCTAACGCTCGTCTCGTGATTGAAGTTAGCCTAGTACCTCGACCAATAACTATCGTCGCGGCGTCGCCGTCGTACCGTGATACTGGTTGGTATCCAATATGGAAATGAAAATCAGTAATAACCACAGCATAGCACAACAACCAGGATACCAAAAATATACCTACCTGTTCGAGTAGATTATCAGAATGACTAAGAAATTAATATGTGTTCTTTCGGAAAATATATTTAATTAATAAGTCGGCCACCAACAGACATGAGAAGCAGCCGGGGAGAACTCGTGAACACCACTTTCTGAATTCGTTAAATAATGTGAAGCGAAGGGCGCTGGCTTGCCTGGTACCTGAAGAAACATCAGCTTATTTAGCTCTATTTATTGTAATTGGTCTTTAGTAGAGACGTTTCATTAAATTTGCCCTATGACCATATCAATAACCAAATAGAAAAACATAAAAATACCAAGATAGTAGTCTGAACATAACCGATTTTTTGTTTGTTTATAATGATATCTTTGAAAACTTTTAGTTGGCCATCAACATGTTAAAAAAATATAAACTAGTGTTAAACATTTTGAAATATTGTAGTCATCATTCCCGTAAATTTAATAACGTTGACATTCTAATTTCAGATTCAATCTGTCACAAATGCGTTTAGTTAACCTACATCTTTGACAAGTTTTTGACATTTGATTGGCACTGGGACATTTAAAGGGTTAACTTAAGGTGCAAGGCATATCAAAAGCACCCTTTCATTTGTAATATAATAGTAACGTATATTAATAATATTATAAATAATTATTATTTCCTTTATTTCTATAATCATTACATTTTTAAATATTTCAAAAAATAATTACGTATTGCGATACAAAATGTTCAGTATTTAACACTATGTAATTTTTAATCACCTTTATTTTATTATATCATTTGTTTATAAAGCAGCTACATTATTTTTCATGTAGTTTACGTGTCTACCAATAACAGTTCAAAATATGCGGTTCGGTTCGGTAAGCTTGAGCAATAACAAAATATTAAAGATTTTTTTTTTTTATTTATTTATATAATGATCTGAATAAAAACAGCCGCACAGGGTGATCGAAGGTTAAGCTACGCTTGCTGAGATCAGTCTTGTGATGGGTTACCGTTCGTAACATATCGTGACTCCTCCTTGCGGGAAAACACGTGAAGCTGTTGTTCCAGGCTGTTGTTAGTTTATCTTTGTCTGTCACGCTTTGGGTACGTATTTGTGTTAAACGCTATAGGAACCGGACAACGTCTGTAGCGTTAGCTAGTGTTCAGTAGTTCTTTAAGGTTTTAGTGATTTCTTTTACGTTGCCCTAAACTAAGAGTTTATCCTGTGTCGTGGTCGAGTTTACAAACATTTAAAGTCAAATACGTGACTAGCAACTGCGCCAAGTATGCCGTCAGATCAGTTAGATTTTCTTAAATGTTGGTAGTAGAATACTAAACTTCCTATCGCGAAATATAAAGTTAACTTAGTGTATCTACGCCCCACGAATAAAATTTACTTACAGTTTGTTGCGTCTAGTTGATTTACTTCAAAAGTCATCAATCATTGTCACCTTCGAGAGGTTCTAAACTCAGTGAGCTTGTATTCCGAATGAAATACACTCATTAAAAAGGTCAAGGGAACAAAATGTTGAAACCATAATATTTCCGTGCGCTTGTAAAATTAAATATCTATTTAACATACAATGTTTTCGTATGTTTAAATCCACTAATATAAGTAGGTACTCCCTTCCCTGTTAGCAATAGTTACGACTTTGCGCCATTGTATTTATCCTGGTTTTATCCCCTTAGTGGAACAATGAAAGACTCAGAAGTAAGTTCACAAAATATCTTCTTCTATTCATCATACAATATAATACTCGTACAAAAATAATGTTTTACATCAAAACACAGACGGAGGTATTCGCTAGCGCTGGCACAAATACTCGTAAAGCATTGACATCTAATCAAATATCCAGTAAAAATATCGATTTGTATCAATTATACTCGTAACTCCTATATCGATTTGGTGTACTGATCTTACTAAATTGTTACTGTTATATAAGTCGTAAAAAGTTTTTAAAGCAAACGTTATACATAGTTACCTACCTATTACACAAAATAAACGGTACGAGAATAATTATTAGCTAGTTGATTCTACAAAAATGGTTTCTATTTCATACTTCAAATCTATTACTGGCTATGAACGACACCAATTAACCATAGATTATATAAAATAATAACAATTCCGCTATATTCCAGATGTTTTTAACTAGAACTGGTATTTGCAAAGGATAATAATAAATTTTTACATGTGTTTAGACACAAAATTCATGGTTAATAGGGCTCCGCTGACTTATGCACGTGTTTATTATGAGTACGTCTTTAACGTATATTTTTTTTTTGTTAACGGGGGATACTTTCAAGTCGCCTGGACTTTTTGAGAAAAGACCAGGGAGTGTGGGATTCTTACCTCACTAAAACCACTCCGGTGATAACCAAGCAAAGCTCTTACGTTTAATAATTAAAACCATTCCTTGGTTATCTTTAGTATCCAAGCCCGTAAAGTTAAGGAACCATGATTCACTTGTTTATCTCATATAATAAACCTGAAATTAAATGAAGCATACAAGTGAAAATATCGGTTTCGTTTATGTACTCAACGACACATTGGCTTTCATGTTATTGCGAGTGACCGTTTGATGTTAAAATAAACAATAGTGAATTTGAGCCGACAGACAGCACAACTATGCTAGTAAGTATTCCAAGTGCATTTTATTACGTGTTTGGTTTTAATCGTTTTTTTATTTGAAGTAATAAAGTTTTTTTTATATAAAAAAGGTATCAATGTTTAAATGTGACATTGAACCCCACACTAAGACACAGACACCCTGTGTAACCCTGGGATTTATTTTTTTAAATTAAAAATTAATGAAATAGTAATCGGGCTGGTCACCTCAGTACTCTAGGGTGTTGATACTTTTTACTGAAATTTAGTGAGCAATTCAGTCGCTCTCTATCTGTATCGGTGCAAACTCGTTATTTTATCAGAGATCGTTGTTAATTGTCGTCACGCTTATGTAATAGCGAATATTCCGTTTGAACAGACCAAACTAATTAGACTTAGCCATAGATAAGCATCTGCACACTTCGCACGCGATGTTATAAATGATCCCGACGCGCGTTTCCATCAGTGGATCGGCCGCGGTAGTACGAGCACGGCTTGGCCTCTATGATCACCGGACCTGACATGTTGTTGGATATTTTTTGTGGGGTACATTAAAACATTGTGTATGCAGTGCTGTATGACACTGTGCTCGAGATAGAAGTACGAATCAGAGACAACGGAGTGCAAACTCCTGAAGACACGGCCAGCAAGGCCAGGCCAGCATATTGAACCTGTCCTTTCAAATGTAAGTCACTTTATGCATGACACTATGATTTCATTTAACAAAGCTCTTCTTAATTTTTATGCAATGATTAACATCGTTGACTTAATCTTAGTACGCCCGTAAATAGGTAAATAAAATCAATTGCGCGCTATTATAGTGATATATTAAAAAAAAGTGTATTTTATGAGGGCCGAGGGGTTTCCGTGTCTTAAGCTGGGTACTGACCGGTGTTCCGGGGCGTAATAACGTCTGTACTAGGTGCACAGACCCCCCAGAATAGGTTATGTTAGTTACCTTGGCAGGATAGGATGATGACCCTCGTAGTGCGGTGAAACGTTCGTTATAATTGAAATTGAATAAACTGTCGAAACAAGAATAATATTGTGCGTCTACAAAGTAATTAGTTTTAAGCTTAAATTTTGAAGATCGATTAGAAATCAGAGACACTCTTCACCCCGTTTGTATGGATATACCCTTTCCGTTAATGTATAAGACAGCCAGCTCGGAACAACTACCTCTATAATAGGCCATACTTATATTATTTGGTTCCGTGCGGGAATCGAACCCATGACACGTGGCGCAGTAGTCAGTCGCTCAGAGATTGCGCCCACAGTGTCCGTCGATTGACAGTGGGCCATCCTCATATCGAACAATTTTAAAATCCAAATCACTTCTTCAGTTCTAGACAAACTAGTGCAGTATTATAAAAAATACAAAAGCCTTTCAATCCTTGCATTTCACAGGATTATCGTATTTCCAGTCATTTGCTTTTACCTAGCTTTACGTGGATAGTACCATCCCCTTTTCGGACTGGAGTTAATATGGCATTTATACTTTATAACGACAGTGAAGCATCTGGCGACATAGCCCCAGTACGCACTCTCGCCAGTTGTGATTAAAACCAATACAGACCATTTATTGGACCAGTACTGATAATACATTTTTGGTTACCTCTAAACTACATAAAACAGGCGGGGGAAAATCATTACTCATCTCTACTATTCAAAAGTGTTGACTAAATCAAATTAAATCTTCTCTCTTTTCTGTAAGCGTGCCAATGGAAAGATCAAATTGTACGGAGTTGACATTAGCTTTAGATATGTCATGTGACTCCTTTCCACGGGTAATGTTGCCATATGAGTATATTGACGTTATATTTACGTTTGGCGCTTTACGCTACAGCAAAGTTTTTTTTTTTATATAGGACTTGAATGAGATTTGCTAAGAAGATGGCAAATTTAAGTTGATCCCTTGATTAAAATAAAAGGTACTTATCTCGAATAATTTGCAATCCTCTTAAAGTGACTATTTAACGTGGGTAAGTTAATTATTTTATTTATTATTTATTATACAAAGTATCGTGTCCGTGCTGCTGACCGTTAAAGTATTCTTGGGTGTGATATGAGGTCACGGTTACCATACATATCTATTTTCATTGGAACTAAATCAACGTGTAACATTTCAACTCCGTAGAACAGACACCGGGAAAGTAAATAGAAGGTTGTATTGTCATAAAATATTAAAATAATGCAATTTCTGATTATCTGTTCTCTGCTCAGTACTAAATTGTTCAACAAAAACCAGTTTTGTTAATAGTTTGCGGGGTTTAATAAAATATGTCTCCGTGGAGAATTCTTCATCCAGTTATATACTTTATTTTTATTTGAAAAAAGACAATTATCTCTAGTGGTTAGTATATCATTAGATATTACAGATATGTTGTACAGAGGCCAGCACATCAAGCTACCCCAATGTGTCAGATTTCTGTGACGGATTTTCAACTTTATTCCGAAACAATAAAGTTCATGTTCAATTGGGAAAATCTGGGGTAGCTTGATGTGCTGGCGTCTGTACATCTATTAAGAATATCGTCTACAGTCTACCTAACGGCGTGCTAACTATCACATAAATTAAAATATTAATATACACAAAATAAGTTCAACAAACCAAAACAGAAATTAAAGTGAAGTCAATTAACAATATTAAGGTCAGGTACACAGGGCTTACCTACATGGTATAATTTGCAATTAATTATAACTATTATAATCTGGCTATACTCATATAATTAACAAAGTCGTTCACTAATATTTGACTAAAAGTAGTTTAATTACCTTAGAATTAAAAATGTTTACAGAACAATCCTTAAAACCTTGAGATATTTTAGAATAAGTGACCGGAAAAAATAAAACTCCTGTCGCATTTCTAAATGTAATATCGAATACATTTTCTTTCGTAGGAGAATAGATTCCAAGATGGAAGGTTATTAAGGTATTTATAGGTTTGGACAACCAATAATAACGTGTCATTGCGGACAATTGTAACAATAAATTGTGATTACGAAAGGAATACATTGTTGCACAATGTTTTAAAGACTGTTGCTACATGCTCTTATTAATAAACTAGCTGTCGCCGCGACTTTCTACGTGTGGGTGGGAATTTAAAAAGTATAGGTTTTCATTTATTTTGCGTAGTACCCTAATTCTTTTCTAAAATAAAAGAAGCCTGAATTACTCCTCTACACATCATCCTATCATACCAATGAAAGTCTCGTCAAAAACGATCCCACCGAATTTGATAAAATTTCATTTTTTTTTTAGCTTGGAACCCAAATTTGTTTCTCTGATAATTATATAAGAAGCATAAGTTTGTCCTTTAAATAAGTTAAAAAAACTATGAAATTTTAAAGTCTTTTTGGTTGAATTGAGTGTTCTAAACGTTAATAAATAAAATGTTTCTTCTTCTTCATAAAAGTTTTCTTTACCCTTTTGGATCTTATTCTGTTCATACCGAGATACTATACAGTTATTGGCCCTTTAATCCCCCAACTTATAACAAAGAGTGTTTGTGTATCGTAATTATCCAACGTAAGGTTCTATTTCACAGAAGGGTCTAAATATACTAATTTATTTAACGATCGACTTAAAATACTTGGTATACGAAATAAATTTAAAGATTAAGGATTTATGCAATAACCTTCTTAACCTGAAGCTGCGGCTGGGGAAGTCTGCCGACTAACCGAGGACTCTACAAATTTCAGCCGACATATTGGGGTTTGGACTCATTCTCTCGTTTTTCTCTCGTTGTATAGTTAAAGATAACATAATATAATAAAAAACGAAAGTATCTCTCTGATGATAAAGCAGAAAGATGGTTACAGGAGCTCCACCTCCCTGATCGTAGACACACCGAGTATGCAATCATACTAGCCTCGCGTAACACGGGCAGAGGGCTAATAGACCTGCTAATAAGTTATGTATTGACGCTGGTTGTAACGACGAACTTTAATTGACGGTACGGTTGGTGGAGTGGCTGAACGCTCGACTGGTACGTCGCGGGTCGTGGGTTCGATTCCCACATGGATCCAATATTTGTATGGCAAGTACTTGTTCTGGGTCAGGCTGTTCGTGTATGTGACTTTTTTATACAGGAAAAATCCCTAGTGTGGGACATCGTTTTAAAAAAAAATGTTAAATTGGCCGTATTATGCAAAAATAAAACAAAATAATCTTAATTCTAAATCGAAAATCAGTGAAACCAAACATAAAAAACTCCATGACTGACTCACTGTTTAAAATAAAAGAGTGACAGACTACGTATAAACTATACCACTGAGGATTAAGTTGGAAGAAATGAAATGAGAACCATTTTCATAAATTGCTGTTGGATTAATACAACGAAATGTGCATATAGACGTTGATTTAATAAATATATACTAATTTATCAGGGTTCTCTATTGTGTTACCTAACTTTTTTTAAATAGTCTAAAGTGCATCATTTTTTTTCTCGTAATCATCATTTGTCCTATTGACAACTTGCTTGTCAACTTACTGTTACATAATATGATATTCATCAAATATGTTTTAGATAAAATACATATTATATTACAATTTATATAATATATAAATTGTAATATATGTATTTTATTAGATATTATCTAATATATAAAAGACTTAATACCGTTTTCAATCATCATCAAAGTTCTGAGTCCTAAATTCAAATTAATGTTTGTATTTTATCCGAATAATGTTTTTAAAACAAATTGATTAAAAAGCTTTAGTCACAACTCCGTCACTGCGGGTCTCCAGCTGCCCCACGCGTGCCAATCGTCGCGGACAGCTTTCGCTAACCGCCGCCGCAGCTTCGGCCGGCCAGCCTCAGCCGCGGCGGCTCGCTCCCTCCTGTTCCCAGCCCGCATTTTTGAACATTGTAGTTACTGAAGTTTATAGCAAACGTGTTATGGATAATGATATTCGGACAAAAGCTTTTAGGAGAAGGAAGAGATTACCGTTTATGAGTGTTTGTTGAAGACCAACCAAGTAGCTAGGTTGGCTTCCAGCCAAACACTGCCGCAAACTGCATGGCACCGGTAGTTTTATGCGCATTACGTCTCGAAGCGAGATAGACAAATACATATATGTCAGTCTGGTATATTGGTAGGTATGTGGCATGTACGTTCATCAGCCAAACCAGTCTCGCCGAGTGCAAGTGTTTCTAAATTGTATTGCAAAACTAATTAAAGTTTCTGGCGTTGTAAAATACTATAAATAGGCTTTCAATCAATCAAATAATCATGAAGTGCCCATCTTAAAATCGTTAAAATCCTAAATTGCACTTTTTTATCAGTGTGTGACACTGATGTGTTAGTCAAAAATAATTATACTGTGTGCACTCACGGCCGGTACTTACACGCCAATCTTAAACGTACGGTCATTGACCGCGCCATTGAACTATTTATGGTAAACAGTTTAAAGATATACAATCAATGTCATGATGTAATTAACGAGCCGTTGTGCCTTATCCAACATAAAATAGACGTAATGAACAATGTAAGTTTAATGTAGATAAATATAAAAGTTTTCAATAGTATATTTGAAAATATCAGTGACCTGTCAAGGTCCTGATACTGGTATTTGTGGCGAAGGATCTGAAGAAAATTATTATTTTGAAACCAGAGCTTAACACTGTTACAAACCAAAATTATGCTACTGTAGTATTGATTAAGGAGATGTTTCAAAATCGCGAAATAAAGATTAATGAGCATTCCTCAATAGATAACATTGCCTGTACTGTAAACCACCGCTGCGGTGCTTACATATTAGAAGAAAGTTCAGCTCTAGAAGTGTGCGAAACAAAATATTGATAACGCTGCATAGATAAGCTCGCCTAATGGAGTGAAGTCAATGACCAGAGCAGCGACGGTTAAGGTATAAAACACCTCAAGGACGCATATTATGTGCTAAGTCATCGCGATCTCCGTCACGATATACCTGTTGCTAACCGGACCTTGACTTTGCTCGCTCAAAAACCTGACCTAGGGCAAGCAGAGCGTCTTGAGTCCCCTTGCAAAACAAGTGAATGAGGCCTGTTTGCGCAACAGCTGTTTTCATGAAGTAGCGATGTTAATACCTAATTATAAAACTACTGAGTTACGTCTGACTGTGACTGAGACAGTAATATGGGTCAATGTTGCAAGTGAGGGAGAGTGGAATGAAGTTGGTAATAGAAATTAGACATTACCTATTAGATATCGTTTTATCGGGAAGAAAGGGAAAGTGATTCCGTTAACAAACAGTCAATTAGATACCGTTAGAAATCAGAATCCCTTTTTAAGCCATTATGTTTATGATAAAACAAAGGTAAAGCCTGGAAAAGATGAGAGCTTTGATTCTAATATTCGACCAAAAGTTTATTATATATATAGGCTTATTAATTCTACAAATATATCTAAACACAAACTATAAGTGTTTATGGATCAAAATCTATGGTTGTTTGGAGATTCATTCAGTCAATTTCAGTCGTTTAATAGAAACATAAGATTGACACAGGACAGCTAAGCATGAACTAGAATTATATTGTAATATTCGCTAAACGTGACACGAAACGTGCAGAATAATTAGCCACTACTGCAAAACTGTAAGAAGATTTATGAAAAGTGTTCGTAAACTATATTAGATAGGAGATGTGACAGCTCTGCAGGAGACGTGGTTGCTTCCATACGAGCTGTATCTGTTGGGTGCAATCAACAATAATTTTGAAGATACTGGAACTTCTGCTGAAGACATGTCAGCTGGTTTGTTGAATGGAAGATCTAATAGAGGCGTTGCGTAACTGCCGAGAAAATGTGCTTTTGAATCAGTAAGTGTTGTACAATCTATTCTTACCTCAAGCCGGGAGCTTAGCTTGTTATCCAAGATACGGGTGTCTTGGTATGAGACGTATACCCTACATTATGAATTGATGTTTTTATTTGACATGAATTTTCTATTGTGTTCATCTTTTAGAAATTTAGAAGTTTTGTGTACAACTAGTAAGTAGAACTTATTTGGTTCAAATATTAAATGCAACAAGTAGACACAAAGTCATGCAGAATGCATGTTGTATATCTTTTTTAAACTTTTGCAATACACAAACCTGAGCATAGAAATAAATTAGATTAAGTTTAATCTTATTTTTATACGAAATGAGGATGTGTTGCAACAGTTAAACGAGCAGAGCATCGTTATTGTACTTTATTTTACAAAGAACTGAGTCTAAAAATACATAACACGTGCTTTTATATCTAAAACTTACATATTATTGTGTTTCAAGCAGTTTATTGCGTGGCTGCTCCTGAATTGTATAAATAAGGAATAAAAAGAAATATTTATTTACGACACGCACGAAAAGGCTTCTCCTACATCAGCATAATACTGCGATATTTAAAAAATACATATATACCTATATACGAGTATTACCACAGCCTTTTCAAGAGGGTGAAATCAACTGAGTGTGGGCGTCCCGAAGTACTAGCACGTCATAACTGTACAAGAGCATTGTGAATACTGACACAGTTGCGTTATGCGGGTGGCAAACTGGAGAACTAACTTGAAACTTATTAGATTTGGCGACTTTCCTGTGCTGACAACGACATCTGACTACTGGCATACATTATGTGCATGTAACGGATTCGTCCCACAGAACATGTATGTCATAAATATTTAGGAGCACAGCGTTAGCAATCAATTAGATCACGCAGTTTAAGCACAAAAATAGAAAACTGAACTTTAAGTTTTATGTGAAGGATATTTCGAATTAAAATATTAAAATCATTTCAAAGGCATCAGTAAGTACACACCATTGTTAACAGCTACTCAAGCCTTTTAGACATCGACTGGGTGACCACCCAGTCAATGTAGCGATGTAGTGTGTAGCGTTGTGACGACTACGCCATATCCTTATCCTTTCCACATAAGTATCAATTTTTCCATTCCTTGTAAACAAACTTCGCAAATATACAACCCATTCACTAGTTCCACAGTCTTAACATTAATTTCCAAATTACACATCGACACATTCTATCAAGCAGCATTATCTTTTTTTTTTTGGAATGGGCATCTTGCATCTAGTGCATCTTGTTTATCCTTTAGGGATATCTACTGCTTAACCGAACTTTAGCAACATTATCTTCGTCCTGTTCACTTTTATACAGGGTGGAGGGGACATCGATACACAACCTGATACGATGAGTTCAGTCCATGATTCTGGACAAACGCGGTATTAGTAATGCACGCATAAACACTCTAAAGCTTCAGTATACATAACGTAAAACGAGGCAGATGGCATTTATTGAATACAAACTTATTTGTTAATATACTAGCGAACCCAACTACAATCGGTTCAGCCACTTAGACGGGTTCGGGTAGACATATACACGTACAGTAGAATTATATATGTTTATACAAAATATATGAAATGGATCATGCAGTGACATGTAAAAGAGGCCGAGCCTGTTCTGCTATGAACACGATTGACTCGACAGCGAGCGACGTAAATATTTAAATTAGAGGGGGTCATTTGCACGGTTTTGCAGAGCTCGTTCCCCGACTGGTCACTGACTTATTGATTAAATGGGAGTCCGTAATCACAGCGATAAAACTAAAAAGATATTGACACCTGCTCGACAGTGTCAAATTACATGATAATAATGTTACTTAAAGTAAGTAATTGAAGTACCGGCGGCAACAAGCGATTGTATACTATATTTACCTATTACATTATGTACATTTTAACTATTAAACTATTGTAAACACGCACAACATTGTACAGGTACACACTAAAAGACAGAGTAAAATTATTAGCCAACAATAAGTTCCACTATCTTCCTTGATGCTCTCCATCTGATCATGATCTTAGTTAACTATCACGACGATTTTAATAGGCCCTTGCATGATGGCCATTCTAAGAAAGAGCAGTAAATAAAAATTAAGTGAATCTTATATATTTCACCTAAAGAAAAGTTTGATTCATTGATATCTAAATTGATTTTAGATATAGAACACCGGGATCATTCCAAAATAAAACTACCCACTGCAAGACTAATCATACATTATTTTGAAGGTTTGGATATCTAGATATAATCATGAAGCTTTGTTATGCTTAATATCTCAACAATATACAATTCTTATTGAATTGTTTTTTTTTCGTTTTTGTTTGTTATATAAAAAAACGTTGCCCTCACTAGGAATTTCTCCTGTGTCGTGGGTAGGTTTAAAAACATTTAATTTCAAATACACAGACAGCCAATCCTGGAAAAACTATCTGTAGGCCATATAAATGTTTGTTCCGTGCGTGAATCGAACCCACGACACGCGGCGCAGCAGTCGATCGCTCAGCCACTGCGACAACCGTGCCGTCAACCTAAGTAGGACTACTTGGATCACCAATTGACAAACCGCTGCTCGTCATGGCCCTTTTGTTAGTTAACGATTGAATTATTTAATTTGACCCCAAAACTAGCGCGCACGGAGGAGTCTGAAATTTGTCATACTTAAAGTTTCACTTTAATCCGCGCACGCGCAATATGCACTGGCGAGTGTGTTATTTCTAGTTGCGTATTAATACGCCAAGTACTAACTAACGATACCAGATCCCAAGTTTTAACGTGCTTAGCTCCTTTTTACTGGTAAGTAGTTTATTTTATCAGCTATCTGTTGGTACAGTTATTTTCTAATATTATATTTATTGTAAAGTATGAAGTACATCGAAATAATTTTACAGTTCGGTTACTTCTACTTTGTAGTTTGTTTTCTTTAATTTAATACTTAGCAATAAGATGATGTCTAACAACAATATAATTTAAATTAGATTTATTACAATTACAAATATATTTATTACAATTACAATTATTACAATTACACAATCGGGCGGGTGCCCGATCGCGGTGGAGAAATATTTAGTCGAAATAAAAAACAGTCAGGTTGTCGCCTACCTCTGCTAATACAGAACGTTTGTTTAGCGAAATCTCTCCATCATGCATTTCCCACAGCCCAATGATTGGTCCAAGCGACCAAAAGTCTTCCGTCATATTTAACATCAGTAATGCGAGCATTGCGAGTTGTGCCGACTATTGCGATTTAATTACTTAGGCATTTGCATTTTCGTCAAAAATTAACGACTTTGTGAATGATCTAGGGTCTCCCATTAACGTTGCAATTAAATCTGTAATCATGGACATGGCTCAGCGAGTAACCGGCATCGCGTCGTTAAATCACATGTACCGAAACTAAATAACCTAATACGGAACGCAAATTGGATAAAATAAAGTCAGGTGTTAATATTCTAAATAATGATAGCAGTAATGTTTCGTATGCAGATACGTTAAAACTTCTTTTGACAAACGTGGCCCCAGCGATGGTGTAATTTACTTACTTTTTGATACATTCAGATACTAGCTATGGATGACTATGCTATTAAGTCTGGTGGCTTACAACTAGAAAAACAATAAGGCTGCAAGTGTCGTAAAATAGTTAAAGACGTCCTGTCATCCGTGGAAGTCAGTGCTTTTTTAAATAAAAAAACAAAGCTGTTTTTCCTTATTACTCGCATTATATTACTATATAATGTGAATAATAATTATAAAAATAAACATAAAATAGGAATGTGTACGAAATAGAATTTGATATGTTCAAGCCATGTTCACAACCAAACAATAAGCGGACTATACACTGTAATGACATAACAGTCAAGTAATTTCGATAGCATATCTAAATATTTATTATTTTTAACACGCTTTTGTTTTTAGTACTATCATAGTCAAGCACAAACCCTGCACTAATGAACCCAGTAATAATTAATAAAATATGGACACACTGTGGGGAAATTTGTTTGAAATGTCATTAACAAAAGATCGTATGACAGCAAAATTGATATCATTATTACTGATAGTGTCTGGTCCGCTTTAAAATACATAATTGTTTAAAGTAAATTTCAAAAAGGAATCTTCAATACCCTGAGTAATATTCGTAAAACCCTTTCGTACCTTACATTTCTTACATCACATCTAACTTCTTTTCCCGGTCGTACCAAGTCCCGGTACAAGGTGTCGAGCAGACAGCTGTTGGCGACAAGACTGCCAAGTGTTGGTATACCTATGAGGTATAGTTTAGAATGATGCACAGTAAGTCATATTCCGTTTTGAAATCTATTTAAAGCCCATAAACGAGTCAACTCATTATTGTAAACATTTATTTTTACGTACGGAGTAGTGATACCGACTCAGCATTTTTTAATAATATTGTTTTTTTAAGCATTACATATGAATCCTTGACGCCCGCTTGAAGACTACTACTACCGATAAGAACCGAGTCATCAGAACGTGATACCTCATTTTGGCGTGAATTCATGAGATTATTACAAGGTACCTATAATGTAGTTTCATAGATTGCTATAACGCAAAATATCCTCATAATACTTAACCTTTTTCCAACCATGTTCGTCATAACAATATCAACAGAGAAACATGCCAAATATCAGTGTGTGCACTATGCACTGTGCGACACACGTTATCCATTTTCTTGTATTTTTGCTACTATAGGAGCTTTTGTTTGGAAGTCAATGTTAAATTACTGCCAATTCAAATGTTGCCGGTAATATGGATCAAGGTTTGAAGTAAAGTATTTTAATTTTATTTTTAATAAGTAGACAGAGTTTTTGTTTTAAAACAATGAATGCTTTGTGTTTCATATTATGGAATTTTACTGTGGGGTTGGACTGCTGACATTGAATCCATTTGATTTTGCAAAAGAGAGCTGATACAGCAATTCATAAATAATCTACGTGGTCGCGAATATCTTAGGGAGCTATTGAAAAATATTAATAGTGTGACAGTGCCTTGCCAACTCATTTTTGAAAATATTATGTCAGTATGTGAGAGGGGCTCGAGACTCAATAGACACAGCACGCACGGGTTGTTCGAAAGTTTAGCTACGCTTGCCGAGGTCGGTTTGTGTGCATAGTTAATTTTATATCGAGTCTCCGTCGTCCTTCGAAAAGCACGTTAAGCCCCGTTGGTCCCGGCTGCAATTTTTGGATCTTTGACAGCTATTACGGGTAGTCAGAAGCCCATTATTGTGACTACCAGTCTTACCAAGGGCTATCGTGTTGCCCAGTAACTGGATTGTGAATTTTAACGGGAGCGACTGCTTATCTGACAAAGCAGTCGCCCCAGTTAAAATGCTAGTATTTCGCTGCATCTGGTTATGCTGGAAGCCGACCCCAACATCGTTGGGAAAAGGCTAAGCAGATGATTTGTATTTAAGAAATAAACTACATATATGTGAAAGCAGTGATTGACATGATTGTAATACTAGAAATAAAGATAAAATAGCCCAACCATCTTTTAGATTAGCGACAGTACAAGCATCTTTATGGGATACTGTGTTAAATGTCACAATGAAGTACCTTGTGTCACAATTATTAAAACTGAATGAAATAATCATATTATTATCTGAATAATGTTTACAAAATATTGTAAAATAAAGAGTTAGTGTGGAGTTTCTTGGCCAGTCTTCTCCACAAGAAACTATATTTTGGAAGGGGTAACTAGAACCGTTTTAGTAAATTATTTTAATTTTTAATTTGACGTTCTAATTTGCCCTTTTTATAGTCTTACTGGAATAAGTGACTTGACTATGACTTTTCAGATGGAGTGTCGCGTTTTTTAGGTGGCTGTTTCTGTAATGCAGTAACGAGGGAAGCCATGATGACATAATTTTTCGTGGCCGAAAGGAAACCACGTCGACTTTTAAGAAGATAAAACCGGACGCTGTTAGTTTTAAGTAAAGGTAAAATGGGCTCAGAATGATGTTCTGAACTCACGGTGCAAGGTTGTTTGTAAATGCCCCTCTCACCCTCTATATCTTAAAAGGTATTCCACCCATAATATTTGAACACTAGGCTGCCTAACTGTAGAGTAACGCAGCCTCATGTTAAAATATTTTACTTAAAAAAAGTTACTTAACACAGCGTTCCGTCTTAATCTAGTAATAAAGCTTATTTAAGACTAGAAAATGTAGCAGCACTGGCAAACACAATATTTTTTGCTTAATTTTGACTATTAATGTTGTATATTCACAGGTTTGACGTGACAATGAGTTGAAACACGCAGCGCGACGTGACGTTGGCGTGCCCACCGAAACGAAAAGCTAGGCACGCGGTACATTTACTGCCTGACGTGACGGTGATCACCACAGCTTCATCACGCAGCGACGCCGCCATCACATGACTGGTTTTATTTTTCTTACTGGTATAAGGCAGATTGATGATATGGACTTTAGAGTCTCATTGACAATACTGCCAGGCAATATCTACACCAACTGCAGCACTAAGACATGGTCTCTTACAAGAACGAGCCTTGTGACAACAATGCTAACCATCTGCCTAACCGTTCCCAATTGTAACACTCCTAAGCAGAGCACGAAGTGTAAAGTGACACGTGTAGCACATTGTTGATGACAAACACACTATGTGCCACTACGTGTCATATTATGCTCCGTGCAACTCAGCGGACCAACATCAAGAAAATACTTTTGAAGAATGCAGCTGAATACTTCTTAGAATCTATACCGATTTGTTTCTAGCAAATACAGAAATGGGTACTAAGTGCTGCAATATGCAGCGGACCGACATCAAGAAAACACTCTTGTTGAATTACAGTCGAAATAGATGCAGCTGAAGTATACTCCTAGCTAGAGCACGAAACGTTACCTGTACCACACTGTTTATGTCAAAACTACACTGTTGAACATGGTGACATATCATGCTCCGGCGCAACTCAGCGGACCACCATCAAGACAATACTTTGTTGAATGCAGTTAAATACTTCTAGGCAGAGCACGAAGCTTAAAATGGAACCTGTACCACATTGTTTATGTCGAACACACAAAGCGGAACTTGGTGACATAATATACTTCATGCATCTCAGCGAACCAACATCAAGACACTACTTTGTTGAATTTCTAAAGACGATTATTCTTCTTAAAATTATTGACGGTATTGTGTGCGGAAATTTAAGTTTTTAATAGTAATTGACCCCTTCTTCTTCTTTATTGTCTTCCTTCTTTATTGATTTATAACTTTTCCAGAAAAAATTGAATTGACTCGACATTGTGTACGAATAATAGGTAGGCCAGGATAGTAAGGAAATCAAATTCCCTTATATTGTTTTTTTGTGTCTGTACTTATAAACTTATTTCACCCTAACACAGATGTTATGTTATAATGTCGTTGTAATCATTTAATATTTCATTCCTGACTACCTCACGCAATGTTATCATATCCATATATATCATATAAATATCATGTAGTTTTGTATTAACAATATAAATATTTCCATTAGGTTTAACGGTTGAACAATTAAATGTTACAAATTATTTCAAGTGTTTTCTTTACTTACATAAGTAAGTGTCATATTATTGCATTTTCACCAAAGTTAAGTTCGCAAAGCCAAGTTTTATGAGATGCCAGGAAATCTTTTAAAACTTACTTGTCATTGAAATACTGCGCACAATAATTTCTTTACATAGGAGTAGGAAGATGTAGTGACAACAACTGAAAAGAGTATGTTAAGATGGTTTGGTTACGTTGACAGAATGAATAAGAGACGACTTACAAAAGGTATACATAAGGCAGATGTAAGCGAAAACGCCGGGATGGAATGCCCTAGAAGGAGATACACTGACCTAAATCTTGATGTTCCTTCAAAAAGATCAGGTGCGTTGAACGCAACCGGTGTGGGTGAATGACCAGATGTATGTATGTATGTAACGTAGACGAAGCAAAATGAGTATGTAAGGATCGTGGCAGATGGCATTCTGTAGTTCCTGCCTACTCCCATGAGAAATAGGCTTGAGTTTATGTATGTATGTATGCAGGGAGAGTTCAGAGAGTCGTTATTACCCTAAGAAAGTCTTATGGTGACTTTTATAGCGTAACTCTTTACAGATTAGAGCAGTTCATCAAAACTATAAAAACTTCCGCTGCTCTAAGAGTACGTCAATTATAGTATTATTTGTCAGCTACATCACATGTACAATAAACCCTAAAAAATATAAGCAGATAAGACTACAAACAATCGCATGGAGAGAGACCGCAGTGGCGTGCCTCATGCTGCTCGGAGCAAGTATTGATCATTTTAGACCTTAAAATGTTTGCAGCACTAATATTTCATAAAACAAAAATATCACATTAACCGATCAGGCATCGCTTAAGTTAGTTTTACGTTGACGGTGTCATACCGGGATGATAAGAGCACCTCTACCGGACGCAACGAGAGCTCACTTAAACCTGTGACGTAGACTGCTCAGTACAGTTGACATTAAAAATGGATACATAAAAATGAATCCCCGTTTCCCTTGCTCACACCATCACTTGAGAACGACTGAAACGCTTTCATTCAAGTTTTCTAATACTTTGTAGAAGGAGAGGTTCAAACGGAAAGAAAAATAAGACAATTGTGCAGAAAATAGGAAAATTTCTATAAATATATTTATCGATTAGTTTATAGTTCGCGCGTTTGATGAATCTAAATTTTAACCGCCGCGCAGGTAACACCGCGGGGTTCACATAGTTTTAAATAACTACTAATTGTAACACTATCTGCTGAATTTAACTTATTTATGTATGTAACTTGTATTTTAGTCTTTTTCTGATCGAAAGTACCGACTCATTAATTTAAAGAGATATTATGGTTAAGTTACTCAGAGAGCTATACATATGTATGTCAGAAAATTAGTTATAGAGGTGGTTGGGATTTGTTGTCTAGGAAAAGATCTTCTCAAATGTTTTTGAAAAACAGTGCGCTTTTATTTAAACATTGTCGCATAGTGTTAGTATAAATAGGTAAAATCTACTTAAATGCAGTCAAATAAGTTTTATTTGTGACTTTTACCAACACCTTTAAAGTTCATTAAAATGAAACAATTATTAATATATGAAGAAATAAAATAAAATAAATAATCATAGGGCATCAAAAACATCATCCGCATGGCTGTCAACGGGAAAAGTGCCCAGAAGGCTGGCAGCATTACCACGTTGAATGGCAATGCTGATTTTTTGGCCAAAAAAAAGGCCAGCTCTCTGGTCACGTGAAGAGCCGACCAAACGTTTCGCGTAACATTTCTCGAAAAACTAAATGGGCACACGGACCCCATGGCCCTAGTGTTCCAACCCCAAACGGCTCAAACATATAACTTCCAGTTAGGTTGTTGTATTTTCGCCGTTTGAGGTTTTTTGCACCTGCAGCAGCCGCACCTGCACAATCCACCGTACTAGGAAGATGGGATGGCGCATGGGTGTCGACACATGTTTCATCCCACACCAAAGGCCTACCCATCTTCCAAGGTATTATGGTCATTCCATCTGGTCTCTTACCATCGTCGCGTGCCAAGCCGGATGGATGATGTCATTAATACTGGCGTGTCGGGCTATACGGTCACGGCTATACGGATAGGCCATGGTGTCCGAGGCAATCGACAATCGAGCGCCCAGACACACACATGTAGCGAGCCGGAAGGTAGTGTCACCTAGCATGGTGCCAATGTTGGGTGACGGTAAAGCCTGAAGCCAAAGGCCCGACTCCCACGTACCCACAGCCAGCAAGCGGGCACGCTCAGCAGTATTGGTGGACGTATTAATAAGATTATTCCGTACCAAACTGCAGAGCGGCTCATCCCACTGTCTCTGGGAAGATGGGTTCACGGGCCTATCTGTATCCGGGCAAGCCACTTTCCAGGCGTTCACCGCATCGGTCAAGCACGGCACTTCAGAAAAAACCAAGGAGGGGGCTAAAATTTGATTAGTTAACTTCTCGGTGCTGTGGACAGAGGAGAGGAACGCCGGTAAGCTTTAAAGTATATTCACCAATATGTTTGCTAAAACTCCGAATACTCCTTTGATCAATTCTAGCCTAGTACCCGACCTTTTGTGCTACCGCAGTACCAGTTTCCACTTTGGAAATAGAAAATCAAGTGTGAGTACTTTAGTAGGAGGTTAGGTTTAGGAGGAGTAGGAGGTGCATGGAGCAACACAACAATATGGACACACTTTACAAAAATTATATCGATTTGTTCGAGCCGAATATCAACTTTACTAAAATATGATTGATGTTTCTTCCTGTGAAGATTAAATGAATATGTCTTACCTGATTTAGTTTTGACTGACCACCAGTACATGAGAAGCAGCAGGTGAGGAATCTTCATCACAATAATAGGTACCACAGGCTTGGCTGAAACGTAAAAAAACAAGGGCTTTATTAGATTTATGTACAGTAAAATATTCCTAAGCAAATTCGCACGAAAATTATGCCTTATGGGATTACATTTAGACGCTTTTTATTTTTCAAAGCGGAATGTGTCAAAGAATAAAGACTGTTAATAGATACAACAGTGGTCACGTTAAATTGTATAGTACCTGGATGACCGAGCTTTGCTCGAATAAAATGACGTTTTCTAAAAATGAAATCTAGCTTGATCGATTTATCGCCCCCGAAACCCCCTGCATACTAAATATCATGAAAAACGTAGGAGCCGTTTCCGAGATTCAGATTAAATAAACATACATACAAATATACAAGAATTGCTAGTTTAAAGATATTAAATATCTCAAGAGAAGTATGGATGGTGTGCAAACATTATGCAGATCAGTAGACATTGTGGCCCTGCAGGAGATCTGGCTCATGCCATTTAACGTTTCTCCATTGGGCATCATCGATCCCGGCATTGGATATTGAGAGTATTGTGGTGGAGATTTCCAACTGATATCCTGTTAGGGAGGCCCTAACGTAGCCTTACTATGGGAGAAATGATTTTCAAACGGTGCCTGTCGTTAGTTGTAACAATGTGTGGTTATCAGCAGAGTTTTCTACCTTGCCAGTACTTAAACACAGTTTGGAGGTTCAAACCCAGGTTTTCAAACTTAAAATCCCCAACTAAATGTTAGCAGTCGTTCATATGGCTGTGGCCTGTATACGTTACGTTGAGAAGTTTAGAGCATAGATATAGAGTCATAGAAGCTGCTGGTTTTCCTATTATTAAAAGAAAAACTCAAAACATCAGAACTCGGAATAGTAGCCGAAAAAATTCTGGTATTTATTCTCAATAATTTACCCCCATTTAATGAACTGCCTCATGCTGTCACAATAGTAAAGTAAAAGACAAGTAAAACAAATTCTTATGGGTAAAAACGGTAGGACGTTTTTTAGGAAGCCCGCTGAAACCGATTCATGCTCTGATACAGAACTAAGAGTGGTCGAGATCTGCATACAAAATTGTTAATCGCAGTGTTTGTTGTTATACCAATGAGTCATTTACAGAGGAATATTTCGTACAAAAGTCATTGCAGGTTTTTTAAATGGTCTAATACCATTTAAAAGGCACCTGTGAACACACTTGTAAACATTACAATTTAAATAAAATACAGAAATGATTCTAGACGCCCCTATGAAAAGGTAGTTTCGTATAAAGAAGCAGCATCCAAAGCAGTGAGCTGTTCGACGAAAACTACATGTTTCGCAAAAGTTCTTGAAGAAAGTTCTTGTCATCAAAATGGGAAAGAGGGCGAGGGAGCAATAACAGCTGTCAAGTTTTATTTTTGCGAGCTACGAGTATGACAGTTCTGAGGACCTTGTTGACCCTTGTTACCTCGGATGTCCCGGTAGCTAACTCTCTCATAAGAAAACATCATTGTATTACCAAATATAACAAGATAATTATCGATGGATTTAATTATGGAACTATATGAAAACTCGGGATCTTGGAATAATGTTTAAAAACGGCACGAGAATTTAGAATTAGATAAGTATTTTTAAACTAAATAAAGGTTCATTTACCTACTTTTATATTTATAAAACTCCGTTTTTTATGAATGCGGAGTTCATAAATTGTAAGTCATTGTTTCAAAGTGGCTAAATATTTGTCTTGATCAATTTTTTTCACATTTTTTAATTGAAAGGGAATGGGGGGAGCGCCATGACAATCTCGCCTAGGGCGTCTTTGATGCCCAGCACTGTTGTTCTACTACATATTACTAAGAAACATTAGATAATCTATTCTTTCACTAATGGAAAACTTACGGGAAAGGGCTATACGCGGGTGAAAAAAATATGTATACCATGCAATTAAGCCGAGCTATCACAATTTTCGCGGACTGGTTTATAAACTCCTAGTACTCTCGCTACGATCAGTGACTACAGTTAAAATAGCTCACTGTAGTCACTAAGCTTTTTAAATCGCACAACTGTTTTTACTAGCAAATCACGCCCCGTAAAGTTTGAGTGTAGTAGTTGTAGAGACTATAAACGTCTTATAAAGTTTTAATACTTGGTTGCTGATGAATGATGAACTTCAGCATTCAATGACGGTTAATGTTAAAAGCCACGCGTTTTCCAGTACATTGTATCGTCTCTGCCGTTTCACCAATAACATTTTCATCAACTTACTATAAACAATAAATTTTTCAGGAAAAAAAATGTATGTTTCTCTATAAGTCAACAAGGTTTAACTGATTTGAAAAGATTTGCACTAGAAACGCTGAAAAACGTTCAAAATAATTAAATGCAAAGAGTATTAAGATGATAGTTCAACAAAATAAAAGCCCAAGAAATGAAAACAAACACAAAATACCCTATATACTCGTAGTACATGCCGCGTATCCCAATGAACCAGTCTGACATAGGTTTCTTTGATTCTGATGTTAAACAAAGAGGAAAGTTAATAGCATCCCTGTCTCACCTGCAGATATGACTTTGTGTAGCCCAGGGATGATGAAACTTTGGCACGTTTACCAAGTAATAAATTGTAATTGTAAACTACACAGTGCAAATTATAATTTAAATTATTTTGTAAGTTTTCATTTGTCTATTTATCTTTAATTAGATATTTTGTTATAATTTTGCTTCCTTTTTCTCAGATTACGATATTGATATTTTTATGATTTCTTTGTATTCCGATGGAACCAATAAAACTGGAAGCCAACCTTCACATTGATGAGAAAAGGCTACACAGATGATGACAACAATTTATATTTTAACTCTAAATCGGCGTGCAGATCTTACCACGTAATGTTTAACATCCCTGCCGTCTGGAGTAACTTGCGTATAAATCTAAGCGTTCTATCCAGTTTGCGGCTTACAATCAGATCCAGCCTGTCTCTTGCTGTCCTCTTCAGTGACGTCCTAAGCCGAGGTTCGTACCCCGCAGGGGGTGCCCTTAGCGATAGTCGCTTAGCTTATAAGTTTTGGATGCCTGGCTGGAGGCCTTAATTTTAATTAAGCCCCCCACAGGAAAGTTCGGTTGAGCAGTAAATATCCCTGAAGGATAAACTGCGAGATGCATTGTTATATTTGGTCGGGCACCAACCTGGCCGTTTCAATGGTTGATCCCTGAACCAAACTGATAAAACAGAATAAACCCTCAAAATAAATGTAAAACGTGTGATATTATTTTAAAGATATATAAAGCAGGCTTTTGAGGGATTTGTTGAATTATGTTATTTTCTATCAAATAACTTAATATCCCTAAGAAACAAAATATCTGTCCATTTATAACTCCGTTTTCTTTTAAACTTTGAAAGATAATGCAGGTTCATGGGATAACAGTACTTATTTAACATTATTATTTTAAATAAATGTAGATAAACAAAGTATCTTCTTAAAACTTTGTCAATGATTATTGATTATCTATTTGACGGCACGGTTGGCCCAGTTGGTGTAGTGTTGCGCCGCGTGTCGTGGGTTCGATTCCTCCATGGTATCGCCTATAGGTAGTTGTTCCGGGTCTGGCTGTTCATGTATGTGACTTTAAATGTTTGTAAACGCACCCGCGTCACAGGAGAAAATCGATTAGATTGACTTGAGTAGAATAAGTATTATCGTGGTATTCTTGTAATATTTGTTGTTATTCTTCAACAACATGATGTATTCCTCAATATGTACCTGCTACGATTCAAGTTGAAACGAATAGGTATGCCTTTCAGTGCATCTCTTTTTACGTTATCCACGTGAAGACGTGTTCATTCCTTAACATTCCCCGTAGTAATATGAGTCTGCTCCGGGCCAAGTATTCCGGCAGACTGCCTCCTCGTCGCGGAGGGTGGCAAATTGACTAGCTTTACGCATGCGCCACCCCACGACATAGCTAGAGATGAGGCTCACCCCCTCAAGTATTCTGGACGATTCACACAAATCGGAGGACGGCATTCATAAATATGATGCTATTTCGTTTTTATCTAGGTTCGACTCTGTTGTGCGATGGACTCTGTACATTGCTGTCACTTACTGCTTCAAACCAACACGTGTAGTTGTACTAGCTAGTCTGCCCTGTTGTGAAGGGTGGTAAGAATAATTCTTATTCTAACCTCCTTTCAGTTTCTGCGCTCCTAGTATCAGTGGACCACGAACCGAGATTTTACTGGACTTTTCGGACCAGTTTATCAAAGGAATTCGCGCCCGCACCGATACACAATCATCCTGAATACACTGGTCTGCTCACCATATCTATTTTTATTAGGTTTTGCATAATTATTCAATTAACATACTAACAATGAAAAGTGTTTACTCTCTTCTGACCAATCAACCTGCTGGAAACAGAAAAGCATGACAGGCGAATATATGTGAGTTGACATTGACAATTCCAAGCAGAATTGTCACTGTAAATTTTAACTGTGATTTTAAATTGTAGAGATAATAGTTATGTAAAAAAGTTTCGGTAAAATAGTATTCTAACTTATTGAGAAAGTAATTTTAAAAATCATTTCGTTTATTGATTCGGTCTTGATATGAAACGAATGCGTAAACGTCTACTGGAAGATTGCCTGTTTTTAAGAGGCTGACCTGGATAAAAGGTGCTTTCAATATTTTAATATCACTCATGTGAATAAATAATACACATTACATCACGCGTGTATTCCCCGAAGGGTTATGCAGAGGTATAATTCGGTCATTCACATTTTGCCTGTTATGTTTAAGTCCCATGTTAAATGGAGCGAGTCTATTCCCAAACAACTTACAACTTATAATAAATAACTTATTGTTTGTCTATAAAACAAAGTCGGGTTTGTAACTACAGTACTTTTATTGCGACTTAACTATAGTTAAGATTGTTGATCAACAATGTGTAATACAGACAGAATCACGAATTTACGAAGTTATTATTACAACGAATTAAATTGAGTTACTAATCTGCCTAGCCTTTTCCCAGTCCTTTTCCATTCGAACCAGATGCAGCTGAATACGAGTATTTTACATGGAGCGGTTGCTTACGTGACCTCCACAATCCAGTTACTGGGCAACACGATACCCCTTTGTAAGACAGGTAATCAGGCTTTCGGGCTTTTGAATACTCGTAACTACCTCAAAGATCTGCAAATGACAGCCGGGACCAACGACTTAAAGTGCTTTCCGAGGCACGGAAGAGTCTAGTTTGTAACGAACAGTGACCTATTCATGGACTGACCCCGCTACGCGTAGCTGAACCTTTAATTGATCCGTGCGTCTGTTACTACGCACTGAAGCTCGAGCTGTTCACTTTCGAAATATAAAGACTGATAGTCTGATAACTCTTAACTTCAGAACCTTTCATCGCCTTGAAAAAAGGGTACGTTACACTTTGACCTCGACAGTTGCGGCAATATTAACGTCATGGCGAGTCATGTGCTCCTAATGCTTCGCGCCGTTGGGGTCTGGTTGGAGGTTAGCACGCGAACGCATTGAAGAGAACCACAACATCTCTCAAAGATTATATAAACAAAATACATACATATTAATTTTTTTTTTCTTTCTTTACGATTTCGACTTAAGGTCACTAGGTCTTGTAGTCGTCTTAGCTATTAAATCTGTCATAGTTTTATAACAGCAGCGATTTGCATTCTTTAAACGGTTTAGTATGTTTATCAATTTGTTTATTTATTTTATTGTATAAGAAAGACGAGCGTTTGTCGTACTGAATATTTGCAGATTCTGCTTTTACAAAAGGGGTGGAAGCAATATTGTGTTTCCTTCTTCGAGCTAATAGGATTAAGGGGAAGGGTTTCATATTTTTCTAGTAATATATGTATTTTCGGACTGATGATATGTTACTTGTATGGTATAGCTCGAAGGCGAGAAAGGTCCTTTTTTTAAAGTACATTACTTTTATTAATGTCCGTTGCGCTCTTTCAACATCAAGGAAACGGGTTTTACGCCCGCCTCCCCAAAAACAATATATGATTACGGATTGAACCAACGAGATATACAATTCATTGAGAAGACTTTATGCTGAGCCACTCCTAAATATCTTTAAATATCCAAATAAATTTTCGTAATTTAAATGTAATTTGTTCAATTTGAGGATATGAAGACAGGTTTTAGTGTAACATTATACCTAAATACTTGAAGTGGTTAACTTAACTGATGGTTGGACAACTGCAGTCGTGATCAGCCGTCCTTCTACTCTCGTGTATTATAATGTTAAAATTAGTTTCTGGTTAGACATTTTTATGAATTGAGGAACAGATATAATTAGTTTTGCTTGTGTTTAACGTAAGGAGATTTGTTTTTAGCCATGAGGCTACCCAAATCATACCTTTTTCTGCGTAAGATTTGGTTACAGCCCAGGTTGAGCCAGTGAAGACGATGGCGGTATCGTCGGCATACGAAAATATTTTTGCGTTATTGATTGTCATTTTACATAAGTTGTGCACTACCTAATATGAAATGCGACTTAATTACACATAAGTTTGTTAAGCTTACTTATGAACTGTTAAATTAATTCATATATTCGCGTAAAATATTTTGATTCAACGATTTAGTGCAATTTATCAGTATTTTTTATGAACAAATGGGCCAGTAACATTAATAAGTAAAATATTAGAAAGTGTGGAGCAGCCTTGCAGAGTTATCCGATAATCTCTGAGTTAAGCAAATTTAGGAAAACCTCACTAGAAACTATCATTAAAAAGTGTAATATGCGTGACTTTTTCACCAAGATATTGTTATGATTTTGGTTTGGAGAAACAACATTTTGTCGTTGGTGGTATTAAGTTGTAAAAATCTTTTAAACACCTTAAAAAAATCAAGATAAGATATGACGAGTGTGATAGCCTGAAATTGCGCATGTTGTGGGTTCGATCCTCGCACGGAACAAATATTTGTATGACTTACAGGTAGTTGTTCCGGGTCTGGCTGTTTGTGTATGTGAGTTTCAATGTTTGTAAACGCACCCACGATACAGGAGAAATTCCTAGTGTGGGGCAACGTTTTTAAAAAAAAAAAAATGGTTAAATTAATTAACTTAAGCTAGATGCCGATTAGCTTTTCTTCATATAAAGTGTTGAGCTTTCCAAGCTTCTTTAGTAAAAAGCTAAAAATGATTGAGCATTTAAGACCTCTGTCTTACTGGTCTCTACCAGTCCGGGAAAAAGATCTATTAAGCCGTGTTGATGGCCCTTCCTCTTTAGAGATATTGACTCTAACACTATTTAAAAAAAGGGAAAATTCAGCAGCCTTGAGTGATTTACGAAAATAATCACCATCACATTATTCATCAACATCATAACCTCAAAAGGTATAACGACCCTATACGTCATGAAATTTTTCAGTCAACTTAGTTTTATCGATCAGCTGAGCGTTGGCGCTACTGGTCGGAGCGCCGACGCTCAGCCGACTGCCGTAGACATATTGCGAGCATCGAACTGGATTTCGTAGATACTTATGTGCGAATACCAACCTTTGTATGTGTGCTTGACCACGATCAAATTGTATTACAAATTCTAACCCAGTACAAGAAGTCTTATTTGAAATTAGATTCCAATAACATAATTCATTTTTTGTTTTTACTTGGTATTATGTTACGCTTTGACTGTTTTTTGTTTTATTTATGTTTGTTACTTTAGTGTTTTTTGAAGCACATAATTAATATTCTGCCTGTATGCTGGGAATAACGTTGTTGATTACATGATTGTTAGTCTTAAGTATAATAAAAATGTAAGTTAAGTATAACGTAAATGTTTATTTGTATTGTCTATTGTGTAATTGTTTTCTATTGTGTAAGTGTTGAGCTTTCTAAGCTTCTTAAGCCTAAAGATAAAAATGATTGAGCATTTAAGAACCCTGCCTTACTGGTCTCTACCAGTCCGGGAAAAAGATCTATAAAGTCATGTCGATGGCCTTTCCTCTTCAGAGAAACTGACTGTAACACTATTTGAAGAAAGGGAAAATTCAGCAGCCTTGAGTGATACATATAGAGAATCGTGGCGTGTCTTAAATGTTTTTATTATCTCTGAGGATAGGTTTTGAATGAAACCTTTATTTTTGAATACCATATTTTGAGGAACCGTCAAGGTATATTTTATATGGTAAAATACGTATACACTCACCACCTTAATCTGTCGTCGCCCTGTTTGTTTACGTTAACCATGGCTGATCCACTGTTTAATTTTTGCCAAGTGGGCACTTTAGCAATGACCTAAACACGTATGCCCTTATTTCCTTCCCCTTAATTTGTGTCACCGAAGCGTTTTTGGAATTTAGTCGTTGTTTGACATTGTTGCCGATCCGTTAACGTGTTAACAGTTCCTGTTAATTTCTGCCATAGTGTGTGAATATTGTTGAATTCAAGTTTGTAGAGTTCTTTAAGGGTTTGTCACTCAAAAAAAAAACCTATATTGTTGTGTTCGATGTAGGTAGCGTGAACGCTCAAAAATATGTGAAGGAAGTAGTTCAAGACCGCTTTTTTGCACCATTAATTGGTGACAACTTTAGTGTAATGCATGACAATGCATGTTGCCATTCCTCTAGATCCTTAAAAGACGTGTCCAAACAAGAGTAGCAGCCCCTATTACTCTAGATGAGCTCAAGACGGCTGCGGTAGATGAGTCGCACAATACTCCCCAGTCAGATATCCAAGATATCATGGATAAATTGCCGAACCGGCTCTAAGAAGTCATTACAGCCCGAAGTGGCAACAACCATACGCTCCGGCGTAGCTCGGGTAAACATTATCTCACATCATGTGTCACTCTCACTAGTTACATGCTTCAAATATTTAGTAATTAGTGGATTGAATATAGAATTTTTAAGATATTAACAAAAACGATACGTTTTGTTACTGAAAAACTCCAGTTAAATTATGAAGTTCTTACAGTAAACCAGAAATAGTACGTGCATTTAGAATTCATCGTTTGTCTTTGAACACTTGTAAAAATATTAATCAATAGTCGCATGTTGCAAGATCACCCCAACAGAACGACTCGATTGTTTTATTTTCTTTAATGTCCAGGACAAAGTATGTATTTTTTTTGTAAAATTTACCGCAAAATTTGGAATTACAGATGGTACTTAATTGTAGTGGATCTTTTATGAGAATCTCAATAAGATATTAATCTAACAATGCCATGGTTATACAAAATTAGCAAGTGTTAGCATGAAAAATAGGCAACAGTTTTATAAAAACTTAAGAATCCGCGTCGGCTAAGCACGTATGGAAATAATAGGTTTATATATTAATAATAGTTTATATAATAGGCTTTACCTATGAAATTGCCGTTTTGTATGAAAAAATTTAAATGAATTTTTTTCATGTATTTTTTATTTGTATTAATCGAAGTAATCACCCATGCAATCAATGCATCTTTGCCAACGCAGTGGCATTATTTCCATACGTGCTTAGCCGACGCGGATTCTTAAGTTTTTATAAAACTGTTGCCTATTTTTCATGCTAACACTTGCTAATTTTGTATAACCATGGCATTGTTAGATAATTGTAGTGTTTTTTGAAAATAAAATAATAACATTCTAACAGCTTGACGGTGACTCTCTGGCTCGACATTCGTGCTAATTTGGAAAAGCGAAAATTAACGAAGCGCAAAGTTTAAGAATGTAAATATAAATTAAATCAAAGTCGAGCAGGTTTTAATACCGATGATTTATATATTTTTTTAATTTCTATACATTTAAAATGACTATAAAACACAACTTTATTTATACAAATCAAAAATATGTCTATGGTTTGTCTTGTGAAAAATATAACACTCAGAATAATAACTTTTATCAATAAATAGGGACGGTTTAAAAGTCTTAGCGGGTATGCCTTAATACTGTTTGGTTACAATTTGTATTAAACGTGAGGTTTTAAATGCACCGTTGTATAATACATTTTGATATTGTGACCTCTTGATTGTAGTCCTCATTCTGGTGTTCTTTCTTGTAGAAAATATGTAACTATTATTTTAACAACTGCGGACAGTACTATTTTGTGAAAACATGGAGTAATTTCTGTTCTATAAAGATTATGTTTGCGACTGGCTGTGATTGGAAGAGTTTGCTTTTTTCATGCATTTATAATAACCAGAAATAGCTATTTTAATATTTCACATGTTAAGCACCCACCGTAGGTAAGATATCATATGCCCAAATTTCTAAGTAGGTAATCCATAAACAGAGGCAAATTTTTCGATCACACGCAAAATAACTTACATGCACACACACACACACACAAACCACTCACTTCACTCCTCGTTCACTAGACTTACTCACGCAATACATACATACATACACTAGGCGTTATTATTATTGTTATTATTACTATTGTTGTTATTTATTCCACAAGTATCCTAAATTATAATATAGATTCTACTAAATAATAAAATGCATCGATAATTTACATAATTATGTAACTGTAACTGATACCGCGGGTTGAGGTCCTGGTGATCTGTACTACAGGTGCTTTGCGCCTACTTCAGACACCAGCTCTTCACATAATTTTAGAACTTGTTGTGACCAATATGTAAATTGTAAATGATTACTATGTTTTTTCTAATCTTGTGAGGAGGAATAAATAAAAATTATTATTATTATTATTATTTCCTTTATTTCTTTATATACATATAATATTTCAAAATAAATTATTATTATTATTATTATAGCGAGTTCTTATAATGCTCATGCTTAACATTTATGGTGCGACCGCTACGACGTAACATTCCTCGTGTTTAGGAAACCTCTTCGTGTTTCATAGGAGCCTGGTACTTTCTAACAGTACGCTCCGGTTGGATCAATACTGTCTTACGAGGATAGCGACGCACCGTGTGAAGTTCGTCCAGACATACGATAAAAATTGCCAAACAACTAAAGTAATTCTAATTTTATGTATTTTTTCGCAGTAACAGAAATATAATCTACCTTAACAAAATAAATACCACATAAATCCTAACGCGAGAAACTGCTGTTAGTATTCAACCCAAACATTGGTCTGCTACAACTTAGGGAATCATAAATAACAACTTTAACAGAAGGAATGATGTTAAGAAAGATTGAATCCCATCGCACAGAAATCTTGTTACTTTCATAGTATTTATAAAACAAGACTCACTACAACCCCATAGATCGCAACTTCACTCAATTTTATGATCGTAATATCACATAACAAGTGCTATGCAGAGTTAAGTATGAACTTGGTTCAAAATATTTATGTATGAATAAACCATAGGCTTTGTCAAATTCAAATTCTTTATTGCCAACTAAGTGTACAGATTTTTTAGATGTTAACATTAGGTAGGTTCTTAGAACTTAGTTACCTGTTAAGGCATTGCTATTTAAATGGTTAAAAAACCATAGAAAAAGAAAAATAAACACAGTCAATATTATAGTTATACAGTTATTATATTAATTATAATAATTCAATCATTTTACATTTTTGTCATGCGGTCAACCCGTTGGAACTCCCGTTGTTCACGTTGGTTATAATAGGAGTCCCGAATATTTTCCTGCTTGGGGCCTCTTCGGCGCACGAGTTCGACTCACACTTGACTGGTTTTTATTCTTATCTATCTAGTACCTTTACTTATTTATAACTAAGAACGAGTGTGAAAAATTTTTCACTATCATCTGTAAGAGTTGAAATTAGTGATATGAATATGCAATGAAGACATAATGGGTTAAAATGTTACGTCAAGATATTATGTCAGGAGGCAGGAATTTATTTGTTGTTATTTATAAATTTTCTACTTACACAGTAATAACGCGCAGTATATAATAGTAACTTACGTGTCACAGACAGAGGCCATATCAAGGTACCCTAACATGTCAATTTTTTTTATAGTTTTTCAACATTACATCAAAAAATAAGTGTTCAGTTGGGAAAATTTCGTCTGTACACTGAAACAAACGACAAACCATACGGCGATGCGGATACTCATAATTTAAGTGCGTGTTCGCACCTAAAGGATTTGTAAGTGAGTGTCAGAAAACACGCAATGTATTAGCAATTGATTCGCCGCATCGCAAGTCTCGCGTGCCTAAAATATTGCATAGTCGTCACCGAAAGGTGGGGTCACAGTGTTCATCAGGTTTTGCCATAATAATATGATTGTTAAATTATGTTGTTTAATTTCAGTTAGTTACTTATTATAAAATATAAAGGAAGCTCCTTTATTGAATACTGATAATGTATTATTTTTTTTAACATTAATATTAACAATTTAAATTGAAATCAAAATGTAGACCACCGGTTCTGGACCCCTCTAGAGACAGGAACCTCCTCATAATGCGAGCCGTATCGAAGAGTACTGAATTCTGAATCAGGGCCTTGATCTAATCGCGCTACGAAATCCTCGAGATACGGTCGCCCATGCTTTTAACCATCAGGCCATTGACCGTGACGATCAGCACAATGACAACCGAGTCCACAATTAACAAGTTGTCAACCTAGTTGCTACGTAGATTAGATATTTTGTTTCTTCTTCTCAGTTTTAGATTTTTGCGTTCACGTTGAATGGTCTACCACCACTATATCAGGCTCAATGGCTACACATAAATTCCTGTCAGTAATGAAACTACCAAGTACTCGCTGTTAGCTAGGGGAGAAGAATTAGAAATAATAGGTCTGATGGCTGAGGCCATCGGGTCGGTGGCATGTGTAACACACATCGTCCGTCCCGAGCTTCATAATATGACTCTGGTTATTTTAAATAACTTCATAATATGGAATATATTTTCTTTACATCGATCCCACAACATTATGATTTGTACCTTAAAAATTGTAATCTCGTGGGAACCCAATACTATTGAGGAAAGGAACGACTCACACTTTTACTAGACAAACCTTTGCAGGCGCAAATATAGATGGTATGACACCACATACCATCTATATTTGCGCCCGCAAAGGTATATATACTTCTTATGGTACCATCGTACCATAAGAAGTATTGAAACTAGTTTTTGGAAGGTCCTCGGTTTGGTTAAGAATGAATAAGGACCTTTCAAGAATGTTTGTACGAACAATGGTGTGTGTGTGTGTAGATTTTTTAATTTCTGAGTGACTAACTAGCCCCACAGTACAGTAACATCCTAGGGACATATTCGTATTATATAATATATTTATCAGTAATATATAGATAAATGAAATCAGTGAATGTTTGCTGACAAGTCAGCAAAAGTAAACATTCACTTCTTCATTTCTTCTTGAATAAGGGGGGGGGAGGGATAAAAACTAAAGTCTGCTTACATACTTGAATCTAGATCGTAGAAGTGACGGCCTTAGGCGTCCCTCCAACACTTTAAAGCGCTCTATCTTTGTCACTTATTACGCATTTAAAGTAAAAAGTACCAGCCTATTACTTTCCCACTGCAGGGCAAAGGCCTCTTCTCATAAAGAGAAGGCACGAGCATTAATCACCACGCTTGTTCAAGACGGGTTACCGATTTCAGACTTATATTAACTATATAAGTCCATGTTTCCTCAAGATGTTTTCCTTCACTGATGTCAGAGATGTCCAAGATAAACTTAAAAAGGACATATGAATTGAAAAACTCACATTGGTACTTGCCCAGGTTTTAACCCACAACCTCGTGCACAAGAGACCTTAGTCCTTATGCATTTGATAATATGCTTTATCAATATGCTCACCATACGAGTATATTTTTTGTTTATCTAACTGACGTTCCGAATAGAACACGTTCCTATTTATCCTGAATAAATTATTGTTTTCACTTACAACAGTTTCACTTTTCCTTTTTGATTGCCTCTATCAAATACTTGGGCTCCCTTGTGTCCATTTTACTGTTTTTATAGAATATATTAGTCTTTTCAGGAGCATGAAATCAATTTGAAACTTTTTAATCCATCCTCTATATTATTTCACCAGAAGTCATCATCTATTTTGATTATTTCAATATAAATTTGTCCAAACCATAAAAATGAATTTTTTTTGTGTAATGCTCTCCTTGAACACTTGCACCCCACCCTTATGCACTGTGTGTTGTGTGGGTCGACGTTTTGCAAACTCGGTGCTGATTACAAACGGACGTGCTCTCACCTTGGTTTCTAGGGAGGTACTGAATAGCTTTCGGGTGCAAGCTCAAAATTCAAATCAAATTACAGAAGAGAGTACTTGTCCATACTAAAATGTAGGAGAAATAGAAAACCACTTACGAAAAGAAAACATAGTATTAAGGCGTACATTACTATCGTATGGTTTTATTGAATTGCAAATTCTAGTGGTGAACTTGATAATCATACATTTGTGTCCCTATTTGACCAAAATACTTTTTAGTATATTATTAAAATTTAAGAAAAAGTTTCTACAGAAACTTTCGGCCTTTTCCGAAGAAAAGGAAAACAAAAAACAATTAACATTCTTTTTCTAAGCGAAATTATTAGATAATTTAGCAAATATCAAGTGGATGTTGCTCGTATCACACAACTATTATGTTTCCTATTTATTCCATAACTGGCTGTTAATAATACTACTATGTCCTTCCTTGAAGTTTAAGCTCTCTATACAAAATTTCGTCAAAATCCATGTCGCAGTTTAGCCGTGAAAGCGTTACTCAGGCAGACGCGCGATAGACAGGCAGAGTTACTTTAAAAACTGTCACAACATAGCTGTGCACCGCGGATTCACCAGCGTTTTGTGGACAAAAAACTAAAAAAAGGAACTAAATAGGTTGTAAAAATGTCACGAGAAAAGAAATAGTAAAGGAACGCTGGGTAGTCTAGGGGTAAGGGTAAGTACCGGGGGTGTTATAAAATGTGGGTATGTAATAATACATTATGGAGGTATTTATATAATTAGAAGCAATTAAGTGGCATTTTACAGTACAGACGCCACATCCAGCAATCCCAAAATGTATTTTTTTTTCCAATTAAATATGAAAATCTATCACAAAAATACAGATTAGGCTTTGGGATTCTCATGAGCTGGCCTCTGCTTGGCTTCTGCCAAAATGATATTTTTCGCTTTATTTTCTTGTGGTAGAACATACCAGTTTTTTCGGCAACCTGATTAGAAAAAGCAGTCTTAACGTAAATCGTTTCCTACGTGTTTAAATATTTCCTCTGTGCTTTATCAATTGTAACTTCAAACGATACCTTCACGGGAAATTGAATTCTTTAAAAAATAAAATGTTAATCACTGGGGATCATTGGGATGCGAGGTATAAGCGCTGTTTGACTAGGTAAATGCTGGACCAGTGAAAACTATTGCAACGATCACGTTATTGCGCAGAAATTTTACTTGTAGTCTGCTCCCGCTACACAAATTTGGTGGTTGAAGATTTCTAAGTAAAATTATTGGGTCACCTATTTTTAACATGGGGAATTATGAGGGAAATCCACTCGGGTTTAAATAATTAAGAAACTCTGTGGGTATTGGACCGCTTCCTTTTGATCCATTACATTATCAACAGATCTGTAGTTAACGGTTATGTTATATTAGTTATTATAATATTTCTCGCCGCCAATTTTTTCATTGTTGCGACTATTTTTGTGTAGACTTTCGATATTAAGTCTTCAATGCTGGTTACTTTTCACCTAAAACGCGATCAATTTCAATTTGGTTTTCAAACTGAGGTACTTTCCCGTCTCCTATTAAAAGTAACTTTAACGGAAAATATGTACTGCCTCCACCCAAATGTGCTCTCATATTAGCAGATAGTTTAAGGGTATGACAGACTTCTATAACGAGGAAGTTTTCAAGCAATGTCTGCTCTTATCTAGTTCCCATAACTATCACCAGTAAAATTTGTCAATAATCTCCACCAAACATGACAGTGATTCCACCCATGATTTTATTACAGCTTCTAATATCTCTAAAAGTCCCATCTAGAGACACTACATGACTTCGATGAATCATGGTGCAATAATCCCACATTGATTTAAGTTTAAGTTTAAGTTTCAAAGTTGAATGAGCTGTGCGTCCACCTGCTAATAGAGTCGCAACGATACCCGACGACGTTACCAACAAAGCGAGTCTCACCTGACACCTAACTTTTGCCAATATCAAAATTTGTAATGTCTGGAAAGTCTTGCCGGATCTACCTGGTGCATCCAAAAATAATAATCTTTGTGTCGTTTAAAAGAACACTGTTAAAAACATATTATAGTAACATAGTGGTACTTATTTTGTTGCGGAGTTATTTTAAAATTATGATATCTCCTAATATATTGTTTGAAATCAAGTGATGTGAAGGACAATTTTGATGACAGTTAAATACTTGTAATTAATAACATATTTATTTAGACAAGGATTAACATTATGTTGATAAAACTGATTTGCAAATATGCATGAATTTCGAACAAATTTGATAACCATAAAAAAGGTTACAGTGAGTCAATCTTAAAAGATAGACATATTCTGTCCCGGATTTCTTTTTAGAATGATTAAAGAAAAAAAAAATCATCGTACATGATTTTTGCGTAACTTAAACGGAAGCTCTCAAAAAGGAATAAGTTTATCCCGTTTTTGCAACAGTGTTCATTAATGCTTTGCTCCTATTAGTCGCAGCGAAATTTTATGAAGCCTATAGCCTTCCTTGATTAATAAACTATATAACACAAAAATATATTTTTCATTCAAACCATTCCAGAGATAAGCGTGCTCAACTACACAAACAAACAAATTCTTCAGCTTTATAATATTGGTATAGATATTTTATGAGGTAAATGTTTAGATATTTGGAATCCGCAAACCCAAATTTACAAAAAGCATTTCGTATGGATTATCCTCTTAAGACAAAATGGTTTTATCGCCCCAATTATGAGAAATTTTCTGAAGCCACAGTAAGCAGTAATAACAGTTGGACTTTGCGGTAGGTACCTAATCTTTCTTAGGGTTGAGTTAGACATTTAAAAGAGCTTAGAAAACGTGTTCTGTTAGAATTCGATTAACGATTAGGTCTAACAGTACACGTATTAGACAGACGTTGTAAGGCGGTTTCAGCTCCCTTTACTAGGTTAAAAGTTTATTGTTAACGTAGCTGTAAATATTGAATGTCTCAAGCTCAAACGGAACGCTCCTATCATCTCCCCTCACATTATAATTCTGAAATATTGTTTTTAATAAGTAAATAAATAACATTAAAAAAGTAGTACCAGCCTATTACTGTCCCAGTGTAGGGCAAAGGCCTCTTCTGATACAGAGAAGGCTATTTAATAACATAAACAATATAATATAATAGATAAGGTGTAGAATTGGTCTGATTATGTTTGGCTGGGTTTCACCTAATCCTGCGCAACGAATGTTGGACCATAAATATTGTATCCCCAGAAAGAAGGTCTGATTTTGTTATTGTATAATGTTATAGAGTTTTTCATAGTCTCGGTACTCAGTTAGCTTTGCTTGGCATTGCACATCTCACGCAATATTAGTAGAACACGCTTTCCAGTACATTACAAAAGGATAATAAACCATAATTATTGAAATCCTTAAGAGTTCCCTTTCCTTTAGTGTTCCCTTGATATTGATCCTACTAGCGACCAGTCAGACGACGGCTCTACAGGGATGTGGCGGATGGCAGAGCACAGCCTCTTATCCTTGAGGGAACTCCACCTTATTATTAGACTTAGGAAAAACGAAATTTTTATTAGCGAGGGCTATTTTAGGTACAGTCACAATATCAATGTTTTCTGTGATGGTCTTAAATTAAAAGTTGATCGTAATACTGAGCACAATGACCCCTTGAGAGGTTTGTTTTCAACAAAAAACTTGGTTTTTTATGAAAACTAAGTGTACAATTTGATCGCGAAATACTTTTGCTTTTGCAAAGGAAATCCGGATTTGATTTGTTGTTACGAAGTGCGTACTTAGAGCAGCTACTACATGAGGCAACTGTTTAAAAATAACACTTAAGATGTTTTTACACTATTTTCGAGTCGATCGTCAGCTCTACTAAACAATAACGACTTATATTAATAAACCTTACCTCTTCAACAGTCCATCAGCTGGTGAAATCTCTTGACCAAGAAGCACACTAAATGTTGTGGGCTTGACTGATATATAAAGAAACATCTGATTGTTTAGACTGCTTTATTGAAATCAATGTTTATCTGGTTAGATCACCACCTCACCTTCAGTAAGTACATTAAGGCGGTGCGATGTATGGCAATCGAGAAAAGGTAATTGTCTCACGTGTTGACTCAGGTGCAAGATGCGCCCCTATCACTCGGTTATCCGTCTCATCATGACATATTATGCGTTTTGCGAGGTATCTATTCGCTTAAGCCGCATCACATGCATAGATTAATTTCTTTCCTTAGGCATTACTTCCTTCATAAAGTTACGGGAGCCCTCTTCTATGTCCAAAATGAGACTCTACATGCAGATCTCAAAATCCCCATGATACAACAGTTCATGAAACCTCACCCAGTGCTTCATGGACGGTTCTATCAAATACCATAACCCCTTAGTGGCATAGGCTGCCCGATACACTCCCTCGGGAATTAGTAAAGTTCGTAGACCCAGACATACACTGACAGAGCCTGATGACCCTATCACTCTCTTCCAGGAGAGCAATAGACCCCGACAATGCCCTCCCCCCGACTCTTTGCTTGAGCTAGCCCGCGTTGCTGAGGCAGCAGTTGTTTAAATTAGTCCAATAAATAATATATCTATTAGATCCAGCCCGTCCCTTTGCTGTTCTCTCCCAGCGACGTCCTGAGCCGAGACTCGTACTCCGCAGGGGGTGCGACGTCCTAAGCAAATAGTCGCTTAGCTTTTAAGTTTTTAGGCACTGGCTGAAAGCCTAATTTTTTATTAAGTTCAAGAAAGTTCGGTTAAGCAGAAGATATCCCTAAAGGATGAACTGCGAGATGCCCTTTCCAAAAAAACAATGAATGGCCGGACTGACGGACGGTTGGACGACGGAGGCATAGTGATAATTTCCCGTGGGCACCCTATGGGTACGGGTCCTTAAAGACCAAGGTATGTTGATGATAACGCACAGAGATGAACAATATTTAGTCATAACCCTGGATTGATATTTTTTTCTGTAGAGGCTTTTATAAAATACAGGGATGTCTAATGCTCTCACAAACACACATAGGTACACTTCGGGGAGCTTGAGAAATCGCATTGCTTAACCAGGGGCATTTTAAACGACCCGAGGTTCTAAATTTTCACGGTACCAGCCGGTCGATTCAGTACCAATCTCCCGTGAAAATGTAGGTGTAGTGAACTGTTAACTCTTAGCATCATCCCATACTAATGTATGGGATGACAGCTCACTTCACCTTCACTTCACCTACATCTTCATTCTTCACATTTTTTCGGGATAGCACTGTAGGAAACAATGAACACATAGAATGCGAATTGTTACCTACAGCGGAGCTGCTGCAGCTGAGCTGACAATCAACATGCAAACGCGTAACTGAGCAGTTACGCGTTTGTATGTTGTATGTTGAATGAACCCACGCCATTTGTTAAGAAGACGACAAGTTTTTAATCGACTTTTAATATTGTCGCATCCTTAGTGCCTGCAGATACAACTGTGCCTACAGTCAACAATACGTTTGCAAATATATTTAGTACTTCTAGTTTTTACAAGCTTTAGTGTATTGAATGAGGACACACGCGTCACATAGGTCGTCAAAGAGGAATGAGGACACACCGGGGGTACATGTGATAAATCAATAAAAGACAAGGGGCAGTGCTTTATTATTTTTATTTCTTACCATTTTCTTTACTAAATAACTTACTAAATAGGTATTCTGAATACAGGGTGCCAGCGAGATACGTCGACATTCTTCAACACCGCTTACCACGGCGAAAACACAATCTCATGATCTGTAATTAACATGTTTCTATAGCAAGGTACACCCGACACCCGATATCGTGAGTAGCAGTTTCAACTCATGGTATTGGGAATTGGGCGTTAGTGTGCATTATATAACACGAATTAAACTTAATTATAAAATAACAATTCGAACTATTTATGCCTGATTGTTGTGAAAGCAAATGTGCGATGAAAATGATTCATAAAGACCACAGTTCGTGTAGCATGACCACCATCGAAACGGGTATTGTCGACGGAAGAGTAGACAACAGATTGTTGAAAGATTTCTTCAGTCTTAACCTTTTGACCGCCAGGGCAGATTCATATTCTTAAGAGTCTATGGGGCGTCCCGTGCTGGGGTAGAAGAGATGTCAAGTTGGAAGGAAAGAACTTTGTCTATTCTTGGTAGAATAGATTATAGAGTGATCATGCTACGCGTGCAGGTTTCTTTTAACACTATGTTGAGCACTAAACGCAAGGATACACATAAATGTAATTTTAATAAGCTTTATAATGTTTCACTTTTCGTGTTTCGCAGAGTGTTCATGTTGACACGTGATGAACACACAGATAATACATACAGGCTGTAAATGTACTTTTAAACAATTAAAAATTTCGCATTTGCTTGCCACATGGGTTTCTTAACCTAATTTAAATCAATCCTTTTTTGTAGTTTACCTTCACATCAAATCAAAGGAAGGAACGGTCATAACACTTTTCTTAAATTGAACATGGAAAGCCTATCCGACACGCACCATTTTGTTTTAACATTTCACATTCCTTAGACAAAACTATATTTAAATACCAACTACTAACAAATCCATCGTTCCACCAACTTCCAATGTTTTAATAACAAAAAAACAGGTTATAATAAATTTATGAGGAATTAAAACCAGATAAACGTTCGGTTACTTCAACAACGGTGCCGTGACTGCACTGGTTTCTGTGTGACCGTGGATCACTTGTGTTTGAAGGTTTGTGTTTTCTTTCTCACTTTCTCTTTAGTTAACCAGATATCTCTTATTCACTTGACACAGTATTAGGGGGACTCAGGAATAAAGATTTTCTGTCGCTATATTACTTCTGTTTTATGAGTACTTCACCGACTCAGTCGCATGACTTTCGATCATTAAGTTTCAATGATATTGTGTCAGATGCAGGTAATTCTTTGAAAGCCCAGGTATTTATCTGTATCACAAGACCTTTCCTCAATCATATTTTAATAAACATTATATTGCATAAAATATTTACGAAATAGAAATCGAATGAAATCGAATTGGAATCGATCTAGAAATATATGTTCCTCCCATAACCGTCTTCATCAATGCCCGACTCACCGTACTGACTTCATCCACAGTTATCGACGCAGAGACTAATAGCATAGGTGCTAAACCATTTCCATGGATGCCAGAACTTGAACAATGTTTTGATGACTGCTAGAAGAGCCTGACCAATTTTACGATATTATCACACCCAAATTGTGAGGGTCCTTTAGATATTTTTACTGATGCGTCCAGCATGCACATAAGCGTAACGGTAACTGGCAACCCCTCGCATACTTTAGCAAAATGCTAACTGAAAAACATTCTGGGTGGCCGGCTTATTACAGGGATCTTTTAGTTGTACATATATGAGAGCGTTCAATATTTTCGGCACATACAAGTACTAGAAATGCAAAACACAACGGTATTTACGGACCACAAACCCCTGGTTTATGCTTTTCTGCAGGGTCGAGAAAAGCTACCGCCAACACAACTACCTTTCATAAGCCTTTCTAATCAGCTAACTTTCAAGCCAATTCACTACTGACATACAATATATCAAGGGCGCCGACAACGTAGTAGCAGATGCTATGTCGTGGGTTGAAACCATTTCGTTAGAAGAGGACTACCAAGCCCTAGCTAAGTCGCAAGAGGCAGATGAGGAACTAAAAGAAGTAGTTTCATCATTTTCCATGAATTTAAAAAAAGTCATTGTACCTGGAACCAGCACTTCCATATTCTGCGACACGTCTACAGGTAGACCTCGTCCATACCTCACCTTACCCTTTCGTCGAGCAGCTTTCGATCGATTGCACGGTCTCAGTCACTCAGGCGTGAGGGCAACATTACGTTTGATGGCCGAGCGATACATTTAGCCGCATATGAATATTGACTGCCGAAAATGGACGAAATTATGGCTATTAGGCCAGCATAGTAAGGTGACTCGACACACATTTTCACTACTTAAGTCTTTTCCGATCACATCTTACAGATTCTGTCATAACCATATCGACATCGTAGGACCACTGCCACCCTCCAACAATTTCACTTATTGCCTAACCGCAGCTGAAAGATATACACGTTGGCCCGAAGCTTGGCCATGGTTCCGGCGACTCAAGAATGTGTGCACAACAAAGATAATTCGCACATATATATTTTTTTCGAAGTGGATAATCCTAATGGATATCCTCCGCCCTGGAGGGGCGAAGTGGTCTGTCAGACTCTTACTGACTGGAAACCACCCCGGTGTTCCATCTTACACCTACTCCGGGGGTCGCGGGACCGTACGATCCTTCCGCACCCCCCGGCTAGTGCCGGCCCGCCTCTACAGCCCTCCTCAGATCCAACTCCACCTATTCCGATACCGATGTGGCGCAGCGGGCGAAGGTCCGCCTGCGACGCAGGAGGTTGCGGGTTCGATTCCCGTCTTGGGACAAATGTTTGTACGATCTACAAAGATTTGTTCCAGGTGTTCTGGGTGTTTGCTATATAATATAATAAAAAATATCTATCTATGTAATTTATTGTATTAAGTATATCAGTCATCTAGTACCCATAACACAAGCTCTGCTTACCTTGGGGCTAGATGATGCTGTGTGGATTGTCCAGCAATATTTATTTATTTATTTATTCCAACCGTTTCACTTCCCCCAGCTCCGTGTAGAAATATGAAAAAGACTGTTGTTATAATGTTAAACAAATACATGAAGTATGTTTATTTGTCAATATCTTCATTTCAACCTAGAGATACCTTCCCCAAGTTTCGTTACGACCGATCAACTGCTTTTTCATATTGTATCGAATCATTCTGTCAGCGCACGCCCGTTTTACTCAGACTTGAATTACAAATAAAGTGGTTAAATACTCAAACAGTTTTATTTCATCATGGGTCATACATACCGTGGCAGTTAAGGATAGTGTAGCTTTCTACCAGAGAAATGATTTTGTAATCAGATCAGTAGAAACTTCCAGAAATTAGCTTTCCACTATAAGGTCAGTTTGTGTTATATGACTCCTTTGGCTCTATTCATTTTTGGAAGTGTCATCTTGCAGTTCAACCTCGCGATTGTCTACTTCTACTCAACTGGACTTGCCTGTGGGGTCATGATAAACTTAGAGCCTACAGGCTCTATTTACAGTGCAGTCATTTTTACGTTTATATTATTTTTAAGGAAACTACGACTGGCAGTTAGCGTTTTGTGACGGAATTATTCTTTGATCAGTCTCAAGCACACATACAAAGCTTACTGTACACACAACAGTTCTGCACACAGAAGTATCTACGAAATCCAGTTTGGACACTCGCCCAATTTTATCGGCAGTCGGCTGACAGCCGGCGCTCCGACCAAACAGTTACCTGAAAAAACTTCATAGACGTGTAGGGTCTCCATATGTTGTGTAATGATGATGTTGATGAATTATGTGATGATGATTGATTTTCATAAATAAGTCGAGTTTGAGGCATCTTTATGTATAAATTAATACATCAGTATCATTAGGTACATAGATTGAAACAAAGTCACTTTTGTGTACTCACAACTACACAACAGAAAACTGCGTTCCTCCCATAACCGTCTTCTTCAGTGCCCGACTCACCATACTGACTTCATCCACAGTTCTTTCTTCATCAAAGCTATTTCTCTGTGGAATGCGCTCCCCCAAGAAATCATTGGATTGGCCTTCAAAGTTAAAGTGCGTGAGCACGTCTGTAAGAAGTTGACAGTGGTTTCGTCACGGCGCTAATGTTTTCCCATTAACTGTCTTTATTGTTTATGTATAGTCGTGTATGCATATTTCTTTGTGTATTTGTTCTATGTAGTTATTATATATACAGTTTATAATCTATATATATATATACATATATATATTTCTTTCTTTTCCCTTTTCTTTTCTCTTAAGAAATTGCATCTGCCACTGTTTGTCTCCGTATCACCCAAAGGTTGACTGGTAGAAAATGCCTATGGCATTAAGTCCGCCTCTGTACATCTGTGTGCTTAAAGTATTAAATAAATACTCGGATATCTGTGTAACCGCTGAGATCTCTTAAACATAACAATGGATTTTAATGCGGCTTTGAACATTATTTAGAGCATTTTAGATTTTCGACATGTCACAACATCAGCAGATTGTACCCGTGCGAAGCAAGAACAAGTTGTCTGCTATAAATATTAGAAAAAAATGAATGTGTGAACGTAAAAATAAAAGAAATTTTACAGATTTTGAGTCAGCAGGATCTGTCTTACGAATGCTTCAAGAAAGATATTTGAATTTGATCTGAGTTTCTTAGAAATGGAACCGTCGACGATTGGTACACTTTTCTTAAATAAACAATGAGCCTGACAGTGGTTTTTCATATTAATTCTCAGTCACTAATAACCAACTTATATTTCATGGCGCTGAAGTAGTATAATGTCTTCATAGGAATCATTACAATAAGTGTTCAAAGTATTTACGGATACGTATGTAGGTACTAAGCAGAACTTGATTAACTCCAGACCTAAACATTGTGGTAAACTTCTCCGTTCGTAAACAGGTGAAATATCGACGCGGTTTTGGTTTGGGTACAGTTCTTTATTATAAGTCAGTTTTATTCTTATTTTTTGTGTTACGAAAACAGATAAGTGTCGCGAATTTACCAATGCCATTCCTTTACTTGTGGAATTATCTAAAACTTATATTATAGGTATACATTAGAGTACGAGCCTCATCCCCTCGCTTTATCCTCTGGTGGCGCATGCGTATAATTCAGTCAGTCTGCCGGCCGCCGAACCACGGATTCACTTCACAGACAGAGCGCGGTCGGAAACTAACCAGTGTTAGACTCTCCTGGGGCCCGAGCGGTCGCCTAAGAAGAGCCTCACACTCCTCAAATAACTAGTAATCTGCTACACCCGAACGAGCTTATTTGATTCGGTACACTAAACAATTGTGAAAGGTTCTGATAATAATACAAAATGACATAGTGTTAGACAAAACTTGTGAAATTATTAAATGTAGTCGTATTTTTAATTTTGAGTCTCATCCGGTGAGTGAGTTGCGATTGAAACAAACCAGAGCTGGCTTGGAATGGATGCCACATAAGTGGTATCTCTTAAAAACTAATTGTTCACGACGCGCGACGGTGTGAAAAAACCTACAAAAACAATTAGTGACAGTGAAAGTTCGCGAGTAAAATAAAGTGCATAGTATACTCGTATAATAGACATAATCATAGTGTAAAAAGCGGTGAACAAGTGGGTTCGATATGATGACAGGTGAATAGAGGTATGTTTGAAAAAACTCGATAGAAAAGTATCTTAGTGCCTATAGAAATCGACTACGCCCGACTCCTCAGGAAAGTCGATCGTGATGTTTTTTACAGTAAGAATGAAAACTTGTATACAATAATCAATAATTAATTTGTTTTGATGTCACTGAAGTGGCAATATAGCCTTTGTTTGCAAACTTTGAGGATGTTATCGATTAGTAAAAAGTCCTGACTGCTGGAGGTCAAAAATTAGGTACCACTTTTTTTCCAATCTCCGTTTCCACACATAGTGAAATAAAAGTTAAAGTAATTGATTTAATTTTGTTTTATGTAAATACTTAACAAGATCGATAGAAGTTTGTGAAACATTTTTTTTAATAATTATATTATTTTAAGTTATAAAAATACAATATCCAAAAAATGATGATACCTTTCGGAAAGAGCAACTTAAATCTAGCTGTATTTCATTTGAATCATCCTGCATACTAAATAGCAACTGCCCCAAGAACACAAGCTACTACATATTACGTTACTTCCCAGAATACTACACAGGTTAGACCCAGGTCGAGATAAATGATTGTGTTACCCGACTATGTAGGGCGGTAAAAACCTGAATCGGGCTGTTTTATTGAAGGTTGCTGGAGACAAGAAATCCAATAAGTTCCTGTTCTATATCCTTTAAAAACAATAGATTATGCAATTACTATATTACATAACCTTAATTACAACTCACATGCTCATGTCCCCTTTTCCCATTTAGTCTATCATGCACGCTGAAATAAACTTTATTAAAATGAATTTCTAAAAATGTTATTTATAGAAAATATCCAACGCATACGTTCATTTAAAGAGTTTTCTTTTGTTGAAGATAGTTGGTTGTATTTTTTTAAACACATCAATAATTAGAATATGATTTAATAAAGCATTTTCTCAGAACAGAGAACTGCTCATCAGTGGGAAAAAACGTTGAAAGTTTCAACTTTAAAGTAATAATCCACACAGATTTACATGAACAGCCTATAATAGCCATAAAATTTGTTGAAGCTAACTGACAATCTTGTTACAAACACTACTTGGAACTTGCGTCACAGCAAATTCTAAGTTTAAACCATTACACTATACCAGTTTACACTTGCAATAAATTGTGGCATCTCCGATATAACCTGAAACAGAATTAAATAAAATTCCAACAGAGTTCATTTAATGTAAATATTGTGCAGTTTATAAATATTTATGATGTTAGGACGAAGCTTAGTGTTACTTTGAATTTGTAATTGAAATACAAGATAGACCATTAAGCTTGATGAAGTGCAATGTCTGTAAAGAAGTATTTATTATTGATTATTACCATAAACTATTTATATACATCCTCAAAGGTGCACTAGCTAATTCAGTTCGATTGCATTTGATGATCTCGTAGTTTAAAATAATAAACAAATACCAGTTTACAAGTAAAACAATAAACCTAACATTTATCGACTCAACTTGACGTGATTGTAACTAAATATAAAAACAATCGAGGTCAGTAAAAGGGTCCACCGTGTTTCCCCATCGGCAAGTCGGTCATGCTGAACTGTATCTGACGTGAGACACTCAAGTTTCATTAAGTTTTCAACGATATTGATACAACAATGCGATTAATTTCGGGATTTTAAGGGTTCCGTACCTCAAAAAGAAAAAAAACGGCAGACTTATATGATCACTTGGTTGTCCGTCTGTCCATTTGTCAAGACCCTTTTTCTCAGGGACTCTTGAAGTTATCAAGATGAAATCAATATGAAATACAAAGTTCTAAGGTCTCTTGGAGATTGAATTATGTGGATTTATTACGCGGACTTCGTAATTAATAGAACGGTTAATAAGAATGTACTCCTTGGCTTACATAGTACAAGTTTTTCAAGTCAATAGTTAACTACTATTAACAATTTTTTTATTTGTTTTTCAATATCTTGTTCAATTAATCACGAAAAGAACGTCGCTTGATAAAATAATGTAACAGTATTTGCAACAGAAGCCACACACACTTTGTTAAGTTTTTTAATAAAAGCTTGTTTCGCGTACTAAATAAACACTTCACCTTGGCAAGGAAATTAAATTGAACCCGATAAGTATCTGAAATAGAAACACTTAATACATCATAATATTGCGTGCATTAGAAAGAGACGTAGCTAAATGTTCACTATGTCTGAAACTTTTTATTTTGTGATTTGTACCAATGCTGACGGAAGCTTTGAGTTATTCTGTGGTAGTATGTTTGTTTGGATAATACTAAACTTGTCGACACTGCAACTTCATGTGGGTATGTGACCATAGCGGCGTGCCTAGCACCCATCATTAATTGAATCGATAACATCTTCAGGAATAGCACAAGTACATATTTACTTCTGCTGACTTGAACATCAAAATCTTTGAGCATCAATATTATGATTATTTTTGTTTTTTTCATTATTCCTGTTTTGGAGATAGGGGAATAAAGTTCACAAGCAGCTGCTAAAACAGATGCTTGTTTTGTGTGGACCATTATAACCGCCACAGTATTGTTGTGCGCTATTGTATAACATAAAATAATGCAAAAACCTTGAACACAAGTAAACCCGACCATTGTTGATTGTTGAAGGGTTTCACCCTTTCGAAATCCCACGTTCGACGCTACTCAGTCGACTTTATACGTATCAGCGAGCAAGTAATAAAAATGTTAAAGCTTTATATTTAAACAAATTACTCACGTTTACCTTCGGTTCATTACAGATTGTGTTTGTGATGCTCAAAAGTGCACGAGCTGACCATCGAGATGGAGTACTGCGAGTGGCATCATGCATCAAATCAGTATAACTTAGGCAGAACGCTAATCCATAAAAAAGTAAGTAAATGACATATTTAACTGCGATAAATGGTGCCAATTACATATTTACATCTGACTCGCTAAACAGCAAAGCGTTTTGCTAACACAGCGCGCGAAATGGAATGTCGTACTTTCAATAATAAATTTATAATGAAAAGACGACAGAATCGTGTTAAAAGTGATTAAATAGGATTATATTATTTTTTAATCCTTTAATCCTTCCAATGCTTTTATTAGGATTATATTATTGCGAATGCATTGCATAAAGCTAAAACACTAGTAAGTGATGAAATGCGGGCATTTTAGGAAGTCTGTCAAATGCCATTTTAACGTTCATAAAGTTGTATTAATAACACTTGAAGATTGTTGTATTTGACAATGATTAAACATTTTTGTGATAAGCTTATCAAACAAATTATTTGGCTAACCCACTGGTTACTTGCGCTATAGACTGTAAGTACTAATAATTAAAAATTATTTATTCTATGGACTTCGATCCAAATTTGTTTCACTAAGTTATAAAAACATTATTATTCACACATGAGACAAAACTCAACTTAATGGGCATTAGACAAGAAACTGTAGAGAGCTTGATTTACATTTTTAACTTTTTTGACGGGGTACCTACGCTGTTTACTGGCAATTATTTGTTGAAACGGTTGATGTCGATAAATTACAGATAGAGTGTGAAGTCTGGTTCCGGCAAAATGTTCAAAGCAATGCTGAGCGGCTGCAGTCGAAGACGGGCCTTGAGGGACTACCATAAGCAGTACAATTGCGTGATGAGCCATATAAATGAAGAAACCGTTCTGAATAACCATGGTCTGCAGCAGCACGAATCTCAAGAAACATGTCTACTTAGATTCAAAGTATGTAATTACTATAAATATTGTACCCAACTGAATTTTATTAGGCATAGTAGGAAGCCCCGTTGTATTTAACTGACTGAAACTGCCTCTAGAGCTCATGTGGTGCAAGCAAGACGTGAATCAGTAATCGATCGTATGGCGTCTTTTAAAAGATTCGGTAGATTCACTTATTTTATGTTTGGTGTGATCGTCATTAAATGTACCTCCACCAAGACGAACCATGCCTAGGCAAGGGAACTACCTTCCTTTTCTCGAAACGCTTCGTTTTTTTTTTAATCCTCGTAATTTGGTTTTGGATTATACCAGATAAGCTAAATTCAAAAATGTGACAAACTGCACCCTAATGTCATAATGACCAGAGCACCCGGACAAAGTGACGTTCAATTCAGTGATGAAGGTGATACAAAAGTCAAATATGTTTGGGATTGACATCAGCTACTGAAAAGCTTTTATTTGTCTCGTTGAAAGTCGTTTTGTAGAAATGCAAAACCAGTTAACTTTTCTGATATCAGGCCAGTTTCGTCTGGACGGTGTGTTCTACGATCTCAAGAAAGCCGACAGAGTGGCATACTTAGATAATATTCACAAATAGCTTCTAGCAGTGATGATGACAGAAAGTACTTATATTCATAATATAAAAGATTAATGGTTCATTTAATATGTTTTTCAGATCCTAGATGTCTTCACAAAAGCAGCTATTTTGGCGGCTCATAGTGAAGAGTAGCTTCACATGAAGCGGTCCTGTCATCGGGCAGTAAATACTTCTCAGTAAGTTAATAAAACTCTGAATCTTATAACTTGCTTATTGCAGCACGTTTGCTATATCCGTAGCGTGTCATTAAGAATAACCAATGACTACCATCTTTCTCTATAATTGTCCGACTCATCATATGATTTAAAAACCCGTTCTATTCAACTTTTGTTCTTTTCCAACCATTTGATTCACGTACGCCCACCATCGAGTCACTGGATTCAAGACAAATAAGAATTATGAGCAAAGCAGGCTAATATTTCCGCTGAAGCCTGACTCATCAAAAAAATTCTTTAATTTATCCCGCAGCATCAAGACGGTTATCCGATAGTCGTAATGAGTAAAGCTTTGTGTGTTGATTATCTATATGAATAAATCAGCCTTAGCACTCAAATAACCACTTATTTTACAAGCATGGGAGCTCATTGCATTATTACCTACTGTTGGGAAATTCACACGTTTACTAGAAACATACCAAGAATAGGATCGTATTAAAATAAAATTGATATATTCTTCATTCATTCATTTCTTTACGACGCAATTCTGTGAAATAGTGTAATACTTATTACGTTTTTTGATGATTCAGCAGAGGTGTTCCTGTAGTATATCCACATTTCGCTGGTTATATTCAAGTCCCATGTTACTCAATACTCAATACTTTATTGCATTCCATAATGTTATATAAAACAGTTGGTGTGGTAAGGATAGAATCAATTATGGACCCTGTCAGGCACAGCAAAGTTCAGTTAGCTGGTGATAGGAGAGAGGATGAAAGCGCTTTTTATGTGTTAATATATATACAGAATGTTTATTAAGTAAATTGGATCCAATAAAGTAGTATGGTTATTTTTAATGATGGTATTTCCGCGTTATGGAATAGAATAGAATAGAATAGAATAATTTATTTCAGATAATTTAAATCCATATCTTGTTAGTATATTAGCAACAATATTAGTTATCAAGTTAATAAATTCATTAGTTCAAGTCAAATTTAAAATGAAGTGTCTGTTGTAGGGGACGAGCTTATTCTTATCTTATACTTAGCAAAGCATTGCACCTAATATATATTCTATTTGTTTTAGGTCGGTTCCTTTTGTGTTGGTTGTTATGAGATATTATTAAAACAGTGATGTCGGTACTAACCCGCTTGTTTACACTTATATCACTTGACATTTGGTTTTGAGTTATTAGGGGATTTAGGTTGAGCAGCTGCCAGTTTCGACACTATCCATAGACTAAATTTTGTTTTATGTTGATATTTCTTATGACTAGCTAACGCTTTGTTTATTCGCAGTTGTCATTGTTAATATCTGTTCCCACCATATCTAACAATTATCTTTAAATAACGTCATTAGAATTTATATTCCTGGAATGCAATATCGCCATGTTATCGACATGTATATAAACAACAAGCACCCGACCCACTCATCACCGATTTGAAAACCCGTCCCACTTATGTTTTGAGCTGTTTCAATAATTTTGATTTATTGATTTGCTTCACCAACAATTGTATACACTGATACAAGCTATTTAAACATAAGTCATCATCATCTGCCTAGCCTTTTCCCAACTATGTTGGGGTCGGCTACCAGTCTAACCGGTTGCAGCTGAATACCAGTATTTTACATGGAGCGACTGCCTATCTGACCTCCACAACCCAGTTACTGGGCAACACGATACCCCTTGGTAAGACTGGTTGTCAGACTTTCGGGTTTCTGACTACCCGTAACGACTGTCAAAGATCTACAAATGACAACCGGGACCAACGGCTTAACGTGCTTTCCGAGGCACGGAGGAGTCTCGATATGTTATGAAGGTCACCCATCCACAGACTGACCTCGGCAAGCGTAGCTTAACCTTCGATCAACCCGTGCGGCTGTTTTTATTTAGCCACGAGCTCTCCTATTTAAACATAAGTATGAAACAGAATAAAGTGTAACAATCACTTACAGGTAAACTCGGCATGCATACAAAATGTTGTTGCTACTTACAAATAAAGCAATAAAAAATCTATGTTATAAAGTTGCACTGAAAAGGACTTGATAAAGATTCACATACGACGCCTTAGAGCCACTAGTGTCAATATGAAACACAATTCAATTATATTGGAGATCTAACTGGGGAACATAACTGTATAATGTATATTGTATCTTATTTAATTCATTATGATATCCATCCTTCTACTTCCTTCGTGATGTGACCTATTGTAATAAATTAAATACATAATATATTATTTTAGTAATGGTTGCATTCGGTACATTTCAGATGGAGGTACAGGCCATGGAAGACATTGCGTCCCCTTTGCACACTGTGGTGCCACTGTGGTGCTACGACAGAATACCTCCTCGAGTGCCCGCAGGCTGTAGTTCCCTTGCGGATAAGTCCGGAGTGAAGGCCAGTCTGTGGGACGGTGCACCCTGGGAAGCGGCTAACGACTCCACTTGTGTACTCTTGCCTAAGGGGTTTCGATGTCCGCCTGCGAATATTCTGTCCGAAGGTACACTTGAACGCGTGTCCCTCTGCAATTGCAGAGGGCACAGCGGCGAAGTAAGAGCGGGCTCGGCGTGCACTTACCCTGCCACCGGGCAGGCAAGAGGAAGACTTGCTCCTCCTTCTGCCACTGTTAGTCTCGTAGCCCCAGAGATTGTCCAAGGTCATGTTTCTGACTTTTGATGGGGGTCGAGGGTCTTGGCTTAACCGCCCGGGACGCGAGGAAGACAACCTCTATAAAAATCACCCCAAACCTCCAAGCGGCGGCGCACCGTGAGGGAGGTTGCTAGTTTGACTAATGGGTAGCTAAATTAATCTCTAGTGCGGACCACTATTTTGAGCAAGTACACTAAGTTTTTACTCGTGGGAACAGAAATGGAAACACTAAGAAACAATAAAAAAAAAATTACGAACGGAGGGAGAAACATAGGCGGTTGGAGTCCGCCGCCGCATCGATGGAGAGCCAAGAGAGCTCTGACTGCGAGGGAGAGGTAGTTTTCGGTGAAAGCTCACGTTTTTACCGGAAACTTGGCAAACCGGGGGACGGATCGTCCTCCGAAAGAGAGTTTGTGTCGGCCCGCAAGATCCCCACCAGCAGTCGGGGTGCGAGCCGAGCGGGAGGAAGAGGGAGGGGAATTACCTCGCAGGAGGCTGTTGAGTTAGCCGATAGGCTCGCCGCGGAGGCCCGCCACCCTGCAGCGGCCAGCATCAGGACTGACTCCTCGTGGCCGTCAAACAGTGTGCCGGACGCCGGGGAATACTCCGCCGAGGAGTCGCGTAGAGCGCTCGGAGAGCTGGTCGTAGAAGCCTTAACGGCCATATCAAGGAAGCGGGTGAAGGGCTCAAAGAAGCGGGGCATCGACAGTTCGCGGCCACAATCTTGGAGGCATCCAGCAGCAGCTATCCGTGCTGGAAAGGATTGTGCTGCGTCACCCGCTCGCTGCGTTGAGCTGCGTGCTGCGTCCCCCGCTCGCTGCCTCCGGTCAGCGAAAGACGTATGCCACCGCCGCCGCGGCCTCGGCTGCTGCGCCCAAGGCGGGCCCATCGGGGCAAGTCAGGCGCAACGCCGTGACGTCGGAGCCTGCGAAGCCAGCCCCGGCGGCCAAGCAGCAGCAGCGGCTGGGGAAGCCTGCTCCTTCCACGAGGGTCAAGGCAACATCTGCCGCTAAAGCGACGAAAGCTCCTGCCGTGGCGGTGGCTAGGCCCCTCCTGCCACCTCCCCCGTCTGTAGAACCTTCGGCTGAGGCCGGATGGACGGTTGTCGGCGACAAGAAGATGGCAGGCAAGACGTCAAGGGTGGCCAAAAAGCGCGAGAGGCAACTGCAGCGCACAAAGCGGGCCATGGCGGCTAGACTTCGTGCCCCGAATTCCGAGGCTGTAGTTATCACACTACAGCCAGATGCGGTAAAGAAGGGCGTGACGAATAACGCCGTCATGGAAAAAGCGAAGCAGGCGGTGTTGCCCCACCTTGGCGAGCTCGGAGCCTCTAGGGGCTTCCGCATGAGGCGCACCGTAACTGGGGCCTGAATGCTGGAGGTCCCTGGTGCGGCTAGTGGCCCTGCCGCGGATGCCCTGGCAGCAAGGATTATGGCGTCCTTGGACGCGGAAGAGGCCCGAGTGTCCAGGCCCACCAAGTGCATTGATATGCGCATCATGGGCTTGGACGACTCCGTCAAGATGGATGAGGTGGTGGCTGCCATCGTCGGAGTGGGAAGTTGCACTGCCGAGCAGGTTCGGGCGGGCACCATCTGCACTGACATCACGGGCATGCGAGCCATGACGGTTGGCTGCCCAGTGTCTGAGGCCCAGACCATCACCGGGGAGGGCCGACGGCTTCTCGTAGGCTGGGTCTCCGCGCAGGTGAAACTGCTGGAGCCCAGACCTCTGCGGTGCTACCGCTGCCACGTGGGGCACCACGTAGGGGCCTGTTGCGCCGCGGAGGTCGACCGTAGCGACCGCTGCTTCCAGTGCGGTCAGCCCGGTCACAAGGTGGTGCCGATTGCCGTGCATCGCCGCACTGCTACGCATGTGCGCATGATTTTCCCACCCAATAAAAAAAAAAAAAATAATCACAGTCCAACCTAACATCTAGTTTTGCTGGCAGAGAGTGTTATGATACGGTTACAAATGTAAGTAAGTTTGGACCACGCTTATATCGTTTGCCCATGTATAACAACAATAGAGCGCTGGTGGCTGCTCTGGAGTTGGCGAACTATTTTGATGACTGCGAACACCTCACTGATGCTCACTCAATCTTGTATTGCGTGGCTGTAGCGGCATGTCGTGAAGCTCACGTCGAATTTCCTAATGACAGAACTACATGATCGAAACCAGCTGTACCGGCTTGGCAGTGCAAGATTGAGCGTCGTAACGGTGGGACTAGAGCACGCATCGGTAAGCTTGTCTGCTTCAGATAGAGCAATACTTTCCCTAAAGTGATGCGCTTTGTGTGTTGGGTGCACTCGGGGACTAATATAAGCCCTCGCCACTAAATATCCCGGGTATCAGAGTGCATTGACTTACTGAAGCAGAAGTTGTATGCATGGGCAAGCTGTATTCGTATTTATTCGGTACAATCAGCGAGTGAAACGATACACTAAAAATCGCACATTCCAAGGCAATGAAAGGTGGGTTTATAGGTCTTGCGAGTGACTGGAGCAAGGTATGACTGATATTCAGTTACCTGATGATAACACAATGTATTCGTTCGACGTAACATCTGGTTGGTGATTGTACTGACAATCCCAATTACCCTCAGTGTGACTGCACACTGAGGGTAATTGGGAGCTCAAACGAGCATGCGATCCAATACTTCAAATGGGGTATTCACCGCCCACCCCCAAGATGTAGCCCATGCAGCCCGTCCGCTGCAAAATGGAAGTCTACAGAGCCTGACGGACTGCACTTTTTCTGGGTAAAATGACTACCAAGGTCGCACGCTAGTGAAACATCTCAGTTGCAATCAGCCTTAGAGACTGGGTCACTGCCCCAGTTACTAATGACAGAAATAACACACCTGCTTCACAAAATCTGGTAGTGCGGCGGAACCCACTAATTATATACCGATCATTTGCTTATCGATGGTCTATCAGATTCTTACATCTATTTTGGAAATTAAAATTAAAATAACATCGACAACTTATCGATCATATTGACCTCTCAAAATAGATGTAGGAATGGGTCCCGCGGTAGTAAGGAGCTACTTCTCATTGGTATTGCCATTAGCCAACAGGTATGTCGTTCCCGAAAGGATCGTCGAAATGCTGGAGAGACTACAAGAAGGCGGATGACTTGGTGCCACAAACACGGCTCACGAAGGTGCTGGAGTTGCACTTATTTTAGTAGATACTACTAATTTAGTCGAAGCAACTCTGCGCACCTTTCTAATGTCGTGTAGCTTTATAGGTATTATTTATTATGCCTTGACCATGGGCATAAGATTCACAAAATTGTAAAAGTTTACTATTGGCACACACCGAGGCGCTCAGCGACACCATGACGTCCGCATAGCTAAGGTTATTAACACAAATATCATCTATGCGACAACCGACATGGTGGTCGCCGAGCTCCTCGATTAGCACATATACATACACCATTAGCCAGCTAGGTATCATGAGAATGCCATGTTTGGTACAAAGTGCAAGATACATGATAAACCAGTATGTTGGCCAATTGCCTTCGATTTACAAGTATTGAACATCATGATTTTGTCACATTGCAGATGGGGAGTGAAACGAATCCGAAATCATCAAAACGGCGTTGTCGTCGCAGATTCATGAAACATCATCATCTACCTAACCCTTTCAAAATTATGTAACAGTCGGCTACCAGTTGAACCAGATGCAGCTGAACAGACCTGTGTAGAATACGAAGTGGGATTCGGCACGTATAACCTCATTTAATTTGACAAACGCTCAATGTCAGAATAAACAAATATGTATGTTCATACATATTATATGTGCACTTAACGTACACATATATGAACAATCAATATGCATCCAACATTTAAACAATACTATAACTTTTCTTCTTATTCTAATTATTTTCTTGATGTTGAACTGTGATTAATAAATGTTACACATTATTGTAAGAATTTTATTTACGACAACCTGAATGTTTCTGTAGAATAAGTGCATGGTAAGCGATCACCTACTGCGTACCTAGGCATGCCTAGGCCCTAGGTGTAAACCATAAAATTTATGTAATCGCATGCGCTGCGGAAACAAATGATGAGCAAAAAATAACTACAATATTTGGAGCATTTATATATCTACAAAAACTTCACAACCTTACACGTCCAACTATTGCAGTTATGCTACTATAACTTCTTTTATTCATTTCAATAATCAAGATCTACAAATGGCAGGTACGGAGGAGTCTGGATATGTTACGAACGGTCACCCGTCCTCAGACTGACCTAGGCAATCGTGGCTCTACCTTCGATCAACCCGTGCGGCTGTTGAGAAAACTGCGGTGATAGCTTCACCCGTGTGGAAATATGGGTCTACCATAACATTAAGGAAATATACTTGTCAAGAACTTGTCGTGACGTAATAAAATATGTTTCCCGAAATATTTGTAAAAAATATGGTGTTACGAAATCCATAATTGGTCTAGAGACAAAGGAAGCACCGCGAGAGTTTACGCTTTTTTTCAAGAAATACATTACCGGATGCTGAGGTACCTGAGTCAGAGATTCGTACAACATACAGCTAAATATAATAAATTACAACTAAATATGAAAATAATAATAGAAACCAGTATCAATGATCTTGGTGTGGTACACGACAAAAATTATTGATACAATGGTAATGCCAAAGCTCCAGGAAACTGATTATCATGTCCAACACTAGCGGTTTTATTCTGGGAATGCGTAGGAACTACATAAATAAGTCTAGTTAAAAAACTACATAAATAATTTTCGACACTATCGGACAAGGAGAGGAACGCCACTGCAATGCGCCACTTCTACATCACATGCATACGCACAAAATATGTTTTATAATATTCTAATACCTTGTTTTTTTTTTATAAACTAATTTCCCAAAAACACGGTACACAATTATTTTAAACCTTTAAGTACCTGAAGCGTTCGTCTAAATAAAAAGTTATGAAATACGAATAATTAAAACATACGCGTTATATTGCGTTTATTTCAAATTGGAATCATTGTAGATTGTAACGGTCGCATAAGTTCTACGTTCCCTTGTGAAAATCATTTAAATGAGTCTGCTAGCATTATCATCACAATAATATTGTGATGATTATGCTAGCAGACAAAGAAAATTTAGTTATACCAGTAACAGTTATATTATAACTGTTACTGGTATAACTAAATTTTAAATGTTAATTTTTGAAATAAACTGTTGAGAAAAAAGGAAAAGAACATCAAGCACCTACACCATTACTACGGTTTGTGAATTTGAATAAATATTAGAGACATATAGCACAGTTTTAACACATCAGCAAAAGCTCTACTTCTAATAAAAGACAAATGAATGTTACTTTATTTGTAGCAAAATATTTCATCACACATAGCAGGGAACCATCGGTGCATAAATCCGACTCGCACTTTGCCAGTTTTCATTTACACTTTTAAGAGTTGGTTGACCGAGCTTAGCAGACCACGTCGGCCGAGCCCGCTCAACCAACTGGCGCCCCAACTGTGTCCGCACTCGAACGTAGATTCATACCTACAGCTAGGAAACACACCACTAGAGTAGGTAGTGGGGGATTGATGCAGACGCCATCTCTGTACAGCAGCTTCACACCAAGCAACTCCAAAACGCATTTAATAAAAGAGTTTTATGGTCTTCCGTACACTATAATAAAGAAGCAAACGAATGTTTTCTCTATTTGTAAAATGCTTAAATCAAATATAATAAGACAGCGAGTTTCCAGTGTGCGAATCAGTTAAAATATCCCGTGTTTTCGCAGCAAGTTTTTAAGTCGACGTAATGAAGGTACTGCGAACAGGTCAGGTTTTGAAAGTTATTCAATCACTGATGCAATACCTCATAAAACCAAAATAGAAAACGGGTATCCTAACAAACGATGACAGTCTAAATATACTAATTTTTATATAAACTCGTAGCACCTACGCGGTGCTCGGCTTTTTTTTATTTACAATAAAAAGCTGGATCTAACGCTCACGTAGCGCGCCCTCTAGGTGGTAACATTGGTAATTACTTAAAAACCGCACCACAAAAGGTACTTTAATACTTTATTCAATTGTACTAGATCATGACTATATGATAACAGCGTTATCGCGTGTTCATAGACGCTTCCTTGGGTAACAATGAATTCATTTACTATCTCATTGTCTGCCTAGCCTTTTTCCAACTATTAACTACTAATATGAATTATGTAATAATATAAACAATTACATCCATTTTGAGAGTTAAAATTAACAACCATATCGACAGCAATTCGATCATGTCGGCCTCTCAAAATGGATGTAGGAATGGGTCTCGCGGTACTAAGGAGCTCCTCCTCATTGATACTGCCATAAGCCAACAGGTTCGTCGTTCAAGAAAGGATCTGTCGACATGCTGGATAGATTACAAGAAGGCGTATGACTCGGTACCACATACATGGCTCAAGAGGGTGCTGGAGTTGTATAAAGTAGATGCAACTCTGCGCACCTTCCTGACGTCGTGTATGGGGCAATGGAGAACCGTACTTCGCTATCCAGGATGTCGACAAATTCAGAGGAATAGCGAACCAATAAGAATTGAGCGAGGCATATTCCAGGGTGACAGTTTGAGTCCACTTTGGTTCTGCTTAGCCTTGAATCCTCTAAGTACATTACTGGAGGATTCGGGTCTAGGCTATCGGTTGAAGAGAGGTGGTCAGGTTGTATCTCACCTTCTTTACATGGATGACCTAAAGCTCTTTGCCCCCAGTGATTTGCAACTGATGGAGCTACTGACGGTAACAAAAACCTTTAGTAGCGCCATCAGGATGGAATTTGGTGTGGACAAATGTGCGGTCATGCATGTAAAGCGAGGGAAGATTGTGGAATCCGTGGGAACCCAACTCCCGGATTTCATAAACTTTAGAGCCCTCTCTCCAATCGAAACCTATAAGTATTTGGGTATGTCGGAAGCATTGGGCATTAATGCTGCTGACATGAAGCAATCGTTGAAGGAGCGCTTCTTTGGCCGCCTGAAGAAAGTATGTAATAGTCTTTTGTCAGGCGGTAACAAGGTGCGTGCCTTCAACGGTTGGGTCATGCCAGTCTTGATGTACTCTTTCGGCATACTCAAATGGACTCAAACAGAACTTGACGCCCTGGATAGGAGAGTCCGTACATTCCTGACGGCATCTCGAATGCATCACCCACGTTCATCGGTTATGAGACTGTATATCCCGCGAAAGTGTGGGGGTCGAGGCTTTTTAAATGCTAAGACCCTCCATAATCGCGAGATATGTAGTCTCAGGGATTATTTCCTAGAAACCGACGTGGGGATGCATCGAGATGTAGTCGCGGTGGACCAGGGCCTCACCCCGCTCTCGTTGGCTAAAGAGAACTGGCGCAAACCTGTAGTACTTGACACTAACGATCGCAAGGAAGTATGGCAGAGTAAGGAGCTTCACGGACGCTTTTTCCAGGCCCTACATGGGCCTGATGTAGATCAGTTAGCGTCCGTATCTTGGCTGCGTTTCGGTGACCTCTTTGGGGAAACCGAAGGTTTTGTCTGTGCAATTATGGACGAAGTTATCATGACGAATAACTATCGGAGATTTATTGTGAAGGATGGTACGGTTGACATCTGTCGGGCATGCCACCGTCCAGGCGAATCAATCCGCCACATTATCTCTGGTTGTTCTCGTCTTGCTAACGAAGAGTATTTGCATAGGCACAACCTAGTAGCCAGGATTATCCATCAGCAACTTGCTCTAAAATACAGTCTTGTAGAATCGGAAGTGCCATACTACAAGTATGTGCCCGACCCAGTTCTTGAAAATGGCAGTGTCACTTTGTATTGGGACCGATCCATCATCACTGACAGGACTATTGTAGCCAATAAGCCTGATATAGTGGTGATGGATCGAATCGAGAGGCGCGCAACGATTATTGATGTAACGGTCCCGCATGACGGGAACCTCGTGAAAGCCGAGAAAGATAAACAAATCAAGTATCTTGACTTGGCTCGCGAGGTTGTCGACATGTGGGATGTGGACTCAGCAATCGTTGTACCGATAGTCGTGTCAGCCAATGGCTTAATAGCTAAGAGCCTTGACCAACATTTAAGGAGGCTCGCGTTAGGCAGCTGGATCAAGGGCTTGATTCAGAAAGCAGTTCTTCTGGACACGGCGCGTATAGTTAGGCGATTCCTCTCTCTGGAGCCCTGACCGCCGGTAGCTTGGACCCTGTTCCCGATACCGGTGGGCCACTATTTTTTATATTTTTAAATGTTTTTTTTTTTTTTGTATTAATATTGAAATATTTAAAAATATAATTTATAAGAAAGATTTTAAATAAAGGGGATAAACAATAACATCTTATAATATAACTACCAAGGGTATTTTCCTTGCAGCGAAAAACAGTGGATTTTATGCCCGGTACCAAGCACCCTGTTATTGTGATACTTTCAAGACTTAAAAAGTACCAAACTTCAGTATTTATTTCTTCTGCATTCTCTATTTAAACATAACTGGCAAAAGTAAAAGTAATGTCTGCCAAACCTTTTGGCTACAACAGGCGTGGCGTGATTTTAGTCTTTACGGTTCCGTATCTAAAATAGCCAAAAATACTCATTCCAGTCTGAAAAACTACTTAAGGAAACACCAAGTAGTAACAACTGTTTATCCACAAAACCTTATTCTATGTGTTCTATAGTATAATTTCCAGAGTGCGTTCATTTTTAAACTCAGAGCTACATCACTAAAAATTATCAAAAATTTATATAAAAACTATACATTAATGTATTCTTCTCAAACCTTTTAATGTATTTTACTTTAATAAGTTATAGTTAGCTAATATTTTCACAGTTATTTTTGTATTGTAATATATAAGCAATGCGCACATTTTGAAAGAAAATAAAGCAGTAATGGCATGCCAATATGACTACAGATTATAGCAACTACAAAATTACAAATTACATCATTTTTTAAAACAAGACGAATGCTCTGGCTTAAGAATGGAATACTTTTATGTGAGACATAATGATATCGAAACCGTACTGAATAAGAACCTACTAAACTACTGCGAGAAGGAAGTGGACAAGGTGACCAATATGTTCAAGAGGCAGAGAGAGACCAACCGCTGCCCCGCAATTACGACCCAGTTGTAACTTACATGTTTTTTTTATAAATTTTTCCAAATTGTACTAGGGCCACAGATTTCACAACAGGTAACAAAACGGGGCTGATTCCGTAGAATAAACATGTCAAGCAATCAACTTAACATTGTATTTATAAAAGCAAATATATAAATATGCAAATATCTCAGTAGAGTGACTGCGATATGAGTTGCTATTATATATATTGAATTTTAACCCGTATAGAATGAGATGGCATGCTGTACTATGATACATCCCATACTTGTTTCATTAAGATTGTGTGATGTCGTTATGTTTGGCGGCAGCGTCCATCGTGGATGACTTCGATCGGAAAATCAATAGGTTGTTGAACTTTGAGCATTGAACTTAAACGTACGTTTTGTTATTACAATCTACCAACATGCATTACTTCGCTAGAATATTAATTAAATTATTACAAAATCAACATGCATTACAGAATTAATTCACTACACTTATATTAGTTTCGCATCTTAAAATCAAAATTTAACTGAGGTTTTTTAAGGGTTTCGTACCTAAAAAGGTAAGGTTAAGGTTATAAAATCATCGTGTGGTATCATTAGATGTCATATTGTTCAATTTTACAATATATTTTGTGTGTATTTAGTTAGTAAAATGATGATTGTTGTTTTAAATTAATTAGAAATCTGGTCTGGCTTCTAAGTATTATACATATAAGAGAATTTAACGGCGATTCGTAGTAAAAGAGTCAAAAAATGGAGCCGGGCTCTCTTTTCACGTTAAATGTTGTTGAATTCTTTAGACTATCTTTAGTATTTAAGACTAAAGAGCAATTTAGTTACCTAACATTTTTTTTTACAAGAATGGTTTAAATACAAAACGTCACCAATCACTTTTATCGACTAATAACACTCCCTCCAACCCCTTTAAAACGTAGATTTGAAAAAATATTATACTAGTAGTATACTAGTACTAGTATACTAGTAGTACCAGCCTATTACTGTCCCACTGCAGGGCAAAGGACTCTTTCTCATACAGAGAAGGCATGAGCATTAATCACCACGCTTGCTCAAGACGTTTTGGCGATTTCACACTTATATTGACTATCGTAAGTCCAGGTTTCCTCACGATTTTCTTTCACCGATGTCAGTGATGTCCAAGTTAAACTTAGAAAGTACATATGAATTGAAAAACTCACATTGGCCAGGTTTGAACCCACAACCTCGACATATTATACGAATTACCTGTTAATACTAGCTAATAAGGGGATAATAATAGTAGCTTTCTAAAGGTGAAATTATTTGTAATAGTTATTGAGTTTATTGATTACTAACAAACACACAAGCAATCGAATCTTTCCTATTTATTTATAAAATAGTAGTTCAGTGAACCAAATAAAGTTTGCCTGTTAAAATCACCTGGAAACATTTGAATATTTTGTTTATGCACAAAATTATATTATGTACCTCTCTATTCTTAAGCGAAATCGTTATAAAATTCATCATTTCGCAATATACTAAATAAATAAATCGGTTAATAAGAAAAGCGGTTTCTCTAAATATTGTACGATCTCCTTTTCATCACCACATAACAAATCATGATCATTAAAAAGTAAATCCATTTTCACAAATAAACAGACACATTTCAAATAACACTGTAATGACATCTGTGTGTAAAATCGAAACTTAACAACTCTTTCATTAAACTGGTAAGCCGAGTTTATATCGAGATTTAAGTAAAGGTCACCCATAGATAGCTAAAAGGGGCGTCGATCGAATGGCACGGACTTCGCTTCACGCGCTCGACCCGAACGGACGTGCCGCTCTCGCTGCTCCCGCTCCTCGCTCGCTGCGTGACTCTTCACGCTCCGCCATTGTTGCGCCTCCGCGCAACTCCGCCGTAGTCGCCGACTACGAAGAATCCCGTGCATCAGAGCCGTCTTTTTCAAGACAGTGGGTTACTGATTTCGCTATTTCGTTAACGGAAACGTGCGTCTAACGTCTTTGGCCCCTTCAGGGCTAAAACCACAGTTTCGTGGTCTCTCGGTGGATACCTTACGGTGCCAACGAAGCCGAGTGCGGTGTTGACCCGATACACCGGCCGAGCCCCTTCAGGGTGAGGCAGTCAAGTCGGCAGGGAGCTAGAAGCTTGGCCTTGGGGGATCTCCTAGTCAGCTCTAGTCTCTGTTTTCCTTCCCCAGCAACTCACCTGGTGTCGGTTGGGTGTGTCTACCCCTTCGCACCAGACTGGTCAGGGCCCCGTTCGCACAATAAGATTTGCGACGGGATCACAAGCTTAGGGCTCACCCGAGGTACTCACCTCCCTGCCTACACCCGGCAGGGAGGGTTTGGTCACACATCCCCGGGCGTACCCACCCGGGGAGTTAGAGATAGGTTTAGGCGTAGGCCCCAAAATTGCTCCCTAACGGGACTTAGCTCAGCCATGACGGACGCTGACTTATTAGCGTTCGTCAGGGAGGTCCTCCTAAAGGACCCGGACTTCCGCGCCAAATATTGCGGGAAAAATGCCGCCCTCGACAGGCTGGCCGCTCAACCGGAGCGAATTATTATTCGCGTCGATAGTCCGGTATCACAGGCGACTAACGCAGGTGGTCCGGCGCCTTTGTCCAAAAAGACAATGGCACCGGTATACCCGGAACCCGCGCCCCGTCCAACGGTCGATAGCCCTTTATCGCCGACCTCTTCCACGAACGCAGGTAGTCCGGCGCCTTTGTCCAAAAAGACAAAGGCACCGAAATACCCGGAACCCGCGACCCGTCCGCCCTCGGCTTTTGTGCCTATTACCGCCAGGTGCAACAATAGTCCGATTCTCGGAATGCCAGCCCCCGCGCATGACGATTCCGATGAATCAGTTGATAGGATGGACACGACTGTCCCTCGTTCACGCAGCTGCTCAGAGGCAGAGGAGTCTCCTTCCTCCTCGTCCGAAGACGACTACCAAGTCGTAGGAAAAGGAGGAAAGAGGAAGCCCTCTAAAGCTCCCTCACAGGCCACCAAGGCCAAAAAAATCGGCGCCCCGTCCTCAGTCGACGAATCCGCGCCCTCTCCCCCCCGCTCCCCCGTACCCCTGGCACAGGCCTCCGGTACGGGCCCTAACGGCACCGCCACCCGTAAGGCGAAGCCACCTCCCCCTGTCTTCATCCAAGACAAGGCGAAGTGGACAGCCGTCTCCAAAATGTGTGTTGATCGCAGGATCAACTACACCAACGCCCGAGCTACCCCTCTGGGTATCAAGGTAACCCTGCCGTCAGCAAATGACTACAGGGAAATAGTATCCCTTTTACGTGGGAAGGCCATCTCCTTCCACACCTATTCCCTCCCTGAGGAGACGCCAACCCGTGTGGTTATCAGGCGTATCCCCAGGGAGATCCGAACGGAGGACATCCTGGCCGACATCCGCGCCCAAGGTGTCCCCGCGTCCGCCGTCCACCGCCTTCATAAGGCCCGGGGTGGGCTAGTTTATGATATGGTCCTAGTAATTTGCGACCCCACAGAAGGGCACCACCCCATATTCAACATCAAAACGGTGTGTGCCCTGTCCGGTATTAAAATCGAAAAACCGTACCGTCCCCATCTAATTGGCCAGTGTCATCGCTGCCAATTGTACGGCCACTCTCAGCGAAACTGCTTCGCCAGGCCCAGATGCGTCAAGTGTCTGGGCGACCACGCCACGGGCAAATGCGACCGACCCAAGGACCGCACTAAGTGCATTGAACCACCGAGTTGTGTTCTGTGCGGACAGTCCGGTCATACCGCGAACTTCCGAGGGTGCCCGCGAGCCCCAAAGTCGTCTTCCCAAAGGTTGATGAGACGTGCAAACGCTCGTCAACAAAGGGAATGCCCCTCTACTAGGGCGCCACCCCCGCCATCGTCTGCGCTCCCTGAGCGCCTTAGCCCACAGAGGTCATCTCCGTGGAACAAGCTGAACCACCAGAAGGCCTTCCCGGCCCTGGCGGCTAAACGCAGCCACCCACCGGCGCTGATGGATTCACCCATCCCGGCGCCGACCCCAGCCCCTGCAGTTCAGGCTACCCAGACCGCCGAGGCTGAGGTTTCCGCCTTCCGTGCTCAGCCTACGGAGGCTCTTTATGACAATAAGATCCGTACACAGCGCAATATGAACGTCATATTGCCAGTGTACTTAATCTTCTGCAACCGCGAAGCCGATCGTCTAGCCGATCGCTTAGAGGCTACCACAGACCCTAAGAAGCGCATCGAAGCGCTCATGGAGGCCCCCTCGGTGCTCCGTGACCTAGAAGCCCACTTTAATAACCGCAATGGATAGGTACGTTAACGCCAGAACCTTGAAACCGCGATCCCTAAAGTTAGGATACGTCAATATAAATGGCTTACTCCAGCAACGGGCTGAGTTTGCCAACTTCCTCCGCGATCACCAACCGGACGTCCTCCTCATACAGGAGACGTTCCTCAAACCGCACAACCGCGACCCCAAAATTGCAAACTACCGTATGGTGCGCAATGATAGATCCCGCTGCCACAAGGGCGGTACAATGATTTATTATAAAAACTCATTGCACTGTGTCCCTTTAACTTCTCCTCCCCCGACCTCGCTCCTTGAGTACTCTATCTGTCGGCTCGGCATGACTGGCCATCAGCCAATTACTATTGTATCCGCGTACTGCCCTCCCGCTCGTGGGAGGGACGACATCCCAGCTTTATCCCACGATATCTCGGTTCTTCTCGGCTTGAGTGACTCCGTTATCATAGCGGGCGATCTCAACGCCAAGCACCCCGCGTGGAATAGTAATGTAACCAACGCCAGAGGGAGGGCTGTCCTCAATCTGGGCGCCTCCCTTAACTATGACGTCATCGCCCCGATGACTCATACCCATTTTCCCCACGATCCTGACCATAGACCTGACATACTGGACATAGCGCTCCTAAAGAATGTAAACCTTCGTTTACAATCGATAGAGGCGCTCCACGAGCTTAACTCCGACCATCGTCCGGTGATGATGACGCTAGTTCCCCGTACGGGTCCGCTTGACCCTGATCAGCCACCCCCGACTCAATTAGTTACCGACTGGAGGAAGGTAAGCGAAAAGCTGAAATCCTCCTCGTCGCCTCTACTCGACTCCATCCCCGATCTAATCACCTCAGTCGCTGACACCACGGGCGCAGTCGACTCGTTTACGGAGCACGTACAGACAGTCCTGAACGACTGTTCAAGGCGGGTTCCGGCGCTGAATGCCCAGCGCTGGAACCTACCGGACGATGTACGGGCTCTGATAACCGAGAAGAACGCGTCCGTCCGTGCCTATAGCGCTTTTCCCTGCTCTGCGAACAAAGCCCACATGCGAATGCTACAGCGTACTGTCAGCAAACGTGTGGCGGAGCATAGGTCGGAGAGCTGGGACAAGATGATCAGTGAGCTAGAGCCCAACCACCATGCCTTCTGGAACCTCCAGAGGAAACTCCGGTCCACCGTAGAGGCTACCATGCCTCCCCTCACTCGTCCAGATAAGAGCGTCGCGTTCGACGACTCGGAAAAATCCGAATGCCTAGCCGAAAGCTTAGAGACTCAATGCTCGCTTAGCTCCCAGCCGTTCGACCAAGCTCACCTCTTAAAGGTAGACGCCGAAGTCGAACGTAGGTCCTCGCTCCCTCCCGTCGACAACCCTGATGATCCTCTGCCTCCCGTCACTCCGGACGAAGTGCAAGACATCATTAAAGGGCTCAAACCGCGCAAAGCCCCCGGTAAGGACGGTATCACCAATAGGGTGTTTCAAATCCTCCCCGCGCAACTCGTTATGCTCATGACCGCCATCTTCAATGGCGCTCTGAGCAACAATATCTTTCCTCAATCGTGGAAAGAAGCCGTGGTTATTGGCATCCCCAAGCCTGGCAAGCCCAAGTCTGAGCCCACGAGCTACCGACCTATCAGTCTGCTCAATGTTTTCGGCAAAATCTACGAGAAGCTTATTTATAAGCGACTCAAGGACTATGTCGAGGCAAAGAGCCTGATACCGAACGAACAGTTCGGGTTCCGGCCGGGACACTCGTGTGTTCAACAGGTGCACCGCGTAGTCGAACACGTCAGCGCGGGCTTTCAGAGAGGCGCGCTCACCGGCGCCCTCTTCTTCGACATTGCGAAAGCCTTCGACAAGGTCTGGCACAACGGGTTGTTATACAAGCTATACCAACTCGATGTGCCAGATCGTCTCGTGCTCATCTTGCGAGATTTTCTGTCGAATCGTACGTTTAGATATCGCGTAGACGGTACGCTATCGTCACCTCACCCTATCCGCGCGGGCGTCCCTCAAGGATCCGTGCTGTCTCCTCTCTTGTTCTCGCTGTTCACTAGCGACGTCCCTAGGGGTAGAAAGGCCCAGTTGGCGCTTTTCGCCGACGACACGGCCATCTACTATACCGGTCACAACCCTACCACCATAGCTCGCACTCTCCAAACTTCCGCAAACGTCTTAGGCGCTTGGTTCCGGAAATGGAGAGTCGAGGTCAATCCCGACAAAAGTCAAGCGGTTCTCTTTAGGAAACCCGGACGCCGCAATGTCCCCACGCCTAGTCCGTTAGCCATGTACGGCAAGCCTATCCCTTGGGATAAGCGAGGCAAATACTTAGGTGTGATACTCGATCACAGACTTTCGTTCGCCGAACACATAAAGGCGGCGCGTTCGCGCGCCGTCTTCGCGTCCGGCAGGCTTTATTGTATGACCAACGAGAAAAGCAAGTTGTCACTCAGGTGCAAATTGCGGCTCTTCGTCTCGGTCATCCGACCAATCATGACATACGCTTGCGCAGTGTTCGCTCACGCCAAGCCGTATCATATTCATAGGCTTCAGACCGTCCAGAACCGATTCCTGCGCAGAGTCACGGGAGCCCCCTTCTACGTCCGAAATGAGACTCTCCATGTAGATCTCAAAATACCTACGGTGAAACAGTTCATGAAGCGACTCACCCAGCGCTTCATGGACTGTTCTACCGCTCTAACCTAACCTAACCTAACCCCTTAGTGTCATCGGCCGTCCGATACACTCCCTCGCGAATAAGTACAGTTCGAAGACCGAAACATACACTCACAGAGCCAGATGATCCTATCACTCTCCTCCAGGAGAGCGATAAGGCTACCAGCACTGTTCCCAAACAAAAACGGACATTCCGTCCTCGCCGCCGAGGCCCGTCGCGACGACCCCGTCAATGCCCCCCTCCCGACCCTTTGCTAGAGCCAGCCCGCGAAGCTGAGCCGATTAATGTTTAAAATGTCCCTAAATAATGGAACAATCAGATCCAGCCTGTCCCTTGCTGTCCTCTTCAGCGACGTCCTAAGCCGAGGTTCGTACCCCGCAGGGGGTGCCCTTAGCGATAGTCGCTTAGCTTATAAGTTTTTATGCCTGGCTGGAGGCCTTAATTTTAATTAAGCCCCCCACAGGAAAGTTCGGTTGAGCAGTAAATATCCCCAAAGGATAAACTGCGAGATGCCCATTCCAAAAAAAAAAAAAAAAAAAAAGATCGAATGGCACGCCACCGAGTACTAGCAGTTCATAAATGCATGAGAGTACAGTTTACCTAAATATTTGTGTTTTCACTACGCAGTATTTACATCCGTGTCAGTACTGGGATAACAGCAACACGACGCGGTGTTTTAATATCTTAGAAGTTATGGTGTCCTTAATGCAAACATAACCTATACGTTATGCTTTATCTATATAAATAAAAATGATTGTCGTATGCTCGAGCGCTGGATACGACTACACACGGTCAAGTAAACACGCGCACGAGTATCTGGGTATTCAATTTGTCATACATTTTATTTTTGTATTTAGTTTTTATTTCATGTTTGTCATTGCTAACATTAGTTTCTCATAAGTATTTCTGTGCTACTAACAATTTTTTATGGATGTTTATCTGAAAATAAATGAATAATAATAATATGCTGCTAGGCGCAGAAGTCGATAACCTACGCTGGACCAAATCCACTAATTCTTTTTTTTATTGCGATTGTTATCGTAAGGGGAAGGTTCTCATAGAACTAGAAAATTTACTCGGGACATAAGAAAATTTAACCAAACGCGGGTAATACATCGGGGCGCAGCTAGTAAGTAAAAAATAAAACACAAATTCTTTTGGAAGTCCACGTACTTGCGGAATACTGACAATTCTAATAAATATTAATACCCAATCTAACTTTAATTTCATGAACTATTTCATCGTCGCTCATTGCCTGGTCTGGAGTATGGAGCTGGCCTTCTTCTGTACCTATCAATTAAATATATAATTAAACACTGCCATAGTTTTTGATAGATCCGACATACCTTAACTTCTAGAGGTTAGGACGTGTGTTTGCATTCATTTAAATTTGACGTTTGATAGACATATTTTATTTAAGAAAACGAAATCTTGTTAAATTACATCTTGACGATTTTCTAAAGGGGTAACCGATTGAAATACGTTTTATACAAATCTTATGGTATTGCAATTGCTTCCAATATGGGACATGGTTTTAATTCAACGTCTTTGAATACTGTCTGAGTAGTCTAGTAGTATGTGCCTTGGTATCATTGTTTTTTTTTATTTTAAATGCGTTTTACCAGTATTGCATAAATAAGAGATGTTATTAATTTTAATGTATATATTTAATTGTGAGTACAATAACGTTTAAATATCTAAAATATTTCTTGCTGGTTATTATTGTTATTGTAACTCACAACCATAAAATCGCAAGAACATTATTCTTTTGTTCTTCAGTATCTGTAAAGTCTGATATATTATTTTAACCCAAATAACCTTCAAGCTTTCTACAGTTAAATGATAATCCACACAGCTAAAAAGTCGTTACCCATGTGTCCAGACGTACAGAAAATACATATAAGGTTCTACGTACACTTCATGTTCATTCTTAAATTAATCATCAACTCGATTCTACCACCGAGTGAATACATAATTTAAACAATTGAAGAAATGAAATGAAAAAAATAATCACATGGCATCGAAATATTCATCCGCATCGCTGTCAACAGGAAAAGTGCCCAGAACGCTGGCAGCAATGCCACGTTGAATGGCAATGCTGATTCTTGGGCCAAAAAAAGGCCAACCTAAGGCCCCGTGAACCTCTGGTCACGTGAAGAGTCGCAATGTATTGTGACTTTGAGAGAATTGTAGGCGATAGTTTAGCGAATAACTATTAAATAATTAAGTTCATATTAGATTCATTGGTTTTGATATGTTTAAACATTAATAGCAGTAATATTTTCCAACGCAGGTTTTAACTGTCACCGTTTTAATCGATTCACGTCACATTTTTATTAAAATTATAGTCTTCTTGAGTACAAACGTTATAAATTTATATTGTTTGACGGGCTGACATCCGCAACTCCGTCATTTATTAATATATACAAAAAACAATGTATAAACATTTATAATGGGCTAACTAGTTGGTGCTTTTTGCCAATTAGTTCCTGACTATAAATATGGCCAGATATATATACTAAGTCCACAGGGAAATAGAAAGAGAGGTAGACCTGTAGGTAGTTGGGAAGACGACAACAAAAAAACAGCTGGCCCCAACTGGATTCATGTAGCCCAATCTAGAGAGGACTGGTTATCTTTGGAGGAGGCCTTCACCTACAGATTAGTTCTTACAGAATGAAAAATAATTGTGTCATAATTTAACAACCAAACTTAATTACTAACAAAAATAATGACCGTATGTAAAGTTAACTAGCTTAATCTAATCAAACCTCTTGTTTTATAAGCTGTAAGAAATGAAAGGATTTTTTACTTTTATTTTATTTATTATGTTACAGTGTATGTAATGATGGAAACTGGGTGCAACTTTCGCGGTGAAATCGTGGAACGCGTGAAAACTATCTTCATTAAAACCTAGTTAATACATAGAACAACTAGTTAGCTGTGATAGTTTTCCTTTGCGAGTTTACGAGTAATAGTCGATAGTAAAGAATGTTTCATACAACTTCTATTGAAAATTACTGAGATGAAGTTGTTTTTGTTTTCCTCATATACGACGTTACATACGACCATATAATTCGAATATTTAAATTTTAAAAGTCTTAGCGGTCATGGTGACCGGTAGGTGGTTAAGGGTTTAATCCTTTGTGGCGGCACAAGTTTGTACCAGGAAACCATAACTCAAAGAAGGAAGCCGGCTAGAAAGAGAAAGAAGTCACTTGTTGCTGGGCTATGACGTCATTCAAATACTAGAGGGGTGGTAGAAACAGTACAAGGGCGGTAGCGTCGTATTCACGTCCACTTAGTGGAAATCAATAAGCTGTTGAACTCTCTTAGCCTTGAACTTGAGCGGAGTTCAAGGACCACATGTACGGGGATCGTGATAAACACGTTTTAAAATCTAAAGTTTACTGATAGCTATATGATGAATTAAATCAATTTGAGTTAATAGGATTATTAGAAAAACTGAAACCTTATGTTATTTAATGGTTGTTAAAAATAATAATTACGTAATATATTTATGTTTTTTCAACAAAAATACAAACATTAAATGTTGACACAACTTTTAAAATTAAGAAAGAAAGATAAAATGATGTGTATTTGCCACAGAGGACGTGCTTATTAAGTTTGTAAGTTTGAATGTAAAGGGAACTAAAGATCCGCTGCTAAACATTTATTCACTGTTAGAAGGCTGCATTATTTCTGAGTACTAGTGGTTATAAATTATATTTATATAATGCATATTAGCCGAACTATCGCAATATTAGTCTAGCAAGTTGGAGAGAAATACCTCTTAAAAGCGAATTATTTGTCTACCTATAATGGAAAACAATGTATGGCAACCTGGTCAACCTTAAATAGTTCTCTATCAAGCTATCTTTTATATTTTATGTTTTGAAAAGTATTCTTTGACATATTTACTTTTGGATGATTATTTTAACAACAGAGTAACAAATTGTCTTTCTACATTGGTAAAAAGTGAATATGGTCGGATATCACGGTTGTTTTTTTTAAATTCACCAGGTTACACTATAGCTTACTTGGCCTACCTAGGCACACCTAGTATCAACTAAATGACAACCGCTCAGCGGTCACTTACATACATATGGCGGTGGACATTGTTTAGAAAGTAAAAAAGTGACATCGAAATAGCTCAAAGTTTGTACAAGCTTTAATGAGAAAAGCATTGCCTGTTCTAAGAATCATAATAATTTGATTTGAAGTATGAACTCTTTTTTCACCGGTTATCTTCCATTAAAAGTTATCTATCCGAAGGAAAAGTAAAACGTGACTGATCTCAGATAATATTATGGGTGTAAAAGAAACAATACCATCCGTTATCACTTACACATCATACTAGGTGATACCTAAAACAATTTCAACGCTTTTGTATCGGTGTCGATCAGTGTTAGTAATACATTATTACAGTGTGTGCACTCTCGGCCGGAACACGTCAATGTTAAGCGTGCGGTCATTGACCGCGCCATTGAACTGTTTATGGACAACAATATTATAGTAACATGTAGACAATGTTACAATGTTAATTAGTTAACAAGGTATTGTGTTTATTCAACATTAAATAGACGTTATGGATGCAGTTTTCAGAGGAAATTCTACAGTTTCTATTGTATGTTTGAAGATATCATCGACAGTCTCAAGGTCATAGATTCTGATATTGTACCGGTATTTGTGGCGAGGGATCTTCAAATCCTCCCGTCCATATCATAGGATCATATTTGTTTGTAGTCTGCTGAAGAAAATTTCTATATCAAAATAGCATGAACGTCACCAATAAGGTCAATGTACGAGTATGTCTTTCTAGGGATTTTTCTGTTTAATCTACCTAATGTTAGTCGCCTACCATCAATCTTAAAATCTTTAACCATGACTTTCTTTGTACATTTCTTATGATATCAACACGCTCATCACGCTTCTCGCTAGAGCTCCAGGAAAGTAACATGGGATTGGGCAGATGTTGCTAATGTAGGTACTACATGAACGTTTTTATCATTAAAACAAAAGAAATCGACACCATTATTCCAGCATCTCTTATCAAAAAGCCTTAGTGTGGATATTTCGAATTTGCATGGGCAAATTTTTTCCCATTTAAAGTTGCACCCTAATGTGTTTATATAAATAGTGAGATTTTGACGTTTATTTATCCCGAAGTTCGATGGAATATGGTTCTTCTTTGTCTGACTAGCTCTGATAGCCTGTACGAGAACGAGACCACCAATTTAACAGTGTTACTTCCTGTGCGTAAATGCTGTCGAACTTGCGGACTTCGGTTACCATGACAACGAGAAGATTTCGTTCTACCAGGATGACAAGACCTGTAAAGAGTTTATGTCAACCAGCAAAAGTTGTTTCTAGTTCGAAGCTCGACCATGAACACCGCACGATTTTGTTTTCCAATAGTGTTAAAACGAGGCTTCCGGCGACTGGGACCGCAATTAACTAGGACCGCGGTCCCAGTCGCCGGATCCGTAAAACATAAATATTTTTCTTCCGGCGACTGGGACCACTCATAAATGATAACTGAAATCAAAAAATGTACAGTCAAACGAACATTTTTTAGATGTAATAAATAAATAAAATAAATAAAATAATAATAATCGTTTATAACAAAAGGGCTACCTGACCTTGAAATCGACAGGCAAAACGGACTCGAGTTAGAGTGTGATAGTATTATACAATGCTATGCCCTTTGTGTGTGTTTTACCTGCCTGTGTGAATTATGTAAAAACGGGCTAGCTTAATCTATTACTAAGCGCATAGGATAAAATCATGTCTAGAACGAGTCCAATGATATTCATATAAATAATTTAGACTTTTTTTCGTTTGACTGTACCGATTTTGGCTTGAATTATAGATTTTTTTAAGTTATCTATGAGTTGTCCCAGTCGCCGGAAGAAAAATATTTATGTTTTACGGATCCGGCGACTGGGACCACGGTCCTAGTTAATTGCGGTTCCAGTCGCCGGAAGCCTCGTTAAAACAAGTCATTCTTGTTACTTTCAGACGTTTGTATGTTTGCATTAGGGTTTTTATATAATTAATAACGGCTGACCTTGAATAATAATGACTGCTTATTAATGATAACTTGATGCGGAAAATGCAGCGGCTACCAATAATAATTTATGTTTATAATCTTATAAGCACGAAACAAAAACACCGACTAGATAATATATACCTAGTCGGGGTTTATGTTTCTTGTTCGACAACCGAATTACTTGATTGGTGCCTGCTGAGTATCAAGGCGTCGTCTGTTTGATATTATATTTAATGAAATATGGGGCCAGTGTGCCTTAATTATTAAGTTCGTAGCCTAACTAAATCTGCTACGACACCCACCCATTCAATAATAAGTTAAGGAAAATAAAAATTCAATCTTGACCGATTGCGTCCAGTATTAATCAACATTAAAATTATCAAAAAAAATGAAATTGAGCATATTATTCATATTCAGTTTTACTACCAGGGCAGCATAGTCTAGCACCTCGTACACTGGCTACATACAAACGTTTGGGGGCGGGACCGGACTGGCCTTATTGTCGTGGATTTGAAGTTGTAGTTATATAGTATTCAAAGGCATTTTGTACTGCCTCTCGGGTATTGAATTTTTTTCCCGCCAAGAAGTTATCCAAATTCTGGAAAAAGTAGTAGTCTGTAGGCGCAAGGTCTGGTGAGTAGGGCGGATGACGGAGAGCTTCCAACCCCAGTTTTTGCAACTTGGAGACCGTCTGCTGTGCAGTATGAGGTCGCGCGTTGTCGTGCAGGAGCAGCGGAGACGAGCGATTGACCAATGCTGGTTGGAGATGTGCCAGCTTCTCCATCATTGTGTTCAATTCTTCACAGTACACATCTGCAGTAATGCTCACCCCGTTTGGTAAGAAGCTGTGTTGAATCACACCGGCGCTAGACCACCAAACAGTGACCATCACTTTTCTTGGGGTAAGTTTTCGTTTAGGGCATTGTTTAGGTGCTGAACCAGGATCCAACCAACTTGCTGAGCGCTTGCGGTTATCAAACAGAATCCATTTTTCATCGCAGGTAACAATGCGGTTCAAAATTCCTTCATTTGTGTGTCTGTTGAGCAGTGCAAGGCACGTCTCGACGCGTACTTCGCGCTGGCGATCATTGAGTTCGTGGGGCACCCATTTGTCAAGCTTTTTTACCTTGCCAATTTGACGCAAATGGACCAATATTGTTTTGACGCTAACGTCGAAAGCTGCTGCTAATTCAGCCGTAGATTGTGTATCATCAGCTTCCACAATCGCCTTTAGTTCGTCATTGTCGACCAAAGTCTTCGGACGACCGCGACGTTCATTTTTCAGGTCGAAATTTCCAGAACGGAAGCGAGCAAACCAATAACAGGTAGTGCGTTGGTTTGTAGTGTTAGCTCCGTAAACGTCGTTGATGTTGCGTGCCGCTTGTGCCGCGTTGCTGCCACGACGGTACTCATATTCCATAATTACTCGAATTTTTAACGTATCCATGATGACGAAAAAGAAAATTAATTTGAAATTAGAATTCTTAGCCAAACAAAAAATATTTTGTTTTGAAATGGCCAGTACTGCAGAACGGCAATTTCATAGGTAAAGACCTAATATTAAATGTAGATTGAACTGTAATCTAAGCAAATATCGCTGGTATTCACATCACAAGCACTCTCATTTTAACGAATATAGATCCTGAAGTTAGCTTTCTCTCTTTCTCGTCGTTTATTAATATTGGATACTATTTTTTAAGCATGATAGTAAACCATGAAGAATTTTTTTTGTAAATAATACTATTTGTTAATGCAAAAAGTAGGTATCAGAAGTATTAAGAGAAAAATCAGGTAAAAAATACCAAGTGTATTTGCGGTCTGCGGTCGCGACGTAAAAGTGTAAAGAATGATTATCTGACCGCACAACCCCTCTTTGAATTTGCTATGCATCATGCATGTGTTGATAAATAAATGGTCATTAGAGGATTACTTTATTGCTCGTCGTCTGACAAGGCATACAATAACGTAGAGTCAGGCGCGAGGCACACGCCTACTGGTATTATCTTCGCACAGTTTAGGTTTGGCCGAAAGCGACTAATTTTATTTTAGGTTCAATCTTCCAAACAAAAAATTTAATGACCTGGTGGAAAGTTCCTTCCATCCAGTTTTAGCTTGTCAACTATCTAGGACAGTCACAATTATTTATCTTAGTATATAGGTATTTAGTAAAAAAAATGGCAGCCTTGGGGACTGCCGACAGGAGTAAAAGCTTGGACTTTAGAGTAACCGTGTTTTTAATACTTGTCACATTAGTGGGTGACGCAAACACATACATTTTGCTCTAAAAATCGCGCAAACCCTAAATAATGTTTCACTTTTATTTTAATGACTAAATACTTGATACTCGGCCTGAGTAAATGATGTTAAGTTGCGAGATTTCTTAACCCTGTCTGTTATTTAAAGAAATTCTAGATAGAGCAACCCAAACACAGTTGGCCCGACCCGAATCGAACACACGACCTCAGTAGCAGTAGTAGCGCGACTACTAGACTAATGAGGTAAATACGTAACGGGTCTAACGTAGATAAAAGAAGTTCCAATCTTTTATCATAATTTTGAAACAGCGTTTTTTAGTATTTACCTACTAGTTTTGAATGTTTCTGTAGAACATAAAGAAACATAGATTCTAAAACTTCGCGTCATTTTTATAGCTTGGTTTATGATTTAGGAAAACTGTCTCAATTATGTGGTAATAATATAGAAGTGGAAGGCATGCGATGCAGGAGCTGTGTGTTCAATGCTGGGGGGTCCAGTATCATGTACTTAACTCATAGTATTAGTTTGTGCATCGATGTCCTTTTCACTCTGTACTACTGTGTGTACGTTTTTTTTAAATTAAATTAAAAAAAAACGTAAAAAGGTGATGTTCTCAATTCCACTGAATCTTCAAACTAGTCTCAAGAAAAACAAAACAAGCATTATAACCCGCTTTCATAATCAAATACGCACATAAAATTTCGGGTCTGAGTTGCAAACCGAGTTCTTTCTTCTGGAGCCAGTAATCTGCTATAAAAATACATAAAAATAAAAATGAATTTCTAAATGATCTGATCGCAAAAGTCTAGAACGGCTGGAGCTATTCGGCTCATTCTTATAATTTGTGAAAAAAAAAGCAAAGAAATTTGAGCGGAACATTTGCCGCTAGTAACGTAAAAGTTTGCCTGTTTTTAAACACGCTCAAGTTCAAGGCTAAGAGTTCAACCGCTTATCGATTTTTCGCGGGGTTGCCCACAAACGACCGACTACTTGTATTCGAATGACATCGTTAAGATGATGATCATCAAATGATGTCATTCGAATCCCTTTCTCTACCTGTATTTATCAGCTTGATGTCGTTTCTTTCGTTGAGGGATGGGGTATATTTAAGGCAGGAGAGCAAAAAAATGAGTTTGCTCTGGCCCGCTGTTACTTTCGAGACGCGATTTTCTTTTGTAAAACTCTTGTGATTCATTGTATCCTAGTACCAAAACCTAAAATTATACAATTGTATATGACATAAAAGCTTGCCGACTTGCCTGTATCTATACATATAATAAAAATGTAGAAAAGTCGTTTTTGTACATAAAAAAAAAAACAAAAAAAATAGCCAGGGTGTTAAAGGACAACCAATAGAATCCATTTTCAGCATTTTTGGAAATTTTGTCTTTTTGTCTGTTTATTTGTTCGGACATCACGTAAAATGTACCTTTGTACACAACGATTGAGCGTAACTTGAGGTAACATTTAGTTTTTGTTTCATTACAATCGGTTCAGTCTATCAAAAGATATTTGAATTTAAAGTGCTACAGAAGTAATAGTTTAAGTTTTATGAGTCTTTAAACAGCGCCATCTTTCGAACTCAGACAGGACTATATATAGATAGAGATAAACTACGTGCAGTATTTTTGAATATAAATAATCAAATCAGATCAAATCAAACATTTATTTTCTAGAATATGGTACATAAGGTGTTACAATAAATTTGTTTCAGCATATTCTGCCATAACGTGGCGTGCAAATGAGTGCTCAAAAAATACCCCAAAGCATTTTTAGAAGAAATCATATCGGGGAAAAATGGGTATCCATAGTATCGGCGAAGATCACCATCGCAAGGCGGTTTCATAACTACTAGCAGGCTCCGTGGACAAGAAATAGTATTGGACAATAGATGGGTGGTACCGTATTCGCCAGTTTTATCGAAAATATTTCAGGCACACACAACACAAATCATTATAACGCTGAGCCTTCTCTCAACCATGCTTGTCATGACCATATCAACAGAGAAACATGCCAAATAACTGAAGTCCACTGTACGACCCACATAATCTATTTTCGAGTATTTTTTCCTCTGCAGGAACTTATATTTCGGAATATTATGTTAACTTACTGTCTCAATCACTGTAGGGTGACGTTAAAAAATAAACTTGAATGTCTTGATCCTAGATTTTATTTTGAAACATATTGTTTTGTTCGTCTGTATAAGAAAGCCTATTTTGTTGTTTTTGATTATACTCGAAGTTCAGTGGTCGAAGGTTCAAATCCTCCATTAGCTGTCGACAACACAACCTGAACATTTATTTTATAAAATTTATTTTAAGGTTCGTCGTGTTCAAACTGGATGGCCCGGTTGGCGCAGTGACTGGGCGATTGACTGCTGTGCTGCATGTCGTGGGTTCGATTTCCGCACAGAACAAATATTTCCAGCAGTTACTCCGGTAGCAGGTATGCAGGTAGTTGATCCGGGTCTGGCTGTTTGTGTATGTGAGTTTGAATGTTTGAAAATACACCCACAATACTGCCCAATTTACTAGTGTTGAGCAAAATTAAATGAAAAACAAACGAATGTGGCATGTTCCCAATAAACAGACAGGCATATATTATAATCAACAACGAATAAACAAAGAATACTTTGTGTTTCATATGGGTTTTTATTTTGGGGTAAAATGTAGGTAGTATGCTGACATGAATCCATTATTCCATAAGAATCCATATTTTACTATCGATTAATGTTTACAGAATATAGTGAAAAAAAGTATTTTGAAACAGTAATAGTGGAGTTTCAGTCTTCTCCACACGATCCTACACTTTGGAAGGGGCAACTATAATCATTTTAGTATTTTATTTCAAAGTTTTAATTTGACATTCAAAACTGCAATTTTAATAGTGTTATTGGAATAAGTAGTATACAATACCAACAGTAAATACTAATGTAATTGAATTTTAGGAATAGGTTGTACAAATAGTTAAAAACCCTGCCTCCTAAACTTGGGAAACTCTGTGACGTAAGAATCAGTGTTGTATTGTAACTTCGTGTACAAAATGAACCTTTATTTGTGTGTAAATAAACTTACAATGATCTGGTTTAAATATGCTTATGAATGTGTGAGAATGTGTCTAAGGGTGGTGTGGTATGGTGTGGTGTGGTGTGGTGTGGTGTGGTGTGGTGTGGTGTGGTGTGGTGTGGTGCGGTTGGCATCCAGTCCAAACAGATGCAGCTGAATACTCCTTAGAATCGCACGGAGAGCAAAGTGGCACCTATACCGAATTGTTCATATTAAATAAACAAATCAGTACTACGTGCTGCAATATGCTCCGGCGCCACTCAGCGGACCAACATCAAGAAAATACTTTTGTAGAGTGCAGCTGAATACACCTTAGAAGCGCACGGAGCGTAAAGTAGCACCTATACCAAATTGTTTATATCAAATGCAGAAATTGGTTCTACGTGCTACCATATGCTCCGGCGCAACTCAGCGGACCAACATCAATAAAATGCTTTTATAGAATTTCGGCCAAAATAGATGCAGCTGAAGAATACTCCTGGGCAGAGCATGAAGCATAAAATGGCACCTGTGTCGCGTTGTTTATATTAAACACACAAGGCGGGACTTCGTGCCATATTATACTCCATGCAACTCAGCGGACCAACATCAAGAAAATGCTTTTGTAGAATTTCGGTCAAAATAGATGCAGCTGAAAAACTCCTGGGCAGAGCATGAAGCATAAAATGGCACCTGTGTCGCGTTGTTTATATTAAACACACAACGCGGGACTTCGTGCCATCATCTCCATGCAACTCAGCGGACCAACATCAAAGCACTACTTTGTTGAATTTCTAAAGACGAACATTCTTCTTAAAATAATGGTACTGTGTGCAGACTTCTAAGTTTTTAACAGTATTTGACACCGCAATATGCTCCGGCGCCACTCAGCGGACCAACATCAAGAAAATACTTTTGTAGAGTGCAGCTGAATACACCTTAGAAGCGCACGGAGCGTAAAGTAGCACCTATACCAAATTGTTTATATCAAATGCAGAAATTGGTCCTACGTGCTATCATATGCTCCGGCGCAACTCAGCTGACCAACATCAAGAAAATGCTTGTGTAGAATTTCGGTCAAAATAGATAAACACACAACGCGGGACTACGTGCCATATTATACTCCATGCAACTCAGCGGACCAACATCAAGGCACTACTTTGTTGAATTTCTAAAGACGAATATTCTTCTTTAAATACTGGTACTGTGTGCAGACATTTAAGTTTTTAATAGTATTTGACACCAGTCTTATTTATCTAATCTAGGACGACCTATGTGGCGCGGCGGGCGAAGGTCCGCCTGCGACGCAAGAGGTTGCGGGTTCGATTCCCGCCTTGGGACAAATGTTTGTACGATCTACAAATATTTGTTCCGGGTGTTCTGGGTATTTCCTATGTATAATAAAAAAATCTATTGTATTGTATTGTATTAAGTATATCAGTCATCTAGTACCCATAACACAAGCTCTGCTTAGCTTGGGGCTAGATGATGCTGTGTGGATTGTCCGGCATTATTTATTATTTATTTAATGATTTATAATTTTTCCAAACAAATAGAATTGACTCAAATTGTGTAAATCGGTGCAAATCCATTATTTGACTTTCATTTATAGCTTGGTTTGATTATTCATTTGTTAATCTGACTTCCATTTTATTAATTTCATTAATACTTACGTGTTTCCGGTTAAATCTATGTTTACCTTTTATTTTGATGTCAAAATGACGAAATCATGAATTTGAAGTTGCCTTAAAATATTGTGCTTTCCAGCTGTTTTTTTTTCCATTTAGATCCATTTGAATTTATATTAAGTTTATATTTGGTTACTTTCTTTCGATTTATTTAAAATATTGTGAGTTTCCAATTGAGCTTATTTTGTTTCAAGGTTTGTACTAAGGATTTGTCTTGACAGTTCCTTTTGATTTATATAAATTCTAATTAGCAGTAAAGTTTGGCGGTATTTTTGTGTATTAAAACTGCTGTACTGTGAATGGACGACCCTTTCTTGGTTCGCTCCTTGTAGAATAAACACTCTGAGTTGAAATGAGGTATTTTTCTTATACTTTTCATAATTTTTGATATTGCCTATTGCTGTATATTTGTGTGATAGTTATATTGGTGCAATACACCAATATGTCTGACTCCGACAAACACTGGCGATCATGCGCCATCATGTACAAACAGATAAGGCCATTTTAGTTAATAATAAAAACAAATTCCCTTATAACGATTTTTTATGTCCGTACTTATAAACCAATTTCACCTTAACACAGGTGTTTTGTTATAATGTCGGCCACCGAACCGAGAACCAGATAACCAAATTGCTTGAGATACGAAAGCAATAAAGTCTGAACACCGTTTTCATTAACTCTAGAGGGCAGCTCAATGAATGGCCAAATTAAAGAACGCTGTTAGATTTTCTACGCTTGGCTTAGCGCAGAGAGTTGAAACCCAGCAATGCAATATTATAATAATATGGGTGTCGCTTAGTATTTCTGAAAGGTTTTCAGGGTTCCTTACTCCAGTAAACGGTGCTCTTAACGCATAACTTCGTTAGCCGTCTATAAACCAAGACCCATTTTCGCAGAAACGCGTAGAGGTAGGACATGCAGCTCTAATTCAATCAAGTTTCGTAGTCAACGCATTAAAAAAAACTTTTCTCGCTTCAATAATCTGTTTTTATTAAAGGTTTATTTAACTTTTGTCAATTTAGGAATTTGACAACTAGACTAGTTTAGAAGGAACTTACAGCTAAATAAGATCTTAATCGTCCTTCATTTTATCATGCTTCGTTCTTCGTAAATCCAAGTTAAAAGTCAAAGGGAAGATATGGCATTAAAACTCGTCGCGTTCTGCTTATACATATTATGAATTAAGTATTACTGAGGTGTCGCAAAGTGTAGACATATACGGGCATTGAAGTGATAATTCTCGGCAGAAGACGCGTAGTACTACAAAATAATTGAGTATGGCGGCTGTGTCCCACAGGTTGCACAAATCTTACATATAACTATACTATTACATATATTCCTTCAAATATTTAAAATAAGATGTTTTGTGTTTTCATATATATTATGTATTGATGTTTTGTGTATAATATTGTAATGTGTGTTTTTCTATGGACTTATGTATGGTCTGAAATAAATGTTATTATTATTATTATTATAACTCCTTTTTATCCCGATTTCACTAATGGTTCTGGGCTGGGCAGTTTGAATTTATGTTCTAAATACCTACAATTTTATTAATTTATCAACTTAAACTAATTTAAACCCCACAAGTTCGTAAAAGGATCTCAATGAATGTCATAAATTGCAACTAAATATTATAATGGGTCCACCTTCTATCCGTTCTGTGCCCCTAGTATTTATTCTTGTTGTCCCATTTAGTTGGCGAAAAAGGTTTATTTTTTCGTTTTCCACTCTCATCCGTCACGACTTTACAGTAATTGCTCATAAAAGGGAGAAGTCTGTTGAGCCAAGTGCCCATGTAGTACTACTGGCGCTCCCATCACTAAGTCCTGATGAAAAGAACCATGTAATATAGATAATATTCAGTTTAAAGTTATTATGTTGGTATTGAAAGCCTGTTTTTTGTTTAAATATTTATATTGTATAACAAAAAATAGTTAAAGAAGGACGAAATAACAGTAAATAGCTAAAGCAGCAAGGTAGCTATTTTAAAGTTATCGAAAATTAAGCATGTAGTAATTAGTAGATTATAGTTACGAAAACTGATAACACTAAAAGTAATAAAAATAATTCAACCGACAAGAAACTGAAAAGCAAAAAATTATAAACCTACCTCTACGCGTATTTTGAGTAATTATTTAACCTCAATAACTAAGTTCATAAACTAATGCAAGTATACCTAAGTAATTTTGCATCAAGATTGCAACAAGCAAATTAATTTATTCCATAAGGCGTGATGCGAGGCGCGGCACGCCCCTTCGCTGGAAAATGCATTCAATTCACGAAGCATTCAAACAATTCATGAAGTTAATGTCAGCGAGACAGCAACCTGAACCGTGTGTGCCCACACGTGAGGACACACGTGAGGACACACGTCACTGCGGGTGGTCGTGCGGAGAGCGCAGTTGGTGGAATGGTTTATATTTATCGCTGGAGAATTCACGATGCATTGTTATTTTGAATACTTTTGATGCACAGTTTAATATATATCACGATAAGATTGACTTGAGTGGAGTACCATTAAGCGCCAACTATAATCTGCTGAGCCGTTTGTGATGAAATTTGATTTGGATTATCCCTTTCTGTGTGTCTATAGTAGCCTCGGAAACGACATAGGCTACTTTTTTATCAACCAACCAGTTCAAACATGCAAATAATAATTAGTACATAAATGAAAATCAGTTCGGTTTATTCAGTAAAAATATACTCATATTTTTACTGAATAAACCGAACTGATCTAAATACTGGTCCAATTCCGATGTAAACGGGGCATTTAGGGCGTTAAGGACCGTGTCTGAACAACACAATTTGCCCGCCCCTAGTACTAGGAGATTATGAAAATTGTATGAACTGAAACTAGTATCTATCATCTCGGGCTTTTGGGGGCGTTTCTAGCAAAGGAGCGTTGCGTTGCATTGAACGGAATGGTCCGCCCCTTAACAAGGCGATTACGGAATAAGAGAAGATTGTAGCGACTATAATCCTAGCAGAAGTAGCTTCATAACATAATTATATTTTAAGTAAGCAAGTACACCTAAATATATCTACATATTTTCTGAAACTATTTTATTAGTATTTTCTTACTGCAACTGTTAGTTAGTTTTTGATAAATAATCTATGTAACTAGCATCTCAGATTAAATATCATGAACGTCATAGATACTCGTAGTTTTTCACTTATACAGCAAATTTTAATTCATTGTTATCCTAACACGCGGGAAGTAGAAACTGCCGACTTTCTTAACGCTTCCGGACGAGGTCAAATTCATTGACATCCATTGTGGGTGAGTGTAATCAATAATTCCTGGTACCCGATGAGCTGTAAATCATCTGTTACGTAGAATAACTGGGATTAAGTAAGAGCATCATCAATAAGGTTAGGAGTACTAATGACACGATGTATTTGACAAATAAAATATAAAAAAGAATAAAACAACTATGTATATTAGACTTAAAAAAGAACATGTATACCTACCGATTGTATAATATAATATATTGTATATAACTAGCATCGTAAATCTTGTGCAGAAGTTAAAACAGGAATTAAAAAAAAAAACAGGAATTTTTAACCGAATTAAAATCTCATATTTATTCTCATTGTCATATTCGAATGCCTCGTGCTCTTGTCTCATGTACTAGGGAAGTCGGCGGTAAAGTTGTTTAATTCAGGTTGGGGGCGTATCGAGTGTAGGGGCGTTCCGATCCGATGAACGTAACCGTCTTGCCGTTATACGAGTACTAGGAAATCATGAAATAAGAGAAGGTTGGAAATGATTAAATGTTCAGAAATATCACCGCGGTTAAAATTGTTCCATAACACAGATTTTAAGCAAGCAAGTACACTTTAAAACGAGACATGCTGCCCGCGTATCATTACACTCCCCGTACTCAATTTTGCCCGTAGCTACTGGCAAACTAAGACGAAAATATCCTGTGGACTGATCAAACCCTTTTCACCAGAGTTGGGTTGTTCAATGTACAAAAAGAACACTGGTGGGGATTCATCATTACCCCTACAATACCTGAAAGGACTTCTACCAACACAGGTTCAGCGTAAATGTGCGGGCTGGTATTGTAGGGCCCAAAATACTCGGACCGTACTTTATGAAGAGCGGGTTACAGGTGCAAAGTACCTAGAAATGCTACAAACAGTATTTGAAGACATGCTCGACGATTTACCGTTGTTTTTGCTCTCCGAGTTGCATTTCCCACAGTACAGGGCACCGCCGCATTTTCATAGACGTGTTCGCGAGTATTTAAACAGTCAGTACATATTATAACACACTAAATAACTTACCATTTAATTTTAAACGTCAGCAGTTCCCATGTTTGCATTTTCATTGACGATCAATAAATCGCAAGGTGATTCTTGTTAGGTATACATTTAGGCTCGCCATGATTTTGCTCTAAATAGGTTACGAGTATTTACGTCTTGCTTATTCGCAAAATCTACATATTTTTGCTGAACGAAACAAAAAATAATATGAAACATAGTTTACAGAAGTATACTGCTATAACATATGGATAATTACCTACGTACTTTATTCTAATCCTTTGTTTTTATTGTTTGCTGCTAGTTAAACTTAAGTAGCATAAGTTACTAAGTTAAACCGCTACCTTAAGTAATCCTCTTCAATTATAATAGTAAGCATACCTACTAATCCTTACTTGACATAATAAAAAGGACAATAACATCGAATTGTCTGTCTGTACGTTTTGTTTTGGTACCTGTATGAATGTACGTTTTCACGGTAAATCTGCTGAGCAGTTTGTGATGAACTATGATATGGATAATCTGAAGCCTGGGGAAGGACATAGGTTACTGTTTAGGGTACCTTATCAAAATGGTAAAAACAAACCCTTATGGTGCGACTCAGTTTGTCTCAGCTGGCTATCTCAAATACTACTAATGTTATCAACGTGAAATTTAGAATAGTTTTATATGAAGTTTGCCCGACTATTTGTAAATAATCTTTTTGTAGGCCGCAATGTTTTCGACTTTTGACGAAATATGTAAAAGGCAATACCCTACTTTATCTCCGAAGTTTACGTAGAAACGAATATGAAATTATTATACCTATGTTGTAGAAGTTTATATAAAGATTACAGAAAACATAAAACGAAGATAAACTGTTCAGTTCTCAGTTCAGTTGAGGTAGCGACCTGCCCTCCGTTGTCGATGTCGAGTCGTCGATAAACGATCGATCCATTCTCAGCGGTGTGGGTTTAAGTAACGAAACGTCGTGAATATTTTTCTGAACATATGCAATTTTTCATGCACGGCGAAGTCAAATTTTCTTCCCCACAAGGCCAATGTACCATATTTTTTGTGACTATTTCAAACAAGTCTGGGTCTTCGTCTTTATTCAGTCGGGACGCGCACGCGCTGTCATACGGACGCTTGAGATTAGCCATGGCCTCTAAGTCGTTAAAATGCTCGTGTTGCAACATAGTTATCAACGAGGTTTTAGCCTTTACGTGTAATAAAATCGATGTGATGAACGAAGAGTGTATTAGTCGTATTTGTGTGAGTGCATTTTCTGACGAGGACATTCACACTGCTAAAAATCTTCTTTGCGAATCGTTATCCACGGAGAAGCGCGAAAAGATGAGAAAGAGAGCTGGGAAGAAGCTTCGTGAAATAGACGACATCATATTATTCTGCATGCTGAAGTCCGATCCTGAGATTTTACCGGTTTTTGTGGCTCGTGGCCTACAGAAACTGCCACCGGTACTTTTTGATCACGTCGACGTCACTCGGATTTTAAAGGATTTGATGTGTATGCAGCAGGAGATAAGTCAAATCAAAGAACTGTATGTCACTAAGGAAAACCTAAATAACGTGAAGTCTGATCTTGAAAACCTAAAAAAGGCATCTGTAGTGAATAATTTTAGAAGTACCGCCAGTAATGTCAACATCAAGAGAGGTGGCTTTTTATTGGATAGTCACGACGATTACTGCAGCGGCCCAAGGGGTCTTGAATACATGGACACACCATGCAAAAATACCAACGACTTACGCGTGGATATCGGGATATGGTTCAATCATGTTCAAAAAATGAGGGTTCTCAACTAAATAGTAGTCGCGCTAATGATACCAGTATTTGTTTTTCCGTGATAGGCCCTCAAGTCCGTAAAAAGCACAGCCAACATCGACTGACAAAATATCAAAGTTAATGCCAATTTGACAAGATTTCCATTTCAATTTTAATGTCATGTTTTTGTGTGATTCTGATCTTGCAGTGTAAACGGATTAACTATTTGAAACCGTTACCCGGATTGTGATTTTCATAATAATATTGTCAAATGATTCATTACTTTATCGCACATACCGCAATAATATCCTGTTTTCCAATTCATTTCTAACTATAATTATAAAAGTGCGTAATAAAAAAATAACAGCTTCCTATTTCTGATTGTTTGATCTGAGCTTTCTGCACTTTTTAATATTATTGTCAACGAAATCTATGAAATAAATCATGGAAAATCAAACAGGTATGTTTTAATAATATTTACTATGTTGGCTCTTATTTGAGGGCAGATGTTGCTTTTAATACTATGTTCAATTCATAAGTTTTCTATAAAATCTATTTTGTCATTGTCTACTTATTCAATTTAATAGTGGAATAAAAATGTACCTTCTATTATTTGCATTTAGTACTTGGAACAGCTGACAGTAAAGCTATTTACAAGGCAAACAGTGTAGCAGCAAGTAAAACAGCATAAGGTTTAAAATGAGAACAGCGGGCCCCTGTCCAGAGCTGACAGTGATAGCATGTTGTGATACAAACATTTGTCTCTATAAGGTAATGGGCCTTTTAAGCGAGGCCAATTGTCAAGTCATTCAATGCCGAGTCACTATAACAAAAAAAGCTGATTAAAATATATTTCAAATCATTCTCATTTAATGGATTGTCTTTATCAGTAACCACAAGACACCACATTGTCTAATAACTTGTGTTTACACTACACCAATAATGACTTTGCTTAGTGGAACGCCACAACAATTGGCCTCATGTAAACGGTCCTTAAGTATATATTTTATAAATAATTGTCCTAATTATAAGCCTTTGCAATCCTGATTAGCTTTAGTCTTTAGTTTCAATCCCAATTCTGACAGAGTCAGTAGCCTTTTTAATGTAAATATATAATGTCTCCAATTTTGCTATCATGAAACTGCCAATATCCAATGCAATGTAAATTACATGCATGAAACCAGTTAAAAACACCTTACTTTACCTCTTAAAAATTGAAGACATTTTAGATTTACATTTATATAATGTCTTCAATTTTTAAGATTTATAAGTAAACACACACAAAAATAAATATTTTAACTAGTTTTATATGCCTGCCTGATACATACAGCTATTATCTAATCAGCATGATCAAAGAAATTTGTAACTAAATCGAACTCTGTAACAAATAAAAATGATTATATTTACTGATTACATTTGGGCATGAAACCAAAGTCTACAATATAGGTGATAATGAAGAAGAGAAGTTTCTCACTAGTTCTGTTTCCAATTTAAATGAACTCAGAGAGAGTACTACTTAACTTGGCATAATAACAAAAATAAAGTTGGAATAATAGATCAGGAGGCTTTTGTTGACTACCAGAAGATGTGTACTGATCTCCTTGTTGGGTATATCCTATTCAAAACTGAATGCAGAACTTCAGATCCTGTGGAGTGGATAATAGAAAGTATATGGTTTTAATTTTATTTCAACTGACTGTGATTGACTAACACTCACTGCAAATAAAGGTGACTAATCAATACCAAGCTATGTGGCGGCATGGTGCCGCCGTACATGCTGTGGTTTATTCAGCCAAGTAACTCACTCCTTGTAGATTGTAATGAGAAGAAAACAAAACATCCTTTTCATGTCGATAAGTCTTTGTGGTGCACTGAGCTCCGTGTTCTCGCAATATGTGCACACAGCATTTTGGCATATTAACGTGATATTTGCTGACTAGCACAGATCACGATATTATTCATACAAGCCAGCTCTAAAAGCAGCGACAACCTATTCCCTAAAATATTACTAGTAAAAGAAGTCAGCAGCACTGCATTAGAAAATTGCTTTGGTATGTTAACACAGCCCAGTACAATGATCTTTGGACTCGCATTACAAGGTAATTCGATAACTTCTTTATACAATCAACTCTTCAAAACATGAAGAAATCATGTTTTTAAAACCTTCCACAAATAAAGTACGTGTGTACTTTAAAAACAGCAAGTAGGTAATTAAATGGTTTTGGAATGGCCGGTTATTAACTGCTCAATCGAACTTACTGATGGGGATTTAATAAAAATTAAGGCTTCAAGCCAGGCATAAAGGAAACGGCCGAATACATTGAGTAATATAATATAAAATGTATAATTATAGTAATCGTTGGCCCAAGATTTTCCGATTTTCAGTTTTGTGTGTTGGACCCAAAATCAAGCAAAATAAATAGTAGGACTATTTATTTTTTATTTTGCTTGACACAACATTATTATTTCGTATTATAAAATGTGACACATTTTGAAGCCGACCATAACCTCTTTAACTACCTGACCATTTAAATGTAGTAAATAAACAATATTAGCATTTATTTATTTTCATTAAACAAACAATTACTTAATTACATATTAAAATTATTTTAATTAGAAAAATATTACTTTGGGACCTTACGGAAATTATGTATTTTATTCAGAGCTTTTAGCCGTACCTACCTATCTACTTATTTTTAAATGTACTTATTCAATAGGTATGCACTATAACAATTATAATACAATATGTTCTTTTTTATAATTTCAGCCTCGCCGGTAATATTACCATCGATATCCTGTAAAAAATTAGAAGGAAAACTTTGCTTGCGTCATATGAGAAATGGTATATTGCCTCCAGATACAATGATTGGTGGATTTGAAAATGAACTTATCTACATAGCCAGAGCTAAGCATTTTGGTTCGTTGTCCTGGGAAATATGTGCCGACAACTCGCACAGCATAATATTCCTTGGGGCCACCAAGAACATCAGTTTGAGGTAAAAAATAATGCTTGACGTCGATTTTCCGAGTCACACTGCTAGTTTTCAAATTTTATAGTAATAAATTTGTATTTTATTTTCTGATATAAGGTATGTGGATTTAACGTTCAGTAAGTTAAAACAACGACAAACTACATATGTGCCACATAATGCATTCATTGGTGGATATTCTGAAATTAATGATGTACCATTGTATGTAGGAAGAGGTATGATTGAGGGAAGATTAGTATGTGGGAAAATTCATTTACGTTACGAACGTTGCTTTTTTCCCTTTCAGGGCCAGGAGGTTGAAAAATCAGTATATTAGTAATACCAAATTGTGAAATACCACAGGCCTTACCTCAACATTGATTTAAAAATAAAAAAAAACGTTTTTTTTTTAATAATAATTTAAGTAAAAATAAATGAAATTGATGAAGTTAATTTGTGGAATACACAGCTGACCTACTCATGTGCAGTCCAAAAACCAAAGCAATACATGTTCTGCGTTTTCAGTGGATTCTACAGTCCTCAAGCCATAGCACTTGATAGTGTGCTTCTTCCGGTCTCCCCCGACTTTCGGTATTTTGGTCCACTCGTGCAAAGTGATGGAGAAACAAATCTAGACTGCCAAGCACAGAATGTGAATGAATAGAATAAGAAATGAGTATGAAAGAGCCACCTTGGATCGAGAAATTGTGTGAAAATCGGTTGTATACCATGCATTACCATCACATGCCCATACCATGGTATGGGCCATGTGATGCGAAAGATCATGTTGTAAGAGAAGTTTTGAGTATCAATGTGGAACCCTCCACATTCATACTCAAAACAGACGAAATGGCTATGGAGGTAACTTTTGAGATGGCGGTAAATATATGGAAGGAAACATGCCGTGCCGACACCAATAAATTGGGATAAGGGAAGAATGATGATTTAAATAAAAGTATCTGGATGACCAAGCTTTGCTCGGATAAAACGTTTTCTAAAAATAAACCTATCTAGATCGATTTATTGACCCCGAAACCCCCTGCTTACTAAGTTTCATGAAAATTTCAGATTATATGTACTGTTTGTATGTACACAAGAGTTGCTCGTTTAAAGGTATAAGATGAACTGTCACCAGCAGCCGATCGCTCAGCCACTGCGCCAACCGTGCCGTGCTTGGAACTGGGAACATATTGATGGTTGACATGAACTCTTTACAAGTCCTGTCACCCTGGTAGAACGAAAGCGCATTAGACAAAGACAGCTGTGTGGAAGTCTGCCGTGGTTTCAGTCACTCGCTACTAATAACCATCCATACATCCACCACCAGTCCACTAGAAGATGTTCTTCCAAGAAACTTAACTATCTTCATGTTTTGGCGTAACCTAATAAAGAAAACACACTGATGAATAAAATAAATTAACTGCATAATAAACCATCTAAAGTGGACTTATATCCAAACTAAGTTGTTTGATACCATACGTGGAGGATATTTTGTTTATAAATAAATAAATAATAAAGACACACAGACATCAAGCTATCCCAAACTGTCAAATTTTCACAATTGAACATGAACCTTATTCTTTACAAAAGAATAAGGTTTATGTTCAATTGTGAAAATTAAAGTGGAAAAACTATAAAAAAAATGTTACAGATTGGGGTAGCTTGATGTGCTGGCTTCTGTAAATAATGTTTGGTCCTGAATAAATGATTGGATTTGATTTTCTTTATTTTTGTTTAATGGTTCGCCTATTGTTCCTGCTCTAGCTTTTTGAACATAATACATCTTACTTCCTACTTTCCACCTTACTTCTATCATGCTACAGTCCTACCTACTCCTACTAATATTTTAAATGCGAAGGTTTGTGAGAATGGATACATGAATGTTTGCTACTCTTGTTGACTTGATGTTTGAAACAGATTTTGAGTAAACTTTGCAGTGATATAGTTTAGACATCAGAATAATAAATAGTCAACCATTTATTTAGATTTTGTCTCATTTGGCCATTATAGCACAATAATTATCAAGTAAGTCGGAATTTCTAGCAATGGCAGCAAATCCATCAAAATTATAATTTGCCAACATCCCTGTCGCACTACTACGTAAGGGCAGCAGCAGCAGTACACTCAGTGCATTGTTATATTGAGCGCGTAGGTCGCTGTATGTCCGCTGGGTGAAGTTGACCCACAGGCTGCATGTGTATGCTCACAGTAAGCTCTGAAAAGTGTCACTTTAACTGGCTTGGTACAACCTGCAAATGTCCGGGCCAGCATGTTACAACGGATAGCCAGCGAAAAACGTTCACTTTCAATGTCATAATTATCCTTAAGATCTTCAGTGACCCAGTTATTGAAAGATAGCACCGCTATAACTTGTCGTAAAATAATGAGTATGTCCCAAATAATATATCTTGAAATGTCATACACTTTATGAAGGGTTATCAATGTTTTCATTTAAAAAATTGCTTTTTTATTTCTTTAAAATTATACAATTATTAATATATGAAGAAATAAAATAAAATAAATAATCATAGGGCATCAAAAAATTCATCCGCATCGTTGTCAACGGGAAAAGTGCCCAGAAGACTTTTTTTGGCCAAAGAATCAGCATTGCCTCGTTGAATGGCAATGCTGATTCTTTGGCCAAAAAAAAGGCCAGTCCTCTGGTCACGTGAAGAGTCGACCAAACGTTTCGCGATAAATATCAATAATTACTTGATATATTTAGGGTTCCGTACCATTTTTTCAACTACAATGTGAAGTTTGTCTTCAATTCGGATTAAGACATTCATTCTCATTAAATTCAAGTCACTTGAGTGAAGCCACGAGCTGTTGGTCATAGTTTTGAGACGGAACCCCCGAGCGCGAGTCCAACTCGTTCTTATCTGGTTTTATTTTCAAAACGCTGCTGATCTACGAAGTTTGCGAAATATCAAATGACGGAATCATTAATTAAGTTTTGACTAGCACTATTTCATTTTCTCTTCACTATCAGAACCTTTCACAATTGTTTAGTAAACCGAATCAAATGCGTTCGTTCTGTTCACATGGAGTCTACATTAGTTTATAAGAGATACCAGCTCACTTGGCGTCCGCTCTGAGCCAAGGGAGCTGGCTCTCTGGTTCGTTCCTGTCTGCACTCTGCTTGTGAAATGAATCTGCGCTACTGTGGCAGACTAAGGAATGTTACGCATGCGCCCACCCGACTTACGATATAGGTAGGGGATGAGGCTCGTACTCTAATCCTTACATAACACAAAACATTGACATATTAGGTCTAGATGATTCACAGGTCAGGGAATGGCATTTATATATTTTATGATATAAAAATTAAATAGGCAGATATTCTCATACAAACAATTAAACCTCTCTGTAATACCAGTTTAGAATAAAACTCCAAGACTAGCTAAAGATTGAATGGCGTGTGATTGTAGAGACATTTTTAAATACACTTTTAGAACGATGACTTATTCTTTGAGAACAATAGACTTTACTTGAAACTTATCACTGTAGCTGTAGATATCGTCTATACACCTGTACTTTCTCTTCCATTTCGTTTCCAATCGGAGTGTTTGTCCATACAGGCTAGTATTGTTATAAACCACGACTCTGAAATTGCTATTTCATATTAATTAACAGTAAATGTCTAACCAAGGTCCCTTTCAACGAGGTAAAGTGATTCAGTATTAATTATATTTGTATGGACAATAGAATAAACATAAAAAATCGCGGTGTACTAAAATGTAGAACAGATCCTTAACCTTCCAAAAACCAATCTAACCCTAATATTAGAATAAAAAATAATCGAAATGTCTATTATATACTCAGCAGTTTTGTTTTGTTTCTATTGACGTCTACACCATGTCCTTAGAGATGTAAACTACTTGGTTTGTTTTCCTTGGTCATAATCAACAATGTTTGCTAGATTGACCGCTGTATAAAACAATACACAAAATCCCTAAAGCATTATTTTTCTACGCAGCAATCATAAACATATAGAGATATGACTTAAATGTAATAATTGAGATTTCATACAATTCTGTTTAACATAAATAATACCTTTGAAGCACTAAAGATAGTTTGCGTCGGTACTCGCATCTTAATTATAAAGATTACATGTTCTTTTTGAGGTCTTATTTTATTGAATGAAATATTGAGCCTTGTAGTTATTTTTTTTATATGAGCACCTCATGGAAGATCAAATGATGATGACACCTATATCGCAATAAACTTTCAGGGCTTCCTTTTAGGCTTCTGCCTTAAAGTCAGCTCAACCAATAAATAGATTCCCGGTACCAGGATCCGATGAACATAAGGATGTTATATTTCGTCCACCCCTGTTGTGCACTCTAGTGTCGTGCTGAGGGATATCCATTTATAAATACGCGTGCGACAAAGATTCACAAAAATTACAAGAGTGAATGCGATAGCAATATTAGGGGAAATGCGACAATTTATATTTAACTAAATACTTTTTCAATTTTTGATTCTCTGTTTAACCTCTTGTATGGGGACGATCCACTTTATCTGCTTACTACGTAAATAAAACGATATGGCAAATATGTTGCCATAAGTCGGCAACACCCATAGTCGCCTCATGTTTACACCACACAGCATTCAGGTAATTAAACATATTGTTTATCGTTTTAAGGCATTCAGTCTTTAGTCTTTAGAAAACAACAAGCGCATCGACTTGAAAAAAGGATTTTGAAGTAACAGGAAACATGTACGAACTAGACAAGTTATAAAAGTAACAAATAAAATGTTCGTATTTTTATGAAGCGAACTCCTTCTCGGTTATGTTCTCCTGGCACTTGTTTTGTTCACGTTGCATGGCATTCATAATAATGGGGACACTCATGCCGGCTGAAAAGGCTGAAATCGCAAAGGATTGGTATGTACATTTTTGATATCTATTTACGTACAATACTTTTATGGTTGACGACTTTTTTCATCAAGCCATTACTTACAGAGTTATACTGCGTTCAATATTGCATGAAAAAGATCTTAACATAATCAATGATGATTTTGTATGTATATTCCACACCACTCCAGTGACGTTATTTGGTTGCGTAAAAAACACGGCCAAATGGTAGTTAGTCACCGAAAGACAATAACCTTAGTTCATTATTTTCTACAATTACATACGGACTACCGGTTTGCAATTTTTTTTGTGAAAATATTTGCGGAGTTTTAAAGATTTAGAAGAGGAACGAAGAAGACTTTTTGTACAATTAAATTAGGTCAAAATATCTGGTTTAAACTATGGTAATGATACAAAACTGAAGGACTTTTGTGCAAAGTATCGTTTTTATATTTATAGCAAATTAGAAATAACTCATCGTATGGAAAGAGTATTCAAAAGTAATTATAGTGAGAAGTTAGAATCAGAAATGATTTTGTGCGATTTTGGTGGAAAAAGTCGACGTATTAGATTCCAGCACATCTACACAAATTGTGGTTCCATCTACAGCGAAAGCATCTATTGGCACATATACCGAAGTAAGTCTTAGAAAACCTTGCGCTTAATTAAGTCCTAAGCAATAAAAGAATCGTGTAGAACATACTGTGCCAAGTATAGATTCAGACGAATTTTCACATGCAATGTTTCAAAGTTAGAAGCAATATTATATTACTTGCTTAAGAATCTACGATAAGTGCAGTAAGTGAAAAAAACTTGGTTTGCACCGGATGATGATTAATTTTGGCTTATTTTTGTCTCTTTAAATGACGAAATGGCAATATAATACGTTGCGGAAAAGCACCCGACAAGTAATTAGTGTTTACATATTTCCCTCCTACTACGCACTACAAAATGTAAACCTAAATTGCTATCCATCTGTAACTGCTATTCTATTAACTGATAAAACAGCTAGAATAGAATTGCAAGCTCTTTTGGAGATTACTGTAAAAAGATTAATTAAATCAACCCCAATAAATAAATAAATAGAGACGTATAACGATATGATACTAATAAGTAAATGGGATTGTGACAGTGCTTCTAATCAAGCCAACTATAAACAAAAATTACATTTAGAAACCACAGAAGACACTGATTATGATGATTCTAGTGTTTTTATGAGTAGTTTGATGCCTGTCAAATAAGTTTCTGATGATAAACTTGTTTGGGAAAACGACACTCCTAACTCTGCTCTTTGCATTGCACTTTCCAATTTGTTAAAGAGAACAAATATAGTATTCTACAGGAGAAAGGCAGTCAAGGCACGCTGTCATGTTTTGATACCAGGTTACCATAACGCGAAAGAGACGGCGTTGGATATATTTTAGCAGACCAGAAAGATAAAGAAAGAACTTCTTGCCGGGCTTCACCTTCTAAAAACTCCATCCCTTAACACAAATAATGACATTTTGCAAGTATTCACAAGCACTCTTATTTTACCGCGTATAGAAAGGCATGGCATGCAATAAGCTTCATTCCTGACCTGCCTAACACTGTCGGAGATGACGTCAGTCGAGTACTAGGGTCGGAGGTAGAGTTAATTTAACGGCGGCAGCGTTGTGTCTGCGGGAAACAAGTGGAAAATCAATGAGCCGTTGAACATTTAGCATTGAACTTGAGCGGAGTTCAAGGGCCACAAGTATCATGCTAAACAAGTTTCAAAATCTTAAGTTTTAGTGGCACTTAAGGTACATTTTGCACATTTTATGGCGTTATTGACAGTTGACCGTAAATGGACACAAATAAAATTCGCCTCTATTGCGCTATTAACAAAACTTTATCGTCAAAACACAAAGATTTTCTCTTACCCATTTTCACAGTCAGAATGCTTGGAAGGAACTTACTGAGAATATGAGAAAGTACTATTATATGCTTAAAACCTAACGATAGTCTAGCAACCAAGATAAACACGGGCAACGTAATTATTTTAAATCTTTGGAATGCATGATGCCAACTCTCAAGGTAAACCGGCAAGACATTAAAGCAACAAAATAACGCACACAGCTGCAAATTTTATTTATTTGGGGAACTTAGAATGCACTGTTTTTTGCTTAGAAATGAAGTATTGGTGTTATTTAGAGTGAGTGAGTGGGATGCTACATGGAGTGTATCATTGTACGGACAGCAAGGTAAACCAAACAGAGTCAAGAAATTTCGACGTTTTAGGGAAGTTGTCGTTTAATGGAATAATGTTAAATAGAGTTTACAATGTATCTGATACATTTAAATATTATGAATTGGATAGGTATGCTAGAAAAACTACGGCTTGTGAAACCACAAGGTATTTATTAAAAGCTTATAAAAGTAATAAATATTGACATTTCTTTTTACAGAAATATCACAATTTGTTGGTTGTTTATTTGTGTTAAAACGTTTTTATTGAGACTTGTTTCAGGTTGGCCACTTCTACTTCAATGTTCTAGCACTGCAAAAAAAATCTTTTCGTATCATGATAATCAATGGGATATGAGTCTTCGATATGATTTCGCTAACTAGGCGTGTGCAAGGGTAATATTTTGTTAACTCTTTAAAGTAGTTTTGTAACATGGAGTTACAAAACTTATAGACATTGCTAGTGACTTCTGAATCTTTGTTATGTAGCTACCCTAGGTACCTGCTTATTTCCGAACAGTTAGCCGTTGCAACCTTTACTTGTATCATATTCTCCTAGTATAGGTGTGGAACATTCCGTTCCGTTGCCACGTGACCGGAACTGTTACTGACTACGACTATTTTAGGAAGCAACGTTTGGCGCGAGAGTATTTTGAACAGCTAACCATTGCAACCTTCTCTTATATCATAATCTCCTAGTCTATCTGTGGAGCATTCCGTTCCGTTACCACGTGACTGGAACTGATACTAGCTAGTATACTATCTTGTGAAGCTACGTTTAACGCGAGAGTATTTCTGAACAGTTAACCGTTGCAACCTTCTCTTAAGTTATGATCTCCTAGTACACGTGCGGAACATTGGAACTGGAACTGATACTACTAGTATTTTCACTGAAAATATCAAACAGGTGCTTAGCAAGCTTTGTAATATATATGTATTATTTATCTTTGTAAAATGGTAAAAACAAACAAAAATGAAAAAGTGTTGCGTGAGTTTATTATTTAAAAAAAAATGTTCAGTTATTTATCCTTTTTTCCCAACGATTCATAGAGAAATCCGTCCATTGCTGACATATGCCAGGCATATTATCTTAAACAGCAAATCAATTCGTGTTGTGCTACTTACATCTGATCTTTTTCTGAACCAACCAGGATCACGGCATCTTCTTCGACTTGTCTAGATAATATATTTAGTGATTGTGATGCCGTAAATAAATTAGTGTTAAGTAACTTAACGTCGGACCACTGTGGATTGTTAGCTGGCTTTCCTATGCCATTACATAAAAAACCACATAAAATGGAATGTAGGCCGTATACAACTAGTCGTTGCAACAAGTTTAAAGATAATGTAGCTCTAAATATTACACCTGCATTAGTAGAAAACGAGAATCCAAATGGAATATATGAAACCCTTTTTGAAGTTGTTCACTCGGAGTACCAATCCGATTTCAAGACTAAAACCTTTAACGTTTCGGGTACCTCCGTTGGATTCAACCAATGGGCTACTCCTGGTATTTATAAAAGTAGAGCGAAACTATACGAGTTATATGGTTTAAAAAGATACAGGTTTGATACTCCCTTTCTAGAGTATGTCAAAAATTATTCGAAATTCTTTAAAAAGATTTGCATGACGGCTAAATCTAAATTTTTAAGCGAAACAATAAAAAAATCTACTAACAAAGTAAAAGCTACTTGGAAAATGATTAACAATGAAACGGGTAAATCAGTAAAACAAGTAAATCAACTTGAGATTATTGTCGACAATAAATTAGTTAGTAACGCGGCTGACGTAGTGAGCTACGTCAGCCGCGTTACTAACTAATTTATTACCACCAAATTCGACTATATAATACCTACAGGTGTACTCGCGTCAAAATAGCTAATTAATTTCACAATCATTGTTACAATTCAATGGGTAGGTACATGGTTTTTCTTATTATCTCGATTATTATTTGACAAGAACGTAGGAAGGGAACATCGATGAATGCATGACAATGTGAACGTGCTGTTTGCCAAGGTTCAGGTGAAGTAAATGACGTATGCTATTAACGTATGCTTGGGATGATGTGAAAGACAGTTAACAAATAGAATGACGGGGAATTTTGATAGTCCAAAATTTAAAATCGTGAAGATATTGTTTTTTTTTTGTTTCGGGATTCGATTTTTCAAAAGAAATGTCGGCAACGGGCAAAATGATATAAATACTTTATTGAGGCTACAATGCTTTGGAGAAACTATGATTCCAAGTCTCAGCCACTTGATTGTAAAATATATTATTATGCGTTACTAAGCTTTGAGACGGCATTGTTGACGCAGTGGTTAAGCGATTGGCTGCTGCGCTTCGTGTTGCGGGTATGATACCCGCATGGAATAAATATAAGTATGGCCTACAGGTAGTTGTTCCGGGTCTGGCTGTTTGTACATATGAGTTTAAATGTTCATAAACGCACCCAAGATACAGGAGAATTCCCCGTCCGTTGGTCGATAGCCCCTTATCGCCGACCTCTTCCACGAACGCAGGTAGTCCGGCGCCTTTGTCCAAAAAGACAAAGGCACCGAAATACCCGGAACCCGCGACCCGTCCGGCCTCGGCTTTTGTGCCTGTTACCGCCAGGTGCATCAAAAGTCCGATTCTCGGAATGCCAGCCCCCGCGCATGACGATTCCGATGAATCTTTAGATAGGATGGACACGACTGTCCCTCGCTCGCGCAGCTGCTCAGAGGCAGAGGAGTCTCCTTCCTCCTCGTCCGACGATGACTACCAAGTCGTAGGAAAAGGAGGAAAGAGGAAGCCCTCTAAAGCTCCCTCACAGGCCACCAAGGCCAAAAAAATCGGCGCCCCGTCCTCAGTAGACGAATCCGCGCCCTCTCCCCCCCGCTCCCCCGTACCCCTGGCACAGGCCTCCGGTACGGGCCCTAACGGCACCGCCACCCGTAAGGCGAAACCACCTCCCCCTGTCTTCATCCAAGACAAGGCGAAGTGGACGGCCGTCTCCAAAATGTGTGTTGATCGCAGGATCAACTACACCAACGCCCGAGCTACCCCTCTGGGTATCAAGGTAACCCTGCCGTCAGCAAATGACTACAGGGAAATAGTATCCCTTTTACGTGGGAAGGCCATCTCCTTCCACACTTATTCCCTCCCTGAGGAGACGCCAACCCGTGTGGTTATCAGGCGTATCCCCAGGGAGATCCGAACGGAGGACATCCTGGCCGACATCCGCGCCCAAGGTGTCCCCGCGTCCGCCGTCCACCGCCTTCATAAGGCCCGGGGTGGGCTAGTTTATGATATGGTCCTAGTAATTTGCGACCCCACAGAAGGGCACCACCCCATATTCAACATCAAAACGGTGTGTGCCCTGTCCGGTATTAAAATCGAAAAACCGTACCGTCCCCATCTAATTGGCCAGTGTCATCGCTGCCAATTGTACGGCCACTCTCAGCGAAACTGCTTCGCCAGGCCCAGATGCGTCAAGTGTCTGGGCGACCACGCCACGGGCAAATGCGACCGACCCAAGGACCGCACTAAGTGCATTGAACCACCGAGTTGTGTTCTGTGCGGACAGTCCGGTCATACCGCGAACTTCCGAGGGTGCCCGCGAGCCCCAAAGTCGTCTTCCCAAAGGTTGATGAGACGTGCAAACGCTCGTCAACAAAGGGAATGCCCCTCTACTAGGGCGCCACCCCCGCCATCGTCTGCGCTCCCTGAGCGCCTTAGTCCACAGAGGTCATCTCCGTGGAACAAGCTGAACCACCAGAAGGCCTTCCCGGCCCTGGCGGCTAAACGCAGCCACCCACCGGCGCTGATGGATTCACCCATCCCGGCGCCGACCCCAGCCCCTGCAGTTCAGGCTACCCAGACCGCAGAGGCTGAGGTTTCCGCCTTCCGTGCTCAGCCTACGGAGGCTCTTTATGACAATAAGATCCGTACACAGCGCAATATGAACGTCATATTGCCAGTGTACTTAATCTTCTGCAACCGCGAAGCCGATCGTCTAGCCGATCGCTTAGAGGCTACCACAGACCCTAAGAAGCGCATCGAAGCGCTCATGGAGGCCCCCTCGGTGCTCCGTGACCTAGAAGCCCACTTTAATAACCGCAATGGATAGGTACGTTAACGCCAGAACCTTGAAACCGCGATCCCTAAAGTTAGGATACGTCAATATAAATGGCTTACTCCAGCAACGGGCTGAGTTTGCCAACTTCCTCCGCGATCACCAACCGGACGTCCTCCTCATACAGGAGACGTTCCTCAAACCGCACAACCGCGACCCCAAAATTGCAAACTACCGTATGGTGCGCAATGACAGATCCCGCTGCCACAAGGGCGGTACAATGATTTATTATAAAAACTCATTGCACTGTGTCCCTTTAACTTCTCCTCCCCCGACCTCGCTCCTTGAGTACTCTATCTGTCGGCTCGGCATGACTGGCCATCAGCCAATTACTATTGTATCCGCGTACTGCCCTCCCGCTCGTGGGAGGGACGACATCCCAGCTTTATCCCACGATATCTCGGTTCTTCTCGGCTTGAGTGACTCCGTTATCATAGCGGGCGATCTCAACGCCAAGCACCCCGCGTGGAATAGTAATGTAACCAACGCCAGAGGGAGGGCTGTCCTCAACCTGGGCGCCTCCCTTAACTATGACGTCATCGCCCCGATGACTCATACCCATTTTCCCCACGATCCTGACCATAGACCTGACATACTGGACATAGCGCTCCTAAAGAATGTAAACCTTCGTTTACAATCGATAGAGGCGCTCCACGAGCTTAACTCCGACCATCGTCCGGTGATGATGACGCTAGTTCCCCGTACGGGTCCGCTTGACCCTGATCAGCCACCCCCGACTCAATTAGTTACCGACTGGAGGAAGGTAAGCGAAAAGCTGAAATCCTCCTCGTCGCCTCTACTCGACTCCATCCCCGATCTAATCACCTCAGTCGCTGACACCACGGGCGCAGTCGACTCGTTTACGGAGCACGTACAGACAGTCCTGAACGACTGTTCAAGGCGGGTTCCGGCGCTGAATGCCCAGCGCTGGAACCTACCGGACGATGTACGGGCTCTGATAACCGAGAAGAACGCGTCCGTCCGTGCCTATAGCGCTTTTCCCTGCTCTGCGAACAAAGCCCACATGCGAATGCTACAGCGTACTGTCAGCAAACGTGTGGCGGAGCATAGGTCGGAGAGCTGGGACAAGATGATCAGTGAGCTAGAGCCCAACCACCATGCCTTCTGGAACCTCCAGAGGAAACTCCGGTCCACCGTAGAGGCTACCATGCCTCCCCTCACTCGTCCAGATAAGAGCGTCGCGTTCGACGACTCGGAAAAATCCGAATGCCTAGCCGAAAGCTTAGAGACTCAATGCTCGCTTAGCTCCCAGCCGTTCGACCAAGCTCACCTCTTAAAGGTAGACGCCGAAGTCGAACGTAGGTCCTCGCTCCCTCCCGTCGACAACCCTGATGATCCTCTGCCTCCCGTCACTCCGGACGAAGTGCAAGACATCATTAAAGGGCTCAAACCGCGCAAAGCCCCCGGTAAGGACGGTATCACCAATAGGGTGTTTCAAATCCTCCCCGCGCAACTCGTTATGCTCATGACCGCCATCTTCAATGGCGCTCTGAGCAACAATATCTTTCCTCAATCGTGGAAAGAAGCCGTGGTTATTGGCATCCCCAAGCCTGGCAAGCCCAAGTCTGAGCCCACGAGCTACCGACCTATCAGTCTGCTCAATGTTTTCGGCAAAATCTACGAGAAGCTTATTTATAAGCGACTCAAGGACTATGTCGAGGCAAAGAGCCTGATACCGAACGAACAGTTCGGGTTCCGGCCGGGACACTCGTGTGTTCAACAGGTGCACCGCGTAGTCGAACACGTCAGCGCGGGCTTTCAGAGAGGCGCGCTCACCGGCGCCCTCTTCTTCGACATTGCGAAAGCCTTCGACAAGGTCTGGCACAACGGGTTGTTATACAAGCTATACCAACTCGATGTGCCAGATCGTCTCGTGCTCATCTTGCGAGATTTTCTGTCGAATCGTACGTTTAGATATCGCGTAGACGGTACGCTATCGTCACCTCACCCTATCCGCGCGGGCGTCCCTCAAGGATCCGTGCTGTCTCCTCTCTTGTTCTCGCTGTTCACTAGCGACGTCCCTAGGGGTAGAAAGGCCCAGTTGGCGCTTTTCGCCGACGACACGGCCATCTACTATACCGGTCACAACCCTACCACCATAGCTCGCACTCTCCAAACTTCCGCAAACGTCTTAGGCGCTTGGTTCCGGAAATGGAGAGTCGAGGTCAATCCCGACAAAAGTCAAGCGGTTCTCTTTAGGAAACCCGGACGCCGCAATGTCCCCACGCCTAGTCCGTTAGCCATGTACGGCAAGCCTATCCCTTGGGATAAGCGAGCCAAATACTTAGGTGTGATACTCGATCACAGACTTTCGTTCGCCGAACACATAAAGGCGGCGCGTTCGCGCGCCGTCTTCGCGTCCGGCAGGCTTTATTGTATGACCAACGAGAAAAGCAAGTTGTCACTCAGGTGCAAATTGCGGCTCTTCGTCTCGGTCATCCGACCAATCATGACATACGCTTGCGCAGTGTTCGCTCACGCCAAGCCGTATCATATTCATAGGCTTCAGACCGTCCAAAACCGATTCCTGCGCAGAGTCACGGGAGCCCCCTTCTACGTCCGAAATGAGACTCTCCATGTAGATCTCAAAATACCTACGGTAAAACAGTTCATGAAGCGACTCACCCAGCGCTTCATGGACTGTTCTACCGCTCATCCTAACCCCTTAGTGTCATCGGCCGTCCGATACACTCCCTCGCGAATAAGCACAGTTCGAAGACCGAAACACACACTCACAGAGCCTGATGATCCTATCACTCTCCTCCAGGAGAGCGATAAGGCCACCAGCACTGTTCGCATACAAAAACGGACATTCCGTCCTCGCCGCCGAGGCCCGTCGCGACGACCCCGTCAATGCCCCCCTCCCGACCCTTTGCTAGAGCCAGCCCGCGAAGCTGAGCCGATTAATGTTTAAAATGTCCCTAAATAATGGAACAATCAGATCCAGCCTGTCCCTTGCTGTCCTCTTCAGCGACGTCCTAAGCCGAGGTTCGTACCCCGCAGGGGGTGCCCTTAGCGATAGTCGCTTAGCTTATAAGTTTTTATGCCTGGCTGGAGGCCTTAATTTTAATTAAGCCCCCCACAGGAAAGTTCGGTTGAGCAGTAAATATCCCCAAAGGATAAACTGCGAGATGCCCATTCCAATAAAAAAAAAAAAAAACAGGAGAATTCCTAGTGTGGGGCAAAGTTTATAATAAGAAAAAAAATAAACACGCTGGTTCGAGATACACGCGGATGAAGTGGTAGGCAATGTGTTATTATTAATTAGTATCAAAAAGTGTTATTGGCAAATGAGGTATTCGAACTACTACCTGACTCGGGAACCAAACCTAGGACCTCAGACCACAAGTTGCTTTAATAATAAGTTTACTTTTTACTTTCTGATGTGGGAGTCTCTGAAACATCCAGCTAACCTAATTGTGAAATGATGTGATTCTGTGTCCTGTATCGTCCTTTTCAGAGCATTCAGCGACAACAGCACCAAACGTCCTTCATAAAAGTGAACGTTTGCAGCGACGGACAGACGTGGAACTACTAGCACGCACCTCTTTTGTAAGTTAGGGACACATTCAGATCCTGCTAGACAGATGGCATTGATTTCAGTCTCGTTTTAGAATATTTTCGTATTACTTGATGGTAAGAGAAAAAAACAATGATTTATTGGTACAACAATTTCAGGTAGAAACAATTTTTTTGATTGGAACCTCGTTTAAAGCAGACTGGGCCTGTGTTGGGAGACTCCGCTCTTCCATAGCTAGAAGTTTAGTCAACAAAGCAAGAACGTGTACTTATTATGAACTACCATTAACTACTAAGTACTAAGTGAAGACGCGTTCAACTGCTTTATCTGCTATCATTTAAGTAAATAAAATATACGTACCCAAGATATAATGCGAATCATGACTGCAGTAATTTTTGAACAACCACTTGCAATACAATGTAGAAAGTTAGATGTAAACACTCACAGGAAACATCAAAATTACTTTTCATATTTATGTTGGCCCATTGCAATACCACTTTTGGGTAAACGTAGAGAAAACAGGGGTTACACATTGCGAGTATATGATTTCAGACTTAATAGTACTTAATTATTCAGGCCTTCAATGAGTTTTTTGCCAATATACCTATAACCACAACTCGCTCCTTAAATTCATCCCCGTCTAAAGCTGAGAATCTTTTGCTCACTAGCGTACCTAAATGTAGCCGCTTATTTAGTTTCGAACATGTAACACCACGTGATATAGTAAATGTATTTAACTCTCTTAAGTCTAAAAACACTGGTGATTACTGGGGCATCTCCATTAAACTTTTGAATAATATAATAGACATCGTAGCCCCCTAACTTGCCATTACTTTCAATAGATGCATTGATTTAGGTACTTTCCCTGACCTCATGAAAAATAGTAAAGTCATTCCACTGTTTAAATCAGGTAACAGAAATGACATTGGCAATTTCAGGCCTATTTCTATCTTACCTGCCTTCAGCAAAATATTTGAAAAATTAATACTCAAGCAGTTGCTAAGACACTTCAATTTAAATAGCCTCCTCCATACCGAACAGTATGGCTTTACGAAAGGTCGTTCAACTACTGATGCGGGTGTCGCTTTGTTGAAACACGTAAACTCCACATTCGTTTGCTTCTTTATTATAGTGTATCGAACACCACAAAACTCTTTCATGAAATGCGTTTTAGAGATTGTATGGTGTGTAGCTGCTGTACAGAGATGGCGTGTGCATCCATCCCCCACTACCTCCTCTTGTGGTGTGATGCATAGCTGCACGTATGTATGAATCTACGTTCGACTGCGGACACAGTTGGGGCGCCAGTTGGTTGGGCGAGCTCAGCCAAGGTGGTCTGCTAAGCTCGGTCAATCAACTCACAAAAGTGTAAATGAAAACCGGCAAATTGCAAGTCGGTTTCACGCATCGATGGTTCCGTGATATGTGTGATGAAATATTTTGCTACAATAAAGTTACATTCATTCGTTTTTTTTGGAAGTAGAGCTTTTACTTATTTGTTAAATACTGTGCTAGATGTCTCTCTCGCAATAATGGTGTAGGTGCTCGATGATCTTTTCCTGTGTTCGCAACAGTTTAAGTAAACAATTAACATTTAATGGTGTAACAGTTACATTATTACTACTACGACAATGCTGTAAAACAGACTAATTGAAATCATTTTAACAAGGGAACGTGCGACCGTTATAATCTACAATCATTCCAATTTGAGTTAAACGCAATATTATTCGTATTTCATATTTTTTTGTTTAGACTAGTTTAGATGAATACTACAGGTACTTCAAGGTATACAATAACTGTATACTGTGTTTTTGGGTATTAAGTTAATGGTATACAATCATCATCATCATCCTCTTGCCCTTATCCCAATTTATTTGGGGTCGGCGCAGAATGTTTTGTTCTTCCATACAATAACAAAAGAAAAAGTTTTTAGAACAATATAAAATATACGAGTATGTTGTGGGTATGCATGTGATGTCTACTATGTAGCAGTGGCGCATTGCAGTGGCGTTCCTCTCCTTGTCGGATAGTGTCGAAAATTATCATTATGAGTTTATGAACTAGACCTAACTGTGACGTCAGAATAAAACCGCCAGTTTTGGCGATGATGATCAGTTTTCTGGAGCTTTGACATTACCATAGCATCAAAAGGTTTTAAAGCACTTTAAAATAAGTATTTACTAACTATTATTAACGCTATTCATCACATTGGCTGTAAGTGGTTTATTTTCATGAATTGCATCGAGTTTAAGATCAGTGTAGTGTGTGATTGAAATTCAACTACTTTGGCATTTCACTTTACTTGTAAACTTATCGTTCAAAAGTGCCGTTTGCCATGGTCTAATTGACATACATAATTTGACTTTGACTTTTAATTTACACAATATGATTTTATAACTCTATGTTTTTGCTACGTCATTATGATCAAATTTAAATAACTTAACCATCATGAAAACCATTCCCATTTAAGATCTGTGAGTCATATTCGTCCAAAGCTTCCACGACTACAATATTGCCACTTTAGCTAAGGAATCCTATCAAAGGTAAGGTTCTGATCTGCTTAGATGTCGTGGTTTTCACACTGCTTATTTCATGAATATGATATTTAATGCGCATAGTAATGAGGAATCCACACAATACTAGCGACGCACTTTTTTTGGAAAAAGTATCAAAAGCGTTCCTAGGTTTCTTTGTAAAACACAAACATTGCTATTATTCTTACCTCTATCCTATTAGCTCGTGGTGGTGTGGTCGTGCCACACCACCCCGAGCTACTACTTACCAAACTCCCATGGCCTAATAATAAGGAGATTTCTAATGGGATATGGCCACAATACTCTGTCACGGTTTTCAATCCAACGAATCGAGAACCTGTTGTGTACACAAACTAAAGTGATGCAAACTCATCATCTATTTCGTTTACAACCTCTTCAAGCTTAGTTTGTTTACGCTCAATGCGTTCTCAATACTTTAACTAGCAGCAACAAAACGCAGCAGTTATTTTTTAAGACTGGACCAATGACACTTGAGAATTTTAAAACATACCGAGGGAAGTAGCTTTCTTAGCTTATAAACCGTTTTAATTCAGTTTGATTTGGCTGATCAAACTCAGCTAAAAAAATCAATCTTCAAAAATCAGCACTTCTCCTAGTTTCAAGAAGAACCTGCCTCGTGAGAATTCCAAAAATTACCTAAAACCTTTACTTTTGTTTGCTGAAACACTAAGATACTGTTGTAAGTCCGAACGCCATTGCTTTATACTGAAACTGCCCGTCTTTTGATAAAAGTAGTGCTGTATTACTAACATGCATCACCTTACCACGACTCATCACGCACACAGGACTCCTCATCATCTGCCTCCCTTTTTCCAACTATGTTGGGGTTCGGCTTTCAGTATACTAGCTTCCAGTTACAGTTATAGCAGGCGCCTAATGGCGCTCCAATCAAGTCAATATTTTCGTGATTTTTTAAACAGCACTCGTCCAAACTACATAGTGTCAACGATAAAGTTCATCTACATTAAATACCGAAATCGATAAACGTATCAATGTTCTGAATTTGATAAATACTCTTAAATGTGCATTGTAATAAAAGTACCAATAAAAAACCAGTAAAAAAAGCACTTTGGAAGTACGTCTTTTAAACAAAAGAAGTAGGCGCAGTTTGCATCTGTGGGGTATGTTCTTGTGAAAATATTTGGTCAATATCTGACCAAAGTTATCGTAGCGGGATGACTTTCCTAAACAACTCTTATTCGGTGTTAACTCTATGGTACCTATCACTTGCTTTCCGAATTTATATTTAATCAGCTACGAAAACTACAACCGAATAATGTTATCCTTAATAGAGTTAGAGGCAGAAACTGAGAAACAATAATATCAAACAACTAAAATATATATCACTTACTTATCAAATGGTAGTGCAAAAACAACGCAAATATACGAGGGTGCTTACAGATCTCTGCTGCTGCCTGATCGTTCCTAAATTTCAATTTTTACTATACAAACATTGCAATAAGAACTTTAATGTACGGAAAACTGTGAAACCAAAAATATATATATCGAGCTCCTTAGTACTTTAGGGGTTGCGATATCGATCCTGATGTCATCATTTGATCCGTGGTATGAGGGCTCCGATTCAATCAGAATGCATGGGAACTGATATTTAAACACAACTGACTTATAGAACAATAATATAATAAATCAGTCTATGATAATGAATTATTTAAAAATATTAAAACACATATGATAGCAACTATCTGTCATTTTTATCTTAAACATGGCTCTGAGGCATCTCTATTGTGCTTTGAATGCATCTTCTTTAAGAGTTGAATTACCTCTAAAGATAAGCCCAATATTGCGAACAGATTCAGTTAGGCCATTTAAGCGGTTAACAGCGCTTTTACGTTAACCGTTCGTGACAGCATAAGCTAGGTGTACGGACTACTGCTTATTCTTTTGGTCAGCACCTCAACGTGCACCTTCCAATTTAAATTCCGATCTATTGTCAGCTCTACAAACTAAGTAGTATTAACTATGTCAATTGTAATGTTATCTTTTTTATATCAAGATTTAGAAGAACCAGGGCACCTTGACTAAAACGCATAAAAAGTTTTATTGACATTCATTTTTAAATGTTTATTATTTTTATAACCATTCTCTAGTATCTTAAAAACTCTTGTTTATGTCTTCTTTATGCAAATCATTTTTATTGCATGGTATTGTTATTGTACTGTCATCCAAAGGTTGCCACCGGGTGCTTGATTGCATTGGTAAGCCTATTATGTAAATAGTAAAAGTTTAATGTCGGGACAACAACGTTATGCGATGGAAGCAAATATCAAAAGTATTATTATGTGCTACACACATAACCGATATAGTGCTAAGTAGCAGACGCTACAGAAAAATAATTGTTACAAGTGACAAACATATAAGTTGTTGGCAAAATTAGGAAATAAGTCTGGCTAGATCATAACACAGGAGTGCTGCAGCGCCTGAAGTTATGTGGGCCGGACCGCTATGTGTGCCAGCGGCGGCGCCCGCCACTGCTGGCCGTGTCGACTGCCAGGACCAACCTTCTTGCCGAAACACCACCGACCCGCACAATACGTGCTATTAATGAAATTCATACTGACGCATGAATTATTCACATGTCATTTAAGTGAATTTGAAATTAATATTACATGTTTTTATGTTTATAATACAGATAGGTTAGTTTAAATGATATTGTCGTACATTCTATCTTGTATATTGTGTATTTTTATGTAGGTTACCTACTTAGTTTTTGTTGTAGTGTGTCTTTATTATTCTATTTGTAAATAAGCTAACGTTAAGGCCCTGCTATCGCATTAGATACCTTTCTGCGATGATAGTTATGAGGTATTTTTCAATTTTGAAGTAAATAAAAATAAAACTTGTTTGTAAAATAGCTGTCCATGCAATTCGCGTCTCATCCTTGAGGTGGAAAACAGAAAAAAACACAATGTCTATACAAAAATTCACTATAACAAATGTAATCGGCTTTTTAGGATACTTTTTGAGTTTTGTATAAAATTTGGATTGTTTCCTGCTATGATATAAAGCAAGAGATCTTTAAGTTTTTTACAGTCATTTATTGTTATCAAATAGCCTACCACCTACCACGCGGGTGACCAGAGTTTGATCCATCTTTGTACATCTATTTACCTGTTAAAAACATTCCTGTTTGTATTTTTGGATTTGCTATGTAAATTTCCTATGCGAACATAATGAACGCTCGTTTTTCTGTACAAGAAAGACTTGTGCAGTCACTGAGAGTCGCGTTCCACAATATTTATTTTTAATATACCTTGCTATATAGTTGCCGATCAAAACGTAGGCGCTCTATTATTGTAATTTAAATAAGAGTCGTAAGACAGTAAAAATGATTTTTATGGTGAAAATACAATCTATAATGAAGTTGTGTGTCAAGGTGGTCCTCATTTTCAACTCGTTGAGCGCAGCAGTAAAACGATTGTCTTCATTATAGGGGTCACAGGTTACAAGTTGTTGTTGTGTGATGTTGCAATTACTGATTAAAAAAAAACATACCAATAGAAACGGTTTAAAAAAAAAAAGAACCGGGGATGCATTGTCAATGATTTACTACGTCGCGCCGCCGTAGCGCTACGCCGTGCCGCTACGCCGTGTCGCCGTAGCGCTACGCCGTGCCGCGTTAGCGGTTGTAGCTATAGTGCTGTATATCCATACTTACTAATATTATAAATGGGAAAGTGCGTGTGTCTGTTTGTCCGTCTTTCACGCCTAAACCACTGAACAGATTTCGATAAAATTCGCCAGAGAGATAAATTGCACCTCGGGAAAGGACAAAGGCTACTTTTTTAATCATCAAACCACGCGGGCGGAAGCTAGTCGTCAATAATTATAATACGCTTGCTAAGAGATATCACGATGTTTTGTCATATAAAGATTATCTTATTATTGACAACACAGAAATTTAAACATATAATATTACGAAATTATGAGTACAGGGCAGCATCGCACTTTAATATCTTCAAAACCTGTATAAGCTAGTGTTTTGTTATATTATAACTCCGTTTCACGCAAAAAGTTTGTATGTTATTACGAAAGAAACGTTTTGATGATTGACTACATTATAAATTCATATTTTATATTTCAGTATGTGCTATTGTTCGTCCAGTGGCGCCCTCTGTTTATTTTTTAACTTTTATGTGCGGATAATGTAGTGAGCTGCAACATTAATTTTAAAAGGTGTCAACCGCATGTGTTATGTTCGCACTATATGGACACATATTGAGGAGCAACGCGTTGATGAGAGTCTGTGCTTGAAATGATAAATTTGTAATGGTTTGATTTGTCTCAACTTGGCCGCAATCGATGGATGTGAGCTTGGGATTGTTTCTGGGAGCTTAGTCCTATTATTTGATTGGAAAACGACTTTATGTAACGCTCAAGGGAGGCCTGGGAGATATCTGACAGTGGGACACAAAAAGCTATAACAATATAAATAATAAAATATTTGATTGAATTTTGAATAATCCATCACTGCTTTTCCCTTTTGTCAAGCACGTAAAAGAAAATCGGGGGGGACTATTATACTGAAAAACAGACTATTATAATGGGAATTGAACCCATTTTACTCAAGATGACCTATATGAAATTGAATAGGAAAGATAAAATATCAGTGTCAATACTTATTCAAAATGGGAGTCTAACCCATTTTGATTTAAGTTGAAGAACCTTATTAAGTTGGGAAGTTATGACCAATGTAAATCAGACATTACTATAATACAAATTTATTAAATCACAAATTATTGTCATGCTACAAAAGGTTATATAGAGACAAAGCTGTACATAACATATTATGTACAGTCACACACGCAGACATAACATAATTAATATACTCAAGACATATAACACATAACAATATGTATATATCACATATAACAATATGTGAGTAGTACTGCGGTACGACAAAAGGTCGCTTGGGTACTAGGCTAGCATTGATCACAGGAGTATTCGGAGTTTTAGCAAACATATTGGTGAACATACTTTTAAGGTGCTGGTAAAAGTTACAAATAAAACTTATTTGACTGCATTTAAGTAGATTTTACTTTTAGCGACCGGAGGAGAAAAACAACGGACGGACAAAAACTAACTTTATTCTAAACTCTAATCATTTAAACTTTGATATTCTCAATATAAATAGATCACGAAATAATCACATCAACAAACAACCGTTAATCAAAATAAATCCCTAATTATGCACGATAGCAAACTGCGCCGATCACCTGACAACCTTTCCTTCAAAACGCTCTATTTATAGAAGTGGTGTCAGTTGACGTCACTTATTTACCATCGACAATTACTACCATCGACAATTACAATCATCCTAATACGGCCTCTCCTGACCGTGCGCCGCCCTCGGGCACATTGTCCACGCGATCACTTCTTGATGCTGCAGGGGCCACAGAAGATGGGCCAGCTTCATCGTCATTACCGCATTCATCGTCAGTGTCTTAAAAGAAATAGAGTTGCAAACATATTAATTGTGATACACGCATAAAAACACTTCATTAAGAAAACGACTATTCTTCCATCCATCTCACATTCAAGGCCCTCAATCAAAGAATCACTCGCTTCTTAAAATAATCCTGAACGAGAACATTCATCATCAAAACACACATCATCAGTGACATTCTCTCGCACTAAGATGAGATGTAATTGCACATGTGTCTGGAGGACACTCAGTTCAATAAACGTTAACAAACGTGTCTGCAAGGCTACGAATGTGCCCATACACATATCCAACATATGTGTCTGCAGGACATTAAGTCCAATACACGTTAAACACGTGTCTGCAGGACATTAAGTCCAACACACGTTAAACACGTGTCTGCAGGACATTAAGTCCAATACACGTTAAACACGTGTCTGCAGGACATTAAGTCCAATACACGTTAAACACGTGTCTGCAGGACATTAAGTCCAATACACGTTAAACACGTGTCTGCAGGACATTAAGTCCAATACACGTTAAACACGTGTCTGCAGGACATTAAGTCCAATACACGTTAAACACGTGTCTGCAGGACATTAAGTCCAACACACGTTAAACACGTGTCTGCAGGACATTAAGTCCAATACACGTTAAACACGTGTCTGCAGGACATTAAGTCCAATACACGTTAAACACGTGTCTGCAGGACATTAAGTCCAATACACGTTAAACACGTGTCTGCAGGACATTAAGTCCAATACACGTTAAACACGTGTCTGCAGGACATTAGGTCCAATACACGTTAAACACGTGTCTGCAGGACATTAAGTCCAATACACGTTAAACACGTGTCTGCAGGACATTAAGTCCAATACACGTTAAACACGTGTCTGCAGGACATTAAGTCCAATACACGTTAAACACGTGTCTGCAGGACATTAAGTCCAATAGGTGTGAACACAACAGCGCGTCTGTTCAACCAGCTCGAGGTGCACAACCACTTGGCGATTCTATCCGCTCAGAAGTAGTTATCCGTCTCACGTGCATACTCATCCATAGCTGGTTCACACCATTTCTGTAACATAAAAGTAATTAAGGCACACTTACTTTCAAAGAAAGCTGTACAACTCTCGGGACACCACTCCCCTTTCCAAGGCACCATATATTGTGCGGCAGCCTGAGTCGTTTTACCTCTAGCGCCACCCAATAGCTTCAGCTCATAGCGATTGCTTGGGAGGACCTTTATAACTCGGTAGGGACCTCTCATTCCGGAGTCCAGTTTACCAGTTGACTGTGAGTATTTAATAACAAACGCCAGGTCGTCAGTCTTGAAAACTCGAGTTCGCACATATCGCTCTGCCTGCCCGTTTGCATGATGCATTTCGGGAGTTATGTGGTGAATGTCACAACCTAATCCAGATATCCAGCTGGTGAAGCCAGCTGCTTCAAACATACGACCTCGGTCACAAACAATTAATTTAGGGACCCCAAACAAAGAAATCGCGTTATTAAAAACGCGCTTAAGTTCACTAGTGTCTTGCCGGTACATTTTAGTGAATGCATCTACTAATACAAAAACAAATTTGTAACCGTTTGATTCCGGTAAAGGGCCTAATGCGTCAGCGTGAATAGTGTCAAAAGGAACTTCAGATTTTACCCATGAAGTAATAGGTTGGGGCGGTGCCCTAGGCACTCGTTTCTTGGAGATACAGATGAGGCAATGTGAGGTATATTTGGAAACAAAGTTTCTCAAACCTGGGAACCAGAAATGCTTCAGTATTAGGCCTAATGTTTTGTCGGCACCAATGTGCTCATGTTCGTCATGAAATAGTCGCAACAAACTAAGTCGGTGTCCTTTGGGGACATAACACAACAATCTCGACTCTTCGCCGACTGGCGAGTAACGATAATAAAGTAAATCGTTTTGGCTATCATAACGCCGTGAATCTAATCGACCATCTCTTAATTTTTCTATGAGGTCCTGTGTTTCACTGTCGGCAGCCTGCGCCATTTGGGCCCAGTTTAACGGTCTATCGATGTGGTTCACCTGCGCAACTGGTGGATTCCTACTGAGGTAGTCAGCATGAGACATCATGACTCCTTTTCGGTATTCAATTGTGAAATCAAAATCCTGTAAGTAAATCCACCAGCGCGCAACGCGTGGAAGCAGGTCTTTCTTACGCTCAGTGGCTTTCAGGGCGTTGCAGTCGGTTATAATCTTAAAGTTTATGCCACTTAAATAGTGTCTGAAATGCTGCAACGCCTTGACTACCGCCAGCGTCTCCAGCTCGTATGAGTGGTACCTGCTTTCAGCGCCCTGGGTGACCTTACTAAAATAGGCCACTACTCGCTTATTACCACTATGAACTTGCATAAGTACGGCACCATAACCCGCACTACTAGCATCTGTGTGTAATTCCGTGGTCAGTTTAGGATCAAAAATTGCAAGTATCGGTTCACTAGTCAACCGTTCAATAAGGTATAGGCGAACCTGTTCTTGTTCAGGTCCCCATTCGAATTTGACGTTCTTTTTTGTTAATCGTGAAATACTCGCAGTTTTTGTGGCATATCCTTCGATGTAACGCCTAAAATATCCCGCTAGACCTAAAAATTGTCTAACCTGTTTAACATTAATGGGTACCGGAGCATTAGTCAAAGCTTCGATCTTATTAGGGTTCGGCCTAACCTGACCATGGCTTATTATACGCCCCAAATATTCCACCTCGGTCGTGAGAAATGAACACTTTCGAAGATTGATCGAAAATCCGGCTTGTGTTACAGTTTCTAAAACTTCACGTAAGAGTTTAATCCCGTCAGCAATTGTCATGCTCATAAGGAGCACGTCATCAATGTACACGAGCACGTTGCCAGATTCGATGAACCTTCGAAGCGTTTGGTTGATGATGCGTTGGTATACCGTTGGGGCATTACATAAACCGAATGGCATCTTTAAATACTCGTAATGCCCCTCAGGTGTCACAAATCCTGTTTTATGTATCGAACCGTCCTCGATAGGGATTTGGTGAAAACCTGACAAATTTATGCGGCTTACTACCGATGGTAGAATTTTTGCTGCGCTTGGCACACCATTATCCAGGTTATCGCGTTGAGGCGTGATGGCACGATTTGGGGGTAGTGGCGTATGCAACGTACTCGCGGTACTCTCCTCAATTGCGTTCAACCGCGACACAATTGCACTTAACGCTTGTTTTACGGAGCTTTTGCAACTACGGGACCGAGAGCGACGCTGCTCAGAAACTCGATGGCGTCGGCGCCATCTGCTATGCTTCTTATGCGTTCTACGAGGTGATATTTCCTCAGAACTGCTACGCGAACGAAAAGATCGCGGCATTATTAAAATTAACGGCTGTTTTTATTTGAAAATGGGCACAAGCCAATCCCACTTCTGATTTTAGCGACCGGAGGAGAGAAACAACGGACGGACAAAAACCAACTTTATTCTAAACTCTAATCATTTAAACTTTGATATTCTCAATATAAATAGATCACGAAATAATCACATCAACAAACAACCGTTAATCAAAATAAATCCCTAATTATGCACGATAGCAAACTGCGCCGATCACCTGACAACCTTTCCTTCAAAACGCTCTATTTATAGAAGTGGTGTCAGTTGACGTCACTTATTTACCATCAACAATTACTACCATCGACAATTACAATCATCCTAATATTACCTATTTATTCTAACACTATGCGACAATAGTTAAATAAAAGCGCACTGTTTTTCCAGTGCACACTAACAGTGCAAAAACATTTGAGAAGATCTTTTACTAGACAACAAATCCCAACCACCGGACATGGTGACATATTGCTTCATATTATTGCATTTTCAAAAATGTTACGTTAGCCAAGCCAACTAGAAGATGCCAGCTGTCTTTTAAAACTTAATTGAGAATTGAAAATTGAAATACTGCTCACAATAATTTATTTACATAGGAGCAGGAAGATGTTGTGACAATGAACAATGAAAGGAGTATGATCAGATGGTTTGGTTACGTTGACAGGATGAATAAAAGACGACTAATAAAAGGTATTCATAATGCAGATAAAAACGGAAACGCCGGGACGGGATGCCCTAGAAGGAGATATACTGACCTTAATCTTGATGTTCTTTCAAAAAAATCAGGTGCGTTGAACTCGCAACTGGCGTGCGTGAATGAAGCAAAAAGAGTATGCAAGGATCGTAGCAGATGGCATTCTGTAGTTTCTGCCTTCCTCCATGAGAGTGAGAAAGGCGTGAGTTTATGTTTGTATATAAATAAGTATGCAGGGAGAGCTCAGACAGACGTTATAAAAATTGACCTAAGAAAGTTTCATAGTGACTTTTATAGCGTAATTCTTTACAGGTTAGAGCAGTTCATCAAACCTATAAAAACTTCCGCTGTTCTAAGAGTAAGTCAATATTAGTATTATTTGTCAGCGCTACATTACATGAACACTAAACCCTATAAGACTACAAACGACTGCAGTTGCGTGCCTCATGCTGCTCGGAGCAAGTATTGATCATTTTAGACCTTAAAATATTTGCAGCACTAGGATTTCATAAAACAAAAATATCACATTAACCGATCAGGCATCGCTTAAGTTAGTTTCACGTTGACGGTGTCATACCGGCATGACAAGAGCACCTCTACCGGACGCAACGAGAGCTCACTTAAATCTGTGACGTAGACAGCAGTCTACGTCACAGGTTTTAACACTGTACTGAGCACAGTTCAGTTGACATTAAAAATGGATCTACATAATATGTAGATCCATTTTTATTATATAAATTATTATTATTTATTATTATTATTTATTATTATTATATTATTATATAAATAAAAATGAATTCCCGTTTCCCTTGCTCACACTATAACTTGAGAACGACCTAAACGCTTTCATTCAAGTTTTCTAATACTTTGTAGGAGGAGAGGTTCAAACGGAAAGAAAAATAAGGCAATTGTGCGGAAAATAGGAAAATTTCAGAAAACTTATCGATTAGTTTATAGTTCGCGCGTTTGACGAATCTAAATTTTAACCACATAACACCGCGGGGTTCACATACTTTTAAATAACTACTAATTGTAATACTATGTGCTTAATTAAACTGATTTATGTATTAAAACTTGTATTTTAGTCTTTTTCTGATCGAAAGTACCGACTCATTAATTTAAAGAGATAGTATGGGTATGTTACTTAGAGAGCTATACATACTCGTATGTATGTCAGAAAAGTAGTTATAGAGGTGGTTGGGATTTGTTGTCTAGTAAAAGATCTTCTCAAATGTTTTTGCACTGTTAGTGTGCACTGGAAAAACAGTGCGCTTTTATTTAACTATTGTCGCATAGTGTTAGAATAAATAGGTAATATTAGGATGATTGTAATTGTCGATGGTAGTAATTGTTGATGGTAAATAAGTGACGTCAACTGACACCACTTCTATAAATAGAGCGTTTTGAAGGAAAGGTTGTCAGGTGATCGGCGCAGTTTGCTATCGTGCATAATTAGGGATTTATTTTGATTAACGGTTGTTTGTTGATGTGATTATTTCGTGATCTATTTATATTGAGAATATCAAAGTTTAAATGATTAGAGTTTAGAATAAAGTTGGTTTTTGTCCGTCCGTTGTTTCTCTCCTCCGGTCGCTAAAATCAGAAGTGGGATTGGCTTGTGCCCATTTTCAAATAAAAACAGCCGTTAATTTTAATAATGCCGCGATCTTTTCGTTCGCGTAGCAGTTCTGAGGAAATATCACCTCGTAGAACGCATAAGAAGCATAGCAGATGGCGCCGACGCCATCGAGTTTCTGAGCAGCGTCGCTCTCGGTCCCGTAGTTGCAAAAGCTCCGTAAAACAAGCGTTAAGTGCAATTGTGTCGCGGTTGAACGCAATTGAGGAGAGTACCGCGAGTACGTTGCATACGCCACTACCCCCAAATCGTGCCATCACGCCTCAACGCGATAACCTGGATAATGGTGTGCCAAGCGCAGCAAAAATTCTACCATCGGTAGTAAGCCGCATAAATTTGTCAGGTTTTCACCAAATCCCTATCGAGGACGGTTCGATACATAAAACAGGATTTGTGACACCTGAGGGGCATTACGAGTATTTAAAGATGCCATTCGGTTTATGTAATGCCCCAACGGTATACCAACGCATCATCAACCAAACGCTTCGAAGGTTCATCGAATCTGGCAACGTGCTCGTGTACATTGATGACGTGCTCCTTATGAGCATGACAATTGCTGACGGGATTAAACTCTTACGTGAAGTTTTAGAAACTGTAACACAAGCCGGATTTTCGATCAATCTTCGAAAGTGTTCATTTCTCACGACCGAGGTGGAATATTTGGGGCGTATAATAAGCCATGGTCAGGTTAGGCCGAACCCTAATAAGATCGAAGCTTTGACTAATGCTCCGGTACCCATTAATGTTAAACAGGTTAGACAATTTTTAGGTCTAGCGGGATATTTTAGGCGTTACATCGAAGGATATGCCACAAAAACTGCGAGTATTTCACGATTAACAAAAAAGAACGTCAAATTCGAATGGGGACCTGAACAAGAACAGGTTCGCCTATACCTTATTGAACGGTTGACTAGTGAACCGATACTTGCAATTTTTGATCCTAAACTGACCACGGAATTACACACAGATGCTAGTAGTGCGGGTTATGGTGCCGTACTTATGCAAGTTCATAGTGGTAATAAGCGAGTAGTGGCCTATTTTAGTAAGGTCACCCAGGGCGCTGAAAGCAGGTACCACTCATACGAGCTGGAGACGCTGGCGGTAGTCAAGGCGTTGCAGCATTTCAGACACTATTTAATTGGCATAAACTTTAAGATTATAACCGACTGCAACGCCCTGAAAGCCACTGAGCGTAAGAAAGACCTGCTTCCACGCGTTGCGCGCTGGTGGATTTACTTACAGGATTTTGATTTCACAATTGAATACCGAAAAGGAGTCATGATGTCTCATGCTGACTACCTCAGTAGGAATCCACCAGTTGCGCAGGTGAACCACATCGATAGACCTTTAAACTGGGCCCAAATGGCGCAGGCTGCCGACAGTGAAACACAGGACCTCATAGAAAAATTAAGAGATGGTCGATTAGATTCACGGCGTTATGTTAGCCAAAACGATTTACTTTATTATCGTTACTCGCCAGTCGGCGAAGAGTCGAGATTGTTGTGTTATGTCCCCAAAGGACACCGACTTAGTTTGTTGCGACTATTTCATGACGAACATGAGCACATTGGTGCCGACAAAACATTAGGCCTAATACTGAAGCATTTCTGGTTCCCAGGTTTGAGAAACTTTGTTTCCAAATATACCTCACATTGCCTCATCTGTATCTCCAAGAAACGAGTGCCTAGGGCACCGCCCCAACCTATTACTTCATGGGTAAAATCTGAAGTTCCTTTTGACACTATTCACGCTGACGCATTAGGCCCTTTACCGGAATCAAACGGTTACAAATTTGTTTTTGTATTAGTAGATGCATTCACTAAAATGTACCGGCAAGACACTAGTGAACTTAAGCGCGTTTTTAATAACGCGATTTCTTTGTTTGGGGTCCCTAAATTAATTGTTTGTGACCGAGGTCGTATGTTTGAAGCAGCTGGCTTCACCAGCTGGATATCTGGATTAGGTTGTGACATTCACCACATAACTCCCGAAATGCATCATGCAAACGGGCAGGCAGAGCGATATGTGCGAACTCGAGTTTTCAAGACTGACGACCTGGCGTTTGTTATTAAATACTCACAGTCAACTGGTAAACTGGACTCCGGAATGAGAGGTCCCTACCGAGTTATAAAGGTCCTCCCAAGCAATCGCTATGAGCTGAAGCTATTGGGTGGCGCTAGAGGTAAAACGACTCAGGCTGCCGCACAATATATGGTGCCTTGGAAAGGGGAGTGGTGTCCCGAGAGTTGTACAGCTTTCTTTGAAAGTAAGTGTGCCTTAATTACTTTTATGTTACAGAAATGGTGTGAACCAGCTATGGATGAGTATGCACGTGAGACGGATAACTACTTCTGAGCGGATAGAATCGCCAAGTGGTTGTGCACCTCGAGCTGGTTGAACAGACGCGCTGTTGTGTTCACACCTATTGGACTTAATGTCCTGCAGACACGTGTTTAACGTGTATTGGACTTAATGTCCTGCAGACACGTGTTTAACGTGTATTGGACTTAATGTCCTGCAGACACGTGTTTAACGTGTATTGGACTTAATGTCCTGCAGACACGTGTTTAACGTGTATTGGACCTAATGTCCTGCAGACACGTGTTTAACGTGTATTGGACTTAATGTCCTGCAGACACGTGTTTAACGTGTATTGGACTTAATGTCCTGCAGACACGTGTTTAACGTGTATTGGACTTAATGTCCTGCAGACACGTGTTTAACGTGTATTGGACTTAATGTCCTGCAGACACGTGTTTAACGTGTGTTGGACTTAATGTCCTGCAGACACGTGTTTAACGTGTATTGGACTTAATGTCCTGCAGACACGTGTTTAACGTGTATTGGACTTAATGTCCTGCAGACACGTGTTTAACGTGTATTGGACTTAATGTCCTGCAGACACGTGTTTAACGTGTATTGGACCTAATGTCCTGCAGACACGTGTTTAACGTGTATTGGACTTAATGTCCTGCAGACACGTGTTTAACGTGTGTTGGACTTAATGTCCTGCAGACACGTGTTTAACGTGTATTGGACTTAATGTCCTGCAGACACATATGTTGGATATGTGTATGGGCACATTCGTAGCCTTGCAGACACGTTTGTTAACGTTTATTGAACTGAGTGTCCTCCAGACACATGTGCAATTACATCTCATCTTAGTGCGAGAGAATGTCACTGATGATGTGTGTTTTGATGATGAATGTTCTCGTTCAGGATTATTTTAAGAAGCGAGTGATTCTTTGATTGAGGGCCTTGAATGTGAGATGGATGGAAGAATAGTCGTTTTCTTAATGAAGTGTTTTTATGCGTGTATCACAATTAATATGTTTGCAACTCTATTTCTTTTAAGACACTGACGATGAATGCGGTAATGACGATGAAGCTGGCCCATCTTCTGTGGCCCCTGCAGCATCAAGAAGTGATCGCGTGGACAATGTGCCCGAGGGCGGCGCACGGTCAGGAGAGGCCGTATTAGGATGATTGTAATTGTCGATGGTAGTAATTGTCGATGGTAAATAAGTGACGTCAACTGACACCACTTCTATAAATAGAGCGTTTTGAAGGAAAGGTTGTCAGGTGATCGGCGCAGTTTGCTATCGTGCATAATTAGGGATTTATTTTGATTAGCGGTTGTTTGTTGATGTGATTATTTCGTGATCTATTTATATTGAGAATATCAAAGTTTAAATGATTAGAGTTTAGAATAAAGTTAGTTTTTGTCCGTCCGTTGTTTCTCTCCTCCGGTCGCTAAAAGTAAAATCTACTTAAATGCAGTCAAATAAGTTTTATTTGTAACTTTTACCAGCACCTTAAAAGTATGTTCACCAATATGTTTGCTAAAACTCCGAATACTCCTGTGATCAATGCTAGCCTAGTACCCAAGCGACCTTTTGTCGTACCGCAGTACCAGTACTCACATATTGTTATATGTGATATATACATATTGTTATGTGTTATATGTCTTGAGTATATTAATTATACAAATGGACATCGAATTCGTCATCGAAATCGCTGTCCAATTCACTGCCATCACGTCTAGGCACCGTCTGTGAAAGTGCTGTCGCCGTCGAAGTTGATGGACGAACATCAACTTCGGCAGCGACAATCACCTCAGATCTGGCGCTAGGCGCGAGAGGAGCAAGAAAAACCGTGTTGCTGCTCGGCGTGTCGCTGGCCCCCGGCGTGTCGCTGGCCCCCGGCGTGTCGCTGGCCCCCGGCGTGTCGCTGGCCCCCGGCGTGTCGCTGGCCCTCGGCAGCTCGCTGGCCCCCGGCAGATCCCGCATCCACCTCTTCACATGCCAGGGATCTGACTGCAGCAGCTCCGCTGCTTCGTCCTCTGACATGTCCAATGCCTCCACACGCTCAACCACGACGGAACTGTGAATAAATACAGTATCGTAAAAATATAACCATATTACCATGTTCGTTACCACCCACGTACCATGGCGATACTACTCTAGGAAGGAGAGTTAACTTACCAGAGAGACAAGTCCAGGCTGGGTTGCCTGGCTTGTCTAGCTTCTCCGATGCGCAGGCGACCACCTGGGGTCTGCTCCAGCGGCACGGAGACGCCGCGAACATTGAGCGACCCTCCAGGTGTCGCCTGAACGGGGAGCGCGAGGAGGCTAAAGTAAAAAATACAAATTACTCCACTGTAACTAAATAAATATAACGAAACTGTAGCTAACTAAATAGGTAACGCTATGAAAAAGAAACTTACCGTGGCGGTGGGGAATCTAGATCGCGTACCGGGGTGGCCCTAATCCTTTCTAGTAAAAGGGCCCGCCGAGCCGCGCTTTGCCGGTTCGGTCCGCGTTCTTTATCCGCTACGGGGGTCACACTCCTGGACCGTTCCGTAGCGGCGTATTTCGACATTCTAAAAACAATATTAAAGTTCACTAATTGCATAAAGCCTGATCAGCTAACCCGACCACATTACCGGCCTAAGTTAACAAAAAATAATAATATAAAAAAATAAAAGTTTTTTTGCAGACCGTACTTTGTCCCGCCAACCGTCATCGGTGTCACCGGTTGGCGCCAATTTTACGACTTTTTCTCTTTGACACACAATAATGATGTAAATACGTGATGGTATAAGTATATATTACTTTTATTTTGTTTATAGGTAAATATGCTAACTACTAAATGTATTTCAAACTATTTACGAGAATATTTGTAGTAAAAACATGTAATAACACAACGGCCATTATGGAAAAAAAATGTTAAGTCCAAACTTTCGTTACTTTTTTCGCCTATATAATCATTACTTTTTGAAAAACGATTACTCAATACGGAATCTACACTTATTTCTCAGTAATTCTTTATAGATTTTTATAAGAAAACTTTCCGTTTGTTGCCTCTATTCATGGTTAATTCTCCGTTCGTATCGCACAAATTGAAACACTTTGACAATGGCCGTGAGTGGAATGTCAGATGAATTTATTTATTTTTTAGTTCGTTCAAAATAATGTTACTGCTGTTGAAAAATATTAAAAATAAGTGTGAATGAACCATTTCTTTCATACAAATTCAGAACATATTGCTACTTGCAACACAACTACAGAAATTGAGCGACCAATCCTGACCAAGCACTTAAGAGTAACAGTCCGACTTAAGACATTTGGAGCATTTTTTCTTATGTCGAACTGTGTAACATAAGACATTTCAACAGTCAGCAGCACGGACACGATACTTTGTATGCACATACATTATGATATTTTGATAAAAACTGTTTTGATTTGAAATTATGATTTTCGACCCTTTGTCTTTTTTTGTCTTACCCACGTTAAAAAGTCACTATAAGAGGATTGCAAATTTCCAAACGTACACTATTGTTTTCGGGATAAAAAGTACGTTCTATTTTAATCTAATTCTAAACAAAAGAAAAGAAAATTTTGCACAGTTAAATAAATAATAAATAAATAATGCTGGACAATCCACACAGGATCATCTAGCCCCAAGCTAAGCAGAGCTTGTATTATGAGTACTAGATGACTGATATACTTAATATAATACATTGCATAGATAGATATTTTTATTATATATAGCTAATACCCAGAACACCCGGAACAAATATTTGTAGATCGTACAAACATTTGTCCCAAGGCGGGAATCGAACCCGCAACCTCTTGCGTCGCAGGCGGACCTTCGCCCGCCGCGCCACATCGGCATCGGTCGTCAAAGGTATGAGTTACCTTCTGAATAAATTTCATTCAAATCTGTTTGGCTGTTTCAGCGTGAAAGCGTAACGTAAAACTGCAGTCCTAGACAAAAAAAACCTTTACCGTAGCGTCAAGCGCCCAACGTAAATATAACGTCATAATGAGTGGTGCGTTTACAAACATTTAAAGTCACATACACGAACAGCCAGACCCGGAACAACTACCGCGTTTGGTGCATCAGAAGATGACTCAGCCACTGCGGAAACCGTGCCGTCAAACAAATTTTGTCCAGACAAAATCCTAGTCCCCCAGTACATATAGCTAAAACGGTAATCTTTCAACCGCGACCTGTAGTATCAATAATATTTTGATTTTATACACTATTTTCATGATTCGACTTTAGTAAATACCGTGGAACTTTCCTACTCGTGAAAGTGGAACACGCCATCCACTTATTCACTTCAACATCGGTCTTGTTGAGGTAGGTACAGGTTTTGACGATCCATTGTGGGGATCGCATGATAAATTGATTACAACATATCTGGACTCAAGAACCACTTATCCAATTCTCATGATTTACAGTTCAACAACCCACATGAGTGAAGCTGTTGCCGTTTGTAATGATTCAATAAACTTTAATTTGATTTTGTCAACATTTTTGAATAGTAGAGATGAGTAATGGTTTTCTCACGCTCGGTTTATGTACTTTAAGGGTAATCCAAAATGTTTATCAGTACTGGTCCAGAATATGGATCAGTGTTGGTTTTAATCACAACTGGCGAGAGTGCGTACTGGGGCTATGGTTCCAGATGCTTCACTATCCGATATAAAGTATTAATAACCCCAGTTTTATAAGGGGATGGTACTATCAGTCATGTAAAGCTAGGCAAGCCGGGTTGCCTGTACGTGAATCATGATAAAATTAAGTAGCATAATATGGTACTAATCAAACAATTTACCGACTAGAAATTAGAATATCCTGTGAAATTCAAGGATTGAAAGGTATTTTTTTATAATACTGCACTAGTTTGTTTAGAATTGAAGAAGTGATTTACTTATATAAAATACTGTATTCGGATTAAATATTCTTTTAATTTTAAGACTTAATTCATATCTAACTGTGAAAGTAATTGTGATTGTATCAATAAATTGAAACCTAAATGCCACAGGATAGTTGTAGTTGTTAGGATTTTAAAATCGTAAGATTTCAAGGTCGACAGCACGGTTGGCGCAATGGCTGAGCGACTGACTGCTGCGCCGCGTGTCATGGGTTCGATTTTCGCACGGAACAAAATAAAATTTGTATTGCTTATTATATAGGTAGTTGTTCCGGGCTGGCTGTTCATGTCAGTAATATGAGTTTGCTTGTTTGTAAACGCCCCACAATACAGGAGAAATTCGTAGTGTAGGGCAACGTTTAAAAAAAAGACTGTAAGAACCTACTGCGTAGCTTCAGCCTTTCAAGCCAATAGGTCAATTTAATAAACTCATGATGTCATTGTAATGTTATTGTCCAGTAGAAATATTTCTATTTTCACACTGCACCGTGCTGATAGATAGATAATTTGCTATAGTCATTTTATTTCGATGTATGCAATAGGTTTCTGATACATTAACGGAAAGGGTATATCCATCAAACGGAGTGAAGAGTGTCTCTGGTTTCTTATCTATCTTCAAAATTTCAGCATAATACTTTGTAAATGCACAGTATTATTTTTGTTTCAACAGTTTATTCTATTTCAATCATAACGAAATAAGTTTCACCGCACTACGAGGGTCATCATCCTATCCTGCCAAGGTAACTAACACAACCTATTCTGGGGGGTCTGTGCACCGAGTACAGACGTTATTATGCCCCGGAACACCGGTTTGTACCCAGTTTCAGACACGGAAACACCTCGGCCCTCATAAAAGACTCATTTTAATTTTTTGTAAAAAATAATATCACTTTAACAGCGCGCAATTGATTTTATTTACCTACTAACGGGCGTAATAAGATTGAGTCTACAATGTTACGGTAAACGTAATCATTGCGTAAAAATTAACGAAACATTTTGTTAAATAAAATCATGGTATCATGCATAAAGTGACTTACTTTTGAAAGGACAGGTTCGTTGACGTGTCTTCAGGAGTTTACTCTCTGATTCGCACTTCCATCTCGAGCACGGTGTCACATACCACTGCATACACTATGTTTTTAATGTACCCCACAAAAAAATATCTAACAACATGACATGTCAGGTCTGGGGATCGTGGAGATCACTACTACCGCGGCCGATCCACTGATGGAACCGCGCGTCGAGATAATTTTTAAATCGCTTGTGAAGTGTACCGATGCTAATCTAATTAGCTGTCTTTTCAAACGTAATATTCGCTTTTACATAAGCGTGACGACAATTCACAACGATTGCTGATAAAATCACGACTTTGCACCGATACGGATAGAGAGCGACTGAATTGCACACTAAATTTCACCAAAAAAGTATCAACACCCTGGAGTACTGAGGTGACCAGCTCTATTGCTGTTTTAGTATTTTTTATTTTAAAAATAAATCCCAGGGTTACACAGGGTCTCGTGTCTAAACACGTGTAAAAAAAATATATTTGCAGATACTAGTTCTAGTTTAAAAATAACTAGAACTAGTCGTTAAAAATAACTGGAATATAGTGGAATTGTTATTATTTTATATAATCTATGGTCAATTGGTCGTTAATAGCCGGTCATAGATATGTAGAATGAAATAGAAACGATTATTGAAGAATCAACTAGCTAATAATAATTTTCTCATCGTTTATTATGTATAAAAGGAAGGTAACTATAACGGTTGCTTGAAACCCTTTTTACGAATTATATAACAGTAATAACTTAGTAAGTTCAGTACACCAAATCGATATAGGAGTTCTAATTGACATTAAATCGATATTTTTACTGGAGATTGTAAGCATCGAATCACATCCAGAAGCCTCCAGAAGTTCTTATAGCGATTAAAACAAATATGTACCCAAAGGGTGACAGATAAAGATATACAAACATAGCCAGGAACAACAGGTGTTTTCCCGCACGGAGGAGTCTCAATATGTTACGAATGGTAACCCATCACAAGACTCAAGCGTAGCTTCACCTTCGATCACCCTGTGCGGCTGTTTTTATTCAGATCCTCAAATAAATAAAACAAATAAAATAAAAAATAATCTTTAATATTTTGGAATTGCTCAAGCTTACCAAACCGAATCGCATATTTTGAACCGTTATTGGTAGACACATAAACTAAATAAAAAATAATGTAGCTGCTTTATAAACAAATAATGAAATAAAATAAAGGAGATTAAAAATTACATAGTGTTAAATCCTGAACATTTTGTATGGCAATACGTAATTATTTTTTGAAATATTAAAAAATATAATAATTATTAATTTTATAAAAATATTATTAATATACGTAATAATTATATTGCAAATGAAAGGGTGCTTTTTATATGCCTCGCCACCTTAAGTTAACCCTTCAAATGTCCCAATGTCAATCAAATGTCTTGAAAACTTGTCAAAGATGTAGGTTAACTAAACTTATTTGTGACAGATTGAATCTGAAATAAGAATGTGAACGTTATTAAAAATACGGGAATTGTTACTACAATAGTTCATAATTTTTAATACTAGTTTATATTTTTTAAACATTTTGATGACCAACTGAAAGTTTTCAAAGATATTATCATTATAAACACAAATTAATCGGTTATGCTCAGATTTTGGTATTTTATGTTTTTCTATTTGGTTATTTATATGGTCACAGGGCAAATTAAATGAAACGTCTCTACTAAAGACCAATTACAATAAATAGAGCTAAACAAGCTGATGTTTCTTCAGGTACCAGGCAAGCCAGCGCCCTTCGCTTCACATTATACATATTACCATGATTTACATTCATCAATACAATACAATGAATGATGAATGAAATGAATACAATGAGGCGGACAAAACGACTCAAAGATGTTTACATATTTATTGGACTTGCAGCAATGGTAAAATCCCGATGGAATAAATATCAGAAAAAGAAACAGTCAAATTAAAAAAATCAAACGACTTACAAAAAAAAAAAATAAGTAAAATATTTTTAATTTCAACTTTGAGATAATCTCAAAGTTCAGTTATCCAATCAAAAAAGAACCATCGAAATTGGAGTGCACTGTAAAAAATTATACGAGCTCAAACATAAAAAATAAACATGTTTCTTATTGAGAACTCTTGAGAGTTCTCCTAATCAAGCAAAAAAATCCATCAAGCAGGGTTGTCATCTAAATGTATGCCCCCATAAGCTGCTATAAAGATAAGCATAAAACAACAAATACTGTCGATGGGACTCACGCCTGAACAAAATAATTAATAAGAAGGAATACGTTTTTTTCTTTCTAATAAATAGTGAACACTGAGTTAAGCGTTCAAAACGTGCGTTTAATGCTTGAGGCATTTATTGCCAGTGAGTAACAATGAATCTGACATCATGACATGTACTGCGCCTGCGTGAGTCCGGTGTATTCGGAATTTTACTTGTGATATTCTTGCGTAACCCTTTGCCAGACACCCTTAATATTAATGAAACTATGATTGTACTTACGTTAAAAGCAGATTTTTATATATAATACTTGGGTAATAATTAGATGATGTTCCCTCACTAGCCAGACATTTTTGATAGTTCCAACCCCGTTTATTAATTATTTTATTTTATAGATGGCAAGTTAGGTCCATCGCGATCCCTCACTGCGCAGTTGTTATTTCTTAGTAGTTTAGTAGTTTTTTTTTCTTTTTACTTCTGTTTAGTTTGTAATCTTTTGATGCCATGCCACGACGCCGACACTTCGTGTGCACTAGTTGTAGTTATTATGTAATATATATTTATAGTATTTTTAAGTTTTGTTAATATAGTATTGTATATGTTTATATGGGCCTAGATGTCTGAAATAAATAAAAATAAATAAAATAAACATGTAACATTTAATTAGGGGTAGACACTAGCTCCTGTAATACAGTTTACACTAGCGCAGGAGCTAGGGAATTCATAAAAATGATTGTATGATATATGACAATTAAGTTTATTATTATCATTAGTTTAGTACATGTTTACATCAGCCGAAATAGTCTTATGTGCTATCTTCAAATATTATTTATTTAATATTCATTATTATTTAACAACATACAATATTTCGAATATATACAGACCATTAAATATATTAAATATTATTAGTATATAGTACATACTCGTACGTACGAGTACATTATATGTTTACAATTAATATGTGATTTTGTATTAAGTACAAGTCATGGGTGATACATTAATTTGTGTTATTTGTAACGAATGTGGAACAATTATATTATTTTCTGACAAGACATAGAAAAAATATTAATTAATTTTAAAATTGCAAAAAAAAACATATCATTCTTCCACGTGAATATACAGACAGTGGTTATCACAGGGAATTTTACAAATCATTCACAGGACTGATGAATTAATGATGAACTGATTAAACAAACAATACTAATAGAAGGACACTCATATCATGGTGCCAATTCATCAACACAAGCTATCCACAAATACTATCCATTCAGGAGCTCGACACAATCCCTGGAGGAGACGATATGCGATTATCACCATTGTAGTAGGGACTGGCATATTCACAACTGGAGCTATATTTAGACTTTATAAGACCCTTCTAGTGGCACCAACAGTATCCCCACCTCAATTCACTAAGATAAGTGAAGTTTCAAGACTGGACTCTTAAGAACCATACCTATCTCTCTAAGCAAGACTTAAAGGAGATTCCACTATGGTCCAAAGTTGTTCTTACGCCCATATTTCCAAAAAATCTAGAGATTCCGTTGGAAGGATTATTGTATTGGGAATCATTTGTAACATTCCAATGTCCTACATTTTTAGGACCACCTAAGGTTATCTCAGAAGTACCGGTTTTAACTAAGAGAGTTCTCAGTTATCTCGATCATCAGGTTTCAAGAAATCTAGTAACTGGAGAGTGGTTCAGCCCTACATTTAACACTATTAATAGTTCTCAAAACTACTCATTCTGGGCCCTACTATAATAAATTCCTTAAGACAATTCACTATAAATAAGACACTTTTTACATTGGAGAGATCTCAGTTCAAACCACATTCCACCCTCCACTCCAGATATCCTCCACAATGCTATCTACCAACAAATAAACACGTAGTTATGAAATGAGCAACACGGTTTCAGGGGCAAGAGATCGGTTGACACCAATCTCCTGACTCTGGTTGATTATATATCCTCTAGCTTGGACAGCGGACGTCAGGTGGACGTACTTTACTTTGACATCCGGAAAGCGTTTGATAGGATCAATAATAACATACTGCTGAAGACACTAAACAGAAGACACTAAACAAAATTGGTTTCTCACCCTCTCTCCTCCGCAGACTATCTACGCGATCGTCAGCAGTTTGTTAGGCTCGCAATGTACGAATCTGGTGCCTATCACACGCGTTCCGGAGTGAGTCAAGGCTCAATTCTGGGGCTTTTATTATTCCTAATAAATGATCTTCCCCAAGTTCTGCGTTACGCAAAATCTCTATTGTATGCCGATGACTTAAAACTTTACCTCGAAGTAAACTCCGAGTCTGACTGTTTGGCACTACAGCAAGACATTGACGCAATCTACAAGTGGAGTTCAGATAATAAGATGGATTTCAATGCCTCTAAAAGCTTTGCTATGACCTTCAGTCGAATGCGGCACCCAGTTAAATTCGAATACCATCTCGATAATATTGCCATTATTAAAACAACTGCTATGAAAGACCTGGGAGTCACATTCGACCGAAAGTTCACATTCCACAACCACATGGTTACGGTAGCAAAGCAGTCATACCAAAGGTTGGGTTTCGTCTTAAGTAATTGCCGCGATTTTCGCACCGCACACGCTATAAAGATTTTATCCAATACGCTCGTGCGCAGTAAGTTAGAATCCAGCTCTTGCGTGTGGAACCCACACCAAACTACTTACGCACTTTTACTAGAAAAAGTGCAAAAAGCGTTCCTTAGGTTCCTTTACAAGCGGTTGCACGGCTATTATCCACACCTCTATCCGACAAAATTTATGTTGGGTTGCCTCGGATATAACTCGCTAGAGATAAGACGAGCGCGTAATCAGCTCATCATAGCCTGCAAGACGCTCCGTGGCACTATTGACGCGCCTGACCTGCTTGCTGTGCTTGCACGTTTCTTTGTTCCGGACAATCACTGCTGCGGCAAAAAGCACCGAATGTTTGCTGTGCCTCAGTGTCGCACTGTTGCCCGTGCTCAATCTCCAATACCTCGCACCTTGGCTGCACTAAATGATCTCTTGGATTCTTATGCAACAAGCGATCTGTTTGCGGATGAATGGAAGATGATTTTATTGGCATGTCAGAAGTACTGTGAGAGGGATTATAAATAATAAATAAATATTGCTGGACAATTCACACAGCATCATCTAGCCCCAAGCTAAGCAGAGCTTGTGTTATGGGTACTAGATGACTGATATACTTAATCCAATACATTACGTAGATATATATTTTTATTATACATAGGAAATACCCAGAACACCCGGAACAAATATTTGTAGATCGTACAAACATTTGTCCCAAGGCGGGAATCGAACCCGCAACCTCTTGCGTCGCAGGCGGACCTTCGCCCGCCGCGCCACAACGGTCGTCATGTCGGTCGGATTGATGTAAGTACCTATATGTTGTTTATAACTTAACTTTTATTTTTTGTGTTTAGTTACTGTAATTGGTTTTTCAACCGTTGTAATTAATTAAATAAATAAATAAAGTATTTTCTACTTTCTCCAACTCGAAATCTCTTCACTGATGGAAGGGTCTAACCCACATGATGGATAACTGTAATTAAGAATGGAAAATTATTTAGTCCAACTTCGATAACTCTTAAATGACCCCAGAACCTAAAAAATCTAAAAAAACTTTTGAAATAGAGCAAGAAAAAGAAACATCTAATGACGTAAATACATCAACAAACGATTCAATACCAGGTTCATCGCATTTGTCTGAGTTAACTGTATCACATCTTCACTCAGCTTCTCTCTTCTTTCAGCTAAATTGGTGCGAGTTCAGTGTTCAGTTCAGTGACGACACGGTTGACGCAGTGGCTGAACGATCGACTGCTGCACCGCGTGTCGTGGGTTCGATTCCCGCACGGAACAAATATTTGTATGGCCTACAGGTAATTGTTCCGGGTCTGGCTGTTTGTGTATGTGACTTTAAATGTTTGTCAAAGCACCCACGACCCAGGAGAAATTCCAAGTGAGTGGCAACGTTATAAAAAAAAAAAACATGCAGAGAATTCCATTGAAATAGATGCTACTTTTACTGCACACCACGTAGAAGAAAAAAATGATAAGAAGTTTTCCAAGTTAGCTGATGTATACATGTACTAAACAATACATGCGCAGTGCAGGATTGCGATAGACCTAACTTGCCATCTCACTCGCACCCACTCATATTTATGTACTGCCTCGCGTTGGCTCCTACAGCTACACTACATGCTTGTCTGGCAGGGGTTGGAACTACAAAATGGAAACACAAAATATAAATACCAAAGATTAATGCATTAATGAGTATATGATGTTGGTGCCCGGTAAAACTCGTAAGAGTTTATATTGCATCACTTGAATGTAAAAATTATGTGTGTACTACTGTATTTTAATAAATAAAATAATAACACAACTAGAATTCCGAACACACCGGACTCACGCATGCGCAGTCCATGACGCAGTGTGCTTAGATTCACTGTTACTCACTGACAATAAATGCCTCAAGCATCGAACCCTGCAATAGTTTTCCCCCTAAAATTTTGATGATTGATTTGGGTAGATTTATGGGCGCTGATTATATTTACGATTTATAAAAATATTTTAAAAATTTTAACACGTCAGGATTTTTAGTTATTTAGCACCGTTGTTTTTTGCCAAAATTACCTAGGCTTTCCTAGGTATTAGTAAATATTTTATTTTAATCGTTTCTTAATGTTAGTTTAGTTTAGTTTCAAATAAGGATATTACAAAATTCTTGGTTTAAAAAACTAAAAAAAACAAGCAAACCATACTAAATAGTAGAAAATATATTTGAAGTATGAAGAGTTTGTGATAAGTACAGCAATAGAAAGTCCAACAATCAGTTATGACTAAGTTATTAAATTGGGATAACGTTAAAATAACAATTGAAATATACAAAAAATATTCAAGTAACGTAAAAATACGTGGGGTGCTTGATATTATTATTTTTTAATTGGTAGCTTTTTATTTATACGAATGTATAGAATAAGAAATGAGTATGTAAGAGGAAGTCTGAAAGTGGCGCCTGTGACCGAGAAGTTGTGTGGAAATCGGTTGTCATGGCATGGGCATGTGATGCGAAGGAATGAGGACCATGTTGTGAGGAAAGTTTTGAGTATGAATGTGCAGAATGTACATGAGTAGAGGAAGACCAAAGAAAAGATGGATGGATTGTGTGAAAGATGATTTGGCAAGAAAAAAGGTGACCCTTGAGATGACGGTAAATAGAGATGTATGGAAGATGAAAACATGCTGCGCCGACCCCAAATAAATTGGGATAAGGGCAGGAGGATGATGATGATGAGCTTTTTATTTATACAATTAGAATTATAAAATATAGTTAATAGCATCCTACGCTTTTTAACCATATAATATTATATTTCACGCTATTGATATCTGAGTCAGGCAGAGGTAAAGAAGTATAGGTATTCCAAAAGTTATGTCGATATCAAGTCCCATATAAATAGGAGGCGAGCCTGTTGCTATCAGTAGGGCACAAAACAAAGGCCAGTAACGGCTGCTGGCCTTTCTTAGGAAGAGGGGATGATCTTATAAGGTAATATCCCATCCGTTGCGGATATCGGCCCGTCAAACAATACAATATAATACAATAATAATAATAAATGGCAACTCTGGATGTCATTGTACGTCGTCCGTAAATTTCTATAATTCAATTTCCAATTTCATTGTTTTTAGTAGTATAATTATATCGAAAGTTTTGTAAAATTTCAAACAATTAATAGCATTACCTACATGAAAATACAGAATACCAATAAACATGAAAATTATCAAAATTATGAACAGAATGACGAGTCCACTACAGACAGTTTGTGACACCTGTCACAAAAATAAATTGAAAATATAGTAAAATGTCGACGAAACAATGATAACAAGAGCAGCTACGCGACGCGCACGCCCACCATCCCCGGACTCGCCGCTCAGCTCCGCCTCGCCGCCGCCGGACCTCGGAGCACCAGTGACACCGGCGGTTGCAGCCGCGTCGAGCTCGAGCGACGAGTATTTTTCCCCGCCGACGTCGCCAACACCTGTACGTCGGCAGGGGAGAGGCCGGCCACCGAAGAGCTTGGGACCCAGGGGCCAACCGGCCCCGAGCCAGGTCCCCGCTACCGGTGATTGTGTGCAGCGCATGAGATGGACTCAGTCCATGAACGAGAACGTCATGCGCGCATATTACGGGTCTACAGAGGGGGGAACTAACCTCACTGCGTACCGTGTTAAGATGCTGTCTCTGTTTCAGGGATTTGAACCAACCGTAAACGTCTCGGCCCAACGATTATCGGATCAGGTGCGGGTCATCCAACGCAACCATAGGTTGGACGATGCTGCACTTGATAGGCTGCGCTCAGAGATGCTGAGCAACCATATCGTCTTGACTTCGACACAGACCGCGGTACAAGCGCCTGCTTTTAATGCAATCCTTCCGCGGTCCAATCATGTAAGTAATGAGGCAGATGATAGGGTTGATACAGTATGTAGCCAGTACAATGATCGATTGAGGAGCGCACTGGAGGATGCGCTTCGTGAGTATAGGTCAACACCGACCGAACTTAGGCCCCGATTACCACGGTTACCCATGCACAGAAAAAATAGGGCGCTGGTGTGTGCCTTGGATTCGCTGCTTAAGAATTTCTTTGAGAGCAGCGGAGACCTCGTCGATACACACTCAATCCTGTATTGCGCGGCTGTTGCGGCATGTCGTTTAGCTAACGTCAAGTTTCCAAAAAATGACTTAGCTATACGACCACAGCCAGCTGTACCAGCCTGGCAAAGCAGGATTGAGCGTCGTATCGATGGGGCCAGGGTGCTCAACGGCAAACTATACTGCTTCAGGGAGGGCAACACAAGACCACGAGTGATGCGCTTTGTGAGGCGGGCATTCTCGGGGACTGGAATCAGTCCTCGCGAATACATGTCCCGCATCGTAGAGCGCATCGACTTCCTGAAGCAGAAAGTTTGTGCATGGGCAAACCGTATTCGGCGGTATAAAAGGCGGGTTGACCGATACTCACAGAATCGTATGTTCCAAAGCGATGAGAGGTGGGTATACAGAGCTTGGGAGCGACCTGAACAGGATGTGGCGGGCGAGCACCGCCCGGATGATGTCGCCACGAATGCATTCTGGCGTAGCATTTGGTCGGTGCCCGCCCACCACGTTGAGGCTCACTGGATGAGAGCGTGTGTGAAACTATTCCAGAAATGGAAAAAATAATAATAACACCAGAAGACGTGGCCACAGCAGTTCGTCCGGTACCGAACTGGAAATCACCGGGACCGGACGGACTGCACAACTTCTGGCTAAAATGGCTAAGTAGTTCACACACGCGCTTGGCATCGCAATTCCAGTCATGTCTTGAGTCTGGGTCGCTACCCCAGTTTCTCACAACTGGTATTACTCACCTGCTCTATAAGTCAGGTAGTACCACGGAACCCAAGAATTATAGACCGATCACATGTTTGTCGACGGTTTATAAACTTCTTACATCCATTTTCAGAGCTAAAATAACAGAACATATTGTTGGCAATTCTATCATGTCTGCCTCTCAAAATGGATGTAGGAACGGGTCCCGTGGTACTAAGGAGCTACTCCTCATCGACATGGCCATAAGCCAGCAGGTTCGTAGATCCCGCAAGGATTTGTCGACATGTTGGATAGATTACAAGAAAGCATACGACTCTGTGCCGCATGCATGGCTCACGAAGGTGTTGGAGTTGTACAAAATAGATGCAACTCTACGCACCTTTCTTGCGTCATGTATGGGGCAATGGAAGACGGTCCTTCGATATCCAGGATGTCGGCAAATTCAAGGGAACGATGAACCTATATGGATTAAACGGGGAATATTTCAGGGCGATAGTTTGAGTCCTCTTTGGTTTTGCTTAGCCCTGAATCCGCTAAGCACATTGCTGGAGGATTCAGGTCTAGGCTATCGGTTGAAAAGAGGTGGTCAGGTCATATCCCACCTCCTTTACATGGATGACCTAAAACTCTTTGCCCCCAACATTTTGCGACTGATGGAGCTACTGAAAATAACTGAAAGTTTCAGTAGTACTATCAGGATGGAATTTGGTGTGGACAAATGTGCGGTCATGCATGTAAAGCGACGGGAGATTGTGGAATCCGAAGGGATTCAACTCTCGGATTCCATACACCTTAGATCCCTCTCGTCATCCGAAAACTATAAGTATTTGGGTATGTCGGAAGCGTTAGGCATTAATGCTACTGACATGAAGCAATCGCTGAAGGAGCGCTTCTTTGGCCGCCTGAAAAAGGTATTAAATTGCCTTTTATCGGGCGGAAATAAGGTGCGCGCCTTCAACGGTTGGGTCATGCCGGCTTTAATGTACTCTTTCGGCATACTCAAATGGACTCAGACCGAACTCGACGCCCTGGATAGAAGGGTCCGTACACTGCTAACCGCAAACCGGATGCATCACCCACGATCATCGGTAATGAGGTTGTACATCCCGCGGAAATGCGGAGGTCGAGGCTTCTTAAATGCTAAGACACTCCACAACCGCGAGGTGTGCAACCTCAGGGATTATTTTTTTAAAACCGAAGTGGGTATGCATCGGGATGTGGTCGCAGTGGACAAGGGACTCACCCCGCTGTCCATAGCTAAAGAGAACTGGCGCAAACCTGTAGTGCTTACTACCGATGACCGCAAGCAGGTATGGCAAAGCAAGGAGCTTCACGGGCGCTTCTATCGGGCTCTTCATGGGCCCGATGTGGATTTCTTAGCGTCCGTATCCTGGCTACGATTCGGTGACCTCTTTGGGGAAACTGAAGGTTTTGTCTGTGCGATTATGGACGAAGTTATTCTGACGAACAACTACCGGAAACATATAATGAAGGACGGGACGGTTGACATGTGTCGGGCATGCCACCGTCCGGGTGAGTCCATCAGACATATTATTTCTGGTTGTTCTCGTCTGGCTAACGGCGAATACTTGCACAGACATAACCAAGTGGCCAGGATTATCCATCAGCAACTTGCTTTGAGGTACAAGCTTGTGGAATCTGAGGTACCGTACTACAAGTATGTGCCCGACCCAGTTCTCGAAAATGACCATGTCACATTGTACTGGGATCGGTCTATCATTACTGACAGGACTATTGTTGCCAATAAGCCTGACATAGTAGTGATAGACCGATTAGCGCGCCGCGCAATGATAGTGGATGTCACCATCCCACATGACGAGAACCTCGTGAAAGCCGAGAAAGAAAAACAGATTAAATATCTTGACTTAGCACACGAGGTTGTCGACATGTGGAATGTGGACTCGGCTGTCATTGTGCCGATCGTCGTTACGGCCAATGGCCTACTGGCTAAAAGCCTCGACGACCATCTGTCGACGCTTTCGTTACACGGTTGGATCAAAGGCCTGATACAGAAGGCAGTACTCCTCGATACGGCTCGCATTGTGAGGAGGTTCCTGTCTCTGCAACCCTAACCGCCGGTAGCTTGGACCCTGCTCCTGCCATCGGTGGACTACTATTTTTTATATTTTTAAATGTTTTTGTATTTTTTATATTGAAATATTTAAAAATGTAATTTATATGTATATACAAAAAATAAAGAGAATAATAATAAAAATTTTATTCAAAATATAAGTAAAACTAAGATTTACATTAATCGTCATAGAGGAAAATTAATTCTAACTATAATGTAGACCTGCCTGAGCTAGGTTTATGAAAACCTGTGTTTCAGGCCATCAATTTAGTTCAAACATTTTAAAAAGAGGACATTAGTAAATTTTTTTAGTAGCTAACTTATAGAGAAGACATATTATTTTCAATGACTTAACAAGTAACTATTTAGGTATATAATATTAAGACTTCTATATTATTAATTATTATGTTACATTATCGAATGTAAGATATATATTATGTTACAATAAATTAACGAATAATGTTAAAGTAGATAGAGTAGATTAGGTAAACAGTGAGACTTTTATTAGAGTGTGTACACACAGACTTTATTTCACAATTTCTAGTAATTTTTCCGTGTCTGCATAATTGTGTTTTGCCAGGTATTCCTGAACTAGTAGATTACACCTATTATAACTTAAACTATAAATCTTTAGTACTCTGTTAAACTGGTTATATAAGTAGGGTCCCAAAAATAAGTAAAAACGATTAGCAAAAGCATGTTTCGTCCGAAGGTTAGCACAAACCAAATCTTTTCTCCTCCTATCTGAGGGTACTGGGTTAAAATAAAGTTCAGTGTGTTGTAATAAGATTAAGTTCAAAACAAACAATTGACGTACTGTTAGCACCTTGCATGCTATATAAAGCTGATGTGTAGGAAATCTGAATGGGCGAAAAGTAGCAACCTTTAAAACTGCTCGTTGGGCGCGTTCTAGGGGCAGCAAAATTGATTTAGCGACACCACCCCAGGATGTTATGCAGTAGGTAATAATAGATTGACACAAAGCCAAATAAACCTGTCTAATTAATCGAAAATGGGCAAAGTGACGTAAGTTTTTGAAAATGTAGATTAGTTTACGCACTCTGTTGCATAATAAATCGATGTGTTTGCGGAAGTTCAGATTTGAGTCAATCGTAATACCTAGATATTTGATATGTTCTGTTTTCGCTAAAGTGGGACAAGTGCATGCAATGTCAGCATAATGTGAATTACAATTGTTATGCGCTTGAATGCTTAGATTAGTAAGAGTTGGATAAGTGTTTCTCATTGTAAATAATAGGTATTTTGTTTTGTCTATATTTAGTGTTAAGAGATTTTTATGAAGCCAATTAGACACAGTATTAAAACCTTTCTGTGCAACATCATAGACATCGACTGTTGATTTAGCTGCGAATAGTAGAGCTGTATCATCCGCATATGACATAATGACACCATTTTGAAGTGTCAAATTGCATAGGTCATTTATATATATTAAGAACAAGGTAGGACCCAAAATACTGCCTTGTGGGATTCCGTAACAGGTATTTTTAAGTTCAGAACTGATGCACTGACCTATTTTTACACACTGATGGCGGTCGCTGAGGTAATCATGGTAAATGAATGATATTCATTCATGATTTACATCAAAAACGTTGGTTACTAATTCATCACTAACCGATCATCAAGCTGTTTTACTAACATTACAAATAAGTTCACCTAGAAATAAATGCATGCGTAGCTATACTAAACTCAACATGACGAGTCTCGAAACTGACTTACGCGGTATTAATTTTGACCCCGTTTATAACTCACATGACCCAAATGATTCCCTACAATATTTTGTAGATTTATTGCAATCTGCGCTTAGGAAAAATACGTTTACCAAAATAATACCTAGCAAGTATAGTAACATTAAACCATGGATTACGCCCGGACTGGTTCGCTGTATCAGACATAGAGATAAACTCCACCGAAAATCGAAAAATGCACCGGATAATAAACTACTATCAATTACATATAAACGATATAGGAATTTCTGTAATAATCTGTTGAAGAAGCTAAAAAACCAATATGATCAGAGTCAACTACAGAAAGCAGGTAAAAACAGCAAGCTTAGGTTGCGGCTGGCACTGACAGTAGTGGCGGGCGCCGCCGTCTCCACACGTAGCGGTCCGGAACACAAAAGCTCAAGCACCGTAGTACCCCAGGATTGTGCTCCTTGCCACGGAGAAATTTAATTAAGTACATTATAAGCGCAAACTCTCGCCGCACTTTTAATTGGTTGTACCCGACCATACCCAACACGAACAGTGTGGGGTACATAAGTGGGTACAAAGGGTACACCCCATACAGCCTCCAGTACAACATAATAATTAATAATATTATAGAAGTCTTAATATTATATACCTAAATAGTTACTTGTTAAGTCATTGAAAATAATATGTCTTCTCTATAAGTTAGCTACTAACATAATTTACTAATGTCCTCTTTTTAAAATGTTTGAACTAAATTGATGGCCTGAAACACAGGTTTTCATAAACCTAGCTCAGGCAGGTCTACATTATAGTTAGAATTAATTTTCCTCTATGACGATTAATGTAAATCTTAGTTTTACTTATATTTTGAATAAATTTTTTTTTTTTTTTTTTTTTTATTTATTATTCAACGAATTCAAAAAGTGGTGTTCAAGAGTTCTCCCCGGCTGCTTCTCATGTCTGTTAGTGGCCAGAAGGTAAGACTTATGAATTAAATATCTTTTCCGAAAGAACCCATATTCATTTCTTACTCAATCTGATAATTATATTTTTGGTATCCTGGTTGTTGTGCTATACTGAGCTTATTACTGATTTACATTTCCATATTGGATACCAACCAGTACCGCGGTACGACGCGACGGCGCGACGATAGGCATTACTCGCAGGGGTACTAGGCTGACTTCAATCACAGGTCGAGCGTTAGGAGGTACAGGTAGAACGTTTCGTTGTACTTAGATTTAAGGAGCCATAATATACTGCTGGTAAAAATACGTTTACACAGCAATTAAGTGGCTCATTCTAGTCTTCAGTAACTAAGCGATATCTAAATCTATGTTTCAATAAAAGTGTTGTAAGTACAATTACTTATAACTTAAACAAATAGTTTAAAATAAATATTTCATCCATAAAAGGCAATGTTGAAAAACGTTTCCTTGAGTTAGGTTAATACTACGTTGCGATATTTATCTTGGGTTTACTCTGTGCGGGCAAATGCGCAACAAGTGAAAATGCGCCGTTTTGTACCAGGAAACCATAAGTCTAAAGAACTCCAGCAGGCCAGACAGGGATAGAATGCGTCACATGCAGTAGGTACAAGGGCGACATAGTCTTGTGAGTGCCGTAATTCAGCGGAAAATCGAGAAGCCATTGTGAACTTTAAGCATCGAACTTGTGTGTAGTTCAAGGACCGTACTTGTATTGAAATCTACTGTTTACAGATATAATATTATGTATTGAAATTTCATGAATTGCGATTACTAGAAAAACTACGACTCTTAAATCTTAATTATTTGAAAGTCTGATAAGAACTAATTGAAATTTCTTTATTTATAATTTTTCACTAATAGATTTATGTAAATGAAAATTACTTCCTATTAAGAGACTATTCAGTTTCATAAAAGGAGAACATTAATTGGAGCAAGCCCCATATAGTAAGTTCCTAATTAATGTTCTTTTTCAGTAATGGCCTTCAGCATAATGACATATTTATTGGTTTAGATAGAACTCGCGATTTGTGAGTGCAAGCTCATCTTTGATCAAAACGCCTTCAAATTTCTCACGCTACTAGGAAAATATAAATTATAGGTGACTCAAATTCAGGTCGAATTGCATGAATATACATATTGGATGTTTTAACCTTACCTGGGAGAAATACTCAAAATACTGGGGATGGCAAATTTTTACTCAATATATACATTAATATATTTTTAAAATGAAACAAATCTACATTCTAAGATTTTCGAAAATTTGCTTGCCACACTCGGTAATCGAACCGGCTAAAATCCGAAAAAATAACAAGCATAAGGATCAAAATATTTTTCTACAATAAATCCTAACACCATGTTATTTCGCGGACTCTAAAGCATACGCGCAATCGCCACAGGGAAAAGCTGCAAGTCTCGAATCCTCAAAATCAATAGCTCGTCCGCATTAATACCAGGATGTCATAACTGAAAACAGTACATTGCATGTGGAATTTTGAGGGGCACAGGGATATTGAACCTCTGGCCTGCTTACCAAGTACCTACCTAGTTTAAATTACAAATGTATATAGGAACTGTCAACTTCCAGTCTAACCGCATGCAGCTGAATACCACCATTTTACATCGAGCGTCTGCCTATTACGCCTGTTTGTCATACTTTCGGGCTTCTGACTACCGGTAACGACTGCCAAAGTTATACAAATGACAGCCGGGATCAACGGTTTAACGTGCTTTCTGAGGCATGGAGGAGTCTCAATACGTTACCAACGGTCACCCATCCATAGACTGACCTCGGCAAGCGTAGCTTTTGGTATATGTTTTATATTTTGTGGTGTTCAGTTGCAACCGGTAAAACTGAAAGCTACCCCCACATGGTTGGTTATGGCTGGCGGGCAGATTATAACGTCAATTTATACATTTTTCTCTAAATAGGCACGCGTATCTCACCATGTGAAGTTTTCCATGGCTGGTGTAACTAGTGTATAAAATAGAGCGCTCTATGCAGTTTACGGCAGAGCTTGATAGAAGACCAACCTGGACGTGTCAATGGTTGGTCCCTTACTCGAGCCTTAAAAATCTTAATACCCTCAAAAGAAGGGTTCATAATACCGCTATTAAAAAAAGTAATATTATTTGGAAAAACAAGAAGCAGTTTGTTGCGGTCACATTTTCAATAAAAACAACGTATTATCTTTTATGTGATTAAAGAACGAAACAACTTTTCTCTTTAACCTTTTTGAATTTTCTGAAGTACAGGTTCATGACATAAAATAACAACAACAATAAAATAACATTACGAGTATTATCATCTTAAAAATATTCTATGAGCTTATTATATGTCAAATACTTTAATCCCACAAATGTACTGGGGTGTAGTATGTTCTATAACCTACGATAGTTTTTTCCTGTTGCAATTATAAATTATACATACATAAACTCACGCCTCTTTCCCATAGGGGTCGGTAGACACTACAGAACACCGCTAGAAACCTTACATAATCCTTTCATACAACAACAATACACGCATTGCGAGTTGCGAGTACTACACAAGAACCTTTAGAGACTTTTTTGAAGAAAAATATTTTTTAATTATTTAACATTAATTCTTAAACAAGTAAGAATGATAAATTTATATGCTATAACATTCTGTGTTAATTTAACAGAGTGTTTTGCCATCAGTAACATAATTATTTATCTAGTCTTTCTAATTAATTAACTCAGTACTTACTACTGTACATACCTCATCATTTTTAGTTTTCTATCATAATTCTTGTTTGTTTTCATCTGTGCGATCTAAATAGCGAGTGACGTACAAGAATGATCTTCATCAATTTCATAAAGATATGGTCTAGACAGTTAATTATCAGCAATAATTACCTACACCAAGCGGCCCTTTTGATGTTGACTAGTATATTAAAGTCGTAATGACACCGTGTCATTACGACTTTAATATACTAGTCAACATCTGGTCCGTATGGTATCAGTTCCGTATGGTATGGAGGTTATCAGTTCCGTTTATATGGAACGGGACGCAATGTTTCACTAACTTGGAGATCATAATACAAGAGGAGCTTGCAACGTAGTTAGTAGACATTTCCACGGGGTGCTTAGGGGCGTGTCTTGTATAGGGCGGACGCAATGTTGCGCCCCCTGTACTAGGAGATTATAAAGTAAGAGAAGGTTGTAGCGATAATAATATTCTCTCGCGTGTTCCGATTCTATGGAATCTGCGCCCAATTTACTCGCCCCTATACTAGGAAGACATGATATAAGAGAAGGTTGCAACGATTTACTGTTCAGAAATACTACCACGTTAAAAGTAGCTCCATAACACTGATTTTAAGTAAGCAAGTACACTTAAAATTTACACTTATGAAATTACTTTAAATACAAACAATTTTCACCCTGATTTTCTTTATAGAAATATGCTTTTAGTTACCGCGACGTACGAAGAAAGATGACTTCTTTCTTCCTCGAAATAAGACCGTAGTGCTGAAAAAACTTTACCTAATTAACACCAAACATAAAATAAATTTCTTAACATGCACAATCCAACCCGATAAAATATTGTGATATATATTATTTTATTAGATTAAAATTTTCCGCGGAGCTGATAGAGAAAAAAACAATGTTTAATTTAAATGTGCACGTATCGACTATATAAAGTGGCATAGTAAGACATTATCAATGAGGCGCGTCACGAAACGGTGTTTTAAGAAAAAAATAATATGAAACAAAAATAGGGCAAGCTTTTATATAGGCAATTATAAAATAAGGCAAGCTAATAATATTAAATAATAATGTAGATATAGGCACTAGTATACCTTTTTTCACAGTTAGGAAGTAAAACAGTTATCTCTTTACGTTCTCTGACCTCTGACATCTGTAGACCTCTGCCTGGTTAGGCAGGGGTTTATCTACCTATAGTACACCCACATTTCGCCAGTTATGTTAGAGTTCTATGTAAAAGGAGGCAAGCCTATTCCCATCAACGCGGTACGAATCCAGACTCCGGGCTGCTAATGAAAAAATTCAAAAACACTTTGCCCGACCAAGGAATCTAACCCAGGACCTTCCCGCTCAGCAGTCGCGTTTGGGACCACTAGACCAACGTGGCAGTCAAACATTGCATTCCTTGCTTCTATTATGATAAGTTTAATGATTTTACTGGTATATGTTGTGAGAAAGGTGACAGACCTGTTGACTTATTGAGACGCATACAATTGAATCGCAATGAGCAGGAAATTTTAGAATGAATTATTATTATTATGTAATGTTTACACAGGCAAGTCAGCAAGCTTTTATGTCATATACAATTGTATAATGTTAGGTCTTGGTACTAGGATACAATGAATTACAAGAGTCTTACGAAAGGAAATCGCGTCGGGAAAATAACAGCGAGTCAAAGCAAACTCATTTTTGGTCTTAAATATACCCCATCCCTCAACGAAAGAAACGACATCATGCCGATAAATATTGGTATAGAAAGGGATGGCATGCATTCTGATGATGTCATTTGAATACGAGTAAAATCGATAAGCTGTTGAACTCTTAGCCTTGAACTTGAGCGGTATACAAACACGCATACTTTTACGTTACTAGCGGCGCGCGAACTGTCAAACGCGCAAAGTTAAAATAGATGTAAGTTTTCTTAAATTTTCAAATGTTCCGCGCAAATTTCTTTGGTTTTTTTTTCACTTAAAAATAAGAATGAGCCGAATAGTTTCAGCCGTTCTAACAACACATTTAGAGATTCATTTTTATTTTTATAGAACATTTGTCCAGAAGGAAAAGCTCGGTCTGCAACTCAGACACGTAATATTGCGTGCGCATTTGATAATGAAAGCGGGTTATAATGATTGTTTTGTTTTTTTTTGAGACTTGTTCTAATATTCAGTGGTATTATCAACAAAAAAAAACAAAATTCATGTATTCAAATTAGGTTGAGAATCAGCACTTTTTGAACGTCAAAACGTTTACAAAATAGAGTCCCCCAAAACGCCCACCCTTCACCACTTCCTAGTGTTTTTGTTGGGAAGAAGAAGTGGAGAAACAAACTCCACAGCAACACGTCTGTCTGATAGTTTGAAGAACTTGAAGCTATACAACATATATAAAAAAAAAAAAAATTATGTCAGTCATCTTTATAAATAATTTGCTACATGTTAGAACATAGACCATCCTCTTTTTACGTTGGTTAAAGTTAGTTGAGTACAGAGTGGAAGGGACATCGATGCACAAACTAATACTATGAGTTCGGTACATGATACTGGACCCCCCAGCATTGAACACACAGCTCCTGCATCGCATGCCTTCCACTTCTATATTATCACCACATAATTGGGATAGTTTTCCTAAATTATGAAATAAGGTAAAAAATGACGAGAAGTTTTTGAATCTATGGTTCTAAACAATCATCCAAAAGTAGAAAAAACTAAAAAACGCTGTTTCTTAAAATTATGGTAAATATTGAAACTTCTTTTATCCACGTTAGACCCGGTTTTAATATGCCTCGTTTGTCTAGTAGTCGCGCTACTACTGAGCATGAAGTCCTGGGTTTCGATTCGGTTCGAGCAAATTGAGTTGGGGTTTCTCCATCTAATTTTTTTAATAACAGACAGGCTTAATATTCAGGCCGAGTATCGAGTACTTAGCCATTAAAATAAAAGTGAATCATTCTTTAGGCTTTGCGCGATTTTTAGAACGAAATGTATGTTTTTGCGTCACCCACTAATGGGACGTGTATCAAAAACACAGTCACTCTAAAGTCCAAGCTTTTACTCCTGTCGGCAGTCCCCATGACTGTCATATTTTTTTACTTCGAACCGATATACTTAGATGAATAATTCTGACTGTCCTAGATAGTTGTCAAGCTAGAACTACCCTAGCATGCAGGGTACCTCCCCACCAGGTCATTGATATTTTCTGTTTGGAAGATAGAACCGAAAACAAACTGAGTCGCTATCGGTCAAACCTAAACTGTGCGAAGAAAAGATCAGCAGGCGTCTGATTCGCGCCTGTCTCTACGTCCTACCTTGTCAGACGACGAGCAATAAAGTCATCAATATTCCAATGACCACTTATTTATCAACACACGCATTGGTATGTTGCATAGGAAATTCAAGGAGGTTGTGTGACACAAAGTTTTGTGTTTTTATCCTGATTTCTCTTAATACTTCTGAAACTTTTTGCATGAACAAATAGTTTTATTTGCAAAACAATTATTTTTTCACGGTTTAATATCATGGTTTACGATTTACTTCAACATTCGGAACATCAAAAATCATTTATTTAAATTAGAAGAATCAGCACCTTTTAATCGTCAAAATTAACATGAAACAGTCCCAATGTTTCAATTAATCATCATCTGTGAACTTTAAATTTTGAAACGTTTTCGTGCTAAACTACGATAAAAGTGAGCAGTCCTTGAACTACGCTCAAGTTCAATGTTACGAGTTCAACAGCCTATTGATTTTCCTCTGGCTTGTCGCAGTAACAACGCTGCCACCCTTGTTTCGATTAAGAAAATAGTGACGTCAGGCAAAGTCAACCACCATCCTAATATTTGAATGACGTCATCACGAGAAAGCTTACTTCAGGATCTATATTCGTTGAAATGAGAGTGCTTGAGAATACTAGCGATATTTTCGTAAATAAGAGTTCAAAGTGCATTTGATATAACACTAAATAGGAAGGCTTATTTTTAAATCAGTCACTGTCGTACATCTGATTTATACATAACTGAGGTGTAACAGAAAACTTGTAGGCTTTTGTTATGGTTTGTGTGGCTTTATTGCTAATTCTCACTGACTAGGATCCATTGTAAAAAGGGGAAATAAAAAAATAAAAAACATGGTCGCTACGTTATCATCAAGGACACACAATATTATACCTATAGGGTGATATGTATCTAAAAACAAACAATAATACATATTATTATGTTTGCTTGTTTGAGGGATGCTTAAAATACACATCGCAATTGTCTCGAAAAACCTTTCCAATGGCATTTGACACCGTGTAGCCGCAAGGTCCCCAACATAGTTAGGAAAAGGCTAGGCAGATGATGATAGCCGTGAGGCCACACACTACAAAGCAGTTGCTATAATTGAATAATGTTAGTAGTTTTGTATTTGACTTCCGGTGCGATTTTTTTCAAAATTGCTCCTTTTTGATGTAGGAAAACATAGTGAGAAAACCTTCATGTCGTTAAACTAAAAACCCAGAGACATATTACTTCCACCAACCGTCACTGGGCCGTCGTGGTGAAAAATAAGCTCCATCTCACATCGCATACAATACATTTCACTGAATCTGCTCTTTTCATTTGCTCTCTATAATCGATCATTTGCTGAAACTCTCTTGCAAAGGTCCCCACCTGTCCAGCCACAAGAAAGCAAGTCAGTCATTTATTAGCCTGTAACTCTAATCTTGATTCATGAAATCTTAGTACTCCTGGTCTGCCAGGAGTACTAAGATTTCACAAGATTTTTAAGATTTTACAAGAGTGAGACAAATAAGACGGGCAAACGGTAATACGTCTGCGTATTACGTTTGCCCGTCTTATTTGTCTCACTTTTAAAGAGTATTTTTTGTGAGTATGACGTAGAAAAAAGTTCTTATAAAACATTAATTGAAGCATTGCAACTTAGTAAAAGTTATTATTTTCAGGGATTGCAGATGGACGTAAGACGTTATATTCAAAATGTATTGTATCAATCGTTAATTGCACAAATAGACTAGAAATCAAGTACGAAGCCAGTAAGTTATTTTTTTTCAGTTCTTCAATTCTGGTAGTTTATTTCAACAGTAATAAAGTGTAGTGTGAATGCAATAAATAACATTACTATCTGTTACTTTAGCAAAAATTTATGAATTTTTATTAACGTTGACTGCTATATGTGAAAAAATGCCATTGTAATACGGGCCGCAATAATACCATTGGTGTCACTGGAAATATTATAGTGTATCAAATCGATGAGCAATGTTTTTACTTTAATTTGTAAGCTGCCACGGGCACGGTCCCAAAGTGCAGCGGGTTCACTTTCTACTCGTGGCATGGCATTGACATAGTTTGGATTACCTTTTTGCCTTGTTATTGTTGTTACAATCATTTTTATAACTTGCTTGCTACCGGTTCGAAATAAGTTATCAGTTTTGTAGCACATCCTGGCATGTGATGATGTTAAAACTTGGCTTTGCTAATGTTATTTCGTGACAATAGTATGTTTGGTACTAACTATGCTGGTAAATAAAAATCATGAAACATTTATTTTTTCTCAGTTTTACTCACGGAAATTATTGTATTAATTGTGAATACAAAACAACATAAATATAAAAAAAAGCGTGAAGTAGCCTGGAATGTACGTTAAATATAAGTACATTGTAACATAACACCTGTATATGAAAGTGGTGTACAAGTACATACTCGTAAAAACATTATAAAGGTTACTATTAGCTATTCATGTCTTTATGTAAGTTACGCTTCGTACTCTGCCAAGGAGTCTCCAACTGCATCTGTTTCGGCTGAAATTCAGCAATATTACGGTCTTGATGTTAGTCTGCTGAGTTGTGCAAAGCTTAATATGAGACTTATTTCAGCAATGTGTGTTTGACATAAACAGTGCCGGTTAAGTGCCAAGTTACGCTTCGTGCTCTGCCAAAGAGTCTTCAACTTCATCTGTTTTGGCTGAAATTAAGCAAAAGTATTGTCTTGATGTTGATCCGCTGAGTTTCATCGCAACATAAGGTGGTACAACTACTACATTGTGTGCTAGTTAACAAATGTAATAAGGGAGCCAAGCTACGCTTCGTGCTCTGCCGAGGTATATTCAGCTTTAACGCCCACCGCGTTCAGTCGAAACAGAAACAGCTGTGTATGGAACGACGTAAGGAGCCGCTTGGTCGACTACGGATACTGTTCGATGTCTATCTGTTATATGAAAAAATCAAAAACATATTAGATAAACAGAATATTTTTTATATTTATTACCTTCAAATATGGAAAAAAAAAATCGAACATGTAGGTTCTTAAGTGAATTGCACTTTGTACCTCATGGGTTATTCATTTATTATCGGGTTCGAAATAGGCCCTCATGGAAGCGATATTTTCTTTATTCAGAAACGATGGTGAATTGATAGTTACCCAAGAAAACGTTACTCATGGTAAGGCTCATATTATTTTTGGTAATGATCATGGATAAGAGGGATAATGTATTAATGATAATTATATAAATGATTATATAAATGATAAAGTATTAATGTTTTTCTTGTAGTGCAGGTAACGATGTCCGATTCCTTTGCAATTACCAATGTGAAGACAGCCATATGCTAATTCCCGTTAATGAACATGTCTTTGTGCTGCAGTTTGTCCAGTTACTGACTGGCAAACATTATGAGACTTTAAACTCAATATCAAGTATCTATCTAATACAAATAAAGAAAACAAAACAAACAAAAAAGAACAAATCCCAATGTTTTGATGGAGTCGCTGTGGTTTGAGGCCGTGAGTACCACCGATGTCTGGCAATAAATGCACCGCGGGACCAGCTTGTCGTTTCAGTGAGCACGCCACGTATTGCGTGTTCCAACTCATTGTCAGCTGGGAACAAAGAACAGCCAAAAGTCAAATCTTTGCTAGTGCTGAAAATCATCAAATGTTACAGGAATCAAATTATACAAATGCACAAACTCGTTTTGCGTAAGTAAGTCTAGTGTGTATATATTAAGAATATTGTTTGTACTATCACATAACATAAAAGGTGGAATGGAAATCGAAGAACATCCTGATATCCATGTGTTGTTAGTAAATAAATTGGAACCCTCCAGCGCTGAGATTTTTCGTCATCTTAGGTTTTTTTAACTTCAATCTTGAAACGTGCAGTGTCATCTTCTTACAAGTCAACGTGGTTTAAGTCAGACCACGTCAGCGATACTATGCCTTCCCTCATCACTTCATCTCCAAATCAGCGAATTATAGATATCCATCTGAAACCCAAAGCATTCATGTTTTTATAACCAAGTCAAATAGATTATTTTGGTCGCACCGTCAGAGCCTACAAATTAATACAATGAAAAAAAAATTTGATATCAAGTCACTTGGTCGTTCAACACTACTCAAAACATACAAAGAATGGTTTACAAATAACAGTTCGTCGTTTATAGGCTTTAAATAGATTTTAAAACGGAATATACTTTATTGTGCTTAAACTACAACTCATATGTATACCAACACTTGGTAGACTTGTCACCATCAGCTATGTTTGTTCGATAACTTGGATGAACCGGGAAAAGCTGTTAGATACGATGGTAAGAAAGGGTATGAATATCACTTTGTATTGAACATTAGTTTTCAAACTGTACGTAAACCAGTACTTCTAATACAAAGAGTATTAGAAGTACTGGTTACGTGAAAACAAGGCTAAAAAATATCAAATTCTATTTTGATACATATTAAATGATATAGGCGCAAATAGTTATGAGCGATGTGGAAGGAAAATAAATATTGAAAGTATGTCACCGTTTAATGTTAGATTAGTGCTGCCGACATGCACGTTCTTGTTTGTTCTATAGTGCGGCCTGCGAGCGCTGGCACGATATTATGCAAAGTGTTCATTTTAGTTACCATGGCAACAATGCCGCAACCCCCGCATAAACCCACATGTATTATTGATACAAGCAAGTGGTCGATATTTGACCGCTTGAGCTTTCCCCAGTGCTATTGTGTAATAATCTCACCGTGAAAATGTAGGTGAAGTGAACGCAAAGTGACCCGTCATCCCATACTAATGTAAAGGATAAACAGTTCTCTCACGGTTCTTCACCTAACTTTTGCACGGCTGCACTACTTCATCATAATATAAACTTGAACTCTGCCAAATTATAAAAATTCTTACAAAATTCAATTAAATGTTTTTTTAATCCTCGATAACATGACTTACTTCGTTCATTCACACAACTTAACCACCGATTTAGCTAAAAAAGTTGTCAATTGAATTTTTAATATTTAAAAATATTATCCTATCTTCCATATCTCTTATGACGTCAAACTTAGTTCAAGTAATTTTACAACTTTTGTATTTTGAATCATAAGTTTAAGCTTTACTATAATTAAGAGGATGTGGCTGGAGGTTGTACAGCATGATGTAGACACATGTGGATAGATAGGCTAATCGTAAAGTAAAGTGAGCATTCAAATAATTTGGGAATGCATGAGAATGGGTTACTTCATAAAAATATGCCGTAGTTTTTCCGACACTAGGAATAGGAAAAATTTGATTTAACTAGAGTCTTTCGTTTTCGACAGATAAAGTATACCTATCTGCTTGAAACAGTGTTAAAATTGCCTGAAATCCATACTAATATTATTCTCGTAAGGAGGTAAAATTTGTATGTAAGTTTGTATGTATCTAATCTCTAATAATAATCTCCGGAACTAATAGCTACATTATTCTTGAGTGATATAGATTATAAATTATATTTACATGATTCATATTAGTCAAGCTACCACAAACTTAGTCTAGCAAGTCGGAAATCAATATCTCTAAAAACAGAATTAATCGCATGCTTGCATGATTGCATGTATGGCAATCTAGTTCGTCTTAAATAGTTCTAAAAAAAATCCCGAACACCATATAGCTATATTTTATCTTTAAGGTAGCTTTTTATGATTTAAACAAGTACCTTTTCGACATACTTACTTTTGCATATTTAAACAACAAAGTATCAATCCTTATCGAAATAAAATATTTTATTATAACAAGGACATCATGGAGATAACATTTGCCCTTACAGTATGTCAATTGGCCATACAGTTTCGGATATAATGTAAAATGATTACAGAGCACAATTACTTTCGTTCGCGCATAGAACATGCGCGAACGAAAGTAGTTAGCTTAGCCTTTTACGTATAGTTGGCAAGGACATCATTTTCTAAATCACTATGTGAAGAATTTTCGTAGATTGATGATGCTCTCAATTCACGCGGACGAAGTCGCGGGCGAAGTGCTAGTCTATACATATAATAGAATTGACAACGAAAATTATGCGCCACACTCAAACTCAAACTTCACCACCCAAAAGACGCCATTCATCCATTTCAGAAAAGTAAGGCATGAAGGTTAATTCAGCATGCAATACATTTCTATGCTCGTCAAAATAATATAATTAAGAGAGCATGACATGCTCTGTGTTTTTTATTATTTTTTTGTCGCTCTCCTTGGGGGTGGGGTATTTGTGAAACCTGTGCTTTCTATGTGGCCTGATAAAACTGGCATTTTATCTCTTTTGACTTATGGTTACCTGGTACTAAATGTGGCATCACCTGTTGCATGGCTGCCAGAACGCGTTCTAACAGAATGTATCACTCGTACTCGTATAATTCTAAGTTAATAAAACATACGCATCATTATGTGTGTTTTTTCATATCTTTTTTGATAAAATTAATGTGCGCATCATATAAATGCAATTCTAAAAATGAAAAGAGTTGCAATAAGTTACTAATGTAGTTTATTATACCTTGGACAGAGTTTTGTTCGTTTACCCAAAAGTTATTTTCGTTAACTAAGAATATGTGTAGGAATGAATGGGCAGCGCGTATATGTATTTATTCATACTCACCATTTATCTACGTGAGATTTCAAATTTCTGAAGCTGTCTACATTGATTGAAATTGATTAAAAGTTTTATTTCAACTTCTTTTTCAATATCATCATTATAATTTAGTAACACCGCGGTGTTAACAGTAGTTAAAAAGTAAACTCTTTTGTGAAAATTCTCCTCGAAGCAGTTGCTACAAACTAAGTAGCTTGTATATAAAAAAAATATTTTTAATCTTTCTTTTTGTTAATCGTTGCTCCCGTTTGAATTTCTCCTGAATCGTGGGTGCGTTTTCAAACATTTAAACTTCAATAGACAAACAGCTAGACCTGGAACAACTATCTGTAGGCCATACAAATAATTGTACCGTGCGGGAATCGAACCGCAAAACTCCGCGCAGCAACCAATTGCTCAGTCACTGAGCCAACCGTGACGTGACATGAGCCAAAATCCAGTCCGTACTGGGTCCACATGGTGACTGGCAATGTATAATAAAACTTTAGTTTATATCAAGAATCTATATCAAACCTTTTATAAAAACGAATCCAGTCCAATGTTTTTGACATAGTCGCTGCGAGATGAAACTGTGTGTGACTTGATGTTTTGGTGGTCATCGAATTGTTGTCCGTGACGTCACGTCGGGTTGCGTGTTCCAAGTCGTTGTCGCCACAGATCTGTGAAATTACAACATAACATAAACATCACGCCTGAATTCCCGGAAGGGTGAGGCAAAGTAGTACCTATAGTACCACAATTCGCCAGTTATGGTTAAGTCCCATGTAATAGGGAGCTAGCCCATTGCATCAACCGTTCACAAATCTAGACTCTGGCCTGCTACTGAGAAATTGTAGATAAAAAATACAATAACGCTTTGCCCGAGCCAGGAATCGCATTCATGACCTCATCACTCAGCAGTAGCACTTACAACCACTAGACGAACAAGGTAGTATTTTGAGGTATTCAGTTTTACACATTATCTTTTTAGGTGCAAATATGAAAATGGACATAATTAAAAGCCTCTCACCATTTCAAGACAGATTCGTGCTGCAGACGCTCACGTTCCAGTTTGATTAACACTGCGGCCCGCGATCACTAGCACTAAATGCAAAGTGTACCTACACGTCAGTCGTCATGACAACAATGTCGGAACTCCCGCCAATTCTTTTATATTAATAATTCAAAGTATTGGTTATTCAGTGGTCGATATTCAGTCGTTAAGGCTCACTTCTTCTTAACTTTAACTATACCAACCCTTACAATCCTCTATGCGGGCAATATTCTTAGAAAGGGAATCGAAGTATATATCGAAGTATATTTTGAATGTACTCCAACTCTAAATACGAATTTGTTCAAAAGCAGTGAATCATTTCATTTACAGGATTAACCAATGAAATTCTGATTTTTAATTTTTAATTTATGCTTATGACTGTAACCAGTGGCCAAACTGCCAGCTATACAATACGAGTATGTGATTTTTCTCATGGAATGAAAACTCTTTTAAGTTAAATTAGGACAGAAACCATAAAAACGGAAGTGTTTCGATTTTTCTGATGAGAAGTATATTAATAAGCGATTTTTGAAGACGAGCTATGATTTCCTTTTACGAACTTTAGGTAAAAGTTTAAAGTATAATGTCCAGAAGTGGCAGTGGCCTGACCATATCTACTACTACGGACCCACCCAAAATGGAGCAGTCGAGTTCTGTCTGACAACCTACCGCAACACACACATTACCAATTCAGTGACGCAGTCACATTAGCATACCGGGCCGTGAACGAATAAGTTTCATCTCAGTCAGAACTATTTACTGATTGTATTGGTTAAATATGACTCCTCAATGGATAAAGCACTTTTTTACATGTATTTAGTACATATTACTCGTAGTCATATCTGTTCAACACGTTACCGAAGATATCTATACCAACTATATATACCAACTATCGGACCAAACAGATATTTTACGGACACTACCCTATTTGATGGTAGCATCAAATATGTAGGTAGAAATTACGAAAGTGAAAACTTTACTTTTAACTTGTGCGAATCAAATTGCATCATCGATGTATTGAGACTCCGATACTTATGGCTTCGACATAATCACTTATTAAAATATTATTTAAATCTTTGCTAAGGAATAAACACAAGTGCTCGATTCAAGTGATTAATTAGCAGTCGCCACGCTCGCTCTCGTCCGAAACGCCGAAGGACCATCAATCATGGCGCAACTACCTTCATAACAATGACTCAACTTTGCAACTACGTCATCAGTTTCTATGAAGCAATCAATTAAACTACTAGTAAGGGCGCTTGTATACGTCCGTTATTTTCACCGGACAACGGACCGTTGTTTTCGCCGGTGGTGTATGGTTTATAATAAATGTGTGTACATGCACCGGATGCCAAACCGGTGTCCGGCACATACAATTGCGAAAAACAAGGTCCGTTGTCTGATGAAAAAACGGACGTCTACAAGCTGCCTTACACAATCTTTGGAGCGCACTACGTGAGCTAGATATATATGTAGTTATCGCGTCATACTTTGCATGCATGCTTTACTTGTTTTACCATAGTATAAAAAAGCTTAAGAAAGTACCATAATATCATATCAACTATATTATTTAAAAAAAATGTTAGCCACCTGTTTGTTCTTCACCTATGTTGTTTCAGTTCCCATTCATTGGAAACAGCGCATTGTTACAGACGTATACTAGGAGATAGATCATGATATAAGAAGAGGTTGGAATGGCTAACTGTTCACAACTGCCTAAGTCGACACCTTGGCCTTCTCCACCTGGCCCCCACTGGTAATTGGGGGTCTCATCTAGCGGGGCTGTTCGCCAAGTTGCTGAGCAGCGACGCTCGGCAGCGTCTAATCATGCTTCAGTGTCGCGGCACGCCTACAGAAAAAAGACATGCAACCAGCCACACAAGTCCCACATAGTAGATATCAACCTGGTATCCGATTCTGTGAAAACGGAATGCAATGTTCCGCACCTGTTACGTACAAAGATCATGGATCATATCATCATATAACAGACTGTTGCAACGGCTAACTGTTCAAATGTGAGACGAATGGAAATTGTTATATATGCCTGGAACCGGATCTAATACTGTTATGTAAATTGACCACGAAAGTTCTTAAGTATAAACCTATAACGCGGTTTGTGAAGGTCGACAGTTTATATTTCTTGCATTTGTATCACGTCGTGCCTTCTATCCGTCCATCCATCCACAGTATCGGAACTTGTTAGTAATGGCTCTATCTATGCAAATTGCGTCGCATACGTCGGAAAAAAAGTTTACTAAAACACAATTTCTAACAAAATAACGTTGTTTTCTACAAGCCGTTAATCTTTCGTTCATTTTTTGCTTCTTTTACGTGTAAAATTGCATAGAGTCAGTTTGTAGTTTTGCTAAAATGCCAGTGTTGTTGCGATGAAAAGAAACAAGGGAACCTTTATTTCAGGATTTCAGCCACAATCTTCGGTAGTGTAGTGGTTAGTCTTCCCGCCTATCACGCGGGTGACCAGGATTCGATTCCCTGCCGAGGATAATCTTTTTATTTTTCAATATTTTTAGTAAAACTATACTATAATCTGTTAAACTCATGCTACGCATTTTAGTGGTTACAGGTTCAGCTGCTTTTTCTGAAACAGAAGAAGTAGTAATCTGGGTCTGTCTGTTAGTGTATGTGAGTTTGAACACCATACAGGAAAAATTCTTAGAGTGGGGCACCTTTATAAATAAATAAAAATAAGTAACAATACCTACACAAAGCAACTCACTCGTAGACCCATGGCCTGAGATTTGCTACGGCACGTAGCGCTACGATTGAGTGGCGCTGCGTGCCGCAGCAACTCGTCGGCCATCGCAACATTTAGTAGCAGCCATGGAGATGTTACGAAATGTTAGTATTTTCTTCGCTTACAGGCTATACTAAGTTATAGTGACATTGCTGTAAAACGGTTATATTTCTGTTTCTGTAACAGTTACCCAGTTTATCGTGTGGGCTTTCCGTTCCAATAACATTACTTTTATTGGTGATAAACTATATTCATTTTTGTAAATTGGTTTTTACAAATATGTCAGGCTTTAATCTAGATTGGTGTTGCTTTCTCTCTCTTGAGAAGAAACTGCGAAAATCACAGTGATTAGGTTACAGTCTCTTTTAAAGTCAAGACATTGTCTTGGTCAGATCATGTGATGATCAATCGGTTACGAGTCTGAGACAGTCAGTACAAGTAAATACCGATGGAAGGACTGTTCCATCGGTAAATACCGACTACCGGTACCGATAGATACCCGGTTCGAGTCAGTACAAGTAAATACTTGTACTGACCCGAAACGGGTCTGGCTGTTTGTGTATGTGAAATTAAATGTTTGTAAATGCATCCACAACACAGGATACATTCCTAGCGGGGCAATGTGAAAAAAATAAATATATATATACAATAATTGCTCTTTTAAGGTATTAGATATCTATCAAATAGGAACCTTCAAACGAGCAATTCTAATTAAGTATGTACGTAAGTACAATAGTCTTAATTATTACTGTCAGGTAATAGATACGGTAATAAATTTAAATTTAAACGTGGCAGTCAGACAACAGAAAAACGTATTTTGTAAACTAATAATAGGGATGTGTCCTAGGTAAAAATATGATATGTCCATTTGATCCGCCAGTTAGATTACCAAAAAATATTGGACACGTTTTTTTGCTCACTCAAATCAATAAAAGGTGACAAAGATACAGCACATCAAAGTTCAGGAGAAGGAGCTTGTGTCGTCACTTTTACATAAAAAGTGTAGCATGGCGTAACGTAACGCGAAATTTCAACGCATAGTGCGTTGAAATTTTTGGTTTACGTGTCAAAAGAAAAAATACGTGTCCAGTATTTTTGAGTTATCCAACTTTCGGACACTATAGAATTTTTAAGGACACTACCCTATTCCAAGTATGTATTACACTAGGTAACTCATTTCATTGATTTTTTTATTAGCTGCTGTTACAGAGTCAGTTTATGAAATATTTATTATTGCGTAACAGTAATAAATTCCTGATCGCGTGTGTGAAGTTGCTTGGAAAGCTTAGCCTAATAGTCAGAAACTCTGTTTCCCTAACTGTAGTTGGAACAGCTTATTGTCGTTTAGTTCCAGTAGAGCTAATTTCCTGTCAGACTATCGTACTATATTCATCAGCCTAGCCTAGCTTTTTCCCAACTACTTTGCGGTCGGCTTCTAGTCTAACCAAATGCAGCTGAGAACCATTACTTTACATTGAGCAACTGCCAATCTGACCTTCACCACTTAGTTTATGGGCAACACGATACCCCTTGTTAGGACTGATTGTCAGTCTTTCGGGCTTCTGACTACAAAGATCTACAAATGACAGCCAGGACCAACGGCTTATAGAGCTTTACGAGGCTCCAAGGAGTCCTGATATCTTACGAACGGTCACCTATCCACAGACTGACCTTGGCAAGCTTGGCTTAGCCTTCGATCAACCCGTGCGGCTGTTTTTATTTAGCCACGAGCTAAAGCTATGGTCATATAATGTTTTCATCATGGTTAATTTATGTTTTATTAAAGATAAGGATAAGAATCATTTTTAAAAATTATTTGTGTATCTTCAAAATAGGAAAGACAATAACATCTTGGTATGTTGAGATTATCTCCCACATGTCACAAAGTTTACCGAGAGTGCCTTATGTGTATTTTTTATTTATTTAGGTAACCAACGGTGGTTTGTAATAAGATATGACAGAATAGTAACTTAATGTATAGGTGTCCCTGTTTAACAGGGATAAGTATAAAACATGAGAACGGACTACTAAGAAATATTTAAGTTTAAAAGATGTTGTAATATGTTTCTTTAAAATGCTGTTTCTAGTCCTTTTGTATGGTTTTGTATTTGTATTTTTGAATGTAAGTTTAAAACAGTTAAAATTATTATGATATCGTGTGACCCTTGCGCCGCCGCGCCGTAGCGAGTGTTTAACATTATCATGCAATCTCTGGAAAATATAATAAGCTCTCTTTATATAAGACGTGACCAATGAGTGAGTTACACAGAAACTTACAGCTCAAAATATTTATGTTCTCAAAAAGAATACACATTCACATAATTTGATTAATACAAGTTAACCTTAAAACTAAATATAAAAGTTACGTAGCAAGAAGGTAAACGTAAATAAATTAGCTAATTCGTAGATACAGTTTTTACATTGTTGTGGGTAATGGAAAATAGTGAGTGAACTATTACATATCGATTTTTAAAAGCATGTCTTCGAAAGTTAGCTCTAAAAACTATTCCAATATTCTTTCCAGAGATCTGCGGCGCATATCTAGAAAAGATTTGCTCACCGAGTGCCTTGGGGGTGCTTCGACGAGTTCAACCGCATAGAGTTACCAGTCCAGTCGGTCGCGACCCCACAAATCACCATGGTACTCGCTGCTAAAAAGAAGAAGAGGAAGGGCTTGGTCTCCATTGACGGTAACATTTTGAAAAATGACCTAAGTTAAGAATATTCATCACTATGGTTCGTTTTGTCTGCTTAATATTGTAAAAGCTGGACTTGTACATCACCGGATCTGGGGCTAATAGCTAAAAATAATAGGGTTCCGCTGGTTTATTAGGCGTATGTTGTTTTTACATTCGCACGCCACAAAGAAGATTCAAGCACCACAGCTACCTGAGACACCGTCTGAATGTAACGGTCAAAATCAAATTTATTTAATCAAATTAGGCTGAAAACCAGCATTTTTTAAACGTCAAAATGTACATAAGGCAATTTTCTCGAAACGCCCACCCTTCATCAGGTAGGCCGATAGTTGTGCTCACATTTTCACGATGATTACAATTATCCTGGATGAAACATACCCTCAATATTATTAGTTGGGTACTGCGCTACCTGCCGATATATTTAAATTGTTTTGCTAATATGTACCTATGTAAAACCTGAATCTGTCTGTGGAATTCACGCTCATATTCTGTAATGTCTTCGTTCCACAACTTCAGGTCCATCACGGCTACGTTCTGCGTATCGTGGTCTCCGTGCCGCGAACCGGCGATGAACTGGAGCGTGTCAACAGTACAGACAATGTATGTCATTTTAATCTGAGTCCAATGACACTTGAACCTTTTTCAAACTAATTTACTTATATAAAATGAAGAGAAAATTAAAAAAAAACTACTTTGTTTGCCGGTGTCGGTACTTATTATGGTTGTTAACACAGAACTGATTCGCTATGGTCCACGTACTAGTATAGACTGTATAATGATGGACCAGCATTGAAGAGGATCCTCTCTTTAAATCATATACACTCACAATCACATATCTCTATTATAGCAGTCTTATTCTACAAACCACGCTCTAGCGATGACAGTCTACAATGACTTAAAGAAGATCAAGAAACAGGTTGATACCTTATTGATCTGCTGTGGTTGTTGAAGATTATACAGGTAAAAAGTTTAATTGTTTTTGTGTGTGAATTAATTCGAAGTAGCTTTTTTTATGAAAGCAGATTTACAATCAGCCAGAAAAATAAATCTTTTTTCTTATATAATTGTTAATACAATAGCCGTTCATTAATTAATATTTATTTAACTAAGTTAACATTATGAATAACGGATAAACTTTGAGTTAACTGTTATAAATGTTAACTATTCCGTAAAATTTCCCCAAGTCCGTTAATCCAGCACCTACTTTTAAGCAAAAAGATACAGCACGCACCGCGACGCAAAAAAAAACTTTATGGCCAATACGTTACGGTCGTTTAACAAGTGCAGCGCGGCCTGCCTTCCATTGGTGCATGTATTCAGTGCCGCGCAATGGCGTCAATTTTGAATTCTAGCTGTTCTGATCCAGGGCTAGTTTGTTTGGCACATTCCGCCACATTCATCGTGGTCTGCCGCAACCATTATTGGCTGTGTCGCATTAGTGGTTATTTAGGTCTGAGCATGACAGACACAGTTAGTAAATAACAATTAATTAATGTATGGTAATATGTGTATTTCAGTTAAACGAGACTCACCGAGTTCGTCACGGCGCTATGACGCTGGGTCCACTGGGTGCGCAAAACAACCTGCATGCAGAACCGTCCCGCCTGCTCTTACTGCAATTGAAAATACTCAAAAGTAAATATCAACAACCTTTAATATTTGACAAATTTCGAAGGAATATCATACATCGCATAACATAACGTATTACTTGGTGTTGAATAGACAATTTGGTTACCTGAACGTTTATTTTTAGTGTTGGCGGATAATAGCAATTTCAACAATTAGATATGGTACGAGGTATAAGTCGAAGTCCCTTCGTATCAAAACACAAAAACACACACACAAATCACACATAAAAAAATTGTACGCTTTGATTATCGTAAAAAGAAATAGTTTTGATACAGGTAATGCAATCGAATACTCGCGTCAACGAATATTGAACAAGGTACTTAACGACATAATAAAAACATTAATCCAATAATACAATAACTGTTCTAAAACCCTCGATGGGTTTTCATGATCACTTGTCTCATTATACAGGTATTACTTAACCCATAGCTTAGGAGCTTGAGAGTATTTTTCAAGAGCTTTCTATTTTATCCCGAGTACAAGAGTACCAATATATTTATGTTAGAAATCGAAAGTCAGATTCAAAATGTAATCTTTAATGCAGTTTTTTCCATTCATCTTGGAAGTATGTTTATGTCAAAAATAAATTAATAAAAAGGAAGCACAACATGATTCTGTAAAGTAATCATGGCCAAAGTATCAACAGAATGAAAGGGAATGTAAGCTTAAACATTATGTGAATACGGCTAAGTCTTGCTAAAACAGAAACGGTACTTCTGTCGTTACAACAATTCAAAGTATTCTTCCTCAATGCTCTACTATGGGTGACCAACTTTTTACATCATGCATGAGGCGTACTTTCAAGAAAGTTTAATTTAATTTACAATCTTCTAATTTATACAGTCAATCGAATGTTCAATATAATATTTTAAGACATCCTGCACTAAAGTGCAAATTTTCTTAAAATATGTATTAGAACTAAACTAAACTAAAGTATGACGTGCTGTTCGTAGTTTATGCTCTTCAGTAAGACAATAACAGGCTGGTATTTTTGTAGCTCAGTTCTCAGCGTACGAAAATGTAATTGTTTTAATATTTCTTTATACACTAGCAAAACGCTCAAACACGCAAACAACAAACAATACTCTCAAACAGTCAAACATATAATATTCGGGAGTGTTCGGGAGTGGGCCATGTAGGAAGGCTAGTATCTATCTAACAAAACCTTAATTATCTCAAAATAGTCCTCTCAAACTGTAATTAAACAAAGTAACTTTATTTCGGTAGACTGGTTGAATTAGTATTATTTTGGTATTCTTATAACATATTTTGTTAATTACCTTATTGAAAAAAAAAATGTTGTCAATATATGTACCTGCAATGTTTCAAGTTTGAACAAGTTAACTGTATGTCTATTTACGTTACGTTAAGTACTCTGGCAGCCTGGTTCTTTGTCACAGAGAAAGCGGCAAATTGACTAGCTGTACGCTTGCGCGACATAGCTAGAGTGAGGCTGGTTCCCTTCATTAGTTTAGACGTTTCACACAAATCAGAGGACGGCATTGATAAATATGGTGCTATCTCATTTTTATCCAGTTTTGACTGTGTTGTGTGAAGGACTCAGAATATTGCTGTCAATCACTGCTTCAAACCAAACGCACAGTATTACTCGGTGTTCTGTTATGTAGGGTAGTAATAGTAATAAAAATAAACCTCCACACAGATTCTGCGCTCCTAGTACAAATAGAAAAGGAACCGAGAGTTTACTGGGCTTTTTAGACCAATTCTATACTCGCGGGTCTCCCGCGCCTATCCTGCATACATTGGTCTACTCATCATTACTTTTACTATTTTTACATATTCAACATATAGTATAATAACATATTACCAATCAGAGTAATTTTGCAAAAACCATACAAATTTAAAAAATAACTTAAATTACGTTAGGACAGTTACTTGCAAGCATCAGGCGGCATCCATTGTGGTGGTATTATTTATACCACGATCTGATATTTGTGTCGGACGGAATCCATAGGAGAGAAAGGAAAACTGTCCAAGGACTGCAGGTGCTATTATTAAAATTAAATTTTGCCATAACTAAATTGCTCAAACCTGAGTTCTCAAAATGTTGGTTTGATGTGGATTAACTTGGTGCCAGGTCCGAATTATTAAATTATTTTGAAGAAAGGACTCTTACTTGGTCAAATTTAATAAAACTAGCCAGTATCACTTGAAATGAAACCGTGGGCTTTGAGATTTTACAAAATTCATGCGTGTTTGAGGTCCTCGTGAACGAAGTAATGACCAAAAGCTAGTTTCTTATAAATTCGTTTAATTTTAAAAGTTTTCAAGTGTTAAAGTATAAACAGCTATTCATACCTTAGGCTAATAAATAAATTGCACTAATGTCTCGCCCTAAAAATAATACGATTTAATAAACATTATATTAAGTATATGTGTATAAAGCTTGGAGACGTTTAAGTGCTCATCACATCAAATGCATTATTCCAATGGGACAAATGAATCCAACGTCTTCAAATGTTTTTTTCAACCCTAAGACCTTTTTATCAAAATAATTATTTCCATAGCTTCTGCATAGCGGTCAGTATCACGCGGTGTTAATTTAGAGCCGCTCGATGCTCATGAGTTGATGACTGGTTACATTCACCGTGGTCTCCGTTCGTGAAATAAATGTTTAAGAGAAGCAATGCTTTTCTGTAAAAAATACCATAAAAATAGAGGTGAAGTAAAGGCGATGTAATCAGTTATACATTACTAATGCTAGGAATTGACAGCTCATTTCACTCTCACTTCACCTGCATGTCGTGTAGTGTGTGTATGCTAATGTAACGTGTTTTACTTTATTGAGGATTATTTTAAAATTTGAAGTTTGCATTTATGTGGAAGTCGACGCCATTTTTCATTTATTATTTTAAAAATGCTCCGCATTATGCTCATAAAGTGACAGGGAATCATAATGACAGTGATGGTTAAGAGTCGATGCCCGAGTACTGTCTAATCCACGATATTTTTTATTAAATTCTCTATTTTTATTTCGTCGCTCGTAGAACAGGTAAAATCGCTATGACACATCGTTTCAGCTTACAAGACGTATTAATTGTCCGTTACTTCACACAAAAAAAATATGCACATACATGACCGCCTCCTTTCGTCCCTTTGCTTTTGCCGCCATATTTCTTTGCTGTAAATCTATTTAGTTTCTGGTGAAAGTAACCATTATGGAACTTTTGCGATAATTTCAATTTTTAATAAATAAACAAAAGAGTTGGCGTTGGTTTCCAGCCTAACCGGATGCAGATGAATACAAGTTTTTAACATGGAGCTACTGCCTATCTGACCTCCACAACTCAGTAACTGGATAATACGATACCCTTGGTAAGACTGGTTGTCAGGCTTTAGGGCTTGTAACTACTCGTAACGACTGTCAAGATCTACAATTAACAACCGGTACCAAACGGCTTCACGTATTTTCTGACACAAAAATATACAAATATTTATTACATTATTTATTTCTAATTAAGTTACGGGAAAGTTCGGTTAAGCAGTAGAAATCACTGAAGGATAAAGTGCAAGATCCCGATGCCAAAAAAAAACCTATTGTCAGTTGTCCACCACACATCACCCATCTGGACGGAGAAGCCTCCCTTTTCTATGGTGGATCTGTTCTGAGTTCCGTTTGCTGTTTTGTCTCAGAATATAGTTAGATAGCAAAACTCCTACCTACTTTAAAATCATTTTACTTTTTGACGTGTAAAAGTGTTTGTAAAAATGTATTTACAGAAATAATTATAATTATCATTTATTTTTACGTTAATATGTTGGCCATTTATGTTGCAATGTTTAATGTGTAACGTCAAGTTGTGACGGTAAACCACCTGGAGAACTCCTCAACAATTGACTTCCCTGCACCGGGTAAAACGATACTTTGTAAAATATGACAATGTTGTTGACATTAGCTTGTTATAACTACGATCACAAAAGTTATAACAGATCAAACCGACCCACTAAAAAGCGAGAAATAAAATCTTTTTTACAAAAACTTCGGAAGTTGGTTGCAAAAATCAACTATTCAAAACAACTACGAGTAAAGCCACAGTCCTTGTCTTTTTCAATATTATTTCCATAAAATATACTTCACCAAAATTACTTTAGAGAGAGACATCACGTAACATATAGACAAAAAAAAGAGATGAATTGAAAACCACCTCCTTTAGCAAAGTCATTTAAAAACGTATCGGTTAGCACGCGCTCTAACTGTGCCTACCCCATTTTAGTGTTTAGAATGTTCTTTGTATGAGTAGATTTATCCCTTGCCGCCCTGTCGGGGCAAGAGATAAACCTACTCTGACGGTTTGGGGCGCCGTCCGTACCGTAGCGTCTAGACTGGCGGCATGTCGCCTCGCGCCTGCGCCCTCCGTGAAGTTTAGAACAGACTCCAAATACCATTGAAAATACAGTAGTTCACACTAAGTTACGTACTTGTTGTTAAACATACTTTGGTTTTTACTTGTATGTCGGTGGGCCCAAACGCATAAAGTTATTGTGGGTTCAAAATTACTTGAAACTATCCAATTTTTTTTAGAAGTTACCAATGGAATTTAGATAACTTTAACTCTACTCTTCAACGTCTTGACTGTGATATTAATGTAACAGATTTTACGGAAAGCTGGCTGATCGATGGGTTGTTACGCGTGTTTCTACCAGGCTGCACAGGCTCTGGGACAAACTTTCAATTTAACAAACACGGTGAAGTAGTAATGTACACTAAAGCTTCATAGAATTATGCCGTCAGTGAAACAAATATAGAAGACGCCGCGCCGACAGTCTTTTAATGTAAATTAACAGTGATATTGCTATTCTAGGAATCTCTCATCCATCATTTTCTAATCGTAGAAATTTCGCCACCGCTTTTGACGCCACACTGATGCAACTTAACAACTTGACACAACTCTTGTTAGGAGAGATACATTATTTACACAATGAAATCAATAATAACACTGACTATTGTACTACTGTGTACGGTGGTCTTACACTATCTTCTTCCTGCAAAAACTAAGCCGAATAGATACAATACTTGCCTATATCATATAAAGTACTAAAACAAATCCACTGCATTAAACGGTAAGTCTTCTTTTACGGATCATAATATAGATGGCTGCGAATTACTTAAAAATAGCCAACTTAGCTTCTCCAGACCAAGATGGAAAACTAGAATAAACGAAGCGGCCAATGTCGCCGAGATAAATAAATGGTCGGTCATGGTCTGAAGTTTTTAACAACCATTGCACCATTTCCACCTTGAGTACGTAGTTTTATTGTATGTTTTTTATTTCTATAATAACAATTGGTATAGAGATCTGCACCTACACGCGGATGACGTTGTTGGCAAGAGCTAGTTATTAATGAAGCACAGTAATAAGGTGAATTAAGCTATTAAAACAAAAGGTAATATATATTACTAAAAGTATATTATAATATGGGTAGGTAATCGAATGTAAAATAAATCAAAATGCAAAAATGATCTAAAATCTATGTATTCACCAATCATCACATTCCGTTAGCACATGATTCACACTCATCACATTTGTTCACGATTAACCTGCTAGGTAAGGATATTAAAATCATTTATCATTTAGCAATTAGTCCAGGACTACCAACCATACCCTTCCATGATTTTGGATACCTTGTGCAGTTTCAGGCGCAACAAGTACTCACCACATTTGCGACATGGTTGGCGCAGTGGCGACACGGTTGGCGCAGTGGTTGAGCCATCGGCTGCTGCGCCGCGTGTTGTGGGTTCGATCGGAACAAATATTTGTATGACCTACAGGTAGTTGCTCCGGGTCTGGCTGTTTGTGTATGTGAGTTTAAATGTTTGTAAACGCACCCACGATACAGGCGAAATTCCTAGCGTGGGGCAACGTTTCAAAAAAAAAAAAAAAAAACATCTTGAATGTAGTAAGCCATTTATACTCGTATACTTACTTATATTCGTGTTCTCGTTTTAACTAAGACTTACGAAACCAGTCGGACAAGATAGTGCGCTTGAGGGCTTGAGGAAGTCTGTATGTTCGAACAACCTGCGTAAACGAAATCTTATGCGGAACTTTTATCGATTTTTGCAGACCTTTTTTTCAATAGCTTGAACAGCTTACTGTCGCCAAAGCCTGTGCAAATAGCGATTCATACAAAAATCTTGTCGAGAAAAATAAAGTTTTTTTTTTCTTTTCCTCACTTGAACCTAATTGGGACTATTCCGAACATTTTAATACGAAAAAAGCCCAAACCGTCTAGACGTTCTCATTTATCATGACGCGCTCATCAATGGACAGCATTCCATTTTTTATCCGATGTTTTTTCCAGATTTCAGTCAGGCCAACGCAAGTGGCCTCATTTTACACCGAATTCAGAAAATGGTGTGCAAGACTTCTCAGCAGCTGCTGCTCATGTATACTGGTGACCAGTCGAAATAAAAGGAGGTAATACTTATTTATTTACAATTTTCTTCACAAAGAACCATCACTGAAATCTTAGTAATGCTCGAATCGAGCTGATTCGAGCATATTTTTTTTTGTAAACGGCGTTCTGGTTGGTGCTATGTTCCATACACCTTGTACCAACACATCCTATTGGTATTTCATTTTCATTGCGGAAACCAGGAAAAGCAGTAGGTATTAGTTGCTTGGGTACTATGCTATCAAAGATCACAGGAATATTTGGAGTTTTAGCAAACGTAGAGCTGTTCTTGAAATAATCTATTGAGTGCAGGTAACGGAAAGAATACTCCGTACACATATAATATAATAAAACTAACGAAGGAAAATTCTTTGAAGAGTTCAATTGAGTGAATAATTACAAAATTTCCGAATCGTATAATAATAACTGCAAGATCTCATAGGCCAGGCATATGTAACGCTATTATTCGCGATTCTAACGTTTATTTTATTTATATTTTTAGATCAACCATCAATTTTCACTGCTTCATAGACACGAGATACAAACAATAGATTCACAGACAAGTGTATCAACCTCTTATAAATAAACACATCATGCACTACTTATTTGTTGCTGAGTGTCACTTAAAATTAGATGAGTATTTAACTACTCACCGCACAATACTATGGTTTTTAAATAAATAAAAAGTTGAATGAAATCTGTGAACTCATTTTCAAGTTACGAGTATGACGTGAATAAGGGAAACAGGGATTTCTTTTCTCATTATTCATGTCTTGGTCCAACGGACTCTTTATAGATTTGTTCAGTAGGGTAGCGGAAGGTTCTCCTAGGGTGACTTTAATAACGGATCTCTGAGCTCTCGCAATGTAAATAAATTATTGTGGGCATTATTATTCTGTAAACAGGGAAACTTTGTTGGCTGAAGTCAAAAAGGAATTACCCGAAATTTATGGATTTTTATGGCAATGTTATAGGCACCCTTTAACATTACTGTATAAGGACAACGTTTTAGAATCTGCAGTTGGTTGCCAACAAGGTGATCCTCTCGGGCCAGTCATTTTTAGTTTGGCTATTCATCCAATCATCCAACAGCTAAGATCAAAATTTAACGTGTGGTATTTAGATAACGGAACACTAGGAGCTGATGTAGACACCGTTTTAAAAGATTTCAAATTTTTCCCACAGGAATTTAAATCTATTACCTTAACCCCTCAAAATGGGAAATCTATCTTTCTGACATCACCAACAGACAATCGACTCTACAGAATTTTCATACAAAAGCTCCACAAATCAAACATTTAGAAAAAAGCTTACTGCACCTCCTAGGTTCCCCAATTTTAGAAGACAGCTTCATTGACAATAAAGTTAAAAATTTCAACGATATTTCGGACAGACTTTAAAAAATTAACTATCATTCCGCTTTTACCCTTATTAGATACTGTTGTTTTGGTCCAAATTTTATGTATGTTCTACGCTCTTCCCCTTTATGGAAGCAGCCACACCTCTTGGAAAAAATTGATGAAACTATTCGCACTTCACTAAAGTCCATTTTAAATGTGGCCTTGGACGACCGAGCGTGGATACAAGCCACACTACCTATCCGTTTTGGTGGCCTCGGCGTCCGTAAAATAACCAGTTTTAGCTTACCGGCCGTTCCTCTCCTCTGTCCACAGCACCGAGAAGTAACTAATCAAATTTAAGCCCTTAGTTTTATCTGAAGTGCCGTGCTTGGCCGATGCGGTGAACGCCTGGAAAGTGACGTGCCCGGATACAGATAGGCCCGTGAACCCATCTTTACAGAGACAGTGGGATGAGCCGCTCTGCAGTTTGGACGGAATAATCTTATTAAAACGTCCACCAATACTGCTGAGCGTGCCCGCTTGCTGGCTGTGGGTACGTGGGAGTCGGGCCTTTGGCTTCAGGTTTTACCATCACCCGACATTGGCACCATGCTAGGTGACACTACCTTCCGGCTCGCTACATGTCTACGTCTGGGCGCTCCTTGCGGAGCTCCACATCGTTGTCAATGCGATGAAGCAGTCGATTGCCTCGGACACCATGGCCTTTCCTGCAGTAAGAGTGCAGGTCGTATACCCTGACACGCCAGTATTAATGACATCATCCATCCGGCTTGGCACGCGACGATGGTAAGAGACCAGATGGAATGACCATAATACCTTGGAAGATGGGTAGGCCTTTGGTGTGGATGCAACATGTGTCGACACCCTTGCGCCATCCCATCTTTCTAGTACGGTGGACTGTGCAGGTGCGGCTGTTGCAGGTGCAGAAAACCTCAAACGGCGAAAATACAACAACCTAACTGGAAGTTATATGTATGAGCCGTTTGGGTTTGAAACGCTAGGGCCATGGGGTCCGTGTGCCCATTTAGTTTTTCGAGAAATCGCGAAGTGTTTTTTCGACTCTTCACGTGACCAGAGGGCTGGCCTTTTGTTTGGCCAAAGAATCAGCATAGCCATTCAACGTGGCAATGCTGCCAGCCTTCTGGGCACTTTTCCCGTTGACAACGATGCGGATGAATTTTTCGATGCCCTGTTATTATTATTTTTTTTCTTCATATATTAATAATTGTGTGTGTTTCAATTTTAAATTCTCAATCAATAATTTGAAAGCATTAACTAGCACCCCATTAAATTAAAAATTGTCTCTGCTTACGTTGTTTTATTGACAATGCAATAATATGACACGCTGGTAAATAAAAATCGTTAAAATAGTTCGTACCATTTTATTGTTCTCTGTGAAACCTAGTGGAAATATTTACATTGTAAATTATACAAAACTTCATGGATATGAAAACATTGCGTAAGTTGGCCAAGAAACATTGAATAGTAATATAGACATAATAAAAAAACAACTGCTTTGGGTGGAAGTGGTTAACAAGTACACATACATGAAATTATTATAAGGGAATTCGTGTTCATTATGAGCTGAAATAGGTAAATCAAATATTAGTACACAATTTGAGTCACTTATATACTTATAAATCAATGAATAAGTAAGCCTGGTGTTAAAACAGAACAGAGACAAATATGAAAAATGATTCTCTAAGGTCCGCACATAGTACCATCGATTCCTTTCAGGAGAATATACATCGTTAGAAATTAAGCAAAAGTATTGTATTGATGTTGGTCCGCTGAGTTGCTCGGAGCATAATCTGGTACTTATTGCCTCAAAGTGTGTGTTTTTATCAACCATGAAGCAAAAGTGCCACATTACGCCCCGTGCTCTGCTTAGAAGTATCCAGCTGCATCTGTATCGACTGAAATTCAGCAATATTATTGTCTTGATGTTATGCACTTATAACCGCATTGTGTGTTTGACATAAACAGTGCGGGATAGGTGTGAATTTACGCCCCGCGCTCTTTCAAGGAGTATTCAACTGCATCTGTTTCGACTAGAAGTCGACCACAATACAATATTATTACAACATATTAGGTAGATAATGATACTCTGTGTGGGACGATGACGCCCCTTCGGTGATTTCGGACACTTTCAATCTCCATCTGTAATGTGACAATGTCATGATGCTATTAGAAATCAGTTAGTGTCAAACCTTAATAAATTCACCTTTTTATTATTTATCGGTCAAGTAAATTGCACTTTGTACCAAGGTATTTATCGAATAATTAAGTTTAAAGCTTGTCTAGAAGTTAATGTTTCCCAAGAGAGCGTTACATACACTCTTAATTTATGGCCATTGTCAAGGCCAATAAGTATGCATAAAGTATTAATGTAATTCTTGTGGGACGATTCTTGTTCCTATGCAACGTTCAATGTGAAGACAACAATGTTCGTTATTGTAAGAGACCATGTCTTTGTGCAGCATTTGGTACAGTTATTGACAGGAAGTGTTTCCATTATAAGACACTTAAATTAAATTTTAATAATTTCATAATTCAAATACAAGTCTATCGTGAATATGACATAATAGAGAGGAAAAAAAAACCAGTATATTGTGTTATCGGAACCTCTGCGTTATAAAGCTGAGACTACCTCAAACTTATGTTGTGGCAGTAAAAGCTCTACGTGACCAGCTTGTCATCGCGGTGGGCACGCCACGTCACGTCAGGTCGCGTGTTCCAACTCACTGTCACGGCCAAACTGTGAACATACAACAGTCATGGTCAAATGTAAGCAAATGTATGTATTGTATTACCTAGTGTTGTATTTCATAAATTTATTGTTGCAAGGCTAAAATGGAACGCTCTATTTTGAATAAGTTAGTCTAGTTTTAAAAGGTTAGGTGGAATAATTTTTTAGATGTATCTAATAGGGGAGAAGTAACATTAACGCACAACCTGATACCATGAGTTCAGTACATGTTTCTGTACCATAGGGTTGACATTTTTCGTCGTCCTTTTCGTTCTGGTTTTGTTTTTAACTTGAAATATAAAACATGTTTATCTACTTACAAGTTGACGTGATTTCTCTCCGGCAGCGTAACCTCATCGTTGTTACGGCTTCACACGTTACTGCATCTCCAATCAGCCAACTGACGCAATATGACACTCCATCTGAAATATATAAAACAGACTTTATATTATGACGAAAACCTCTCTGTATGGAAGAGGCAACATTAGGTTTGGAAGTAATTTAGTATTAATTTTCAAATAAAAGACAATTGTTTTACCTTCAATTAGTCTCATGAATTCATTCTGATATTGCCAGGAAACAGGTTCTGCTGACTCCGTTTTTACCTGCAGTATTAAATCTTGCACATATCAAGGACTCATCTGTAATACAAATAAAAACAATAACATTATAAATCCGTGCGTCGGTATCACTAATCAGAACGTAGAAAGATATTATTAGAGTAATAAGATGATTAATTTGTAGACTTAAAATAGATTTTAACACGGAATACGCCTGACTGTGCACCATACTAAACCACAGCTCATAGGTATACCAACACTAGGCAGTCTTGTCGCCAACAGCTTGGACCGGGACTTGGATGGACCGGAAAATGTGGTTATATGTTTAAGAGAGTATGTATAAGAGAGAGTTTTATGAATATTACTAAGTATTGAAAATAACTTTTTGAATTTCACCCAAAACAATTAGTTACCTATTCTTAAACGAACCATTGCTGCATTGTATCCTACTTTTAGTAATAATCTCATATTTACAATATTGACGGGATCACATTACCACTACACAATGTCATTATTACTTAGAGAGTCAGGGTCCGCTTTATGCTTTCTTTTTAAAACAAGGCAAACAAAAAGCATACCAAATTATATTGAATACACAAAATACTACGTTACGGGTGCAAATACGAACTATGTGGTATTAAAATAGACATTCTAGAAAGCCTCTCACCGTTTCTTGACAGATTAGTGCTGCAAATACTCTAGTTCTAGTCTGATCAACACTGCAGTCCTCGAGAACTTCACACACAATAAATCAAAGTGTACACTTTAGTCACCAAGGCAACGATGCCGCTACCCTTGCCAAGTCAGTTGCATTGATTATTAAAACTTGTGGTCGATATTCCCCAACCAATCACCGATAGATTAATTTTCCTTCCTGCACTCCATCTTTTATTAGAGAAATGAATCCCTATTTCTCTAGGTATTTCCATATCTAAAGAACGAGTTTACCCGATGGCATTAATCCTTTTTTTTTGTTTTCTGATACTTTGTAGAAGGTTAAAGAAAGAAAATTAAGGACAATAGGGCAGAAAATTAAAAAAATCAGAAAACTTAGCGACTATTTTAACTTCGCGCTTCTGATGAATGTTAATTTTAACTGCGGGTAACACCGTGGGGCGCAGCTTGTCCCTAAATAAACTGTAAATTTATCAAATTACACACTACCGTCAGGATCAAATTAGATCGCGCTATCAAGAGATCCATGACTACCGACGGTTCGCCAAATATATATTAATCAAAGTAGTGCTAAATCAAAGACAAATGTCAAAGAAAAAAGTCAATCATAGCTCAATTGATACAATTTACAATTCTTTTAGCTAATTTATAATACTTTTACGAACCGTTTCTTAAAGAACAATAAGAATTCCTATTCGAGCATTTGTCTATGTCACGGCAATTACAAGTTGCACGTCTAAAAAGCGTGTACACGACTTTGCAATCAAGCTGCTTTTATATTTCTAATTAGTAAAACAAATCAAAAGTTACACAAAACACAAAAACAAAACAAAGGGCAAAAACACAACAAAAGGTAACTAGCAAAAAGTATTTTAAGGCAGATGTAAATGGAAACGCTTGGAAGACATACACTAACCTTATTGGTGATATTCTTCAAAACGGTCAGGTGCGCAGTACTTGCAACTGGCGTTTGTGTATGACTAGATGTATGAACGTAGACGAAGCGAAAGGAGTATGTAAGGATCGTAACAAATAGCGTTCTGTAGTTTCTGCCTACCCCCATGGGGACGCCTTACAAACTATGTGTTAAAAATCTGACTGAGCGGTGATAGACATATCACCGCACAGTCAGATTTTTAACACTCGCATGTCATGTGTGTTTAAATATAGGTCCTTATGAAATCCTTTCAGATCAGCACTGGCCATCTCTGAAGTGCACGACTTGTTTAACTAAATTTCTAGTTAATAATTATGTATTCATACGCAAATCTCTTCTAACGTCAGACTTTCAACACTGTTCGTATGAATAAACTTACTATTTTAATTTAAACCATTTTTCTAACAATCTTATGGCGTTTTAAACAACGAGGTGTAAACGGCCACTAACCGTATAAACAACATTCATCTTGTGTTTTTTCAGTAATACGAAACTATGCAGTCGGACTCAAGATGCTGTGCGCTTTAGGAAAAAGAAAAACGAGTTCACAAGGAAACAAAAGAAGTAAGAATAAGTAGATTTAGTTGGCCTTATGTGCGTACCAGCATTAGCTGTTCTCTCATTTCGTTGAAACGTCATACTTTGCTAGCCCAGCTCAAAGTCATACTATTACCACCAAATTCGACTATATAATACCTACAGGTGTACTCGCGTCAAAATAGCTAATTAATTTCACAATCATTGTTACAATTCAATGGGTAGGTACATGGTTTTTCTTATTATCTCGATTATTATTTGACAAGAACGTAGGAAGGGAACATCGATGAATGCATGACAATGTGAACATGCTGTTTGCCAAGGTTCAGGTGAAGTAAATGACGTATGCTATTAACGTATGCTTGGGATGATGTGAAAGACAGTTAACAAATAGAATGACGGGGAATTTTGATAGTCCAAAATTTAAAATCGTGAAGATATTGTTTTTTTTTTGTTTCGGGATTCAATTTTTCAAAAGAAATGTCGGCAACGGGCAAAATGATATAAATACTTTATTGAGGCTACAATGCTTTGGAGAAACTATGATTCCAAGTCTCAGCCACTTGATTGTAAAATATATTATTATGCGTTACTAAGCTTTGAGACGGCATTGTTGACGCAGTGGTGAAGCGATTGGCTGCTGCGCTTCGTGTTGCGGGTATGATACCCGCATGGAATAAATATAAGTATGGCCTACAGGTAGTTGTTCCGGGTCTGGCTGTTTGTACATATGAGTTTAAATGTTCGTAAACGCACCCAAGATACAGGAGAATTCCTAGTGTGGGGCAAAGTTTATAATAAGAAAAAAAATAAACACGCTGGTTCGAGATACACGCGGATGAAGTGGTAGGCAATGTGTAATTACTAATAAGTATCAAAAAGTGTTATTGGCAAATGAGGTATTCGAACTACTACATGACTCGGGAACCAAACCTAGGACCTCAGACCACACGTTGCTTTAATAATAAGTTTACTTTTTACTTACTGACGTGGGAGTCTCTGAAACAACCAGCTAACCTAATTGTGAAATGATGTGATTCTGTGTCCTGTATCGTCCTTTTCAGTGCATTCAGCGACAACAGCGCCAAACGTCCTTCATAAAAGTGAACGTTTGCAGCGACGGACAGACGTGGAACTACTAGCACGTACCTCTTTTGTAAGTTAGGGACACATTCAGATCCTGCTAGACAGATGGCATTGATTTCAGTCTCGTTTTAGAATATTTTCGTATTACTTGATGGTAAGTGAAAAAAAAATGATTTATTGGTACAACAATTTCAGGTAGAAACAATTTTTTTGATTGGAACCTCGTGTAAGGCAGACTGGGCCTGTGTTAGGAGACTCCGCTCTTCCATAGCTAGAAGTTTAGTCAACAAAGCAAGAACGTGTACTTATTATGCTAAAACTACCATTAACTACTAAGTACTAAGTGAAGACGCGTTCAACTGCTTTATCTGCTATCATTTAAGTAAATAAAATATACGTTCCCAAGATATAATGCAAATCATGACTGCAGTAATTTTTGAACAACCACTTGCAATACAATGTAGAAAGTTAGATGTAAACACTCACAGGAAACATCAAAATTACTTTTCATATTTATGTTGGCCCATTGCAATACCACTTTTGGGTAAACGTAGAGAAAACAGGGGTTACACATTGCGAGTATATGATTTCAGACTTAATAGTACTTAATTATTATGCAATTCTGGAGTTTTCATGATATTTTTCTCCTGTGTATTACATTTCGGTAATTTCTATGATAAACCATTAAAAAACATACCTACTTTTATGTTTGAAATATTCAATTAAGGACATGACCAGTTTCAAACTCGCATTTTCGGGCTTGAGAAGTCAGCAGGCAGCGCAAAACTGTCCCTAAACGCTTTCAAATCACATTCCATCAAGCCCCTTAGTGGTACATGGTAGCCTAGTACTTCAAATATTGTACGGTTTGGATGGATCAATACTAACCAAGCACATGGCATGCCACGCCACTATCGTCTCTATGACAACAGTGCATCTTACTTCAAGTTGGCGATTAATATTAGTTTCCTCTTCTATCTGTTCGTTGACACCGTTAACTTATGAAAATTAAATATTTATTAAAGGTACAAATACAATTGTGTAACAGGTGTGAGACATAATACATTTTTGATTGAATTCAAAGTTTGTCTGTTAATTACTTCCATTGAGTTTTTTATCAGTATCGTCTAGAATTACGTCATAAGGACTCTCTATTCTAGTTTTCATATACATTGCCCGCTGATTCACATTTAAGAACTTAGCCTATGATGATACTCGATATTGCAACGTTTAAAATACCACAAGTATAGGAGCTGGATAGTTATTTTTGTTTTAGGGCGTGGAAACATTAATGGCTTTTTTACAAACCTTAAAGTATAAAGTTTATCTACGGTATGAATTGAAAAACGTTTAGAAAATATCACTTGATAAAATGTTATTCTTGGTAATATTTTTAATAATAAGGAAAAGGTAAAGAATGAAGAAAAGAAAAAGTCTAATTAAAGCATATGTTTCTCTATGATATGATTATTCCAACATTAAAATTTATGTAAAAAAATCAATGATTTCAAAATCTTCAAAGTAAGTTAATTCTGCGTATTGATTATTCTATGAAACGAAAATATGAGAAACTTTTTATGTGAAAAGAAATTCTATAAAACTATTAGCTATAAAACAACGAACAACCTAGACTTCTACACCGGTGATAAAGTTCAAGTAAAAGTGGCGAGTCCTCAAACAATAAGGCATCGGTCTAAGAGTGTCCTAAAGAACGCGTTACTTGATTAGAAAGTTATGATTCCAAACCGATCACCAAACCGCCTGGGCTAATAACCCGACTTTGGAAATTGGGAGGTTTAAAAAATAATTATCAGTCACCGTTTACATACCTAGACTACTATGATGTTCGTCAGCCTGCCTGTATAACCTTCTGTGAGCAGCTGTAAGTATGCCTCTCCTATCGCACGCCATTCAACTTGATCTTTCTTTGGCTAGTCTCATGAGGTGGGCGTCTTATTCTAGTCTTATTCTAAATTATGCAGCGGTTACATTTTTTTATACGAAAAAATCTCTGAAAATTCTAATACGATTACATTAATTTATGATCATACATGCATCACACAACAAGAAAACGTATGAAGCATCTAAAAATATAGCACCACATACAACAGCAAAAGTGTAAAAACACATGAGAAAATGTAAATGTGACAGGCTAAGTTAGAGCTTCCCTTCCAAATCTGTCGCCACTGGCTTTTCCTTCCACAGCGCGCCAAATAGACAAAAATGTTACTAGGAATGCAGTATCGCAAGGAGCACAAACTAAAGAGCGGTTGACCAGAATACCATGACCTGTGAATTAACTCGAGACCGAAGTATTTTTGTTCTACATCGGTATGTCAAGAAAAACTGGATACACTGTACAGCACACATACATCACTACTACACGAGTTAACTTAAAGCAGTCAGTGCCGGCAACATTCCGATACCATCGCACAACAGAGTAACAGATAGGTATAAATGAAACAGCAACATATTTATCAATGCCACCCCCTAACTTATATGTATAGGTATACTCTTGAGTACGAGTCGAATCCCCTCGCCATATCTTCGGGTGGCGCATGCGTATAATTCGTCAGTCTGCCGGCCGCGGTACCGAGGTTTCACTTCACAAACTGAGCGCAGACCGAAACGAACCAGAGGCAGATGGCGGAGGGCCCGGAGCGGTCGCCAATCGTCATCTTCTTCTCTGCAAATAATAATCAATCCTCCAAATCCGTTTGAACCGAATGGAGATTGATTCGTTTGACAAAAAATATGTGAAAGGTTCTGATAATTAAAACAAAATTACAGTAGACAAAAGTTGTAAAATAAATAAATACATTTTTAAAAGAGAGTTTCATCCCCTAGATATTGCGAGTGATAGCGTATGTGTTAAACTAGTCAGGCAACCGCAGTACTGCATATTATTTAAATAAGCTGAGTGCAGCGGGCCAGCACGGCTTACTGTGGCTTCAGAAAATTACATCACAGTTCGGTCGATAAAACCATTTTGTCTTAAGAGGAGAATTCTTACAAATTGCCTGCATTGGGGTTCGCGGACTCCAAATATCTAAACATTTACCTCATAAAATATCTATACCAGTAATATAAAGCTAAAGAATTTGTTTGTTTGTATAGTTGAGCACGCTTATCTCTGGAATGGTTTGAATGAACAATATATTAATATGTTTGTGTTATATACTTTATTAATAAAGAAAGGCTATAAGGCTTCATAAAATTACGCTGCGACCAATAGGAGCAAAGCATTAATGAAAACTGTTGCAAAAACGGGAAAAAATGTTCCTTATTGAGCGCTTTGTAAATGGTTAAAGTTACGCAAAAGTCATGTATGATGAAATTGTTTTTCTTTAACTATTTTATGCTGAATATGTCCATCTTTTAAGATTGATTCTCTGTAACCTTTTTTATGACTGTCAAATTTGTTCGAAATTAATGCGTTATTTGCAAATGAGTCTTATCAACATAATGTTAATCCTTATCTAAAGAAATATGTTCTTAATTACAAGTATTTAATTGTCATCAAAATTGTCCTTAACATCAATTGATTTCAAACAATATATTAGGAGATATGCTATGATATATTATTATGATAGAGAGATGCTCCAGGTAGGCCCGGCAAGACTTTCCAGACATTACACATTTTGATATTTGCTAAAGTTAGGTCTCAGGTGGAACTCGCTTTGGTGGTAGCGTCGTCGGGTACCGCTGCGACTCTACGAGTATCAGCAGGTCGACGCACGGCTCATTCAACTTTAAAACTGCCTGTAACTGTTTCTTTTCAGAAAGATAGTGGTACTGTATTCGTAAAAATGGCCTTTTGGGAATAGATTTGATGTCACTTAAATCAATATGGGATGAATGCACCATGATTCATCGAACTCATGTAGTGACTCTAGATGGGACTTATAGAGATATAATAAAATCATGGGTGGAAACACTGTCATGTTAGGTGGAGATTATTGACAAACGTTACTGGTGATAGTTACGGGAACTAGATAAGAGCAGACATTGCTTAAAATGACGGGTATGTAGGACGTCGTCGACAGCCGCGGCTGCTGGCGGAACCGCGCGCGCGTACTAATTTACTGCGAGACGCACCGCTCACCAGCGCGCTCCGCACTCTCAATCTCATTGCCGATGACCTTGATATATTCGGTTGCTCTTTGGGTGAATTTACAAGAACAGCTACTCATAGAATTTGTTATGGTAAATAGCGGAACTAAGTATTTTTCATTTTTTTTATACTGTTTTTTTTTTATCTATTTTTTTTTTCTGTTTTTATTTACCTGTAAGGATATTTGTATGTTTAAAGTAAATAAATAAATAACTTGAAATCAAACACAAGAGGCCAGTCCGGTCTCGCCCCCAAGCGTTTGTTTGTAGTTTTTGTACGTGATTCCACTGAGAAGTATACCAGGCACTAACTTATGCTGCCCTGGTAGTAAAACTGAATCTGAAAATGATCAGAATCGGAGATTTTATAAATTTGATAAATTCAACCAAACCTCAATAATAACAACTTTTATTTTCCTTAACTTATCTTTGAATGAGTGTCTCTCTACAAATCGCACAATATTTTAACGTATATTTTCATTTTTGATTAATACTGAAAGACAAAGAAACACACAATATGCAATACGTTGTTGTTACACAATAGAGATACCAAATTGCTACGAAGAAAGTGACGGCTACGCGGTCATAGCTGATTTGGTTAGGCTACGACCGTCATAATTAACGCACACTAGCCCCATATTTAATTAAATATTTCAAACTGATAACGCCAAATCTGATCAAGTGTCAGTTGCCATCAATCAAGTAACTCGGTTGTACAACAAGAAACAAAAGCACCGACTATAGTAGGTATAAGTATACGAGTATTATGAATTGCTAGTCGCGGCATTTCCCACATCCAGTTATCATTTAACAGTCATTATTATTCAAAATAAGCCTTTATTAATTAACAAACTCTTTACAAATCCTGCCATCCTGGTAGGACGAAAGCGTTGTCATGGTAACCGATAATCTCAATCTCGAAAGAATTTACGCACAGCCGGCCTTAGAACGGCCCCGCAGCTTCACTACTGCAGGGCCGTTTGAAATGATTCAATAAACTTAAAAATGATTTTGTCAACACTTTTGCATTGTAGAAATGAGGGATGGTTTTCCCATGGTTATGTAGTTAAAGGGTAACCAATATTGTTTTATCAGTACTGGCCCAGAATATGGTCTGTAATGGTTTTAATCACAACTGGCCAGAGAGCGTACTGGGGCTATGTCGCCAGATGTTTCACTATCCGTTTTAAAGTATTAATGTTATATTAACCCCAGTCCGAAAAGGGGATGGTGCTACCGGTCATGTAAAGCTAGGTACTTGTACTTTACGTGTACTTGACTCATGATAGAATCAATCATCATAATACGGTACTAACCAAACAATTTACAGACTAGAAATAACAAAATCGTATGAAATGCAAGGATTGAAAGGCTTTAGTATTGTTTATAATGCTGCACTAGTTTGTCTAGCACGAGTCCTTGGCGTAAACCTAGCGTCAATTCGAACGTATTGCAAATAGTAAATACTGTATTCGGATGTTATATTCCTTTAATTTTAAGACATTATTCATATCCATTTGAGGAACTAATTGTGATTGCATAAAGAAATTGAAACCTATATGCTACAGGATAGTTGTAATACTGGATTCTAAAATTGCTTGGTTTGAAGACGGCCCACTGTACTGCTTAACTTCAAAAATTTCGACTTAATTTGATGGAGTCAATATGTTATTGTTTAGTAGAGGTCACAACGGGCGAATATATTACTAACTCTATTTCCACACTGCACCGGGTCATTTTATGTTTATGTATACAGCGTGTAACGGAAAGGGTATGTCCGTACAAACGGGGTGAAGAGTGTTCTGGTTCTAAACTATCTTCATCTACTTTATTTGAATTAATTATTTTCTATTTTGCTGATGTGCTCACATGTAACAACTTCAAAATGTTCTGAATAATGTAGAAAGGTCAAATCAACATTTCTCTGTCAAGTCATGAGATATGGGAGTTCACACTGACGGACACGAAAATAGACTTTCTTTCGTGCTCATAATAAATAAATAAATAAATTTGTCGTTCATAGATATGTAGAATGCAATAGAAACGATTTTGGAAGAATTAACTGACTAATAATAATTTTCTTATCGTTTATTTTGTTTTAAGAGGTAGGTAACTATAACGTTTGCTTAAAAAACTTTTCTAAAATTATATTATTATAACAGTAACAACTAATTAAAATCAGTTCACCAAATCGAAATAGGATTTCTAACTGACACAAAATTGATATGTTTTACTGGCGATTATTTTCATCGATTACATACAGAAGCCTCATGCGGCCACTGACCTGACATATATAAAGAGTTCAGTGTGTGTTGTACATGTCCGACATTGGATTTGATGTAATAGCTTTATTTGTACCAGCGCTAGCTAATATCCGTCCGTCCGTGTTTTCTTAATTTAAATTATCATTGTATTGTGTGTTGAGAAGACGAACTTATTTCTGAGTATTTCAATGTTTCACTACGGGGAAAAACTAGCATAAGTAAAATGGCACAAAGTCTTTACTAATGCTAACATGGGGAGTTTTAAGTGGATTTAATCATACGAAAACATTGTATTTAATTACTCTAAAAAGACATTTAATTTCAAAAGGACAGTAAAATATAATAACACCCTTTGCACTTTTTAATGAGTTTATTTTATTCGGAATACAAGCTCATTGATTGAAAAACCAGTCCAAAGTAACAATGATTTATGACTTTTGAAGTAAACGAACTAGACGCAGCAGACTATGAGTAACTTTCAAACTTATATATACGAGATAGAACGTTGAGTATTCTACTACTGAAACTTAAGTGAATCTAACTGATATGACAGCACGGTTGCTAAGTCTTGGGTTCGATTACCGCTCGAAAAAAGTATATGTATGGCCTACGGGTAGTTGTTACGGGTCGGATTGTTTGTGTATGTGAGTTTGAATGTTTGTAAATGCACCCACGATACAGGAGATATTCCTTGTTCGGGCAAAGTGTTTAAAAAATATATATATAAAAAGTAAAAAAAACCCATTGGTCACTAGCTGACGGGACAGATGCGGTTTAAACACCGATTAATACAAAATAATAAAAACAGGGTTCAGGGTTCCGTACCCAATGGCCCGCTATAACAATAAATGAAATCATCATCGGCCTAGCCTTTTCACAACTTTTGGGGTCGGCTTCCAATCTAAACTGTTGCAGCTGAATACCAGTATTTTACATGGAGTGACTGCCTATATGACCTCCACAACCTAGTTACTGGGCAACACGATACCCCTTGTTTAGACTGGATGTCACGCTTTCGCGCTTCTGACTACACGCAACGACTTTCAAAGCTTGTAGAAACAAATGACAGCTGGGACCAACGGCTTAAAGTGCTTTCCGAGGGATGAAGGACTCTCAATATCTTACAAACGGTCACCCATCCACCGCTTGCCGACCTTGGCAAGTGTATATTAACCTTCGATCAACCCGTGCAGCGTATTCTTCTATCCTGTAAACCGCAATTCGGACTATTACGAACGATTTAGTAAGGCAAAATGACAAAATCCTCCAGTCGTTCTTTAGTGATACGCTAACCAACGAACAAAATTTAATTTTAATGTTACATATTGTTTCGCAATACTTAATTATACATTGCAAATGAAGTGGTGTTATTAATATACCTCGCACCTTTACCCTTGTCTTGCGATGACAGTACTAGATATCCGACTAACGTAATTAAAAACGTTCACAACTCGATTCAACTTCGAGCCGCACTTATCTCAGCGTCAATCAAATGTTAAAAACTTGTCAAAGATGTAGGTTAATTGAAACATGTTTTTAACAGATCGAGTCTGCGATTGGAATGTGAAAATTATTAATAATACGGGAAATCTTACTACAAAGGTTCGTAAATTTTTATCAATAGTTCATTTATATAACTAAAATATTTCACAGATATGTATATGTATCATTGTAAACAAATATTAATCGGTTCTGTTCAGACTATTATTTTGGTATATTGTTATTTGGTTATTTATATGGTCATATGGATATACAATTTGCATTTTACTGAATTTAGGAGAAAAATATTGAAACGTGTCTACTAAAGATTAATTGGAATAAATAAACGTAAATAAGCCAATGTTTCTTCAGGTACCAGGCAAGGCAGCGCCCTTGGCTTCACATTGTTCAACGAATTTAAAAAGTGGTGTTCAAGAGTTCTCACCGGTTGCTTCTCATGTCTGTTGGTGGCCAGAAGGTAAGACTTAATAATTAAAGATATTTTTCAAGAGAATAAAATATATTCATTTCTTAGTAAATCTGATAATATACTCGAACAGATAGATATCTTTTTGGTATCCTGGTTGTTGTGCTATACTGATTTCCATTTCCATTTCATTACCAACGGCGCGGCGGTACGATGCCGCGACGATAGGTATGAGTCACTGGGGTACTAAGCCAACATAAATCACAGGAGGAGCCTTAGGAATTCTATCAAACGTATTGTTGTACTTACTGCTGGTAAAAGCAGTTTTTGACTACAATTGTGAGGCTCATTCTAGTTGTCAGTAACTAATCAATTTCTAAATCTAGTTCTATATCGATATCTAAATACCGATATCTAAATCTAGTTAATTTTTCGCCGGCCATAATTTCGCTAGGCGATATAAAATTACCAAAACAAAAATACTTAACGTTACTTATAACCTAAGCAAACAGTTTAAAAAATTTTTTGAACCGTAATAGGCAATGGTTGAAATACGTTTTATTAAGTTAGGTTAATACTATGTTGCGATATTTTTTTGCGGTAACTTCGTGCGGGCAAATGCGCAACAAGTGACGCTGCGATGTTTTGTACCAGGAAACCATAAGTCGAAAGAACAGCAGCAGGCAAGACAGGGATAGAACGCATTACATGCAGTAGATACGAGGGTGACATAGTCTTGTGAGTGCCGTAATTCGGCGGAAAATCTAGAAGCCATAGTGAACTTTTAGCATTGAACTTGAGTGTAGTTCAAGGATCGTACTTGTATTGAAATCTACTGTTTACAGATATTTAATATATTGGAATTTCACGAATTGCGTTTACTGGAAAAACTACGACCCTTAAATCCAGTATTATTTGAAAGACTGGTAAAAACTAATTGAAATTTCTTTATTTATAATTTTTCACTAATAGATTCATGTAAGTCAAAATAACTTCCTAATAAGAGACTATTCAGTTTCGATTCCCGCCTTGGGACAAATTTTTGTACGATCTACATATATTTGTTCCGGGTGTTCTGGGTATTTGCTATGTACGAGTATTATAAAAAATAAACAATCTATGTATCTATGTAATATTTTATTAAGTATATCAGTCGTCTAGTACCCATAACACAAGCTCTGCTTAGCTTGGGGCTAGATGATGCCGTGTGGATTGTCCAGCATTATTTATTTATTTATAAAAGGAAAACATTAATTGGAGCAAGCCCCATATACTCATTTCCTAATGAAATTTTTTGCAATAACTTATTAAAAAAACTAAAAAAAGAGTATGAAGAAAGGGAATTCGAAAATGCTAAAAACGACCCCAAAAAATGTGGGAAGTAATTCGCAATGTGACTGACACCAATGTGGGTATAAGCCTAACCAATAATATCTCTCCCCAGAATTACCCCCTAGCTTCCAACAACTATCAACAAGGTACGGCTAACTCGTTGGTTGTTTTAGAAACAGACGAAGAAGAGGTTAAATCAATAATAAGCAATATCCGAATCAATAGTGCTACCGGATGGGACGGCATTCCACCAAAATTGCTGATACACACTAGTCACATTCTAGCTCCTCCTCTCACACATAAATGCAACCTGGCAATATCTACAGGTTTATTCCCAAACGCCTTGAAAAAGGCTATTGTACATCTAGTCTACAAGTCTGGGGACACAGACAAGGTCACTAACTACCGCCCAATATCAGTTCTCCCTGCAATCTCCAAGGTTCTGAAAAGAATAATGTACAAAAGCCTGAATAATTTCCTTAACAAACACAAAATTATTTCACAAAATCAATTCAGTTTCAGACGCGGATTGTCAACTGAAGATGCAGTGACATCCCTACTCGACTTTGTAGTTGATAGGATTGACAATAAATTCAAATGTTTAGGAATTTTTCTCGACCTTTCAAAGGCGTTCGTCACTGTCTCTGTCCCTCTACTTCTATCGAAACTGGAAACTATCGGAGTTCGAGGCATTGCTCTGACTCTATTCAGTAATTTCCTCACCGATAGGTTGCAGTGCGTTAAGATTGGAGAGCATATTAGCGACGCAACTAATGTGATGGTCGGCTTGCCACAGGGAAGTCTCCTCAGTTCCCTTCTTTTTCAAATATACGTCAATGAACTCTGTCAGCTATCCCTCACAGATGTGACATGTGGGACATGGCAGATGACACGGTAATTCTTTCGTATGACCGTGACTGGACCTCAGCAAAAGAGATTGCCGAAAGGGGTCTCAGTGAAGTGATGCTGTGGTTGGGAAAAAACAATCTTGCCCTAAACATAAAAAAACCAATTTCACTACCTTTGGCTTAAGACCCTCCACACTTCCCCCAGATAGTTCTCTTTCAATAAAAGCCCACAAATGTACCAACCTCTCTTTCCTGTGTTCATGCCCCACTGTTACCAGAGCAACAGTAATACGATATCTCGGCATTCAATTAGACTCCTGTTTATCATGGAAACCACATTTACAAGCAATGTCGGCGCGAGTTCGAAAATTGATTTTCCTATTTAAAAAACTTAGAGTTTCCGCCAATAGCAACATCCTTAAGATCGTTTACTCGGCTCTATGCGAATCGATATTAAACTATTGTATCACTGCGTGGGGAGGGGCTGCCAAGACCGACATTATTCAGGTAGAGCGAGCACAAAGAGCAGTTATAAAAGTTGCTTTAAAAAAGCCTTTCAGATTCCCAACACGTCAATTATATGCAGAGTTTAAAATGTTAACAGTCCGACAACTCTACATCCTCTGCACAGTTATGAGAAAACATGTCACCCTTCCGTGTACCATAAATAATAGCCCAACAGCTAGAAGAAGACCTAAACCGCCATGCCCCACAAAACACTCAAACACTACGTTTTCCAAGCGACACTTCACCTACCTAAGTACACGCATCTACAACAAAATGCACCAAATGCTAGACATCCACCCCCAAAATACATACAAATGTAAAAATATTGTTAAAACGTTTCTACTTACTCTAAATTATTACGAGACAGAAGCACTGGTAAAACCCTCATCCGTATAAATCTTTAGTATATGTAATCATCATACAAAACATAGGCAAGCGCAGACACCATCACACACATATCAACACTTACATACACAAACACAAGCACACTCTTCCTCTCCAATTCACACACACACACACTACACATACAACTCACACACTCGAGCTCACACGTACATAAATTTTTGTTAATGTTACACGTTTGGTTCACTAAATAATTTCTTGTAAATTGTACCTACGGACGAATGGATGTTTCCTATAATACAGGACTTTCCTAGTATAAACTCTATCTACACTATAGTCTATTTTGTAAGATATTTGCAAAAGAATTGCCAAAATACCACTGATAAGCGCCATTTTGCCTGCCGCGTCTTGTAAACGTCACAAATATGGCCACAATAAAGGGAAGTTTCAAAACGATGTTTACTAGTAGTTGTTCAATATTTCATGAAGCATGTTTTTATTGCATACATTTCAGTCTTTATACGTCTTTAAACAGCCAAAAACAACACAACATTTATTTTATCATGGGTAAATCAGATTGACTCTGCGCGTTGAAAATCAATTTGCTCAAACATGGATCCGATTTAGGGCTTTAAAATCATCAATGCAGAGGCCAGTATTGCAGAACGCTAAAGTGGTAGTCATCACGTTTTGGCTGCTGAAAAGGCTTATACAAATTTGTAACATCCATGGGTTCCTAGTATCTTGAATCGTATTCGTGTCGACTTTGCGTGTTGACGCAAGCGCGTTGAGGTGAAGTTTATTATGGGCACGGAAAGTTCTATTGGGTCAGACACTCACAATTACATTTGAGATAGCAAAATAGTTACAGGGGTTTGTTTAACACAATACGCATTAATATTCGATTCTTTATATTATTATTTTAATTGTTTTCAATTACAAGTTGAAGTAAACCATTTTTTTTGTAGAACATTCTTATGAAAAATGGAAAATTATATTTGTCCATGCCAACAAACTTACCTAGAAAAAACTAAACTGGCCCAGTGCAGGTTGGCTTATATCAGTTTGAATAATGTAAGCTTGTTTAATTTATTTTTAATGTAATGTCAACGCAATCAAGGGATACGGACATTTATTGATGTCACATAATTATATAAAACACTGTAACCTAATTGTTTGATGACAGCTGTTTTGAGCGTTTCAACCCCTCATGGGGCCCGAGTGCACGTCTCCATTTTAAGGAAATTTCTCGATATTTCCCCGTTGGATGGCAATACTAATCTTATACCTTTAAACGAGTAATTATTGTATATACAAATTCTCATATATATATGATCTGAATCTCGGAAAACGCTCCAAAAATTGTCATGAAATTTAGTATGCAGGCTGTTTCCGGGGCGTTAAATCGATCTTGCTAAGCTTGATTTTTAGAAAACGTCATTTTATCCGAGCAAAGATCGGTCATCGGTCTGTTTATGTATCGCGGCAATGCTGCCAGTCTTCTGTTATGTTTCCAGATGACAGCTATACAGAGAAATACTTGAGACGCCGCAGAGATCTGGATCGGGTTTTTTTATTTTACTTTATTTTGTTTTTGTTAAGTTGTATCTACGCGGTTAGTTTTATATTGTGATTAGAATGAGTAATTCTGTAAATAACATAATATATCTATGTATATTATCTATCTAGATATAACGATAGATTTTGCGATTGCAAACTAACATTTGGAATTGGCGCATCGACAGTACCTAATGTCTAACGATATATGTCCCAACCTTAAAGTTTTGAATCAAAATCAGAAATTCATAGGCCGTATCTTGAAGTAACACTTATTTTATACCTAATGCTTTGATACGGAAATAAAGTTAATAAATGAATAAATGATTATGATTATTATGATTATGATTACGGATCAGTGACTCGCAATTGTTAGTTTTTTTTTTTCTAAAATGTAAAGGTTTATCGCATCTTCTACTTATCCAAGTAGTAGTAATAAGCTTATGAACAATCCTACTGGAGTTGCGGATATCGGCCCGCCAAACAATGTAATACAATACAACAATTCTACTAAGCTTATTATTTTGTATACATTGTTTTTAATAAATCATCATCTGCCCAGAATTTTCCCAACTGGGGTCGGCTTCCAGTCTAACCGGATGCAAATGAATACCACTACTTTACATCGAAAGTCTGCCTATCGACTGTTCGTAGAGCTTTTGGGCTACCAGTAACAACTGCCTCCTATTTGACCTCCACAACCCAGATACAACAACACAATACCCTTTGGTAAAACTGGTTGTTAGACTTTCAGACTTTAGTCTAAGATCTACAAATGACAGTGGACCAACGGCTGAACGTGCTTTCCGAGGCACGGAGGAGTGTCGATAATTATGTTTCGAACGATCACCTATCCAGAGACTGACCTCTGTCAGCGTACGTTAACGGTACGTTCGATCAACCCGTGCTGTTTTTATTTAGCCACGAGCTCCTCACCTCCAAACCTGCACCACAGTTTTTCTAATAAATAATAATAAAAAAGCTGTGGCTAACTTTCAAGTTTCACATTAATTCAAGTACGTATGTTAGTGAAACTTTGTGAAATGTTCGCATAACAGAAAAACATCACTATTATTGGAAGTGAAAATATTTTATTAAAAGATTCAAATTAAAAGTTTCTTGCCTTAAGATTCGGTAAGAATTCCTTGACTTACTCTGAGTAAGATGGTCTATCAGATTAATATCATTAAGGAAATATATAGTTAACAATGTGAGTTGCTTCTTATTAATTTAAATTATACACACATTTTACTGTTTCAATATTAGAGTACTAAAAATTTAATTTGCTAACAAACATTTTTCAGAAGTCACATATTAAACCGAGATGCGAATCAATATTGATGAAGTTACTACTTTTACTTTTTTTTACTCGGCTTAGTTTCAACTTTCATGCATCGGTGAGAAAAAACGGGATATAGTTCACACTTACCAGGAGATCATAATATAAAAGAAGTTTGCAACTTTAAACTGTGCGATAGTGCTCTCGAGAGCCAACACTAGGGGTTCGTCGGACGTTTCCAAACCACGGGGCGGGTATTTAGGGTTAGGGGGCGTTTCTTGTATAGGGCGGGCAGACGCAATGTTGCCCCAATTGTACTAGGAGATTATGAAATAAGAGAAAGCTAAAATATTTTTTACAAATAGCTTTTTAAACCGTAATTAGCATCAGTAATGAAAGTACTTGCCTATCTCTGGAGCTTAGTTTCAACTTTAAATCATGTATTTGGAAAAAAAAGGATACAGAAAATACAAACCTATATACAATATAAAAATATACAAATATTAAAAATTACATGAAGAATCTCACATCTTTTTTCCGAATGCAAAAATTGGTTTTTAATTTGCTTGTTTTACCTTTTTGAAGGAAACGATATTATGAAAAACCATATTATTTACTAAGAGTTATTTGCAATTAGCACCAATTCGTTTTCGTCAGTAGAAGTACTAGTAGTGTCAGTTCCGGTTCCATGGAACGGGACGCAATGTTTCACACTTACCAGGAGATCATAATATAAGAGAAGGTTGCAACGCAGTTAGTGGACGTTCTCACGGGGTGCTTAGGGGCGTTTCTTGTATAGGGCAGACGCAATATTGCGCCCCCTGTACTAGGAGATGATAAAGTTAGAAAAGGTTGTAGCGACAATAATACTCTCACGCGTAGGCTTCATAGAAGAAAATATTTACAAGTATTACTTCCAATTCCGTGGAATCTACACATAAAATTATACAGAAAACATGAAATAATAGGTTGCAACGATGTTTCTGTTCAGAAATACTACCGCAGTAAAAGTAGCTCTATAACACAGATTTTATTAAGTAAGCAAGCTTGTACACTTAAAATCTACAGTTACGAAACTACTTAAAAAAAAAAACAATTTTCACCCTGATTTCCGATATAAAAATATGCTTTTAGTTCCCGCGACGTGTGAAGAAAGATGATGTCCTCCTCGAAATAACGTAGTGCTAAAATACTTTACCTAATTAAATCCAAACGAAAAATAAATTGCTTAGAATGCGCTTTCCAAACCCGCTGAAATATTGTAATTTGTATTGTTTGACGGGCCGATATCCGGATAATAACTATGTATATTAAAAACTCAACGTTACCTTTTTATTCTTATTTTTTAAGACTATACCAAAAATCATTGCGAAGCCCTATTTAGATGGAGTAACAAGAATATTGCTGTTTATTCACTTCTTATGTTGACAATAAAGAACCCTAGTATTCCCAGCGGCCGCCGCCTATTTTTGTTGAGAGTAATAATAACAGGCTAAATCTTCGTGAGTAGGTTAGGTTCAAAGAGACGCCCAACTTTTTCCTAAGTGATCATTCTCTATAGAGGTAGCTAATAGAGGTGAGGTATAAAATATGTCAATTAGTTGCGTGTCGAAATTGTCTGAACAATAAATTGTATTTTTTTATTCGAATATTGAGATAATTGGACGATAAACTCGGAATTACAATTGTCCTACAAAAGGATTTGCTCTGAGAGTAGACAAAAGTACCTACGTGGCACAGAAATGGTTTTTCAAAAAATAATATTAATTAAAAAATCATTCTTCGTTTCATGACATACCGTCATGAAATAAAATTGCAGTATAAAATGCATGGTGAATTGATTCATCTTGGCATTTTATACTGGAACTTAATTGCAAATTGAAGATATTTTATACAATATTTATTGTAATAACGAATTCAATAAAAATCTCTAGTAACCAGATATTTAATGATTTATGAATATAACCACCAGATATTAGGTTTTCCAACTTCCATACGCGACCAAAATAGTGGTAAGTCTCGAAACTAGTGATGATAAACAGTAGAACTGAACGCAAAGCTCATTAAGTCTTTCACATCATTATCGCTAGTTAGAGCTACCAGGATTGCAGAACTGCAAAGTAATGGCTTTGTACTGCGGGTGCTATTCGCTGCGGGTGCTAGCACTAAATATGCGTATCACTACAATATATTTTCAATACAAATAATGCTCTACGTCCTTTCTATAATTATGTATAATGTGAGGAAAAGTGTCGATATGGTGTTTGGGGCTGATAGTAAATACCCAGAAATTGTTCCTCCAATCAGTCTGAATGGTGTAGCTTTGGCAAGGGTACACCAATTCAAGTACCTTGGGTACGTTTTAACTGCTGGCCTCAGGGATGATGACGACATTGAGCGAGAGCGGAAGGCGCTGTCGGTGAGGGCGAATATGATTGCCCGCAGGTTCTCGCGTGCTTTTACATATGTTGAAGTAACGCTGTTTAGAGCTTACTGTACTTCATTTTAGACCAGTAGCCTGTGGGTACATTACACGCTTAAATCGTACAGCGCCCTGCGTGTACAGTACAACAATGCCTTCAGGGTGCTGATGGGGCTGCCTCGCTTTTGTAGTGCGTCAGGGATGTTCGCTTATATGCATGTAGACTGTTTCTGTGACGTTGTTATGCGAAAAAGATGTGCTTCCCTGGTGCGCAGGGTGCGGGCCAGCTCTAACGACATCCTGGGCATGGTTGCTGATAGGTTGGACTGCTGCATAGTGAGTCGATGCTCCAGAATTGCGGCTGGAATTATGCAGCAGTGATTTTTGTTTGCATTGTGTAACGTTCTTGTTGTGTACTAACATACTTTTAAGTAAATATTGATACTAACATAGTTTTAAGTTAATATTGGAACTATGAGTCTTAAGTTACTCGCAATAAATACTTTAATAATAATAATATACATTTATCAGTTAAGCTGATGAAATTTTACCAATGTAATGAAATTCAAAACAAGAATTATATAATCCCAATAAATGTTTAATTAAAACTTTTTAAATGCTGCATGCTGTCAAAATATACTCAATACTGAAACTAATATAACTTCACAATAGCATGGAAATGCTCGGCGTTATGGCAACAGGTACGTCACAACGCGCGATAGGAACATCGTTCCAATAATTCATTCTAATTAGTCAACTAGTATTTTTCGGCTCGTTTTTGTTCAGATTGATTGATTGATGTGATTCGTTGTACATGAAACATTCACGTTATTCGTTTATCGTTGTCAAAGACATGGCTAATTCATAAAAAACAGACCTTTGCAAAGTCATAAAAGGAAATTTAACTCTATGACCGAAATCAAAGTGCGCAAAAAAGCAGTTGAACTTTTTGCAAAGTTGCTTGTATTGTGTAATTCCGTAGGAGTGTAGCGTTTTATTCTTTTCTCTGACCATTGACAAAACTAAGCCAGTAGATACTCTAATGATTTATATGCTCCTAGTATTGAACGTAGAATTTGTCTCGACGCGACGTAGTATTTTCCACGCAGGCGCAATAAGTAGCAAACCACGTGGACCGAACACCACGTGGCGTGTTTACAAAATAAACAATTTATTTAACAAATTTCAGCTTGTGGCACTGATGGAAGTTATCCGTAAGGTATACTCTATATATACTATTAATTATTATCAAAATAAACATTAATGCTGGTCTTTTTAAATGTTTAAATAAGGCGGGCCAGTGAATTCTTGAACATTTTTATATTGTTCTGATGTATCCAGCTTATAAGCTGTAATACTGTAAAGTTTCAACCGTTACTAAGTTTTTGCGTGAAAGAGTATTCAATATCCATCCATCCTCACAAACTTTCGCATTTAATTTTATTTAAGTAGTAAGTAGGACGAAATTGTAAAATGGTAAGTTTTGGTACTAGGATACAATGAATTACAAGAATCGCGTCTATAAACAATATGCGGCCAGAGAGTGTGATAGCAAGCTAATTTTGGCTGCAAGCTGATTCTTATTAGTCAACTAGTTTTTTGTTCAGACTTTCATGGGTCTGATTCGTTGTAAACAAAAAATCATATTAGATTTCAAACATAAAAACAAACAGTTTCAGACTCATAAGACCAATTTTACTCTATGAATGAAATGAAAATGCTAATTTGTCGTCAATACGAAAAACGTAGCCAGTAGGTACTCTAATGTTTTATATGCTCCTAGTATTGAACATAGTATTTGTCCTGTTGCGACGTAGTATTTTTCACGCAGGCGCAATAAGTAGCAAACCACGTGGACCGAACACCACGTTAGCGTGTTTACATAATAAGATTTTTTTTACAAATTTCAGCTTGTCGCACTGGTGTACTTTATCCATGTTACATCACTATCAATAATTATCAAAATAATAATTGATTATGGTCTTTTTAAATCTTTGAAATACGGCGGGCCAGTGTAAGCCTCTGAACCATTCCTAAGGGACACAAATTAAATCAATCTGATGGTGACAAATTAAGCCTTGGAACTTTAATTCATCCACAATCTGAATATCTAGGATAACCTATTACTGAATGATAGAAGAATTTAAACCCTATGGTAAATTGATCATATCTGTATCCCAATTTAATTGGAGACAACGGTGACGTCACATGTACCTCTGTACTTTTCTTCATTAGGACTTAAATGTCTGTAAATAAATAATAATAAATAATAATAAATAATGCTGGACAATCCACACAGCATCATCTAGCCCCAAGCTAAGCAGAGCTTGTGTTATGGATACTAGATGACTGATATACTTAATACAATACATTACATAGATAGATATTTTTATTATACATAGCAAACACCCAGAACACCTGGAACAAATCTTTGTAGATCGTACAAACATTTGTCCCAAGGCGGGAATCGAACCCGCAACCTCCTGCGTCGCAGGCGGACCTTCGCCCGCTACGCCACATCGGTCGTCTATATTTGCCATTACCAAGCAAAACATTAAAAATCACACATTAATCCTCAGTTATTCTCTTAATAAAACCTACATTTTATTTGATGAAATTACAAAATATTCATAACGTGAATCAAAGGTGAAATTAACTATATTTTCAAGAGCACACAGCTGACGATACTATTGACACCTGTCAAAGCAAAAGCCATAGCTTTTACGGCTTAAAAAATATTTATTTAAAATCACGTGGTGTACACTAAAATAGATATTTTTTTATCTATTGCATAGTTGGAGAGTAATTTAATGTTTCATGATCAACGAAATAATGGCTGCTTCTTAAACTTCTTTAACTGCTTCACTATCACGTTGGTCTAGTAGTCGCAAACGCGACTGGTAAGCATGTGGTCCTGGGTTCGATTCCCGGGCCGTGAAACGTGCTATTAGGACTTTCCATCAGGAATTTCTTTGTAGCAGCCCGGTGTTTGGATGTTTGCCCGTTGATGGCAATATGCCCCTTTCAAATGGGACTAACATAACTAAACATAACAAGTGAAATATGGGTGTACTGTAGGAAAGAACCAAGTGCCACCCTCCATTAAGTTCGCTCACGACAAGCCGCATCATATCCATAAGCTACAGACCGTCCAGAACCGGTTCCTGCGCAAAGTCATGGGAGCCCCCTATTACGTCCGAAATGAGACTCTCCACTTAGATCTCAAAATCCCTACGGTAAAACAGTTCATGAAGCGCCTCGCCCAGCGCTTCATAGACTGTTCTACCACTCATCCCAACTCCTTAGTGTCATCGGCCGCCGGAAACACTCCCTCGCGTATAAGTACAGTTTTTAGACCTAGACATACACTCACAGAGCCAGATGATCCTATCACTCTCTTCCAAGAGAGCGATAGGGCCACCAGCACTGTTAGAAAACACAGACCGCCGTCATTCCGTCTTCGCCGTCGAGGCCCTTCGCGACGAACTCGTCGATGCCATCCCCCCGACCCTTTGCTAAAGCCAGCCCGCGAAGCTGAGCCGGTAAATGTTTAAAAAGTCCCTAAATAATATATCTGTTTGATCCAGCCTGTCCCTTGCTGTCCTCTCTCAGCGACGTCCTAAGCGATTGGTCGCTTAGTTTTTAAGTTTTTATGCCAGTCTGGAGGCCTTAATTTTAATTAAGCTCCCCTCAGGAAAGTTCGGTAAAGCAGGAGATATCCCTAAAGGATAAACTGCGAGATGCCCATTTCAAAAAAAAAAACCTTGCTCATAGTATTGTTTAGCTCTGCAGGATACGTCATTGTTTTCAATTGTTTTTTGAAATCTGTAATCACTCTCTGCTGTATTTCCGGAATCTGGTTGTGTGCCTGGTTGATGGCAATAGGCTCACTTCCTTTAACATGGGACTTATACATAACTGGTTAAATGTTGGTGTACTGTAGGTACACCTCTGCCCAACCCGTATTGTGATTATATTTCTTAACAATGTTTTAGACACAAAATGTGTGTGCCTTGATTAGTATCATCATTCGACCCATGCTGCATTTTGCCAATGACTGAACAGAATTGGAAAAGCATAACCCGGAAGAACTACCTGTACCATACAAATACGGAACAAATGTTCCGTGCGGGAATCGAACCCGTGACAACACGCAACAAGCGAGCAGCCAACCACTCAGCCACTCAGCTACTGCGCGAACCGAAGTTTAAATGAAAAGCCTCGATTTATGAAAAAATATACAAGCGCTACCTCTCCAGCAAAACAAAATGAAGAATAAAGATATTATAAGTACTAAAATTTGGTATTATTATAGATAATATAATTATGTGCGCATTTAATACTAATATAGCTATAGCTAAAATCGTTTGTCATGTTCCTCTAACTTATAATGTTTTTATTCTAAAGTACTCAGGTACAACTCAGTATTCAGGTCGTCTTAAATAAAATTCTTATATTAATTTATAACATTTATTGATCTCAGTGAAACACTAAGGCAATAATTATTGTTAGAAATAACATTGCTTGGTAAATATTTTATAAAATAGCTGCCGCAGGAGCACTACTTTATTACGCCACGACTTCTGTGAATGAATACTCGTATATCTGAGGATATATTCATTCACAGAATTCTTCATTATATTTCTACACGAAATGTTTGCTAGGATCGTATAACAATGTTTAAATTCTTTAAAGACCACTCAGTAGACTCAGTAGACTTTACCATTGGTAAATTTGGGGGAAACTTCTTTACATAATTCAACACAAGTCTTGTCTTTGTACGATCAGTAGCAGTGACGCATAAAATTACATAAATATTCCAACATTGTGCACTTCCGTTGTATACTGAGGTTATACATGCAATGTGACACTTCGTGCTCTGCTTATTGCTATCCAAATAACAACCGATCCATACATAATTGGGAACGGGTAAGGCAGATGATGCTCCATAAAACTGGGACGACGACGCCGTCTTGACTACTCCTGATTAGTTTCTCCATCTATAATGTGACAAAATCATGACGTTATTATCTGAATTATAGATACTTACAAAACGAAAGCAATTGCTGAAATGCAGGTTTATCAACTGCAACATGCAGGTGACTTCCACTTTTTACCAAACATGTTTCATGCGCAGACAAAATATTGAGTATGTTTCGTGGATTTGATTCCCGCACGTAATATTTGTAGGGTATGTAAGTTTAAATGTTTGTGAAAGCACCCACAATACAGGAAAAATTCCTAGAGTAAAGTCATGTAAAAAAATAATATAAATCGATGACACTTAACTGCCAGACAACGAGACACATTACAGAATGTATGTTTGTCGGTTGCCTGGCGGACAAGGTGTAAATAAAGTACTATCAAGAGAAAGAGACAAGAAAGATTTTAAAATTTTAATTCTATGGAAATAAATTGAAAATTCTTTGCTAACGTCAAAACTGAAACTGAGTTCAGTAGGAAAGATTCTGAATTTCCTCAATTTAAAGTTTTTTTTCTAATGTCCCATGCGCAATAGTAAATAAGAGGTTTTGCTCTGGCGTCAATTTTGATATAGCAGTAAATGCATGAAATCTGTCACGTTCTTGACTGGCGCTACGCTACGCTATCCTTCCATCCATATTAAACTGCTTGTTTTTCGTGGCATCTGATGATGCACTACTGCTGCACTGTAGCCACTCGTAGCAGTCCGTCTCCGATGGTCAGTTGGTTAGCATCACAATCACGACCTGTAACGTTCCAATGGTAAACTTGAGTTAATTGTTTAGATATAGAGCTTTTATCAACGATTATTACTTGCTCGCTGGTACGTGTGAAGTCGACTGAGAAGCATCATGACAAGTGATATCGCCGTAATAGTTTTGTCTTAATCGGTTTTGCAGTGAATATGTGGAACCGTCATAAATAAACCACACTCGCATTCAATAAATTATGAGTTTATCGATCTTAGTAATTAGATATATATTATAACTTAGAATAACTAACTAATAAATCAGAATATCAGTCTTACTATTTTTACGAATAAAAACAACAAAGATTGTGTTACGTTTACAAATAATGCAATAATGCCATTTCACTTTGACGAAAACACACGCTGAAGAGACCGGACTATGGTCTTAGAGTGCTGCGGAATTTTGCAAATTGACACGTTAAACAATTTATTTTAATGACCAAATTAAAAAGTGTTAAATAAAAGAGAATCATTTAAGCTTGTGTTTAGATACTCCGGACACCTGACTGCTTGTTTGCAAAATTTTGTAACTTCTGCCGTTAAATAATGCACTAACCAGTTGTGCATTATCCTTGTACAAAAGTAATGCTCTTGCGTCCGTTTTTTACACAACAGTTATGCTCGAAATCTGTCATGTTTTGATTCGGCGCTTGTACCTACCCCTGTCTTAGTTTTAAACGAAACTCAGCTTAAACGTAAAACTAGACTTTTTTTTGTTCATTAACTATAGTACATAAAGAATTGCTTCATCTTCCCGCAGACCCTTTAAGAGAAAGAGAGACGGGTGATGTTATATTTCTGGATTTCGACAATTATATTCTTTTTTTTAATGATTTTTCATTTTACGCAAAATACGCGCTACGTCGTGGAGTTGCGGAAATCGGCCCGTATAACAATACAATACAATGATTTTTCATCATGTCTTCCTTCCGGGATTTAATTTATTAAAATACTTATACTAAGTGTGAACCACTTAAAGTTGGCAAGCTTTTGACCCTGGTTTGGCTCACGTGGAGGTCGGTAACTATCCCGAAGGAAAGTTTGACCGGGATGAAAAGTATGCCCGTGTGCCATGGGTTAAAATAAAACCGAGAAAAAGAAGCATAAACTTTACACACGTTAGTGTAAAAGCATAATTAAGAAACTCATGCTCGCAATTGTAACATTGGCATAAAAATCTGTCATTGTAGAGTTTTATCAACTTACTTAGAAATATTTCCTGCAAGACAATGGCACGATCCAGATTATGTGCAAGCCATTGTTAACTATCAAAAATTCAAAAATATCGAAACGTTCGGTTGTTTTACCAGATCTGCTCTGCTCAACACATACTGGATCTGAAAAAAAATGTATATCAATCGGCGTAGTTTTTTTTTTTCCGGTGGGAAAATCATCTTATGACATCCCCCGCTCTTGGGCGGGACGGGAAACAGTGTCAGACTTCGCTAGTGAGAACTAAGGTAAAACTTATTAGTTTTACCTTAGTTCTCACTAGCGAAGCGCTCAGCAAACAGGCAGCTGGGCTGATTTGTTGATATCCAATTTAACTGCCCCTATAATATATCTCGTTTTCTTCGTAGCTTGTAGATATAGGCCTACATCTACAAGCTACGATATTGTCATGAATTGCGCTAAGATTTTGACCGTCTCGTTAATGTTTAAGAATGTAATCGGGTATGACTCAAGAGAAAAATCAAAAGATTTAGAGTTTTCATTAACTTACCTAGAAGTATTAACAGCTCAATGGTATGTCCAGGTTACGTGCAAGCCACTGTCAACCGCCAAAGTAACTTACACCACTCTTTGAGAATCTACTTAAGATACGTTCGGGTGTTTTACTAGATCTGCTCTGCTGAACACATCCAGGATCTGAAAATAATTTTAAATATCAATCCTTAAAACCACATACGATCGGGTAACACCTGCATGGCTATTCATACGTTTATGACGTCATGTTATTTTTTTTGTTTTAAAGAGATTACATATATATAAACAGCTATTGGCTGTCAGGCGGCTGGCGTGTGTTTTCAAAGTGAGGAACAAATCTCATAATGGACATAAATACTTTAATAGCAAACCCGGTACCTCAATAAACAGCTTGGTTCTTATAATAGTTCTGTGTGACATCCAGGAAACTTAATAAGTAGCATATAATTTATAGTGAGTTGAGAAAGAGTCGGAACTGTTCATTAACCACATTAGTTAATATTGTAATGTTGTTAAATACTACAATATACCAAGTTCTAAGTAGGAACACAAAACATTAACTTATCGCGACAGTTTTGCTATCAGAAAACACCATTTTGTGTAGAGTTTTAATGTTGCGTCCTTTTCTGCATCAACAGTTATGCTGAACATGTTGAGGATTCGGAGGACGTCACTTAGCTCGGTACAAATGATTGCAGTGAGTGCGTCATATCCATACGCACAACAAACGTGTGGATCAAGCAAATGTGTTCATTAACCGCCATACGTACTTGTACTGGAAGAGGTTACTGCTTCATGTACCACTCGTACTGCCAGCGCTTTGGTTTCAATTAAAATCAGTTAACACAACGGGACTCTCTGGCCCCTGCTTTTTAAATTCTCTTACTTTCACATTTTAAGTGTAATTTGTCGCAGATAATCGTTGTTTTGATAATTTGCAGGAAGCAGCGTAGATACCGAGTAGAATGAGAAAAAAAAATCCGAATAATGTTCTCTTCAATTTTCCAGTGCCCCTTTAGCCGAGTTTTGTCCCATCTGTAAATAAAAATGTCATACTTAGACGATACCTGGTCTTACTTTGAATGTTCAATGTCAAACTGTGGAACAATAGCCCCCGCTTGAACTCACATTGCGCTTTGACGAAAACAAACGCTGAGAGAGACTGGACCACGTGGAACATTTTATTTTAAATAAAACAGAATCATTTAAGCTTATGTTCAGATACTCCGGACCCCTCGTTGCTTGTTTACAAGATTTTGTAACTTCTTCCGTTAAATAATGCACTAACCAGTTGTGCATTATCCTTGTACAAAAGTAATGCTCTTGCGTCCGTTTTTTACACAACAGTTATGCTCGAAAGCTGTCATGTTTTGATTCGGCGCTTGTACCTACCCCTGTCATAGTTTTAAACGAAACTCGGCTTAAACGTAAAACTAGACATTTTGTTGTTCATTAACTATAGTACATTAAGAATTGCTTCATTTTCCTGCAGACCCGTCAAGTGAAAGAGAGACGAGAGATGTTATGTTCCTGGGATTCCCCAATTATATTTCTTTTTTTAATGATTTTTCATCATGTCTTCCTACCGGGATTCAATTTATTAAAATACTTATACTAAGTGTGAACCACTTAAAGTTGGCAAGCTTTTGACCATGGTATGGCTCGCGTGGAGGTCGGTAACTATCCCGAAGGAAAATTCTACCGGGATGGAAAGTATGCCCGTGTGCCGTGGGTACATTACAGTACAGGGATTGAAATAAAACTAAGAAAAAAAGCATAAACCTTACACACGTTAGTGTGAAAGCATAATTAAGAAACTTATGCTCGCAATTATAACATTTGCATAAAAATCTGTTACTGTAGAGTTTTATCAACTTACTTAGAAATATTTCCTGCAAGACAATGGCACGATCCAGATTATGTGCAAGCCAGTGTTAACTATCAACCACCAAAGTAACATCCAACGTAGTTTAAAGTTCTACTTAAGAAACGTTCGGTTGTTTTACCAGATCTGCTCTGCTCAACAAATCCTGGATCTGAAAAATTGTATATAAATTAAAAACCTGATTAAAACCTGCATGGATACTCAAAAGTCTATGAGATAAACACTAAATTATTTTAGAAGAGATTACATGACGGAACGCGGACGGAAGCACCGTCTGCTGGCTGTGCCAGCGAGCCGCACCGTGGCTCGGGCGTCATCCCCAGTTCCTCGCATTCTATCTGCGCTCAATAGTATCATGGAAGCCAACCCGAACTGTGACCTATTTGCGGACGAAATTAAAATTGTAATGTGCATTTGTCTAAGCTTTTGCGAAAGCAAGACAATCTGATTAGTATAATTTTTTACTTTATTTCAATTGTTTTATATTCTTTTTTTATATGTATAGGTTCTTTTTTATATAAATTTGATATTATTTGTCAATCTGTAATGTTAGCCTAATTGGCTCTTCAGACCCGTGTTAGCATATATAAATAAATAAATAACATAGACAGCCACTATCATGTATTAAAAAGTAGTTTTGTGAGGAAGCGTCATAAACAAACTCATAATCACATTCATAATAATTCTGAGATTACCTACTTTTAAGTCTTACAACTTTAACGAATAACAACAACAAGAATTTGTTACGTTAACAACGAATGCAACAATGAATTATTGCACTGTGTAAACGTTTATACTCTTGCGTCATTTATCGCACAACAGTTATTGAAATCTGTCATGTATTTAATTGTCGCCTGTGTTGTTTAACTTAGATTTAAACGGCGCTCCGCTTTAACGTAGGATTTCTCATTTTGTTGATCATCGACTACAACAGTAACTCATACAGTGTAGCTTTTTATTTTCGCAGACTCTCAAATTAGAGCGAAACAGAGAGACGGAAGACGATACGATGTTAATTCTTTGGAAAACTTTAAATGCTCTTTACTAACGTTAAGATATTATTATAGCAGTAATTGAAGGAACTTAGGAATTCTTTAATCATACACTGACCACATGACTTGAAATCTGCCACCAAGTATATTGCCATACTAAAAATGTCATACTACATAAACAGAATCATTTAAGTGTCAGTTCAGATAGGTACACCTTGTTGCTTGTTTACGAGATTTAGTTACTTCTGTCGCTAAATAATGCACTAAGCAGTTATGCATTATCATGATACAAAAGTCCTTTACTAGCAAACCCGCTATCTCAGCGAACAGCTTGGTTCTTATAATAGATCTGTCTGACATCCATGAAACTTAATAAGTAGCATAAATATTTATAAGCTTTATATTGAGTTGAGAAGGAGGCGGAACAGTGAGTGCGTCAACGCACAAAAAACGTGTGAATCAAGTAAATCTGTTCATTAACCTCCATACGTACTTGTACTGGAAGGGGTTACTGCTTCACGTACTACTCGTACGGCAAGAGATTTGGTTTCGCAGGCAATCGTTGTGTTTTGATAGTTTGCAGGAAGTAGCGTAGATACCGAGTAGAATGAGAAGACAAAGTACGAATAATGTTCTCTCCAGTTTTCCAATGCCCATTTAGCCGAGTTTTGTCCCATCTGTAAATAAAAATGTCACGCTACATAAGCTGAACCATTTAAGCGTAAGTTCAGAGACTCCGGACACCTTGTTGCTTGTTTGCGAGATTTTGTTACTTCTGCCGGAAAATAATGCACTAAGCAGTCATGCATTATCAATATACAAAAGTAATGCTCTTGCGTCAGTAACCCACACATCAGTTACACTGGAAATCTGTCATGTTGGGAGTTGGCGCTTGTATTCCTATCTTAGTTTTAAACGATGACACCTGTGCTGACAGGTTTTACTCACGTGAATATATTTAGAAACATCCGTTGAAGTGTGTTGGGTTCAATCATATTCCACAAACATATCTTTGCTTGAGGGGCCACATTGCTGTCAGAAAGAAACAATTAAACTTTATTAAGTATCTAAATATGTTTAACTGTTCTTCTTGCTTTAATGCAATACAAATATGGTACCTACATGTTGGTTAGGTCTAATTAACACGTAACAGAAATTGCAATCATCTGTAAATGTAGAGTTTTATTAACATACTCATAAGTATGAACAGCTCAATGGTAGGTCCAGGTTACGTGCAAGCCACTGTTAACTGTCAGCTGCCATAGTAACGTCCACCACTGTTTGAGTTTCTAAGAAAGAAACGGTCCGAGCTTTTACTAGATCTGCTCTGCTGTTGACATCCAAGATCTGAAAATAATTTTAAATATCAATTGTTAAAACGCATTACTGTTGATCATTCACACCTGCATGGCTATTCATACGTTTATGACTGTCATGTTTTAAGATAAACACTTTTTTATTGTTAAAGAGATTACATACACGGCTATTGGCTGACTGGCGGCCGGCGTATGTTATTAAAGTAGCTAAGTCGTGGAATAAATCTCACAATGGACATAATTACTTTAAGAGCCAACCCGGTACCTCAATGAACAGCTTGTTTCTTTAAATAGTTTTGTTTAACATCCAAGAAACTTAATAAGTAGCATATAATTTATATTGACTTGTAAAGGAGGTAGAACTGCTCGTTTTACATGACTCAATTTTGTAATATTACTTTAAGTATTGAATCATTTATACGATACTAAATATATTTAATTTGAAGTAGATACATACAAATGTAACTCATTGCGACAGTTTAGCTATCAAACAAAACTGTTTCGTGTTGAGTTTTAATGTTGCGTCCTTTTCTGCATCAACAGTTAAGTAAAACATATCGAGGATTCGGAGGACGTCACTTGGCCCGGTACCAATTATTGCAGTGAGTGCGTCATATCCATACGCACAACAATCGTGTGAATCAAGCAAATCTGTCCATTAACCACCATACGTACTTGTACTGGAAGGTGACTGCTTCACGTACTACTCGTACTGCAAGAGCTTTGGTTTCAATTATAATCAGTTAAAACAACGGGACTCTCTGGGCCCTGCTTTTCAAATTTTGGTCTCAGCACCCCTTTCACATATTATGTGTAACTTATCGCAGGCAACCGTTGTGTTTTGATAGTTTGCAGGAAGCAGTGTAGATACCGAGTAGAATGAGAAAACAAAGTATGAATAATGTTCTCTTCAGTTTTACAATGCTTATTTAGCCGAGTTTTGTCCCATCTGTAAATAAAAATGTCATTCATAAGCTGAACCATTTAAGCGTAAGTTCAGATACTCCGGACACCTTGTTGCTTGTTTGCGAGATTTTGTTACTTCTGCCGGAAAATAATGCACTAATTATGTATTATCAATATACAAAATTAATGCTCTCACTGGAAATCTGTCATGTTGGGAGTTGGCGATTGTATTCCTATTGTTATATCTTTAGAGGATACACTGGTGCCAATTAAAAGTCCCCAGAATCACAAAATACATTTATTGCAAAAATACAATGTTATAAGTATGACGATTGGTAGGCAAGTGACGTTCGTATGCAGTACACTTGAAAGAAAAAAAAAACTACTCCTAATTAATTGTTTAAGTAACTCATAGGACGCAATGTATGTTTGCTATCACTTTTACAAAGGCGTTAAGGCCTGAACTTATCGTTACGTACGTTACGTATCTTAGCTTCAAACGATGACTCCTGTGCTGACAGGTTTTACTCACGTGAATATATTTAGAAACATCCGTTGAAGTGCGTTGGATTCAATCATATTTCACAAACATATCGTTGCTTTAGTTAGTGTTCTTCTTGCTTTTATGCAATACAAATATGGTACTTGTTGGTAAGGTCTAATTAACACGTAACAGAAATTGCAATCATCTGTAAATGTAGAGTTTTATTAACTTACTCATAAGTATCAACAGCTCAATGGTAGGTCCAGGTTACTTGCAAGCCACTGTTGACTCTCAGCCGCCATAGTAACGTCCTCCACTGTTTGAGTTTCTAAGAAAGAAAAGTTCGGTGGTTTTACCGAATCTGCTCTGCTGAACACATCCAGGATCTGAAATTAATTAAAAAAACGTTAAAACGCATTGTTCCTTTAATCCTGTATACCTGCATGGCTATTGATAATTTTTGTATCACATGTAAAAGGTAAAAACTTATTTTTACACATTAATAGCGGTCAGCGGCCGGCGTATGTTACTGAAGTAGTCATAGACGTATTGAGTAATAAATCCTATAAAGAATGTAAATACTCAAAACCTGAACAAACGGAGTTTTCCCCAACGCGTAATTAATCATCAGTGTGCAATAGTTATGGTTATTAACTAACGGACAATATCGATACTTAATATATACCTTACGGCCTAGCCACGAAACGCGAACGCAGCTGCGGCGGGCGGCACGGTAAATTGCCAGGTGCGGAAGCACGCCCCCAATTTTCATCGTTTGCGTCGTGGCCGCCGCTGCGCTTGGAATGTTTTGTACATATAATACATTTAATTATTTTTTTGGGTTTGTTTTTTCTGTAGCTAATTGTCGGTGTCCATCACGTTAGATGGATTTTAAAACAGTGCGTGCATTTTTTAATGTGGTGCAGGGAGCAGCACTGCGCTGCCAAATTTGCCGAGTGATGTTTTGAGTGGTAACAAACTTAGTGTTTGCTATTTTTTTAATGTGTTGAACTGGTTACCACTGACTTACTTGCTTCTAGCGCTTTTATTTCGTAGCATTATGAGCAGTATCTTTTTTACTTATGGCCTTGTAATTTCTTATTACTGATTGATGATTTTGTAACCAGATTTAGGAGGTTTGATCTGAACTGTGTATCGATGTTATATCCCCCTTCTCTATTTTTCATCATGGTTGCGCTTTGAGGAATACCCGTAACAAACAGCTTGTTTCTTATCAACAATCTCTTTGTCATCTGTCTGTAGTACATGAAACTAAGTAGCATTTTTTAATGAAGTTGAGAAGTAGAACTGCTCATTTAACAAAACTCAATCTTGTAATATTACTTTTAGTATTGAATAACTTATAGTTTCTAAACTGCCATACGTACTTGTATCCTAAGAATTACTGGAGTACGTACTACTTGCATTTTTTGATTGATTTAATTAGGATCAGTTAAATACAAAGGGATTGTCTGGGCACTGCTTTGAAGATTTGGTGGTAAGCACTCCTTTCTCACATAATGTGTAATTAATTATCGCAGGTAATCGTTATTTATTGCTACAACTAGCTGCGCCCCGGGATGTTACCCGCGGTTCAAATTCGCATTCATCAAAAACGCTGGAAAAACAATAGTTATTTTTTTCTGAAATGTTCGAGTTGTCTTAATAATCATATGTTCCGTAAGAGCTGTCTACAAAGTATGAGAAAACTATAAAAAGATTATATCGGTATAGTCGTTCTCAAGTTATGGCGTGACCAAGATAAACAGGGATTTATATCCATGGATTTGCGGTCAGTTTTTAAACGTCATATAATTTTGCAAAAGACAGACTTCCTTAAACTGCCTGTCACCACTTTCCAGTAGTTTAACTATTTGCATCACATTTGCAGTAACCACAAAAGGAAGTATCCGATTACAACATGTTTGTGTCGTTACTGAAATAAATGTCTTATGTACGTACGACAGTAAATGGCGTGAGCTGCATTAGTGAGTATTTTTGCTGTGTGACGATACTGTTGTAACTAACGTTAGTTATTTGTAGTTAAATAGATAAAGTCCTTACTTTTTTAAATGACTTCAACCTTCCTCCGGAATTATTAGTACTGCTTACTTTTCGCGACTTTTCAGCTAATAGTGCTATTGTCACTCTTAAAAGTGCATCTGCGACGGTCAGTTGGTGCACTTGTTAGCAACACATACACGACATGTTATAAACCGAAGGTAAACTTGTTTAGATAGACCTTTAACATAATTTATTACTTGCATGTGTTGCTGGTACTTAAAAATTCGACTGAGTAGCATTGAACAGTTGATATCGCACGAAAGGTTAAAAGACCCTTCTACAAAGCGAGGGTAGGGGTGACCGTTCTCTCTTACGGTCAAGGTTTTTTAGTCCCCTTCAATAGCCCACAACAATACGGTGCCACATTAACGGTCCAGACAACACAGTATTCTGGTTTAGCAGCTGCTCATGAACTTTGTTCCCCTATGTCTCACACAGGAATAATACCACTTCGAAATAAGCCCGAATTAATATTTAAAGTTAGCAGAAGTAAATATTATTGGCCTGAAGTTTCGTTAAAACAACAAGTTTGAGGTTTTACCTTTATACCTATAGGTTTTTAACTGAAACAACTGGTAACGGAAAACATACATTATTCAATGTAGATTGCGGAAGGCAAACTGCAGTCTGAAGTGTCGCCTTGTTTCGTCCTTTGAATAGATATCAAGATATGGAGTCAAAACTGTCCCCCTGTGGCAAGTGGCCACCCTCCCTCAGATCAAATCCGGTGCCACTGATTCCTTCGACACAAACTAACAATATTGGAAGGATATAACTCTGATTGTGTACAATTCTTGCCAATAAGTGAATGGACAGACATAGTATTTTGATCAATGATCAAGCTAGCCAAAAGTAAATCCAACTCGCTGCCTGTTTGCTGTATACTAACATAGTAGTTCATAAAAGGCATTGCACTTATAAAGGGTACTACATACTGCATTTTGTAATGTAGGTACATATTAAAAAAAGTAAAAATACAAGTGCAAGAAGTTGATATCAAAACACTGGCAAATAAGAATCGATCGATTTAATTCCGGTACAAAACACAACAGTTTTGAGATTGTCAACTCTTATCTAATGCACGCAATATTTAGTACCTGTTGTGTTTCCAATTCAGATAATTATTGGGTAAAATTTCATTTCCTGGATAAGGTGAAGAGTAAACACCAATCATAATTTAATTATTTAAAAACTTAATAAAGCACGTGTGGCTGCTACTGCAAATACTGTTACCTATATTATTTATCAAGTGACATTTTAAGAGTTATTGCCTTTTAGCTATTTTTTCGAAACGCTTTTTTCGTTGTGCTTTACAGAGCACAGGCCTGTTTTCCAATAATAGGAGTGTAATGGTCTGATTATGTTTGTATGTAAATCAAATTAGCTATGATCTGCCATTCTGATAATCCCTTTGAAGTCCAAGGTCAAAGGGATTATCAGAATGGCAGATCATGGCTAATTTGAATCAAATTCATCGAATCAAATTTAATCAAATTTAATCGGGTCGTCCGTGCCGTGTATGGACCGGTAGAGGGGCGCGGGCATCGCCCTCACCCCTACCATCATTTGATAGTTTAAAATAAGGTGTCTGCTCGTTTTAAACGTGCATTGCTTTTCTTGTGGACCTCCCAACACACAAATTTATCGTGGCTACAAATGTTTTAAGAAAATATTCATTTCTTTTCATCCAGATTGATTAAAAGCTATTACCTGGCCTGCTTTATTCGGGTCCGAACTACTGATCCGGTCATAGCTTAAAATATCGAAACTTCTGATCTTTCCTAATGATTAAATATAATGTGGAAAAGATATATTATGTGTAGGTACCGTCTCGAAGATAAGACTTGTAAAATGTCTGTAAAATTAAATAATGATGTGATTTTGGTCACACGGCGTGCAGACGCAGTACAGCTATTTTGGTCTCACGTAGTAATGCAAATAATTTCAAAAATACAACACTACGTAAACATATGGTGGCTGCATAATCTAATGTTCTTTTTTAGGATATTGAAGTTTTATAGATCTCACAGCATGTTTCTATTTGTAACAGGAACTTCATTTCTCTCTTGTCTCAACAATCTTCAATTAAACAGTGCGATTCGGTTTCTATTGCCCTTACATAGTCAGGTAACACAATAACTTAACTCGACCTGGGTCTAGACTGTGTAGTAGCCTGAGAAGTAGCTTATGAAGTAACTTGTGTTCTTGGGATCAATGGCTATTTTTTTTGCAGCATGAAATTCAAATAAAATTCTACTGGCTTTTAGTTGCCCATTCCCAAAGGTATCATATTTTTTTGGATTAGTATATTTAAAAAAATATAACTAACAAAATAAAATAGTTTTACAAACTTCTATCACGTGGTCCGGTTTAGTATTTACATAAAACCAAATTAGATCAATTATTTCTTTTTATATCTTTTGTGTCACTATTTGTGAAAACGGAGATTGGATTAAAGTTACTTGGTTACAGTGGTATGACTTTTTGGGAAAATCAACAGAATTATTTTATTCTTTAAAGTGTTGATAGCATAATTTTATCAATTTTCCAAAATGATATTCAATACTTTAAATTAAATATGAAATGTAGCAAACTGCCTTCAGCGGCGGCAGTGCGCCCATGCCATATTTGGCGTTTAGTGAAAAAATCACAATAATTGAGATATTTCCGGCAGTCACGACCTTTTATTGGAAAACGTTTTTTCTTTTATAACACATCTTATTTTTTTTTAAAACAAACATTTTTTGAGTCATTCACGAAAGACGAATTACCACTTTATTTTTCCTAATATTTTAACAACTGCATTTTTTATGCACAATTTCATCCTCGAGATACATTTTTCTAGATGTCTTTTTGAACTTGTTGACTAGGCTAGCGTTTGTGGTATTTATAGTTACGTCTAGTTCTCGGCAAGTCGATTACACCCTCAAAGTTCGCATACATAGCCCATATTGCCACTTTAGTGACGTCACATAAAAATATGAAAAACCTTACAGTTTATCATTCTGATTGTAAAAAACATCACGCTCGCTTTACCTGAGGAGTCGGGCAGAGTCGATTTCTATAGTCACTTAGATACGTTTCTATCGAGTTTTTCAAACATACCCTCTATTCACTTGTCGAACCCACTTTTTCACTGATTTTTTCATAGTGTAAAAATCATTATGACTATGATATGCTATGCACTTTATTTTCTCGCGGACTTTCACTTTCACTATTTGTTTTTGGAAGTTTTTTGACACCATCGTGAACAATTAGTTTATAAGAAATACCACTTCATCCATCCATTCCGAGCCACATAAGCCGGCTTTAGTTCGTTTCAATCTCCTCTCACTCACGGGAAGAGACTGGTAATTAAAAATACGACTTTATTTATTAATTTCACTAGTTTTGTCTAGCACTATGTCATTTTGTCTTATTATTAGAACCTTTAACAATTCTTTAGTATACCGAATCAAATAAGCTCATAAGTCCGTTCGCGCTCTGTTTGTGAAGTGAATCCGCGGTATCGCGGCCGGCAGACTGACTAATTATACGCATGCGCCACCAAGCAAAATAGGTAGGGGATGACGGTTGTACTTTTAAGCAGGTGGTACAGCCGTTTCGCACAAAGACGGCATTGCTCAATATGGTGCTATTTCATTTTTATCTCATTTCCTCTCTCTTGCGTGATGGAGTCTATATATTGCTGTCGCTTGCTGCTTCAAATCAACACTTATAGTTGTAGCGGCTAGCCCCCTCTGTTTTGTAGGGTGGTAAAAATAAAACCAATCTCCTTACAGTTTCTGAGCTCCTAGTACTTGGACCACGAGTCAACTTGTTGACTGAGAGTTAAATGGGCTTTTCAGACCTGACATTGGTGTGATGCCTGCGCCGATACGCTTAATCCTGAAAACTGGTATGACTGTTCATCATTCCTAGCAATTGTTTTACACATTTACCTAACGCACTACCAATCAGAGTATTTATTAACACAAAGCAAGTTCTTTCCGTCAGTCAATTATCTAAAGAATATCATAAATTGCTATTTGAGAGTTACCCGTACATATCGGATGGCATCCATCGTGTTGGTGCCGTGAATGATAAAACCATGGGTTTCAGGTTAAATTAAATTAATGTAAATAGATTAATCTATTTCCAAGAGTCAAGTTTCAACAAAGTTTCGGAGATAAATTCAAACAAACGGACTGATAGGTAGACAGAAAGACAGAACGAACAAATGAAAAAAATGGTATTTAGGTATTACTACCGTATAAACTTTCATATGCAATTAGTAAAAAGCTGTTCTTTTGATATCACTAACATACACTTCAATTTTGTTTATTTGTATATGTGTAGCTTAATACTAATGACTGAAAGAATGAGTTGAATGGCGTGCAATTGTAGAGGCATATTTACAGCTGTGGACAGGACGGTGTATAGGGCAACATTGAAGTAACTGTGCCCCTATAAAGGCTTCAAGGATGAGTAATAGATTTCTTTTCTTTAAAAGTTTTGACTGACGTTTGCACAAATCAACTAAAACCAGAGTCATTGATGTAACGAAGAACAGGTGCATAGTTAGCTACTATTATATTGTCGAATCGTTTTTCCGTGGCGGTGGTTGTTTGAATATTTGTTTGAATCAAGGAGGCCGCATCATGAAAACGTTTGAATAACACTTTTCTTTATAAACGGATACCAATGTATACCCTCTTTGACAAAATATGGTTGTATTGAGACGCTCAGACAGTTTGGTGACAGGTATGGAACTAGAACACTGCACATAACTTTCTAATCAAGCAATGCGTTCATTATGACACTCTTAGACCAAATCTAACCGATAATTATTGGAAATAAATCTGCTGCGTTTCCACACCAATATGGCCGCTGGCTTAGTGCCATAGTATCCCTAGATAAAATTTATTATATTTATATCTATCAACAATCCGGCATTTTAACTAATCAACGCAACATTGCTTGCAATTTACCTCAATAACACAAGTTTAGTCATGACAAGGTCACCCTGTAGTACTTAGTAATATTACTCACAATAACTGCAATAAGAACAAATTTTTCTAATTTATTTCGAGTATTTCATTATTTTATATATCTCATTACCAATAATAAGTTTTAGCTATTGCAGATATGTTATGGAATCAAAATCAAAATCAAAATTCATTTATTCGTATTAGGCTGAGAATCAGCACTTTTTGAACGTCAACTGGACAAAATATCGTCTGCTTTACACGCCGTTGATGTTAGTTGAGTGCTTTAAACAGTTGTTGAATAAATTTCGTCTTTCGATGTACGAGTAGGTACTATCTTATCATACCAGTAAGAGATGAAAATATTTAATGGTCAAATATTGGATTCTTTATTAATAAATTTAAATATAGCAATAAGAATAAATAAAAAAATAAAATGCAATCTATACTACTGTTTATTACACATATGATATTTTCTTATTATGTAGGTAAAAGTAACGAAAAGAAAATGGTCGTTTGTCGTTCCGCGTGAATACAAGAGTATTTTTCGTGTTTTGTTTTGGTTAGTAGCTATTAAAATATAAAAATCCTTTAACACATTATTACTGCTGTGATTAATGATAAACCCATCCCAGTTAGTATTCGTTCATCGCGAACGTGTCATGGTCATTCCGAGAACTGTGTTGGGCACATACTTGTAGTAAGGTACCTACACCATCCACATGATTCTGTTCTAGCCTGGCCACTTGGGATTTTGTGGAAAAATAACAGCGTTATTTGTACCGAGTCTTTTATTGATGTACAACTACAACACCGAAATAACAAACTACGCATTTCCGCACCCACGATACAGGAAGAAATTATTTGATTGGCGCAACAATAAAGAAGTTGAAATTAATACCTAGTACGTCGACGGTCTCTTAAATCACTAAAAAATGAAGCTTCCAAGTCAACGCAATAAAAATATGGCCATTTGAAACATTACATATTTTGATACGAACAAATAATTGAAAACCTCGGGGTGCTTGCCGTTGACCTAGAATCATGAAATTTTGCAAAAAGTCCAACAGCACAAATAAAGTTAAAATCTTAAAAACGCAAAACATAACTATTATGACGCTATAAGATCATGGGTTTATGGATGGCTACACTGCATTGTGAGCTTTCAGTGTAAGCAGCAGATCTTCAAAGGTGCAAGAGCAGAAAATGCATACGTTGCATAGATTGTACTAGGAAAAAATGAACACTAGGAAGTCTATAATCTCACTCCGATACAGACATTCAAACAGGTTCCACATACCTACACTATGCACACACTTGCTTGCAACTGGAGTTGCGGGTTGACCCAGTTTCGTTGAAATGTGGATGTGTGTGACTAAGTAAGTAAGCACTATTAACGCACGTATCGTACCTAACCATGCTATCACGCCTGTATTTGCGGTAGTAGGGAAGTAGGCAGTGGTTTACACGTAGATTTTACGGGTTTTGTTCAGACATATGGCTCGGCTGGTTGGCACTGATTAGTGGCAAAAGGTTCGGCATGGAATTAGAACCTTGACCGGCACAAACTCGACTTCGGGGTCCATCTAACAAATTATTTCAGCGACCTGTACTTGCTTGCACTCGAGACTGCCAGTACATCTGAGTTCATGTGGTTGTTTCACACAATTTATGAACTAGCTTTTGCTATCGACTTCTACCGCCTGAATGAATGTCTGTTGTCGCGAATGCAGACGAAAATGCGGGTGAAAACAGTCCTATGTCCTATGACCCTTCCTAGGGTCTCATCTATCTCCAAGTCAAACTTCATATTATTATAAATCGTTTCACCGGATTAAGTGTGAAAGGTCTGTTTTTCCAACTTGATATTCAGATATCCAAGTTCCTCTTACGGTGATCAGCTCCAATTTTACCAAAATCTACACCTAATAAACTATCTATCCCTGAATATAAAGGTTTTCTATGTTGGCATAGTGCGAGTTATAGAAAGTAAAACAAATAAGGTACGTAGTTAGGTTCTCACTGCGCCGCTGTAGCAAGTTGCTACGCGGTTGTAGCAAATTTGCTATGAGCCACAACAATAAAGTTGTAAACTCGTATATTATTATGATAATATTACTTTCAACAGCAGCTCATATTCATTATCCTAATTATCTTTACTTTTAAACTAATACAGCATTGACGACACGGTTAGCGCAGTGGTTGAGCGATTGGCTGCTGCGCTGCGTGTCGTGGGTTCGATTCACGCACGGGACAAACACGGCCTATAGATAGTTTTTTTTGTTTTTAGTTGCCATTTAGGGTTTGGCTGTCTGTGTATGTGATGATTCATGACGCGGATGCAATCTGTCAGGAATTGAAAACTATCGTATCGCAACAATGCAATGGAACGTGCTTAGTGATAATAAAACTGGTGAGTAATGTGATACATGCGATAATACTCAATGAAAATTTACTCGTTCCGAGGATTCCAAAGATCACCATGGATATGCCCTTTGAGATTGAACGAATTCAATTCGCAATTCGTCTTGTCTCCGTCGCATAGTTTAATTCAATCATGTGTTGCTGACACGCGGTTGAACTACTTGATTTATGTATTTTTATTTTCTTTCCGCATTTTCACAATAAATGACTAAACTCAATATTTATTTTGTACTCATTGTATTACTTTCAAAAAAGCCTAATTAATGTCTTTCATACGAAACGAACTTACGACGAACGACGAAGCGAACTTCGTACCGCCTAACAGACAATTAATGTCGTGTTACCTTGCAGCTGAACTTAATTTAGGCTATTATTAACGTTTTTAAAGTTTTTATACACAAGATTAGATGGTAAGATGCAAGTGAACTCTTATTTTCTTAATGTAAATATTGAGCCCTGTATATCAATTGCATTCATATGAGACTTCTATTAGCTGACATAAATACTTATTATTGTCGCAACAATAAACTTGACAACCTTTATTGCAAGAAACTTTTTGCAGCTTGTCTGTTTGGCAACTTGGACGAATAACCAGGTTTCTTGTACCAGGAGCCCAGAAACAAGAAGGAGTTCGTTTGTTATACCCTTTCTACCCCTGTTATATTCACCTGTGTGCGTGTTGAGGGACGGATTTGTTAGCACTCGTGCGACGGAGAGATACACAATTTGCAAGAGTGTATGCGATAGCAGTGTAGTGGGGAAAAGTAACACTCGGACGCACGTATGTGTGTATCACACGATTGCTGTATTTTACTCGTAATTTAGCATACTGTTGCGCCATTCTAGTTAGTTGCGCTTGTGTGTGTGCTCATCACGGGAAATTGGAGTCAGAATAGTTTAAAAAGCTTTATTGTTTATCTTATGAACGTTAACGAAGCAAAACCAATGTGTAAGGATCGTAGCAGGTGGCGTACTGCAGTTTCTGTCTGGAATATAATTAGCCATGGTTTTTCAATTATAAAGAAGATACTTTATTGTTCTCATGTCAGTTAAAGATCCATTCAAGGGATCCCGCACCTTCCTAGCAAAACACTATGGACCGCAGTTTTGGGTGATGGTGCTGTGCTATTTTTGTGCTTATTTACTGCCTAGTATATGATGATAGTAAGTTAAAGAAGCAATAAGTAATAAGACTCATAAAGATAAGGAAATACTAATTACAATATCACAAAGTTGTACAATATCATTTTATATTTTGAAATAACCACTATACCTAATGTAATTATTGTTGTTCTTTGTTTCAATTATGTTTACATATCATTTCTAATACTCTGATTGAAACAGGAACCACGTGCTATGAGCCAAATGATGCAAAAGGATCAATATCGCAGCCTCTAAAATACTAGGAACGCATAACCGATAGAGGCTTGATACCATATTCTTGGTTTCATAGTGTTTATCTGATTTTTGGCGAATTAAGACAGAAATGTATGCTGTGTAAACATGTCAAAGCTGCGTTATGAAATGCTGAATAACTTTCAGTAAATTTTATTTTGTAACACCACTTCATTACAGCCATATTTGTGATGTTTACAAGAAACGGCAGGGCAAAGTGGCGCTTATTCAGGATAATTTTCCAGTTCTTTTGCAAATATCTAACAACGTATGAAAGAATCGCTAAGAGAGTTAACATAAAAGTAGGCCGTGATTAAGCACTGAATGTTTTTCGATAGTTTTCAATTACTATTAGCGTTCACTTCTATCGTAATTCTGATTTAAATCATAGAAAGTCGGGGGAATAAATACTGCGGCGGCGAGTAGCGGAGGCTAGCTTTGGATTGTAATTAAGTTAACTCAAGTTGCGGAAAACAAGTTAGTCATTAAACTTGGCAATTTGATTGATTGTTTGTTTTTGAATCAAATAACTTATTTTTGTGTAGATTGTTGTAAAAGAATTATATAACTTAATCGTACTGGCCGTAAAGGCATAGTTCATCAATGTAATGTTCTCTTTTATAATGACGGTTTGTGTTGCAAAATTGTTTTTCCATGCAATAAAACTATTTTTTGTGTTGTGGTGGTGGTGCGATAATTAATTATATTCTTTCCAATTTTTTATAGAGCAGGAGTCATTGCAAAGCTATTTTAATTTAGTGTGACGAGCTGGGGTAAGGATAAGAACTAGCTCTTTGCCCGCGACTTCGTCCGCGTGGATTTCGTACATTTCCAATTCAAATTTAACATCCGTTTTGTAAATAATAATAGCCTGTAGCAGTCAGAAATAATGTAGCTTTCTAATAGTGAAAACATTTTTAGGATTGGATCATTAGTTCCGGAGATTACCCCCTACATAGAAACTTACAAACAAACTTTACTACTTTAGAATATTAGTATAGAATATATATTATAACACATGAACAAAGTGTTTTATCAATTTTACCAGACTCTAAGGAAGTGTTACGAACGTGTGTAAAAGTGCATACCTAATTATGGACACTATTCTTAGCATTAACATAATTTATAACGTAGCATAATAAGTTAGATTTAAATTGTTTATTAGTCTTCTTAGGCTAGATTGCAATTAACTAGTAAGAACTTGGTTCTTACTAGTTAATTAAAGGAAGGAAAAAAAAAAAAAAAAAGTATAGAATATGTAGGAAATTGGTCCCGTAGTTAGAACAGAAAGTGGACTTCTATTTTCGATCAAATTGGACATCTGTATAATATATGATAGTATGGATTGTATAATAGGTCAGTGGTTCAATGAACTCGAATACTTGATCATTGAAAAACAACGTTTTGCAAACTTTCACGACGCTGAAACGTATTATACTTATTTATCTAAAATATACGCAAGTGCATTCATTTCCCTAGTTTTTGTGCTCACCGCGTCCTCCTTCTGGATCCGCCTGCCAGAAGAGACGGATGCAGGATGTAGTCAGTTTGACGACACGGTTGGCGCGGTGGTTGAGCCATCGGCTGCTGCGCCGCGTGTTGTGGGTTCGATCCCCACACGGACCAATATTTGTATGGCCTACAGGTAGTTGTTTCGGATCTGGCTGTTTGTGTATGTGAGTTTAAATGTTTGTAAACGCACCCACGATACAGGAGAAATTCCTAGTGTGGGGCAACGTTTTTTTAAAGATTTTTTTTTTAAAGATAAGTTATTTTACTTTCATAATAACTTATTGCGGTGCCACTATCTCCGCCAACAACGACTTTAATTAATACGATGATTGTGGCAGAAATTGATGAACTTGAAATGTTCCTATGAGGGTGACATGTTCGCTATGTGAACAAACCCTCCCTAATAAATAAAGATAAAAAAGTTGTTTACAAATTATCTATTCATGAACGATGTCAGTGGATGAAATAGTCACCTCGGAATGGTCTAACGCCTTACGGTACAGGCTCAGCCTTCTTTAGGCGATATAGGTCGTTTGAATTTTGTTTTGTTACACAATAATGTAGAACAACGTGTTAATTATTTTTTGAGGCAATACAACTTTTTAATTTGATATTCAGTCACTATTTTCTTTAATTCAATTCTAAATGTGCTATGTTAACTTCAGTTGCAGACGTAGATGGCCTACTAGAGCGAGAAAATGGGATTCGGTACCATAAACAGATCATCCATCCCCGATACTTTTTTGACTGAATGTATATTTAATTGTAAGCGCAATTATGCACGAACATATAAAATATTGATTTCCGGTTATTACTGTTGTTGTTACTCGCAACCAAAAAGCGCACGAACACTATTCTTGTGTTATTCATAATCTATAAAGTTCGATGTATTATTTTAACATGCATAACCTTTAAGCTTTTCACAGTAAAATAATAAAACCCACAGTTGAAAGTCATAATAATAATAATAAAAGGATTAGATCAGATAAACAGAAAATATAAGTTTCTACATACACATCATTTTCTTTCTTAAATTAATCGTCAAATCATTTAACCACGGAGTAAATACATAATTTATACAATTATTAGTTTGTCAATAAGCGTCATGCCACCACGTGTTATCGACGCACGTGGATTGTTTCTCAAAGCGCCCGAGTCAGAGACGGTGAAGTTTATACGAACACGATGCTCGGTACTAGGAGTTCATGAAGCGTCAGCAGGTTGAAATTAGTCCGCAGTTGCTTACCTACCTTTTGATCGTTATACCAGTCTGTACTCTTTGTTAATAGACGTAGGGTCTACTATTGCATGGTTTAATAGGGACATGGAATAATGTTTGAAGTGTCAAACAAGTTTTGCTTTATTCGAATACGGTTTTGAATGATCTTTGGCAGATTTATAATGAATTGTGACTGAAAAGTTATGAAAATATTAGAGAAAACAGTTGTTACTTAAATACCAATACAAAGTAATCAAGGTTAAGTAGAAAATCTCCCTCAATGTGTAAGTATTTTGAATTAAATCGAGGAGCGACGCAATATACTGTGCTTTTGAGAGAATTGTTGGCAGTAGTTTAGCGAATAACTATTAAAATATCACATGAATGCGGTGGGTTATATTAAGAAAATATTCCTTTATAAAATACCTACTGAACATCATCAGTAGATTCATTGGTTTTGATAAGTTTAAACATAATAGCAACAATATGATCCAAAGCAGGCTTTAAGTGTCGCCATTTTAATCGAGACACGTTATCAATTTTTTTCATGTTAAATTTATAGACTTCTTGAGTACAAACGTAATACGAGTAAATGTATATTGTATTGTTTGAGGGGCCGATATCCGCAACTCCATGACTTGGTGATTGATTTATTAATATATAAAAAAAACCATATATAAATATTTATAAATGTATAACTGCCAGCTCAAAATCATTACGAAGTTCAAAGGAAAACGTTGAAGCCAGAAAATCCTTTAAACGTTGAGGCCAGTTATCAATAGAAGCACGCACTCTTTCCATGGGAAAGTTCTTCACTGCCAATCATATGGATTGTTTTAGGGACTCCAAATTATCATGGCGTTTAAAGCAAGCCATACTGTCTAAAACTGACCATAAATCGAAATCCAGCGGATTAAGATCGGGACTAGACGACGGCCAGTCTTCAGCTCTGATGAAGTCCAAAACGTTCACTTCCAACCAAGACTGCGGGGACCGAGCTTTATGAACCAGCACCGAGTCTTGTTGGAAGGACCATACTTGGTTATTGGACATGGTGTTGTTAAGGGGCTTAACTACCTTCTCAAGAATGGTATCTTGATACACTTGTGCCGATGTTTTGATACCTTTTTCACAAAAATATGGCTCAGTCACTCCTTCATAGCTAACACCCCACCGAACCATCACTAAAGATGGATTATGCCCACGTTGTATTCTGTCGACTAATTGGGAAGCTTCCTTAGAGCTTTGCGCATAAATACGGTCATTTTGTTTGTTAAAACGTTGCTCAATTGTAAAGATTTTCTCATCCGTAAACAAAATTTTTCTGTGACCTCCCTTTGCGTACCGCTTCAGTAGTTGTTTCGATTTTACCACACTATTCTTTTTTAAATTATCATATTTAAATGACCAATGCGTCTCTTAAAGGCTGCAAGTCCTAAGTCATCTTACATCTACGCGACATGGTCCTCGGTGCTATCTTCATCTCCCGAGATAACATTTTTTATTTTATTATTTGACGACCTATGTGGCGCGGCGGGCGAAGGTCCGCCTGCAACGCAGGAGGTTGCGGGTTCGATTCCCGCCTTGGAACAAATGTTTGTAGGATCTACAAACATTTGTTCCGAGTGTTCTGGGTATTTGCATATTTATGTATAATAAAAAAAATATTTATCTATGTAATGTATTGTATTGAGTATATCAGTCATCTAGTACCCATAACACAAGCTCGCTTGGCTTGGGGTTAGATGATGCTGTGTGGATTTTCCAGCATAATTTATGTATTACTTAAAATATAAAATTTTCCTTTCGGACAGGATTTTTTCGAATTCTTCACCGTACTGCTGTGCTGAGAAGTCACGTATATTGTTCATCATCGTGTCACGTATGTTGTACATCAGCATGTCACGTACTGTCCAGGGTTAAGTTAAGGTAAATATACTGTTCTCCGTAGGCTTAGTGTTAGCACGTAGTCACGTACTATCTATGTATATTTAAACCACCTATTAAAGGAGAGAGGGCAGTTGAGGACTGTTATGTAGTTGAGTACAGTTGAGTCTCAGCTCACAATCGACTCTCAAAGTAATACACGTCATGTAGTTTACTTAACCCCTCCTCATCCCCTCCTCATCCCCACATCGCACTGCTTTGACGACCTTGTTCGTACGAACACTACGTAGACGGCCAGATCTTTTTCTGTCACAAACAAAGGAGGTCTCATTGTATCTATTAATAGCCCGGTACTCAAACATTTGACTAATACCAAGCGTATGGAGAGTTTTAAAAATTGCATTTGGCCCCATACCAACTTTGTGTAATGCAATCACAGCGATTATGGACTCTTTATCACCCCACTCCATTTTGATATTGCAACATATTGTAAAATGTATTGGCGCCAAAATTAGAAAACTCAATGAACAACAACAACAATCGTACAAAAATGACAGATTCCAAATTCAAATGTAATATCTTTCTTGTTTCAAACTGTGACAGTATTTATGGCCAGACTAAGTACAATACTGCTAAATTGTAAAGTCTTAAAGTGAATAAAGATCAATAAGCGGATAAACAATAATTAATATTTTATTCGTAGTTGTTGTTGAGAAACGTTATCTTAAGTTAAGTGTACGTTAACGTTCCGGGGTCCATTTTCGGTAAATTCTTAGCTACCAACCACTTATTTCTACCCCTTAACCTGCTCGAAGGTTATTGTCTGTTATTTGGAATTTATTGTAATAATTAAATATATATGTTTTTAAACGAAATACGTGTTTATATTATAAAGCATAACGAATATATTCATACAGTTATCAGTCACACTAAAAACCATTTTTGTCTAAAAAAAATACAACCTTCATAAAATGTAATGCTTTCAGCATTATGAACTAAAAATTATAACATCATTGCAACTTTTCCTAAAGCACAGTAGTCATATATAAAAAAAAGCAAGTAAAGGATCAATAAATAAAAAAAATGCAATCTGTCATAACTTGCAATTTTTTATTATAGCTGTTTGCAAGTGAATTATCATCATCTGAAGAATCCATGTAAGGTGTATATGGAAGCTATGGAGACATAACTCCTAAATCTCGTCACTTCGGGTCGAAAGTGCATAATTTGCCGCGTCAATTTCTAACTTGGATTATAAATTCCACAGCTTTCCATAATTTTCAGAAATATCGAGTTCGCCGGATACTCGAGCGGCCATTATGACCGTCAACGAAAATGTTTTGCTTACTACTGTCTGCTGCGCCAACATAAACGCTCAACTAGTGCAAACGCGATACCGTTGGATGTGCAGAAAAGGTACATGAACGCACACTACCATACGACGTTACAAACGACCACATAATTCGCAAAATTTGAACTTTTAAAGTCTTAGTTGACATGGTGACCGGTAGGTGGTTAAGGGTTAAATCCTTTGTGGCGGCACGAGTTTATACCAGGAAACCATAACTCAAAGAAGAACGACGGGCAGAAAGATATAGAAATCACTTGTTGCTGGGCTATGACGTCATTCAAATACAGGGGGTGGTGGTAGAGGGAGGTAGCGTCGTACTCAAGGCCACCCAGTGGAAATCAATAAGCTGTTGAACTTTTAGCCTTGAACTTGAGCGGAGTTCAAGGACCACAAGTATGTGTATCGCGATAAACACGTTTTGAAATCTAAAGTTTACTGATTATGATATTTTGAAACATTTTAAATTAAATAGGCTTATAATGCGAAAAACTACGGCACGTGAAACCATGTTATTTAAAAGATTGTCAAAAATAATAATGACTTAATATATTTGTGATGATACAATAACATTACAAATATTAAATAGGTACGGACAAAACTTTTTATAGTAAGAAAGAAAGATAAAAAAAAAAATTGCCTCAGAAGACTTTTAATAGGCACGTCAAACACAAACGTAAAAAAGAGCTAATTCTATTGATAGTGTTAATAAACCAATCTTGCTTAAATTACGAGTATGTTTGTATAGATAAATCACAAATAATAACATATATACTGGTAATTAATGCTCGTGCCTTCTCTATACTAGAAGGCGCTATTGCCTTGCCGTAGGACAGTAACAGGCTGGTATTATTATTATTTTATCTTCTTATTCTTCTTCTTCTATATATAAAAATCTTGTGTCACAATGTTAGTTGCCGTGCTCTTCCAAAACGGCTTGACCAATTTTTATATATTTCGTCATCGTTCACAGCGCTCCATTACCTTTCACTCATATACCACATCCTCACACCTTTACAATTAATATAGTTAGTTATTTATTATATATAAGTATAATATAGACAACTGTCGGTAATAGCAAGAAGTGACTGTGGGTGGCAAGACGTATTCCACTCAGCATGATGCTAAGCTATGTGGGCCCACAGCATAGCGCTGGGTTGAGTGAAGTTGGTTGTTTTTTTTTGTATTTTTTTTATTTCTCGCTTTGTAGTGGGTCGGTTTGTTATTGATTTAAGTTACAATAGCCTTATGTCAACTGATCATCACCTCTTTCCAATAAACACGATAATTTTCGCAGGTTCTCCTGATCCTCAGTGACAGGCAAAAATTACTTATCTTACTTACATTAAAGTAATCAAATCGCAACCCGTGAACCATATTTCCCACATTTTGAAAATAACGTAATTTTTCTGGATTGTTACTAAATATTAAGTTAAGTTTTTAACTTAAACATACTCGTAGGAAATAAAGTAAGAATTCAGTCTCGAAGACTAGATTTGGTAAATATTAATTGAATATTTTTATCCCTAAAAATGTACTAAATGCACTTTTGATGTGTTTTGATATCCTACTCCATTTTGGTTGAGCTGTTGTGAAATGCTTTCTATTTTCCAGATCGTCATCGTCCTAAAAAAACAATAACTGATAATCACCAACGTTTGATGGTTTCTATCATAGTATCCACGCGATATCGGCAAAATTGGGGTATGTTTTCGACAAAAGTCATTATTAAAGATATAAGTTAAGTTTAAACTAACACCCTCCGACATATGAATAAAGCCTTTCGTATAAATTTGAAAAAAAAACCTTGTTTTTTTTTCAAATGGTTTTCTGTCTTTCGTCTTAGTATCGGGGTTACGCAACGACAATAACGATTTTTAAAAGGTACTTCATGTGATATAACATATTACATATGCATTTTTTAACGCCATATAGATACATTATATGTGAGAAATAGGTACAGAATACAAAAAGTTATAAATATATTATACTGTCTTGTTAAAGGTTAAAGGTTTCATATTTCTACCAATTATATTTATTTTAAGACAGCAAGCAAAACTGGAGCGGTGCCCGGATGATTGGATTGTTTTTGAGGCGGCGTAGCGACTGTTTTAGCTTGTGCCAGAGTACTAGCACGTCATAAATGTACAGGAACTTTATGCACACTTTCGTAATACATGTGGCGAAATGGATTGTACCGTTTTCCTTAACAAGTAGCGCCGCCATTCACATGCAAAATATGTTCGTCGGGGTTATTATTCTCGGGTCTGCGTGTTTCAATTTTTTGGACAATCTGAACCTGAGACAGCATAGGTACTCGTAGCTGCCCCGTAGTATAATAAATTATTTTACTTCCATTTGCACGAGTACATAGTGGATTTTGCGCTACACACGATATTGTACTAGTACGAGTAATATAGTTTTGCAATTTAGCTCCTATCATGAATATAAGCCTGATAGCCGAGTGACCTTATTTACCTTTCAATAACGTGATTCGAGTTTAGATTCGAATACTCGATGTTATTAGGTAGTAGTAGTCCAGTTTTCCTATGATCGCGTCGCTAAGTTGGAGTTTATGCCAAATAGCTAGCTTGTACCAGGAGAGAATAAAGGCAGAGGAGTTATCCCGTAACTTGAATGGCGGCCGATATTTCATTCAAGGGTACTTTGTAGTATGAGGTGGTAGTTGAGTATGGGGCCCACCCTCCTACCTCGTCTATATTGCTGGCGAGTGCCTCTCCTAACTTTACGGCGGGAACCGTCGGAATTTTGTTGTTTTACTTTCGCTTGTCGTAAGTCGCGTCAGTGGGTGAAGACTAATAAATAAATAATTTATTACATCTTCATTGGTAGCATTCTACAAAATTTTCTGGAATGATGTTTTCCTGAAATCCTTATTTCGAGTTTCAGCAGTATTTCAGATAATTTTCCAAGTAGCACTATAAGCAAATTCTCAACTATATCTGCTCTGTGAGCAAGAACTTTATGTACACTTACTTGCAAGCATGCAATACCAATAATAATAGGTCTTTACCTATGAAATTGCCGTTTCGTATGAAAAAATTTAAATGAATTTTTTTCATGTATTTTTTATTTGTATTAATCGAAGTAATCACCCATGCAATCAATGCATCTTTGCCAACGCAGTGGCAGTTTATTGATGCCCTTCTTAAAGAAATCAGCTGGACGGGAGGCAACAAATTCTTCAAAGGCATTTTGTACTGCCTCTCGGGTATTGAATTTTTTTCCCGCCAAGAAGTTATCCAAATTCTGGAAAAAGTAGTAGTCTGTAGGCGCAAGGTCTGGTGAGTAGGGCGGATGACGGAGAGCTTCCAACCCCAGTTCTTGCAACTTGGAGACCGTCTGCTGTGCAGTATGAGGTCGCGCGTTGTCGTGCAGGAGCAGCGGAGACGAGCGATTGACCAATGCTGGTTGGAGATGTGCCAGCTTCTCCATCATTGTGTTCAATTCTTCACAGTACACATCTGCAGTAATGCTCACCCCGTTTGGTAAGAAGCTGTGTTGAATCACACCGGCGCTAGACCACCAAACAGTGACCATCACTTTTCTTGGGGTAAGTTTTCGTTTAGGGCATTGTTTAGGTGCTGAACCAGGATCCAACCAACTTGCTGAGCGCTTGCGGTTATCAAACAGAATCCATTTTTCATCGCAGGTAACAATGCGGTTCAAAATTCCTTCATTTGTGTGTCTGTTGAGCAGTGCAAGGCACGTCTCTTCGCGCTGGCGATCATTGAGTTCGTGGGGCACCCATTTGTCAAGCTTTTTTACCTTGCCAATTTGACGCAAATGGACCAATATTGTTTTGACGCTAACGTCGAAAGCTGCTGCTAATTCAGCCGTAGATTGTGTATCATTAGCTTCCACAATCGCCTTTAATTCGTCATTGTCGACCAAAGTCTTCGGACGACCGCGAGGTTCATTTTTCAGGTCGAAATTTCCAGAACGGAAGCGAGCAAACCAATAACAGGTAGTGCGTTGGTTTGTAGTGTTAGCTCCGTAAACGTCGTTGATGTTGCGTGCCGCTTGTGCCGCGTTGCTGCCACGACGGTACTCATATTCCATAATTACTCGAATTTTTAACGTATCCATGATGACGAAAAAGATTTAAATGCGATGAAAATGTAACACTAATCAATAAACAAATGACTACTTTTGGAAAAAAAAAACCATGTTTTTAAAATAAAATTAATTTGAAATTAGAATTCTTAGCCAAACAAAAAATATTTTGATTTGAAATGGCCAGTACTGCAGAACGGCAATTTCATAGGTAAAGACCTAATACAAATGAATATACAATTTCATGGTTGCCTCGGTATAGTTATGTAAGAAATTGCCTCGAGTATGGTTTTAAAACGTTTTCTCAAATTCTTATCGACTCCTCTGATTGAATCCGCAATTTCGGAGGTTTCAAAAAATCTTCTAGGGGTATCTTTCTTTCTTTTTGTAATTTTTGTTTTTCGACATAAATTAAAAGTCCTGTTTGAGATTTGAACGCTTCCTGAATATCTTTATTTCTGCTTTGCATAATATCCTTGCTGTCACCCTTAACAATCCAGGTCTCAAATGTAATCTATATGATATTTGAAGAAAGCATTCCTTGAAAATCCAAATATGTACCGACGATAGACCATTTTTATATAGGCCGACATCAACTTTCTTTGTCAATATCAAGGTATTATATTTCGCAGAGAATAGCTGTCGCTTTAACATCTATCATCGTTAACATTAAGTCGTGTGAGATTTTCAATCCTCCAATCTCTGTCTTCACTAAATTATCGCTCTCTGCCTTGATATTTGTTCTCTTTAATAAATAGGAAAGTGCAATGCAAAGAACAGAGTTAGGAGTGTCATTTTCCCAAACAAGTTTATCATCATCATCGACAGGCATCAAACTACCCATAAAACACTAGAATCATCATAATCAGTGTCTTCTGTGGTTTCTAAATGCAATTTTTGCTTATAGTTGGCTTGATTAGAAGCACAGTCACAACCCCATTTACTTATTAGTATCATAACGTTATACGTCTCATCAATTGGGTTTGATTAAATTAATCTCTTCACAGTAATGTCCAAAAGAGCCTGCAATTCTACTCTAGCTGTTGTATCAGTTACAGATGGATAGCAATTTAGATTTTCATTTTGTAGTGCGTAGTAGGAAGGAAATATGTAAACACTAATTACTTGTTGGGTGCTTTTCATTTCGTCATTTTAAGTGACAAAAATAAGCCTAAAGTAATCATCATCCGGTGCAAACCAAGTATTTTTTTTCACATTCTTCACTTATTGTGGATTCTTAAGAAAATAATCTAATTTTGCTTTTAACTTTGAAACATTTGCATGCGAAAATTCGTCTGAAACTTTACCTGTCACAGTATGTTCTACACGTTTCTTTTTATGCTTGGGGCTTAATTAAGTGAAAAGTTTTCTAAGACTTACTTCGGTCTATGTGCCAATAGATGCTATCTCTGGAGATGGAACCACAATTAATGTAGATATGCTGGAATCTAATTCGTCGACTTTTTCCACCACCAACCAACGCGCACAAAATCATTTCTGACTCTAACCTCTCACTATAATTACTTTTGAATACTTGTTCCTTGCGATGAGAACTTTCTAATATCCCTATAAAATATAAAAACAATACTTTGCACAAAAGTCCTTCAGTTTTGTATCATTATCACAGTTTATCGTCACCGCCGTCCCCGCCTCAACACCAGCTGAGGTGACGACATGCGTAGGTGCGTTAACCCCTAAACGTGCCTACGCGGCAATAGTGGCTGCAAACAAACCAGCTGTGTCGCAAGTCAAGCGGCATGAAGTTAAAGGGGGTAAGCAGAGGCGCTGTGATACTACCTGCAAGGATCTGGCACAGCGTAAAACCGAACAAAATACGTGCGATAAAGATGGCTTTATCAATTGCAGAGGAAAAAGAGGAAGCCAGCTTGTCGCAACCAGTGCGATACTGCACCGAGCGGGCCGAACTTCCTGCTGCATCCAGCTGTACCAATGACGCCACTGTATGTGTCCCGTTTGCATCACTCTACAAAGGTCGCGGAGATTGTAGAGTATATCAGTATCAAGACCAAGTTCACTCTTAGGGTCGAGCGGTTGGAATCTCACCACGGCGTGAGTTTCAATTCCTTCGTGGTGAGGGTGCCAACTCAACATCTATCGACTTTCATGAAGGAGGAATTTTGGCCGAGAGGTGTAGTGTTCCGGCGATTCCGAGGCCGGATACCCGACACCGCGCGACACACGACGCCGACTTTACGTGTCAATTAGTTTTTAATTATGTTTTTGATATGTATTAGTGTATTAATGTTTAACATTATTTTGTGTATTTTAAATATGGGCCTCAGTTGCGTGACAATAAAATGATTTATTACTATTATTATTTATTATTATTATTAAACTAGATATTTTGACCTAATTTCACTGTACAAAAAGTTATTATCATTAAAACTCCACTTCACAAAAATCAAATTAGTAGGGTAGTCGCTATGTAATTGTAGATAATAACGAACTAAGGTTATTGCCTCTCGGTGACTAACTACCATTTGGCCGAGTTTTTTACGCAACCAAATAACGTCACTGGAGTGGTGTGGAATATACCTACATACAAAATCATCGATTATGTTAATATCTTTTTTAATGCAATATCGAAAGCACTATAACTCTGTAAATAACGGCTTGATGGAAAAAGTCGTCAATCATAAAAGTATTGTATAAGTATATACATGGACATCAAAAATGTACATACCAATCCTTAATCATACTTTGCGTTTTCAGCCTTTTCAGCCGGCATGAGCGTCCCCCATTATTATGAATGCCATGCAACGTGAGCAAAACAAGTACCAGGAGAACATAACCGAGAAGGAGTTCGCCTCATAAAAATACGAACACTTTATTTGTTACTTTTATATCTTGCCTAGTTCGTACATGTTTCCTGTTACTTAAAAATCCTTTTTTTGATGCATTTGTTATTTTCTAAAGACTAAAGACTACCTTAAAACGATAAAAAATATGTTTAATTAACTGAATGCTGTGTGGTGTAAACATGAAGCGACTATGGGTGTTGCCGATCTTTGGCAACATATTTGCCATAAGAATCTCATTTTATTTACGTAGTAAGCAGACAAAGTAAACGGCGCCGCGGCGCACAGTAGATCGTCCCCATACAAGAGTTTGAACAGAGAATCAAAAATTGTTGCATTTCCCCTAATACTGCTATCGCATTCACTCAAAATGGATATCCCCCAGCACGCACACAAGAGTGCACAACAGGGGTGGATGAAATATAACATCCTTATGTTCATCGGACCCTGGTACCGGGAATCTATTTATTGGTTGGGCTGCTTTTAAGGCAGAAGCCTTAAAGGAAGCCCAACCAATCTATCCATCTGAAAGTTTATTGCAATAATGGTGTCATAATCATTTGATCTTCCAAGAGGTTCTCATTTAAAACAATTTAAAAACAATATTTCAAGGCTCAATATTTCATTCAAGAAAGTAAGTTTAAAAATAAGCTCACTACACCTCCTAGGCGCTTTCCATCTTTCATTGACAATAAAGTTAAAAATTTCAACGATATTTCGGACAGACTTTCAAAAATTAACTTACATTCCGCTTTTACCCTTATTAGATACTGTTGTTTTGGTCCAAATTGTATGTATGTTCTACGCTCTTCCCCTTTATGGAAGCAGCCACACCTCTTGGAAAAAATTGATGAAACTATTCGCACTTCACTAACGTCCATTTTAAATGTGGCCTTGGACGACCGAGCGTGTATACAAGCCACACTACCTATCCATTTTGGTGGCCTCGGCATCCATAAAATTACCAGTATTAGTTAACTAATCAAATTTTAGCCCCATCCTTGGTTTTCTCTGAAGTGCTTGTCCAATGCGGTGAACGCCTGGAAAGTGGCTTGCCCGGATACATATAGGGAATATGGGTTCACCCCATATCCCCAGAGACAGTGAGATGAGCCGCTCTGCAGTTTGGTATGGAATAATCTTATTAAAACGTCCACCAATACTATTGAGCGTGCCCGTTTGCTAGCTGTGGATACGTGGGAGTCGGGCCTTTGGCTTCAGGCTTTACCGTCACCTAACATTGGCACCATGCTAGGTAGCACTACCTTCCGGCTCGCTACATGTCTGCGTCTGGGCGCTCCTTGCGGAGCTCCACATCGTTGTCAATGCGGTGAAGCAGTCGATTGCGTTGGACACCATGGCCTATCCTGCAGTAAGAGTGCAGGTCGTATAGCCCGACACACCAGTATAATGACATCATCAATCATCATTTTCGATGCCCTGTGATTATTTATTTTATTTTATTTCTTCATATATTAATAGAAAATAAGACCTCAAAAAGAACATGTTATCTTTATAATTAAGATGCGAGTACCAATGCAAACTGTCTTTAGTGCTTCAAAGGTATTATATGTATGTATATTTAAAACAGGATTTTATGAAATCTCAATTATTACATTTAAATCATATCTCTTTATGTTTATGATTGCTGCGTAGAAAAATAATACTTTACTGATTTTGTGTATTGTTTTATACAGCGGTCAATCTAGCAAACATTGTTGAGTATGACCAAGGAAAACGTACCAAGTAGTATACATCTTAAGACGTGGTGTAGACGTCAATAGAAACAAAACAAAACTGCTGAGTATATAATAGACATTTCGATTTTTTTCATTCTAATATTTTGGTTAGACTGGTTTTTGGAAGGTTAAAGATCTGTTCTACATTTTAGTACACCGCGATTTTCTATGTTTATTCTATTGTCCATACAAAGATAATTAATACTGTATCACTTTACCTCGTTGAAAGGGACCTTGGTTAGACATTTATTGTTAATTAATATGAAACAGCAATGTCAGAGTCGTGGTTTATAACAATACCAGCCTGTATGGACGTCTGCCGCCTGATGCTGGTAGCCATCTAAAAGCAATCATTTGTATACACACTTTCTTACATTTAATTACATGTTGTAAAAATATACGTAAACACTCCGATTGGAAATGAAATGGAAGAGAAAGTACAGGTGTATAGACGATATCTACACCGGTGATAAGTTTCAAGTAAAGTCTATTGTTCTCAAAGAATAAGTCATCGCTCTAAGAGTGTAAATAAATATTTCTCTACAATCGCACACCATTCAATCTTTAGCTAGTCTTGGAGTTTTATTCTAAACTGATATTACAGAGAGGTTTAATTGTTTGTATGAGAATATTTGCATCCCCTTTGAAACATCTAGACCTAATATGTAAATGTTTTGTGTTATGTTAGGATTGGAGTACGAGCCTCATATCCTACCTCTATCGTAAGTCGGGTGGGCGCATGCGTAACATTCGTTATTTTGCCACAGTAGCGCGGATTCATTTCACAATCTGAGCGCAGACAGAAACGAACCAGAGAGCTAGCTGCCTTGGCTCAGAGTTTACGCCAAGTGAGCTGGTATCTCTTATAAACTAATGTAGACTCCATTTGAACAGAACTGACGCATTTGATTAGATTTACTAAACAATTGTGAAAGGTTCTGATAGTGAAGAGGATTTGAAATAGTGCTAGACAAAACTGAATTGATGATTCCGTCATTTGATATTTCGAAATCTTCGTAGATCAGCTGCGTTTTAAAAATAAAACCAGATAGGAAAGAGTTGGACTGGCGCTCGAGGGTTCCGTCTCAAAACTATGACCAACAGCTCGTGGCTTCACTCAAGTGACCCGAATATAATGAGAATGAATGTCTTAATCCGAATTGAATACAAACTTCACATTGTAGTTTAAAAAATGGTACTGTACCCTAAATATATCAAGTAATGATTTAAATGAAAACATTGCTAACCCTTCATAAAGTGGATGACATTTCAAGATATATTATTTGGGACATACTCATTATTTTACGACAAGTTATAGCGGTGCGTTCTTTCAATAACTGGGTCACTGAAGATCTCAAGGATAATTGTGGCATTGAAAGTGAACGTAGGTCACTGGCTGTCCGTTGTAACATGCTGGCTCCTCACATTTGCAGGTACCAAGCCTGTTAAAGTGACGCTTTTCAGAACTCACTGTGAGTCTTTCTACACGTGCAGCCTGTGGGTCAACTTCACCCAGCAGACATACAGCGACCTACGCGTTCAATATAACAATGCACTGAGTGTGCTGCTGCTGCAGTTACGTAGTAGTGCGACAGGGATGTTGGAAAATTATAATTTTGATGGTTTGGCTGCCATTGCTAGAAATTCCGACTTACTTGATAATTATTGTGATATTATGGCCAAATGAGACAAAATCTAAATAAATGGTGGCCTATTTGTTATTCTGATGTATCACTGCAAAGTTTACTCAAAATCTGTTTCAAACATCAAGTCAACAAGAGTAGCAAACATTCATGTATACATTCTCACAAACCTTCGCATTTAAAATATTAGTAGGAGTAGGTAGGACTATAGCATGATAGAAGTATGATGGATAGTAGGAAGTAAGATGTATTATGTTCAAAAAGCTAGAGCAGGAACAACAGGCGAACCATTAAACAAAAATAAAGAAAATCATATCCGATCACTTATTCAGGACCAAACATTATGCACAGAGGCCAGAACATCAAGCTACTCCAATCTCTTACATTTTTTTGATATTTTTTCAACTTAAATACAAAAGAATAAGGTTCATGTTCAATTGTGAAAATTTGACAGTTTGAGATAGCTTGATGTCCTATGTGTCTTTATTTTTTATTTATTTATAAACAAAATATCCTCCACGCATGACGTTATCAAACAACTTACTTTGGATATAAGTCCACTTTAGATGGTTTATTATGCAGTTAATTGCTTTTATTAATCAGCGTGTTTTTTTTATTAGGTTACGCCAAAACATGGAGATAGTTTAGTTTCTTGGAAGAACCTCTTCTAGTGGACTGGTGGTGGATGTATGGATGGTGGATGTATGCTAGCTAGCCTTATTAGTAGCGAGTGACTGAAACCTGTGCACGACTTCCGCACAGCTGTCTTTGTCTAATGCGCTTTCGTTCTACCAGGGTGACAGGACTTGTAAAGAGTTCATGTCAACCATCAATATGTTCCCAGTTAAAAGCGTGACCATGAAAATTAAACGATTTTGTTTATTAATAGTTTTTTTTATCATTAATCTTGTTTTGCGGTAGCATGTATTAAGTGTTTACCTCCTTTTATAAAATAATATGTATTATTATTATAAGGTATGCACGTTTTATTCACGTTATTCATATTATTATACACGATGTATTCTGTTTGTTATGCAACAATAAGCAGAAAACAGTATTTATTTATTTGCATTACACTTTAATTTTAAAGGTTGACACATTACAATAAGCAATAACACTTTGGTCATCATTGCTTGCATACATTTTATCACTGTCTATTTTTTATCCAAATAGATTTTCTCATGGTTACGTTTCTTTTTCATATTGAGCATTATTGTTTTTGAAATATATTTGCGCCAGTTATTTAAAAAAGCTGGCGCAAATATATCAGGTACAAGTTGAGGTCATCTAACAATACTCTTGGATATTCTGATGCTATGATAACCTACGATAGCTTTAGACAGGTCCTACTCGTAGTCGGGGAAACTTCCACAACACTTCCATGAATATGGGCGAGATGCCGTAGAGACTGAATGCAATACTTGTTTTGTTTTATTTAATGTTTTTGTTCCTCAAACGGCGAAAATACAACAACCTAACTGGAAGTTATATGTTTGAGCCGTTTGGGGTTGAAACACTAGGGCCATGGGGTCCGTGTGCCCATTTAGTTTTTCGAGAAATCGCGAAACGTTTGGTCGACTCTTCACGTGACCAGAGGGCTGGCCTTTTTTTTGGCCAAAGAATCAGCATAGCCATTCAACGTGGCAATGCTGCCAGCCTTCTGGGCACTTTTCCCGTTGACAACGATGCGGATGAATGTTTTGATGCCCTATGATTATTTATTTTATTTTATTTCTTCTTATATTAATAATTGTATAATTTTAATGAAATAAATATGTTTTAGGGATTTTTATTTTTTAAGTAATGTAAAAGTGGGATAACGTTTATGAATAAGTAATGAGAAAATACGCCAAACTGTTTCATCGCAGTTCACAAATGTACTAACTTGATAGTTAACATTTGTAATAAATAGATCTCACATAAATATCACAGACAGCATGAAAAAAAAGGTACCGCAAAGAAATGTTTCTATGTCACGTTTTCGCGACATAGATAAAAATTTAAATACTGCACTTTTTAACCTTTGTAATAAATCTTAGAAATTGTTTTTAGGAATATAAAATTTTCTAATTTTTTTCCACAACATGAATTTCTGAACGGACGCACAAAAGTTTGACAATCAATAAATAAAATGTCAATAATTTGTAATTACGGACAAAATTTGACACTAAATTTTTATTGTAAAATATGCGGTAGTCCGAATATTGTGGATATTTTTGTCACTTTGAAACCCTTATTGGGATGAACATATTACAATGTTTGACAGGTACGAAACCCAGGACCAAATATTTTTTTTTTTTGTCAATTATCCTTTGTTTGTATTCTGCTATTTGAGGCAAAGACAAATCGAAAACCATGAAAAATGGTCCAGCAGTTTTGTTTTGAGACCTCTTCCGTTTGAAAACTCTTTTTACTATTTTTTTTACATATAATCATTTACACTGATAACTTTGCTTGGAATTTCTGTGTACGTCAATGTCAACTCACATATTCACCTGTCATGCTTTTTATTTTTAACAGGTTGATTGACCTGACAACTCTGCTTGGAATATATTTTGTCAACTCACATATTCACCTGTCATGCTTTTTTGTTTCCAACAGGTTGATTGCTTAATTGAGAGTAGGAACTCTTGTTTGTTAGTATGTTAATTGAATCATTATGGAAAATAGTTAAATACACTCATGGACTTATTTAGAGGAACGCTTCATCAATCAAAGAAAAATAATAATATATGTACAAAAACTTCTTAATACTAGGCTGTTGAGCGGACTAGTGATGATTGCGTATCGGTGCGGTCCCGTGAATCCCTTGTATATATTATTATTTAAAACCGGTCTGAGAAGCCCAGTAAACTCTCGGTTCGTGATCGACTGATACTAGGAGCTCAGAAACTGTAAGGACGTTAGAATTAGAATTACCACCCTTCACAACAGGGCAGGCTAGCTAGTACAACTTCACGTGTTGGTTTAAAACAGTAAGTGACGGCAATATACAGAGTCCATCACACAACAGAGTCGAAACTAGATAAAACTGAAATAGCACTATATTTATCAATGCCGTCTTCTGAATCCTCTAGACTAATTTAGGGTCCTCCCTCTAGCCATGTCGTGGGGCAGCGCATGCGTAAAGCCAGTCAATTTGCCTCTCTCTACCACAAGGAACCAGGCTGCCGGAATACTTGGCCCGGAGCAGACGTCTATTATTATAGTTTTCCTAGATGGCGTCGCTAGGTTGGGGTTTATGCCAAATAGCTAGCTTGTACCAGGAGAGAATAAACGCAGAGTGGTAATCCCGTAACCTGAATGTCGGCCGGTATTTCATTCAACAGCACTTCGTAGTTTGAGGTGGTATATGGGTATGGGGCCCACCCTACTAACTCGTATTGCTGGCGATTGCGACTCCCAACTTTACGGCGGGAACCGCCTGAATTTGGGTGTTTTATTTATTCTTGCTAACTTTATCTAGACTGTCAGTGCTCGAATAGTAGAAGCAGGAAAACATGTATGTGTGTATGTGTATTTAAGATAGTATCAAGAAAAGTATCAAGTAACGATTTAAATGAAAACCCTTCGTAAGGTGGATGACAATTCTAGAAATATTATGTGGAAAATTGTCGTGGTCTTTATAATACTCTAGAGTAAACATCATCCTTGCTAAGCGTACCGTATTTTCTTGTATCATTACAGTTTTTGTAGTCCAGTGTCCACAGTCCATTGAATATTGAACATCAAAATGAAATAACTAAAAGGAAGCCATTATGATTATAATAGAATATAATTATTACGCAAAGAAGGTATTGCAACTGGTTCTTAACCCGAAAATCATCGATAACTTCAAAGATGACATCCAAGTTCCTCGTTATCAACTCAATTGCCGGCGCATCTATTTCCACAACATGTACAAAATAATTGAGTATGACGGCCGTGTTCCACAGGTTGCATAAATCTTACATGATAACTCCTTTTTCCCCAAGCTTTGGCTGGGTGGACGCCGCTGGGCAGTTCGAATTTATGTTGTAGGTACAATTTCCATTATTTATTTCTTTATCAACTTAAAACAAATTTAAACCCCACTAGTTTCGTAAACGATCTCAATAAACGCCACATATTAAAACTAAATATTATTATCGAACCACCTTCTATCGGATCTGTGATCAAAGTATTTACGACACTGTATCACACCGTGTGTAACACACTGACACAGTGTCGTCGGCTCGTGGTGCGTGGTCGTTCACGATCAACGCAATCAACATGAAACGAAGTAATAATTTAAAACAGTGGTAAGTAAATATGCCATCTCTCTAGTAGCTTCTTTTATAAGAAATTGTACCACGTACCACTTTAGGAACCATAACTTGATAAAATACTTAAAAAAAACAAAAGTCATGTATCTGTATATTATTATTTTGTGTGGTCTGATTAAGTTACAGACCGCTTTAATTTGTTTAGAACTTTTGCCAGTACTATTTTTTTTTTAATTCGGGTCCTCAAACTTCCAATCCCCAACTTACGCGTACACGTTATGCTGTTATTCATATGGCTGTATCCTGTACAATACTTTACGGTGAGAAGTTGAGAGTATAATAACGGCTCACGCTCCTTCGTCACAGCTGCTGGTTCCTATCATAAAATTAAAAATAAATCCAGAAACTCAATAGTTCAGATCTCGGTATAGCAGGCGTCAAAATGCTGGTCAAATACCAGCATTTTTTCTCAATAATTTTCCTTAATTCTCCATTTAATAAATTGCCTCATGCTGTCACGGTATTATTAGTATTAAGGGTAAAAAACGGCACTGTTTTACGAAGACACACAGCATCATCTAGATTCAAGCTAATCAGAACTTGTGTTATGGGTACTAGATGACTGATATACTTAAAACAATACATTACACGGATGGATATTTTTTTATTACACATAGCAAATACCCAGAACACCCGGAACAAATGTTTGTAGATCGTACAAACAGTAGGGGCTAGATGATGCTGAGTGGATTGTCCAGCATTATTTATTTATTTATTTTATTTATCCCAGGGCGGGAATCGAACCCGCAACCTCCTGCGTCACAGGTGGACCTTCGCCCGCCTCGTCACATCGGTCATCAATTAAAATATGATGCAATAAAAAGTATTTTATTATATTCCATTCTTCTAGCATGTAGTATTCATTATAGCATGTAGTATTCATCTTCCTTTTTTACTCTTAAAATATTTTGTATTTCCGCAAAGCTTTTAAAATTTCCCTTCGTTTCGGGTACGAAAAACAAGATAAACAGACATAACAATATGCAATTAACGCTGAATATCCAGTAAGTGGTCGCTGGTCCAATAGCTGACGACACCAGAGAGAAGTATTTTGTTGTTAAGAACACGAATAAAGTCGTTGCTATATCGATGACGACGCATACTTTGATAAAGAACAAGGCTTTTAAAATGTTAAACAGGGCAGAGGTCTGCAGGCAAATAGTCAATCACAACAGCCAAACCTTACAGAAACTTGGCTTGGCTAATAGTACCAAAGTCAAATCATTTATTAAATTAGACCACTTAAAATGCTGTTTTAAACATCTAAAATGACTATTCAAATAAATTACAAAAAATATTCTAGTTGCCCCTTCCAAAAGGTAGTTTCGTAAGAAGAAACACCATCCAAAGCAGCGAGTATCTGACGAAAAATAAGTGTTTCACAGAAGTGATTAAGAAAGTTCTTGTCACCAAAATGTGGCAATGAGGATGAGGGAGCATTAAAAGATGTTAAGCAAAAAAAAATTGCGAACTTTGAAAGTTGTTCTGAGCACCTTATGGTTACCTTGCATGTTAAAGTAGTTATGTATTTGACAAGAAAACATCATCGTTGTACTAAATAGAACAAGATGAGTATCGATGGAGTTAATTATGGAACTGGATGCAGACAAAGATCTTGGAATAATGTTAAAGAACGGCTCGAGAATTTAGATTTGGATAAGTATAGTAGTTTTTATTTATAAAACTCCTTTTTATTATGAACGCGGCGTTCATTTGCAAGTGATTGTTTCACAGTAGCCGAATTAGGGCATCGGTGGGCGAAGAAACGTATTTTTTTAAGTTCTTTTTTTTACATTTGTGAAAATATGTAGAACAGGGCGTCATAGACATATCGCCCACGTCGCCTTTGATACTAAGTACTGCTGTGTTGGTTGGTTGTCGGGTCCGATATCTCCCTAAATATTATCCGCAGAGTTTTATTTACATATAGTCCAGGATCCATGTTACATTTTTGCACTTGATTATTATCAAGCTAATTTTCCGTGAGTAGCTTCATTTTGATGAGACGCCCAACAATTTCCTATATGAAGTTCTCGATTGTGGTAGATAACAGAGGAAGCAAGGATAAAATATGTCGATATGATGATTCTCAAATATATTATTACTAAGTGAGTATTTTTTTTATTTTTTATTTTTCAAGAATAATTGTAAAAAGGAGATTGAGAACAATTGCATTTAAAGAAAGCTTATTTTTAAAATCACAAGGATTAGTGCGCGGCAAACTCCAACTTATGAATAGTGACGTCGCAAGCATATTATTATTATAAGATAACATTAAATGTAGGTTCCCATTTTAATACCATGCTTATCGCCTGGGCATTTGAGGATTGCTAATTTATTTGGGGACGGCACAGCGCTCCTATTCCTTCCACCCATCTCTATCTTGATCTATAAGTTCACATCCTTCCAACCATACCCATATATATACCTGACTATGTCACACATTTTACTAAAATGTATTAACATCATTATGTGCAACACACACACGATGGGACTGATGAAGAACTCTGTTCCCCAGACTAAACTCCCCTATTATCCCTTCATTCAAATGCGCCCTTAATCTGTCTATTATGAAAACACGTTTTATTACAAGTCTTATGCTATTGAAATTGCGAACAACAATATGGTGTGTGGTATTGAATTCAACGTCTTTGAATTGTGTCTGAGTAGTCAGTACCCCGTTAACCGTTAAAATTGGTGTCATTTTTTTCTTTTTGTTCTCCGGGGTAACCTTTGAAAGGCGTCTGGGCTTTGGGAATAAGACCGGGGAGTGTGAGACTCTTAAACCCGAGGTTCACCATAACACGCGAAAGGAAATTTCCTTTTGCGTGCTTAACTATGTATATAAATACATCGGTTGGTAGTGGCAGCAAAAAGTGTGTAATTACTTACACTTTTTTTTTCATCTTATCACTAAACAACCATAAAAACTATACATTATATACATTTCCATTTCAATAAATATGTTTCGGTTTTTTTTTAATTTAAAGTTGCTGGTATTGCCATGTAAAAAGGTTTTAAACTGATTGCAAGTAGCCAACAGTGCACTGAAGTGGTTTGTATACCTATGCAGTTATAGTCTGTGTACCTAGTTTATTGATATCTCAAAAGTTTCTCCTGGGCGAATTTAGTGGAAGACTGAGGTAAGAAATAAACTTGTACTAGGTTTTAAGATCGTATGAATAAGTTTCTGTGTGTGTGCCTTTATCACCGGTTACTGACCCCGTGTAAGAGTTTCAACAAATACTAAACACTCGTTCCACCCACGTCTAATGTTATTGTTAAGTCATACTGCATACATAAATATCGTTATTGCTTCTAAATTATGCAAACTCAGTATTTGAACGAAATAATTTACATTAGCGTAGGTTAACTTCACGCCTGCATTTCCCCGAGAGGTGCCAAGCTGTACTTAAAGTACACCCACATTACTCCAGTTACGTTTAAGTCCCACGTGACAGGAGCTAGCTTATTGCCATTAATCAGAGAACTCCGGTGTCCAGGCGGCTACTAAGAAAATCTAAATAGATAGAAATAACTACTATTATACGAGTACTACTACTTACTTACGTACGCACTTTTAAGAACCATTCCCAGAATGATAATTTTACCAAGGGCTTGTGGGATTCCCAGGTATTTGTAGGTATCAAGCTCAAAGAGGAGTCTGAGGGTATTTTTTTTTTTAATTATACTTTCTGAGTTTACCATACGTCACAACTGTACATAACACACTGACACTGCGTGTTCTTCGACACGACGCATCAGGTATGTTTGCAGGCGCACATATAGATGGTTTTGCGGCAATAATTTGCGAGAGAGTTGCGTCCCTGATGCGTCGCATACAAGGCAGTACCAACAGCTATCTTCCACTGTTTGCATGGAGGATGAATCTGGATCTGGATTTCCCAATGATGCGGTACTGGACTAGACTGCATATATTTTGAGCACTCTGGATCCCAACCCGAATATAGACTTAGATAATAGTATGTATTTTTGTTTTTATATAAGTTTATTAATTCATAATACATATTTTGAATTTAACTATGTGGATTGGTTTTGAAATAAACGAATTTAATTTATTTACATTTGTTATTATTACCAGATTCCTTTAAGTCAAAACAGCTCCAGTCAAAGAGTTTTAGATGTTCTTTGATCTTAAGCGGGTGATTATGCCAGTCTCAGCAAAAGTTGTGTAGCGTATGGTGTACTCCTTGAGAAAGGCAACACCATATCAATAATAGCTTGACAGTGCTGAGTGCGTGATGAGCGGTCATTCCACACCGATAATTCACGTCAATCACCGTCTCAATGAGACAGCAGGCCTATACTTATTTATAGTGATTAGTTTGCCAGAACAATAAAAGCAAAACCTACTCATATAATAATTTAAATACTTTATATTTAATTCTTTAATAATTTAATAACAATTTGATAACAATTTACATCGGCTGACATTTAGTGAATTGTCAGCCGATGTAAATTGTTATCAGAAAAGTGTATTATATCTAGTTATTTATTATTAGTTAGAATCTGTGAGACCTTTCTTTTTTATATATTAGGATCAATACTAATCAAAATAACGAATTTCTTGACGTTCAAATATAAATTCTTCACCTAGCTTATATATACTGTGAGTAATACTTCCGCTTATGATGCAACCATTTTCGGAAGTAGACGCGAGTATACATAACAAATTGTAAAGTAGACATAACAAATTGGTATTATTGTATTGTACGTATAACGTATATTCGGCCATACCTGACCTATAAAGCAAATACATAAATACCCTATATATTATATAGTAAATGCCGCATCCCAATAAACCAGGCTGACATGGGTTTCAGAAATTCGAATGAGAAACAAAGAGGAAAGTTCATAGCATCCCTGTCTCACCTGCAGAGATGAATTTGTGTAGTCCAGGGTTGGAGAACCTTTGGCACGTTTACCAAGTTATTTAAATTTTAACCAAACAGTGCAGATTATACGAGTAATTTAAATTACTTTGTGAATTTTTATTTGTCTATTTACCTTAAATTAGACATTTTGTTATAATTTCGCTTCAGATTACGATATTGGTATTTTTATGTTTTTTTTGGTATTCCATTGAATCCAGTTAAACTGGAAGCCTACCTTCACATGGATGGGAAAAGGCGAGGCCTATGATGGCAATGATTTATATTCTTACTCTTAATTGATACGCAGATCTCACCATGCGATGTTTACCATCCCTGCCGTCTGGAGTAACTTGCGTATAAATCTAAGCGTTCTATGCAGTTTGCGGCATGCCTGGCTGGAGGCCTTAATTTTAATTAAGCCCCCCACAGGAAAGTTCGGTTGAGCAGTAAATATCCCTAAAGGATAAACTGCGAGATGCCCATTCCATAAAAAAAAAAAAAAAACAGTTTGCGGCAGTGTTTGGTCGGGCACCAACTTGGCCGTTTCAATGGTTGATCCCTGAACCAAACTGATAAAACAGCATAAACCTTCAAAATAAATGTAAGAAATGTGATATTATTTTGTAAAAATATAAAGCTGTTTGTTGGGGGATTTGGTGATTTATACTAATTTTCTATCAAAACAACTTACCTTCCCATAAGTATTCAGTAAGAAACAAAATATCAACTAAGTATCGGGTAATAGCCATTAACAAAGCTCTATATAGTGACAATAATTAATAACTTCAAAAAGAAAATTCTACGCGGACGAAGGCGCGGGCAAAAGCTAGTGCTAAATAAACTACTGCTGCACTGCCGCGCAAGCGAACACAATGTTGTGGATAGGCGACTTCTTAAGTCCGTTGTGACAAACGATTGCTGACGCTGTCACGTTTTCTAACCAGGAAACAGAGAGGAATATATTTTGCAGATAAATGTCACTACTAAGCTACCGTATCGTAGCGATTTAAATAAATATTACAAGATTTTCTCTGTCAGGTTACACACTACCAACCAATTATTACACTAAAGGAAAACAAGATTTCACGTGAACAAGCAAACATCTTATTATTTATAGTACGTACTCGTATTTATATTTATACTCGTACGTATGTGGATATACGAGTCCCACAGTCTCTTTTTATTTGTGGGATAGCTGTTTATATCGTGAATTAAAAGTCAGGTCGACCGCGGCGCCATCTTCACTAGAAACTTTATACTATATTTTCCTTTATCGTAAACTCCACTTCAATTATGTTACGCTGGTACATTTCACAATTTATTCATGTTCCGTTTAAGATAACGATATACGAGTCCCACAGTCTCTTTTTATTTGTGGGATAGCTGTTTATATCGTGAATTAAAAGTCAGGTCGACCGCGGCGCCATCTTCACTAGAAACTTTATACTATATTTTCCTTTATCGTAAACTCCACTTCATTCATGTTACGCTGGTACATTTCACAATTTATTCATGTTCCGTTTAAGATAACTCCTATTACTTCTGAAATGCTGGTAAATTTCACAACTTATTCATGACTCTTAATATAACTCCTTTTACTTCTGTCATGCTGGTGATTTACACGCAACCGTTGCCATAGTTACGGACGGTTAACTGACATAATCGCGTCTATCAAAATAAAGGTAGCGTCAGTGGAGGAGGAGTTTTTGGGATGCAGTTGTTGATTATAAAATACATAAGATTGCTGCTGAAGAAGCTGATTCAGTAAAGGTGGGTAAAAAAATATCGTCTCCACTTATCTCCGAAACTTGTATTGAGAAAAATCTGAAATGATTCTATGTGATACTATAAGTTTAAATAAATAAATGATTTGGGCGCTTAATTGTGCCTTAAATGAAACTCAGGTTTCAAATACGTATAATTGTTTATATTCTGGTATTTATCACTACACATCCGTAACACATTTAACTATATAATAACAGGAAGTATACAAAATATTTACCATACTCCCGAGGGCTTATCGGGCAAAGAGTTTTTAGGTATATTAGTTTTTAAGCAGACTGAAGTGATAAAATTAATGGATAAAATTCCCGCCTATTGGTGTTACCAGTTTATGTCGACCGATGGGAACCATAGATAAATAGTGGTTCGCCGCAGTAAGTTTAAGTAAATAGCATACTTTTTTTCAGAAAATGGTACGAATTCCTCGGTTTTTCATGTAAATCGATTATTTTCGGTTACCTAGTGTGGAAAATAAACATGGTTTCCAAATTTTAATACAGCAGGAAATTATGCATTATTATTTCAATGTTATATGGTTATATAAGAGATTCTCCTTTTTTTCGTAAACTTTTTTGTTTTATTTGACAAGACGATTTGGATAGATTCTCGGCATATTGTATTAAAAATAAACTAAAGTTAAACATCCTTAAGTGCTCATCTATAACATTCACCAAAAATAAAAATACTATAACTCACACATACAACCTAAATAACGCCTCATTGCATAGAGTCCCTGTAATCAGGGACCTTGGGGTACTTTTGGATAGTAAACTTCACCTGGATCAACACATTGTTAACATTATTAGTAACGCGTTTCGCATGTATGGATTTGTGATGAGATGCATGACCGATTTTAAAAGTACTCGCACGTACATTCATTTATACAAGTCTTTAGTAAGATCACAGTTGGAGTATGCTGTCATGGTATGGAACCCCTTGTACAAAAAATACATAGATAACTTAGAAATCGTTCAACGTAAATTCCTTAAAGCCACACATTATCGTTGCTTCCGAAAAAAAACATCCTACGTTAATTTATTGAAATATTATAAACTAACTACTTTATGTAATAGACGCACTTTTTTGGAAACTAAGTTTCTGTATGACCTGTGTAATAACAAATATGATTGCTCAGAGTTGACAAATAAATTGTGCTATATAGTACCTAGAACTGTTGTGCGGCGTGGGGTGCGTGGGTGCCCGTTATTTGCAGTGTCTTCTTGTCGCACCAACGCGGGTGTTCGCGCACCTCTACGTCGTTTAGCAAAAAATTATAATACTCTTTTTTCAGAATTGGATTTGTTCTCTTTGTCGGCTAATAAAATTCGTGTTGGGCTTCTTAAGATGATCGAGGGACCGGATGATTAACCGTGTCTCCGTACATGTATGTGTATATATTAGTATTATAAGAATAAGATTTATTCATTTTTAAGTTTAATTAGTATAGTTGTACTCGTGCTCTTTAAAATTTCTATACGAATATGTAATATGTGGATAACGTAGTTGGTTACACATTGATATACCTATTTATAAGCCATTTTGAACTATGTAAATGTGTAATTGTTGGTTTTCCTTAATAAATAAAATAAAAAATAAAATAAAACACCTGCCACAAAACTGTGTTATGTTCGATTATTTTGTTGGTTCAATTCAACAGGGACGTGACGTTTATTATTGTTACCACTACACATATCTACAAAATTAGAAGGATATTATCATTTTCTTTTCATGATGCCCAAAGTTGGATGTTTTATTTTTAACGTAGATAATCTTCTTGCTTTTTTCTTGAAGCCACAGCTAAAGGTTGTCAGGAGACAACACCAGGTGTTAATTTTTTGCGGTTTAAATATTATTTTTCTCACGAAATGGTTTACTAAAAAATAATGGTTTACTTCACAACTTAAGAACAGAATTAGATTATTAAATAATCAAATTATAAACGCTAGGTTTAGGTACCGTATCTATTTAAAATGGGTCCCATCGCATATAACATCTGGTGGGTTAATAGGCTTCACTTGTTTTCCACCGCCCGGCGCGCCCCCATGTGTTCTTCTCCTCAACGCGCTTGCGTCAACCCACAAAGTCGCTGCGAATACGATACAAGATACTAGGAGCCCATTAATGTAACGAATTTGATTCAAGGGTTTTCTGTAGCCATCACGTTATAACCACCGCTTTAGCGTACTACATTACTCGCCTCTGCGTTCACGAGCTTAAAGTCGTAAATCGGATTCACGTCTTATCATATTGATATTTCACGCGTAGATTCAGTCGTACCTATGACGAAATTTAGTTCGTGTTAGTTTTTGCTGATTTCTGACGAATTATAACAGAAATGGAGGCGATATATACATGATAAAAGTGCGTCTTGAAGTACTAAATAACTACCAGTAAACAATATTTTGAAACACCATCTGGTTATGGCTATATTTGTAATGTTTGCAAGAACACTCATGGCAAAATGGTGCTGTGCAGTGGCACTTTGTCAATTCTTTTGCAAATATCTTATGAAATATAACATAACCACTAAGGGAAGTAACATAATAGTTAGCCGTGATTAAGCATTGAATAGTTTTCAATCATTCTTATTTAGTATACGTATTCACTTCTTTTGTGATTCTGAATCTTGTCGTAGAAAGCGGGAGAAACGCGGCGGCTTACTTGGGATTCTAAAGTAAACTCGAGTTGCGGAGTAACCTAGTTGATTAATTGTAAATTGTCAATTAATAACTTTTTTTGTATTAAATATAAATATAAATAAATATTGCTGGACAATCCACACAGCATCATCTAGCCCCAAGCTAAGCAGAGCTTGTGTTATGGGTACTAGATGACTGATATACTTAATACAATACATTACATACATAGATATTTTTATTATATATAGCAAATACCCAGAACACCCGGAACAAATATTTGTAGATCGTACAAACATTTGTCCCAAGGCGGGAATCGAACCCGCAACCTCTTGCGTCGCAGGCGGACCTTCGCCCGCCGCGCCACATAGGTCGTCAAAATTACTTAGTAATATTAGTTACTTAGTTTCTTAATTTTTTATGGATTAATTCACTTCGATAAAATTTCATAATTTGGCTTCGTAATACATTATCGGCCATATTCGTACCTCGATGGGCTAATTTTTCAAAAGGAAGATAACATTTCTCCGAGTAATAAGTGTATGATGGTTTGACATATACGTCATAAATAAAAGGTGTCAAATGGATTTTCTAATTGGTTAAACATAGTTATAAGACGATTTAAAATGGGGTCATATTATTATGGAAGAATAAAAACGTTTATTTTTAATAGCCAACTATTGTTTAAGGTTTAATTACAAACTTACGGTCACTCAATCACCAAATACCGGCAGCACATCGCGACTTGCGTTCCGTTTTGTGAACTTAACACGAATGCTTGGCGTTAACGTAGTGTCAATTCGAACGATTTTCAAGTCTGCCCTACCCATCATTTAATACAGGCGTGAAGTTGTAGCAAGGAAGTAAAGTAAAATAAATCCGATTTGTTGTTTAAGAGATTATGGAGTTCAAACAAAAAAACTTTAGCGTTATTATATCAGTATATACCATACACATCTACCACTCAAAAGCACTTGCTATCTCTACAAATATTTGAAAAATGCCCACGTGACGTATCATTGTCAACATACAAAATCTGTTTAGTTAAAGTTATTCTAATTACATACTATGTTAGTAGTTCACTAAATAAGGTTTACTAAAATATTCTACTCATAAAGAAAATGTTAACACAGCTGCGGAAAGTAGTTTAGGGATCCAGTCAAGCGAGCGCTTGGCGCATTATGAACTCCTGGTAGAGCAGTCCAGTTTTCTGGCTCGCTAGCATGGGGTAAGCACCAGGAGCAGAGGAGGTGGGCGACGGAAAATCAAAACTTAGACTTTAGGCTAAAAGTGAAAGGGGACGACTACTAACTTATTGGAGCTACCCGAATTTCAAAATACGATGTTAAGGTATCGACAAGTGGTCGAAAAATGGCTTGTAAATTATGGAGACAACTTTGAGAAAAAAATTCAAGTAATAAAAGCTTGTAATAAAAACATATCAGAAGACAAGCATTGTAACTATTATTTTTCACGCGTCGTCTAGGTAATAACGAGGCACACACTGTGTGACATCAACCTTCGATAATGAAAAAACAAATTAACAAGTACCATACGTAATCACGTATGGTACTTACTTACATATAATATGAATTTATTTATTTGTAATAATAATATAAATTCGTATTATATGAAATCTCATATAATACGAATTTATATTATTATTAAGTGAATTGCAAACAATAATAGTGGTTATCAGTCGAACGTAGCCTTGTCATAATAAGAACGGGGTCCATGATCCTAACATCACAGTAACAACCATAACAACAAATATTTATGCGATATCCGATGAACTATTGTAGGAAGCACATTTTCAACGTTAATTGACATTTCAATCTAAACAGTATTACCGCCGTAAACAAAAATTAGGTGGTTAAAATGTCCTTGTTCTGGTAAAAATGTCCGTACTTATATAAAATTAGTTAAGTAATAACATTTAAACAATGACAAGTTAGACCGAGTTGACTCCAGACAATTTGAATTTAATAACGATCTCAGGTTCTCAGGTTCAAAAGTCACGCAATTTACAAGAAAGTTTTCATTACCAAATTGAAGCACGCCTCAACGCTTCTTGGGGTTCTCCTTAATAACGTTCTTGTACTAGGAGATAATGAACGCAGAGAAGTAACCGCATCGCTGTAGAGAGCTGAATGGAGTGGTAGATATTTCCAATATTAAGATTCAAAAGCATTTACATGTTTTCGTAAACTCTACCTCAGGGATTGTCGGACTGCTGAGACGCGCGATACGTTTATAATTAATTAATAATTGTTATAGCAATAGTCATTTGCTCAAAAAAAGTGTTTAGATAATGAATGGCACTAAAGCTTTGGAGATAAATATTCTACGCTATCTAATTGACGACTGTAATAAACATACTCCTAGTTCATAAGTATGATTTTATACAACTCGACGAACTCAAATTTACCACATATTAAATAAATTTACTTTTCAGAGGAGTTCGTGGCTAAATAAAAGCCGCAGGTCTATGCTAACCGACGTCAGTTTGTGGGTGGGTGAACTTTAAATAAATAAATAAATAAATAAATATTGCTGGACAATCCACACAGCATCATCTAGCCCCAAGCTAAGCAGAGCTTGTGTTATGGGTACTAGATGACTGATATACTTAATACAATACATTACATAGATAGATATTTTTATTATACTTACATAGAAAATACCCAGAACACCCGGAACAAATATTTGTAGATCGTACAAACATTTGTCCCAAGGCGGGAATCGAACCCGCAACCTCTTGCGTCGCAGGCGGACCTTCGCCCGCCGCGCCACATCGGTCGTCTAAACTTTCATTACATACTTTGGTTCTGGCTGTTATATGTAGATCATTGACCGTTAAGTTGTGTGGAATATAACTAATATTCCACACTACTTTCCCTTAATTGCCATCAGACAGCACTTATTTAGATTCAGTTCTGAATGTTCAATAGGTAATAATCTCGCACTAAGTCCACCGTGGCTGATGTAACCCTGGTAGTCCAACTACTAATACCGTAAACTTGGCTTACTACTAAACGTAAACTATTTGAAAATGGTACGGGGTGAGCACCGCGAATGTAGTGGGATCATTCAGGCAGGACTCGCCAATATTCTGTCTTATACTCTCATACTACCCTTGCCTGACTAATGCAGTTTGCCTACGTGCTAAGTAACGGTTAAAGATAAGGATGTTGAAATTTGATAACTCAACCCCTTCTGAGCTGATGTGAATTGTCACAGTGTGGTGTTATTAATTATTAACAAGCATGGAGATGTATCTTTGTGAGGGTAAATTGTCTCTTAATAAATAATGTTAACTTAAAATGTACTAATTTTTGGTGATTATAATAAAAATTGTACGTCATACGAAAGATCCACAAAAATTTATATTAAAGGTAAAGCTGTAAGTTTTCTATGATTCATAAAATAAATAACTAAATAAAATAAAAAATGAAAATGACCCTTGCTGATGGCAGGAACTACGTCGATCCGTTTGTTCATATGTATGGCCATAGCTGATATAGAGCTTGCATACAACAAAATACCTCATTATATACAGACTGTTAGAACATGAGTTCTCTCTGGTTTCAATCACTCAAATTATACCAATTGTTAAAAGGGTATATAGATATAAAGATAGAATGTGTCACTTGTGTAGTGGCAGGATTCTCTGCAAAATAGTGATGTACGATTCACATCTAAATAATTGCAACATATTAGTACAGGCCTATTATTTACAACAGTGATAAAGCCCAGTCAACAGTACACTGACATTGTACAAATTATTATGATTTTCACCTGGAACATTACAACATGCACCGACAGTTTGTTTTTTTTTTGCATTGAATTTCAATACTGAGTTTTGATATTTTAGAAACTACTTCTATAACCTCATCTAAGCATCTGACCATACAAAACTTGTCTGGTTAACATTGCTGTAAGCGATAAGACCACCAAGTCAACATATTTTTATGAGCTGTGTATCAGTATGGTGTATAATTTAATCATATTCCGTTTTAAAAATTTATCATTATTCTTCTCTCAAATTAATACTTAGTGTCAAGAGAGTATCACAGTTTTAAGATTTCTTGGTAGATTCTGAGCAAGTGATTGATATCTACTTAACACTTTTAATGACTACATTTTATTTTTATACATTACAGGTGAGGGCTCCGTTTCAGGTATTTCTACTCTACTTACTACTACCAATAAGGATGGAGCCACCAGGACCTGATTCCTAACTATTTTGGCATGCAATCGTTAGTTTTTCTGTGAGAACCAAAGTATTCTTATAGATCGCTAAAAGTAACAGCCTATTACTGTCCCACTAGAGGGCAAAGGCCTCTTCTCATACAGAGAAGGCACGAGTATTAATCACCACTCTTGCTCAAGACGGGTTGGCGATTTCAGACTTATATTAATTATAATAGGTCTTTACCTATGAAATTGCCGTTTTGTATGAAAAAAATTAAATGAATTTTTTTCATGTATTTTTTATTTGTATTAATCGAAGTAATCACCCATGCAATCAATGCATCTTTGCCAACGCAGTGGCAGTTTATTGATGCCCTTCTTAAAGAAATCAGCTGGACGGGAGGCAACAAATTCTTCAAAGGCATTTTGTACTGCCTCTCGGGTATTGAATTTTTTTCCCGCCAAGAAGTTATCCAAATTCTGGAAAAAGTAGTAGTCTGTAGGCGCAAGGTCTGGTGAGTAGGGCGGATGACGGAGAGCTTCCAACCCCAGTTCTTGCAACTTGGAGACCGTCTGCTGTGCAGTATGAGGTCGCGCGTTGTCGTGCAGGAGCAGCGGAGACGAGCGATTGACCAATGCTGGTTGGAGATGTGCCAGCTTCTCCATCATTGTGTTCAATTCTTCACAGTACACATCTGCAGTAATGCTCACCCCGTTTGGTAAGAAGCTGTGTTGAATCACACCGGCGCTAGACCACCAAACAGTGACCATCACTTTTCTTGGGGTAAGTTTTCGTTTAGGGCATTGTTTAGGTGCTGAACCAGGATCCAACCAACTTGCTGAGCGCTTGCGGTTATCAAACAGAATCCATTTTTCATCGCAGGTAACAATGCGGTTCAAAATTCCTTCATTTGTGTGTCTGTTGAGCAGTGCAAGGCACGTCTCGACGCGTACTTCGCGCTGGCGATCATTGAGTTCGTGGGGCACCCATTTGTCAAGCTTTTTTACCTTGCCAATTTGACGCAAATGGACCAATATTGTTTTGACGCTAACGTCGAAAGCTGCTGCTAATTCAGCCGTAGATTGTGTATCATCAGCTTCCACAATCGCCTTTAATTCGTCATTGTCGACCAAAGTCTTCGGACGACCGTGAGGTTCATTTTTCAGGTCGAAATTTCCAGAACGGAAGCGAGCAAACCAATAACAGGTAGTGCGTTGGTTTGTAGTGTTAGCTCCGTAAACGTCGTTGATGTTGCGTGCCGCTTGTGCCGCGTTGCTGCCACGACGGTACTCATATTCCATAATTACTCGAATTTTTAACGTATCCATGATGACGAAAAAGATTTAAATGCGATGAAAATGTAACACTGATCAATAAACAAATGACTACTTTTGGAAAAAAAAATCCATGTTTTTAAAATAAAATTAATTTGAAATTAGAATTCTTAGCCAAACAAAAAATATTTTGATTTGAAATGGCCAGTACTGCAGAACGGCAATTTCATAGGTAAAGACCTAATATAAGTTCAGGTTTCCTCACAATGTTTTCCTTCACTGATTTCAGTGATGTCCAAGATAAACTTAGAAAGTTCATATGAACTGAAAAACTAACATTGATCCCTTGCCCAGGTTTGAACCCACAACCTCGTGCACAAAGAGGCGAGTCCTAAACCACTGGGCCATCATGACATATCGCTAAAAGACCACAATGCAATTAAGAAAATTCTTAATTATCTTTACGACAATCTCGAGTAACGTACCGTTTTACTATTTGTTAGTTGTGTATACAGTGTGTTCCGAAACTAATTGGTCGCTCGTCGCAATTCAAAAGTTTAGTTAAATTGATAATCGACGATATCTAACTTCACCGGTAGAAGCAAGGTGTAACACAATTAGCTGACATTATCATCAGATGCGTCACTCAAGTGAGCATGTGTCCATGTTCTCAACTATGTTACTCATGTCGAGGTCAACTGAGAATTTAGCGGTAAAATAATCTGCAGGTCCCTGTGCGGTCCAAATAATGTGTTTGCATGCACTTTGTCTTTATATAAATGTACTGTTTGAAAATTTACTAAGCGATGGTTCTCCCAGAAATCTTACAGCACAAAGCCTCACCTCTTTAATCTCTGATAGTTCATCAGAAGCATAGACAACAGCCGGTCAATACTCTCGAACAACACTTTATCAAGAATTGTGGAAGAATTAGGTAGCACTGTCTTTGGCTTGACCGAACAAGAACAGAACCTAAATAATAAGAAGGTTCACCTTAAGCTGTTATTTTATTTAATAACGAAACTTTGTCAGTTATGGGTACGAACATATATCCACACATTCCTAAATATACCGGTCATAATCATAACCTTGCCGTAGTCGGGTCAAAATATTCAGTTATGTGAGTTCACATAACTGAATATTTTGATATTTTCAGTTTTCACTTCTGTTTGCAGTTGCAAACAGAAGTGAAAACTGAAAACTTTGTAAGAATTACTGTCAGACTGGCGCAACACGTCACATTAGGATGTCGGTGACGGCGAACCCATAAATTATGCCCCTATTAAAAATCGCTCAAAGCGGCTCACGAAATGTTGACTTCATTAGTAAATAAGTTATTGAATAAAGTCAACAATAACTCAATCTCAAGCCTTCCTATCCTATTTTACGTGCTCTGTCTACTTAACGAGGCAGACCCGACATAAACGGCGCGAACTATTAGGAGCACATGACTCACCAAGAGTTTAATATTGCAACGATCGTGGTCAAGGCCAAAGCGGTCGCAGCACTTTAGCCTTGACCATGATCGTCAGTACGTAAAATTATGTAAGCTCTATAATTCTAATACAAGCGTTAGGAACTTTAAGTTTTGGGGTTCCCATGCATGTTTTATATTTGTTTATGGGTGTCAAAATTATAAAAGAATATTTTTACTGAGAGTAGGTACATGACACAATAATGGTGGTGATTTGGAATGATGATCCCTATGCAATCATTCATATCTGTAAGGTATGCAAAACCGTTTTTATGTCATTCAATAACAGACAAGAAATTTCATGTAAATGAAGGTCTGAAAATTATTTCAACATAAAATAATAAATAATTATAAAAGGTGCTTCCTTAATTAAAATTATATATTAAACCTTATTTACGTGCCATAGCTGCTTGCTGTGGCACGTAAATAAGGTTTAATAAAAATATTAAGACGAATCATTCAATTTATTATAAATATAGATATGATGTCGAGATTTATTTATGTGATACCTCTAAGTAACAAAGGTTGCGACATTAACCGTCACGACCTTTGTTAAAGGAGAATAAAACTTTTCTATGGGATTTAAATAAAAGCAGGATACAGTAGATTTTGAATTGTATTATTTTGGATTGTGCTTTTGATTTTATTAAAATTTTGGTTTTATTTTTAATTTTTGTATTTAATTTTGATTTATAATTCTGTTTTCAAACTCTGATTTATTAAAATAAACTTTAGACTACAACTAGTAACATTTATTATTTTATGGGGCATGCGGTGCTAACCTATAAGAAATTGTTATACTAACCTTTGATATAAGAATCTTTATCTTAACATTAACAGTGCAAACAATTAATTGTTGGTTGGCCAGAAATAATATAAATTAAATATTGAGTCTTGTATATTAATTATGTTTACACGAGAACCTCTTAGAAGCTGACATACACTATTCTTTATTCACGATACACTAACCTTAATTACAATGTAACAATTAATGATTTTCTGTCTCATAGGGAATAAATAGATTCCCGGTACCAGGATCTGAGGAAAATAAAGATGTAACCTTTTCCACCCCTGTTGTGCCCTTCTGTCTGCGTGCAGAGGGGTGTTCATTGTTAGTATGAGTACGACAACGATTCGCAAAAAATACAAGAGTGAATTAGCAGCATTGGGGGAAAAGCAAACTGCCATGCTTGTATGTGTGCACCATACGGCTACTGTATTATACTCGTAATAAGACAGACTGCGGCATTATATTTAGTTGCACTTGTGTGTGTGCATTGAACGAAGTTGATGTCGGAATCATCTTAGTAACTTTGTTCCTTTGTGTTGCCGTTAACGGTAAACCTCAAAAAATACAACTCGGTGGCATCGGCACTGTGAAAGTTCTAAATAATATCCGAATCAATACAGTACTGTACATTATACATATTGACATTGATCCATTATTTAATTATGTTTTTATTTCCATGTCAATTATATTAAAATTTATTTTAAATCTAATAAAAAATTAGCGAAACAACTTACAAAACGCTTTTGCAATCAAATCGAGTCATGTTTTGTTCCCGTTGAAGGGTCAGAACCAATGAATTATTAATAAGAGAGCAAATGTAGACTTTGAAATAGCTCCTTTACAGCTTACCGTAGTTCAAAACTGAAGCGGTATTGTCTATTTCGAATGTTCATTCTTGATACTGTTCTGCTATATGGGCTCCTGGTACTGTAATTCCTGTGATTCACGATTCTGACTCACGATTCCGTTTCACGCCTGCACATTACGTGGCCGTCCACATGGAATTCGTACTAAAACTGTTGGATGTTTTGACGTGGTCGTTTGCATGGTTTTCATAATTTCATAAATTGGTACAGGTTGGGGATCCGCTAACCAATACCCAAGAAAAATGAAAGTATGCTGTACTTGTACATACTCGTACTTTCTTTTTTTAACTTCCTTTTCCATTTTATTTACGACGACACATCATGGATTAACATACTACAATTCATATTCAACTAAAAGGCCAATACCATTGTATTTGTTCGCTTTTTATGAGTTCTTACTTGTGTCGGGGGTTTTTAAATTTACTTAAATGTGTATGCTCGTGAGCGTAACGAAAGGAGTATGTAAAGATCGTAGCGGGTGGCTTTCTGTGGTTTCTGCCTTCCCCCATGGGAAAATGGCGTGTGTTTTTCTATGTATGTATATTTTCTATATCTTTTGCAGTTCCTGCGTGCTATCAAATTCTCCATTTATTTCGTGCAATCAGGGTTAAACACACACACGCATTGTCCATTTTTCAATCCGTTTTCGAATGGACGTTTCATTCCCTTAATATTTTGAACACAATATCACGCGAATACATACACCCACAAAAAGTTTCTTCACTTTTGGCATTCAAAAATCTTTTCCCAGCAAAGAAAGAGTTTAGATTGTTAAAACACATACTTGTGATACAGAAAGACCTAAGAATATTAAAATGGTGGCCATCACAATATGTATATGTTAATAGTACCATATTGAGAGTTACTGACCTAGGGAGCTAATCTCATGACTCGCAGTATAGTACCATTGTGCATTGCATAATCTAGGTACGTCCATGTTGCGCATTAACAAATCGGGTGGCACTCCAGATGGCTCCAAAGAGTTTAGGAACTCCACAGGGTAGCTCGTACTGTCATTGGATGACATGACTGTGTCGTTGTACGCTGATGTATCGCTGGTTATTAAGTTTAAGATTTTTTTTGTTAATATGGATAAACTCAAAAACTACTTTCAGAACCTAAAATCTACATTATCTAAGAAACATTATTAGCGAGTAACATTGGCTATACTTTACTTTCAAAACTACGTTTTATAGAGGGTGGAGGTGATGTTAAAGTTCGAAGGGAAAAGTTCGAAATCCACGCGGACGAAGTCGCGGGAGAAGTGCTAGTATTCACAAACTAGTGTATAGATTACGACAGCCATATTCCAAAATGTTTGATGTCTGTTGGTATTTAGAAAACGATGGCGACACCGCAGGTCATATTTCTTACTCGTCTGTCATCTGTATGTGATTGTTTTGTTACCAAACAGTTCCAGTTTGCTCTAATCTGAAAAAGATTTATAAAACAAATAAATAATTGCCTTTTTTGTCAACCTTTGATGTCACAGCTGTTCGTAATGCAGCTGGGAAAGAGATTTGTGTTTACAGAAAACACAAATGCTGCTCTAAGTGCCATATTCCAAAACTGTTTGGCACTGTCAAGCTATTATTGATATGTTGTGTTGTCGTCTTATTCAAGTAGTGCACCATACGCTACACAACTTTTACTGTGACTTGCATATTATCAGGCAATGTAAATAAAAGGGAAGAAGTAATTCTTCATTTACAAATAAATACTTTTCATTAGTAACAAATAAAGTGCTAAATGCACTAATTAGCAAAACTACTACCATACTATTTATTGTTTTCTATGGGTTTGGATGGTTTTACCCTTAAATCAATATTTCTTTGAAAGTGATGACACGGAGGAGTCTCGATATGCCATGAAGGGTGACCCATCCACAACTGTATTCGGCAGCGTAGCTTAACCTATGATCCATCGTGCAGTTGTTTCCATTTAGCATCACTCATAAATTTTAATAATAGGACTAAAAGCTATAACCACAAAACGAAAGCAAAAACACAAATGTATGATTACTTACTCGAAGGTTACCAGCAATTAAGCTCCGTCTTCTGGGGAAAAAACAAAAGTAATCTTCTAGAAGAAAGTTTCAAAGAAACGTTTTATTTTATGGTAACTTTGATGCTGCCGTAAAAACCAGGCAATAGTAAACTTTAGGGACTTTGATAGCGGGTACAGTGTAGTACAACGATCTAAAGGTAGTTGTTCAACTGCGATCGAGATTTAGGCTCTCGACGATTCCTAGTATCAGCACCATAATTCGAGCAACTTCCGGGCGAAATTCGTGTTTCACACCGACTTTTTGTGGAACCGTCTACGTGTGTTGATACCACGTGGAAGCATGGAGCTTGTTGAAAATAATTTTGAAGTATTTTGTCATTAAAACTGTGTTAAGATTTAAGAAAGCAAACGCAGTCTTATAAGGAACATAGTATTTTCTTTCTTTCCGTTTTTCTGACACATGGATTACGACTTGTCTTGTGGTAATTTTAGCTGAGTGTTTCATAATTTTATTGTGAATACACAAAGGTTACCTTTGTTAAAATAAATACACCCGACTAAGGGGATAGTGATAAGATTCCGATTTTGTTTGCTGTGTGTTACCACAACAATATAACTGTCAGGTCCCTGTTTAAAGCTCGGCGTAGCCAATACGTTTATTATGTACATAAAGTATAACGAAAAATAATCTAAGAAACACTGTACGTTTATGAAAATTTAAAGATAATCCATTTAGCACTTTTTGAGATTAGTAACTTTAACTAACAGCGCGTGTTTCGGTGTGAAAGGGGTAGATAGAAACCCCTGAACTGACCTGGGACTATCTCCCAACTTTATGGACGTGAGTTTGACGACTTCTGTTGTTATTAACCCTGCTGGTGCCACACGTCACCATGCACTCCTGAATGCATATACCTTGTCGTGGGTAAAACCCACCAGGACCGCGGGGAGAGACTTGGACTAGACTTGAGGCAAAGAAATAACAAAACTGTACACCTCACTACTTGTTCACTGGTTTCGGCTTGTTTCTGCGACTGAATTTAACCTTTTTTATGTAGGGCCACTTGCAGTTCAGCACTAGACGGCTGTTAAATTCCACTGGAGCAATGTCCGGGCTATTAACATTGTTGGTGAAGTTTTGTAAAAAGGTCAAGCTATAAATACTTACGACCTTTAAACTTGAAGATAAGATGTTCCAGCAGTGTAAGTGTCACAAGCGGACTATGTCAAGACAGAGAAGATCCATGGTTTCTGCCTACCCCGTTAAAAATAAGGCATGCATTAGTTTCAGTTTTTTTTAGACATAGTGTCGAGTCCACCATTTTCATGGGGGGCGTGCCTTACGGCTGTAAACCAAACAAGTCTTGGTCCAAACAAGTTAGTTTGCATCAAAGGTTTTCCTTCCGGTATTACCAGGATTCCAGAAGCAGGACGATAGAAAGCCATTCAGGTGTTAGTGCAGCTAAACACATGTAACTCTGACATAAATATACACTCACACATGCTTTCTTACACACACATACACATGCGCAGTTCCCACTGAAAAGTATTGAAGTACACTGCGAATTAGTAACATCGTTTTATTGTCAGATTTAGATTTTATTGACGAACAGACTAGAAATAATTTGGTAGTGCCATATTTAAATAAGAGAATAAACTAGGCTGCTACGAGTGCTGAAACCGCGTAGCTGCCGTAGGATTGACGTCACGATCACGTCATACATAACGTTGTCCTTATAAAAGTCCCGTAAGTTTGCAAATTCGATGAAATGCATAGACAAAGAAAGATCAAAACTGCGCCCAAAAATAATGTCAGACTACTCCTAAATATTCAAAATTCTGGTTTTATGATAGTGCAAAGTTAACGGAATATCAGTTTCTTTTGTTTCATTCCCATGCATTGTACGGGGGCGCGAACAGAGCTCTGCTGCAGTCTGCATTTCTGTGGTGCTAGGCACCCGTAGAAATCGTGTGCGCGAAACCATGGCTCGCTTTGGGTGACATTTTGCCGAGTTTCGAAGTTTGAAATTAAACTCATGCTACGTTTGAGTTCCTAGTACCTACTAGTTTCAAATTGCAGACTTCACATTCTCAAGCATATGCTTAACTGAGCAAAGCACTTACGGAGTGAACTTGCCCCGTACCATAACGATGCTTAGCAGGGTTGGTTAAGCCGAATTTGAAGTTTATGTTCGCTTAAAATTGTGAGTAGAGTTTTAAGTATAAAAATATGTAACTTTGTTAATTTGAATACATTTTGACAAGCTTAAATGATTTATCATTCAAGAAATACATTGTACAGGTGACTTGACTTTGTTTAACATAGTATTTTAAAGATAAATGAAGAGACGAAGGAAAACAAATCCCTAATGTAGAAACCTGAATCTGTGTGTATACGAAGCAAATTTATAACTAGTGGCACGCCCAAGATGCGTAAGAAGCTGGTTTAAGGCACAAATCTGCAACATTCCACTGCTGGGACAAGAGCCACCTCTGTGACATGCCGTAAGGCACACCGTTATTAATAATTTCTGAGTCTTATAATGCGAGTCGTATATTAATTATATTCACACATGCGTGAAACAACATCAACATATGACACGTACGTAAAGTAGTGTTACACGCGGCAATTAGTGAGTGTTCCAGTGTAATGTTCTCATTCGTTTTGCAGCTACCAGGATCAAGAAGGTTGAAAAAGGCCGAAACAGTTTATGAGTGTTCCAGTCCCGTGGAAAGGCACCTTTTTCGTTCAGCAGGTACCAGGATATCATGAAATAAAGGAGGTCAAAAATTCTGTTCTCTGAATAGGTTCGGTGGTGGCAGGCCAGTGTTAGGCTTAAGTATGTGTACTGTGCATCCTGGAACCGGAACAAAAATCTACTTAAGTCTTTAATAACACAACGATTAACACTCACGTTGTCTAGTGATCTATTTATCAATGTTTGGTTATTTTCATAAAAATAACATTCTATTTCGACGCTAAACATTGTGTTTAAAATGTTATCATAAAATTATTATAATAGGGTTTGGAACACTTCTTATGAAATCATCAGTATGTATGTATAGATAAAAAAAAAATTGTACTTAAAAGTGATTGTGCACCAATTAAATGTTTTTACTATTAAAACGCTAAGTCACTGGTGAAGCGTAGTTCGAAATCTAGTCGCAATCTCATCTCAATGACATTCAAAGTCATTATTGTATTGTTTATCGGGCCGATATCGGCAACTCCACGACTCTACGCGTATTTTGCGTATATTTAATGTCAAACACTTATATTAAGAATGTATATAAAAATGTCATTTTTTGACTAAGATTAGATTAGGATCGCTGCCGCGCTGTTAAAAATACGGAAATGCTTCTCAAATCAAAAGCTGTAAAAACCACAACGAAACTTTTTACTGAACAAATCTAACTAATCCTACTCCTGAGATACATATTGCTTATTACGATCCGGAAGTTGTTTCAATATAATATATTGAAACAACTTCCGGATCGGATCTTGAAATAAAATGGGGATAAATATAATGACCACCATAAACTGCTTTGATACCCTTAGTTTTGTAACCAAAAATATCTACTTAACACCAGAAAAATAAAGTCTAAAAATACAATAGTACCAGCTATTTTAATCAAGACTCCACTTTAAATTGTATTCGACCACCAAATTTAGTAAATGATCACCAAATCTTGACGACCAAATTAATGTATTATTTTTGCCTAAATAAATCACTGTGATTGGGGATCCTGCCGTTTTGCCGAAAAGATTGTGCCAAATTTTCATTACCCAAACAAATTTTCGCATAATTTCATTTGCCAAATTATTACTTACCAAAAAATCTCTTTAAAAATAATTGTTACGAAAACCAATGTTTGGCAAGTGAACGTTTGAACAATAACTTGTTCACCAACTAGTACATTTTTGTTAAATTTGATGTCATTTGCGTATTTATTTGTCTGAAACAAGTCAAATTTATGGTTACTAGACATTAGGTTATTTATGGAACTAGTTACAGTAGGTTATTAATTTAAAAAAAATGGTGGCAGAAACGACTAGATTACATAGAAAAAAATATGGAAAAAAGAGATTATTTTTAGGAGGCTACCGAGAGAAATAACATAATTATAATAACATTATTATTACTATTAACCTACTGTAACTAGTTCCATAAATAACCTACTGTCTAGTAACCATAAATTTGACTTGTTTCAGACAAATTCAAGCACATAAGCTTACAGAGAAATACGCGAGAAAGAAATATACGATTTTCCAACCCGCACCAAAAAAAAAAAAAGGTTAGGTTAGGTTAATGATTTATTTGAACTCATTTTGCTTAAATAGGATAGCAGAATTTAAAAACTTTGGTTATAATTTTATTTTAAAATGTTGGTTTAATTTTGGTGATCATTTACTATTTTTGGGTTACTCATGATTTTCTTGGAGTCATTTTACTTAAATAGGATAGCAAAGTGTTAAAACTTTGGTTATAATTTTACATTAAAATGCGAGTTTCATTTTGGTAATCATTTACTATTTTTGTCTGCTATTTGTTACTATAATCTGGTGGTAAGTTAAACATAAGCCAAATAAAATCTCAAATTTCGATGATACTGAGCACAGAGTGTGCACTAAGCAACCCGACTTTGTCTTACTCGCTCTGATTGCCTGCGAGAGAACGAGACCACCAAATTAAGTAACCACTCACTTCATAATATTTTGTTTACAGGATACTCCGTTGCTTGGCATGCCCTGTACCATGCTCACAGCCTAAACATCATGGTAACGCATTTGTTTAACTAGGGAGACAGGACTGGTGAAAAGGTCATTTCAAATATCAATTTGTTGTCAGTTTAGAGCGTGACTGTTAATAATGTTTGATTATTAATAATATTTGAAAACTAATGTGTGATTAAACGTTCTTCTTGTTGTAAAATGGGTTTATATATGTATACTTAATATAGGCTGCTCTATAATTATAATGACTGTTACATGATAACTTGAAGTGGAAAATGGCGTGAGCACAACTAAAATGCTTATAAAAAACTAGTTACTGTTCTTGTGTAATCAAACGAATTACTTGATGGTGGTAATTACAAAATTGGTGGCTGCTGATGCCTGATTAGATTATCATGGCGTTGGCTGTTTGAGATATTTAATTAAATATGGGGCTAGTGAAAGTTAATTATCACGGTCGTAGCCTAACAAATCTGCTACGCCCGTGTAGCCATCGTAACTATGACGTCACTGTTTTAGTTCGTAAGCCTATTCTTAATAAGGAAAAAGTATTATTAACGGAAGAAATAAAACAAGAAGTATATTACTGAATGGCTTTCTTTGTTTATGATATTGAAATGATTCAATATAGTCTTTGCTGTATGGAAAAAATGACTTATTTGTAAAAAACTGTATGTTACAAACACTATTCTTGGGGTTCAAACTAAAAGTTCATCCGTGTGAAGGCAGCACTGTTTCTGTGCGTGTTGTATGTGTCTGTGTTGCGTGCTTTTTTGTTTCACTTAGTTGTCACTCTTGTGTTTCTGTTGTCGTTCAGTATTAATCATAAATTAAATAAAAAATAAAACTAAAAGCATCTGTGATTAGTTTGTGGCCTTGTCCGAGCGCTGATATTGACGAAACTAGGGCTCAGTTTCACTACCAGGGCAGCATAAGCGCTGTGAAGAGTACCACGCGCAACAACTACATAGAAAATCTTGAGGGGCGGGGATGACATGTATGCACTACACACGCAATAGGGGCGGGCCGAACTGGCCGCCACGACGAGGCTTTCAACTTGTAGTTATTTAATAGAGGGAAGGACTAGGTTAACAGAAAATGCATGTTCAGTCTGTTCAGAGCTTGGAGGGAGACAATCAGAAAAACCAGTTAATATTAGTAAACTGGGAGGTAATTAAAAATTGTACCAGTAATTTTAGTATAGTATGACGAGCCCTTAGTAATTGAAATTATGTGATAAATGGAACGAAAAAATTACCACAGGGCCGTACTCGCAGGTCGATTAATTGAACTTTATAAATTACGGTTTCCTAGCCTAATTACATATTTATCTGGTGCCTTATGGTTGAATACCTTTTTTAATAATGGTTAGTGATAGTTTCTTACCGGCTTATTCATTTAAGAAATCATAACATTTGCAAAATAAAATCACTGATATGATATTTTTTACCAAACAACTTCTGTACCAGCAGAATTCATTAATGCTAGTTGGCTAATTGCACATTCTCAAACACTTTTTATTTTTTTATAGAAAAAAGAAACTATGCTGTAGTTCTGACTTTTGGTGAAAACTGTATAAAAGAATACCGTACCTACCGGTGAATTCCACGTACAAACTATGGCAGTGTTTTTTTGCTTTACCTGTCGTGCTTGCGTGTTTCCGCAAAATAGATAGGTACAGAAGATGGCCGGATAGACGATAGACAGACGTTAAAATAATCAATGAAATTATAGTTGGAGTGGGTGTATTCATTAATATTCCTTAAGTATGCGTACTTCCAAAAGAATTTGTGTCTTAATTGTTACAGCATAACATAACCAACAGGCTACGTTTGCGTTAAGGATAATATCACATCTAAGACATTAAAACACCGCTTCGTGATGTTGTCACCCCAATTGAAAACAAAACTTTGCTGGCCAATGGGTTCAGTTAAACTGTGCGTGTGACACTCATTCATTTATGAACTACTAGTACTCGATGGCGTGCCATTTGATTGACCTCCCTTTAACTGACCTGCAGCTTTTACTTAGTTATATCTTGATTAAAACTCGACTTAAACTCATCTTGACGAAGTCGTCAAACTGAGTTTAACCCTAAGTCGAGTCGAAAAATTGATGCAAGTGTATGTCACCTTTTGCTTAAATTTCGAGTTAATTAAAAGTCAAAGTCTTTGTTTACTTGAGAAAATGATTTTTTTTTCGGTTCGTGATCACAATTTGCGATCAGATGATGACAAGGAGATCAAGTGTCGTGTATTTAGAGCATTTTCTCTCGTAGAGTTTACGTTAGAAGCGATTTATTTAGTACATTACCTACGAACGACGAATACATACAGCAGAGTACATAGCTCCTTAGTGTTAAAATTATTCAAAAGTATTCAAGTGATTTTAACGGGAAATCTTTCTTAGATTTTTTAAGTAATATTTTATTAATAAAGAGGAATGTTTCGAGGTTGTTGATTCTCAATAACTACTAAACCGAAAAAAAAAACTACATTCTGCTACATTATTAGCTAGTACCTAACAGGCAATTCATATGTTTTATCTTCAAAATTTAAGTTTTAATGTGGGTGGAGGGGAGGTTATTTACAGATGGAAGTGATGCGTGACTACTTGTATTTAAAATCGTTAAAGAATTAATAAAGTGATCTTCAGTCTTTAATATTCATAAAAGATAGCGACTTGCATCACGATGCCATTTCATCAGCTTCTGAGACAGCAGTGCACTAAAACTGCATTCAGTACAGTGCACACTACCAGGAAAATATAAAAACTCGTAAGTCTTTTACTTATGTACACACACGATCACAAAGACGTTTTAAACACACACATGCGTCAATGTATCGCAAAGAGGTGCGCTTGCATCACGTTAGTGGCACAAACACCTCTCTCTGTTAATCGCTACGCTGCTACGGTCGCTTGCTACGGACCGCCTACGTAGGTATATATAGTCCATGCACTGTGCCGATGACCGCGACGTCTTCTTGCAATATCAGTAAATATGTATTTCAGTAACGATTTTAAAACTACATCAGTCTCTGTTAATAATACTTTACCCATACAAATAAAAGGGTTACAAAGTGATGTCATGGCTTATCGAAGCCATGACATCACTATGTAACTCTACGACCACGTAGCCATCGGGCTACGCGGTTGTAGCACATTTTTGTCAGGCTACGACCATCACCAGGTTTAAATAAAAAATTCAAACAGACAACGCCATGATCATCTGACAATTTATTTGAGGACGTGACAAAAAATTAAAACGACTTTACGCATTTTAGTTGTGTTCACGGAATATTTAACACAAAGTTAATTATGTAGCAGTCAATGATTTAATACTGACGTCTTCAGCAACTATGTAAGAACCCTTGACACACACATACGAATATTTTATTATAGGAGGTAAACAGTTGTTACAAGTTTCCCTACGTAATAAGAATAATAAAGATCGAACACTATTGAAAAACAAAATGGGACAACTTTCACTGTCACGCTTTGAACTGAGAACCAATTGAAGGTTGAAACCACCTCTTTACATGTCCTGTCTCCCTGGTAAAACGAACGCGTTACCATGGTTACCGCCGCTCAAGCTCTACAGACACCATTCACAGAAAGTAATCCATTGCCTAAATTATGATGTGAGTTTAACTTCGATTGTTTGTCTCGCTCTCGCACAAGTTATTATCGATAGTCAGACAAAGACAATGATTTAGCTCAGTGCACCATCAAACTTCGGGATACAACTGCGAAATCCAATGCGGAAGCCGTGTCCCGAGCTACTCGCTAAGTACTAGGCTAGCATAAACGTCAGAAGTAGGATCAGTTTTGTTTGTTTAGTAAACAAGTCTCGAGTCTTTGTCAAGTCTCGAGTTCAAAAAAAGATCCGATTTTTTTTACGGATTTGGCTGAGGGATCCAGAATAATGTATTGAACTCAGGGTTTTAGGATGTGCGTCAATGTCCTTTCCACCCTCTGTCAAACGCAATAACATATCAACAGACGACCGCTGTAAGAATGTAGACAAAATGAGTAGTTTGAATTATATTATGTCTCCGCTGAATATATCCCCTAAGTAACCGGGTATTTGAAGCGGCAACGTAAGTAACCGTCATCACAACTCACATGCTCATGTTCCCTTTTCCTAGTTAGTCCATTATGCACGCTGAAATAACACAAATCAAATAGAAAATGCTTTGTTTGGTATTTTCTTAGAACAGAGAGAGCCGCTCATAAGTAAGAAAAAAGTTAAAAGCTTCAACTTTAAAGTAAGTATTTGAAACGTCGACGATTGGTACACTTTTCTTAAATAAACAATGAGTCTGAAAAACTATTTTCATATTAATTCTGAGTCAATAATAACCAACTTATATTTCGTGGCGCTGAAGTAGTACAGTGTCTTTATAGAAATCACTACAATAAGAGTCAAAGTACTTACGGATACGTATGTAGGTACTAAGCAGAGCTTGACTAACTCCAGACACATACATTATGGAAAACTTCTCCGTACGTAAACAGGTGAAATATCCACACGGTTTTGGTTTGGGTACAGTTATTTATCTTTATTTATAGTCAGTTTTTTTATGTCTTTTGAAAACAGATAAGTGTCGGTATTTGTCAATGCCATCCCCTTACTTGTGGAATCATGTAGAACTTATATGTATAGGTATGCAGTAAAGTACGTTTCTCATTCCCTCGCTATATCCTTGGTTGGCGCATGCGTAACACCAGTCAGTCTACCGGCCGCGGTACCGCGGATTCACTTCACAAACAGAGCGCGGTCGGAAACTAGCCAGTATGAGACTGTCCTAGGCTCTGAGCGGTCGCCTAAGACATTCTCGAACTCCTTCAAAGAACTAGTTATCCGTTTAACCCAAACGAGCTTATTTGATTCGGTATATTAAACAATTGTGAAAGGTTCTGATAATAACACAAAAGGACATAGTGCTAGACAAAATTTGTGAAATTAATAAATAAAGTCGTATTTTTAATTACGAGTCTCATCCGATGAGTGAGTGGAGATTGAAACGAACCCAAGCCGGCTTATGTTGCTGGAAATGGATGCCACATAAGAGGTATCTCTAATAAACTAAGTGTTCCCGATAGTGTCAAAAAACCTCCAAAAACAATTACTTAAAGTGAAAGTCGCGATTAAAATGAAGTGCATAGTATATAATAGCCATAATCATAGTGTAAAAAGCACTGAAAAGGTGGGTTCGATATGATGACAAGTGAATAAAGGGTATGTTTGAAAAAAATAGATAATAAGGTATCTTATTGCCTATAGAAATCGACTCTGCCCGACTCCTGAGGAAAAGCAAGCGTGATGTTTTTTCCAGTCAGAATGATAAACTGTAAGTTTTTCTAATTTTATTGTGCCGTCACCAAGGTGGCAATATGGGCTATGGATGCGAACTTTGAGGGTGTTATCGACTAGCCGAGAACCAGACATAACTATAAATACCACAAACGCTAGCCTAGTCAACAAGTTCAAACAGACGTCTAAAAAAATGTATATCGAGGATGTATTAGTGCATTAAAAATTCAGTTGTTAATAAATAAAGAAAAATAAAGTGCTTTTTGGTTTTTCGTTAATGACTCAGAAACTGTATGTTTTTAAAAAAATGAATGAAAGAAAATCTTTTTTCCGATAAAAAGTCCTGACTGCCGGAAATATCTTCATTATTTTGATTTTTTTATTAAACGCCAAATATAAGGCACATACGTACACAAATACATTCAGCTACATGGGCGCACCACCACTGAAGGCAGTATGCTACATTGTTTTTTGTTTTTAATGTATTAAATATCTAATTAAACTATGGTGTCGTTTTAACACTTAAAAGAATAAAGCTCCATTGGACTAAGATAATTACGAAGATGTTTCCAAAAAGTTTTACCACCGTTACCAATTTTTTTTTTTAATATCTGTTTTCACAAATAGTGAAACAAAAGTTAAAATTGTTGATTCAATTTTGTTTTATGTAAATACTTAAGAAGATCACGCGATAGAAGTTTGTAAAACATTTTCATTTTGTAAATCATATCATTTTAATGTTAAAAAATCATCTACAAAATGATGATACCATTTATTTGGAAGCCACTCAAATCTTTCACAGTACCTAAAGTCTAGACCCAGGTCGAGTTAAGTTATGTTAAACGACTATGTAAGGGCAGTCGAAACTTAATTGCGCTGTTTCTTTCAAGGTTGCCGGAGACAAGAAAGAAATTAAATTCCTGTTTCAAATAGAAAAATGTTGTGAGATCTCACTGGAGCTATAGAAAATTATGTTTATGTGATCACAACGTGCTAGGATTAAAAAGTCACTCAATTATATCACGCGGAAGTATAGTGTCGACGCAAAAGTTTACTGCTTGTGCTTTGTAAGGCGGACACGAATGTGATGATATAATTATGCTTCATTTTGTTCCTTATCATGCATGTGATGTTGGGTCAGTTTTGCAATTATGACGACCCCTTTGATATGATTGTAAAACTGTCTTTACTGTAGCAGAAAACACAGAATATTGAAAAAAATATATTAACAAAGAAACACGTACAATACAATAATGTAACACTCAAAATTATCTGTACACTAACATAAACTTTTACTTTGATTAGATTTAGAACTTGTGGAGCTCAACGACTGTACAAACGTCAAAATTAAGCCTAGTTATTGTATTTTTAATTATTTGCATTAAAACGTGCAACCAAAATATATGAACCAAAACCACATTATTATATATTTTTACATTTTACAAGTCGCATCTTCGATACGGTGCCTATATCTTTTCTAATTTAAATTTAATCATTAGGATCGTTCGACTCTATCGAACAGAAATCTTGATATTTTAAGCTGTCGCCACATGAGTAGTTAGGACTCGAATGAAGCAGGCCAGGAAATAGCTTTTAATCAATCTGGGTGAAAAAATGGATATTTTCTAAAAACATTTGTACCCACGATCAATTTGTGTGTTGGGGGGCCCACAAGAAAAATAAAACGTTTAAAAAACAGTAGACAACCTTTTTGAAACCATTATCAAATGAAGAGGTGAGGGCGATGCCCTCGCCCCTCTATCAGACCGTTCGATAGGGCGCGGACGACACGTAGAATCCGTCTGGGTAGGTTTGTCACTTGCCCCGACCGGACGGCAGGGGATAAATCTATCCCACAAAAGACATTGTAATGAGTAAAAAAAGGGTAGGCACAGTTAGATCCCGGGCTGCCTGTAGCGTTTTTGTTTGATTTCATTAAAGAAGGAGGTTCTCAATCTACCTAATACTGAACCAACTTGGGAGGTTTTATGTTCGATTGTATGTATTGAAGGGATCCGAGCCTCGGTAGGAAAAAATGGAATAAAATATAGGATCACTTCGTTGCCTGGTTATCTGTCTGATCAAAACTCTTTTCTCCGGAGCGCGTGAAGGTATAAATTTAACATTAATAGCATATACGTAGGTCTACGGTCCAGTGCAGATTTTAAAAAATAAAGTTAAATGATTCTCTTTTATTTTACCGGTCCGGTCTCTCTCAGCGTCTGTTTTCGTCAAATTGCAATGGCCTTCAAGGTGACAATAGTCAATATTCTTTTCACATCACACAAATTGCGGAGAGGGGGGGGGGGGCTTATAACTCCACAGTTTGTCAGTCAAGTATCGTTTTAAGTATGTCATTTTTATTTACAGATGGTGCAATACTCGACGAAGTGGGCATCCTGCTGATCCTGCCACGGGGCAGGGATGAGAAATAATCGATGCTGGAAGCAGCGTAGATACGGATCTAAGCCGTTTCCAGCAAGTTATCAAAAAACAACGATAACCTGCGATAAATTACACATTATGTGTGAACGGGGTGCTGTCGACCAAATTGATAAAGCAGGGGCCAGAAAGTCCTGTTGTTCCAACTGATAATAATTGAAACCAAAAGCTCTAGCAGTACGAGTAGGACGTGAGACAGTAACCCCTTCCAGTACAAGTACGTATGGCGCGACACTCCGCACCTCACCGCAATTATTTGTACCGGGAAAAGTGGTGTCCTCCGAATCCTCAACATGTTCTACATAACTGTTGATGCAGAAAAGGACGCAACATTAAAACTCTTCGTGAAACAGTTTTGTTTGATAGCAAAAGTGTCGCGATGAGTTACATTTTTATGTACCAACTTCAAATTGGGCAAATTATAAATTTTTATATTTCACAACATTAGCTCAAGCGCACAGTATTATAACAACGAAGCTGTTTATTGAGGAACCGGGTTGGCTCTTCAAGTATTTATGTCCATTATAGGATTTATTCCTCGACGTAGCTGCTTTATTTAATCTCTTCAAAACAAAAGAAACATGATATGAAACATGAAGTATTAACAGTACAATGTGGTTTAAGGATTGATATTTTAATTTATTTTCAGATCCTGAATGAGTTCAGCAGACCACATCTAGCAAAACCTCCGAACGTCTCTTTCTTGGAAACTCAAACAGTGATGGGCGTTACTTTGGCTGCTGACAGTTAACAATGGCTTGCACATAGCCTGGACCTATCATCTTGCGGTAAACACTTCTAAGTAAGTTAGTAACACTCTATATTTGCAGATGATTGAAATTTCTGTTATGTGTCAATTAGACCTAATTTCTTTTGTGCTTGCTTTGCTTTGTTTCTATTTTGATTGCAAAGGGATCCTTAAAGCAATTATATGTTAGGGGTGACCGGTATTTTTAAATATTTCCGCATGAGTAAAACCTGTAAGCAGAGCAGTCTGCAATTGATGTCATTAAAACATAATGAGCAATAAAATTGAAACATGGTCAAACTTTGTGTCAATCATTTCGCAATCTTCAATTCTATTTCAATGTTCTTAGTCTTAGAGCATTTCATGATGATTTCGTAGCTGGATAGAGTCGGCCTTAGAAAACGACTTATACATTTTGAACAGAATTATTCGGATTCCAACCGAGTCAGCATCCCTGCCTATTTGCTGAGTATCAGTTTGATCTAAGTTCTCACTAGCGTAGCGCAGAAAAGAACGTGACAGGTTTGAAGTCATGACTTCAGTGTCTGAGTCTAGAACCCCAGAGTCGATAATATTCGTAGATTTTTCCTAATTTTATTCATTCCTATAATATACTCATGGTAAAAGTCTTGATGTTAGTAAAGAGGCTTTTAAAGTACTTTCTCAGAAAAAATTTCAAAACATCTTCCGTCTCTAGTTTTCGTTCTAATTGTCAGTCTGCGAAAAGAAAAAGCTGTACTTTATGATTTTCTGATGTAGTTGATGAATAACAAAATGAGCAGACCTTCGTGAAAGCGGAGTGTTGTTAAATCTAAGTTAGACGACACAAGCGTCAATTTCTTACAGAACAGATGTACCATCACTGTTTTGCCGTAAATATGACGCAAGAGCATAAACGTTTACGAAGTGCAATAATTCATTGGAATTTATTGCATTCGTTGTTAACGTAACAAATTAAATTAAATTAAAAAAAGTAAGACGTTAAAGTTGAAAATCGCATATTTTAAATGCGAATGCTACTTTTTCAAATCCTAAATGTGTTCAGTAGTGCTGATTTGGTAAAGCCACTGAACATTTCCTTGGTAAAACTTTAAACAGTGTTGGACGTTACTTTGGCGGCTGTTAGTTAACATTGGCTTGCACATGATCTGGACCTATCATCTTGCAGTAAATACCTATATCTAAGTAAGTTGATAAAACTCTTCTCTTCTCTTCTTTACCGGGGATAATAACCAACCTCCACGCAAGCAAAACCGTGAGCAAAAACTTGCCAAATATAAGTGATCCACACTCATTATTAGTATTCAAATTAATCGAAATCTGGTTAGTAAATATGATGGAAACACATTTGAAAGAAAACTTGAAATGGGGGAATTTCAAAACCTTCCCGTACTGAACAAAGAGGCTTTTAAACTTTTTTCACGGAATATAACATCTTCCGTCTCTTTTTCTTTTGACAAGTCTGCGGGAAGATGAAGCAATACTTTATTTGCTTTAGTCAATTAGCATGTGTAGTTCTTCGTTTAAGCTGACTTTCGTTTAAAACTACTAAGTGCATTATTTTAGATAAGAAGTAACAAAATCTCGCAACAAGGTAAGTTTAGATACTCCAAACGAATATCTAAACTTACGCTTAAGTGATTCTCTTTTATTTTCAAACTTTGAATTTGGTTTAAAATAAAGTGTTTAACGTGTCAATATGCAATAATTTCGCAGCGCATGACCATGATCCGGTCTCTCTCAGCGTCTATTTTTGTCAAAGAACAATGGCCTTTCAGGCCTTGTCAATATTATTTTCACATAAATTTCGGGAGGGTTATTACTCCGCAGTTTACAAGTTCAAAGTTAGACAAGGTATGGTTTTGTCTAATTATTCATTTATTTTTTATTTTTTTATATTTGGTATGACTTTGCCACATACTTGGAATTTCTCCTGTATCGTGGTTGCGTTCACAAACATTTTAACTCACATATCCAAACATCCAGACCCGGAACAACTACCTGTAGACTAATCGAATAGGGAATCGAATCCACGAGACATACACGATATTTTGTCTGTGCATGTAACATGTTTGTTACAAAGTGGAAACCTGTATGTTGGCAATTGCCTTTGTTTCGAAAGTATCTGAATTATAATAAAATGAAGATTTTGTCACATTACAGATGGAGACACAAATCCGGAGTAGTCAAGACGGCGTCGTCATCCCAGATTTATGGAACACCATCATCTGCCTTACAAGTTCCCAATTATGTATGGATCGGTTGCCATTTGGATAGACATAGGCAGAGCACGAAGTGTAACATTGCATGTACTCGTATTACCTCAGCGTATAACGGAAGTGCACAATGTTGGAGTATTTATGTAATTTTATGCTTCACTGCTACTCTTACCAAGACAAAACTTTTGTTAAATTATGTTAAGAAGTATATTCTAAATTTATCGATGGTAAAGTCTAATGTTCTATTAATATTTAAAGAATTTAAATATTGTTTTACGATTTTGGAATACATTTTGAGTGGAAACATATTGAAGAATTGTGTAATTGAATATATCTGAGACGTGAGTATTATAAAATAGTGCTCCTGCGGCTGCTATATTTCAGCAGCACTGGGTGAATGAGTAGAGCGGTGATAATGCAGGTTGTATAAAAAAAAACTGAGGCCTTACCGTTCCACGCGGCGCCCTTGTTGATAGCCGCAATAGCTTCAATTTCGGTGTTACATAGGGCTACTGTAAAAAAATCTCCCGAATTGACATACTGATAAGTTTTTAATATTGTCCGATTAACTAATAAAAAAATCTTTACAAAAATAGCTGCTTAGCTAAAAACCTATTTATGAAAAGAATAAACACACAACTTAATTTTAATAAAGAAGGGGTACAGGCCCCAGACCCGAAAATCAATAAAAAGTATCGTGAAAGTTGTTAATACTTATTTTGCTATTTGGGGCTGATTCATAAAATCGGTCCAACCATTTTTGTGCTATAAATGGTATAACTAGCCTGACTTAGACTTACGAATAAAGATGTTATAAAATATTATTCAAGCAATATTTTCAATGTTTAACTGAGATCAATAAATGTTTCAAATTATTTTAAGGATTTTATTTATAACGACCGTATGTTGGGTTCTGCTTATTTTTTGACGGCACGGTTGGCACAATGGCTGAGCCATTTGCTTGTCGCGTGTTGTCGCTTGTTCGATTCCCGCACGGAAAATTTGTTTCGTGGTTGTATGGGCTACAGGTTTGGCTTCAGAAATTGGCAAAATGTAGAATTGGCAGCATGGCCGTCATTGGCTCTGATTGTCATCTTTATAAATATCAATATGACAAGTCATGACCGACTGAATCATCAACGCTCAGCACAAACCATTGACACCAAGAAAGCTGAAATGTTGCACAGACGTTTCCTTTACAATTTAGATAAGGAATAAAGAAGGAGTTTTCGAAATTCAACCCCTAAGAAGTTGAAAGGATGGAGGTTGGAGTTGGGGATGAAAGTTTATATGGGGAAACCCGTTAGTTTTGTAATTTAAAACATGAAAATTTGTATTCAGTCTTTTAGTTGGTAATTAATAATTAGCCTATTGCCATCCCTATTACCATTGTCAACAAGGAGCCTATTACCACCAACCGGGCACACATCCATATTCCAGACTTACAACAGAGAGAGATTACAAATTTCAAAAAATTAACTGAAAATAATACTATGAGCAAGCCGTGTTTAGTAGCCGATATTTATAAGAAACGAAGGCTCGGCATCATACAGTTTAATTTCCTTTCCAGAGTTACCTTACATTGCACTGTGGTTACTACAGAAATAACAAGAATGAGTTTATATTATTCAAAAAGGTATAAAAATGCTGGACGTAGTCATCAAGTAGTAATTAGCGATACATTTCTAGGTCCTGGTATCTGTTCTGCCGTGCAGACACGAACATGGCTATAGAATCATCCCTAACCAAGAAAAGAGATGTTATTATAATATATGGACAATGCGAAAAACTGGTCTTCAGTTACTAGCTACTACGTGATTTGACAAACTTTAATATTTTAAAACAGCTAGTGCATGATATAAACTTTTGCAACATAGTTATAGTAGATATATATAGATATATATAGATAGTTCACGTTAGAACAGAAAGCTTACTAAATATCGTTACAACCATATTGGCAAATGATACGGTCTAGTTTAAAAGAATTCAAACTGACCATCTTTTCAGCCACAGTAATATAAGCTTTGTAGAACAATTAAGGAAAGCAAAAGCAACGCTAACATAGGCAAAGGAAATTTTAACGTTTAGTAGCAACTACGCCGTAGCGCTACGTGTCGTAGCAAGTCAGCGACCGTGGGTCTAAAAGTAATAAGGGTAAAAGCGGAATATAAGTTAATTTTTGAACTGACTTACTACATTTACTTAAATTATTCTGTAATAAACGGTTTCTATTAAACATCACTTGATTATGGTTATAATTATAATGTTTACAAGAAACGGCAGGGAAGAATTGCATTTATCAATGGCATTTTGTCAATTATCTTACAGTATATGACAGAAATGCTAAGGGAATTAACATAAAAGTTGAACGTGATTTAACACTGAATGGTTTCCAATAGTTCTCATTCAGTATACGTATTCACTTCTTTCTTAATTCTGAATTATGTCATAGACAGCGCTGAGAACAGACACTGCACGGAGCGGCTAACTTCGGATTTCTAAAGTAAAGTCTAGTTGTAGAAGACGAGTTGATAGATCTAGTAAGTTGTTTGGAATGTTTAAAATAAACTATTAACTTACAAATATCTTAAATCACTAAGATACATTTGATAAGATTTTTGGTAGGCAGCAATCGTTTGAGGCTTAAAACTTGTTAAGATGGAATAATCAATAAATAACTAGTAAGACAAAGCCAGACAAACCCGATAAATTGTGCACCGTTCCATGAAAAAGGAACTGATACTATTTTAAGTTATTAAATAAGTGTAAGTGAATGCGTTTTGGGATTTTCATCGATTGATTTTGGATAAGTAAAAAGGTAATACTAATAAGGTGATGATATAATAGTGGTGATGGTTCGAATTGAGACGCGCGCAACGAGTGTTGATGTAACAGTACCGCATGACGGGAACCTCGTGCAAGCAGAGAAAGATAAACAAATCATGTATCTTGACTTGGCTCGCGAGGTTGTCGACATGTAGGATGTGGACTCAGCAATCGTTGTACCGATAGTCGTGTCACCCAATGGCTTATCAGCTAAGAGCCTCGACCAACACATAAGGAGGCTCTCGTTAGGCAGCTGGATAAAGGGCTTGATTCAAAAAGCAGTTCTTCTGGACACGGCGCGTATTGTTATGCGATTGCTCTCTCTGGAGCCCTGAACGCCGGTAGCTTGGACCCTGTTCCCGATACCGGTGGTTAACTATTTTGATATTTTAAATGTTTTCTTTTTGTTATTACATTGAAATATTTAAAAGTATAATTATTATCAAGAAAAGAAATGAAATAAAGGAATTCGGTGAAGTAATGCTAATTTTACAAATACAATTTTTTATTTTTTTGTTATACAAAATAAATAATCTTATCATCTACAAAACAAATAATACAATAAAACTAATAGAGTAAGGTTTTTTTTAGAAACAAGCTATTTTTTCAAAGACTAGAACAAAAAAATTGACAGGAGTTTCAATTAATAAAAAAATGAAAGCACTACTACTACACGACGTACTTTGTCTACTATACAGGACTATTATGCAATTTCAATTATGTAATAATGGTAAAACTCCATACTAATGGTAGTATCGAGTTTGTATTTTTAGGGTGCATTTCTACAATAATTCTACTATCCACATTGCACGTGGTCGCTTTCTGCAATGCGCATGCGTGCCAGACGCAGACCAGACAGGAACGGCGCGAAACACTAGGATCACATGACTCGAAGGCGTCAATGTTGCAGCAATGGTCAAGGACAAAGTACAACGACCCCGAGGATAAAATACAGTACCAAAACAATTCATAGTCAATGTATAAAAAATGTCCAAGTCAACAATTATTATATTACAAGCATAAGGAACTTTAAGGATAGCCGGGAATATATTTAAGATCGGTTTTACCTCCATCGGTAAGGCAATATATGATAGAAATGACTTCTTATTTAACATCACGTACAGCTATTTTAAAATTCTGCTAGACGCCATCATTTTGATCCCGGTTTGGCAAGTTGTTGTTTAACTCAACGTGTTCTGAATTTCAGGGCAATACCAATACAGAATAAAGTCCTTATAGTCCCAACAAGGTGCACGACTTTTCTACAATCTAAAACTTGGTATTTGTTTGCTAAAGAAATAAGAATTAAGTTTTTGTACAAGTACGCAGCATCCCTTCAGTGACGGCAAGCATTGGCAGCTTGGCTTTACATTTTGAGCATGTTTTTAACTGCTATGCAATCCTGGTACGTTATAGTCAACGGCGCAAATAAATTTTCATCATCAAAAATTATGCCTTACGGTGTTTTCTGCATACACTGGTCTGAGTATCTCGCACACGTTCAGGTTTCGCCGGCATTTTGTCATAATTATATCGTAGAATGATATATTTGAAGCGGTAACGATCCTTCTTTTTCCCATGTCGTTTATGGCAGAATAGAACAGGAAATAAAATATAGTCTGTTTCCACTGAGGATAGATGGATTTTTTAAATAAAATTTATTAAAAAAGCACTCATAATTTGCATGAACTGCTGGATCGATTTTTTTCGATTACTGCTTTTTTGGATTTATTTTCGCCCCGAGTAGCAGAATAACTACTAAAACAAGTATGATGACTCAGTCATTGATAATATGGTCCATTCACGCTCAATTGAGAAAGACCGATTACCACTGACCATTACTGTTTATTCCTGCTAATAAACCGAATAAAGTGTGAAACGATGGGATGGTTTCTTGCAGTAATTTATTGATGGCACTTTTCCCCACGATATAAACTCGTTAAAACTGAAAAATAAAAGATACAAATAAAACGAAACGGCTGGAACGATTTTGACAGAACCTTCACTGGCATATAGCTAATGTATCAAAGAGTAACTAAGAATTCTTTTATTTTTGAAAAAAAATTAGGGATCCGCTCAAAAAATAAATACCGCCGAAATGTTGTTAAACTCCGCGTGGATGAAGTCGAATGCTCAGCTTGTTTGAAATATAATCAGATGTTAGGTTTTCCAACTTCCATACGTGGCCAAAGTAGTAGTAAGTCTCGATACTAATGATAATAAATAGTAGAACTGAACGCAATGCTCATTAAGTCTTCCACATCATTATCGATAGTAACAGGTACCAGGATTGCAGAACTGCAAAGTAATGACTTTGTACTGCGGGTGCTATACGCTGCGGGTGCTAGTGTAGGGACGTGAGTATTACAAACGACACTTCGTGTGCACTAGTTGTAGTTATTATGTAATATATATTTAAAGTATTTTTAAGTTTTGTTAATATAGTATTGTAAATGTTTATATGGGCCTAGATGCCTGAATTAAATGGATAAAAAAATAAAAAAAATAAAGAAATACGCAAAATACGCGCCGACTGTGAAGTTGCGGATATCGGCAATATATTTTCTTAATTTTATTCTTTTAATATAAATAATTCTCTACGTCCTTCCCATACAATTTTATGTCAAGTAGAATCTTGGATTATTGTGATTTTGTATGATACATAGCAAATACTGTATGTAATACAAATCTTTGTAGATCGTACAAACATTTCTCCCATGGCGGGAATCGTACCCGCAACCTCCTGCGTTGCAAGCGGACCTTCACCCGCCGCCGCCACATCGGTCGTCACTTTAAACGTTTTACCAGATGCCCCAACATAAAATGATTAGAAAGTTAACTGGAGGATTCGTCTTTGGTCGAGTGGTTTTGCGCACCGTACTACGAACCCAGGGGCTGCGAGTTCGAATCCCGTAAGTGTCAAATGTTTGTTGATAAGCACCAGCGTGTATTTCTATATGTGTATAATTAACTCTATCCGTTAACTAGTCGCCATAGTATGTTTAGTTTGGTTACGGCTAATAGATTGGTGTGTTGGTACAAACAATTATTTATTTATTTATAGATGCCCCTTATCACAAACAAAGTAAAACACATTGTTTTGAAATGTTTAATTTCAATGTTTTATTCTAATGCAAAGAATCATAATATAAGTATGTACTAGAGTGTACAGTCATTTAATAAAAATAAATATTTAAAATGATGAAAATCCATCCACTTAATATAAAATATTCATCCTACTCCATGTTGGTTGAGATGGAAAGAGCTTTGTGTTTTCCCGATTTTCAGTAATGATTTTTTTAAGTAACTTAGTACGTACGTTAACGTAGTTTTTAAGTAATTGAGACTTTCCATCAGGAATTTCTCGGTAGCAGCCCGGTGTTTGGATGTGCATGATGTGTTGATGGCAATAGTAGTAGTAGTACCAGCCTGTTACTGTCCCAGTGCAGGGCAAAGGCCTCTTCTCATACAGAGAAGGCACGAGCATTAAACACCACGCTTGCTCAAGAAATGTTGGCGATTTCAGACTTATATTAATTACATAAGTCCAGGTTTCCTCACGATGTTTTCCTTCACCGATTTCAGTGATGTCCAAGATAAACTTAGAAAGTACGTATGGATTGAAAAACTCACATTGGTACTTGCCCAGGATTGAACCCACAACCTCGTGCATAAGAGGCGGTCTAAACCACTGGGCCATCATGGCAGATGGCAATAGGCTCTCCCCCTATTACATGGGACTTCAAAATATAACTAGTGAAATATATTTAGTCCCATACATTTCAATGGATGAACAGCTCTTTTTTGATAAACATAATGATTTGAGTAGCTTGCAATATTCAGTTTAATAATTTAATGCGTAACCGATATAGCTAAACCTAAAATAAGATCTTCAGTAATACAACAAACATTTTAACCGTAGTAATAGTTTGAATAACCTTTCTTAGTTACGTTTATACCAGTGCGCGTACAAGTTCCGCCCTTTATTCGAATTCAGTTCTTACTACCAGGATACCATAAGTCAACAGGAGATGATTCGGCACAAAAATAAATAGCGGCCAGAGAGGGATAGAAAATTCATGTTACCGCTCTGCCGACACAGACAACCCCCCAACGAAAGTATGAATGACACTCGTATAGAAATACTTTACCCAGCGGAAAATTGAAAGGCCGTTGAACTTTCAGTATTAAACTTGACCGCATGTTACAAGTTTAAGTTACTTTCACCGAAACTCCGAAACGAAAGTTATTTTAAACCTTTTAGTGTTTTTTCTGTGTGAGTTGATTTTTAATCCATATGAAAATGTTTAAGACAAATATAACAAAACCATTATATTTTTTAATTTTTGGTCTGTCGATCAACTTAAAGACTACATAAAGAAAGAAAATCATTTATATGGGACACTAGCTGTAATATATGAATTACAAAAACTATCTACTGATACTATGTTTGTTCCATGATTCAATTGATTGATTAATTATTAATTATGATGAGACTGTCATTGGCAGAGAACTGATGTTTTGAAAACAATTTTTTTCTGAAAAATAACTTTCCGTTTTCCAGATCATGAACAATGTTTTCTTAAAGCAAGAGAACTGCAGATGGGGTGATAGAAGAGGCACCTAAAATGCGAAATATCTGAAAAACCTTTTGCTCTCACTTTGTTTAAAAACAATAACTGATTTAATCTCCAGCGTTATATGATCTATCCTAGTTTCTACGTCATACTGTCAAAATTGTGGTGTGTCTTCACCAAAAGTTTTTATTAAAGATATAAGACCCTCTGATGAATGAATAAAGCTGCAAAGATCTTTATAATATTAGTACATTTATGTTTTAAAATATAAAACCTTGTTCGTATCTTAAATTATTTTCAGATTTCTCCGTTTTTGGTTGGTGGTACCCGAAACAACAATACTTTTTAAAACCTAGTCAATATAATTTCTTATTAATTGTTAATTTTTATACCTCACTAGCTGCGCCGCATTTAGAAATCACCGTGTATATGGAAAAATACCTATTATTTGAAGTTCACATTCCAGCGCTTTTTTATCTCGTGACAAAAAAAAACATTGAAATAAGTATAATAATATTATTGACATTTTATATATTGTGTCCAGTCAGAATGAATTTATAAAACATCAAAAAGCTTCGAATTTTGTCATAATTAGCAACCTTAATAACTTAATAACCACTCACTTCATTTTCCTCAATATAAGCGATAACAGTATTTATCATCAATGCATATATTTAATTATCTCACATCTGATTTTAGATCATCCAATCAAGTTCTCAAAGTGATATAAATTACGGTTTTTTAGTGTTGAATAAATTGTTCTTCTCGAAGCTGTAATTCATGTTATTATTATAAGGTCTCGGTCTCAAGTTGACAAAGAGTATTTAGAAGACTGCAAGATACATAACAATATGTATAAGTATGCAAAGTACCCGAACGGACTAAAACCTATTCAAGAAATGATTGAAGTATGAAAAAATAACATTTTTCTTCTTTTAAGAATCCAGTTAGTGGATGGAGTATATTCTTTCATTTTACAGATGGTGCTGACGAACAGCCTACTAGCTATAAACCTGTTACAGTTCCCGTTGTACACACGAGTGTACGTTCTAATTGGAAATCTGTAGTAGTATACCATATTAAGTGAAATAGAGCAGTCGTATGCTGCACACGATCATTTGAGTATAGCATTTCCATCAAAATAATGCTATCTCACACCCTCTAGGGAAGTTCGTATATCGTTGTCACTCGAAATCATACAGGTGGTTGGGCGTTTCAGCGTTCACGACCATGGCGATACAAACACAGCCAAAGAACGACTTCCTGGTATTCATTGGATCCTAGTACGATGAATCTATTTGTAGGTTTCATTCACATGGAAAAATCACTACAAGGAAATGCTGATGAGGTGAAGAGTATTGTAGTACCTAAGTACCTAGACATGTGTTGTTATCCATCAATATCCATATAATTTATTACCTATTCTATTCGTATTTTGCGTCGCAATTTTATATATTCACTGTTAGGTTTAGACAGTTACAATAGTTAAGTCTTTTTTTACTTATTTAATATTATGTGTGTACCTATTGTACCATTATAGTTAACATGTACTTGAAATAAAATAACTTATTCTATATCTGCTTTTGAGCCTTGACACCAAAAAAACACGTACAGAGCTATGAATACAGTTATATTGCGAGAAAAATGTTTGCGTGATTATTATATTTACTCGCTCTCAAAGTTCTACAGAAACTTAATCCATGAGTTGCAATTTACAAAGATGTTTGATGGTTGCACAACAGCACATACTTAATAGATGATCTACCAACTCCCAAACTAAGTCAAGCTTGTATTTTGAAAGGTGGTGGGTCTAAAGATACAGGACTTATATACATAGACAGCACCTTGTAACCTAAGCATTGACTGTAACACTTAAATTGTAAATAAATAAACCAAACTTGGAAACATGCATTGAGAAACAAACTATAGGATCTACAGTATCAAAATAGAAGAAACGACAATTTACAAAAGAAAGTTGAAAAAATGAAGACTGTATAATAATATTTAAAAATAATATACCTTCACCCCGAATGACTTTTCATGTTTCTTGTTTTCCTTTTTTATACTGAGAAGCATCTTAGTTTAAGAATAATCTAGAAACAGCAACCAGTGACTTAATTTATGTGTAACTTCACACACATTACACATTACCACCACTGGCATAGAAAACAAGCAACCATCACTAACAACATCGCACATCAGTAGGACAGGATTTTTCTTTGTTCTGTCAAAATTATCAATCATGGTTAATTGGTTCTTACATGAAGTAGACAAGACCAATGCACACAAATTAAAGTAAGAGTAAATAGATACTACCGAGGATCCTTTTAAAGTGAAAATATAAAATGATTCAATACAAAAATATTCACAAGTTACCTGTAATTTCAATGGATACTTAATAATTGTATGTATTCATTCATGTCAGAGGGTTTTGAATGTATATTTTAAGCAATTCATTATATTTTTAAATATGATTAGGTAAACTACTTTCAGCATGTTCTTTCGTCGCAACTTGCTTTTGTCATAATATATGTATGTAGATTTTTAGTTTGCTTGCGTGCTTAAAACTTACGGTATGACGCTACTTTTGCCGCGAGAATATTTCTAAACAGTTAATCGTAGCCAACTTCTCTTACACCAGGATCTCCTAGTACAAGGGCGGAACGTTGCGTTCCGATTCATTGGAAGCGGAACTGATACCATTATTTTCCATGTTATAAAGCTACCTTTGCCCCGTGAGTATTTCGGAACAGTTAACCGTTGCAACCTTCTCTTGTATTATGGTCTCCTGGTATAGGGGTGCCGCCTTGCTTCCTGATATCAAGGAATCAGAACAGTAAACTAGCCGTATTTTCATATTTATGAATGAGTATGACAGTAAACACTCTCGTACTCCTTCAGTTAATCAAAACTTCTCTTATTTTATATTCTCCTGGTATAAGTGCGGAACATTGCATGGAACCGGAGCTGATATGCTAGCAGTATTTTCACAAACTAATTAATATGCTAACAACAACTATAATAGTAAAATAATATTGTACGTAATATTTAGTAATTTTGCGATTTGCCTAGGGGAAAAAGGCGTGAGTTGTATTTAATATTAATACGAGTATGTATGTTTGAAATCTGTTTTCTTTTTTTTCAAACGATTTTTTTATGCAGGATGGAAAGTTAAAATTAGGCTCCTGTGGTGAAAGTACCTTCAATATTGTTGATATTCCCGGTTTCAACAACGATGTTTGGCTGCAAATGAAATTTCTTTTATTAAAATGATTTCTCTTAATCGCTAAATAGTTTGTGTTTAATTGAATTATAATAAGCAAATCACACAACAAGTTACAAGGACTTAGACTTTACTTGATTTGCTTAACACTAAAAATCAGAGTAAGATAAAAGTACTTCACCGAATCTTGAGCTAAGTCTCATTACATATTTTTAATCTGAACCCTTCCTGTAATATAACATTTTCACTTCCAATAACAATAATGATTTTCTTGTGCAAACTAACAGGAAATAGATTGTGTATTGTTATAACACAGACGATGATGAGCCTTATTTGCTATTACAAGACTGATAATATTTGTACCTAAATGACAGATACAGCCTTCACGTGGACTAGTCATCGATACGTTTTCGTAAAATTGCGCAGTTTGAAACATTATAAATAAACTGATAATTTGTATCCTGCCTTTAATAAAATATTTTCACTTCCAATGATAATGATGTTCTTTTGTGTTTCGTGAACATTTCACAAAGTAACTACATATTTGAATTAATGTGAAGCTGATAGGTTATCCAAAGCTTATTTCTTACTATTATTTACTAAAAACAAAAAAAATAAAAAAGTAACGTTGCGTTGGTCGTGGCTAAATAAAACCAGCAACACGGGTTGATAGAAGTTAATCTGTGCTTGCACAGGTCAGTCTCTGGACGGGTGACCGTTCGCAACATTATTAAGCCGTTCGTCCCCGCTGTCATTTGTAGATCTTAGTCAGAAGCCCGAAAGTCTGACATGACAACCAGTCTTACCAAGGGGTATCGTGTTGCCCAGTAGCTGGGTAAAATACTGGTATTCAGCTGCATCTGAATAGACTGTAAGTCGATCCCAACACAGTTTGTCGACACGGTTGGGGCAGTGGTTGAGCCATCGGCTGCTGCGCCGCGTGTTGTGGGTTCGATCCCCGCACGGAACAAATATTTGTATGACCTACAGGTAGTTGTTCCGGGTCTGGCTGTTTGTGTATGTGAGTTTTAATGTTTGTAAAAGCACCCACGATACAGGAGAAATTCCTAGTGTGGGGCACGTTTTTTCTAAAAAAGAAAAGAAAAACTTTTGAAAAGGCTAGGCGTTCGATGATTTACTAAAAACAAAGTGTTTTAAAACAATAAGCTTAGTAGAATTGTTGTATTTTATTGTATTTTTGGCAGATATCCGCAACTCCAGTAGGATTGTTACATAGCTTATTACATATAGGTACTTGGATTAGTAGAAGATGCGATAAACCTTTATTTATATTTTAGAAAAAAAAACCGAACATTTGCGACTCGGACTTGCTTCCTGAGTGATCCGTATCAAAGCATTAAGTATAAAATTAATTTGTGAATTTCTGATTTTGATGTAAAACTTTAGCGTTCAAACATCTTTATACATCACTGTCTATGCGCCAATTCCAAATGTTAATTTGCAACCGCAAAATCTTTCGTGATATCAATCTACTGTATTTTATTTACAGAATTACTCTCTCTAATTACAATATAAAACTAACCACCTACATAAAACTTTGAAAAAAAATCCTTACAACGCAGACGTGCACTCTGGCCCCACTCGAGCGTTTCAACCCCGAACGGTTCAAAACTGTTATTTACTAACCAATTAGGTTACATTATATTATAAACATTTATTAATTATTATATGTGACGATAATAATTGCCCGTATCCTTTGCTTGTGTTCAAAATTTCATTAAAATTTCATGAAAGAAGCTTACATTATTCAAATCGATAAACGCCAACCCGCACTGGGCCCCCGCGGGCCAATAAAATGGGTTACTTGCAACTTGTAATTGAAAACAATTACAATAATTTAAAGAATCGGATTATACATGCTCCTGCCTTTAAGACGGAATTAAACTCTCTGAACCAATAGAACTTTCGGTACCCGTAATAAACTTCACACTTTTCAACGCTCCACGTGCTTTTGACCTCAATGCGCTTGCGTCAACCCGCAAAATCGCCGCGAATACGATACAAGATATTAGGAACCCATGGATTTTACAACGATGTATAAGGCTTATCAGCAGCTAAAACGTGATAACTACCACTTTAGCGTTCTACATTACTCGCCTCTGGGTTCATGATTTTACTACCGTAAATCGGATCCATGTTTGAGGAAATCTGATTTTCAACGCCCAGGCTCAATCTGAGTTACGCATGATGAAATAAATGTTGTGTTGTTTTTGGCTGTTTAAAGACAAATAAAGACTGAAATGTATGCAACAAAAACATGTTACAAATGCTGCATGAAATTCTGAATAACTTCCAGTAGACATCAATTTGAAACTTCCCTTTATTGTGGCCATATTTGTAATGTTTACAAGAAGCGGCAGGGTAAAATGGCACTTATCACTGGCATTTTAGCAATTCTTTTGCAAATATCTTACAAAATATGACAGAAATGCTGAAGGAGTTACTCGTAACATAAAAGTTGACCGTGATTTAACAACGAATGGTTTTCAATTGTTCTCATTTAGTATAGGTTTTCACTTCTTTCGAACTTCTGAGTTTTTTCATAGAAAGCGGGATAACAAACACATCACGCGGTCGCTTACATTGAATTATAATATTGTAAACTTTAGTTGCGGCAAACGAGTGTGAGGACCTGGTTAGTAAAATAAAAATGAATAATGACACTAATTAATTTATCTTGTACTACTATGAAAGATTTACTAACGTTGATATTTGATAGCCAACTATTACAGAAACGAAGTAATAAATAAACATCCACTAAAACAAACCCAGGGTAAGTCTGTCACACCAGATAGGGGGAGCGCCAGTGGTATTTTATGTATAGCTTAAAATTTACATGCCATGTTTTTCTTAAACAAGACGAAGGTCACTGTTTCTTAGCCGACCACTCTGAGAAGACCGACCACCGAACAAACTCAGAGGACACAGTCTCCTTTAAAGTCAAGACGTTGTCTAGGTTAGATCACATGAGGACTACGCAGATTAGTGAACCCGTTTCTCAGGAACATTGAGGTTAAAAGTTGAAATAAATATCAAAAACGTAGGTATACGGTCTCATTGAGTTACAAAAAGAAACAAGCATCTCTGTCATCGAAACAGAATACAGCCATTTTGATTCTCGCAAGAAGCAAGATATCACAGCGAAAGTAAATGAAAACGTAGGAAATAGAAGTAATTAATTTGCAGGTTCATTTCATCAGGTTCATGGAATTAAAAACTAATGACTTTCTGATGGATGGAGAACTTTTTTTTATTAATTTGAAAAATGCTGCGTATATAGCGACATGGCTGTATAGTTGTATACGCATAATTCCGAAGAGTGGCGACAAGCCCTCGGATGATTCTAAGTCGTACCGGCCCATAACCCTACTCCCATCCTTAGGAACACTCCTGGAGAGCCTTATCGTTCCACGTTTGCTTCCGGAAGGGCCTAAATTTCATACCAACCAATTCGGTTTCACTATTGTAAAATCTACTCTCAACGCGGCACTGTCTGTTAGAAGAATTGTTAATGTATCGGAACATAAATAAATGGTTGGGATCTTTCTCGATATTTCTGGGGCTTTCGATAACGCTTAGTGGCCTATGCTACTACTTAAACTAAAAACCCGTGGTTGCCACAGTAACATCTATACTCTTGCTTACTGGTATTATTTTAATGGTTCGGCAAAACTTAAAACTTCAACACCATTCTATATCAAAGTCTCTTCCCATGGGATGTCCTCAGGGTTCAGTAATTGGCCCATACCTATGGAATTTAGGTTTCGACGATTTCCTCGCGATCTCGCTTCCATGCGATTGTACTTTAACGGTTGGCTACGCGACGATGGCCTTCTGCTCAGGCTGTCAAGAACTCGGGCTGGACTTAAAAAATTGTCTGAAACGAAAATGTTTAATATATCAGTGGGGCGATGGAAACCGTCTAACCCAAAAAACTTATTAAGAGATTTAAAAGGTAACCTTAAATCATGGCCAAGTATTAAATTTAAAGGTAGCACACGGAAAAAAATCCGTGTGCTATCTTGGTATGGTCTTAGAAAGGAAATTTGCCTTTGTTGATCACATAGAAACAGTAGGTGAAAAAGCTAAAAAGAATTTCTATGGAGCGACTTACCTTGGCTGCATGTGCTACGGGGGACCTGTTTGGGCCGATAGGGCTACCATAGGATCGGGACGTCGTAAATTGTTTCAAAGCCAGCGCTTGGCTTTTATATTTTTATGCAAAGCGTGTAGGACGGTTAGTATTGAAGCCCTACCGGTTCATGCAGGTGTAGTCCCAGTCAACCTTGAGGTGCAACGACATGCTGAAATGTACTACTCCACACGATAGGCCATGGACGCATACTTTCTTTCGTATAGTAACCGTGCTAAGATCTCTAGAACTTTTAACCGAACCGTAAGTGGGAAATTTCTATCAAGGGCCGACACCTCTACCAGTTCTTTCCATACGTTCGTGAGCTGCTGGATAAAACTTGACTGGAAGTAGATCACTGTGTTGTCAATTTCTCACAGGCCATGGCAACTTTAAAAGTAAATTATTTTCTTTCAAGCTTGTTCCATCACCTTGGTGGCAATGGTTTGGGCTACATCAGACTGTAGATACGAGCAATCAAATGATGAGCGATCATGTTTTATGGGAGTGTGCTCTTTTGGCAGAATGATCGCATTATAATGTTAGATAGTGTGTGCATCCGGAGATCCTTGTAGAAAGTGGATTAAATTTCCGTGCGTTTAAGCGTTTTAGACATACCTACCGGAAACTAACTTATCTAACAGCTCATCATTAAGGATCCGTTAATTTTAAATCGTGGTGCTAGGCAACTGGGCCTAACTCTATTGTAAATGTCCTTTTGTGCCTATAGGCCTAGCTCTGTTCTGTCTCCTGCTTGATATGTCTTCGTTCTTTTCTGATTAATTTCGTTGCGGGATCAAAGACAGTTGAATTATCCTAACTCTTTTCTGGTGTTCGCCACTGTTGATTCTAGTTTTCAGGAGTTGCAGTGGTTTGGGAATAGTATGCAGGATACTTTCTGCAGCTTTTTTATTTTATTATATTTATTCTATATTATATATATTTCATGTTGCCTAACATCATCATTTTCTTGCCCTTATCCCATACATCTCTATTTGCCGTCATCTCAGAAGTCACCTCTTTCTTAGCCGTATCATCTCCCTTCTACTCTTGTAACCCTCTACATTCATACTCAAAACTTTCCTTACAACATCATCCTCATTCCTTCGCATCACGTGTCCATACTGACAGCCGATTTCCACATAATTTCTCCGTCACAGGCGCCATTTTCAGACTTCCTCTTATATACTCATTTCTTATTCTATCCATTCGAGAATTCTCATCTCAGCTACATGCAACTGCCTTTCATTCATTCTTTTTGTGGCCCAATATTCTGATCCATACAAGACAGCAGGTCTAATCATTGTCTTATAGATCTTCCCTCTAAGTTTAATGGGAACGTGGGAATCGCAAGTTGGTCCCGTTACCTGCCGCCTGCATTTATCCTATGCTTGACAGTCCGATCTATTCCTCCATCACTTTGCACTAGTGATACCGCAAATTGGATCAAATGTTGCCTAACATGGACGAATAAACATTCCTTGTACCAGGAGCCCAGAAACGAGCAGGAGTTAGAATGTTATACCCTTACTGCCCCTGTTATATTCACATGTGTGCGTGCAGAGGGAGGGATCTGTTAGCACTCGTGCGACGGTAGATACAAAATTTTCAAGAGTGTTATGCGATAGCAGTATAGGGGGTAGAGTAACAATGACACGCACGTATGTATGTATCACAAGATTGCTGCATTTAGCATACTACTTCGCTTTTCTATTTAGTTGCGATTGTGTGTGTGCACATCGGGTAAAGTTGAAGTCAGAATCGTCTTATAAACTTGATTGTTTATCTTATGAACGTTAACTACGCAAAACGAGTAGGTTTAGGATCATAGCAGATGGCGTTCTGTAGTTTCTGCCTACCACCCTGGGAAAAAAATGTGACTTTGTGAATGTTTTAATGTACATAATATAAACATCACGGCAGGCTGCACATTGGCATGTGAAGATACAAAATGAAAATGTTTGTTTATTCTTAAATAATATAGTTATTTGAGATTTTTATGTGTCATTTTTTTATCTCTGCAAAATCGAATATCATTGCACAGAGCATAATTTAAACAGTTCGTTGTTAATATATATTAAAGCGGTTGCCAGTATCACAAGTTAGCTACTGAAAACCCTGGAATCAAACACGTTATAAATTTATGTTGTGATTCTCTGTATTCTGTGTTTTGATGTAAACCATTATTATTTTGTAAACCATTCCGTGAAGTAAATGACACTGAAATTTCGTTAGGAAATAGATTATTAAGTAGTCTTTTCTTCTATTTAGGAAGATTAAAACATTTCGATTGTTGATGCCCAACTATTAAGATTAAATACTTGATAAAAGACACAAATCAGATGTAGGCAGCACAACATGAAATGTTCTGCGTTCAGGAGATGTCTGGCATATGTCAGCAATGGACGATTTTTTCCATATATAGTCAGGAAGGAGAAATAATCACACAATTTTTTAAACTAATGAACTCACATCTATTTCACCCTAGGCTAAAAATCGCAACACATTTTGAACTTGTTTGTTTACAGTCTTACAAAGATAAATTATTATGTTACTAAATTACAGCTAGCACCTGTTTGTTATTTTCAGTAAAAATACTAGTCGTATCAGTTCCAGTTCCAATGTTCCGCACGTGTACTAGGAGATCATAACATATGAGAAGGTTGCAACGGTTAGCTGTTCAGAAATACTCTCGCGCCAAACGTAGCTTCATAACATGGTACTCGTTAGTATCAGCTCCGGTCACGTGGTAACGGAACGGAATGTTCCACACCCATACTAAGAGAACATGATACAAGCGAAGGTTGCGGCGGCTAGCAGTTCGGAAACACGCACGTGCTAAGGGTAGCTACATAACATAGATTTTAAGTAAGCAAGGACAGCTCCATGTTATAAAACCACTTTAAAGAATTAATAAAATATTACATTTGCACACTCCTGATTTTGGGAAATAAAAATAATACTTGTGCTTCAAAAGACGTAAATCCGAAAAAAAAAGAGTCATAAAATTCACTATCAAACCTTGCAACTTGTACATAATAAATACATGTAATTATCACATTTGTATTTTAAATCCCTTTGGTAAATAAGTATTCATTGAAATTAGAGGATGAAAGACATGCAACTAACAAAAGGTATTATTTATAAAGCAGATGTACGTGGAAACGCCAGCAGGGGACCCCATTGATCCATTGATTCTAGGGCATGTACTATGTCCTCATACACTGTCTCTATTGGTGATGTACCTCAGAAAGGACAAATGCGTAGTACTCGCATCCAGCTTGCGTGTATGACCAGTAAGTAGCCCTAGCGGGTATTTCATGCCAGAAGTTTACCATCCGAAAACGTCTAATTTCCTAGATTTTAGTCGAAGGATATTTTTTTCAATAGAGAATTGAATAATGTAGAGGCGTTAGTAAAATATTGACGGTTTCGGTTGATGCTAAGCAATAAGCTCCTTTACCACTGCCTAAGTGTATCGCGTAAGTGACTGGACAAGCAATGTAAAAATCACAAAACGATACTCTATTTAAACGGTTACATCGCTTAGTACGGCCGCTGTATTTTGCGGCGAGTTAGTGATGTGCTAATGCAGATCCGCTAACGTAGACTACTATCGATGGGAATGTCGACTTGCAAATTACTTTCACAGTTTATCCTTCAATTTTTCTAACCTTTATTAAAATTTAAATATATAAGGATAGTAAGGGTAATCTTAAGAAAAGTTTGGTGTGTGAAACGTTTATGTCTAACATTGTTACTAGGGTAATGCTTTATACATTACATAACATATTAATATGTATGTAAGCCGTTTCATCTTGCACATTCTGGGTCATCTCTGTGGAAAGCCAGCCTCAGAATATTGTTAGTCAGGCAGTCTGATTGAAACTACTACTAAATCACAAAAAAACCTGCACAAACTATAAAATAGTCTTTCATATATAAAAATGAATGTCTAAATGTGTTGCTAAGTGCAAAACTTGAGAACAGTTGTATCAATTTCTCGGACGAAAGTGACGTCATCCCAAATATATGACATACTATATTTTAAACTGCTAGTGTTTCTCAGTACCGATATTTTGAGCGAAAATCCAAAAGCCAGTGAATCTTACAAATAAAAGTGGAATAGTTTCACTTCACGTCGATTGCAGCTAATGTGTTAGGCAGTGGAGTCAGTTGTATAATTAAAGCATTAATCTTTAACAATGCCAGTGTTAACATTTTTATTCAATGTAAGTCAGCTTTCTAAGTAACTCAACGTAATTCGTGTTTACAGGCTGACAAAAACGCCTGCTTTGTTTCTGCACTGATTCATACAAATGCTTTACTTCCGGTGTTAGTAAGATTCCATAAGCACGGTAGCAATGAAACGATTTTGTCGATTTCGTTGCGTTTTCCTTATTTTTTTGTCAACAAACTAAGCATGTATCGTTTTTAATAGGAACAGAATGGTATGAGGATTTTCGATTTTTAAGATATAGATTTTTTTTAAAGTAGGTAAATTAAGTGACCGCGGTACACCAGCCAGTCTCAACCGCAAACGTTTGTTGTTGTGCTTTTATGCTCTCGACCCAGGGAAACATGTTTTATTTTTTAAACACGAATAGAAATACAGCAGTAATATTAGTCAATTAGCAAGTTCTTGCGAGTGCTACGAATGATTCGCATCTTGAGCAGGTCTATTTTATTAACTTCAATGAGAGCAGATAAATCAGTTGAACGCGTCTTCACTTAGTACTTAGTGGTAGTTTTAACATAATAATTACACGTTCTTGATTTGTCGACTTAACCGCTGGCTATGAAAGAGCGGAGTCTCCTAACACAGGCACTGTCTGCCTAAAAGGAGGATCCAATCAAAAAAATAGTTTGTACCTAAAATCATTGTTTTTTCTCTTACCATCAAGTAATACGAAAATATTCAAAAGCGAGACAGAAATCAATGCCACCTATCTCGCAGGATCTGAATGTGTTCCTAACTTACAAAAAGGATACTTGCTAGTAGTTCCGCGTCTGTCCGTCGCTGTAAACGTTCACTTTTATGAAGGACGTTTGGCGCTGTTGTCGCTGAATGCACTCAAAAGGACGATACAGGACACGAATTTCGCAGCAATTGACGGCGGCACATTAGCTTAGCTGGATGTTTCAGAGCATCGCGTTGGCAGCAACGCGGGGGACGTGGGTTCGACTCCCACATGTGCCAATATGCCCTTTTTGATACTTTGTTGATCTTAAACTAAAACTATTTTTGAATAAGGTTAGAATAGATAGTTATAATGTGTCTGGAAACCCGTATTCCATTTATTTAAACTATTTGTGCAGTTTTTTATCTTCTCATGATTAAAAGGATTGATTTTGTACTACAATGGCGAGGTTAAGTTCCGTACCTTTATCACTTAATAAAAATCTGCTAAAAAAAAATTAAAAAAATTGGAGTTTTATGTAACGCTGTCTTGTTATGATATTTATTTCTGTAAATGGGTTTTACAAACACTTTTACACGTCAGTAAGAAAAAATAAACTTATTATTAAAGCAATGTGTGGCTATGAGGTCCTAGGTTTGGTTCCCGAGTCAGGTGGTAGTTCGAATACCTCATTTTCCAATAACACTTTTTGATACTAATTAGTAATTACATATTGCCTACCACTTCATCCGCGTGTATCTTGAACCTGCATGTTTATTTATTTTTTTCTTAGTATAATCGTTGTCTTACATAACTTCTCCTGTATCTTGGGTGCGTTTACAAACATTTACATTTAAACTCACATGCAAAACAGCCAAACCCGGAACAACTACCTGTAGGCCATCCTAATATTTGTACCGTGCGGGTTTCATACCCGCAACACGAAGCGCAGCAGACCATCGCTGAACCACTGCGCCAGCCGCGCCGTCTCAAAGCTTAGTAACGCACATCTTTTATCAATCTAGTAGCTGAGACTTGGAATCATATTTTCTCCAAAGCATTGTAGCTTCGATAAAGTATTTATACAATTTTGCCCGTTCCCGACATTTCTTCTAAAAAATGAAATGAACGCCTCCGAGCGTCAGTTACTCCTTATTATCGTGAATATAAGTTAGGCTTGAGGTTTCAGACAAAGAACTAGACTAAAAAGTGGTTTTTGAAAAATCGAATCCCGAAATAAAAAAAAAGCACAATATCTTCACGATTTTATATTTTGGACTTTCAAAAGTCCCCGTCCTTCTATCTTTTTAACTGTCTTTCACGTCATCCCAAGCAAACGTCAATAGCATACGTCATATACTCACTAAAATGACACGCACACATAGTCATGCATGTTCCCTTCCTGCGTTCTTGTCAAATAATAATCGATATAATTAGACAAACCATTTAACTACACAATATAATTTGACAATTATTGTGAAATTAATGTGTTATTTTGACGTGACTACTCTTTTAGATATCATACAGTCGAAATTGTTGGTCTTTGAGCTAGGCTAGCAAAGTACGACGTGTCAAGGGAATGAGAGAACAGCTCATGCTGCATGCACCAACGTGAGGACAACTAAATCTACTTATTCTTACTTCTTTTGTTTCCTTGTGAACTTGTTTTTCTTTTTCCTGAAGAAATGAGTGCAGGTTATCCGAGCGCACCGCGTCTTGAGTCCGACGGCATAGTCTCGTATAACTGAAAAACACAAGATGAATGTTGATTATATGGTTAGTAGCCGTTTACACCTCTATGTTTAAAACAATATATTAAGACGGTTAAAACAATGGTTCAAATTAAAATAATCAGTTTATTTATAAGAACAGTGTTGAAAGTCTTGCTCGTTAGAAGAGATTCGCGTATAAACACATAATTGTCAACCAGAAATTTAGTTAAATAAGTCGTGCACTTAAGAGATGGCCAGTGCCTGCTGATCTGAAAGGTTTTCATAACTAATATATTTAAACACACATGACATGCGCGAGAAACCCATGCAGAAATATGTTACTTTAAATATATCACCGCGCAGTCATATTTCTAACACATACATACATACATAACGTCACGCCTTTTTCCCATGGGGGTAGGCAGAAACTACAGAACGCTATTTGTAACGATCCTTACATACTCCTTTCGCTTCGTCTACGTTCATACATCTAGTCATACACAAACGCCAGTTGCAAGTACTGCGCACCTGACCGTTTTGAAGAATATCACCAATAAGGTTAGTGTATGTCTTCCAAGCGTTTCCATTTAAATCTGCCTTAAAATACTTTTTGCTAGTTACCTTTTGTTGTGTTTTTGCCCTTTGTTTTGTTTTTGTGTTTTGTGTACCTTTTGATTTGTTTTACTAATTAGAAATATAAAAGCAGCTTGATTGCAAAGTCGTGTACACGCTTTTTAGACGTGCAACTTGTAATTGCCGTGACATAGACAAATGCTCGAATAGGAATTCTTATTGTTCTTTAAGAAACGGTTCGTAAAAGTATTATAAATAAACTAAGAGAATTGTAAATTGTATCAATTGATCTACAATTTACGTCTTGGATTTAGCACTACTTTGATTAATATATATTTAGCGAACCGTCGGTAGTCATGGATCTCTTGATAGCGCGATCTCATTTGATCCTGACGGTAGTGTGTAATTTGATAAACTTTCAGTTCATTTAGGGACAAGCTGCGCCCCACGACGTTACCCGCAGTTAAAATTAACATTCATCAGAAGCGAGAAGTTAAAATAGTCGCTAAGTTTTCTGAATTTTTTAATTTTCTGCCCTATTGTCCTAAATTTTCTTTCTTTAACCTTCTACAAAGTATCAGAAAACAAAAAAAAAGGATTAATGCCATCGGGTAAACTCGTTCTTTAGATATGGAAATACCTAGAGAAATAGGGATTCATTTTTCTAATAAAAGATGGAGGGCAGGAAGGAAAATTAATCTATCGGTGATTGGTTGGGGAATATCGACCACAAGTTTTAATAATCAATGCAACTGACTTGGCAGGGGTAGTGGCATCGTTGCCTTGGTGACTAAAGTGTACACTTTGATTTATTGTGTGTGAAGTTCTCGAGGACTGCAGCGTTGATCTGACTAGAACTAGAGTATTTGCAGCACTAATCTGTCAAGAAACGGTGAGAGGCTTTCTAGAATGTCTATTTTAATACCACATAGTTCGTGTTTGCACCCGTAACGTAGTATTTTGTGTATTCAATATAATTTGGTATGCTTTTTGTTTGCCTTGTTTTAAAAAGAAAGCATAAAGCGGACGCTGACGCTCTGAGTACTAATGACATTGTGTAGTGGTAATGTGATCAAGTCAATATTGTAAATATGAGATTATTACTAAAATTAGGATACAATGGTAACGTTTTAGAATAGGTAGGTACCTAATTGTTTTGGGTTAATTTCAAAAAGTAGATTTCAATACTTAGTGATATTCATAAAACTGTCTCTTACAGTCACATATAACCACATTTTCCGGTCCATCCAAATCCCGGTCCAAGCTGTTGGCGACAAGACTGCCTAGTGTTGGTATACCTATGAGCTGTGGTTTAGTATGGTGCACAGTCAGGCATATTCCGTGTTAAAATCTATTTTAAGCCTACAAATTAATCATCTTATTACTCTAATAATATCTTTCTACGTTCTGATTAGTGATACCGACGCACGGATTTATAATGTGATTGTTTTCATTTGCATTACAGGTGAGTCCTTGATACGTGCAAGAATTAATACTGCTGGTAAAAACGGAGTCAGCAGAACCTGTTTCCTGGCAATTTCGGCATGAATTTATGAGACTAATTCAAGGTAAAACTAATTTTCTTTTATTTGGAAATTAATACTAAATTACTTCCAAACCTAATGTTGCCTCTTCCATACAGAGAGGTTTTCGTCATAAAATAAAGACTGTTTTATATTTCAGATGGAGTGTCATACTGCTTCTGTTGGCTGATTGTAGATGCAGTTACATGTGAAACCGTGACAACGATGAGGTTACGCTGCCAGAGAGAACTCACGTCAACCTGTAAGTAGATAAACATGTTGTATGTTTCAAGTTAAAAACAAAACCAGAACGAAAACGACGACGAAAAATGTCAACCCTATGGTACAAAAACATGTACTGAACTCTTGGTATCAGGTTGTGCGTTAATGTTCCTTCTCCCCTAAACATCAAAAAAAAATATTCCACCCTTAACCTTTTAAAACTAGACTAACTTACTCAAAAGAGAGCGTTCCATTTTAGCCTTGCAACAATAAAATTGATGATATACACACATTATATACATTACATTTGCTTACATTTGACCATGACTGTTGTATGTTCACAGTTTGGCCGTGACAGTGAGTTGGAACACGCGACCTGACGGGACGTGGCATGCACACCGCGACGACAAGCTAGTCACGTAGATCTTTTACTACCACAACATAAGTTTGAGGTAGTCTCAGCTTTATAACGCAGGGGTTCCGTTAACACAATATACTGGTTTTGTTTTCCACTCCATTAAGTCATATTCACGATAGACTTGTTTTTGAATTATGAAATTATTAAAATTTAATTTAACACATGTTTTGTTCCTAGAACCATAGTTGCATAGTTCATGCACCAGTCTCTCACAAATGTTGAAATTGTTATACATACCATCATGAACTCCCTTCATAAATAAAAAAAACAAAAAATATATAAATAAACATACTAAAAAGCTAGAAATTGAATTGAAATTAAATAGTACTCTATTAAAATAATATACGACGCGGCCAAGTTAACTAGACACCTCGCGCCAAGGGGATCGCATCCAGCGATGTTTCTAGTTACGACGCACTGAAAACTCAGAGAGGCGAGGCGCGTCGCGGGCTGTTTGTTTAATGTACTAATCATAAAAGCACTGAACCGATTTTCTTCAAATTTGCATGCAATTATAGAGTGTTTCTTACATAATCTGACGACACGGTTGGCGCAGTGGTTGAGCCATCGGCTGCTGCGCTGCGTGTTGTGGGTTCGATCCCCGCACGGAACAAATATTTGTATGACCTACAGCTAGTTGTTCCGGGTCTGGCTGTTTGTGTGTGTGAGTTTAAATGATTGTAAACGCACCCACGATACAGGAGAAATTCCTAGTGTGGGACAACGTTTTTTTTTTTAAAAAAAAAAAAATTGCGTGTACATAACTTTCATACAGATTGAGGATTAACTGAGCGAACGCATGCTTAGTAAAGGATACTAAAACAGTTTCATGCGGAATCAACAAGACAAGTGTAGCACAGGCGGCCCGCGGGGCGGCCGGAGTTATATAATGATGTGTTGTATATTAGCTGAGCTGCTGCGGTTTAAGAGAAGGATATCACGAAATCGGTTTTTGTAAATAATAATTTCTACAAAACTATTATTGTAAAATTTAGTATCGAACATTTTTATTTCATGTTTATCTCACTTCTACGGGCACTAACATACATAATCTCCTTTTTCCACGGGGGTAGGCAGACATTACAGTACCCTATCTACTACGATTCTTACACACTTATCTCGCTTCGTTTATGTTCATACATGTGATCATACACGCACATATCGTTAAGTAATTAGAAAACAATCAAAATAGTATTGTTATACCTATCTCCAAGAAGGGTTGTGACACAACCAATTACAAAGTAGTGTTTACTTGTTATTATTTAGATAATAAGACATATTATAAATGCGACGGTGACTCTGATTATTTCTTTGTTACCTTTTCGCAAGTAAACGGCTGATCAGATCGTATATTCGATTTTGTCTGTATTCACTGACCTTTAAGCAAACGAAGTCACGGGGAAAAGCTAGTAACCCATCCACAGACTGACCTCGGCAAGCCTAGCTTAACCTTCGATCAACCCGTGCGGCTGTTTTTATTTAGCCACGAGTCTATAGACTGTGTTACTAGTAATTTAATTGATTGCTTCATAGAAACTGATGACGTAGTAAAAAAGGTGAGTTATTGTTATGAAGGTAGTTTCGCTATGATTGATGGTCAAGTGTCCTTCGGCCGTTTGGACGAGCGCGAGCGTGGCGACGGCAAATCGATCACTCGAATCGAGCACTCGTGATTATTCCTTAGCAAATATTTTAATAACATTTTAATAAGTAATAATGTCGATGCCATAGATATCGAAGTCTCAATACATCCATGCAATTTGATTCAACATAAAAAAGCCAATCATCCTTATTGGCTAAAACTTTTGTAAATGCTGTAAACACATTTAAGTTGGTCTGTAATTAAGATTATTTTCAACTAGTTTACATATTGTCTATTGGTCGCCTGGTTTCCGTAACTCGCCCAGTCAGTATAGCAACCTAGGTCCCGCGGTATCACTTGCTCTTAAGCCGTAGCGTGATGTTAAGTAGTCTGTATATAACCTTCCCCAAAATTTGGGCCAGCATATGCATAAAATAGAAAAGAAATCAGACTGTAAGTACCTACCAGAGCATAGGGAAATAAAAAGAAAAAGATTTTATAATCATGGCGTTAGAATAGATTACCGACACATCTACCACCCAAAACCTCGAAAAACACATTTGAATAGTTGTTAAATGACATCTCAACATAAAAATTTGATCGGATACAGTATGTTATTATAACTTTGTTAGTTCTCTAAACGAGGTTTATAACAATATTCTACTAGTCAACAGAGTGTTGACGATACAACAACTATTTGTTGCTCGTGGCTCTAAATCAATGGAAACACTCACGCGAGCTCTTGCAGCATTATGAGATCCTGGTAGCTCAATTCTGTTAGCGACCTCGTTTGTATGGGGAGAGCCGGTTACGAGCAGGTCGGCGACGGAAAATCAATACTTCGAGCGACCCTAATTGAAAGTGAAAGGGGGGTTTAACCTCTTACTGCGTATACAATGTTTCATAAGGTACGAGAATTTTTACGCTTGTTATCTGTGAGCAACTTAATAGTTGCTCACAGATAACAATCGTGAATGAAGTCGTTACAGCACATTAGTGACTGTTCTGTGGCCTCCTTGTCTTTGGTGTTTGGATTATAACCTAATTTCGGAGCCCTCCTCGATTATCTTATGGCCGGCTTATTTTTATTTTGTTCTAACTTTGAAATAAAGAATCGCAGGTATGTAGTCCCCATGAAAAAGACAACCTGACGTCAGAATGGTGGGTGTAGTAACTATTGAAATAGCGGGTGACTCCACAGGGTAACAGTAATTTAACACAAGGTACACTATTAAGTTTTGAGTATTTTTTCGACAATTTCTCATCAATAAACCGGTGATCCACACTGGAAATTATTTAAGTACAGTAATTATCGTTAACGCTATTTGAATCCTGACCAACCATTAACTTGAAACACACATTTCGCTATAGATATTCGATCTAATTACAGCGACGTTTTTCTCCAATATGGAAGTTTTCATAGCTTTTCCTTTTTACCATTTCGCCCTCAACCGGGCACAAATCTAGACACCAAGATACTACAGAGAAATTCTAGATGGAGAAACCCAAACTCACTTTGCCCGAACCGAATCGAATCCAGGGCCTCATGCTCAGCAGTAGCGCGACCACTAGACAAACGAGGCACATTTAGCCAGGATATGGCGTGCTTAACATTATTTATTTATTATTTATTTTATTATTTATTTTATTATTTTATCATAAATTATGTGGTAATAATATAAAAGTGAAAGGGATGTCGCCTCACAAACTGTGCGGTCAACGCTGGGGGGTCCAGAGTCCCAGACAAGGTACTGAACTCATGGTATCAGTTTGTAAGTCGATGTCCCTATTCCACTGTATATTAAAACAAGTCTCAAATTGAATAATATTTTTTCAAAACAAGCATTAACACCGGCTTTTATAATTAAATGCGCACACAAAGTTTCGTATCTTTGCTGTTGACCGGGCTCTTTCTTCTGCCAGTGATACTAAATAAAAGGCTTAGAAAACACAAGTTCAAGGTCAATGCAAAAAGTTCAATGTCTCATCGATTTACAACACCCCTCTAACAACAAACACTGACGCTCTTTATTCAAATGACGTCATCATAACAATATCAGAAAAGTAAGGGATGAAGCTTGCTTCAACATGCCATCCCCAACGATCCGCATACTGTCGTTGTTTTCGTTAAGGGGTGGGGTATGTATGGCAGTAGAGCAACAAAATGAGCTGGCTATCCCTTTCTCGCCCGCTGTTAGTTTCCCGTCGCGATTTCCTTTGGACTGACTCTTGTAATTGATAGAATCCTAGTACCAAAAGCAGCGATTTCACGTCTTCCAGGATTTCACGGGGTTCCTGTTACATATGTAATAAGAAGTGAATGATTTTAATACTAATAAAACCATTGTCTTTACGTTACTTTACATTCACAATTTTACATTGACTTGACATCTTCCTGACGGCTAAGTATGTACTGTCTTCCTGATCGTACCCTACAACTGTAGACCACAGAGCAACGTGTAAAAAGTAAATCATTTTGAACTGAAATACATTGTGGATAATCATCCATACGAATAGATGGTTTGACAGATGTCAGTGAAGCCCCATAACTTGAAGGCACAACATGCATCGTATTACCTACTATCTCCCACTGTAATGGCGTTAAAATATTTTTGACTATTTGTAAATATTAACGCAGCACCACAACACAATAAATAGTTTAAATGCAGAGAACGAGTACAAGAACGAACATTGTTGTCTTCACATTGAACGTTGCATAGGAACAAGAATCGTCCCACAAGAATTACATTAATACTTTATGCATACTAATGGCCTTGACAATGCCATAAAATAAGAGCGTATGTAAAGCTCCCTTGGGAAACATTTACTTCTAGACAAGCTTTAAACTTAATTATTCGATAAATACCTTGGTACAAAGTGCAATTTACTTGACCGATAAATAATAAAAAGGTAACTGATTTCTAATAGCATCATGACATTGTCACATTACAGATGTAGATTGAAAGTGTCAACGTGTGTGGGCGTCATCGTCCCACACAGAGTCTTAATCAAAGATAAATAAAAAAAATAATAAATCTTAATAAATCCACACAGAATCTACCTAATATGTTGTAATAATATTGTATTGTGGTCGACTTCTAGTCGAAACAGATGCAGGTAAATACTCCTTGGCAGAGCGCGGGGCGTAAATTCACACCTATCCCGCACTGTTTATGTCAAACACACAGTGCGGTTATAAGTGTCATATTATGCTCCGAGCAACTCGGACTAACATCAAGACAATAATATTGCTGAATTTCAGTCGATACAGATGCAGCTGGATACTTCTTAGCAGAGCACGGGGCGTAATGTGGCACTTTTGCTTCATGGTTGATAAAAACACACACTTTGAGGCAATAAGTACCAGAATATGCTCCGAGCAACTCAGCGGACCAACATCAAGACAATACTTTTGCTAAATTTCTAAAGACGTATATTCTCCTTAAAGGAATCGCTTACTTATTTATTGATTTATAAGTATATAAGCGACTCAAATTGTGTACTAATATTTGATTTACCTATTTCAGCTCATATTTAACACGAATTCCCTTAAAATAATTTCTTGTATGTATACTTATTAACCACTTCCACCCAAAGCAGTTGTTTTGTTATCATTTCAATATTACTATTCAATGTTTCTTGATTACCTTACGCAATGTTTTCATATCCGACGACCGTTGTGGCGCGGCGGGCGAAGGTCCGCCTGCGACGCAAGAGGTTGCGGGTTCGATTCCCGCCTTGGGACAAATATTTGTACGATCTACAAATATTTGTTCCGGGTGTTCTGGGTATTTCCTATGTATAATAAAAATATCTATCTATGTAATGTATTGTATTAAGTATATCAGTCATCTAGTACCCATAACACAAGCTCTGCTTAACTTGGGGCTAGATGATGCTGTGTGGATTGTCCAGCATTATTTATTATATTATTTATTATTATTCTCTTTATTCTTTGTATAAACATATAAATTACATTTTTGAATATTTAAATATAAAAAATACAAAAACATTTAAAAATATAAAAAATAGTAGTCCACCGATGGCAGGAGCAGGGTCCAAGCTACCGGCGGTTAGGGTTGCAGAGACAGGAATCTCCTCACAATGCGAGCCGTATCGAGGAGTACTGCCTTCTGTATCAGGCCTTTGATCCAACCGTGTAACGAAAGCCTCGACAGATGGTCGTCAAGGCTTTTAGCCAGTAGGCCATTGGCCGTAACTACGATCGGCACAATGACAGCCGAGTCCACATTCCACATGTCGACAACCTCGTGTGCTAAGTCAAGATATTTAATCTGTTTTTCTTTCTCGGCTTTCACGAGGTTCTCGTCATGTGGGATGGTGACATCCACTATCATTGCGCGGCGCGCTAATCGGTCTATCACTACTATGTCAGGCTTATTGGCAACAATAGTCCTGTCAGTAATGATAGACCGATCCCAGTACAATGTGACATGGTCATCTTCGAGAACTGGGTCGGGCACATACTTGTAGTACGGTACCTCAGATTCCACAAGCTTATACCTCAAAGCAAGTTGCTGATGGATAATCCTGGCCACTTGGTTATGTCTGTGCAAGTATTCGCCGTTAGCCAGACGAGAACAACCAGAAATAATATGTCTGATGGACTCACCCGGACGGTGGCATGCCCGACACATGTCAACCGTCCCGTCCTTCATAATATGTTTCCGGTAGTTGTTCGTCAGAATAACTTCGTCCATAATCGCACAGACAAAACCTTCAGTTTCCCCAAATAGGTCACCGAATCGTAGCCAGTATACGGATGCTATGAAATCCACATCGGGCCCATGAAGAGCCCGATAGAAGCGCCCGTGAAGCTCCTTGTTTTGCCATACCTGCTTGCGGTCATCGGTAGTAAGCACTACAGGTTTGCGCCAGTTCTCTTTAGCCATGGACAGCGTGGTGAGTCCCTTGTCCACTGCGACCACATCCCGATGCATACCCACTTCGGTTTTTAAAAAATAATCCCTGAGGTTGCACACCTCGCGGTTGTAGAGTGTCTTAGCATTTAAGAAGCCTCGACCTCCGCATTTCCGCGGGATGTACAACCTCATTACCGATGATCGTGGGTGATGCATCCGGTTTGCGGTCAGCAGTGTACGGACCCTTCTATCCAGGGCGTCGAGTTCGGTCTGAGTCCTTTTGAGTATGCCAAAAGAGTACATTAAAACCGGCATGACCCAACCGTTGAAGGCGCGCACCTTATTTCCGCCCGATAAAAGGCTATTTAAAACCTTTTTCAGGCGGCCAAAGAAGCGCTCCTTCAGCGATTGCTTCATGTCAGTAACATTAATGCCTAACGCTTCCGACATGCCCAAATACTTATAGTTATCGGATGAGGAGAGGGATCTAAGCTGTATGGAATCCGAAAGTTGAATACCCTCGGATTCCACAATCTCCCCTCGCTTTACATGCATGACTGCACATTTGTCCACACCAAATTCCATCCTGATGGTACTACTGAAACTTTCAGTTATTTTCAGTAGTTCCATCAGTTGTAAATTGTTGGAGGCAAAGAGTTTTAGGTCATCCATGTAAAGGAGGTGGGATATGACCTGACCACCTCTTCTCAACCTATAGCCTAGACCTGAATCCTCCAGCAATGTGCTTAGCGGATTCAGGGCTAAGCAAAACCAAAGGGGACTCAAACTATCGCCCTGGAATATTTCCCGTTTAATCCATATAGGTTCATCATTCCCTTGAATTTGCCGACATCCTGGATATCGAAGGACCGTCCTCCATTGCCCCATACATGACTCAAGAAAGGTGCGTAGAGTTGCATCTATTTTGTACAACTCCAACACCCTCATAAGCCATGCATGCGGCACAGAGTCGTACGCCTTCTTGTAATCTATCCAACATGTCGACAAATCCTTGTGGGATCGACGAACCTGTTGGCTAATGGCCATGTCTATGAGAAGTAGCTCCTTAGTACCACGGGACCCGTTCCTACATCCATTTTGAGAGGCAGACATGATAGAATTACCAACAATATGTTCGGCAATTTTAGCTCTCAAAATGGATGTAAGAAGTTTATAAACCGTCGACAAACATGTGATCGGTCTATAATTCTTGGGTTCCGTGGTACTACCTGATTTATAGAGCAGGTGAGTAATACCACTTGTGAGAAACTGGGGTAGCGAACCAGACTCTAAACATGACTGGAATTGTGATGCCAAGCGCGTGTGTGAACTACCAAGCCATTTTAGCCAAAAATTATGCAGTCCGTCCGGTCCCGGTGCTTTCCAGTTCGGTAACGGATGAACTGCTGTGGCCACGTCTAATGGGCTGTGGCCACGTCTAATGGTTATTATTATTATTATTATCCATGAAGTTTTGTATAATTTATAATGTAAATATTTCCATTAGGTTTAACAGAGAACAATAAAATGGTACAAACTATTTTAACGATTATTATTTACCAGCGTAAGTGTCATATTATTGCATTGTCAATAAAGTAACGTAAGCAGAGACAATTGTTAATTTCATGGGGTGCTAGTTAGCGCTTTCAAATTATTGATTGAGAATTAAAAATTGAAATACTACAATAATTTATTTATGTTGGAAAAGCTCAGAGAGCCGTTATTAAAGTCACCCTAGGAAAACCTTTCGCTACCCAACTGACCTAATCTATAAAGAGTTCGCTGGTCCAAGACTTATGAATAATGAGAAAATAAATTCCTGTTTCCCTTATTCACGTCATAACTTGAAAACGAGTTTACAGATTTTATTTACCTTTTCATGTATTTAAAAACCATAGTATTGTGCGGTGAGTAGTTGGGTACTCATCTAATTTTAAGTTTCACTCAACGACAAATAAGTAGTGCATGATGTGCTTACCTGTCAGAGGTTGATACACTTGTCTGTGACTCTATTGTATGTATCTCGTGTCTATGAAGCAGTGAAAATTGTTGGTTAGTCGAATTAATAAACTAGAAGAAAATTAAAATTAAAATCGCGAATTCTAGTGTTACATATTTTTGGTGGTGCTAGGTTTTGCCAACTACGAAAATACGATTCGAAGATTTTGTGATTAACTATGGATGGGCGATACCTATACGGTATTTTTACAATATGAAAAATGGTTACGACAGTTTTATTAAATGACAGTCATTTTATAAAACATTAAACAATAAATACCATTATTTTTTAAATTTTATATTACTACCAGCAGTGGCTGTTTGATAAATTAGAACTTGGTACTACTTAGTACTAAGTAAATCTGAGTTAGTCTCTTTCTAATCGAAAGAACCTACTCATTAATTTCAAGAGATAAAATTGCGTATATAGTCCATGTCAACATTATAACCATAGAAGGTACCTAGGAGTTGTTCTCTCTGAAAAGATTCTCTCAAATGTGTTTGCACTGTGATGCACTGAGGAAGTCGTGGCTAAATAGAAATAGATAACAGCGGGTTGATCAAAGGTTAAACTATGCTTGCCGAGGTCAGTCTGTGTCTGTGTGGATGGGTGGCTGTTCGTAACATATTGATACCGTGCTTCGGAAAGCACGTAAAGCCATTGGTCCTGGCTGTCATTTGTAGATCTTTGAAAGTCGTTACGGGTAGTCAGGAGCCCGAAAGTCTCACTATCAGTCTAACTAAGGGATATCGTGTAACCTAGTAACTGGGCTGTGGAAATCAGATAGGCAGTTTGTTCGTGTAAAATACTGGTATACATCTGCATCCGGTTACATTGGAAGCCGACCCCAACTTGGTTAGGAAAAGAATGTTATCTTTTTTTTTACATAGCCTCACACTATTACTTTTTCGGTATCGTGGGTGCGATTACATACATTTAATCTCATATACACAAACAGCCTAGGCAGAAGGCTAGGCAGATGATGATGATGCAATAGAAAAACGGTGCGCAGAAAATTGTAAATGAATAACTCTTACCTTCTTTTATTTCCACTGGACACCAATAATAGACATGAGCAGCATTTGTATAATGAGGTGCCACAGGCGTTGGATTGGCTGAAATTTGAAAATAAATCTATTAATAAATGAAATATAAACGACTAGACATTTTGGGATTTTTTTGTATTAAAATGTTCGGATTTGTTTTTGTTTTTTTTTTTTTGGAATGGGCATCTCGCAGTTTATCCTTCAGGGATATTTACTGCTCAGCCGGACTTTACTGTGGGGGGCTTAATTAAAATTAAGGCCTCCAGCCAGGCATAAAAACTGATAAGCTAAGCGACTATCGCTAAGGGCACCCCCTGCGGGGTACGAACCTCGGCTTAGGACGTCGCTGAAGAGGACAGCAAGGGACAGGCTGGATCAGATTGTTCCATTATTTAGGGACATTTTAAACATTAATCGGCTCAGCTTCGCGGGCTGGCTCTAGCAAAGGGTCGGGAGGGGGGCATTGACGGGGTCGTCGCGACGGGCCTCGGCGGCGAGGACGGAATGTCCGTTTTTGTTTGCGAACAGTGCTGGTGGCCTTATCGCTCTCCTGGAGGAGAGTGATAGGATCATCTGGCACTGTGAGTGTGTGTTTCGGTCTTCGAACTGTTCTTATTCGCGAGGGAGTGTATCGGACGGCCGATGACACTAAGGGGTTAGGATGAGCGGTAGAACAGTCCATGAAGCGCTAGGTGAGTCGCTTCATGAACTGTTTCACCGTAGGTATTTTGAGAACTACATGGAGAGTCTCATTTCGGACGTAGAAGGGGGCTCCCGTGACTCTGCGCAGGAATCGGTTCTGGACGGTCTGAAGCCTATGAATATGATACGGCTTGGCGTGAGCGAACACTGCGCAAGCGTATGTCATGATTGGTCGGATGACCGAGACGAAGAGCCGCAATTTGCACCTGAGTGACAACTTGCTTTTCTCGTTGGTCATACAATAAAGCCTGCCGGACGCAAAGACGGCGCGCGAACGCGCCGCCTTTATGTGTTCGGCGAACGAAAGTCTGTGATCGAGTATCACACCTAAGTATTTGGCTCGCTTATCCCAAGGGATAGGCTTGCCGTACATGGCTAACGGACTAGGCGTGGGGACATTGCGGCGTCCGGGTTTCCTAAAGAGAACCGCTTGACTTTTGTCGGGATTGACCTCGACTCTCCATTTCCGGAACCAAGCGCCTAAGACGTTTGCGGAAGTTTGGAGAGTGCGAGCTATGGTGGTAGGGTTGTTACTGGTAACGTAGATGGCCGTGTCGTCGGCGAAAAGCGCCAACTGGGCCTTTCTACCCCTAGGGACGTCGCTAGTGAACAGCGAGAACAAGAGAGGAGACAGCACGGATCCTTGAGGGACGCCCGCGCGGATAGGGTGAGGTGACGATAGCGTACCGTCTACGCGATATCTAAACGTACGATTCGACAGAAAATCTCGCAAGATGAGCACGAGACGATCTGGTACATCGAGTTGGTATAGCTTGTATAACAACCCGTTGTGCCAGACCTTGTCGAAGGCTTTCGCAATGTCGAAGAAGAGGGCGCCGGTGAGCGCGCCTCTCTGAAAGCCCGCGCTGACGTGTTCGACTACGCGGTGCATCTGTTGAACACACGAGTGTCCCGGCCGGAACCCGAACTGTTCGTTCGGTATCAGGCCCTTTGCCTCGACATAGTCCTTGAGTCGCTTATAAATAAGCTTCTCGTAGATTTTGCCGAAAACATTGAGCAGACTGATAGGTCGGTAGCTCGTGGGCTCAGACTTGGGCTTGCCAGGCTTGGGGATGCCAATAACCACGGCTTCTTTCCACGATTGAGGAAAGATATTGTTGCTCAGAGCGCCATTGAAGATGGCGGTCATGAGCATAACGAGTTGGGCGGGGAGGATTTGAAGATGGTGGTCATGAGCCTAACGAGTTGGGCGGGGAGGATTTGAAACACCCTATTGGTGATACCGTCCTTACCGGGGGCTTTGCGCGGTTTGAGCCTTTAATGATGTCTTGCACTTCGTCTGGAGTGACGGGAGGCAGAGGATCATCAGGGTTGTCGACGGGAGAGAGCGAGGACCTACGTTCGACTTCAGCGTCTACCTTTAAGAGGTGAGCTTGGTCAAACGGCTGGGAGCTAAGCGAGCATTGAGTCTCTAAGCTTTCGGCTAGGCATTCGGATTTTTCCGAGTCGTCGAACGCGACGCTCTTATCTGGACGAGTGAGGGGAGGCATGGTAGCCTCTACGGTGGACCGGAGTGTCCTCTGGTGGTTCCAGAAGGCATGGTGGTTGGGCTCTAGCTCACTGATCATCTTGTCCCAGCTCTCCGACCTATGCTCCGCCACACGTTTGCTGACAGATTTGTTTTTGGACTTTATAATATATGATATAGGCAAGTTTTGTATCTATTCGACTTAGTTTTGCAGGAAGAAGATAGTGTAAGGCCACCATACACATTAGTACAATAGTCAGTGTTATTATTGATTTCATTGTGTATGTCAATAATGTATCTCTCGTAACAAGAGTTGTGTCAAGTTGTTAAGTTGCATCAGTGTGGCGTCCAAAGCGGTGGCGAAATTTCTACGATTAGAAAAGGATGGATGAGAGATTCCTAGAATAGCAATATCACTGTTCATTTATATTACACGACTGTCGGCGCGGCGTCTTCTATATATGTTTCACTGACGGTATAATTCTATGAAGCTTTAGTGTACATGACCACTTCACCGTTTTTGTTAAATTGAAAATTTGTCCGAGAGCCTGTTCGGCCTGTTAGTAACACTCGTAACCCACGTACAAGGAAAAACAAAGCATGTTTAACAACTAGCAAATAACTGAGTTTAAACTATTATCAATGGGAGGGGGAGTCTGTTCTTAAATTTTCGGAGGGCGCAGGCGCGTGGCAATATGTCGCCAGTCTAGACGATATGGCACGGATGGCGCTCCAAACCGTCAGAGTAGGTTTATCACTTGCCCCGACAGGGCGGCAAGGGATAAATCTACTCATAAATCACTCAAAGAACATTCTAAATACAAAAATGGGGTAGGCACAGTTAGAGCACATGCTACCCGATACGTTATTAAATGACTTTGCTAAAGGAGGAGGTTTTCAATTCATCTCTTTTTTGGCTGTATGTTACGTGATGTCTCTCTCTAAATTAATTTTGGTGAAGTATATTTTATGGAAATAATATTGTAAAAGACAAGGACTGTAGCTTTAGCTGTTTTGAATAGTTGATTTTTGCCACCAACTTCCGGGGTTAAAGTTATTTTACACCTTTGAGTGTTTTTTTAAGTTGTAAAAAGAAGATTTTATTTCTCGCTTTTTAGTGGGTCGGTTTGTAAATGATCTTAGTCATAATAACCAAATGTCAACAGTTTGTCATATTTTACAAAGTATCGCTTTCCTCGGTGTAGAGAACTTAATTGTTGAGGAGTTCTCCAGGTGGTCCACCATCAACTCCCCTTACCATAATTATGCATTGCAACATATTTAAGTAAAAATAAAAGATAAATTATACTTATTTCTGTAAATAGGTTTTTACAAACATTTTAACACGTCAACAAGTATAGTGATTTTTTAAAGTAGATTGGTGTTTCGCTATCCAACTATTCTGAGACAAAACAGCATAAGGAACTCAGAACAGATCCACCATAGAAAAGGGAGGCTCCTCCGAACTGCCAGAAGGTTTTTGTTTGGCATCGGGATCTCGCACTTTATCCTTCAGTGATTTCTACTGCTGAACCAAACTTTCCCGTAACTTAGTTAGAAATAAATTATTTAAAAAATATTTGTATATTTTGATGTCAGAAAATACGTGAAGCCGTTGTCACGGATGTTAATTGTAGGTCTTTGACAGTCGCCTGACGATACCCTTGGGAAGCCATGTTAAATACTTGTATTCATCTGCATCCGGTTAGACTAGAAGCCGACCCAACTCTTCTGTTTATTTATTAAAAATTGAAATTATCGCAAAAGGGATTTCAAAAAATAAATCGCGGGAAAACGAAGTACCATAATGGTTGCTTTTAACCAGAAACTAACTAGATTTACAGCAAAGAAATAAGGTGACAAAAGCAAAGAGACGGAAGGAGGTGATCATATATGTGCACATTTTTTGGGAGAAGTAACGGACAGTTAATACGTCTACTAAGCCGAAACGATGTGTTATCCCTTATAGCGATTTCTTTTCAACCTGTTTTACGAGCAACGAAATAAAAATAGAGAATTGATACAAAATATCCTGGATTAGACAGTACTCGGGTATCAATTCATAATATGCAGCGCCACCATCACTGTCATTATGATTCCCTTTCACCGCACTTTATGAGCATAATGTGGAGTCATTTTCATTTCATATTTTGGAATAATCCTCAATAAAGCAAAACACGTCACATTAGCATACATACACTACACGACATGCAGGTTAAGTGAGAGTGAAATGAGCTGTCAATTCCTAGCATTAGTAGTGTTCAACAGCTTACATCGCCTTCACCTTACTTCCATTTTAATGCGATTTTTTACAGAATAGCGTTGCTGCTCTAAACATTTATTTCACGAACGGAGACCACCGTAAATGTAACCAGTCATCAACTCATGAGCATCGAGTCGCTCTAAATTAACACCGCGAGATACTGACCGCTATGCAGAAGCTATGGAAATACTTCTTGTATTAAAAAGGTCTTAGGTTTGAAAAAAACATTTGAAGATTCATTTGTCCTATTGGAATAACGCATTTGGTGTGATGAGCACTTAAACATCTCCAAGCTTTATACACAAATACTTAATATACAGCTTTTTAAATCGTATTATTTTTAGGGCTAGACATTAACGGAATTTATTTATCAGCCTAAGGTATAGCTGTTTATACTTTGACACTTGAAAACTTTTAAAATATAACGAATTTATAAGGAACTAGCTTTTGCTCATTACTTCGTTCACGAGGACCTCAAACACGCATGAATTTTGTAAAATCTCGAAGCCCACGGTTTCAGTACAAGTGATACTGGCTAGTTTTATTAAATTTGACCAACTAAGAGTTCTTTTTTCAAAATAATTTAATAATCCGGACCTGATACGGAGAAGATCCACATCAAACCAACATTTTGACAACTCAGGTTTGAGCAATTTAGTTATGGCAAAATTAATTTTAAAAACAGCACCTGCAGTCCTTGGACAGTTTTCCTTTCTCTCCTATGGATTCCATCCGACACCAATATCAGATCGTGGTATAAATAATACCACTACAATGGATGCGGCCTGATGCTTACTAGTAACTGTCCAAACGAAATATAAGATATTCTTTACATTTGTAAGGCTTTTGCGAAATTCTGATTGGTAAAAAATTTGGAAAATCCAAAAGTGCACGTCTCAACGCTCATTTTATGACAAAAATGACTTGATTGAATTAGACGGTAATTTTCAATAGGCTATTACTCAGAATGATACTGAAGCGGATGAAAAAAAAAATGACTCAAAAAGTGAAGTTTTTTGGGCGATATCGTGACCACATACATCATCCGAACATACAGACAACCCGACGTCCACTGAAATAGTTTTTCAAAACGGTTTTTTATTTACTATCTAGCAAAAATAGTATTTTTTAAAAGTATCTACTGTCATAAAAAGTGTTATTGTTGATATTTGTCAACTCATTTAATACTCAAAGTCCAAAAGGATCGGATAAAAGCAATTTAAGCCGAGATAATTGCTTGACCTTGAGAGAGTGAGAGTAAAGCACAACTCAACGCTTCGCGTTGAGACGTGCAATTATACAATTATTAATATAATGAATAAATAAAATAAAATAAATAATCATAGGGCATCAAAAAATTCATCCGCATCGTTGTCAACGGGAAAAGTGCCCAGAAGGCTGGCAGCATTGCCACGTTGAATGGTAATATATTAATTGAATATGTAAAAATAGTAAAAATAATGATGAGTAGACCAATGTATGCAGGATAGGCGCGGGGGACCCGCGAATTCCCGTATAGAATTGGTCTAAAAAGCCCAGTAAACTCTCGGTTCCTTTTCTATTAGTACTAGGAGCGCAGAATCTGTGTGGAGATTTATTTTTATTACTACTACTACCCTACATAACAGAACACCGGCTACAATGCCTTCCTCTGATTTGTGTGAAACGTCTAGACTAATGAAGCGCACAAGCGTAAAGCTAGTCATGCCTCTCTCTCTGTGACAGAGAACCAGGCTGCCAGAGTACTTGGCCCGAAGCTGACGCTTGTTATTACGGACGACCGTTATGAACGAGCATGTGGGTAACGTAAATAGACATACACTAAAGTTGTTTAAATTTGAAACATTACAGGTACATTTATTGACAACATTTTTTTTTTCAATAAACTAAGTAACAAATGTTATCAGAATACCAAAATTATACTAATTCGACCAATTTACCGAAATATAGTTACTTTGTTTAATTACAGTTTGAGAGGAGTATTTTGAGATGATAAGGGTTTTGTTAGATAGATACTAGCCTTCCTACATGTCCCACTCCCGAACACTCCCGAATATTATATGTTTGACTGTTTGAGCGTATTGTTTGTTGTTTGTGTGTTTGAGCGTTTTGCTAGTGTATAAAGAAATATAAAACAATTACATTTTCGTACGTTGAGAACTGAGCATACAAAAATACCAGCCTGTTATTGTCTTACTGACGAGCATAAACTACGAATAAAAGTAATGTTATTGGAACGGAAAGCCCTGATACAGAAGGCAGTACTCCTCGATACGGCTCGCATTGTGAGGAGGTTCCTGTCTCTGCAACCCTAACCGCCGCGCCGGTAGTTTGGACCCTGCTCCTGCCATCGGTGGACTACTATTTTTTATATTTTTAAATGTTTTTGTATTTCTTATATTTAAATATTTAAAAATGTAATTTATATGTATATACAAAGAATAAAGAGAAATAATTGTATAATTATAATTTTACTGGAACAAAAACACAATTTTACAACTTATTTGCGTACGTGCATGTAAGCGTAAGAAATATTTTTTATGGTTTCACAAACATTTATAATTCCTCATATGTTAGAGAGTGGAGCCATTCATCAATATTTTTTTGCAATTTCGGAAAGTACATGGAAAAATAGTAAGCTCTTTATTTATTTTATTATATAGCACGGGGCTACAGAAAACGAACTGCCGGCGGGCAGTCTCGAGTTTGACACTTGATATAGGACAGACTGTCAGTTCTTCGTTTTTTCCTTTTAAGATCAGGTTCAAAAGTTAGGGTTAAGTGTTTCCGCAACACTGTACTTAGCACAAAAGAGTGCCTTACCGTCGGTAGCTTCCACAGCATGTACAGTTCGCGGGTAGGGAAGTGGTAGGGTTTAAAGGCCATTACCTTAAGGACAGCCCTCTGCGCCCTCTCTAAACGTAGCATAAGGCACTAACCAGCACCACCCCAGACCGAAATACAGTATGTTAAAATGGAGTGGGCAAGAGCAAAGTACACAGTTCTCAGGATAGAAAAATCGGCAGAGGTCCTTAAGTTTTTAAAAACTTAAATTTATTTTCTAACCTAGACACCAGTGAATTGATTTGCACACTCCATGTCAACGCGCTGTCAACCCAGACTCCAAGATATTTGATACAGTCAGTACACATAATTTCAGGACAGCCACAAGTGGCAGTTCTAACTGTATGGCATACATGAGCAGTCAGGCGGAAAGCCGGAGCTGGTTGTGAAGCTTTCCTTGGACTGAAACTTATGAATTTGGTTTTATCAAGGTTTAGGGAGAGCAAGTTCTGTGTGAGCCATTTCATAGTAGCTAGCAAGGCTGCTATAATTGTGTTTTAGTAAACTTTTTTTCCGACGTATGCGACACAATTTGCATAGATAGAGCCTAACAAGTTCCAATACTGTGGATGGATGGATGGATAGAAGGCACGACGTGATACAAATGCAAGAAATATAAACTGTCGACCATCACAAACCGCGTTATAGGTTTATACTTAAGAACTTTCGTGGTCAATCTACATAACAGTATTAGTTCTGGTTCCAGGCATATATACCAATTTCTATTCGTCTCACATCTGGACAGTTAGCCGTTTCAACCTTCTGTTATATGATGATAATATGATCCATGATTCTTGTACGTAACAGGTGCGGAACATTGCATTCCGTTTTCACGGAATCGGAACTGATACCAGGTTGATGTCTACTATGTGGGACTTGTGTGGCTGGTTGCATGTCTTTTTTCTGTAGGCGTGCCGCGACACTGAAGCATGATTAGACGCTGCCGAGCGTCGCTGCTTAGCAACTTGGCGAACAGCCCCGCTAGATGAGACCCCCAATTACCAGTGGGGCCAGGTGGAGAAGGCCAAGGTGTCGACTTAGGCAGTTGTGAACAGTTAGCCATTCCAACCACTTCTTATATCATGATCTATCTCCTAGTATACGTCCGTAACAATGCGCTGTTTCCAATGAATGGGAACTGAAACAACATAAGTAGTTCACTGAAGAACAATTTTTTTCAATAATATGGTAGATATTATATTATGGTACTTTCTTAAGCTTTGTTATATTATGGTAAAACATGTAAAGCATGCATGCAAAGTATGACGCGATAGCTGCATATATATCTAGCTCACGTAGTGCGCTCCAAAGATTGTGTAAGGCAGCTTGTAGACCTCCGTTTTTTCATCGGACAACGCTTTTTTCGCAATTGTATGTGCCGGAAACCGGTTTGGCATCCAGTGCATGTACACACATGTATTATAAACCATACACCAACGGCGAAAACAACGGTCCGTTGTCCGGTGAGAATAACGGATGCATACAAGCGCCCTTACTAGTAATTTAATTGATTGCTTCATAGAAACTGATGACGTAGTTGAAAAGTCATTGTTATGAAGGTAGTTGCGCCATGATTGATGGTTAAGTGTCCTTCGGCCTTCTGGACGAGAGCGAGCGTGGCGGCTGCTAATAAATTACTTGAATCAAGCACTTGTGTTTATTCCTTAGCAAAGATTTAAATAATATTTTAATAAGTAATTATGTCGAAGCCATAAGTATCGGAGTCTCAATACATCGTTGATGCAATTTGATTCGCACAAGTTAAAAGTAAAGTTTTCACTTTCGTAATTTCTACCTACATATTTGAAGCTACTATCAAATAGGGTAGTGTCCGTAAAAAATCTGTTTGGTCTGATAGTTGGATTACTCAAAAATACACTACTACACACGTGTGTTTTCTTCTGTCACGTAAACCAAAAATGACTACGATATAATTTCGCGTGACGTCACACCGTCACTTTTTAGGTTAAAGTGACGTTACAAGCCCCTTCTGAACTTTGATGTGCAATATCTTTGTCACTTTTTATTGATAAATAAGGATAAATAATTAATATTGGTAAGGAAAGAATACGTGTCCAAATTTTTTTGGTAATCTTACTGACGGACTAACTAGACTTATCATACTTACATCACGGACACATCCCTATCAGCTTTTTTCTTATTTAAATCAAATCGAAGGGTTGGAAAACACGGTCAAGGTCAATGCTAAAAGTTCAACGTCTTATCGTTTTTTTGCGGGAATGCCCCACAAACAACAAACACTGCCGCCCTTGTATTCGAATAACGTCATTATAACAATATCAGAAAAGTAAGGGATGAAGCTTACTTGAACATGCCATCCCTTTCGAATATAGTACGTGGTAAAGCTATATGAATGGTAGAAACAGTATGTACCGCATACCGTGTAATATAAAATGTATAGCTATTCGTTGAAATAGTACACTAGGATAGCATAACGTGTCAGGAGGTTACTGTTTTGAATGACGAACCATTCACCAGGTAAAATACATTTTACTGTTCAATAATACCTCCTTCTCAGTTATACGATGCTGGTACATTACATTGTTACGGACGCTATGCTTTGACGATCTTCGGTAACGTGTTGAACAGATATGACTACGAGTAATATGTATGTACTAAATACATTGTAAAAAAGTGCTTTATCCATTGAGGAGTCATATTTAACCAATACAATCAGTAAATAGTTCTGACTGAGATGAAACTTATTCGTTCACGTACCCGGTATGCTAATGTGACTGCGTCACTGACTTGGTAATGTGTGTGTTGCGGTAGGCTGTCGGACAGAACTCGTCTGCTCCATTTTGGGTGGGTCCGTCGGTAGCTATGGTCAGGCTACTGCCACTTCTGGACATTATACTTTAAACTTTTACCTAAAGTTCGTAATAGGAATTCATAGCTCTTCTTCAAAAATCGCTTATTCTGTCGCTACTTCCGTTTTTATGGTTTCTGTCCTAATTAAACTTAAAAGAGTTTTCATTCCATGAGAAAAATCACATACTCGTATTGTTACAAATTCGTGTTTAGAGTTGGAGTACATTATACATATACAGGATGCGTTATAAACAGGACATCATTGACGATATGATGCCTCCCTTAACGGGTTTCCCGGAATAACTGCTGACTTGTAACGTAGTAAATAGTTGGCCAGTAGCTGTCTTTTTAATAATCACCGGTCTTCAGGTCTGTCACCATCCTCTTTTTGTTTGTGTTTGTTTCTTATTCGATGTCGCACCAGACATTGTTTTGGCAATCTGAGGGTATGAAAAAGTGTCGTAAACATTAAAGGGTCATTTCCCTCTTATATTTTTTTGAGTGTCTGCTTCTGTTTTTAGTTTGGTGAGTGACTTTCTTAATATTATTCAATTCTACGATTGATTCGTGTATCGATACTAACAAAAGAAGGTAAGAATCGTAGTAAATCTCATCTGTAAAGTGTGAAATACGTGACTTTGATGTACATATGTATGCATCGTCACTTGCTGCTGCAAATTTGCTTCAATTAAATTGTGGTTTCTGATAATGTACGTAGGTTTCTTCGGAACTGTGACGGGATTGGAATACTTGTATAAATACATGCAAAAGCAACGAAATGAAATACTGGGCAAACAGGCAGCCAACCAGTACCTATATTGTATTAATACGTCAAAATATACTTCGATTCCCTTTCTAAGAATATTGCCCGCATAGAGGATTGTAAGGGTTGGTATAGTTAAAGTCAAGAAGAAGTGAGCCTTAACGACTGAATATCGACCACTGAATAACCAATACTTTGAATTATTAATAGAAAAGAATTGGCGGGGGTTCCGACATTGTTGTCATGACGACTGAGGTGTACACTTTGCATTTAGTGCTAGTGATCGCGGGCCGCAGTGTTAATCAAACTGGAACGTGAGCGTCTGCAGCACGAATCAGTCTTGAAATGGTGAGAGGCTTTCAATTATGTCCATTTTCATATTTGCACCTAAAAATAAATGTGTTTAAAACTGAATACCTCAAAATACTGCATTGTTCGTCTAGTGGATGTAATTGCTACTGCTGAGTGATGAGGTCATGAATGCGATTCCCGGCTCGGGCAAAGCGTTATTGTGTTTTTTATCTACAATTTCTCAGTAGCAGGCCGGAGTCTGGATTTGTGCACGATTGATGGCAATGGGCTAGCTCCCTATTACATGGGACTTAACCATAACTGGCGAATTGTGGGCGTACTATAGGTACTACTGTGCCTCACCCTTCCGGGAATTCAGGCGTGATGTTTATGTTATGTTGTAATTTCACAGATCTGTGGCGACAACGACTTGGAACACGCAACCCGACGTGACGTCACGGACAACAATTCGACGACCACCAAAACAACAAGTCACCCACAGCTTCATCTCGCAGCGACTATGTCAAAAACATTGGACTAGATTCGTTTTTATAAAAGGTATGAGATAGATTCTTAATATAGACTAAAGTTTTATTAAACATTGCCAGTCACCATGTGGACCCAGTGCGGACTGGATTTTGGCTCATGTCACGTCACGGTTGGCTCAGTGACTGAGCATCTGGTTGCTGCGCGAAGTTTTGCGGTTCGATTCCCGCACGGTACAATTATTTGTATGGCCTACAGATAGTTGTTCCGGGTCTAGCTGTTTGTCTATTGAAGTTTAAATGTATGAAAACGCACCCACAATTCAGGAGAAATTCAAACGGGAGCAACGATTAACAAAAATAAAGATTAATAACGTTTTTTTTATATACAAGTTAGTAGTTAGTAGCAACTGCTTCGAGGGGTATTTTGACAATAGAGTTTACTTTTTAACTACTGGTAACACCGCGGGGTTAGTAAAATATGATAATGTTATTGAAGAAGTATTTGAAATAAAACTTTCAATCAACTCGTTACTACGTTCTCGTTTTGTTGGAACGCGTTCTGGCAGCCATGCAACAGGTGCTGCCGCCACATTTAGTACCAGGAAACCATAAGTCAAAAGAGATCAAATGCCAGTTTTATCAGGCCAGAGAGCGATAGAAAGCACAGGTTGCACAAATACCCCACCCCCAAGGAGAGCGAAAGCAAGAAAATATCACATGCTCTCTTAATATATTATTTTGACGAGCATAGAAATGTAACACCTCAGTAATGTATAAAACAGATGTAAGAGAGTGACTGATTTAAGAATAAGCCTTCTTATTTAGTGTTATATTAAATGCAGTTTGAACTCTTATTTACGAAAATATCGCTAGTATTCTCAAGCACTCTCATTTCAACGAATAAAGATCCTGAAGTAAGCTTTCTCGTGATGACGTCATTCAAATATTAGGATGGTGGTTGACTTTGCCTGACGCCACTATTTTATTAATCGAAACAAGGGTGGCAGCGTTGTTACTGCGACAAGCCAGAGGAAAATCAATAGGCTGTTGAACTCTTAACATTGAACTTGAGCGTAGTTCAAGGACTGCTCAGTTTTATCGTAGTCTAGCACGAAAACGTATCGAAATTTAAAGTTCACAGATGTTTGATTTATTGAAAGATTGGGAATGTTTTATGTTATTTTGGACGATTCAAAGGTGCTGATTCTCCTAATTTAAATAAATGATTTTTGATGTTACGAATTTTGAAGTAAATCTTAAAGCATGATATTAAACCATGACGAAATTGTTTTGCAAATAAATTTTGTTCATGCAAAAAGTTTCAGAAGTATTAAATGAAATCAGGATAAAAAACTCAGCCTGACCACACAACCTCATTGAATTTCCTATACAACATATCAATGCGTGTGTTGATAAATAAGTGGTCATTGGAATAATGATGACTTTATTGCTCGTCGTCTGACAAGGTATGGTGATGTAGAGTCAGGCACGAGGGAGACGCCTACTGATCTTATCTTCGCACAGTTTAGGTTTGACCGATAGCGACTCAGTTTGTTTTAGGTTCTATCTTCCAAACAGAAAATATCAATGACCTGGTGGAGACCCTGCATGTTAGGGTAGTTTTAGCTTGACAACTATCTAGGACAGTAAATAAAAAAAATGTCATGGGGAATGCCGACAGGAGTAACAGCTTGGACTTTAGAGTAACTGTGTTTTTGATACACGTCCCATTAGTGGGTGACTAAAAAACATACATTTCGTTCAAAAAATCGCGCAAAGCCTAAAGAATTGTTCACTTTTATTTTAATGACTAAGTACTCGATACTCGGCCCGAATAAATGATGTAAAACTTGCGAGATTTCTGTTATTAAAAAAAATATTAGACCGAGCTCTTCCTTCTGGAGTAATGTTCTATTAAAATAATTAAATATAAAAATGAATCTCTAAATGTGTTCTATGTGTATATGTTACGAACGTTCACCCATTCATAGAATGACCTCGGAAAGCGTAGCCCACGGTCCACCCGTGGGGCTTTTTAAATTTGGTTATCAGTTCCGCTTCTATGGAACGGGACGCAATGTTTCACTAACCAGGAGATCATAATACAAGAGAAGCTTGCAACGTAGTTAGTGGACATTTCCACGGGGTGCTTAGGAGCGTGTCTTTTATTGGGCGGACGAAATGTTGCGCCCCCTGTACTAGGAGATTATAAAGTAAGAGAAGGTTGTAGCGATAATAATATTCTCTCACGTGTTCCGATTCCATGGAATCTGCGCCCAATTTACACGCCCCTATACGGGGAAGACATGATATAAGAGAAGGTTGCAACGATTTACTGTTCAGAAATACTACCGCGTTAAAAGTAGCTCCATAACACTGATTTTAAGTAAGCAAGTACACTTAAAATTCACACTTATGAAACTACTTTAAATACAAACAATTTTCACCCTAACTTTCTATATAGAAATATGCTTTTAGTTACCGCGACGTACGAAGAAAGATGACTTCTTTCTTCCTCGAAATAAGACCGGAGTGCTGAATAAACTTTACCTAATTAACACCAAACATAAAATAAATTTCTTAACATGCACAATCCAAACCCGCTAGAATATTGTGATTTATATTATTTGACGGGCTGATATCGGATATTAGTATGCATTGAAATTAGGAGTACTTAGGTGTGAATGTATTTCTGTCATTTATGTATTGAATTAATCCATCGTGCTGATGATACTAATTGAAACATTACACAAATTGCTGAGTAAATTAAGTTGAGAACATTGAATAAAACTCAATAAAAAAGCAGAAAACAAGTTTTCATTCAAATGCAATAAGAGGAAATCATCAACAGCGTTCGCCTATTTAAATCTCAACGTGACTTTTTAATTCTTATTGTTTAAGATTATACCAAAAATCTTTGAGAAATCCTAGTTAGATGGAGTAATAAGGATGTTTCTGTTGGCAACATAATTCACTTCTTATGTAGATAATTAAGATCACTATTATTTGTGTAATAGTCCAGCGGCCGCCGTCTGTTTATGTTGTGAGTAATAAATAACAGGCTGAATATTCGTGAATAGGTTAGGTTCGACGAGACGCCCAAATTTTTCCTCCATGAAAATTTACGAAGAGCTTCAGAGGTGCGCGATTATACATCATGTCAATTCGGTCGAAATTGGCTGAACAATAGTAACTTTTTTTTTTTTGTATTGAGATAATTGGACGATACACTCGGAATAACATTTCTCCTACAAAATGGATGGTTTGACTGGAGCGTCTCCTCAACCCCGAATATGTTCAAATAACAGGTCAATTTTTTTTAGTAATAACCAGCTGATTTATTGTATGTGGCTTAGTATTTTTTTTTTTGTAAAATTATATGGCTATATAGTCCTACAAATATAGTGCTACGTTTTCCCAGTCCTACGTTTAGAAGTTGTTCATTTCCCGGTAACATTTTTTTTCATTAATAAGGAGTAACCTTAAGACACTTTCGGCTTTTCTATGTTTCAGATCATGCTTCTGATACCGTTTGGGCTCCTAATGTTTATTTCAAACTGCAGCTGACTTTGCAATTTTACGGAAATTATTATCAGTTATTATTAAAACATTATCAGTATTGTTTAACAAACAAGGCACATCATCGTCTGTGACATAACAATGGACAATTTATTTCCTATTGGTTTGCACAATCCCTACATTCCCTTCACAATTCTTAAATTATAAACCTTTTCTGAAACGTTCGAAAAGCATATGAATCACATTATTATTAAAGGAAGTGAAAATGTGAACATTAACATTACATGAATGATTCAGATTAAAATATTTGACGTAACTCAGCTCAGGATTCGGTAAAATACTCCTTATCTTACATACAATACGTTATTTATCCTATATACGTTCAATAATATTTTACTTAGTTTATTGTTTTTCCGTATTCATTTATTATACATATTTTTTACATATTTTAACAAAAAAATCATAAAAGACACTAAGTTGTTGTTGCATTCGCCATTTAATTCGTGTTCTCCAGTCAACATACTAGTAGTAACTATCAGTCCTGGTTCCATACAATGTTCCGCACTTATACCAGGAGAGCATAATACAAGAGAAGATTGGACGGTAAACCGTACATAAATTTTATTACTCTCGTACTCAATTCATACATGAAAATACTGCTAGTATCGGTTCCGATTCCATGGCATCAGAATGAAAGGCGCCGCCCCTTTACCAGGAAACCATAAAATAAGAGAAGGTTGCAATAGTTAACTGTTCCGAAATATTCTCTAGGCAAAGGGCGGAACGTTTCGTTCCGGTTCCGGTGAATCCGCCCTTGTACTAGGAGATCAGGGTATAACAGAAGGTTGCGATTAACTCTTTAGAAATACTCTCGTAGCAAAAGTAGCTTCATACCGGAAACTTTAAAAACGCAAGCAAACTTAAAATGTACTTAAGTTGTGATATAACTTAATAGACAAAAACAAGTTTTACCCTGAATTGTGAAATAAAAATATGCTTTTAATTCCCGCGACGTACTACGAAATATTATAAAACTCGAATTTGTTCGTATGATTTAAAATTACTCTCGTCAGCGTTTTAATAACATATGTACATGTGTGTCATGATGGAAATGATCACACATTGCGCGCTCAAAATTTGAAAGCCATGCGCGGGGTGAGACACGCGGGGGGCAGTGAAGCCATTTGATTGACCTCCGCCCACCTACCAACTTCAGAGAGGCACATATGGAACACTGAAAACACAATTTAGACTGAAATATGATTAAAGAATTTGTTTCAGTGAGTTTGAGTCTCAACTTGATAATTAAAATGACACAGCAGATGCAACCGTTGTTAGTTAGGCTAAAATCCTTGTGTTGTATAAAGTTAGCCACCTTTTGCGCGCTGGTTGATGGTTTTTGGTGCAGCGCGCGGGGTAGCACACGCGGGGGGCAGTGAAACATTCACCCTCCCAACCACCCACTAAGGAACAAAGCAACACGCCACATTAAAAGACAGTGTAGGTAGGTATGTATCATCACAAATAAATTATTAAGTTCTTTGTTTCAGTTGTCTTTGAAAAAATAATAAAATATATTTCCAATCTAAACAGATGCAGCTGAATACCAGTATTTTTCATGAAGCGACTGTCTGTCTAACCTCCACATCCCAGTAACATAGTAGCACGATACGCGTTGGTAAGACTGGTTGTCAGACTATCGAGTTTCTAATCAGAAACTCGACAGCTAGATAACCCGATGGCTTGGCTGTCATTTGTCATTACGGGTAAAATAAAAAATTTCGGCCAAGCCATTAGCCTTCTTTCGGAGGGATGAGGACGGAGAGGTCTCTGTTTGTATGGGATGGTCACGCATCCACGGGTCAACGTTGGCAAACGTTGCTCCATCTTGAAGATAGATATTTGCGGCAGAAAAAGGATTGACCAGATTGCAAGTAATTGTCGGTGGACTGTGGGTTGGCGAGCACGGGAGGCGGCTGCTGGTCGCCACAGCCGCCTCAAGAGGCGGGCTCGGACGCTACGTGCGGCGTGGAAGGCAAACGCCTGGCCGTGAGTCAAGAGCCAAGCGTGTGGACTGGTTCTGTGTCTAGCGGTGTGATGACGTCAGAAGCAAGTATGCCTTCGCAGGCAAAGAATCGGCGGACTGCCGCTGATAAGGCCGGGCGTGGTTTTGGAACGGGACGATGACGCCATCAATCGGAGCGGCTGATGTATGTGGGTTTGTGAAACTACGATAAAAACAGTAGGTAACAATGAAGGATGGCATGTCTATAGTAAAAAAATATCGAAATTTCGCTTCTTAAACCGGTCAGGTATTGCCAGAGATTTAGATTGCACATTCCGCGGAATGGATAGAAAAAAAAACAAAGTTTAATTTAAATGTGCACGTATCGACTATTAAAGTGGCATAGTAAGACATAACAATGAGACGCGTCACAAAACGGTGTTTTAAGAAGAAATAATATGAAACTAAAATAAGGCAAGCTTTATATAGGCAATTATAAAATAAGGCAAGCTAATAATATTAAATAATAATGTAGATATAGGCACTCACTAGTATACCTTTTTTCACAGTTAGGAAGTAAAAGAGTTATCTCTTTACGTTCTCTGACCTCTGTAGACCTCTGCCTGGTTAAGCAGAGGTCTATCTACCCATAGTACACCCACATTTCACCAGTTATGTTAGAGTTCTATGTAAAAGGAGGCAAGCCTATTCCCATCAACTGGGTACGAATCCAGACTCCGAGCTGCTAATGAAAAAATTCAAAATCACTTTGCCCGACCATGGAATCTACCCCAGGACCTTCCCGCTCAGCAGTCGCGTTTGGCACCACTAGACCAACGGGGCAATCAAACATTGCATTCCTTGCTTCTATTATGATAAGTTTAATGATTTTACTGGCATATGTCGTAAGAAAGGTGACAGACCTGTTGACTTATTGAGACGCATATAATTGAATCGCAATGAGCAGGAAATGTTATATTCATTTTCTGTTAATTCTGCCCCCATTGTTTTATTTTGCATGAAGAGCACCCGTTGTATTGAATACACGGGCTGATATCCGCAATTCCACGACTCTGCGCGTATTTTGCGAACGTTCGCCCATTATTAGTATTTATTGCAACGCGTTAAGGGTCACAGCTGCAATAAATATTCAAATGCAATTGCACAGTTTAAGTTTGTTAAGTTGGTGACGGATGCTGCTTGTCAAAATGCAACATAGTGAAAAGATCGGTACTTTAAATAAAGTTATGTATGTTTTCCCGCCTGCGTATATATTTTGTACGTACTTTACGATCTGCATCTTTTTTCTTTGCTTAAATATCGTAAGTTTTGGCCGTCAAAATTAAAACGAAAGAGAAACGTGAAAGTAAATAATTTCGTTGAATCTTTGCAATTACTATTAACAAAGTTTCTTCAGCTTGTGTAATTGTAGTATATTATACCTAAGTTTATTGTAACGATGTAATTAAACTCATCATACATGTGAGTACAGTCTCAGCTCCAAATGGTTGCGTGATCGCATCCGATTCTAATTGCACTCAGATGTCATCGTATTTTATTCACCTTGTACCGCATAGAAGGTCAAATGGTTATAGTTTTAATCGTCGTAATGACACGGCGTCATTACAACTAATATACTACTCGTAATCAATATCAAAAGGGCCGCTTGGTGGAGGTAATTACTGCTGACAATTAACTGAATCGACCATATTTTTATGAAATTGATTAACATCGTTCTTGTACGTCACTCGCTACTTAGATCGTACAGAAGAAAACAAACAAGAATTGTTATAGGAAACTAAATATGATGAGTTAATTAATTAGGAAGGCCCGATAAATAATTATGTTACTGATGGCCGAACACTCTACTAAGTAAACACAGAATGTGATAGCATATAAATAAATAATTCTTACTTGTATAAGAATAGATGTTATTTTAACTAAAAAACTTAAAAAAAGTCTTTAAATGTTCTTGTGTAGTACTCGCAACCGGCGTGCGTGTATTGGTGTTGTGTGAACGTGAGCATAGGGAAAGGAGTATGAAAGGATCGTAGTGGGTAGTATTCTGTAGTTTCTACTCCCTACCCCTATGGGAAAGAGGCGTGAGTTTATGTATGTACGAGTTTGTACAAGAATGAATTTATTATTCATGTTGTCTTTTTTATAATTGCAGCAGGAAAAATCTATCGAAGATGTAGAACATACTGCACCGCAGTACGTTTGTGAGATTAAAGTATTTAACATATAATAATCTCATAGAAGATTTTTAAGATGATAATAATGTTATTTTATTTTCTTGTTATTTTATCTCATGAACCTGTACTTCAGAAAATTCAAAAACATTTAAAGATAAAAGTTGTTTCGTTCCTTAATCACATAAAATAATTTACGTTGTTTTTATTGAAATTGTGTCCTCAACAAACTGCTTCATGTATTTTCCAAATAAAATTACTTTTTTTAATAGCCGTATTATGAACAATTCTTTTGAGGGTTTATTAAGATTTATAAGGCTTGAGTAAGGGACCAACCATTGAAACATCCAGGTTGGTCTCCTATCAAGCTCTGCCGTAAACTGCATAGAGCGCTCTCTTTTATACACTAGTTACACCAGGCATGGCAAACTTCACATGGTTAGATCCGCGTGCCTATTTAGAGAAAAAAGTATAAATCGACGTCATAATTTGCCCAGCCTTTTCCAACCATGTGGGGTTAGCTTACAATTTCACCGAATGCATTGATCACCATAAAATATAAAACATATACCAAAAGCTACGCTTGCAGAGTCTGTGGATGGGTGACCGCTGGTAAGGAATCGCGACTCCGCCATGCCTCAGAAAGCACGTTAAACCGTTGATCCCGGCTGTCATTTGTAGAACTTTGGCAGTCGTTACCGGTAGTCAGAAGCCCGAAAGTATGACAAACAGGCGATAGGCTCGATGTAAAATGGTGGTATTCAGCTGCATCCGGTTAGACTGGAAGTCAACCCGAACACAGTTGGGAAAAGGCTAGGCTAGAATCTACCAATATTGTTATCTGAAAAAACGTATGTAAATCTGTAGGGTAAATAGGGTTCAAATATTTTTTTACAATACAGTTACTATATACATTTGTAATTTAAAGTACTTGGTAAGCAGGCCAGAGGTTCAACATCCCTGCGTTACACAAGTTATACTCTACAGGTTAGATAGAGATGCTATGAGCTTACCTCTTTGTTTAACATACATACGGAATACATCTTGAAACTTACCAACCTGGTTTATATGAATGCGGCATGTATATGTATGTTATCTGGTATTTGTATTTATAGGTCAGGTAGGTACCTAACAATTGACGAGTTGTAGGGACATGAAGTATGTAAGCCTCCACTATGGACAAGTGCCACGTTCATTCCCTCTCTCTAAAAGGGCCTCTTTCTGCTTTATTTATTGTTATTTCTTTATGTAAAATCAGCTGCTGTACTATGCACGTTCAGTTACTCAAATTAAGGTTTGGTTAATCAAAGCGAAGTAATAAACCTATTTATAATTCAGTTAGTAAGTGAGTAATGATGTCTCCGCTTCATTCTCCGCAGATTCAAAAGTCCTATTAATTTTCCGGTCTAGTTTATAATACGCTGCAATGCCACTGTCAATAGTATAAATGTGTTATGTTTCCCCAGTAGCCCAAGAAAGTTTGTAGGCGTGTATTTTGTCGAGTACTTTTATTTACATAATAACATTAATTGCGATTGCGCTTGCGATTTGGAGCCGCTGGCGTATCTCAACAGCGGTCAGGAAGCGGTTTCTCAAAATCTCCAGAACAATAAAACGATCTTCCCGGGCCGATGTGCACCTTACGCCCCCACTGCCTGGCCTGCGGGTGTAGTGTATACTGCATTGAGGATAGTGGTACATTAGGCACAATAGCAACTTCACGCTGTGTCAGCCCTTGGTCAATTAATGCTACTGCTTGTGCAACTTGTGCTGGTGTTAATGGCATTTTGATTGGTTTTAAAGCACCTTTAGTTAGATCACAATTATTGAATAACCTTACAGTAAACATTTCACAACACACAAATTTAAAATGTGAACTTAGTCGCTCAAATGATCTGATTCAACTAAAAACTGAAGGATTCGTCAGGGTGCACGTAAACATAATGAATTGCCCTGTTGAACTTGAGGGTAAACATTTTTTGACATAACTGCATAACAAACATTCATTAGAAACACTTAAAGCTTTTGCTGTCGCGAGATAAGCGCTTGGCCAAGATTCCGTGCCGCTGAGTGTACATTGTTGCTTTACACTATTAATCAAAATTACTACCTATATGAAATTAGGACACGTCAAGCCTAGGTTTTCCCGCGAAATATAAATCGACCTCACACGTAGTAAGGACCGACGTCCTCCTCATTTCTGATCTCCTAGTACCTTGCCAACGTTAACTGCCTACAATTCGAACTCCCCCGTTTCAAATAGTTGTAGTAGAGGCGATATAAGAAAGAGTAAAACTAAAAATTAATTAATTACTATTTAACTATAATAAATAAAAACTATTAAATTAAATAAAACAATCTATTGAACTAAACTCATGGTAGTGTTTTAATAACCCCCGGTCAAAATCATTGAGCAAAGTTGTACATTTTAATTTAATTTAAGTATGTTAGTTAAGATAAGATAGAGTTTAAGGGCTTATTACACAAAAATTCAACACTTGACTAATAAAAACTTAATTAGTAAATGCGCTTCGCTGTCTAACACAAATAAACTAATGATAAATTGATATCACCGACTACCTTGTCACGTGACAATCTACACTTAATTTTATAAAAAGGTGTTTGAAAGTATGTAGGGCGTAATCTCCGAAAGGAATTAGCCAATTCTTAAAAAATGTTTGTCGTTAGAAAGTGACAGTATTCCTGAGTGCTGGAGGCTATTATTATTTCCAAAACTACGCTTTAAAATGGGTGTAGGGAATGTTAAAGTTCTAAGGAAACAGTGCAGAGAACTATCCAGTGTAGTACATTGAATCAGTATTAAATTTTACATTTCTAATTAAAGCACTTTTATTTCGAAATCAGTGAAAATTTAACGAAACAGGTTACAAAACGTTAAACAAATTGAGTCATGCTGTTCTTGTTGAAGGGCTGAATTGCGAAGTGAAGTGGGAAAATAAACCTTTGCTTTTCTGCATTGAGAGTTATAAACAAACTTATCGATTATACAAAAATAGCAAAAACATTATAAATTAGAGGCACAAAATTCGAAAAAAGGCCAATTACACTTAAAAATCTTCATTTTATTTAAAAAATAATCAAACTCCAATATCTCAATATGGGTTAGGTTTGGGTGGGGTGTTTCGTAGTGAAACCAGATAGGAATTATGAAAACTAAAACCTCTTAAAGGATCTAGGTCGACTCCTATAATCCTGTATATTATTATCCATTTACTTTATCGTATGACGTGTAAAATGTTTTATTTACTATCATTATTAAGATAAATAAATTTTATTTCATTTCTTGTTACCACCCGCATTGTTCTTTTGTTATGTTAAAGAATTAAACAATTAAAACAAATTTAGAAACCTTCTCACGGTACGTTTACGTGCCAGTACTACAGGAAATAACCCTTGCAAAAAATGTTTATAAAAACGAGTACGTAAGTTATTAACACTGTTGAGGCAAATAGCTAGAAAAGATACTGTATATACTGTGTTGACAGAAATTGCAAGTTATTAATCATCGCTAACAATATTTAGTCCTGCCGTACAGGTCAGTAGTAAAGCCACCATTATCATTATTTTATTGCCAGTAAGAGATGCGCAATCCATCATTTAAACAAGAGACGGCTACGCAGATGCTACGTCAAGCAACGACGTCATGACCACGACTCTTACATGTTCGTAATAGATCGTATTTTGGATACGAATGCTACGAAATATTAAATGCAAACATACTTTAACGTGCGTCAAAGATAGTTGACTATGAAATTGTAAAATACACAGTAATTTACAAAAAAAAGTACATCACAATCTTGCCTATTAGCTAATTAGTAATCCTAACTAATATTATAAATGGGAAAGTAAGTTTATTTGTTACCTTTTCACGCTCACTGAACGGATTTCGATAAAATTTGGCACAGAGATAGATAGCAAAGATAGATAGAACAAGACAGGCCATGGTGTCCGAAGCTGTCGACACGGTTGGCGCAGTGGTTGAGCCATCGGCTGCTGCGCCGCGTGTTGTGGGTTTTATCCCCGCACGGAACAAATATTTGTATGACCTACAGGTAGTTGTTCCGGGTCTGGCTGTTTGTGTATGTGAGTTTAAATGTTTGTAAACGCACCCACGATACAGGAGAAATTCCTTGTGTGGGGCAACGTTTTCAAAATTAAAAAAAAAAAAAAAAAAACCTTCACCGCAGTGACACCGATGCGGCACCTCAGCTTAGACTAGTAATTGATTGATTTTTCACCTTCTGATTTTGTAAAAGGGACGAGCAGTTGCCATTAGGCTATTGTATTTTACATAAATTTTAATGCAGTAAAAAGCTATTATTTTGACACAACAAACAGACACTTCAATTTTATTTTTTTGTGTTGTATATAGGTTAAATAAGAAAATTAAAATAATATTTACAACCCAATTTAAGATGCGTCTATCTCACGGTTTTAGGCTAGGTTTATGCGGCAATTTACTGCTGAATTTTTTTTGCGCCATAAAATGTTACCGAATAAGTTATAGTGGTGCATACATGTAGTTACACTTTATTAAATATCGGACTTGTCAAGCAAACCGAATGAACTCGTATTCGGTCTGCAGTAGCGCATAGTATTAAACCATCTCTTTCACAGCGCGCGATGCCAAACGTTTTTGATCGAATAGCATATATCGGCAATTTCGGTCAATTTTCAGTCGATTTCGATTTTATTGCGAGTATCAAAATATGCGGCATAAACAAACGCAAACGTGCATACTTTATGATATAATACATATTTTATAAAAGGAGGTTAAACACTTATTACATGCTTCCATAAAGAACAGGATTCATGATTAAGCACTATTAATAAACAAAATCGTACAATTTCATGGTCAAGCTTTGAACTGGGAACAAATTGATAATTTCATCGTTTGAGTAGTAGTTAGAGTCCACCTGTTTACAAGTCCTGTCATACTGGTAGTACTAAAGCGTATTAGACAGAGACAGTGAGCCGTGCGGAAGTCGTGCCGAGGTTTCGGTCACTCACGACTAGAATAGAAGCAGATACAGGTTGGTTTGTTTGATAAACAAGACTCGTTGCGGTCCACTAGAAGATGTTTTTCCAAGAAACTAAACTACCCCAGTGAGTTGCCGTAAAGCCATAAGCAAATAATAAACACGTCTGTGGTGAAGAAACGAAATTAACTGCATAATAAACCATCCAAAGTGGATTTATCCACAGTAAGTTGTTAGATAATGACATGCGTGGAGGATATTTTTGTTTGAGTGATTATTAAATTCAAAGGCATTATTTAGGTAATAAAAGTACCTAAATAACGTATAACTACAGGTATACTCTGACCAGAGAATAAAACAGTTACAACTATTAAAAGATTTTTAAAATGTTGTAGAATTTGAGTGATTTGTTATTCAAAGAAGTGGACAGGGAGTAATTAATTAACTGAAATCTTGTGAAAAATGTTTTCACTCAATTAATTTTTTCCGATTTTTTTTCATAATCTCTTTGCTTTGATTAATTCTGGAATACTTTAAATGTTTGAGCTAACTGACAAATGCCTACATCCATATTAACAAAGTAATCTCTGTTAACTTACAAAAATAATAAGAAACAATAAAAAATAACAATTAAATAAAATAACAGCGTAGTAAGTTAAAATGTTCAAGAAAACTAGTTACCATGGAAACCGCGGAAGTGTGTCATGTGGTGGGAAAGTTATGTAATTGATTCCTCCAGACCGTACAAAATTTCACTCACGAAACTGAATGAGCACATCTAAACCACGTTCAAGAGCTGTCAGTTTCATCACTGTTGTGAGATATTGGCACTGACAGATCTTTGACACGATTCTTTAATTAGTTATTCGTGCTCGTTCTGGTCATGTCGGGAAAATTCGTATAACACTTAATGGTATAATTTTTTTATCTTTTAATTTGTTCTCCATTATATTTCATTATATCTGTAAAAAAAAATAAGATCCAACAACCAAAGAGGATACTGTAAAATAACATCGTTAAAAACAACCTCTTATAGAAAAGCATTTCATGGTTTTCATTTCACGTTTTTGATTTTTACGGTAGGTCGGCAGGTCGGTAGGTCGGTGGCTTTGGTTGTTTTCAGGTCTAGTCTAGAGCTTTACTTCTCTTGCAAAGGATTCCATATGGGAATCACTTATTGTTATTGGGATCGTATTAAAGTTTTGTACAACAATAAGAATGTACATACATACACAAAATCACAACAGGATCACATAACGGAACCAAACGCCGGAAGGGCCATGTTTTTTATATTATCTACGTATGTTTTGACTTGACCAGCAAATTGTGCGCTAGCATGAATAAGTACTCACCCCGACTTTTAATGAATGAAAGAGGGCAGTTACTTTCCCCTACTGTTGCTATCGCATTTTCTCTTTCAATTTGCGAATATGACTGTCGCACGGGTGCATACAGATGACCAACACTAAACCACGACGTTCTCCTGCTTATGTATGCGTGCAACCACGTGCACAGCTAGCAGGGGGAACGACATCCTGGTAGTGATAGTAACCTGGTACAGCAAAACTATTTATAGTTTTTGCTTATGAGGCTAAACTTATAGTAAACTTTTTTCATTAATTAGGTTAATGAAAAAGTATATTTTGCAACTCAACGTGTCTATTGGTACTTCCAAATTCATTTGAGTTTGCGACATAGTGCTTAAAAATACTTCAAACCGAAAACAAAATTATTTTTTAGTCACATTTCAACAGTGATATCTTTTATTAAATAAAAAGAGTTCACTACTTTTCGCTTCTAAATCTTTGTGATAATTTACTTCATTGGAAAAAAAACATGAACAATAACATTACTTATTTTCATGAAACAGTTCCAGAACCCTTATTTCTCACCAGTACTTAAATAATAAAATTGTCAACTAAAGAATTGGCACCAACATAAACCTATTTTGGACTGCCCCTCAAAATTCCACATGCAATGTACTGTTTTCAGTTATGACATCCTGGTATTAATGCGGACGAGCTATTGATTTTGAGGATTCGAGACTTGCAGTTTTTCCCTGTGGCGATTGCGCGTATGCTTTAGAGTCCGCGAAATAACATGGTGTTAGGATTTATTGTAGAAAAATATTTTGATCCTTATGCTTGTTATTTTTTCGGATTTTAGCCGGTTCGATTACCGAGTGTGGCAAGCAAATTTTCGAAAATCTTAGAATGCAGATTTGTTTAATTTTAAAAATATATTAATGTTTCCATTGAGTAAAAATTTGCCATCCCCAGTATTTTGAGTATTTCTCCCAGGTAAGGTTAAAACATCCAATATGTATATTCATGCAATTCGACCTGAATTTGAGTCACTTATAATTTATATGCTCCTAGTAGGGTGAGGAATTTCGAAGGCGTTTTGATCAAATATGAGCTTGCACTCACAAATCGCGAATTCTATCTAAACCAATAAATAAGTCATTATGCTGAAGACCATTACTGAAAAAGAACATTCATTACGAAATGACTACATGGGGCTTGCTCCAATATTAATGTTCTCATTTTATGAAACTGAATAGTCTCTTAATAGGAAGTAATTTTGATTTACATAAATATATTAGTGAAAAATTATAAATAAAGAAATTTCAATTAGTTTTTAACAGGCATTCAAATAATACTGGATTTAAGGGTCGTAGTTTTTCTAGTAATCGCAATTCATGAAATTTTAATACATTAAATATCTGTAAACAGTAGATTTCAATACAAGTACGGTCCTTGAACTACACACAAGTTCAATGCTTAAAGTTCACAATGGCTTCTCGATTTTCCGCTGAATTACGGCACTCACAAGACTATGTCGCCCTTGTATCTACTGCATGTGACGCACTCTATCCCTGTCTGGCCTGCTGGAGTTCTTTCGACTTATGGTTTCCTGGTACAAAACGGCGCAGTTTCACTTGTTGCGCATTTGCCCGCTCAGAGTAAACCCAAGATAAATATCGCAACGTAGTATTAACCTAACTCAAGGAAACGTTTTTCAACCATTGCCTTTTATGGATGAAATATTTATTTTAAACTATTTGTTTAGGTTATAAGTAATTGTACTAATAACACTTTTATTGAAACATAGATTTAGATATCGCTTAGTTACTGAAGACTAGAATGAGCCACTTAATTGCTGTGTAAACGTATTTTTACCAGCGTATTTTTAAAAGAAGAAAAAAAAAAAAAAAAAAAAGAGTATAGCACAACAACCAGGATAAAAAAAAACCCATAATATATAAAGAACCCATATTCATTTCTTACTCAAGTAAGAAATGAATATGGGTTCTTTCGGAAAAGATATTTAATTAATAAGTCTTACCTTCTGGCCACTAACAGACATGAGAAGCAGCCGGGGAGAACTCTTGAACACCACTTTATGAATTCGTTGAATAATGTGAAGCGAAGGGCGCTGGCTTGCCTGGTACCTGAAGAAACATCAGCTTGTTTAGCTCTATTTATTGTAATTGGTCTTTTGTAGAGACGTTTCATTAAATTTGCCCTATGACCATATAAATAACCAAATAGAAAAACATAAAATACCAAGATCTGAGCATAACCGATTAATTTTGGTTTATAATGATATCTTTGAAAACTTTCAGGTGGTCATCAAAATGTTAAAAAAATATAAACTAGTATTAAAAATTATGAACTATTGTAGTAACAATTCCCGTATTTTTAATAACGTTCACATTCTTATTTCAGATTCAATCTGTCACAAATAAGTTTAGTTCACCTACATCTTTGACAAGTTTTCAAGACATTTGATTGACATTGGGACATTTGAAGGGTTAACTTAAGGTGCGAGGCATATAAAAAGCACCCTTTCATTTGCAATATAATTATTACGTATATTAATAATATTTTTATAAAATTAATAATTATTATATTTTTTAATATTTCAAAAAATAATTATGTATTCCCATACAAAATGTTCAGGATTTAACACTATGTAATTTTTAATCTCCTTTATTTTATTTCATTATTTGTTTATAAAGCAGCTACATTATTTTTTATTTAGTTTATGTGTCTACCAATAACGGTTCAAAATATGCGATTTGGTTTGGTAAGCTTGAGCAATTCCAAAATATTGAAGATTATTTTTTATTTTATTTATTTGAGGATCTGAATAAAAACAGCCGCACAGGGTGATCGAAGGAAGCTACGCTTGAGTCTTGTGATAGGTTACCATTCGTAAGATATTGAGACTCCTCCGTGCGGGAAAACACCTGTTGTTCCTGGCAATGTTTGTATATCTTTATCTGTCACCCTTTGGGTACATATTTGTTTTAATCGCTATAAGAACTGGACAACGTCTGTAGCGTTAGCTAGTGTTCAGTAGTTCTTTGAGGTTTTAGTGATTTTTTTAACTTTGCCCTACACTAAGAGTTTTTTCTTCACTAAGACTTTATCCTGTGTCGTGGTCGAGTTTACAAACATTTAAAGTCAAATACACAATCAGCCCGACCCGGAACAACTACCTGTAGGCCTATCGGGAATCGAACCCACAACACGTGACTAGCAACTGCGCCAACTGTACCGTCAGATCAGTAAGATTTTCTAAAATTTTGGCAGTTATATATATATATATATATATATAAGAATACTTAACTTCCTATCGTGAAATATAAAGTAAACTTTGTGTATCTGTATGTACGCCCCACGATTAATATTTACTTACAGTCTATTGCGTCTAGTTGATTTACTTCAAAAGTCATCAATCATTGTCACCTTCGAGAGGTTCTAAACTCAGTGAGCTTCTATTCCGAATGAAATACACTCATCAAAAAGGTCAAGGGAACAAAATATTAAAACAATATATTTCCGTGCGCTTGTAAATTTGACATACAATGTTTTCGTATGTTTAATTCCACTATCTTGTTAATGCTAACACAGGGAGTACATACCTCCCTGTGTTAGCATTAGTAAAGACTTTGCGCCATTTTATTTATGCTGGTTTTTTCTCCTTAGTGAAACAGTGAAAGACTCAGAAGTAAATTCACAAAATACAAGCAAGTTCTTCTATTCATCACACAATACAATACTCGTACAAAAATAATGTATAACATCAAAACACAGACGAAGGTATTCGCTAGCGCTGGCACAAATCCTCGTAAAGCATTAACATCAAATCAAATATCGGAAAAGTAACGCGCACACTGACCTCTTTATATATGACAGGTCAATGGCCGCACGCGGCTTCTGGATGTGATTCGATGCTTACAATCTCCAGTAAAAATATCGATTTAATGTCAATTAGAACTCCTATATCGATTTGGTGTACTGAACTTACTAAGTTGTTACTGTTATATAATTCGTAAAAAGGGTTTCAAGCAACCGTTATAGTTACCTTCCTTTTATACATAATAAACGATAAGAAAATTATTATTAGCTAGTTGATTCTTCAATAATCGCTTCTATTTCATTCTACATATCTATGACTGGCTATTAACGACCAATTGACCATAGATTATATAAAATAATAACAATTCCACTATATTCCAGTTATTTTTAACGACTAGTTCTAGTTATGTTTAAACTAGAACTAGTATCTGCAAATAATTTTTTTTTACACGTGTTTAGACACATTCAAAATTCATGGTTAATAGGGCTCCGCTGACTTATGCACGTGTTTATGTGAGTACGTCTTAACAGTACCTTTTTTTTCTTTTTTTTACGGGGGGTATCCATCAAAAGGCGCCTGGACTTTTGGGGAAATAACCAGGGAGTGTGGGATTCTTACCTCAATAAAACCACCCCGGTGATCACCATCAGCACATGAAAGGCGCCCCGTTACCGCTTAAGAGACCAATCCGGGACCCCCTGTGTGCAACGCCTGTTAGGTCACATCCGTGAGGATACGGTCATGAGGTCTCCCCTGAACCTCGCTGAGCACGGCGACACGTGATCACTAGGTACGCCACCGTCTCGTAGAGTCCCCACTATGTATTTACAGTACCTAGTGCAATATAACAAAGTTTCTTTTCGTGTACGTCAGTGTGACCTCTATCTCGTAAATTCACAGTGAAATATTGATTTGACCTTTTACATTATTCAGAACATTTTGAAATTGTTGTTACATATCACCACATGCAGATTGCACCCATGCAAAGCAAGGTAATGGATAGGAGAATGCAGTTATAAAAATATTATGCAGATCAGCTAAAGACTGATTGTGTACTGAGGAACAGTGCTTTTAGGAAACTGCGGACCAGCCAGAGCCAAATATCACAAGGAAGTATTTTCAGTGTTATCAGTTTCTAAGCGACTGATACGTCGATAATTGGCAGAATTACCTCACTAATTATTATAAATGCGAAAGTTTGTCGTTATATGTGCGCCTGTATGTATGCGCTTTGATTGGTTAGTGATTTGCAGTGTGAATGTTTTGTTAATGTTAAATAAATGGCTATTTGTTGAAATTTGGTCTATTCAATAATCATCGCTAAGCCAGTCTACAGCGTGTAACGAAAAGGGTATATTCATACCAAGGCCACGGAGTCTCTTGGTGATGGGCCAAATTCGACAAATAAAATGACACTTCTTTTTTCATACCTATACTTACAAACATAATTATAAAGTTAAGACACATTTAACTGAAAAGAAAATGTATTTTATTTAATTCTACACATCACTCCAACAAGTCAGCTGATCGGTGTCAACAAGCTATTCATTAAAGAAACTAATCCATACAGGATTTGTTTCTTTAGGTACTTTTGCAAAATGGATTCCGTATGTTTTACTCTGCAATAATAAACACTAGAACACAACTGAGTTACTTAATACTCAGAATCCTTACTGTATCTTGGAAATTTGTTTTTTTTTTGTGAAAAACAACTTAGGTACATAATCACGCACAGAAAGTAATTAGTAGTGAAGTATTTTCTGTTCATAAAATTATACTTGAAATAATCAGATGACCTTCCAAAAGCTGTAGTCGTAATGTTCTATTAATTAAATAACCCACGATACAGGAGTAATTCCTAGTGTGGGGGCAACGTTTTTTAAGAAAAATAAGAAAGTAAGGAAGAAAATATACTGCTAATAACATCAAAACGAAATAAAATATTATGTGTTCAATAATTTTTTAATATTTTACATCTTTCTAACGCGTTCGCTTTGTAAATAGTATCTGCTCATGCCCCAAGACACTTGACAAACGCCATGCGGGCGCGGCGTCTTTATAAATTATGCAAGAGAATTTATTTAAAGTACCTACTAGGACTTCATGAGTAATGGAAGTTGTCCCGTCAGTGTTGATGAACAATAATAATACTGAACCCTAATTTGTTTGGAATGGTACAGCCATTACGTATGTAGGAAGTTAGGGTAAGGATACCCAGGGATAGCAGGCAATTTAAGGCAATTCAAGCCGCAACGCGACTTTTTTATGACATATTTCTTTCATATTCTTTCACAATGATATCCGGCCTAAGCAAAGCTCTTATGTTTAGTAATCAAAACCATTCCTTGGTTCCTCCATCCTTCTTTCTTTATCTCATAATAAACCTGATTAAATGAAACATACATACTAGTAAACTTATCGGTTTCGGTTATGTACTCGTCGACACATAGACTCTCATATAATTGCCAGTGACCGTTAAATGTTAAAAATGAAAAAAAAAAAATGAGTAGATAGACAGTACAACAATGCTTGTAAGTATTCCAAGTGTATTTTATTTCGTGTTTGGATTGAATTGGTTTATTTATTTTAAGTAATAAAGATTCTTCTTATATAAGGTATCAATGTTTAAATGTGACACTGAACCCCACACTAAGACACGAGTCCCTGTGTTACCCAGGGATTTATTTTTAAAATAAAAAATACTTAAAACAGTAATAGAGCTGGTCACCTCAGTACTCCAGGGTGCTGATACTTTTTTGGTGTAATTTATATAGTGTGCAATTCAGTCACTCTCTATCCGTATCGGTGCAAAGTCGTGATTTTGTCAGCAATCGTTGTGAATTGTCGTCACGCTTATGTTAAAGCGAATATTACGTTTGAAAAGACAACTAATTAGATTAGCATCGGTACACTTCGCAAGCGATTTAAAAATTATCTCGACGCGCGGTTCCATCAGTGGATCGGCCGCGGTAGTAGTGGTCTCCACGATCCCCAGACCTGACATGTTGTTAGATATTTTTTGTGGGGTACATTAAAAACATAGTGTATGCAGTGCTATGTGACACCGTGCTCGAGATGGAAGTGCGAGTCAGAGAGTAAACTCCTGAAGACACGACAACGAACCTGTCCTTTCAAAAGTAAGTCACTTTATGCATGACACCATGATTTTATTCAACAAAATGATTGAATGATAACGTTTACCGTAACATTGTAGACTCAATCTTATTACGCCCGTTAGTAGGTAAATAAAATCAATTGCGCGCTGTTAAAGTGATATTATTTTTTACAAAAAATTAAAATGAGTCTTTTATGAGGGCCGAGGGGTTTCCGTGTCTGAAACTGGGTACTGACCGGTGTTCCAGGGCATAATAACGTCTGTATTAGGTGCACAGACCCCCCAGAATTGGTTGTGTTAGTTACCTTGGCAGGATAGGATGATGACCCTCGTAGTGCGGTGAAACGTTCGTTATGATTGAAATAGAATAAACTGTTGAAACAAAAATAATACTGTGCATTTACAAAGTATTATGCTGAAATTTTGAAGATAGATAAGAAACCAGAGACACTCTTAACTCGGTTGATGGATATACCCTTTCCGTTACTGTATAAGAAACCTATTGCATACATCGAAATAAAATGACTATAGCAAATTATCTATCTATCAGCACGGTGCAGTGTGAAAATAGAAATTTTTCTACTGGACAATAACATTACAATGACATCATGAGTTTATTTAATTGACCTATTGGCTTGAAAGGCTGAAGCTACGCAGTAGGTTCTTACAGTCTTTTTTTTAAACGTTGCCCTACACTACGAATTTCTCCTGTATTGTGGGGCGTTTACAAACAAGCAAACTCATATTACTGACATAAACAGCCAGCCCGGAACAACTACCTATATAATAAGCTATACAAATTTTATTTTGTTCCGTGCGAAAATCGAACCCATGACACGCGGCGCAGCAGTCAGTCGCTCAGCCATTGCGCCAACCGTGCAGTCGATCGAAAGAGGGCCACCTTGAAATCTTACGATTTTCAAATCCTAAATTACAACTATCCTGTGGCATTTAGGTTTCAATTTATTGATACAATCACAATTACTTTCACAGTTAGATATGAATTAAGTCTTAAAATTAAAAGAATTTTTAATCCGAATACAGTATTTTATATAAGTAAATCACTTCTTCAATTCTAAACAAACTAGTGCAGTATTATAAAGAAATACCTTTCAATCCTTGAATTTCACAGGATATTCTAATTTCTAGTCGGTAAAGTGTTTGATTAGTACCATATTATGCCACTTAATTTTATCATGATTCACGTACAGGCAACCGTGTCTTGCCTAGCTTTACATGACTGATAGTACCATCCCCTTTTAAAACTGGGGTTATTAATACTTTATATCGGATAGTGAAGCATCTGGAACCATAGCCCCAGTACGCACTCTCGCCAGTTGTGTTTAAAACCAATACAAATCCATATTCTGGACCAGTACCTACTGATAAATATTTTGTATTACCCTTAAACTACATAAACCGGGCGTGGGGAAACCATCCCTCATTTCTACAATGCAAAAGTCTTGACAAAATCAAATTTAAGTTTATTGAATCATTACAAACGGCCCTGCAGCTTCACTCTTGTGGGTTATTGAACTGTAAATCATGAGAATTGGATAAGTGGTTATTAATCAATTTATCATGCGGTTCTTCAAAAGCTATACCTACCTCAACAAGACCGATGTTGAAGTGAATAAGTGGACGGTGTGTCCCACTTTCACGAGTAGGAAAGTTCCACCGTAGGTATTTATTAAGTCAATAATGAAAATAGTCTATAATGTCAAAATATTATTGATACTACAGGTCGCGGTCGTAATTGCACTGTTTTAGCTGACTGCTCTGTTCTTTAAATTTTGTTTGACGGCACGGTTGGCGCAGTGGCTGAGCGATCTTCTGATCCACCTGACGCAGTAGTTGTTCCGGGTCTGGCTGTTCGTGTATGTGACTTTAAATGTTTGTAAACGCACCCAACACACGTGTGGGGCAGTGTTCCGATTAAAAAAAAAACCCTTTTCTGTAAGCTTTAACGCCTATAGAAAGATCAAATTGTACGGAGTTGACATTAGACGTGACTACGTGACATCTCTAAAGCATGACCCGTGGAAAGGAGTCCCTTTTCACGGGTCATTTTACTGCCATGTAAATATTTTGACGTTATATTTACGTTAGGCGTTTGACGCTACGGTAAAGGTTTTTTTTTGTCTAGGACTGCAGTTTTACGTTACGCTTTTATGCTGAAACGGCCAAACAGATTTGAATGAAATTTATTGAGAAGGTTACTCATACCCTTGTTTAAAATAGAAAATACTTTTTATCCCGAAAAGAATAGTTCACCTTTGGAAATTTGCAATCCTATTATAGTGACTTTTTAACGTGGGTAAGACAAGAAAACACTACGGGGCGAAAATCATAATTTCAAGTCAAAACAGTTTTTATCAAAATATCAAAATGTATGTGCATACAATGTATCGTGCTGCTGACCGTTAAAATATTCTTGGGTGTGATATGAGGTCACGGTTACCATGCAAATCTATTTTCATTGGAACTGAATCAACGTGTAAAATATTAACTCCGTAGAACAGACACCGGGAAAGTAAATAGAAGGTTGTAAAATACTTTAATTTTTACTAAAACATTAATAGTCTTTTGTGCAAATACTATATTTCTCGCTGCGAGACAGACAAATATCGCGAGACTTCAAGATCGCGAAATACAGATCAATGAGCATTCCTCAATAGATAACATTGCCTGTACTGTAAACCACCACTGAGGTGCTTACATATTAGAAGAAAGTTCAGCTCTAGAAGTGTGCGAAACAAAATATGATAACCCTGAACACATCAAGAACGCATAGTATGTGCTAAGTCATCGCGTTCTCATAAATCACGATATACCTGTTGCTAACCGGACCATGACTTTGCTCGCACAAAAACCTGACCTAGGGCAAACAGAGCGCCTTGAGGCCCCTTGCAAAACAATTGTGGCTCCGAACGCTGAAGCTGCTGTGAATGAGGCCTGTTTGCGCGCGCAACAGCCGTTTTCATGAGGTAGCGATGCTAATACATAAATATAAAACTACGGAGGTACGTCTGACTGTGACTGAGACAGAAATATGGGTCAATGTTTCAAGTGAGGGAGAGTGGAAAGAAGTTGTTAAGAGGAATTAGGTATAATAGACATTACCTATTAGAAACCGTTTAATCCGTGAAAGAGAAAGTGATACCGTTAACAAACAGTGAATTAATACCGTTGGAAATCAGAATCCCTTTTTAAGTCACTATGTTTATGATAAAACAAAGGTAAAGCCTGGAAAAGATTAGAGCTTTCATTCTAATCTTCAACCTTAATATTATGAAGCTTATCAATTCCACAGTTTTAACAATCATGCAGAATGCATGTTGTACTCGTATATCCTTTTTTAAACTTATGCAATACACAAATCTGAGCAAATATAAATCTTCCTTTTATACGAAATGAGGATGGTTGCTACAGTTAAACAAGCAGAGCATCGTTATTGTACTTTATTTTACAAGGAACTGACTCCAAAAATGCGCAACACATGCTTATATACTATTTTCTATCTAAAACTTACAATAGGTGGCGTGCCGATCAACTCTAAGTTTGCAACCGTTTTCCCGCTAAACCGTTTGATTCGATAATGTGGTTCCCAAATTGTCAATGTTGCCATAACAATTAAATAATCAAAAAACACTCTCTACTACATCTACTTATCAACAATATTTAGTAACATTATACTTAATATACGTTACTTGACATACGTTAGCGTTCAACTCTTTCCTGGATAATTCCTTGGTAATTACATCAATGCTTTGCTTTTTTTTTCGTTTTACATGTCATCATAAGTAGACATGGCCTTCAGTAGGTCTGAATGTTCTGCCAGTCACACTGTGTGAGTAATGAATAGCTCCAGGGCATGAAACAAATTTTGTTTTTCAGGCAGTTCATTGCGTGGCTCCTCCTGAATTGCTTAAATAAGGACTACAAGAAAAATATTTATTTACGACACGCACTAGAAGGCTTCTCCTACATTAGCATAATACTGCGATATTTGAAAAATACACATAGGAGTATTATCGCAGCCTTTTCAAGAGGGTGTAATCAACTGAGTGTGGGCGTCCCGAAGTACTAGCATGTCATAACTGTACAGGAGCATTGTGAATACTGACACACTTACATTATGCGGGTGGCAAACTGGAGTATTAACTTGAAACTTACTGGGATATGGCGATATTCCTGTGCTGACAACGACATCTGATAACTGGCATACATGATGTGCACGTTACGGATTCGTCCCACAGAACATGTATGTCATAAATATTGAGGAACACAGCATTAGCAATCAATTAGATCACGCAGTTTAAGCACAAAAATAGAAAACTGAACTTTTAGTTTTATGTGAAGGATATTTCAAATTAAAATATTAAAATCATTTCAAAGGCGTCAATAAGTACACCATTGTTAACAGCTAGTCAAACTTTGAGATATCGACTGGATGACCACCCAGTCAATGAAGCGATGTAGTGTGCATATAATAATAGATAGAAATAATAATAGAGTCATCAACTGTCCTTGCCACATATGTAAGCATCAATTTTTCCATTCCTTGTAAATAAACTTCGCAAATATACAACCCATTCACTAGTTCCACACTTTTAACATTAATTTCCGAATTACACATCGACACATCTCTATCAAGCAACATTATCTTAGTCTTGCTCACTTTTATACAGGGTGGAGGGGACATCGATACACAACCTGATACGATGAGTTCAGTCCATGATTCTGGACAAACGCGGTATTAGTAATGCACGCATAAACACTCTAAAGCTTCAGAGACATAACGTAAAACGAGGCAGATGGCATTTATTGAATACAAATTGTCAAATTACATATGTTACCTAAAGTAAGTAATTGAAGTACCGGCGGCACAGCCGAGCAGTGATTGTATACTATATTTACCTATTACATTATGTACATTTTAACTATTAAACTATTGTAAACACGCACAACATTCTACATGTACACACTAAAGGATAGAGTTAAATTACTAGCCAACAATGAATTCCACTATCTTCCTTGATGCTCTCCATCATCAGATCTTAGTTACCTATCACGACGATTTTAATGGGCCCTTGCATGATGGCCATTCTAAGAAAGATCAGTAGGTAAATAAAAAGTAAGTGAATCTTATATATTTCACCTAAACAAAAAATTCGATTGACTGATACCTAAATTGATTTCAGATAAAACACCGGGATCATTCGGAAATAAAACTACCTACTGCAAGACTAATCATACATAGCTTTGTCATGCTTAATATCTCAACAATATATAATTCTTATTGAATTGTTTTTTTTTCCTTTTAATTTGTTCTTAAAAAAACTTTGCCCTTACTAGGAATTTTTCCTGTGTTGTGGGAAGGTTTACAAAAATTTAATTTCATACATGTACACAGACAGCCAGACCTGGAACAACTACCCGTAGGCCATACAAATGTTTGATCTATGCGGGAATCGAACCCACGACACGTGGCGCACAAGTCGATCGCTCAGCCACTACGACAACAGTGCCGGCAACCTAAGTAGGACTGCTTGGATAACCAATTGGCGAACCGCTGCTCGTCCTGGCCCTTTTGTCAGTTAACGATTGAATTATTTAATTTGACCCTAACAATAGCGCGAACGAGATTCACTTCAATCCGCGCACACGCACAGTGCACCGGCTCGTGAGTTATTTCTAGTTGCGTATTATTATGCCAAGTACAAACTAAAGATACCAGATCCCAAGTGTTTACGTGCTTAGTTCCTTTCTACTGGTAAGTAGTTTATTTTATCAGCTACCTGTGACTAAATTTATTTTCTTGTATTCTCTAATATATTTATTGTTAAGTGTGAAGTACATCTAAATAACTTTATAGTTCGGTTACTTCTACTTTGTGGTTTGATGATGTCTAATAACAATGACCCGCCCGATCGCGGTGGAGAAATATTTAGTCGAAATACAAAACAGTCAGGTTGTGGCCTACCTCTACTAACACGGAACGTTTGTTTAGCGAATTCTCTCCATCATGCATTTCCCGCAACCCAATCATTGGTCCAAGCGGCTTCAAACATACGAATCTATTAAAAAGTCTCCCTTCATTTTAAACGTCAGTAATGCGAGCATTGCGAGTTGTGCCGACTATTGCGATTTACTTTCTCAGGCATTTGCGTTTTTGTCAAAAATTAACGACTTTGTGAATGATCTAGGGTCTCCCATTAACGTTGCAATTAAATCTGCAATCCTGGGCATGGCTCAGCGAGTAACGGGCATCGCTTCGTTGTTAGTCATAAAATCACGTGTAACGAAACGAAATAATCTAATACGGAATGCGAATTGGATAAAGTCAGGTACAACACGAAACAATAAAGCTTCGTATGCAGACATGTTAAAACTTCGTTTGCCAAACCTGGCCCCAGCAATGGTGAAATATAGTCACTGGCGTTTTTTAGCGTGTCGCTAAAGAAAATCAACTCAAAAAATTATAACCTATCTGACTATGCTATTAAGTCCGGTGGCTTACAACTAGAAAAACCAAAAGGCTGCAAATGTCGTAAAATACTGAAAGGCGTCCTGTCTTCCGTGGAAGTCAGCGTTTTTTTAATAACAGGCGAAGCTTTTTTTTATTAATTACTCAAGTTATATTATTCATTATAATGTGAGTAATCAAAATAAACATAAAATAGGAATGTGTACAAAATAGAATATGATATGTTCAAGCCACGTTCACGACCAAGTATTAAGCGGACTATACACTGTAATGACATAACAGTCAAGTAATGTCAATAACTGCTGACATGACGCGATCTAAATATTTATTATTTTTACCTAAATATTGTGAGAACATAAAATTGCAATTACACTGATAGTATGTGGAGCGCTTTAAATTCACTCGTCAGTATTGTGCCTGTATTGTTATTAATTATAACTTAATTATTTATTTCGAGCAGCAAGACTCATGGTGTTAGTAATTATACTTGCAGTCATCTGATGCAACGTTTTAACTAAGTGGCATTATGACTCCGTCTAACGCGTAAACACGGTTTTCTTTTTAGTACGTTCATGGTCAAGCCCAAACCCTGCACTAATTAACCCAATAGAAATGAATAAAATATGGACAGACTGCGGGGAAATTTGTAATTTCATTACCGGAGATTGTATGACAGCTAAATTGAAATCATTATTACTGATAGTATCTGAATACTTATTTTTTTATGGTTAATTGCAAAAGGAAATCTTCAATACTGAGTGATATTCGTAAAACCCTTTCTTACCATCACATTTAACCACTTTTCCCGGTTTTACTAAGTCCCGGTCCAAGTTGTTGAGCAGACATAGCTGTTGGCGACGAGACTGCCAAGTGTTGGGATACCTATGACGTATAGTTTGGTATGGTGCGCAGTAAGGCATATTCCATTTTGAAATTTATTTTAAGCTTATAAACGAGTTAACTCATAATTTGAAGCATTTATTTGTACGTACGGAGTAGTGATACCGACTCAGCAATTTTTAAGGTTTTTTTTTATTTAGCACATATAAAACCCTGACGCCCGCTTGAAGACTACTACTATCGATACGGAGTCACCAGAACGTGTTTCCTCATTTTGGCGTGAATTCATGAGATTATTACAAGGTACCTATGAAACTTCCTTATTTAACAAAATATATTAACCATGGGTCCACTTATAAAATCAGTATAAAATACCGACATATTTAAAAGAATTACCCATCAGAATTTAAAAATAAATTAACAAAACTGCTACTGGACAAGTGTTACTACACAATAAAAGGTTTCATTGATGACAAAACTTTCTGTTAATAGATGTCCATGTTGCTTTTTTGGATTTAATTTAATGTCATATTTTTATATTTAGTTCTATTGCAAGTCTTATTTTATTTTTTATTTTTTTTTTGAGTTAATTTATTGATATTTAAATTTAATTTGTTGACAATTGTAGTGTGATTTATTGTTTTTATTGACATTTGTATTGAATTGTACCTACCTAATTCCGTTTTTTTTTTTATTTGAATAATTATGAGTATTTTTAATAATGATGGTATTGTTAATGTTGCATAAAGCCTAATGGAATCCTTTTTTATTGTCGTTTTTCTTATATTAATTTATAGTCGTAGGCGGTGTTAATGATGATCATAGTATGACTCAAAATTAAATCAAATAATTTTGCATGTCGTAAGGTAAAATGTATCGGGACTCTCTTCAAAATAACCATCATATTTGTATACCTACATTATTGGCAAATAAATGGTTTCTATTTGTATTTCTAAAAAAAAAAGTAATTTCGTTGATTGCTAATACGCTATTACACAAAATATCATCATAATGCTGAACCTTTTTCCAACCATGTTTGTCATAACACTATCTACAGAGAAACAGGCCATTTTGACGACCAATGCGATGTAGCGCGGCGGGCGAAGGTCCGCCTGCGACGCAGGAGGTTGCGGGTTCGATTCCCGCCCTGGGAAAAATGTTTGTACGATCTACAAAGATTTGTTCCGGGTGTTATGGGTATTTGCTATGTATAGTAAAAATTATCTATCTATGTAATGTAGGTATATCTATCAAGTATATCAGTCATATACTACCCAAAACACGAACTCTGCTTAGCTTGGGGCTGGATGATGCTGTGTGGATTTTCCAGCATTATTTATTTATGCCAAATATCCAAAATGCACTATGCGACACACGTTGTCCATTTTCTTGTATTTTTGCTTCCACAGGAGCTTCTGTTTGGAAGAGAATGTAAACTTACTGCCAATTCAAATGTTGCCGGTAATATGGATCAAGGTCTGAAGTTAAGAATTTTTATTTTATTTTTAATAAATAGACAAAGTTTGTTTTAAAACAATGAATTCTTTGACATTTTACTGTGGGGTTGGACTGCTGACATTGAATCCATTTATATTTTGCAAAAGAGAGCTGATACAGCCATTCATAATCTACGTGGTCGCGAATATCTTAGGGAGCTATTGAAAAATATGAATAGTACGACAGTGACTTGCCAATTTAGTTTTGAAAATATAATGTAAGTATGTAAGAGGGGCTCTCACTAGGCACAGCACGCACGGGTCGTTCAAAGGTTAAGCTACGCTTGGTGAGGTCGGTGTGTGGATCGTTCATTTCATATCGAGTCTCATCCGTGCTTCAAAAAGCTCGTTAAGCCCCGTTAGTCCCGGCTGCAATTTTTGGATCTATGACAGTCGTTACGGGTAGTCAGAAGCCTATAATTGTGACAACCAGTCTTACCAAGAGGTATCGCGTTGCTCAGCAACTGGATTGTAAATGTCAGATAAGCAGGCGCCCCAGTTAAAATGCCAGTATTTAGCTGCATCTGGATATGCTGGAAGCCGACCGACATCGTTGGGAAAAGGCTAAGCCGATGATCATATATTTAAGAAGGAATCAACATCTAATTAGTAAAAGCAGTGATTGACATGATTTTAATAATAGAAATAAATATGAAATAACCCAACCATCTTTAAGATAAGACATAGAACAAACATCTTTCATGGGAAATGTTAAATGCCACACTAAAGTACCTTTTGTCTTAATTATTAAAACTGAATGAAACAATCATATTATTATGCGATTAATGTTTTCAAAATATTGTAAAATAAAGAGTTCGTGTGGAGTTTCTAAGCCAGTCTTCTCTACACAAAACTATATTTTGTAAGGGGCAACTAGAACAATTTTAATATTTTATTTTAATTTGACATTCTAAATTTCCCTTTTAATAGTCTTACTGGAATAAGTGACTTGACTTTGACTTGACAGATTGAGTGTCGCATTTTTTAGTTTTCTGTTTCTGTGATGCAGTAACGAGAGAAGCCATAATGACATTATGTTTCGTGGTCGAAAGGAAACCACGTCGACTTTTAAGAAGATAAAACCGGACGCTGTTAGTTTTAAGTAAAGGTAAAATGGGCTCAGAATGATGTTCTGAACTCACGGTGCAAGGTTGTGCGTAAAATATGTCACTCTCACTCTCTATATCTTTAAAGGTATTCCACCAATAATATTTGAACACTAGGCTGCCTAACTGTAGAGTAACGCAGCTTCATGTTAAAATATTTTACTTAAAAAAGTTACTTAACACAGCGTTCCGTCTTAATCTAGTAATAAAGCTTACTTAAGACTAATAACTGTAAAAGCACAGGCAAACATAATATTATTTGCTTAATTCTGACTATCAATGTTTTATATTCACAGTTTTGCCGCGGCAATGAGTTGGAACACGCAGCGTGATGTGGTGTTGGCGTGCCCGTGCCCACGTGAAACGAAAAGCTAGCCACGCGGTGCATTGACTGCCTGACGTTGGTGATCCCCACAGTTTCATCACGCAGCGACGCCGCCATCGCATGACTGGTTTTATTTTTCTTACTGGTATAAGACAGATTGATGATATGGACTTAAGAGTTTCATTGGCAATACTGCCAGGCAATATCTACACCAACTGCAGCACCATGACTTAACATGGTCTCTTACAAGAACGAGCATTGATGTCTTCACATTGATCATTGATTGAGAACCGCAACAGTGCCGCCCACTCTGTGAGAATTATATTAATACTTTAAACAGTCTCTTGGCCTTGACAATGAGCATATAATAAGACATATTATGCTCTATAAGCTGTCTTAGGTAACAATGAATGAATTATCGTATCTGCAATCGCTGCCATAGAAGCAAAATTTGAACACAATAATTAAAAAAATACCTTGGTACAAGTGCAATGCATTCACTTGACCAACCTACACGTTTGATTTCTTTTATAATTGATTTGTAATAGCATCATGAAATTGTCACATTACAGTTGGAGATTGAACAGTATCCCGAGTAACCAAGCGGCGTCGCCGTCCCACACAGAGCATCACCTAACCATCTGCCTAACCGTTCCCAATTGTAACACTCCTAAGCAGAGCACGAAGTGTAAATTGACACCTGTACCACATTGTTGATGACAAACACACAATGTGATACGTGTCATTTATTATGCTCCGTGCAACTCAGCGGACCAACATCAAGAAAATGCTTTTGAAGAATGCTGCTGAATACTTCTTAGAATCGCACGGAGCGTAAAGTGGCACCTATACCGATTTGTTTATATCAAATACATAAATCGGTACTAAGTGCTGCAATATGCTCCGGCGCAACTCAGCGGACTGACATCAAGAAAACTCTTTTGGTCAATTACAGTCAAAATAGATGCAGCTGAAGAATACTCCTAGCATGAGCACGAAACGTAATGTGACACCTGTTCCGCACTGTTTATGTCAAAACTACATACACTATGGAACATGGTGACATATTATGCTCCGGCGCAACTTAGCGGACCACCATCAAGACACTACTTTGTTGAATGCAGTTGAATACTTCGAGGCAGAGCACGCATCATAATGTGGCACCTGTACCGCATTGTTTATATTAAGCACGCAAAGCGGTGCTACGCGCCATATTATGCTCCGGCTCAACGCAGCGTACCAACATTAGGAAAATACTTTGTTAAAATTCAGTCATAATAGATGCAGTTGAATACAGAAGACGAAGAAGAGCACGAAGAGTAAAATGGAACCTGGACCACATTGTTTATGTCAAACACACAATGTGGAACTTGGTGACATAATGTACTTCATGCAACTCAGCGAACCAACATCAAGACAATACTTTGTTCAATTTCTAAAGACGATTATTCTTCTTAAAATAATCGAGGGTTATGTGTGCGGAAATTTAAGTTTTTAATAGTATTTGACCCCTTCTTCTTCTTTATTGGCTTCCTTATTTATTGATTTATAAGTTTTCCAGAAAAAAATTGTATTGACTCGAAACTGTGTACGAATAATAGGTAGGCCATTACGGTTAGTAAGGAAATCAAATTCCCTTATAAAGTTTTTTTGTGTCTAATGTTTGTAATATTTCATTCCTGACTACCTCACGCAATGTATCATATCAATGTAGTTTTTGTATTAACAATATAAATATTTCCATTAGGTTTAACGGTTGAACAATTAAATGTTACAAATTATTTCAAGTGTTTTCTTTACTTACATAAGTAAGTGTCATATTATTTCATTTTCATCAAAGTTAAGTTCGCAAAGCCTAGCTTTATGAGATGCCAGGAAATCTTTTACTTAATTGAGAATTGAGTTTTGAAATACTGCGCACAATAATTTCTTTACATAGGAGTAGGAAGATGTAGTGACAACAACTGAAAACAGTATGTTTAGATGGTTTAGTTACGTTGACAGAATGAATAAAAGACGGGCGGAAACGCCGGGAGGGGATGGCTTAGAAGGAGATAAACTGACCTTAATCTTGATGTTCTTTCAAAAAGATCAGGTGCGTTAAACTCGCAACCGGCGTGCGGTAATGACCAGATGTATGTTTGTATATAACGTAGACGAAGCAAAAGGAGTATGTAAGGATCGTGCCAGATGGCATTGTGTAGTTTCTGCCTATTCCCATGAGAAATAGGCTTGAGTTATGTATGTATGTATCTATGTATGCAGGGAGAGTTCGAAGAGTCACCCTAAGAAAGTCTTATGGTGACTTTTACAGCGTAACTCTTTACAGATTAGAGCAGTTCATCAAACCTATGAAGAGTTCCGCTGTTCTAAGAGTACGTCAATTTTAGTATTATTTGTCAGCGCTACATGAGATGTACACTAAACCCTAAGAGACTACAAACAATCGCCATGGAGACCGCAGTGGCGTGCCTCATGCTCGGAGCAAGTATTGATCATTTTAGACTTAAAATATTTGCAGCACTAGGATTTCATAAAACAAAGAATACCACATTGACGACATAATTATGACGACACGGTTGGCGCAGTGGCTAAGCGATTGGCTGCTGCGCTGCGTGTCGCGGGTTCGATCCCCGCACGGAACAAATATTTGTATGGCCTACAGGTAGTTGTTCCGGGTCTGGCTGTTTGTGTATGTGAGTTTAAATGTTTGTAAACGCACCCACGATACAGGAGAAATTCCTAGTGTGGGGCAACGTTTTTTTTAACAAAAAAAAAAAAAAAGAATACCACATTAACCGATCAGGCATCGCTTACGTTAGTTTCACGTTGAAGGTTTCATACCGGCATGACAAGAGCACCTCTACCGGACGCAACGAGAGCTCACTTAAACCTGTGACGTAGACTGCTCAGTACAGTTGACATTAAAAATGAATCTAAATAAATAAAAATGAATCCCCGTTTCCCTTGCCGTAGCTTGAGAACGACTTAAACGCTTTCATTCAAGATTTCTAATACTTTGTAGAAGGAGAGGTTCATTTCTATAAATAAATTTATCGATTAGTTTATAGTTCGCGCGTTTGATGAATCTAAATTTTAACCGCCGCGCAGGTAACACCGCGGGGTTCACATAGTTTTAAATAACTACTAATTGTAACACTATCTGCTGAATTTAACTTATTTATGTATTTAAACTTGTATTAAAATACAAGTTTACAAGTCTTTTTCTGATCGTAAGTAACTGACTCATTAATTTAAAGAGATATTATGTTTATGTTACTCAAAGAGCTTTACATATTATGTTTGTCAGAAAAGTAGTTATAGAGGTGGTTGGGATTTGTGGTCTAGGAAAAGATCTTCTCAAATGTTTTTGCACTGTTAGGGTGCACTGGAAAAACAGTGCGCTTTTATTTATTTAGTTGTTAGTTAGTATAAATAGGTAAAATCTACTTAAATGCAATCAAATAAGTTTTATTTGAGACTTTGACCAGCACCTTTAAAGTATGTTCTCCAATATGTTTGCTAAAACTCCGAATACTCCTGTGATCAATGCTAGCCTAGTACCCGAGCGACCTATTGTCAAACCGCAGTCCCAGTTTCCGCTATGGAAATAGAAAATCAAGTGTGCGCACTTTAGTAGGAGGTGCATGGAGCAACACAACAATGAGGACACACTTTACAAAAATTATATCGATTTGTTCGAGTCGTATATCAACTTTACTAAGATATGATTGATGTTTCTTCCTGTAAAGATTAAATGAATAGGTCTTACCTGATTTAGTTTTGACTGACCACCAGCACATGAGAAGCAGCCGGTGAGGAATCTTCAACACAATCACAGGTACTAGGCTTGGCTGAAACGTAAAAAACAAGGGCTTTATTAGATTTATGTACTGTAAAATATTCCTTAAGCAAATTCGCACGATAATTGGTGTGAACTCCATTTCGTATTTATATAGTAATCCGATCCTAGAATGAGGTCTGCTTGGCAAGATCATGAAACGCCGCCATTTCGTAATTTGTCCGTCTCAAACCCGCCATCATTGTATCTTAAAGTTTACCCACTTTCCATTTTTCTTAAGGGCAAATCGATTCTGTGACCAAGGTGACGGGGAAACAAAGTAGTCCCAACTCTTCCAATTTTTAGTCACACACTAGGATTTTTTCCTATAACTGGGGTGCTGTGATATGCCATGCCAAATAATGTGAGGTGTGAACAATCGAGTTTTGATGATGTTTTAATGCGTCAAACAGAAATAATAAATCAGAAATGTTCGTCAATCTCGGCGACTGTTAAGAAATTATCAAACATAGGCTCTCAAATCCTTCGTTGATCTATTTAGTGTCGGTGGAGTTTTGAAAATAGACAAGAGAATGACAATTGGCAGGTCGTCCAAAGATTAGACAAGATTTTATAGTAAAAAGGTGAAGCGACTCGTACTGTTGACTCTGGCGGAAACTTCAGAGCTGCGGATATCACAATACCTTTGTTTATAAATAAAGTTTCCAAAAACGCCTCAACCGATGACATTTCGAGTTATATATTTATAAAAACTCAAGTACAGATAACCATGGAAAAGATTACCAAGAAAACAGCAAAAGATTATGATGCTAGATGTTGATAAACCAATAAAATTAATTTATAACTGTATACAGTTAAAACATTTTGGTAATACGAGTATTTTATAATCCTAAAATTAAACAGAAAATTATTATGCTGATCAACGCCGTATGAACGGGGCTTTTTGATAGTGTGTATGGTCACAATAGTAATTTATATTAATAGTAAAAACGATGTGATGAATAATGTGATGTCACGCACTGGTTTATAAACTCCTAGTACTCTCGCTACGATCAGTGACTACAGTTAAAATAGCTCGCTGTAGTCACTGAACTTTTTAAATCGCACAACTGTTTTTATTAGCAAATCACGCCCCGTAACGTTTCAGTGTAGTAGTTGTAGAGACAATAAACGTCTTATAAAGTATTAATACTTGGTTGCTGATTATAAACTTCAGCATTCAATGACGGTTATTGTTTTACGCGTTTTTTTTTTTGTACGCCTTTTCCAGTACATAATTACCTATATCGTCTCTGCCGTTTCACCAATAACAATTTAATCAACTTACTATAAACAATATATATTTCAGGAAAAAAATGTATGTTGCTCGATTAGTCAACAAGGTTTAACCGATTTGAAAAGATTTGCACTAGAAACGCTGCAATACGTTCAAAATAAATTTTAAATAAATGCAAAGAATATTAAGATGATATTTCGATAAAATAATAGCCCAAGAATTGAAAACAAATTCAAAATACCCTATATACTCGTAGTACATGCCGCGTATCCCAATGAACCAGTCTGACATAGGTTTCAGCGATTCGGATGTTAAACAAAGAGGAAAGTTCATAGCATCCCTGTCTCACCTGCAGATATGACTTTGTGTAGCCCAGGGATGGTGAAACTTTGGCACGTTTACCAAGTAATTTTTAATTATAAACTGCGCAGTGCAAATTATAATTTAAATTACTTTGTGAGTTTTCATTTGTCCATTTATCTTTAATTACACATTTTGTTATAATTCATATTAATTTAATATCAGATTACGATATTGATATTTTTATGATTTCTTTGTATTCCGATGGAACCAGTAAAACTGGAAGCCAACCTTCACATTGATGAGAAAAGGCCACACAGATGATGACAACAATTTATATTTTAACTCTAAATCGGTGCGCAGATCTCACCATGTAATGTTTAGCATCCCTGCCGTCTGGAGTTACTTGCGTATAAATCTAAACGTTCTATCCAGTTTGCGGCAGTGTTTGGTCGGGCACCAACCTGGCCGTTTCAATGGTTGGTCCCCGAACCAAACTTATAAAACAGAATAAACCCTCAACTTAAATGTAAAAGGTGTGATGTTATTTTAAAGATATATAAAGCAGTTTTTTGAGGATTTGTTGAATTATTGTAATTTTCTATCAAAAGAACTTAATATGTTATATAATCTTTAAGTGATTTGTAAGAAACAAAATATCTGCCCATTTAGAACTCCGTTTTCTTTTAAACTTTGAAAGATAATGCAGGTTCATGGGATAACAGTAGTTATTTAACATTATTATTTTAAATAAATGTTAAGATAAACAAAGTATCTTCTTAAAATTTTATTAAACGATTATTGATTATTTATTTGACGGCACGGTTGGCCCAGTTGGTGTCGTGTTGCGGCGCGTGTCGTGGGTTCGATTCCTGCATGGTATAGCCTATAGGTAGTTGTTCCGGGTCTGGCTGTTCGTGTATGTGACTTTAAATGTTTGTAAACGCACCCATGTCACAGGAGAAAATCGATTAGATTGACTTGAGTGGAATAAGTATTATCGTGGTATTCTTGTAATATTTGTTGTTACTCTTCAACAACATGATGTATTTCTCAATATGTACCTGCTACGATTCAAGCTAAAACGAATAGGTATGCCTTTCAGTGTATCTCTATTTACGTTATCCTCATGAAGACGTGTTCATTACTTAACATTCCCCGTAGTAGTAGGAGTCTGCTCCGGGCCAAGTATTCCGGCAGACTGGCTCCTCGTCGCGGTGGTGGCAAATTGACTAGCTTTACGCATGCACCACCGCACGACATAGCTAGAGATGAGGCTCACACCCTAAAGTATTCCGGATGCTTCACACAAATCGGAGGACGGCATTCATAAATATGATGCTATTTCGTTTTTATCTAGTTTCGACTCTGTTGTGCGATGGACTCTGTACATTGCTGTCACTTACTGCTTCAAACCAACACGTGTAGTTGTACTAGCTAGCCTGCCTTGTTGTGAAGGGTGGTAAGAATAATTCTAATTCTAACCTCCTTTCAGTTTCTGCGCTCCTAGTATCAGTGAACCACGAACCGAGATTTTACTGGACTTTTCGGACCAGTTTATCAAAGGGATTCGCGCCCGCACAATCATCCTGAATACACTGGTCTGCTCACCATTTCTATTTTTATTATTTTTGCATAATTATTCAATTAACATACTAACAATGAAAAGTGTTTACTCTCTTTTGACCAGTCAACCTGCTGGATACAGAAAAGCATGACAGGCGAATATGTGAGTTGAAATTGACAATTCCAAGCAGAATTGTCACTGAAATTTTAACTGTGATATTAAATAGTAGAGATAATAATTATGTAAAAAAGTTTCTGTAAAATAGTATTCTAACTTACTGAGAAAGTTACTTTAAAAATCATTTCGTTTGTTGATTGCGTCTTGATATGAAACAGATGCCGATGCGTCTACTGGAAGATTGCCTGTTTATATTTGCGTCTTTATTAATATATAATAATAAATAAAGACTAACCTATAGTTAAGATTTTTGATCAATGTGTAATACAGACAGAATCACGAATTAACCAAGTTATAACAACGAATTAAATTGAGTTACTAATCTGCCTAGCCTTCTCCCAGTCCTTTTCCATTCGAACCAGATGCAGCTGAATACCAGTATTTTACATGGACCGGTTGCTTACGTGACCTCCACAATCCAGTTACTGGGCAACACGATACCCTTTAGTAAGACAGGTTATTAGGCTTTCGGGCTTCTGAGTACTCGTAACTACTTCAAAGATCTGCAAATGACAGCCGGGACCAACGACTTAAAGTGCTTTCCGAGGCACGGAAGAGTCTAGTTTGTAACAAACAGTGACCCATTCATGTACTGACTCCGCTACGCGTAGCTGAACCTTTAATTGATCCGTGCGTCTGTTACCACGCACTGAAGTTCGAGCTCTTCACTTTCGAAATAAAAAGACTGATAGTCTGATAACTCTTAACTGTAAAAAAAACACGTTTATATAATAGAACCGCAACGATATTCAGAACCTTTCATCGCCTTGAAAAAAGGGTACGTTACACTTTGACCTTGACCATTGCGGCAATATTAACGTCATGGCGAGTCATGTGCTCCTAATGCTTCGCGCCGTTGGGGTCTGGTTGGAGGTTAGCACGCGAACGCATTGAAGAGAACCACGTGGAATATGTTAATGTAATAACTATGAGCATCTCTGAAATATTATATAAACAAAATACATTTTTAAAATTGTTTTCTTTCTTTACGTTTCTCGACTTAAGGTCACTAGGTTTTGTAGTCCTCTTAATTATTAAATCTGCCATAGTTTTATAACATTTAAATCCACGGACCTCGTAACGATTGTGACCAAGGTAGGAAAGGCTATTGATCTGGATATAAAAGAGTCTAGCCTGCGGGATATCTATCGTTTACCCGGAAAACAAGGAAGTACATCACGAGCCATAGTGGCCGAATTTACATCAGTCGCCCAAAAAATCGATTTTTTGACACATGCGTGCGTCGCTTTAATAAAGAACGCTCCGTACCAGACAAACTGAACACGGAAACAATAGGAATAGTTGGTGACAAAAAACCCATCTATGCTACGGAACATTTGACGCCGGCTATTAGAAAACTATTTTATGAGTCGCGTCAAATTGCAAAGAGCCACAATTTGTCATGTTGGAGCTTAAATGGCAAAATCTTCATGAAAAAATATCCGGAAGATAAACCAATCCAAATAGTGTCTGAACGTTGCCTATCGTCACTTTCTCGTAAGATCTGACTGTCGGTATGCCTATTTTTGTATGTCCTAAAACGTAATCAAATGCATGTAAATCCCAATAATTCTGGGCTATTTGTAAACATAATTTTAATTTTTAATATTTTCATGTTATCCTATTATCTCGAATCTTATTGTTTATCAGATAAATTAACGCCGCTAAACAAACACCGCCCTCACACCTTTCATACAATTCGCGCAATACTTAGCCTAATATCAAGCCATCACATAACACACAAAGCCTTTCTACAGCTACAACTCCCACCTCCAGGACGAGCAAAATCAGTCAAGAACAATCCCCTTGCAATCACTAATATTAAATTATGTAGTAAAATAGAAACCCCCGACCGGATTCACGAGTGTAACAGGTTACTATATCTCTCCCTAAATAAAATTCTATTCTAACATAGTTCAAAACGACATTGACTTATATAATGTAGCAGAATCATCAATCTGCGACGTAGAGGATTGCCGGTTGCATATTCCTGAGTCTGATCGTGGCCTTAAAATCTTTCAGCAGAATATCAGAAGTCTAAAACGTAATCTCCTCGGACTACTACCGATTATCGTCAGAAGTAAACTAAACTGGGACTGCCTTGTGTTGACAGAGTGTTGGTTATTGTCAAACCATAATATTCCCAGCGTAGATGGATATAATTTCTTTGTCACAAACAATAATCTAACACAAAATGAGGGTGTTGTCGTCTATTACAGGCAGGATTTAAAGCTTTCGGTCGAGGAACCGGATATTAAAGATGCTAATTGTTTAGTTGTGAAACTTAACAACAATACAATAGCATTTGCTATCTACCGCCCCCCAGGATACAAAAATATAATCATTTTTTTCCAATCATTGAACAATCTGCTTCATAAATACTCCACTGTTAAAAAAAATATTATTTTGAGTGACATTAATATAAATATCTGCGAAAAAAGTGTTGACACGAATGCATCCCAATTTCTGGATATGATGGGCTTCCACGGCATACTCCCGGCTCATACTCTTCCAACTCATAGCAAGAATTGTCTGGATCATGTGCTTTTAAGGACAAAATTACCCGCCTGCTGCCTCGTACTACACACGTCCTTGACTGACCATGATAGTGTGGTTCTGTACATTAACACTACTCTCAGCAGTAAGAACCCAACCAACTTAAATCGCGTTGATATCGAAAGTTTGAATGCCGACATTAAAAACATTGATTTTAGCCCGGTTTACACGATGAATAACGCCGATGTTGCTGCTGATTTCCTTGTAGATTCATTGCGAGACGCAATCTCTAACAACACACACACAAAACCAACAACTCGACGAAAAAGAATTTTGAAACCATGGATAACACCTGGCATCCTAAAATGCCTAAGAAACAGAGATAATCTCCACAAAAAAAATAAAAAAGACCCTAGTAATGAAATACTTAATACTACATTCAAGCGATATAGAAACTTTTGCACTACCCTATTAAAAAAATTAAAAAGGAACTATGAAAAGTCCCAATTGGAGACTGCAAGGGGCAACAACAAAGCACTTTGGAGAGCCATCAAAGAAATAACCTTTACAGCCAAAAAGAAGGAAAGCGCATCTGAACTAATTAACGAACAAAACCCTTCGCAGGCGCTCAACAAGGTGAACCACTACTTTGCCTATATTGGGAAAACTCTCGCGGAAAAAATTGCAAAGGGTTGCGGATCAGCCAAATTTAGTGAAACTACACCAAGACTTCATTCCTTCGTTCTACTTCCTACAGACCCCCAAGAGATAGAGCATCTTATCAAGAACCTTAAAAGTGATTGTGCAGTTGGCCTAGACTTGATATCAGCCGATACCTTGGAAGCAAATGCTGACAATAAACAGAGGCAAATTTTTCAATCACACGCAAAATAACTTACATGCACACACACACACACACAAACCACTCACTTCACTCCTCTTTCACTAGACTTACTCACGCAATACATACACACATACATACATACACTAGGCGTTATTATTATTGTTATTATTACTATTGTTGTTATTTATTCCACAAGTATCCTAAATTATAATATAGATTCTACTAAATAATAAAATGCATCGATAATTTACATAATTATGTAACTGTAACTGATACCGCGGGTTGAGGTCCTGGTGATCTGTACTACAGGTGCTTGCGCCTACTTCAGACACCAGCTCTTCACATAATTTTAGAACTTGTTGTGACCAATATGTAAATTGTAAATGATTACTATGTTTTTTCTAATCTTGTGAGGAGGAATAAATAAAAATTATTATTATTATTATTATTTCCTTTATTTTTCTATATACATATAAATTATATTTTTAAATATTTCAGTATAAAAAAATAAAAAACATTTAAAAATATAAAAAATAGTAGCCCACCGGCATTGGGAACAGGGTCCAAGCTACCGGTGGTCAGGGCTCTTGAGAAAGGAACCTCCTAACGATACGTGCCGTTTCCAGGAGTACCGCTTTCTGGATCAAGCCCTTGATCCAGCTGCCTAACGAGAGCCTCCTTAGGTGTTGGTCGAGGCTCTTGGCTATTATACCATTGGCTGTCACAACTATCGGCACAATGACTGCCGTATTCACCTCCCACATGTCGACAACCTCGCGAGCCAGATCAAAATACTCCATCTGTTTCTCTTTCTCAGCCTTCACGAGGTTCTCGTCATGTGGAACCGTAATATCAACAATCATTGTGCGACGCTCTGATCGATCTATCACCACTATGTCAGGCTTATTGGCAACAATAGTCCTGTCAGTGATGATAGATCGATCCCAATATAATGTGATATTGCCATTTTCAAGAACTGGGTCGGGCACATACTTATAGTACGGTACTTCTAATTCCACAAGGTTATACTTCAGAGCAAGTTGCTGGTGGATTATCCTGGCAACAAGGTTGTGTCTATGCAAATATTCTCCGTTAGCACGACGAGAACAGCCAGAAATAATGTGTCGGATTGTTTCCCCGGGTCGGTGGCATGCCCGACAGATGTCAACCGTTCTGTCCTTCACAATGTATTTCCGGTAGTTATTCGTTATGATAACTTCATCCATAATCGCACAGACAAAACCTTCGGTTTCCCCAAAGAGGTCACCGAAGCGCAGCCAGGATATGGACGCTAATAGGTCTACATCAGATCCATGTAAGACCCGATAAAAGCGCCCATGAAGCTCTTTGCTCTTCCATATTTCCATGCGGTCAGTAGTATCTAATACTATAGGTTTGCGCCAGTTCTCGTTAGCCAAGGAGAGCGGGGTAAGGCCCTTGTCCACCGCGACCACATCTCGATGCATCCCCACGTCGGCTTCAAGGAAGTACTCCCTGAGACTGCATACCTCACGGTTGTGCAGGGTCTTAGCATTTAAGAAGCCTCGACCCCCGCATTTCCGCGAGATATACAGTCTCATCACCGACGATCGTGGGTGATGCATGCGATTTGCGGTCAACAATGTGCGGACCCTCCTATCCAGGGCATCAAGCTCCGTCTGGGTCCATTTGAGTATGCCGAAAGAGTACATCAAAACCGGCATGACCCAACCGTTGAAGGCGCGCACCTTATTGCCACCTGATAAAAGACTATTTAACACTTTATTCAGGCGGCCAAAGAAGCGCTCCTTCAAAGATTGTTTCATGTCAGCAGCATTAATGCCTAACGCTTCCGACATACCCAAATATTTGTAGGTTTCGGTTGAGGAGAGGGATCTAAGGTATATGGAATCCGAGAGTTGGGTTCCAGCGGATTCCACAATCCCCCCTCGCTTAACATGCATGACTGCACATTTGTCCACACCAAAATCCATCCTGATGGCGCTACTGAAGGTTTCTGTTACCTTCAGTAGCTCCATCAGTTGTAAATTGTTGGGGGCAAAGAGTTTCAGATCATCCATGTAAAGAAGGTGAGATATGACCTGAGTACCTCTTCTCAACCGATAACCTAGACCTGAACCCTCCAGCAGCGTGCTTAGGGGGTTCAGGGCTAAACAAAACCACAATGGACTGAGGCTATCACCCTGAAATATGCCTCGCTCGATCCTTATCGGCTCGCTGTTTTCCCGGAATTGTCGACATCCTGGATAGTGAAGGACCGTCCTCCATTGCCTCATACATGACGTCAGGAAGGTGCGCAGAGTTGCATCTATTTTATACAACTCCAGCACCCTCATGAGCCACGTATGTGGCACCGAGTCATAGGCCTTCTTATAATCTATCCAACATGTCGACAGTTCCTTTCGGGAACGACGAACCTGTTGGCTAATGGTCATATCTAAGAGGAGCAGCTCCTTAGTACCACGGGACCCGTTCTTACATCCATTCTGAGAGACAGACATGATCGAACTGGTCTCTATATGGTTGTTAATTTTAGATCTCAAAATGGATGTAAGAACTTTATAGACCGTCGGTAGACAAGTGATTGGTCTATAATTTTTGGGTTCCGCAGTACTACCTGATTTATGGAGCAGGTGGGTTATTCCTGTTGTTAGAAACTGGGGTAGCGATCCTGACTCTAAGGCAGATTGGAACTGAGTTGCCAAACGAGCGTGCGAGCTTTTGAGCCATTTAATCCAGAAGTTGTGCAGCCCGTCCGGTCCTGGAGATTTCCAGTTAGGTAGTGGACGAACTGCACAAGCTACATCCTGGGGACTGATGTTATTATTATTATTAACATATTTTATACGAAGATAAGATATTTTGTTTCATTTACCGTTTTTAAATAATTTACCAAGTCCAACAACTAGCCGCCGCACGAAGTGACTGTCGCGTCAAAATATAGAAAGAAAGAAAAAAACAAAACTTTATTGTATATAACACTCAGACATTGGCCCCGAAAAAGGTAAACTTGCATGCTTGTATGTGTCTGTGTGTCTGTGTAGATGTGAGTGTGTGTGGTTGTTTTATACGGTTGAAGTATATTTTATATTTAATAGAAGAGTCTCTACTTCTTCGTATGGTAACTTGTTTATGCACTTAATTAAACGGTTTAGTATGTATTTCTATTTTGTTTATTAATTTTATTGTATAAGAAAGACGAGCGTTTGTCCTACTGAATATTTGCAAATTCTGCTTTTAGAAAATACTATACATTAGCATGTAGGGGTAGGGTTTTATATATTTTTAGTATTATGTGTATTTTCAGACTGATGATAAGTTACTTGTATGGTATAGCTCGTAGGCGGGAAAGGTCCTTTTTTTGAAGTACATTACTTTTATTAATGTCAACATCAAGGAAACGGATTTTACGCGCGCCTCCCCAAATGAAGATACAATATATGATTACGGATTGAACCACCGAGATATACCATTAATAGAGAAGATTTTTTGCTGTGACACTCCTCGGGGCTATGTGTCGTAGTGATTTAAATATCCAAATAAATTTTCGTATTCTGGCAGTAATTTGTTCAATTTGAGGATACGAAGACAGGCTTTAGTGCAACATTATACCTAAATACTTGAAGTGGTTAACTTTACTGATGGTTGGACAACTGCAGTCGTGATCAGCCGTCCTCCTACACTCATGTATTTTAATGTTAAAATTAGCTTCTGGTTAGCATTTTTATAAATTGAGGAGCAGATATAATTTGTTTTGCTTGTGTTTAATGTAAGGAGATTTGTTTTTAGCCATGAGGCCACCCGAATCATACCTTTTTCTGCGTTAGATTTGGTTACAGCCCAGGTTGAGCCAGTGAAGACGATGGCGGTATAGTATACGAAAATATTTTTGCGTTATTGATTGTCATTTTACATAAGTCTTGCACTACCTAATATGAAATGCGACTTAATGACACATACGTTTTTTAAGTTGTATTTAAGCGTACTTATGAACTGTGAATAAATTAATTCATATGTTCGCGTAAAATATTTTGCTACAACGATTTACTGCAATTTATTATTATTTTTATGAACAAAAGGGCCAGTAACATTAATAAGTAAAATATTAGAAAGTGTGGAGCAGCCTTGCAAAGTTATTCGATAATCTCTGAGTTAAGCAAATTTAGGAAAAACTCACTAGAAACTATAATTAAAATGTGTAATATGCCTGACTTTTTCACCAAGATATTGTTATGATTTTGGTTTGGAGAAACAACATGTTGTATAACATCGTTGGTATAACAACTTGAAAAAATCAAGATAAGATAATGACGAGTGTGATAGCCTGAAATTGTTAAATTAATTAACTTAACCTAGATGGCGATTAGCTTTTGTTAATATAAAGTGTTGAGCTTTCCAAGCTTCTTTAGTCTAAAGCTAAAAATGATTGAGCATTTAAGACCTCTGTCTTACTGGTCTCTACCAGTCCGGGAAAAAGATCTATTAAGCCGTATAGATGGCCCTTCCTCTTCAGAGAAACTGACTCTAACAATATTTAAAAAAGGGAAAATTCAGCAGCCTTGAGTGATTTACGAAAATAATCACCATCACATTATTCATCAACATCATAATCTCAAAAGATATGGAGACCCTATACGTCATGATATTTTTCAGACAACTTAGTTTTATCGATCAGCTGAGCGTTGGCACTACCGGTCGGAGCGCCGACGCTCAGCCGACTGCCGTAGAAATATTGCGAGCACCGAACTGGATTTCGTAGGTACTTATGTGTGAATACCAACCTTTGTATGTGTGCTTTACCTCAATCAAATTGTATTATAATTCTAGCCCAGTACAAGGATTCTTATTTGAAATTAGATTCTAATAACATAATTCCTTTTTTGTTTTTACATGGTATTATGTTACGTTTTGACTATTTTTTGTTTTTTATTTTGTTACTTTTAGTGTTCTTTGAAGCACGTTATTAATATTCTGCCTGTATGCTGGGAATAACGTTGTTGATTACATGATTGTTAGTCTTAAGTATAATTATTTATTTGTATTGTTTACTGTGTAATTGTTTTCTATTGTGTAAGTGTTGAGCTGTCTAAGCTTCTTAAGCCTAAAGCTAGAAATGATTGAGCATTTAAGAGCCCTGTCTTACTAGTCTCTACCCGTCCGGGAAAAAGATCTATTAAGTCGTGTTGATGGCCCTTCCTCTTCAGAGAAACTGACTCTAACACTATTTGAAAAAAGGGAAAATTCAGCTGCCTTGAGTGATACATATAGAGAATCGTAGCGTTTATAATTCGAGTCTTAAATGTTGTCATTATCTCTAAGGATAAGTTTTGAATGAAACCACTATTTTGAGGAACCGTCATGGTATATTTTATATGGTAACATAAGTATACACTCAAACCCACTTAACCTTTCGTCGCCCTGTTTGTTTACGTTAACCATGGCTTATCCACTGTTTTATTTTTGCAAAGTGGGCACTTTAGCAATGACCTAAACACCTATGCCCTTATTTCCTTCCCCTTAATTGGTATCCCCGAAGCGTTTTTGGAATTTAGTCGTTGTTTGACATTGCCGATCCGTTAACGTGTTAACAGTTCCTGTTTATTTCTGCCATAGTGTGTGAATATTGTTTAATTCAAGTTTGTAAAGTTCTTAAAGGGTTTGTCACTCAAAAAAAAACCTATATTATTGTTGTGTTCGATATACGTAGCGTGAACGCTCAAAAATACGTGAAGGAAGTAGTTCAAGTGCGCTAATCGCACCATTAATTGGTGACAACTTTACTTTAATGCATGACAATGCATTTTGCCATTCCTCTAGATCCGTCACTTAGTACCTTAATGCGATCAGGATTCAAGTTTAACCATCGTGGGACAACCTTAAAAGACGTGTCCAAGCAAGAGTAGCAGCCCCTACTACTCTAGATGAGCTCAAGACGGCTGCGGTAGATGAGTGGCACAATACTCCGTATAGCCGTAATAGTCAGATATCCAAGATATCACGGATGGATGGCAAAACCGGCTCTAAGAAGTCATTACGGTACGGGTAAACATTATCTCACATCGTGTGTCACTCTCACTAATTAACCGATTCAAATATTTAGTAATTATTGGATTGAATATAGACGTTTTAAGATATTAAAATAAACGATACGTTTTGTTACTGAAAAACTCCAGTTAAATTATGAAGTTCTTACAGTAGACCAGAAATAGTACGCGCATTTAGAATTCATCGTTTATCTTAGAACACTTGTACAAGTTGCAAGATCACTCCAACAGAACGACTCGATTGTATTTTTTTTTTAATGTCCAGGACATTAGAAAGTAATTATATTTTTGTTGTAAATTTTACCGCAAAATTTGGAATTACAGATTTTACTGAATTGTATTGGATCGTTTATTAGAATCTTTAATCCATAAGATATTTCCAAACTTGCAAAGCCGACGCGGATTCTTAAGTTTTTATAAAACTGTTGCCTATTTTTCATGCTAACACTTGCCAATTTTGTATAACCATGGCATTGTTAGATAATTGTAGTGTTGTTTGAAAATAAAATAGTAAAACTCTAACAGCTTGAGGGTGACTCTTAGGCTCGACGTTCGTGCTAATTTAGAAAAGAGAAAATTAACGAAGTGCAAAGTTTTTCTAGTTGAACTGTAAATATCTTTATAACGTTCACTCAGTCTGAATAGCATAAAATAGAATAATTTATTTGCGTTTAATGTATGTATTTAGGTGAGTCGTTACATTTATGTTTAGATCTAAGTGCATTCTGCCCTTTGGCAAGCAAAAATGTTGAACTTATAATCTAGGAATACAAATTAAATCTAATTGGAGCAGGTTTTAATGCTGATGGCATATTTTTTTTAATTTTATATAATACATATGAACATTTAACATTCTCACTGCCACGCATATATACAGTTTGCCAAAGCAGCAGGCCATGTGGGCGGCGCGCCGCCCATCCCATTTCTTTAGCGACCCGCCAAGCTTAATTTGAGAGAACTTTTGCGGCACGCTGGCAGGACACGCCATATATTTTACCAGCGGGCCGTGTGGTCCGCTGTGACCCGACGAATTCAAATAGATTTTTTGGTTTTGGCTTGCCCGATACGGAGTCAAAACCAATTGTATCGAATAATGTATTCAAAAACCTACCTATGAAAAAAAAAACGAGGAAAATCGGACTCTATTGCCATGACCATTCAGTTGGTAATTAACTAAGAAAAACCAGTTTCCCAAGACGATATTTATTAATATTTTGCTCAAAAAAATCAGCTTACAAAATTTAAAAAGGATCAAACATTGGATACATCAGACAAAAATATTAAAGTTTCATCATCATAACTTGATTCAGATTGCGATGAACCCGATGCATGCGATGGTAGATAGTCGGTATCGCTTTCGGAATCCGACATGTGGAACACGCGTAAGAAAAAGCGCGCGAAAACCCTTTAGCAGCAGGCTACGTGGGCGGCGCGCGGCCAACTGACCTAATTACAGTGATGGCCTGCATATTTGATTTATTGATAGTTAGTAACGGACAAAAATGCAAAAGTTTTAGCGCTAAATTTTTGGTGCGCCGCCGCCGGCCGCCCACATGGCCTGTCGCAACAAATACAAAAATCAGTAATAGCTTGCTGCACTAGAATTTACGTAGGCGGCCGGCGTACCACATGGCGGTGAGAGTGTTAAAATGACCATAAAACACAACTAAATTTATTCAAATTAAAAACATGTCTATGGTTTGTCTTGTGAAAAATATAACACTCAGAAAAATAACAATTATAATAATTATAATAAATATTAATATCGACGGTTAAAAAGTCTTAGCGTTTATGCCTTAATACTGTTTGGTTACAATTTGTATTAATCGTGAGGTTTTAAATGCACCGTTGTATAATACATTTGGATATTGTGACCTCATGATTGTAGTCCTCATTCTGGTGTTATTTCTGGTAGAAAAAAGGTAACTATTACTTTAACAACTACGGACAGTTCTATTATGTGAAAACATGGAAATGTGAGTAATTTCTGTTCTATAAAGAATAGATTTGCGACTGGCTGTGACTGGAAGACTTTGCTTTTATAATAAAGAGAAACAGTTATTTTAATATTTCATATGCTAAGTTCGTCCAGACTTCCGATAAAAATTGCCAAACAACTGAAGTAATTTTATATTATTTTATCGTAATATCACATAACAATTATTGCTATGCAGAGTTAAGTATGAACTTGGTTCAAATCATGTACATACATTACGTGTGAATAAACCATAGGCTTTGTCAAATTCAAAATCTTTATTGCCAACTAAGTGTGCAGATTTTTTAGATATTAACATTAGGTAGGTTCTTAGAACTTAGTTACCTTTCTTTGTCTGCATTGCTATTTAAATGGTCTGCTCTTATCTGGTTCCCCTAACTATCACCAGTAACGTTTGTCAATAATCTCCCCCAAACATGACAGTGATTCCACCCATGATTTTATTACAGCTTCTAATATCTCCAAACGTCCCATCTAGAACCACTACATGAGTTCGATGAATCATGGTGCATTCATCTCACATTGATTTAAGTTTAAGTTTCTAAGTTGAATGAGCTGTGCGTCCACCTGCTAATAGAGTCGCAACGATACCTGAAGGCGTTACCAACAAAGCGAGTTTCACCTGAGACCTAACTTTTGCAAATATCAAACTTTGTAATGTCCGGAAAGTCTTGCCAGACCTACCGGGAGAATCCAAAAAAAAAAAACTTTTAAGAACACTGTTAAAAACATATTTGCGCCGTAACATAGTGGTACCTATTTTGTTGCGGAGTTATTTTAAAAAAATGATATCTCCTAATATATTATTTGAAATCAAGTGATGTGAAGGACAATTTTGATGACAGTTAAATACTTGTAATTAAAAACATATTCCTTTAGATAAGGATTAAAATTATTTTTGTTATATGTTGATAAGACTCATTTGCAAATGACGCGTTCATTTCGAACAAATTTGGCAGTCATAAAAAAGGTTACAGAGAATAAATCTTAAAAGACATATTCAGCATATTCTTTTTAAAATTCTTAAAGAAAAACAATTTCATCATACATGATTTTTGCGTAACTTTAACCATTTTTGCAACAGATTTCATTAATACTTTGCTCCTATTGGTCGCAGCGTAATTTTATGAAGCCTTATAGCCTTTCTTTATTAATGAACTATATAACACAAATATATATTTTTATTCAAACCATTCCAGATATAAGCGTGCTCAACTGCACAAACAATCAAATTCTTCAGATTTATAATATTGGTACAGATATTTTACGAGGTAAATGTTTAGATATTTGGAATCTGCAAACCCCAATGCCTTTTGGCATTTCGTATGATTTTGATTTTGAGATTCTGCTCTTAAGACAAAATAGTTTTATCGCCCGAATTGTGAGAAATTTTCTGAAGCCACAGTAAGCCGTGCTGGCCCGCTGCACTCAGCTTATTAAAATAATATGCAGTACTGAGGTTGACTGACTAGTTTAACACATACGCTGTCACTCGCAATATCTAGGGGATGAAACTCTCGTAATAAAAATACGAATTTATAATTATTAACTGTACAAATTTTGTCTACTGTAATATTGTTTTAATCATCAGAACCTTTCACATTTTTTTTGTCAACCGAATCAAACCTCATTGGGTTCAAACGGATTCATTATTATTTATATAGAGACAAGGGACGTAGGGCGACCGCTCCGGGCCCTGCGCCCTTTGCCTCTGGCTCGTTTCGGCCTGCGTTCAGTTTGTGAAGTGAAACCTAAGTACCGCGGCCGGCAGACTGACTAATGTTACGCATGCGCCACCCGAGGATATAGCGAGGGGATGAGCACTGCTGTAAGTTAACTCGTGTAGTGGTGCTGCATGTGTGCTGTACAGTGCATCCAGTTTATCTTGCTCTTACGAAGCAGAACTAAAATACTTCGGTCTCGAGTTAGTTCACAGGTCATGGTATTCTGGTCAACCTCTCTTTAGTTAGTGCTCCTTGTGAAACTGCACTCCTAGTAACATTTTTGTCTATTTGGCGCGCTACGGAAGGAAAAGCCAGTTGCGACAGATTTGGAAGGGAAGCACTAACTTAGCCTGTCACATTTATTTTCTCATGCGTTTTTTACAGTTTTTTTTTAAGTATGTGGTGCTGTATTTTTATATGCTTCGTTTTCTTGTTGTTTGATGCATGTATGTTCATAAATGAATGTAATCGTATCAGCATTTACAGAGATTTTTTCTCACAAAAAATTTAACCGCTGCATAATATACTCGTAGAATAAGACTAGAATAAGACGCCCACCTCATGAGACTAGCCAAAGAAAGATCAAGTTGAATGGCGTGCGATTGGAGAGGCATATTTACAGCTACTCACAGAAAGCTATACAGGCAGGCTGACGATCATCATTTTATTTTATTATATATATTGGCAACATAGTAGGTTCGTTTCTTTTTAATTCAGTCATGTATTAACGAACATTTTAAATCATGCATCGTGTTCTTTTTCTAATTCTGATGATTTAAATTGTTGCATCCATTGCTAAGTCGTTTCACAATTCATCTGATCGGGCGTTTTTCTAAGTTGTTGGCGTTTTGTGTTATCGCTTTCGGTGGTAAATTTCTCTTGCCGTTTTAATTTCTTTTTCTTTAAAAAATTAATCGACTGTTTTTTTTACACCCATCGAAAGCTACTTTATCAACGAGTAATAACGGCCATGATTTTATTTTCATAACTATGCTTTAAAGGGGTTGAAAGGGATGATAAAGTCTAAAGAAAAAGTACGAAATCCAGCGCTATTTTGTGCTCTGATACAAAACTACAAGTAGGTACAGAGAAACCGCAGCCTATCTTCCTCAACAATATTATTACATCCGAAGTCATCAATTTCAACCCCTTAGTTTATTTCCGTCTCAATCGTGACGTATGGTCCTATTCCCTCGGTGTTATTTCTGGTCTGACTTTTCAAACGAAGAAAGAAAATTTCTTCTTCAGTCTTCCGACCTTCATGGCCCTCGTCCGTTGCGCCACATAGGTCGTCATAGAAATATGACGAAAGGCGACAGAAGGCGCTCCAACCAAAGATGATTGCACTACAAATCACGGATTCTATCTAACAACATGAGTTATTTTGCTCAAGACCATTACTGAAAAAGGACATTAATTAGGTAATGTATGTATGGGAACTCGATCCAATAATTAATTTTCACGTCTATAACTGAATAGTCTATTATTAAGAAGTTATTTTTATTTACATGAATATAATCTATTGGTGAAAAATGTAAATACACAATTTTCAATAAGTTTTTCACAGACTTTCGTTTAATACTGGATTTGAAGGCCGAAGATTTTCTAGTACCTAAACCATATTTAATTCATGATATTTCAATACATTAAATACCAGTTACATTTAATACAAGTTCAATGCTAGGATTCACAATAACTTATTTATTTTCCACTGGATTACGGCACAGACACGACTCTGTCGCCCTTGTACGAGTATGTGCTACGAAAATACTCTAATCTAATATTATAAATAGTAAATAAGTTACTTGTTTGTTTGTTTGTTATTTTTTCGGTCTACGTATGTATACGGCTCATTGGATCGTTATGGAATTTGGCAAAGAGACTTTCATGAAACTAATCATCATCATCATCATCAGGCTATACTAGTCCATTGCTGGACATAGCCCTCTCCTAATGAGCGCCATAGCGCCCTGTCTTCAGCTTGATGCATCCAGCATCTGCCTGCAACCTTTCGCAGATCGTCATCCCACCTGGTCAGAGGGCGTCCTACACTACGTTTGCCGAGTCGCGGTCTCCACTCAAGAACACGTTTACCCCTGATGATGAAACTAATGTCTTAAACTAAATGTAGTCAGACATTAGTTTCATGACTACTTCAAATTATATACCTCACAACAATCTAGTTCTGAATACATAAAATAAGTTCTACAATGTCATTGGTATTTTTGTTTTCTATTCTATAGATTATTATAATAAGTGAAACGTTAGTAAGAGACTGTCGTTTATTCAAAAAACTAATTTAACATTCCCTAAAATAAATCGTATTACTATAACTAGCCACTATTTATCAGCGTTCTGGTACAATGTATCAAATATTTCAATTATTTTCCAGACCTGAACATTGCCCTGTTATAATAATATTATGTAGTATAGTTCTATATTGAAAATATAGTTCTGTTTCAATGTTTTGTATCGGAATCCATTCATATGCGTGCTGTAAATTGTATTTTTTGTTTCGAAAATTGAACGAACAAATGATGCTATGAGATTAGAGGTCGCATCCTCTAAAATACTAGGGACACAGAACTTATGGGAGCTAGATACAAATTCTTGTTTTCATAGTTGGTCGTACATAATAGTCCTTATTGCAATGAATATAGGATAAAAATTGCAATTAATACGGTGATGCAAACTGCAGCAGAACTCTGTTAGCACCCCCGTACAACAAATAGGCTTGAAGTGGGTGCGTGTCAGGGTATTGATGTGGGTGTGTATTTACGTTGGAGAGGTTTGCATGTGTGCAATTCCACCCTAGTTGGGTTCTATCGATCTGTGACGTCACGTTACGTACGTGCTTCAGATAGTTGAACCATCGCTTTCATGCTTCTGGCATCCTAGTAAGATCGGAATTGAAACCTTTGTTGCTAGCACGGCGTTAAGGATTGTTGAGGGAACTCCTTTCGTTAGGTTGTTTGGTGATTTACAGTTTGGTTGAAACATTTATGTGGAAACGTAAATGGTGCGAGCTGAACTCAAGGACCTGCACTTAGTTCTGCGTAATTTGCTGTTTAATAACTTATTTTATTAAATTATTAAAAAAAAACAATGTTGCCCCACACTAGGAATTTCTCCTGTATCGTGGGTGCGTTTACAAACATTTAAACTCATATACACAAACAGCCAGACCCGAAACAACTACCTGCAGGCCATAAAAATATTTGATCCGTGCGGGGATCGAACCCGCGACATGCGGCGCACCGGCCAATCACTCAGCCACTGCGCCAACTGTGTCGTCAAACTTGTACAAAGACTACAGGTTTTATTGGTTGACATCATTGCGATGTTGTATCGTCGAGTGGTTCAGTAACCTTAACGTATTTATATATAGGACGATACCAATACGATACGAATACGGACGCAATAAACAATATACCCAATGGAGGTCCCAATCTTAAAGTTGGAATTTTAATTCTGAATCATGAATTCTTTGAACGAGTGTACGCAATAACACTCAGTAATGGCAAGCTTCACCTTTGAGAAGTTAGTCAATTCAGGATAGTCCTTGTGTCATAATAGTTATCGATAGTTTTAGTATCTCTTCAACCCTTGGAATCCTTGTGAATTTTGGTTTACACTTCCTCAGTGTTTTGTAAGCTGTGCAAAGCAAAATAATGTCTTGTACAAAATATACGGTGCCTGTTTGTATCATGCATAAGTTCAGGAATACCATGATGTTTATAAAAATTAAATATCATATATTTTCTCTGAGTCGTTTAGCCTCTGCGGTTTGTGTGCTCTTCGAAATGTAAAGAAGTAGCATACATCAATGTGTGCTGTAAGCTCAGAGCCCTTGGTTTTTTAACTAACCCGACACGGTCCTTTTCAGAGGCTCAAAAGAGAGAAAACTAGTGTGACTGTCTGTCAAGTATTCCTATTAAATAACAAATTATGTTATTTATTTTAAACTTCGTCATACGGTATCGGCCCACTTGGAAATACATTAAATCCTAATTTTATGGTTTGACAGCCTGATGTGTTACCCTAATAAATAACAAAATATCCTATTCAGTTTAAAGTTGTAATATGAGTCTCTTAGGAAGCCATTCTATTTATATTTTACGGATAACAAATCACATGTGCCGTCCGAAATGCAATATCTTTACAAATTCTAAGAATCATGTGAAATCTAACAAACCAAAAGACAACACAAGTGCCACGGCTGGTGCCCATAACTGGAGCCCTGAAAGGACCCTTAGAACAATTGAGACATTATACAAAAGAAGGCAGCATTCCTATTGAGCAAAAGTGTGGGAACATTGACTGAGCCTTTAATTAACTTATATTCCCTTAGCAATAGTGTGCACATTGATGTAAGATTATTCTTGCAGATTGATTCGTGTTTTAATTATAAGTATCGTAGAGGATCTGTTAATAATCATATATTCCAGCGTAGGGAAACTATCTCTCTATCTTATCATGTTGTACGATATATACTATCATGTGTTATGTGTCGTATAGTATAATTTTCTAATGTGTTATGTGTTACATAGTATAATATTGTTATGTGTTATGTGTCCACTTCCTAACCCATACTTTGGTAGTTATTCGTCATTGCGTTTGGTTATAGGGAAACGGAAAAAGCCTACCGCCACACTTTACGTACGCGCATACTTGTGCACTGTACACCTACACACCCGACTGTTGACTATTATTGAATTCTAACTGACGCTACACAGACATGGAAGGCAGAACCGTAAACAGGCACAGTTCATACCAACCAACCTAGGCTATATGGCAAACCTCTTATTGCATAATGCTCCCTAAAGAAGGTCTAGCTCAGAAAACTTTGCGTAGGGCTTGTTGTACGCGCATTTCCGGGAGGGGGGTAGGTTTCGCTAAGGCTGCACTAAGCATCCAAAACCACCGTTTAGAGAACGCTAGAGACTGTGTCTTGCTCGATTAATATCCAGCAACTGGTAGGTCTAAACTAGAAATACTTTAAAGCGAAACATGAGATCTAGATCACCGCATCTGCGGAATGGGAAAGTTAAGGAAATGTGAAGTGACGAATAATCCCTTCGGCGTACACCAAGAACGATCATATCGAATTCTGCTACGGACTCAGTCTACAGTACGCTTGTGCTGTTTTTGTATTATCTTAGTAAAGGGGGAGGCTTCCGAAAGGGTGTTGAATCACAATAGTTCGCGTTTTAGAACCATTCAAAACTTGTCTTTCTCAACAACAGTTGGACTTTGCAGTACCTAATCTGTGTTAGGGTTGAGTTAGACATTCAAAAGAGCTTAGAAAACGTGTTCCGTAGCTGTAAATATTGAATGTCTCAAGATCAAGCGTAACACTCCTATTATCTCCCCTCACAATATAACTCTGAAATATTGTTTTTAATAAGTAAATTTAAAAAAGTAAATTAAAAGAAATTTCTCGACGTCTGATGGACACTTCGCGTGACCAGAGGGCTGGCTCATTCTTTGCCCAAAGAATTAGTATTGCCATCCAACGTGGCAATGCTTCCAGTCTTTTGGGCACGTTTCCAGATGACAGCGATGCGGAGGAATACTTTGACGCCTGAGTGTCCTTGTCGGCTTTTTTTTTTTTTTTTTGTAAATATTATACCTAGTTAGTTTTATAGTATAATTGTATATATGTGAATAAAATTTTATAAGGAAATTAATAACAAAAAAAAGTAAACTACCAGCCTATTACTGTCCCACTGCAGGTCAAAGGCCTCTTCTCATACAGAGAAGGCAATTTTATAACATAAACTGTATTTCTAATAGATAAAATGTTGAATTGGTCTGATTAGGTTTGGCTGGGTTTTACCTAATTCTGCGCAACGAATGTAGGACCATAATTATTGTATCCCCAGAAAGAAGGTGTGATTTTGTTATTGTATAATGTTATACAGTTTCTCATAGTCTCGGTACTCAGTTAGCTTTGCTTGGCATTGCAAATCTCACGCAATATTAGAAGAACACGCCTTCCAGTACATTACAAAAGGATAATAAACCATTATTATTGAAATCCTTAGGACAGCCTTTCCTTTAGTGTTCCCTTGATATTGATCCTAATAGACACTAGTCAGACGACGGCTGTACAGGGATGTGGCGGATGGCAGAGCACAGCCTCTTATCCTTGAAGGAAGTCCACCTTATTATTAGACTTAGGAAAAACTAAATTTTTATTAGCGAGGGCTATTTTAGGAACAGTCACAATATCAATATATTTTTCCGCGACATCTGTGATGGTCTTAAATTAAAAGTTGATCGTAATACTGAGGACAATGACCCCTTAAGAGGTTTGTTATCAACAAAAAACTTGGTTGTTTATGAAAACTTGGTGTACAATTTGATCGCAAAATACTTTTACTTTTGCAAAGGAAATCCGGATTTGATTTGTTGTAACGAAGTGCGTACATAAAGCAATACCTCTTCCCTAACCTTCCTTCTTTTTAAACAGTTACCTCATTTAGTCATGAGATAACTGTTTAAAAAGAACACTTAAGATGTTTTTGTACTATTTTCGTGTCGATCGTCAGCTTTACTTAACAATAACGACTTATATTAATCCTAAAACCTTACTTCTTCAACAGTCCATCAGCTGCTGTTGAAAACTCTTGACCAAGAAGCACAGTAACTGTTGTTGGCTTGACCGATACCTAAAGAAACATCGGATTGTTTAGATTTCTTTATTGAAATCAATGTGTATCTGGTTAGATCACCACCTCACCTTCGCTAAGTACATTAAGGCGGTGCGATGTATGGCAACCGAGAAAAGAAAATTGACACTCAGGTGCAAGATGCGCCCCTATCACTCGGTTATCCGTCTTATCATGACGTATGCGTTTTGCGAGGTATCTATTCGCTTAAGCCGCATCACATGCATATATTAATTTCTTTCCTTTGTAATTAGTTCCTTTGTAAAGTTACGGGAACCCTCTTCTATGTCCAAAATGAGACTACATGCAGATCTCAAAATCCCTACGATAAAACAGTTCATGAAGCCTCACTCAGCGCTTCATGGACGGTTCTATCAAACACCATAACTCCTTAGTGGCATGGGCTGCCCGATACACTCCCTCGTGAATTAGTATAGTTTATAGACCCAGACATACACTGACAGAGCCTGATGACCCTATCACTCTCCTCCAGGAGAGCAATAGACCCCATCAATGCGAAACCCCGACCCTTTGCTTGAGCTAGCCCGCGTTGCTGAGGCAGTAGTTGTTTAAATTAGTCCCTGAAATAATACATCTATTAGATCCAGCCCGTCCCTTTGCTATTCTCTCCCAGCTCCCAGAGTCTGGTATTCCGCAGGGGGTGCCCTTAGCGAATAGTCGCTTAGCTTTTAAGTTTTTAGGCACTGGCTGAAAGCCTAATTTTTTATTAAGTTCTCTCAAGAAAGTTCAGTTAAGCAGAAGATATCCTTGATGGATGAACTGCGAGATGCCATTTCCAAAAAAACAATGATTGGACGGACTGACGGATGGTTGGACAGCGGAGGCATAGTGATAATTTCCCGTGGGCACCCTATGGACACGGGTCCTTAAAGACCAAGGTTTGTTGATGATAACGCAGAGTTGAACAATATTTAGTCAAAACAGTGGATTGATATTTTGCTTTTATAAAATACTAGGATGTCTAATGCTTTCACAAGCACACATAGGTACAATTCGAAGAGCTTAAGAAATGGCATTGCTTACCAGGGGCATTTTTAATTATTCTAAGCTTTTGTTAAGTTTCACTAAAGATTTAGAAGTAAAATACAAAATAAACCAATGTCGACCTAAGAAGTTAAACATTTGCATAGTAATAGCGTTCAATGTTACTAATGACTTGATGTCTATTTTACGCCTGGCTTATTACCTACCTTGATTATTAAGCCGTTAGACATCAATCACTGCTACCACTTTGGAGAGGTTGTGTACAAATATATCTTTTATAACATGACAAAAAAACATTTAAACAAACATGAGTCCCATAAATCGGGCCAATCGGGGAAAGCGACGCGCGACGGCCCGAGGTTCGAAATCTTCACGGTACCAGCCGGTCGATTCAGTACCAATCTCCCGTGTAAATGTAGGTGTAGTGAACTGTCAACTCTTAGCATCATCCCATACTAATGTATACTAATAAATACTAATGTATGGGATGACAGCTCACTTCGCCTTCACTTCATCTACATATTCACTCTTCACATTTATTTCGTGATACCACTGTAGGAAAAAATGAACACATAGAATGCGAATTGTTACCCACAGCAGAGCTGCTGCAGCTGAGCTGACAATCAACATGCAAACGCGTAACTGAGTAGTTACGTGTATGTTGAATGTTGTATGTTGAATGAACCCACGCTATTTTCCAGGAAGACGACAAGTATTTAATCGACTTTTAATATTGTCGCATCCTTAGTGCCTGCAGATATAACTGTGCCTACAGTCAACAATACGTTTGCAAATATATTCAGTATTTCTAGTTTTCATTAGCTATGCAGTTTAAGCCCGAGCTTTAGCGTATTGAATGAGGACACACGCGCCACATAGTTCGTCAAAGAGGAATGAGCACACACCGGGGGTTCATGTGATGAATCAATAAAAGACAAGGGGCAATGCTTTAATTTTTTTATTTCTTACATTTTTCTTTACTAAATAACTTATTAATTAGGTATTCTGAATACATGGTGCCAGCGAGCCACGACGACAGTGTTCAGCACCGCTTACCACGGCGGAAACACAATCTCACGATATATAATTAACATGTTTCTATAGATAGGTACACCCGACACCTGATACCGTGAGTAGCAGTCTCAACTCATGGTATTGGGTGTTGGGCTTAGGTGTGCATTATATTACAAGAATTAAACTTAATTATAAAATAACAATTCGAACTATTTATGCCTGATTGTTGTGAAAGCAAATGTGGCATGAAAATGATTTATAAAGACTACAGCTCGCGTAGCATGACCACAATCGAAACGGGTATTGTCGACGGAAGAGTAGACAACAGATTATTGAAAGATTTCTTCAGTCTTAACCTTTTGACCGCCAGAGCAGATTAATATTTTTTGCAGTCTATCGGGCGCCCCGTGCTGGGGTAGAAGAGATGTTTAGTTATAAGGAAAGAACTTTGTCTATTCTTACTAGAATAGATTATACTCGTAGAGTGATCATGCTACGCGTGCAGGTATCTTTTAACACTTTGTTGGGCACTAAACGCAAGGATACACATAAATGTAATTTTAATAAGCTTTATAATGTATCACGATTCGTGTCTCGCAAAGTGTTCATGTTGACACGTGATGAACACACAGATAATACATAAAGGTAGGTGCTTTAAATGTAGTTTTGTACAATTAAAAAATTCGCATTTGCTTAGCTAATACACTTTTACAGAAAACACAATAAATGCCACATGGGTTTCTCAACCTATTTTAAATCATTCAGTTCTTGTAGTTTACCTTCACATCAAGTCAACGGAAAGAACGGTCATAACACTTTTCATAAATTGAACATGGAATGCCTATCCGACACGCGCCATTTTGTTTTAACATTTCACATTCCTTAGACAAAACTTTATTTAAATACCAACTACTAACAAATCCCTCTTTTCACAAACTTCCAATGTATTAAATAACAAAAAAAAACAGGTTATAATAAATTTATGAGGAATTAAAACCAGATAAACGTGCGGTCACTTCAACAACTGTGCCGTGAATGCAGTGGTTTCTGTGTGAACGTAGAACACTTGTGTTTGAAGGTTTGTGTTTTCTTTCTCACTTTCTCTTAAGTTAACCAGATATCTCTTATTCACTTGACACAGTATTAGGGGGACTCAGGAATAATGATTTACTGTCGCTATGTTACTTCTGTTTTATGAGAACTTCACAGACTCAGTCGCATGACTTTCCATCATTAAGTTTCAATGATATTGTGTCAGATGCAGGTAATTGCATTGAAAGCCCAGGTATTTATCTTTATCACAAGACCTTTCCTCAATCATATCTTAATAATAAATTATATTGCATAAAATATTTACGAAATAGAAATCGAATTGGAATCGATCTAGAATTATATGTTCCTCCCATAACCGTCTTCCTCAATGCCCGACTCACCGTACTGACTTCATCCACAGTTATAGACGCAATCGCGGCAACCAATGGCAAAGGTGCTAAACCATTTCCATGGATGCAAGAACTTGAAAAATGTTTTGATGAGTGCTAGAAGAACCTGGCCAATATTACGATATTATCACACCCAAATTGTGAGGGTCATTTAGGTCTTTTTACTGATGCGTCCAGCATGCACATAGGCGCAACGGCAACTGGCAACCCCTCGCATACTTTACCAAAAAGCTAACTGAAAAACAGTCTGGGTGGCCGGCCTATTACAGGGAACTTTTAGTTGTATATGAGAGCGTTCAATATTTTCGGCACATACTAGAAATGCAAAACATAACAACGTAGTAACTTAGCAGATGCTATGTCGCGGGTTGAAACCATTTCGTTAGAAGAGGACTACCAAGCCCTAGCTGAGTCGCAAGAGGCAGATGAGGAACTAAAAGAAGTAGTTTCATCATTTTCCATGAAATTAAAAAATAAACATTGTACCTGGAACCAGCACTTCCATACTATGCGACACGTCTACAGGTAGACCTCGTCCATACCTCACCTTACCCTTTCGTCGAGCAGGTTTTGATCGATTGCACGGTCTCAGTCACTCAGGCGTGAGGGCAACATTACGTTTGGTGGCTAAGCGAAACATTTGGCCGCATATGAAAATTGACTGCCGAAAATGGACGAAATCATGGCTATTAGGCCAGCATAGTAAGGTGACATCTCCATATCGACATCATAGCACCACTGCCACCCTCCAACAATTTCACTTATTGCCTAACCGCAGCTGACAGATATACACGTTGGCCCGAAGCTTGGCCATGGTTCCGGCGACTCAAGAATGTGTGCACAACAAAGAGAATTTGCACATATACTTTTTATTCGAACTGGATAATCCTAATGGATATCCTCCGCCCTGGAGGGGCGAAGGGGTCTGTCAGACTCTTACTGACTAAAAACCACCCCGGTGTTCCATCTTACACCTACTCCGGGGGTCGCGGGGACGTACGATCCTTCTGCACCCCCGGCTAGTGTCAGCCCACCTCTACAGTCCTCCTCAGATCCAATTCCACCTATTTCAACCGTTTCACTTCCCCCAGCTCCGTGTAGAAATGTTAAGATACTCCTGATCTTTAAATGTGTTAATATGAAACAGCCTGTTGTTATAATTTTAAACTAATACATGAAGTATGTTTATTTGTCAATATCTTCATTTCAACCTAGAGATACCTTCCCCAAGTTTCGTTACGACCGATCATCTGCTTTTTCATATTGTATCGAATCATTCTGTCAACGCGCGCCCGTTTTTCTCAGTCTTGATTTACAAATAAAGTGGTTCAATACTCAAACAGTTTTATTTCATCATGAGTCATACATACCGTGGCAGTTAAGGATAGTGTAGCTTTCTACCAGAGAAATCATTTTGTAATCAGATCAGTAGAAACTTCCAGAAATTGGCTTTCCACTATAAGGTCAGTTTGTGTTATATTATCAATATGAAACTTAAAAAGATGAATGACTCACATCTCCATTAAATTCAAATGGGGTGAAAAATAATAATATAATAAAAATATAGATAAAGTGCGTGAGTGCTCACGCACTTTAACTTTATACCGTTCGTAAGAAATTAGCAGTGGTTTCGTCACAGCCCTAATGTTTTCCCATTAACTGTCTTTATTGTTTATATATAGTCGTGTATGTATATTTATTGGTGTATATGTTCTATGTAGGTATTATATATACAGTTATTTAATCTATATAATATATATATATATATATTTCTTTTCCCTTTTCTTTTCTTTTAAGAAATTGCATCTGCCACTGTTTGTCTCCGCTTCACCCAAAGGTTGACTGGTAGGAAATGCCTATGGCATTAAGTCCGCCTCTGTTCATGTGTGTGCTTAAAGTATTAAATAAATACTCGGATATCTATGTAACCGCTTTTATCTCTGAAGCATAACAATGGATTTTGATACGGCTTTGAACATTATTTAGAGCATTTTATATGTCCGACAAGTCTCTACATCAGCAGATTGTACCCGTGCAAAGCAAGAACAAGTTGTATGCCATAAATATTAGAAAAAAATGAATAGGTATACGTAAACAAAAAAGAAGTTTTACGGATTTTAAGTCAGCAGGAGCTGTCTTACGAATGCTTCAAGAAAGATATTTGAATTTGATCTTAGTTTCTTAGCAATTGAACCGTCGACGATTGGTACACTTTTCTTAAATAAACAATGAGTCTGACAGTGGTTTTTCATATTAATTCTCAGTTAATAATAACCAAATTGTATTTCATGGTGCTGAGTAGTACAATGTCTTCATAGGAATCATAACAATAAGAGTTCAAAGTATTTACGGATACGTATGCAGGTACTAAGTATAACTTGATTAACTCCAGACCTAACCAGTACCAGTACCAGTACCAGCCTATTACTGTCCCACTGCAGGGCTAAGGCCTCTTCTCATACAGAGAAGGCACGAGCATTAATCACCACGCTTGATTACAGACTTATATTAATTATATAAGTCCAGGTTCCCTCAAGATGTTTTCCTTTACTGATATCAGTGATTTCCAAGATAAACTTAGAAAGTACATATGAATTGAAAAACTCACATTGGTACTTGCACAGGTTTGAACCCACAACCTCGTGCACAAGAGGCGAGGCCTAAACCACTGGGCCATCACGACATTTCATCATGACATCAGTACCAGACCTAAACATTATGGTAAACTTCTCCGTTCGTAAACAGGTGTAATATCGACGCGGTTTTGGTTTGGGTACAGTTCTTTATCTTTATTTTTATTTTTTTGTCTTATGAAAACAAATAAGTGTCGCGAATTTACCAATGCCATTCCTTTACTTGTGGAATTATTTAGAACTTATATTATAGGTATACATTAGAGTACGAGCCTCATCCCCCCGCTATATCCTCTGGTGGCGCAGGCGTATAATTAGTCAGTCTGCCGGCCGCCGTACCACGGTTTCGCTTCACAGACAGAGCGCGGTCGGAAACTAACCAGTGCCAGTGTTAGACCCTCCTGGGGCCCGAGCGGTCGCCTAAGAAGAGTCTAATGCTCCTCAAAAAACTAGTTTTCTGCTACACCCGAACGAGCTTATTTGATTTGGTACACTAAACAATTGTGAAAGGTTCGGATAATAATACAAAATGACATAGTGTTATACAAAACTTGTGAAATTAATAAATGAAGTCGTATTTTTAATTTTGAGTCTCATCCGGTGAGTGAGTGGCGATTGAAACAAACCAGAGCTGGCTTGGAATGGATGCCACATAAGTGGTATCTCTTAAAAACTAATTGTTCACGACGCACACAGGGGTATTTGAGCGATTTGGCCGGCCAAAACTTTTTCTTAACTGTAATCAATGATAATAGTGCTCATAGGTGGATTTTTATCATTTCAGTTGATTTTTATGCATTTACATGAAAAAAAAAACATTTTTACTGTTAAAATACTTATTTTATTAATTAATGAATACAATATAATTACAATGTCTTAGAGAAATCACCATAAACTATTTAACTAGAAGAAGACCACGGTTCTTCATCTGAAGAACCATAGCCTGACATCGTATCTGATGATGACTCATCATCATCATGTACGATGTCAGGCTCAGCCGAAAGTAACAAACCTATCGTTTCCTTCATAAAAGGTTTGGTTTTCTTTTTTGGAATGGATCGCATTCCTGTTAATAGGGGATCAGAACTAAGGAGTAGCCTATTCATAACATCTATGTTACAGGCTTCTCGAGAGAATTTTCTTGCGAAGTTCTGGCGATCCAAACGTATATGTTTATTACGTGCTTCCGCAGCTTCTTCTGATAATTGACCAATCGGAAGCAATACTTTATCTATAATTTCAGATCCATGCATCAGAATTTTGTGCAATGTTGGCGTCATGGGATGCCATGGGTAAAGCGCAACATACAGCTCTGCTGTTTCCTTGGCATAAATAGAAAAATTTTCTGTGTCGATCTTGTGTCCACTCGACAATGCTTCTAAAATTACTTTAAGGCGGTATAGAAAATTTACATCAATTCTCGTGATTTCAGCAGACAATTCATGATCTGCAAAAAATCTTCTGCTGGTGTTGCCATCGTTCGTGTTTCCGAAATTTGGTTTTGGAACGTCTACAATCAGACCCATCTTGACTCTGAATTCTTCTTGTATATCAAGCTTTTTCTGTTTAGCTGTTGTTTTGTCGTGCTCAGTTCTTAGTTGCCATTTTTTTACAGGTAGCTTATAAGCGAGATGCAGAATTGATTCGAAAAAACGAATTCGACTAGACAGTCGAAAAACGAATAGACAGTCCAAAGTCAAGTGCTTCCGGTTTAACAGCTCCTTTTTTTGTAAGGCAATTAAAATCCTTGGAAGTCAAACCACAGATATAACATCTCATTGTAGATGTTGTGTTAGTGGCAGCATTACACACCTTTCCATCTACCATGGTAAGCATCATAGAGTGCTTCACCAAATATGATTTTTCTCCTAATTTTACTTCGGTCTTTTGCAAATCATTTGCGGCATTTTTGACATAATTTATTTCTTCATTTGTTACATCTTTGGTTTCTTTGATAAAACGAATTCTAATGGGCCGACAATAACGTGGTGAGGAAGGAGTTGGATTCTGCCACAACAATTTATCATTAGTGGAGCAAATAAGTCGCAGAGGCACAAAAGAACTTTGAAATAAATTCGCGTCGGAATCAGAATCACACTCAAATTTTTGTTTAAATTGAGCTTGTTGTGCTCCATCGCAACCCCACTTGCACATTAAAAGTAATGACCTTCTTTCTTCATCATCGAGCGGTAACACCTCTTCCATGTGAGTCAATAATCGTGTAGCAGTATGGTCCATTAAGCTCTGTAATTTTATTTCGACACATGTTTCGGTTACCCGATATGATTCTTTATTTGGGTAGCACTCCTGTTTTGATTTCTGTATGACACTATAACAAGGATATAACTTTTTATTTGTATTGCGTATTATTTCATATTGTCTTCTAGACAAATCAGCTTCAACAAACATAGACAAAGCTTGTATTGGAGTCAACTGAGAAGGCGTAGCCTGTTGTGTTGTTTCGCTAAATGCCTTTTTGTATTTTGTAGCTCGTTTTGGCGATGACAGTATTTCTTTTAACACTGATGAAGCATCTCTCTTTCCAGTTTCACCTAGTTTTGATTGTGTAGCATATGTGAGCACTTGTAACTCAGTGTGTTTGCGTAAATCTTCCGTTTTTCTTCGTTTACTTCTTTCACTTAACTCTGAAAAACATTTATGTGGTCGTCCTGTTCGGATGGCGACTTTTGGTATAACAAATGTGCCTTCTAGCCATGTGTCATTGTTTTTCAGAAAAGAATCTTCTTTATAGTGAGAATCAGTCCATCTCTTTTTAATTTCCGACTTGAAACGTGATAAATCTTGCTTATTTTTTTTCATATCCTCGTCAGAAAATGGGCCAAATTTTAGAACGTATCTTTCCAAAAACTGTAACTTTTCATTAATATTATTTAAACTTTCTGCCATCATAATACTAAACAAGTGTTTTCGAGTCATAACTCGGACGTTTGACGACCCTAGAACAAAAAAGTGACAATTTATAGCAACAAATAAGAAATCGATATTTTTGGTGTTTATTTTCTAGTCGGCTACATTAAGCTATATTTTCAAATATCGGATAAAACCGGATAACATTTTACACGTATTGTCAAGACTAAAACACAGGGTATTCGAAATGACTAAAATCAATACCGGGAAATGCCGGGAAATATAACAAAATTGCTAAAATATAAAATAAATATAAAAAATAATGCTTTTAAAACAGCACTTGCTAGAAAAATTGTATTAAATAGATTTCGGAGCTATTATTACGGGAAAAATATAAAAAGTATACACATTTACCTGCTTTATCGCAATCCATAGCTTTTACTTTATTTAATTTGGTAACAAATATAGAAATGTAATCAAAACTTTCGTTTGCGCAGCGAACACCAAACATTGATACATGCACTCAAATGAACGATCAAGTTTGAACTGACCGTCCCGCATGGTAGTTCCGGAACAGAAACAATGAAGTATTGTTTACGTTTCTTAGAACTATTAGCTACCTGAGTACCCTTCTTTTATCTACCGGCTTTGAATTTTAGGAAATTGAATTATGGCCGGCCAAATCACTCAAATACCCGTGTGTGCGACGGTGTGAAAAAACCTACAAAAACAATTAGTGAAAGTGAAAGTTCGCGACCAAAATAAAGTGCAAAGTATACTCGTATAATAGACATAATCATAGTGTAAAAAGCGGTGAACAAGTGGGTTCGATATGATGACAGGTGAATAGGGGGTATGTTTGAAAAAACTCGATAGAAAAGTATCTTAGTGCCTATAGAAATCGACTACGCCCGACTCCTCAGGAAAGGCGAGCGTGATGTTTTTACAGTTAGAATGAAAACTTGTATACAATAATCTTTCATTTAATATTTTATCAGATCCCAGATGTCTTCACTCAAGCAGCTACTTTGGCGGCTCATAGTGAAAAGTAGCTTCACATGAAGCAGTCCTGTAATCGGGCAGTAAATACTTGTAAGTAAGTTAATAAAACCCTTAATCTTATAAGTTGCTTATTGCAGCACGTTTGCTATATCCGTAGCGTGTCATTAAGAATAACCAAGGACTTCTATCTTTCTCTATAATTGTCCGACTCATCACATGATTTGAAAACCCGTTCTATTCAACTTTTCTCCTTTTCCAACCATTTGATTCACGTACGCCCACCATCGAGTCACTGGATTCAAACAAATAAAGAAATATGAGCAAAGCAGGCTAATGTTTCCGCTGTAGCCTGACTCATCAAAGAAACTCTTTAATATATCCCGCAGCATCAAGACGACACCTCCCTGACGCACTACGTTGTCGTACAGCGGTTATCCGATAATCGTAATGACTTAAGCTTTGTGTTTTGATTTGACGATCTTTATGAATGAATCAGTCTTTGCACTCAAATTACCAATTATTTTACAAGCATGGGAGCTTATTGCATTATTACCTACTGTTGGGAAATTCAGACGCGTGCTGGGTCATGTGTGATGATCACGTCCGTTACATGGATTTACGCGACACAAAGCACCAGAACACTATACAGAGTCCCGGGCTAAGTGGCGTCCTCTGAAAGCACGACATGTTCTATATACGTTGTTGATATAGCAAAAGGACTCAACAATAAAACTCTAAGGAAAACAGTTTTGTTTCGTAGCAAAACTGTCACAATGAGTTACACTTTTATTGTTCGAAAAACGTAATAAATATTTCACTATTACACAAAATTGCATCGTAAAGAAATGAATATTTCAATTTTATTTTATTACGATCCTATTCTTGGTATGTTTTTAGTAAATTTATTTAGTTGAAACGTGTAATATGTATTACCATAACGATGAATTGGCAGTTGCTGTGTCTATAGGTATGCTCACTTAATTACTTTCTACATGACTCTACGCTTTTCAACTCGAACGAATCAATAGCCAGTCCTCAATCATACGGCAACATATCTTAACCAAACTGCACTTTACATTATTAATGAACATAGCACCTAGACAAAGTGACATTCGATCAGTGATTACGATGATGGAAAAGTCAAACATGTATGGGACTGACATCAGCTACCGAAAAGCTTTTGCTAATCCCGTGATCTCGCACGAGTACGAGTTTAAGTATGACTACATGACTAATATGTAATTTACAATGTTTTTCAGATCCTACATAGCTTCAGTAAAACAGCCAGGCGAACTGTTTCGAAACACTAGCAGCTACTGTGGCGGCTCATAGTAAACAGAAGCTTCACATGGAGCGGTCCTGTCATGGTGCAGTAAATACTCGAAAGTAAGTTAATAAAACTCTGAATCTAATCATTTGATTACTGTGCAGCATGTTTGCTATATCGGAAGACGAAACCATCGAATACTGTCTTAACATTGCAAATTGAGTAAGGAATGAACCAAAATCATTTATTTCCTCTTTAAACTTCCGCTTCTTTATATTATACTTGCAAGGCCGCCCCTAATATAATATAATAACTAATCACCATAACATCACGCTTGTATTCCCCACAGGATTCAGCAGAGGTGTTCCTGTAGTATACCCACATTTGGCTGGTTATATTCAAGTCCCATGTTGTAGGGGGCGAGCTTATTCTTATCTTATACTTAGCAAAGCATTGCACTTAATGTCAATTATATTGCTTTATGTCGGTTCCTTTTGTTTTGGTTGTTATGAGATACTATGAATGCAGTGATGTCGGTACTAACCCGCTTGTTTACACTTATATCACTTGACATTTGGTTTTGGGTTATTGGGGGATTTAGGTTGAGTAGCTGCCGTTTTCGACACTATCCATAGACTAAATTTTGTTTTATGTTGATAATTCTTATGACTAGCTAACGCTACGCCTTATTCGCAGTTGTCATTGTTAATATCTGTTTCCGCCATATCTAACAATAATTATCTTTTAATAACGACTTTAGAAATTATATTCCTGGAATGCAATATCGCCATGTTATCGACATGTGTATAAACAACAAGCACCCGACCCACTCATCACCTATTTGAAAACCCGTCCCACTTATGTTATGACCTGTTTCAATAATTTTGATTTATTGATTTGCTTCACCAACAATTATATACACTGATACAAGCTATTTAAACATAAGTATTAAACAGAATAAAGTGTAACAATCACTTACAGGTAAACCATGCATACAAAATGTTGTTGTTACTTACAAAGGAAGCAAAAAAAAACACTATTTTATAAAGTTGCACTGAAAAGCACTTAATAAAGATTCACGTACGATGCCTTAGAGCCACTAGTGTCAATATGAAACACAATTCAATTATATTGGAGACCTTAGTTAGGAACAGAACTGAATAATGTATATTTTATTATTTTTGGAACGGGCATCTCGCAATTTAACCTTTAGGGTCATTGACTGCACTACCGAACTTGGCATATAATGCATAGAAAATTCCCAAGCTAATATTACTTGTGGGTAAAAACTAAATAATAATAATTTATTTATTTATTTATCCATTTATTTCAGGCATCAAGGCCCATATAAATATATACAATACTATAAATATATACAATAATATACGACGACCGATGTGGCGCGGCGGGCGAAGGTCCGCCTGCGACGCAAAAGGTTGCGGGTTCGATTCCCGCCTTGGGACAAATGTTTGTACGATCTACAAATATTTGTTCCGGGTGTTCTGGGTATTTTCTATATATTTTTATTTTTATTTATTTTATTTTATTTTATTTTGGCAACAAACAGTCATGTACTTACTAACAATATTATATATAAAAAAAAAATTGGTTCCTTACAAAAGACCTATAGTGCCGACAATGTGGAATAGTTCTTAAAATATGTACAATAAACTCCTGACAAGGAAAGTCGTGCAAGAAATACATATATTAGTTTTTGTATCAGAACTAATGTTCAATGCAACTTAATACAAATACAATACAAATACAAATATTTTATTACAAAGTAAGGTGATGATAGATAAAGTAAAAAATATATGATTAAATTATGTGATATATCTACTTTTAAGTTTTTGTTTAAGGCTATTAAGAGAAATGTTAAAAAGATCTATGTCTGTAAAATCTCTATTATAATTGTTAGTGGAACGGTATATAAATGAATTACGAGTGTATATTTTATTCAGTCGAGGAGGGACCAAAAGTGGTGTTGTACGTGAGGGGCGTACGGGTAGGCGAGCGTATGCTTTCAGTGATATTTTACTAAGTAATGATGGTGAATCAATCAATGAATTTAAAATTTTGAACAATTGAATAATGTCGAACATATCACGTCTGTTACGTAGACTTATCAGTTTATACCTACGCATTGCATCTTCATACGCGACGTCGAAAGTATTATTGCGGTAGTTAAGTGATTTTAAAAACTTTTTTTGTATCCTTTCTATCCTATTTATATGTATATTAAAACATGGGCTCCATACAGTACTACAAAAGTCCAGAATAGAGCGCACAAATGAAAAATAAAGAATTTTTAATGTGATAACTTTTTTGAACGGTTTACTAATTCGTAGTATAAAGCCTAGGCTACGAAATGCGGAGCTAACTATGTGGTCTATATGATGGGTGAACGTTAATTTGGAGTCCATAATGATTGCTAGATCTCTGATGGTGGAAACTCTTTTAAGAGTTAAGCCATTTATGGCGTAGTTGAAATTTAATGGGTGAGTTTTACGCGTATATGACATAATGAAACATTTATCTATGTTGAGAAAGAGTTGATTTGTTGCACAGTAATTATGTAAATTAATTAAATCTCTCTGTAATTTAGAGCAATCTGTAACGGACTCAACCACTCGGAATATTTTGGTGTCGTCAGCGTAAAGTAAGTGATTACTGTGGTCAAATGTGGTTCCTATGTCGTTGATGTAAAGGGTAAAGAGCAAGGGTCCTAAATGGGAGCCTTGGGGAACTCCGGAGGGAACAGGGAGGAATTGAGATGAGTAACCTTTAACACAAACCGCCTGGCTTCGATTTTTTATATAGGACTGGATCCATCGCAGTAAGTTGCCGTGCACACCGGCCCTCGCTAGTTTTTCAATAAGCATATCATGATTAATTTTGTCGAACGCTTTTGAAAAGTCGGTGTACACGACATCCACCTGTAGATTCTTATCCATAGCGTTCACGAGAAATTCCGAGAAATTTAGCATGTTACTATCTACGCTACGACGTTTAAAGAAACCGTGCTGTTGCTGAGAAATATGATTACGAAAAGCGAATGAAATTTGGGATGTTACCATTTTTTCTAATATTTTTCCTAAAACACACAATTTAGAGAGGACTTCGCTTCACGCGCTCGACCCGAACGGACGTGCCGCTCTCGCTGCTCCCGCTCCTCGCTCGCTGCGTGACTCTTCACGCTCCGCCATTGTTGCGCCTCCGCGCAACTCCGCCGTAGTCGCCGACTACGAAGAATCCCGTGCATCAGAGCCGTCTTTTTCAAGACAGTGGGTTACTGATTTCGCTATTTCGTTAACGGAAACGTGCGTCTAACGTCTTTGGCCCCTTCAGGGCTAAAACCACAGTTTCGTGGTCTCTCGGTGGATACCTTACGGTGCCAACGAAGCCGAGTGCGGTGTTGACCCGATACACCGGCCGAGCCCCTTCAGGGTGAGGCAGTCAAGTCGGCAGGGAGCTAGAAGCTTGGCCTTGGGGGATCTCCTAGTCAGCTCTAGTCTCTGTTTTCCTTCCCCAGCAACTCACCTGGTGTCGGTTGGGTGTGTCTACCCCTTCGCACCAGACTGGTCAGGGCCCCGTTCGCACAATAAGATTTGCGACGGGATCACAAGCTTAGGGCTCACCCGAGGTACTCACCTCCCTGCCTACACCCGGCAGGGAGGGTTTGGTCACACATCCCCGGGCGTACCCACCCGGGGAGTTAGAGATAGGTTTAGGCGTAGGCCCCAAAATTGCTCCCTAACGGGACTCTTAGTTCAGCCATGACGGACGCTGACTTAGCAGCGTTCGTCAGAGAGGTCCTCTTAAAGGACCCGGACTTTCGCGCAAAATATTGCGGGAAAAATGCCGCCTTCGACAGGCTGGCCGCTCAACCGGAGCGAATTATTCGCGACGAAAGTAACTCGTCGCCGTCCCTGCCCACGAATGTAGGTAGTCTCCCATTGTCCAAAAGGACAATGGCACCGGTATACCCGGAACCCGCGCCCCGTCCAACGGTCGATAGCCCTTTATCGCCGACCTCTTCCACGAACGCAGGTAGTCCGGCGCCTTTGTCCAAAAAGACAAAGGCACCGAAATACCCGGAACCCGCGACCCGTCCGGTCTCGGCTTTTGTACCTATTACCGCCAGGTGCAACAATAGTCCCATTCTCGGAATGCCAGCCCCCGCGCATGACGATTCCGACGAATCAGTTGATAGGATGGACACGACTGTCCCTCGTTCCCGCAGCTGCTCAGAGGCAGAGGAGTCTCCTTCCTCCTCGTCCGACGACGACTACCAAGTCGTAGGAAAAGGAGGAAAGAGGAAGCCCTCTAAAGCTCCCTCACAGGCCACCAAGGCCAAAAAAATCGGCGCCTCAGTTGACGAATCCGCGCCCTCTCCCCCCCGCTCCCCCGTACCCCTGGCACAGGCCTCCGGTACGGGCCCTAACGGCACCGCCACCCGTAAGGCGAAGCCACCTCCCCCTGTCTTCATCCAAGACAAGGCGAAGTGGACGGCCGTCTCCAAAATGTGTGTTGATCGCAGGATCAACTACACCAACGCCCGAGCTACCCCTCTGGGTATCAAGGTAACCCTGCCGTCAGCAAATGACTACAGGGAAATAGTATCTCTCTTACGTGGGAAGGCCATCTCCTTCCACACCTATTCCCTCCCTGAGGAGACGCCAACCCGTGTGGTTATCAGGCGTATCCCCAGGGAGATCCGAACGGAGGACATCCTGGCCGACATCCGCGCCCAAGGTGTCCCCGCGTCCGCCGTCCACCGCCTTCATAAGGCCCGGGGTGGGCTAGTTTATGATATGGTCCTAGTAATTTGCGACCCCACAGAAGGGCACCACCCCATATTCAACATCAAAACGGTGTGTGCCCTGTCCGGTATTAAAATCGAAAAACCGTACCGTCCCCATCTAATTGGCCAGTGTCATCGCTGCCAATTGTACGGCCACTCTCAGCGAAACTGCTTCGCCAGGCCCAGATGCGTCAAGTGTCTGGGCGACCACGCCACGGGCAAATGCGACCGTCCCAAGGACCGCACTAAATGCATTGAACCACCGAGTTGTGTTCTGTGCGGACAGTCCGGTCATACCGCGAACTTCCGAGGGTGCCCGCGAGCCCCAAAGTCGTCTTCCCAAAGGTTGATGAGACGTGCAAACGCTCGTCAACAAAGGGAATGCCCCTCTACTAGGGCGCCACCCCCGCCATCGTCTGCGCTCCCTGAGCGCCTTAGCCCACAGAGGTCATCTCCGTGGAACAAGCTGAACCACCAGAAGGCCTTCCCGGCCCTGGCGGCTAAACACAGCCACCCACCGGCGCTGATGGATTCACCCATCCCGGCGCCGACCCCAGCCCCTGCAGTCCAGGCTACCCTGACCGCAGAGGCTGAGGTTTCCGCCTTCCGTACTCAGCCTACGGAGGCTCTTTACGACGACAAAATCCGTACACAGCGCAATATGAACGTCATATTGCCAGTGTACTTAATCTTCTGCAACCGCGAAGCCGATCGTCTAGCCGATCGCTTAGAGGCTACCACAGACCCTAGGAAGCGCATCGAAGCGCTCATGGAGGCCCCCTCGGTGCTCCGTGACCTAGAAGCCCACTTTAATAACCGCAATGGATAGGTACGTTAACGCCAGAACCTTGAAACCGCGATCCCTAAAGTTAGGATACGTCAATATAAATGGCTTACTCCAGCAACGGGCTGAGTTTGCCAACTTCCTCCGCGATCACCAACCGGACGTCCTCCTCATACAGGAGACGTTCCTCAAACCGCACAACCGCGACCCCAAAATTGCAAACTACCGTATGGTGCGCAATGATAGATCCCGCTGCCACAAGGGCGGTACAATGATTTATTATAAAAACTCATTGCACTGTGTCCCTTTAACTTCTCCTCCCCCGACCTCGCTCCTTGAGTACTCTATCTGTCGGCTCGGCATGACTGGCCATCAGCCAATTACTATTGTATCCGCGTACTGCCCTCCCGCTCGTGGGAGGGACGACATCCCAGCTTTATCCCACGATATCTCGGTTCTTCTCGGCTTGAGTGACTCCGTTATCATAGCGGGCGATCTCAACGCCAAGCACCCCGCGTGGAATAGTAATGTAACCAACGCCAGAGGGAGGGCTGTCCTCAATCTGGGCGCCTCCCTTAACTATGACGTCATCGCCCCGATGACTCATACCCATTTTCCCCACGATCCTGACCATAGACCTGACATACTGGACATAGCGCTCCTAAAGAATGTAAACCTTCGTTTACAATCGATAGAGGCGCTCCACGAGCTTAACTCTGACCATCGTCCGGTGATGATGACGCTAGTTCCCCGTACGGGTCCGCTTGACCCTGATCAGCCACCCCCGACTCAATTAGTTACCGACTGGAGGAAGGTAAGCGAAAAGCTGAAATCCTCCTCGTCGCCTCTACTCGACTCCATCCCCGATCTAATCACCTCAGTCGCTGACACCACGGGCGCAGTCGACTCGTTTACGGAGCACGTACAGACAGTCCTGAACGACTGTTCAAGGCGGGTTCCGGCGCTGAATGCCCAGCGCTGGAACCTACCGGACGATGTACGGGCTCTGATAACCGAGAAGAACGCGTCCGTCCGTGCCTATAGCGCTTTTCCCTGCTCTGCGAACAAAGCCCACATGCGAATGCTACAGCGTACTGTCAGCAAACGTGTGGCGGAGCATAGGTCGGAGAGCTGGGACAAGATGATCAGTGAGCTAGAGCCCAACCACCATGCCTTCTGGAACCTCCAGAGGAAACTCCGGTCCACCGTAGAGGCTACCATGCCTCCCCTCACTCGTCCAGATAAGAGCGTCGCGTTCGACGACTCGGAAAAATCCGAATGCCTAGCCGAAAGCTTAGAGACTCAATGCTCGCTTAGCTCCCAGCCGTTCGACCAAGCTCACCTCTTAAAGGTAGACGCCGAAGTCGAACGTAGGTCCTCGCTCCCTCCCGTCGACAACCCTGATGATCCTCTGCCTCCCGTCACTCCGGACGAAGTGCAAGACATCATTAAAGGGCTCAAACCGCGCAAAGCCCCCGGTAAGGACGGTATCACCAATAGGGTGTTTCAAATCCTCCCCGCGCAACTCGTTATGCTCATGACCGCCATCTTCAATGGCGCTCTGAGCAACAATATCTTTCCTCAATCGTGGAAAGAAGCCGTGGTTATTGGCATCCCCAAGCCTGGCAAGCCCAAGTCTGAGCCCACGAGCTACCGACCTATCAGTCTGCTCAATGTTTTCGGCAAAATCTACGAGAAGCTTATTTATAAGCGACTCAAGGACTATGTCGAGGCAAAGAGCCTGATACCGAACGAACAGTTCGGGTTCCGGCCGGGACACTCGTGTGTTCAACAGGTGCACCGCGTAGTCGAACACGTCAGCGCGGGCTTTCAGAGAGGCGCGCTCACCGGCGCCCTCTTCTTCGACATTGCGAAAGCCTTCGACAAGGTCTGGCACAACGGGTTGTTATACAAGCTATACCAACTCGATGTGCCAGATCGTCTCGTGCTCATCTTGCGAGATTTTCTGTCGAATCGTACGTTTAGATATCGCGTAGACGGTACGCTATCGTCACCTCACCCTATCCGCGCGGGCGTCCCTCAAGGATCCGTGCTGTCTCCTCTCTTGTTCTCGCTGTTCACTAGCGACGTCCCTAGGGGTAGAAAGGCCCAGTTGGCGCTTTTCGCCGACGACACGGCCATCTACGTTACCGGTAACAACCCTACCACCATAGCTCGCACCCTCCAAACTTCCGCAAACGTCTTGGGCGCTTGGTTCCGGAAATGGAGAGTCGAGGTCAATCCCGACAAAAGTCAAGCGGTTCTCTTTAGGAAACCCGGACGCCGCAATGTCCCCACGCCTAGTCCGTTAGCCATGTACGGCAAGCCTATCCCTTGGGATAAGCGAGCCAAATACTTAGGTGTGATACTCGATCACAGACTTTCGTTCGCCGAACACATAAAGGCGGCGCGTTCGCGCGCCGTCTTCGCGTCCGGCAGGCTTTATTGTATGACCAACGAGAAAAGCAAGTTGTCACTCAGGTGCAAATTGCGGCTCTTCGTCTCGGTCATCCGACCAATCATGACATACGCTTGCGCAGTGTTCGCTCACGCCAAGCCGTATCATATTCATAGGCTTCAGACCGTCCAGAACCGATTCCTGCGCAGAGTCACGGGAGCCCCCTTCTACGTCCGAAATGAGACTCTCCATGTAGATCTCAAAATACCCACGGTGAAACAGTTCATGAAGCGACTCACCCAGCGCTTCATGGACTGTTCTACCGCTCATCCTAACCCCTTAGTGTCATCGGCCGCCCGATACACTCCCTCGCGAATAAGTACAGTTCGAAGACCAAGACATACACTCACAGAGCCAGATGATCCTATCACTCTCCTCCAGGAGAGCGATAAGGCCACCAGCAATGTTCGCATACAAAAACGGACATTCCGTCCTCGCCGCCGAGGCCCGTCGCGACGACCCCGTCGATGCCCCCCTCCCGACCCTTTGCTAGAGCCAGCCCGCGAAGCTGAGCCGATTAATGTTTAAAATGTCCCTAAATAATGGAACAATCAGATCCAGCCTGTCCCTTGCTGTCCTCTTCAGCGACGTCCTAAGCCGAGGTTCGTACCCCGCAGGGGGTGCCCTTAGCGATAGTCGCTTAGCTTATAAGTTTTTATGCCTGGCTGGAGGCCTTAATTTTAATTAAGCCCCCCACAGGAAAGTTCGGTTGAGCAGTAAATATCCCTAAAGGATAAACTGCGAGATGCCCATTCAAAAAAAAAAAAAAAAAAAAAAAACAATTTAGAGATCGGTCTGTATTCAGTCACAATGTCTTTTCTATTGTTTTTGGGAATAGGGGTTATAATTGATTTTTTCCATTTACTGGGAAACACTCCAGTTTCAATAGACATGCGAAATATAAAGGTTATTGGCCCTGCAAGTACCTCAGCGCACCTGGATATGAAAACTGGATGAAGGTCATCAGATCCGGCACCTTTTTTAATATTAACCTTTTTTAATTCGTTTAGTACTTGTTCAAAAGTAACGTTGATTGAGCTTATGTACACAGTAGAAGATGTGTTGTAGCTGCAGGGGTAGGGTTGAGATGTAGACGAAACGAAAACTGAGTGAAAATACTCGATAAAAGCATCACAAATCTCCTCGCCAGTTGAGAGTATTTTACCATTGTACATCATTCTTTCAGGGATGGTATTAGATACATTTTTAGATTTGACGAATGACCAAAAAGAATTGGAATCTTTTTTTATATTATCTTCAGAATACTGAATAAAATTTTGATAACAATCTTTAGACATTTTTTTAAATCTACTTCGTAATAATGAGAACGTGCGATAGTCTTGAAGGTTACCATATGTTTTCCATTTATGATGAAACTTGCATTTTTCTTTAGATAACTTAATAAGAGGTTTGGTGTACCATGGTGGGTATTTATGTCGAGAATTTAAATTGCAGGTTGGCACAAATTCTTCCAAAATATTTTGTAGGACACTATAGAAATAATCAATCATGGAATCTACATGGGTCATACTAGAAAAAATAGTCTCCCAATCTATTGTCGCAAGGGCAGTTTTAATTGAGTCATAGTTTGCCTTATAATATTGCCTTTTCGTTACAGAGGGGAGCTTGAGTGCGGGACAAAAGTTTAATTTTAAGTCAATTTCTAATGGGTTGTGATGCAAATCTTGTGGTACAAGTGGATGTTTACACTGTGAGATAAGGCACAATTCGTTACAAAAAATTAAATCCAATATTCTATTATTATGGTTAAATTGATTATTGTATTGTGATAAGGAAGAGAAATTCATAAAATCGGCGGTCAGGCTAGCCAGTTTGTCATTATTAATATATATATCCATGGAATTTGAGTCATAATTGCAGGACCAACAAGCGTGTGATACATTAAAGTCTCCCAGTATAAGAAATTTATCATTATAGTTACGTAAAGTAAATTCACACGCTCTGTCGTAAAAGGATGCTAGTAATGATTCATGATTAGTACCATGCGGTATATACGTAGCTATAATATGTAAGTAATTAGGTGATCCGATGTTGTTTTGGCCCATCGACGATATATATAATAAAAATATCTATCTATGTAATGTACTGTATTAAGTATATCAGTTATCTAGTACCCATAACACAAGTTCTGCTTAGCTTGGAGCTAGATGATGCTGTGTGGATTGTCCAGCAATATTTATTTATTTATTATTATTTATTTATATTAACAATATAAAACTTAAAAATACTATAAATATATATTACATTATAACTAAAACTAGTGCACACGAAGTGTCGGCGTCGTGTTCACACAGGACGCTTTGCGCAGGAGTCGACGCCCACTCGTTAACGCAGACAATAGACGAGTCCAAACCATCTTGTCTTGTTAGTGCTTCCACAAAAGATGCGCAGGCGCCATGTTCCGGAAAGCGGGGCTCTACTTTATTTTTAAAGAATTAATCATCTTAAATAGACCGGAGCTCACTCACATGGCAAAGTACTAAAATACTTCCCATCTATTATTGTGCGTGGGAGGAGCTTCTTGCATTATTCACTGGTAGAAATAACAAACTGTCGATGTGTGACTTTTTTGCTCTAATAAATGAAGTCTTAAAAATAATTAAATGGAAGGTTCACACTTTTCGTGACCCAAGGCTAGGTTTTATCTTTGCCAAACGCAATCTCCACCCAACATTGCAATGAACCAGTTTTAGGGGTAACTTCTAGTTGTATGTTTTTGTTTGTGTTAGCTTTAGGCACAGATATTAGGTCTTTACCTATGAAATTGCCGTTCTGCAGTACTGGCCATTTCAAATCAAAATATTTTTTGTTTGGCTATGAATTCTAATTTCAAATTAATTTTATTTTAAAAACATGGATTTTTTTTTCCAAAAGTAGTCATTTGTTTATTGATTAGTGTTACATTTTCATCGCATTTAAATCTTTTTCGTCATCATGGATACGTTAAAAATTCGAGTAATTATGGAATATGAGTACCGTCGTGGCAGCAACGCGGCACAAGCGGCACGCAACATCAACGACGTTTACGGAGCTAACACTACAAACCAACGCACTACCTGTTATTGGTTTGCTCGCTTCCGTTCTGTAAATTTCGACCTGAAAAATGAACCTCGCGGTCGTCCGAAGACTTTGGTCGACAATGACGAATTAAAGGCGATTGTGGAAGCTGATGATACACAATCTACGGCTGAATTAGCAGCAGCTTTCGACGTTAGCGTCAAAACAATATTGGTCCATTTGCGTCAAATTGGCAAGGTAAAAAAGCTTGACAAATGGGTGCCCCACGAACTCAATGATCGCCAGCGCGAAGTACGCGTCGAGACGTGCCTTGCACTGCTCAACAGACACACAAATGAAGGAATTTTGAACCGCATTGTTACCTGCGATGAAAAATGGATTCTGTTTGAAAACCGCAAGTGCTCAGCAAGTTGGTTGGATCCTGGTTCAGCACCTAAACAATGCCCTAAACGAAAACTTACCCCAAGAAAAGTGATGGTCACTGTTTGGTGGTCTAGCGCCGGTGTGATTAAACACAGCTTCTTACCAAACGGGGTGAGCATTACTGCAGATGTGTACTGTGAAGAATTCGAACACAATGATGGAGAAGCTGGCACATCTCCAACCAGCATTGGTCAATCGCTCGTCTCCGCTGCTCCTGCACGACAACGCGCGACCTCATACTGCACAGCAGACGGTCTCCAAGTTGCAAGAACCCCAGTTCTTGCAACTTGGATGACGGAGAGCTTCCTACCCCAGTAGGAAGCTCTCCGTCATCCGCCCTACTCACCAGACCTTGCGCCTACAGACTACTACTTTTTCCAGAATTTGGATAACTTCTTGGCGGGAAAAAAATTCAATACCCGAGAGGCAGTACAAAATGCCTTTGAAGAATTTGTTGCCTCCCGTCCAGCTGATTTCTTTAAGAAGGGCATCAATAAACTGCCACTGCGTTGGCAAAGATGCATTGATTGCATGGGTGATTACTTCGATTAATACAAATAAAAAATACATGAAAAAAATTCATTTAAATTTTTTCATACAAAACGGCAATTTCATAGGTAAAGACCTATTATTAATTGATAATTTTTATGTATATAAATAGTAAGTTAAAGATAATCCTAACTATTATATTATATGAATAAAAATGTAAATTTGTTTATAAGGCTTTTATAAATTAACGCCTGAACGGATTTGGATAAAATTTGGCACAGGTGTAACCTCAACACACCTCGGACATAAAAGACTTTTTACGATCCCGGTTGTACATTCCCGCGGGATACCGTCCTCCACGTGAGCGAAACTGCAGACATGTACTTTAAGTAGGGTACAATAAAAATATATTAGTATTTTCACTAATTATCATAATATCCATCCATTCTCTTCCTTCGTTATGTGATAAATTAATAGGTTGTATTCGGTACATTTCAGATGGAGGTACAGGCCATGGAAGACATTGCGAAGGGGACGCCTTCACACACTGTGGTGCCACCACAGTCCAACCTATCATCTAGTTTTGCTGGCAGGGAGGCTAATGATACCGTTACAAATGTAAGTACCCAATGCAAGGAGGAATTGAAGAGTGTTTTGGAAGGTGCGATTCGAGAATATCGCTTCATGCTACCCGCACTTAGAACACGCTTACATCGTTTGCCCATGAATAACAAAAATAGAGCGCTGGTGGCTGCTCTGGAGTCACAGCTGGCGAACTTTTTTGATGACTACGAAGACCTCACTGATGCTCACTCAATCTTGTATTATTATATTGCTGTAGCGGCATGTGAAGCTCACGTCAAATTTCCTAATGACAGAACTACATGACCGAAACCAGTTGTACCGGCTTGGCAGTGCAAGATTGAGCGTCGTAACGGCGGGGCTAGAGCACTCATCGGTAAGCTTGTCTGCTTCAGGTAGGGCAATACTTTCCCTAAAGTGATGCGCTTTGTGTGGGTGCACTCGGGGACTGATATAAACCCTCGCCACTAAATATCCCGGGTATCAGAGTGCATTGACTTCCTGAAGCAGAAGTTGTATGCATGGGCAAGCCGTATTCGTATTTATTCGGTACAATCAGCGAGTAAAATGATACACTAAAAATCGCACATTCCAAAGCAATGAAAGGTGGGTTTATAGGTCTTGGGAGTGACCGGAGCAAAGTGTGACTGATATGCACTTACCTGATGATCACACCAAGTATTGGTGATTGTCAGTCACACTGAGGGTAATCGGGAGTTCAAACGAGCATGCGATCCAATACCTCAAATGGGGTATTCACCGTCCACCCCCAAGATGTAGCCCATGCAGCCCGTCCGCTGCCACAATGGAAGTCTACAGAGCCGGACGGACTGGAGTATTTCTGGGTAAAATGGCTACCAAGGTCGCACTCTTGTTAAGCATCTCGGTTGCAGACAGCCTTAGAGACTGGGTCACTGCCCCAGTTACTTACGACAGGAATAACACACCTGTTCCACAAAATCTAGTAGGTAGTACTGCGAAACCCACAAATTATAGACCGATCACTTGCTTATCGACGGTCTATCAGATTCTTACATCCATTTTGAAAGTTAAAATTAAAATTACATCGACAACAATTCGATCATATTGACTTCTCAAAATGGAGGTAGGAATGGGTCCCGCGGTACTAAGGAGCTACTTCTTATTGGTATTGCCATTAGCCAATAGGTTCGTCGTTTCGAAAATGATCGTCGAAATGCTGGTGAGACTACAAGAAGGCGGATGACTTGGTGCCACAAACACGGCTCACGAAGGTGCTGGAGTTGCACTTACTTTAGTAGATACTACTAATTTAGTCAAAGCAACTCTGCGCACCTTTCTAACGTCGTGTTGCTTTATAGGTATAATGTATTATGCCTTGACCATGGGCCATGACCATTGATTCACAAAATTGTAACAGTTTACTATTGGCACACACCGAGGCGCTCAGCGACACCATGTCGTCCGCATAGCTAAGGTTATTAACACAAACATCATCTATGCGACAACCGACATGGTGGTCGCCGAGCTCCTCGATTAGCACATATACATACACCATTAGCCAGCTAGGTATACATGATAAACCAGTATGTTGGCCAATTGCCTTCGATTTACAAGTATTGAACGTCATGATTTTGTCACATTGCAGATGGGGAGTGAAACGAATCCGAAATCATCAAAACGGCGTTGTCGTTGCAGATTCATGAAACATCATCATCTACCTAACCCTTTCAATATTATGTAGCAATCGGCTACCAGTTGAACCAGATGCAGCTGAACAGACCTATGTAGAATAAGACGTGGGATTCGGCACGTATAACTTCATTCAATTAGACAAACGCTCAATGTCAGAATAAACAAATATGTATATTCATACATATATGTGTACTTAACGTTCACATATGTGAACAATCAATATGTATCCAACATTGAAACAATACTATGACTTTTCTTCTCCTGACTAAAATTCCTCTTAAATTCATCTTATTCACACTTAAAGTCTATTGAATGCTCTACCGGCATTAAAGAATTTAAATTTTAACATTTTACGGCCCTGGAATAAATATCGTGCAGAAATATAATGAAGGATCGAAACTTTATTATATCTCTGAGGGCCATGCGCCTAATAAGGTAGTGTTTCTGTGGCAGCGATACCTCTACCTCAGTGGCAACGTGTGGTGATGCTGCAGGTTGCATATAAAACTGAGGCTTTACCATTCCGTTCGACGTCCTTGTTGATGGTCGCAATAACTTCAATCTCGGCTGCCTTTAGATAATGTCCCTAATTAACATTCTGACAAGTTTGTTGGTGGTCATCTTGTAAATATCTTTGTGCTCAATATAAGTTAATATGAAATAAGACATGATAACTAAAAACCATATACTCGTAATTGATTAATAACTAACCTAACCTTACCAAATGTTATTTTTCATACCTTGTTTTTACCACCATGTTGTAAAATGTCATTTTGCTGTTTATTGCTGTATCGTTGTCATGCATTAGAATTATGTCTGTTATAGTATTACTGGTATACTGCAAGATTCTGGAGGCCTATCCAAGTATTTGATGTGTTTTGTTGTTAAGATTACATATATTCAAAATATCGTCAATATGACATTTCATAAGTTTTCCAGTCCATAATTGTTATGTATTATTTAGATATTGATACACATAAGATATTATGTAGTGAGTTATGTAATGTATATTTTTGGCTAGTCTCTATAACACAGTCTACCCCGAATGTGTCGCATATTATAATGTTTACGCAATATCTAAAATTTACTAATCAATATATTGATGGTCAATTGGTCTTTGTTTTGCCACCAGTCTTACTTATTCATTGATTTATTGAACTTGTACAATAATGAAGCTGACTCGACTGTTAATAATAGTTGTAGCTATTTTAGCTGAAAATAAAGAAAGTTGTGAGTATTTTAAGTAATGATGGAGTACTAGTAGTAACTCCAGTAGACATTAACACCGATAACATGGCGCGCCGCTCCAAACTTATTATAATGAGTGACTAATGACACTGCTAGTCGAGCAACAAATGCGGTGTGAGTGTTAGAAGCTTTTTTTTTTTTGGTATGGGCATCTCGCAGTTTGTCCTTCAGGGATATTTACTGCTCAACCGAACTTTCCTGTGGAGGGCTTAATTAAAATTAAGGCCTCCAGCCAGGCATAAAAAACTTAAAAACTAAGCGACCATCGCTAAAGGCACCCCCTGCGGGGTACGAACCTCGGCTTAGGACGTCGCTGAAGAGGACAGCAAGGGACAGGCTGGATCAGATTGTTCCATTATTTAGGGACATTTTAATCATTAACCGGCTCAGCTTCGCGGGCTGGCTCTAGCAAAGGGTCGGGAGGGGGGCATCGACGGGGTCGTCGCGACGGCCCTCGGCGGCGAAGACGGAATGACGGATTGTGTTTGCGAACATTGCTGGTGGCCTTATCGCTCTCCTGGAGGAGAGTGATAGGATCATCTGGCTCTGTGAGTGTATGTCTGGGTCTTCGAATAGCGCTAATTCGCGAGGGAGTGTATCGGGCGGCCGAGTGTTAGAAGCACTGTGTAAATACTTTTTAACATTTCAATTTTGGAGGGGCGCGCGAGTTAATCTCTTCCTGAAATCTCCAGAATAACCATCATTTTTGAGGTTTAGTGGCGATGTTGTTGTTTGCTGTTGTAATTTGGTTTGTTGAACATAATCAACCTAATCTACTTGTTCGCATCATGCTTGTGTTGTGAATCTTATGGTTATTTTATCTTGACTTGAAATCTCTTTACAATTGTATCATTCAATATTGGAACTGACTAAAATGAGTACTACTACACCACTTACATACGTATAGCTGTATTTTTTTGTATTTGTATGTAAAGTTAATTCTTCAATATTTCACACAACAATTTTATATCTTTGTAGTTTTATATGAACAAAAATTATTTTCTTGATGTTGAACTGTGATTAATAAATGTTACACATTATTGTAAGAATTTTATTTATGACAACCTGAATGTTACTTTAGAATAAGTGCATGGTAAGTGAGCCCTAGGTGTAAACCATAAAATTTATGTAATCGCATGCGCTGCGGAAACAAATGATGAAAAAAAAAAAAACAATATTTGGAGCATTTATATATCTACAAAAACTTCACAACCTTAGACGTCCAACTATTGCAGTTATGCTACTAGAACTTCTTTTATTCATTTTAATAATCAAGATCTACAAATGGCAGGTACGGAGGAGTCTGGATATGTTACGAACGGTCACCTGTCCTGAGACTGACCTAGGCAATCGTGGCTCTACCTTCGATCAACCCGTGCGGCTGTTGAGAAAACTGCGGTGATAGCTTCACCCGTGTGGAAATATGGGTCTACCATAACATTAAGGAAAGATACTTGTCGAGAACTTGTCGTGACGTAATAAAATATGTTTCACGAAATATTAGTAAAAAATATGGTGTTACGAAATGGAGAATTCCATAAAAACCAATTATGGAATTCTCCATTTCGTAACACCATATATTTTTTTAGAGACAATGGGAGCACCGCGAGAGCTTACGCTTTTTTTCAAGAAACACTATTGTGTTTCTTGAAAAAAAGCACCTCAAGTACCTCTCAAGACTCAAGTAGCATCAGATATTCCTGATGCTACTTGAGTCTTGAGAGGTACTTGAGTAAGACCTTGACAGATTCGTACAATATACAGCTAAATATAATAAATTACAACTAAATATGAAAAAATAATAGAAACCAGTATCAGTGATCTTGGTGTCGTACACGATAGCAAGCTGCTATTTGATGATCTTGTGGAAACAGTCATCAGCAAGGCGTTCTGATCCTTGGGCTTCATTTTTAGGTCTTGTTCTAGCTTTCGTTCTCTAAAACCGTTAAACGCTCTAAAATTGATCCCTAGTGCGTAGCCATCTTGAGTACGTTTCTCAAGTTTGTAACCTTCAATATGAGATACAAATACAAATATCGTATTGATTCTGTCCAGGGAAAGTTTTTGCGGTACTTGGACTTCAAGGCTAGTCAATTCTCAGTCGATTATGAACACCTTTGCAAGCGATATCATTTCTTACCGTTGGAAGTAAGACGTACCAGTGATATGTGTTTTTGGGTGAACATCGCAAACATGTCATTGTCTTGAACTACACAGCAAAATACTTCTTCGCTCTAATCTATGCAAATAAAAGAATCATATTTTAATTTGAAAATAAAACTATATTTTAAATAAATAAATAAATAAATAATAACCTTGCTTATTGCCAATATTCAATACTCTAAGTAATTGGGAAATACCCCATAAGTTGTCATTTATTGCGAGTATCAAAATGTCGCATTAATGGTCGCAGTTTATAAACTGGAGCCTTTTAGGGATCTAAGGGACCGTTGGCTAACGTATTTGAAATAACTTTCAACTTGTTACTACCTCCAGGCGCTCCTGAGACATATAAGTTCTTGGCAGACAGAATTTGTCAAATACTTTATTAAATTTTATCATAACTTATAGTGTATCTAGTAAAATTGTATTGTTTCATTGCGCGTACTTTGTATGGTAACATCACCGTAGTACTCCACGAGACGGGTTCCACCAATTGTTGAAGTATTCCTTGGTGTATTTTTTTGTTTTTTAACTCAAATAAATCTAGTTTAATGAAATGTTAGGCATTTTTTTATGTAACCGTTGCTACTATTCTTCTTTATTTATATAACTTCCTTACTAATAATTACATTTATAAATATTCTACTGTAATAAATATAACATTTAAGAAAAAAAAAAAAAGTAGCCCTCCGGTATCGATAATAGGTTCCAAGCTACCGGCGCGGTCAGCGCTACCGAGACAGAAATCTCCTAACAATACGAGGCGTGTCCAGAAGTACTGCTTTCTCCCAATCATCAAGCACTTAATCCAGCTGCCTAACAAGAACCTCCTCAGGTGTTGATAGAGACCCTTGGCTTTTATTCAGTTGGCTGACACGACTAGCGGTACATATTGTTAAGATCGATTTATCGCCCCCGAAACCTCATGCATACTAAATTTCATGAAAATCGTTGGAGCCGTTTCCGAGATCCAGATTACATATAAACATACATACAAGAATTGCTTTTCAATAATAATGACGACCTACTGTTTATTTAAGCTTACGCAATTATCTTTGTTGTAGCTTTGTTATAAGATTAGTTCAGGAAAGGTTTAGGACAATAATAAACACGTAATAATTAACTTGTATTTACATGTGAAAAATTAGTAAAAAAAATAACTAGTGAAGAATTTGAATCCATGCTTAGGGTTCCATCCTAATCCCATTTAAAGGACATAGGTAAACTCAGTAGTTTGGCCATGTACAAACGTTGACTTTGACTATACAATATTAAAAGAATTACCGAAATCGGAACACACTGTAAAAAGTGATGCGTCATACATAACACAAATTCTACGTGTGGAATTGTGAACCTGTTCCTTTTTGTTCGTCGTTTAAAAATGGGACTTTAATTTAATTTCTCTTAAATTTTTATGATGTAAGAGGGTGTTTTGTATAATATTACGAGTATAACAAAATAATATTCATCACTTCCAGACACTGCCTGCCGGCTATAATTCTGTTAGGCGATATAAAGCTCCCAAAAAAATAACTTAACGATACTTGTAGAGGTTACAAGTAACGAACAGTTTAAAATAAATATTTTAACCATAATAGGTAATAGTTGGAAACCGTTTTCTCGAGTAAGGTTAAACAAAACAATACTACGTTGCGATATTTGTTTTGCGTTAACTCCGTGCGGGCAAATACGCAACAAGTGACGTTGCGTCTTTTTGTACCAGGAAACCATGAGTCAAGAGCACAGCAGCAGGCTTGAGAGGGATAGAAGTTTACCATTTTCGTAGAAGATACAAGGGCAACATAGTCTTGTGAGTGCCGTATTTCAGCGGGAAATCAAGAAGCTATTGTGAACTTAAAAGGTCACAATAGAAACATCCCTTTATTTTTTTAAAGAAACTAATCTGCATTCAAAGATTTTCGAAAATTTGCTTGTCACACTAGGTAATCGCACCGTATTCGTGGCATAGAGATGCTTCTTTTTATATACCTATATTCTGATAGGTCACGCGTACCAGGACCACCAGCATAGCGTAAATTACGAAGACTAGATATTTCTAGGACATGACTTGTGTTTTCGCTAGTTGTGCCCGTTTTTTTCTAATACTAGCTCTCATCTAAACATAATCTCTTTACAATTGCGCATTTTTTAGGTATTATTTAGGTGTCGCGAAGTTCGGATTGTGAAAATTCTCAGAAGTACACGTAAAGTAAATAGATAAGAGTAGACAGACATTATTCAATATTTCGGATGGACATTTCATTGCAAAAAAAGCTTGCATTTAATAAATACTAAAATAGATCAATAAAAATAACAAAAGTAATTTTTAAAAAGACGGTGGTGCAGGTGGTGCCTCTACCTCCTTGCTAAGCGTACCGTGTCCAAGATGGTGTATATCGCTGTTGCGAAGCACTTATTTTCTTTTATCATTAAAGTTCTTATAATTCAGTGTCCACAGTCCCTATTAAAGTCCCCCGTAAATATTGAATAACGCAATAATAATACTAAAATAAACCCATTACGATTACCATACAAGATATTCATAACTTTTATTATACACAAGCCTTAAAAGATATTGAATGTATGTTCAAGTTACAATTTCAATTATTTATTTCTATAACAACATAAAATAAATTTAAGCCCCACAAGCTACATAAAAGGATCTCAATTAACGTCATAAGTTGAATCTGAATATTATTATGGAACCACCTTCTATAGGTTTCGGTGCCCCTAGTATTTACGAGGCTTTGTCTGACCATGCACTGACACAGTGTCGGCGGCTCGTGGTGCGTGGTCGTTCCCGATCAACATAAAACAAAGTAATAATTAATTATTTTGCTTTTATAGAATTTATTCTGAATGAGGAACTATAACTTGATTTTTACTATTCTAACAAAAACCAAAATTCATCTATCTATCTCTGTTCGGTATTATTATGTTACAGACGGCTTTCATTTGTTTATAGTTTTTGCCAGTACTAAAATTTTCTATTTTGGCCAGTACTAAAACAAAGAAAAGATTTAGTTTACTTTTATATTTATAAAACTCCTTTTTATTTTGAATGCGGAGTTCATTGAGTAAGTGATTGTTCCACATAGCCGAATTACGGCATGCACCGTTGGGCAAGCGGAAGTATTTTTTCTAATATTCTTATTTGGTTTTACATTTGCGAATTGTAGAACAGGAAGGGGGCGTCATAGACATCTCGTTACTTGTGCGAACATGAAATCACGCTCCTAACGTTTCAGTGTTGACGTTGTAGAGACATTACACATCCTAGCTTTTATGTTTGCCTGCTGCTTATAAACTTTTGCATTAAACGGCTGTTGTTGTTAATACATTTGTATCCTCTAAAATATAACTTCTAAAAACAATCAATTAGGTAGTTACAACAATTTTATATGTATTCTGCTTGATTAATCAAACACGACTGATCAGATTTGAACATATTTAGGCGTTGGAAACGCTGCAAAGACGTTCAAGAAGAATTCAATGGAAAGAATATAAGAAAATGTTTCGACAAAATAATACGTCTAGAAACTTGCTTGGGCTACTTGGTACAAACATAACACTGGTACTTAGTATTATATATTAATCGTATATCCAGATATACCTGACCTATAAAACAAACACTAAATACCCTATATAATATATAAGTACATGCCGCCCATCCCAATAAACCAGGCTAACATAGGTTTCAGGGATTCAGATGTTAAACAAAGAGGAAAGTTCATAGCATCCCTGTCTTACCTGCAGAGGTGAATTTGTGTAGTCCAGGGTTGGTGAACCTTTGGCACGTTTACCAAGTTATTTAAATTTTAACTACACAGTGCAGTTTATAATTTAAATTATTTTGTGAATTTTCATTTGTCTATTTACCTTAAATTAGACATTTTGTTATGACCGCTTCCTTTTTCTCAGATGACGATATTTGTATTTTTATGTTTTTTTGGAATTCCGTTGTATCCAGTAAAACTGAAAGACAATCTTTACGTGGATGAGAAAAGGCTATGCAGATAATGACAAGGATTTATATTCTTACCCTAAATTGGCACGCACCATGTGATGTTTACGATCCCTGCCGTCTGGTGTAACTTGCGTATATATCTAAGCGTTCTATGCAGTTTGCAGCAGTGTTTGGTCGGGCACCAACCTGGCCGTTTCAATGGTTGGTCCCCGAACCAAACTGATAATACAGAATAAACCCTCAGAATAAATGTAAGAAATGTGATATTATTTTGAAAATATATAAAGCACTTTGTTGAGGGATTTGTGATTTATTCTAATTTTCTTTCAAAACAACGTAATCTTAATATATATAAATCTCGTGTCACAATGTTTGTCCTCAATGGACTCCTAAACCACTTAACCGATTATAATAAAATTCGCACACCATGTGCAGTTCGATCCAACTTGAGAGATAGGATAGTCTATTTTTCATTAGGGTACAGTAGAATAGGGTTGAGTAGGGTAGAGTAGGGTAGAGTAGGGTAGAGTAGGGTAGAGTAGGGCAGAGTAGGGTATAGTAGGGTAGAGTAGGATATAGTAGGGTTAGAGTATTACGCGGTACGGAGTTCGCTGGGTCAGCTAGTATCCTATAAGTCAACAGTAAGAAACCAAATTTAATATCTGTTCCTTTTTAACTCCGTTTTCGATTAAACTTTAAAAGATTAAAGATAATAAAAGCAAGTTCATGAGATAACAAAAGTTCTTTGACTTTTTTTTTTAAAGTACCTTGTTAAAATATTGTAAGTGATTATTATAAAGAAAGTTTTTAATTTTTATTCTCTTCTATCACCCGTCACGAACTTTGATACCACTAAGCCTTTGTACAGTAATTGCTTATCTAGTCTTAGCCTGTTGGGCTAGGTAAATTTTCCGTGGTTTGTTATTTTACTGTTTATTAAATTCAATTTTATTATTGTTACTCCATTTGCGAAATCTTGAATAATACAACATTAAATGAATATTTACCATCTGTGTTTTTTTTAATTGAAATTTTAACAAAAGTCTTTTAATATAGTAACGTAATTAATATACATAATATCATGACATACCTGCTTTCTAAATTAATGTTATAAATTTGTTTGAATATTTTCTGAACTTCATTTTTATTAACTTCACCCTTGTGTTCCCCGAAGGGTTGGACAGAGGTGCACCTATATTGTTACACTCACTTTTTGCCAATTATGTTTTAAGTCCAATGTATGGGGTGACGAAACTATTGCCACCTAACGGGGACATCAGGCCGATGCACTACGCGTATTTTTTTAAATTAAATTACGAGTTTATTTATTTATATACAATTGTTTCACGTTAATAAGGAAAATAATTCCCATTACAGAAATTTCATTTGCAATCAAACACACAATTTTAATTTCACAAAGCAAAACCAGGGACTACCATCAATATTGAAGGTAACTTGGAACCCTGTCTGTATACATTCGTTTGGATAAACAGAGAAACAAGTAACACAAGCATAAAAATAAATACATAAATAAACTCATGCCTTTTTCCCTACGGAAAGAATCGCAACATATTTTGAATGCTTGTTGGTATTATCATTATTTTACCAAGTTATTGCACTTATATTATTAGGACCAGTTCGCTTTATTCAGTGAAAATACTATATCAGTTCCGGTTCTATGGGAACGGGATGCAATGTTTCACACTTACACCAGGAGATCATAATATAAGAGAAGGTTTCACTATAAGTGAAAGTACTAGTTCCACTTCCTATTCCGTGGACGTTTCCACGTGAGCAAAGGGGCGTTGCGCGTTCCGGCCTTGTACTAGGAAATCATGCTATAAGAGAAGGTTGAAACGATTTTCTGTTCAGAAATACCACCGCTGTAAAAGTAGCTCGATAACACAAATATTAAGTAAGCAATAAAGCAAGTACATTTAAAATCTACGGTTATGAAACCACTTTAAATGGAAGAATTATCGGCCTGATTTCTAATAAAAGAATATGCTTTTAGTTCCGTGATGTTCGATGAATAATAAAACGTGTTCGTACACTAGTATTTAACTAACTCAAGAAATCATTTTATGTGAATTACTGTGATTTAAGTATTCATTGTCTAACTATTTTTACAAGATATTATATTTCTATTTGTAAAAATAGTCATACGTGCACATACCAGATATGCACATTTGAGTTGGTCGGATCACGTCGGGGTCATCATAAATGATTGCTTGTAGTGTTTTAAATGTTAGTGACCTATTAAAAAAATGGTCACGAATATTTAAAACAAGGTAAGATGAAATGAAAACATGAAGTTTAATACAATTACTGAACTGGCCTTTTGTCTTTATCACAGATCGCCCAGTTACAGATTGCACTAAAAAAATGCTTTTAACTTTTGTTTCATAGCTAGGTCACTAATACACTAGCATGAATTTAGATGAATAGTTTACCTAGAAAGATGTACTCGTATTCATACGAGTATTAATTATGTAGAAACGTTAGGCGGGTTTTATTTATCTCATAATCATAGAGTTCAATTTATAGGCAGTTAACGTAAGTAAGGTACTAGGAGAGGAGAACAAAACTGAGGAGGAGGTCGGTACTTACTACGTGCGAGGTCAATTTATATTTTTCGGGAAACGGGCATTTAAGATCACATTTTGGACCCTAAAAATTATTGTTTGCAAATGCAGGAAAATAAACAAAACAACAAGATTAAAATTTATAACCAGTTCTTTAAAATCTTTACAGACTTCTTCAGTTGATTTTATTGTCATAGTGTCCAATTAATGTTGGCGTCTATTTTTAATCGACCTGGCTGGTAGAGAAGTTGTAATAAGAATTGAATTTAAGATACAAAACGACACAGGATGACGACCAAAGGTTTTTTATAAGCAGTTATAGCAGTCAGTAAACAGTCTGTTCCTCCATATTTTTGACGCGGTCTGTACATTGTACAAATGCGTCGGACAAGTAGGACAATAGACAAATTAGTGACGTACTAATGACGTAATAAATAACTTATCAGAATAGAATAAGGTGAAACAAAAGCGAAATATAAAAAGGTATGTAAGGATCGCAGTAGGCGTTCGGTAGTTTCTGCCTACCCCCATGGGAAGAAGGCTTTAGTAGGCGTCAGTAAGTAGTGTAAACGGAGTAAAATTAAAATGAAATACTAACGTAGTGTGGATCTTGTCGATGACTTTTAAATTTAAAACATTGAATCTAACAAAGACCATGTTGTGAGTACATAATGAGAGTGTAGGCGAAAACTTCGGATCCCTAATTTAGACTATTGCGTGCACGGAGTTTGAGATTTGACATACTAGGTAAAGTGTATGTGGTGAATAAGTGCTTTCCAAACTGACTTTCTCCTAGCAAGTCCAACCCGTCCTCCTCAAAGAGATTTTAATATTGTTTTCTATCAAATCGAACATAGCTGTGGTCATATTTATGGTCAACCTTTTGGAAATCGTGTCGAATTTCCCAAACACATTATTCTCCTAAAACCTGAACTATCCGTATTTGGAACAAACGGTTAGTTTTCTACTGCCTCGTTGGTCAAGCTAGTGGTTACAAGCGCACCTGCTGAGCGTGAGGCTTTCGGTTCGATTCCCAGGTTGGGCAAAGTCTTATTGAGTATTCCAATAGGAATTACCTCATTACGGCCCACGGTCTCAATTTGTGCCCGGTTGATGGCAATAGGCTCGCCCCCTGCCACCTGGGACTTAACCAGAATTGGCGAAATGTGGATGTTACTACACGTACGAGTAACACGTGCGCAAGCATGATTATGTTATGTATACTTTTTGACTTTAATACTCTACCTAAAGTCCGCTTACTTTGAATACTGCGTTTGTGTAATTCAACCTCGTACCACCACCTATCTGTACAACTTAGTAGATTTATATTAAGGCTTTGCCTTCGTTGCTTATGGAGGGTGCGCGTCTATATTTGTGCTTGCCAACCCTCTCTAACCCGCTGACTTTTTCCGTATCATCTCTTGTAACTTCTTGTACAAACAAGCAACAGCCTCCGCACGCACCAACACTAGTTATTATATAATTAGAATATTGGAATGTTTAAAGTAAGTATTACATAAATAACATTTTATTACTTACTTTAACGTGAGTAAAGGAAGCAGAAGGTGTAAGGATCGTAGCAGGTAGCGTTCTGTAGTTTCTGCTTACCCCCTTGGGATAAACGCCCGAAGGCTTTTATGTACATTTGTATGTTTATCGAGATAAAAGCAAAGCTGAATAATATTATTGTCTCACACATACATATTAAAATAACGTTTAAAACATATATTGTACACTGTATCATACAGCATGTGTATGATACAGTGTGAGATAAGAGGTATACAACTTTTTTTGCCACCATGTTGTTTCATGAAAATTATGTTGTGCAGAAATGGCAAATTTGTTATGAAGCGTTTCACGAGTTGTTATTAAATCTTATCTTCGAGGCTAACAATACCTCGTGTAGTGAATAAATTTGAGCAGCATGCCATTGAAAAAAATAAAGCAGTTCCTGAATGAGTTTTCCTCGTCCTGTCAAAAGGGCTAGCGAGCGAAATATTGAAATGGTTTGTCGAAGTGTAGCCGGAGAACATATATTGTCTACCAGGCATTATGGACTCCGGAAGCGAGCTTAGCAGAGCACTCCGGCCGAGCTCGCTCTGCCGACTGGCACCCCGACTGTGTCCTCAGTTGAACGTAGATGTATACGGTATTCATATATCGTAGCTATGCAACAAAAGTATTATGGTGTTAGCAGTGGCGTGCCTAGGGTTTCAAAATAACGCAAGCCCAATAAAATTTTAACCGATTTCAAAAAAAGAAAGTTTAGTTTTTTTATTATACCAGTATTACACTAGCACCGTCATAGATTTGCGCTACTAATTTTGCGATACAATCATGTCTATTCAATAATTCTAAAATAATATTAGAGAGTGAGTCTGCTGTGCGACTTTCCGACACATTAAGAAAGCCCAAAAAACGGTCATGAATTTCATTTTTATAATAATATCTGAGAATCAAGCACAGTTCTTCTCTATGACTAACATCGGGGGTTTCGTCAATAATAATTGAAACAAATTTTGTTGGTCTAACTTCGTAATCGATGCAAGTTTGCATCACATCGGCTACGGAATGAATAATATCGTTTTGAATTTTGTTAGATAAATAACTCGGCCCCGGTTTGTCACTTTTATGATGCTGCATATGTTTTTCTAAAACGACATCGTATTTTGAAATTAACGAGACCAGTTCTAAAAAATTGCCTTTATTTAATGAAGTTTTGGACTCATCATGTCCTCTTAAAGGAAGTTCCTGTTGTGCTAAATGACAAACGAAATCGACTAATCTTTGAAAAACACTACGGTTGTTTTCAACGCGCGTGTTATATTTTGTAATTTTCTCAGATAACTGGCGTGATATAGTCTCAATTCGTTGTTTACCCAAATTACCGAAAGAAACCATTGCACACAGGTGTTTATAGGAATTTGCGTGCCTTTTAATGGCGCAAGATATGTTATTTAAATCATTATAACCAGATGTATTCTAAACGGAATCTTCATTCGAAAAAAATATGCAGCACCAGCAATACAACTTATTAGTATACGAACAGCCAACAATCTAACTAGTTTTATACACTGATCTATTAAATTTTCGTTTATGCGATTTACTAGTGTGAGAAATACACAGATTAGGCGTCGGTTTTAATGAAGAAATTAACTGATTTTTCTGAGCAAAGTTTAAAGATTTTACCTTATCTTCGCCAATCAAAACTTGAACGCATTTTAAATCCTCACAAGGTACAATTACCTCCATTGTTGTAGGTAAGTCAGCAAAACAATTGTATCACTGAGGAAATCTAAGAAAACACACAAAAATCTTTAACAACATAACTTTTTCCCACTTAAGCAAATGACACTGAAGTTAGTTGCAGTCTCGGAACTACTCAGTGTTGTCATTTAGGCAAAAAAAATCAAAAACGAAAAAATCTAATCTATCGTCGTAAAAGTCGCTAGTTTTTATTGTTGCTAAATGTTAAAAACGTTTCCAAACACGTTAAAAATCTCCAACATCTCACAACGTGGCTAAAACGGCAACACTGCAGAGTTGGCAAGCTGACAAGGTCACGCATACGCGTGCAACTTCATACCAAAAGCCCTGCTTAAATCATCGATTTTTTTCAAATCAAATCAAATCAAATCAAATCAAATCATCTTTATTGTGGACTATAGGTATACATCATAAATACAGGTCTTAATTAATTAAAATAAGTTCAGCTATGTCCTGCCGTTGAGGCATACAATAATAAAATACAAATCAGAAGTTAAAACACAATTAGTCATATTAGTCTCGATACATTATTAAAATATTCCAAATCATAAATACATACAAATTCAATTTCAAGTCATATTAGTCAAAATTCATTTTTAAAACATTGCAAATTATATTCTTACATAAATATTAAACAACAACAACAACAACATATGTGGGAGAAAATTATACTTATTTTTCCTTTCTTGTCATTGGAATACAATATTTTTGTCACACAAGTAATCTTTGACATCATAATAACATTTGTCTATTAATAATGAATGTAGTTTCTTTTTAAACTGGAGGATTGGTAATTGTTTAATGTCATCAGGCAATTTATTATAGATTAATGATGTCATGCATAAAATACTTTTATTTAATAGTGCCGTTTTACCATAAGGTATTTGTACCTCTAACCTTTTCTTATCCCTTAATTTTCGATAATAGCTTTTGACAGTAGTCTTATAGTAGCTTAGATTTGATTTCACAAAAATATTTGATTCGTAAATGTATAGGGAAGGCAATGTGAGAATCTTTAGATTTTTAAAGTAAGGTTGACAGCTAATTGTACTATTTATTTGGCACATTGCTCTAATGCATTTCTTTTGAGCCTTAAATATAAATTCCTTGTCTACCGAATTACCCCAAAATATAATACCGTATCGCAGTAATGGTGCCACCAGTCCGTGATAGGCCGTTAAAATCGCTTCTTTGTTAACTATTTTTGAGAGCTTGTAAAGAGCGAATGAGGATTTGTTGATTCTTTTGCAGAGATTGTCTAAATGGGTTGTCCATGAAAGTCTGTAATCAATATTTATTCCTAGAAATTTGGTATTTGTTACAGATTCTACTGTCTGCCCGTTATAATTTACATTAATACTTTTCGGTTGAGTTCTTTGGTGAAAGTGCATTATATTTGTTTTTTTCTATGCACAAGGTCAAATTCGTTATACGGCACATCGCTATAAGTGCGAAAGAGACAGATATAGTATTTGAAAGCCAGGTAAAAGCCGGTGCGTGTAAGCGAGATAGCTATATGTAGATGCTACAAATGCGAAACTCTGCGCGCGAACAATCGCGATGTGTATAAATATGTAGATACTTTGTGTTATTTTGATAAGAATTAAGCGCGCTAACTTTTAAATAGTTCGGGTTTGATATTGATTCTCTATCGAGCATTTTAGTAAGGCATGCCGCCGGGCTTTTGGGCTTATATGAAGGTACCGCCACTGGGTGTTAGGTACACTATACTATAGCAGTAAATGAATATAATATAATATAAAAAGAGAAACGTGCATGAAACTAACCCAAGTGAGATTAATTTATTTCAAATTTGTATTTTGTCTTTAAAACAACTATCACGTATTATATCATATATTTAAAGAGAGACATATTGAAACAGTAAATGAATTCCCCTCAAATTGCTACATCGTAGCTTGGGTGCTACACCGTCACCTGCGCTACAAACCCGTAGCAAATATCATATCGGCGGTGACGTGACTACGACATCATTGTTTGGGATCCCTCAGAGTGGACTCAAAGATATTTTATTCTTAAAATGAAGTATGGGTAAGTATCTCTCACTAGCTCGTAACATTCAAATATTCATTCGTTTATTATTACGTTTTCATTATTTTCCTAGAACTAATCGAACCATTAAAAGTTTATGCTTGTTTTTCCATGCTCTTTGTTCGTCAGAATTATATGCAGAAGTTTCGTTTTATGAAAAATGTTCACAACAAGCATACTTATATAATTACAAACACATAGTACATAGTTTTATTTAAAGTACTCCAATTCATTTATGACATGCCAGTTCTCGATCAATTGGTTCGCCCCTATGAACGCTGACAGAAAACCATTCTATGATTTTAGAATTGAATGAAGACAGTTGACATTAAAAGATGAGATATTATTATATTTACTATCAGACATTCAAAAAAAGGTCATGGATATTATAAGGATATAAACGTTTACACTTATTTCTAAAATGCTCTTATGAAACTACAGGGATGGTATTTAATTGGGATAAAATGGTGTTCGCCGAAAGAAATCGTTCGGTGATGTTGTTACCAACTGTACCGCAATGTTATCAGACAACATCTACTAATCATTTCTAATACACTTTTAAAATCATGAGGAAAGTTTCAATCGTATTGTTAGTACAAGAAATCATAATTACTATCAAGATTTCAGATCAAATCATTTCTAACAATTTTAAACAAATACAGTAAGTAAGTATGATTACTTATCATCATCTATACTTCAATAAAAAAAGGCTTCTGCTGGATTTTTACATTTTTTTCTGAAACGATGACACTAATGCGTGCTTGTAAAGAAAATAAAGAAAAAAAAAGAAAACAAAAGAATTTCGTGCGGAGCAAACACAGTAAGTGATGCAGGCTGTCAGCATCCTCGACAGTTTTGAATTAAGTATTTTCAAATTTTCTTTTTTTAAATATCAGCAAGCGTAGCTTAACTTTCAATCAACCCATGCGACTGTTAATATATATCCACGAGCTCCTCTTATATAATATTTTAAATGAGATAGGAATAAAATCATATCAATCTAAAATAGGTTGAGAACGATTTTAATTTTGTATACACTATTATTTAACAGTCATTTTTATTATAAATTGAAAAACGCTATTTCAAACAAAAAAATATTGATACAGACGACAAATTCAAAGATACGATTCCATCTTTTAGTTACAAACTAAAAGATCAGAAGAAAGAGATCCAATGATTTTTTTGAGGAATCGATAACGAAACCAATTTATCAGAAAGCGAGGTATTTGAATTAATGTTCATTTATTAAACGCCTCTCCATTAAAACAAATCCTGCGATTGCTATAAACCAATACATTAATATGTTCATTGTAGGAGTAGATTTATCTGATGCCACCGTTCAGGGCATGAGATAAACCTACTCTGACGACCCGAAGCGCTCTCGCCGCCAAGACGCCGTGATGCGCGGCCTCTCCGGCGTCGCGCATGCGCCGTTAGACATTTATTCATCAAGACCATGAGATTTTCATTTAAAGTTATGGTCAGCAATGATCGGTTATTTTTTGAAAAAAATACCGATTAATGTAAGAAGACATAATAAATCGAACACTGATTTTGTATCACATACACGCACGTCAAAAGGTCAACGAGGTGTAGGATTTGATGCCGAAATACTAAATTGGTTGATACGTTGTGATAGAAGTTCAAGATGATTATAGTTTTATGATAACTATTTTCAGATGTGAACTGTGTACCGCTCTCACCAATTTAAACAATTTTTAAGTAAGTACCTGTACTGGTACCTTTAACTAATTGGTATGACTTACGATGTGATTGCAAAATAAAGAAAGTAGTTACCCTCATCTGGTAACGTTGCCGGGATCGGATAAGGATGAAAACTTCACTGTCTCTCATAATTATCACAAACACCTGCGATAAATGATTCTGAGAACGCACTATTGAGACATCCTTTTCTAATGAAACAGACAGATTTATTTTAGATCAAAGCATTTATTATTTTGCTCGAGGTTGAGACTCTCAAACTAATAAAGACGATAAAACAATGAAGACACGTCCCCCAAACCCTTAGGCGCCGCTGGACGCATGCGTAGATTTCACGCGTGCATGACAAAGGGTAAAGGAAGTAATGGTTTATTCAAAATTCAATCAATATTTTATTATGATCTATTGTTATAGCTTTTTGTGTCCCTTTGTCAGATATCTCCCAGACCTCCCTTGAGCGTTACATAAAGTCGGTTTCCAATCAAATTATAGGACTAAGCTCCCAGAAACAATCCCAAGCTCACATCCATCGATTGCGGCCAAGTTGAGACAAATGAAACCATTACAAATCAGCACAGACTCTCATCAACGCGTTGATCCTCAATATGTGTCCATATAGTGCGAAAATTTAATGTGACATCAGTCCAAGTAGATTTAGTCATTCTTGTACAGAAAAACGAGCGTTCATTATGTTCGCAGATACTCCCATACCCGGAAAATTACATAGAAAATAAAAAATACAAACAGGAATGTTTTGAACAGGTAAATAGATGTACAAAGATGGATCAAACCCTGGTCACCCGCGTGGTAGGCGGGCATACCTCTATATGATACCAGGTACTGTAAAAACTTAAGGATCTCTTGCTTTATATCAAAGCAGAAAACAATCCAAATTTTATACAAAACTCAAAAACCGTTCTAGCAATCCGATTACATTTCTTTTAGTGTATTTTTCTGTTTTACACCTCACGGATGAGACGCGAATTGCATGGACAGCTATTTTACTAACAAGTTTTATTTTTATTTACTTAAAAATTGTAAAGTTCCTCTTAACTATCATCAGGCAGGCAGGGCCTTAATGTTATCTTATTTACAATTTGAATAAAAAAAACATACTACAAAAAAAACTAAGTAGGTAATCTACATAAAAAAATCAGAATATACAAGATGCAATGTACAGCAATATTATAATATAACATATAATCTAACTAATGTGTATTATAAACACAAAAATATATATTATTAATTTCGAATTCACTTCAATGACATGTGAATATATCATGAGTCGGTATGAAGTTCATTAATAGCACGAATTGTGCGGGTCAGTGGTGTTTCGGCCAGAACGCTGGTCCTGGCAGTCGACACGGCATAGCGGTCCGGCACACATAACCTCAGGCGCTGCAGCACTCCTGGGTTATGATCTAGCTAGACTTATTTCCTAATTTAGCCAACAACTTATATGTTTGTCACTTGTAACAATTATTTTTCTGTAGCGTCTGCTACTTAGCACTTGATCGGTTATGTCTGTAGCACATAATAATACTTGTGATATTTGCGTCCATCGCATAACCTACTACCACTATAATATAACTAGGTACGTAACGAATGTTGTCCCGACACTAAACTTTTACTATTTACATAATTGACTTACCAATGCAATCAAGCATCCGGTGGCAACCTTTGGATGACAGTACAATAACAAAACCGTGCAATAAAAACGATTTGCATAAAAAAGACATAAACAAGAGTTTTAAAGATACTACAGAATGGTTACAAAATAAACATTTAAAAATAAATGTCAATAAAACTTTTTATGCGTTTTAGCCAAGGTGCCCTGGCTCTTAAATCTTGATATAAAAACGATTACATTACAATTGACACAGTTAATACCACTAAGTTTGTAGAGCTGACAATGTATCGGAATTTAAATTGGAAGGTGCACGTTGAGGTGCTGACCAAAAGAATAAGCAGTAGTCCGTACACCTTGCAAAGCTGTCACAAACGGTTAACGTAAAAGCGTAACTAACCGCTTATTATGGCGTTACTGAATCTGTTCTCAGATATGTGGTTATCTTTAGAGGTAATTCAACTCTTAAAAAAGATGCATTCAAAGCACAATAGAGGTGCCTCAGAGCCATGTTTAAGTTAAAAATGACAGATAGTTGCTATCATATGAGTTTTAATATTTTTAAATAAATCATTATCATAGACTGATTTATTATATTTTTGTTCTATGTTTCAATTGTGTTTAAATATCAGTTCCAATGCGTTCTGATTGAATCGGAGCCCTCATACCACGGATCAAATGATGACATCAGGATCGATATCGCAACCCCTAAAGTACTAAGGATACTGAAACTACGGAAGCTCGATATATATATTCTTGGTTTCATAGTTTTGCGTATATAACAGTCCTCATTGCGATGGTTGTAGAGTCAAAATTGCAATTTATAAACGATGCAGACTGTAGCAGAGATCTGTTAGCGCCCCCGTACAATGAACGGGACTGAAACGACAGCAACTGACATTGCGTTGTTTTTGCACTATCATTTAATAAGTGTTTGATATATATTTTAGTTGTTTTAAATTATTGTTGCTCAGTTTCTGCCTCAAACTTGACGAAGGAAAATATTATTCGGTTGTAGCACTCGTAGCTGATTATAGATAACGTCGACCTATGTTGACGTGAAAACATCGTAAAAGGGGCGATCGGCTAAATAGTCACAGTGATACAGTGCGCTTATAGGTGAAGGTACGCTTGTTGAGATCAACACCAAGCCTCGGAAAGCAAGTGTTAGGTACCATAGAGTTAACACCGAATAAGAGTTGTTTAGGAAAGTCATCCCGCTACGATAATTTTGGTCAGAGCTGAGGCCAAATATTTTCACAAGAACATACCCCACAGATGCAAACTGCGCCTACTTCTTTTTTATATTTTTATACTTCCAAATTACTTTTATACTGGTTTTTTATTGGTACTTTTATTACAATGCACATTTTAGAGTATTTAGCTAATTCAAAACATTTATACGTTTATCGATTTCGGTATTTAATGTAGATGAACTTTATCATTGACACTATGTAGTTTGGACGAGTGCTGTTTAAAAAATCACGATAAGATTGACTTGCGTGGAGCGCCATTGGACGCCAACTATAATTGTAACTGGAAGCTAGTATACTGGAAGCCGAACCCCAACATAGTTGGGAAAAGGAAGGCAGATGATGAGGAGTCCTGTGTGTGTGATGAGTCATGGTAAGGTGATGCGTGTTAGTTGGACAGCACAACTATTATCACAAGACGGGCAGTTTGAGTATATAGCAATGGTATTCTGACTTAAAACGCTATATCGGTCTTTCAGCAAGCAAAAGTAAAGCCATCGGCTAACTTTTGGATGATATTTAGTTACGTCACATATGAGACGGGTTTTTCTTTAAAAGAAGAAAGGAAGTGCTGGCTTTTGTAATTTGTTTTTTTTTTTATTAGTTTCATTCAGGATAGATTCAGCCAAATCAAACTCAATTAAAACGGTTTATAAGCTAAGCAAGCTACTATTTGTCTGTTTGTTCTTAAATTCGTTAGTGTCATTGGTCCGTGTAGTGTCAGTGAAGGTAGTGGTTTAACTAATTGAGCGCATTGAGCGTAAACAAAATAAACTTGAAGAGGTTGTAAACTAAATGGATAGTGATTTTGCATCACTATCTACGAGTATATAGTTGTGTATATGTATAGTTTGTGTAAACAACAGTTTCTCGATTAATTGGGTTGAAAACCGTAACATAGTGTTGTGGCCATAGCCCATTAGAAATCTCCTTATTGTTAGGCCATGGGAGTTTGGTAAGTAGTAGCTCAGGGTGGTGTGGTTGGGTCTAGGATAGAGGTAAGAATGATTGCAATGTTTGTCTTTTATAAAGAAAACTAGGAACGCTTTGTATACTTTTTCCAATAAAAGTGCGTCAGTAGTATTGAGTGGATTCCTAATTATGCGCATTTAATAGCATATTAATGACATAAGCAGTGCGAAAACCACGGCATCCAAGCAGATCAAAACCTTACCTTTGATAGGATACCTTAGCTAAAGTGTAGTGGAATCTTTGGACTAATATGACTCACAGATATTAAATGGGAATTGCTAACATGATGCTAAAGTAATTTGAATCGGATCAAAATGACGCAGCAAAAATATAGAGTTATAAAATCATATTTTGTAAAATAGAAATCAAAGTCAAATTATTTTTTTCAATTAGACCATGGCAAACGGCACTTTTGAACGATAAGTTTACAAGTAAAGTGAAATGCAAAAACAGTTGAATCTCAATCACACACCACACTGATCTTAAACTCCATGCACTTATTGAAAATAAACCTGTTACAGCCATTGTGATGAATAGCAATATTAATAGTAAGTAATTACTTAACTTAAAGTCAATTAAAAATGTATTGATTCAATGGTAATGTCAAAGCTCCAGAGAACTGATCATCATCGCCAACACTGGCGGTTTTATTGTAGAAATACGTAGGAACGACATAATTAAGTCTAGTTAAAAACCTCACTACGATATTTTTCGACACTATCAGACAAGGAGAGGAAAGCCACTGCAATGCGCCACTGCTACATACCCACAAAATATATTTTATAATGTTTTAATACCATTTTTATCAACTAAATACACAAAACCATGGTATACAATTATTTCAAACCTTTAAGTACATGTAGTATACGTCTATACTAGTCTAAACAAAAATGTATGAAAAACGAATAATTAAGAAATACGCGTAATATTGCGTTTATCTCAAATTGGAATGATTGTAGATTATAACGGTCGCATATCTACGTTCCCTTGTGAAAATCATTTTAATAAGTCTGCTAGCATTGTCGTAGTAGTAATAAAATAACTGTTACACCATTAAATGTTAATTGTTTACTTAAACTGTTGCGAACAAAGGAAAAGAACATCGAGCACCTACACCATTATTGCGAGAGAGACATCTAGCGCAGTTTCTAACAAATAAGCAAAAGCTCTATTTCAAAAAAAAAACAATTGAATGTAACTTTATTATAGCAAAATATTTCATCACACATAGCACGGAACCATCGATGCGTAAAACCAACTCGCACTTTGCCGGTTTTCATTTACACTTTTGATGGTTGGTTGACCGAGCTTAGCAGACCACCTCGGCTGAGCTGAGCTCGCCCAACCAACTGGCGCCCCACTCTCACTCACTCACTGTGTCCGCAGTCGAACGTAGATTCATACATAAGTGCAGCTATGCAACTCACCACAAGAGGAGGTAGTGGGGATGGATGCACACGCCATCTCTGTACAGCAGCTACACACCATACAATCTCTAAAACACATTTCATGAAAGAGTTTTATGGTGTTCGGTACACTATAATAAAGAGCAAACGAATGATTTCTCTATTTGTAAAATGCTTAATTCAAATATAATTAGACAATAAGTTCCCAGTGTGCGAATGATATTAAATATCTCGTGTTTTTGTGGAAAGTTATATAAGTCGACTTAATGAAGGTACTGCGAACAGGTCAGGTTCTGAAAGTTATCCAATCACTGATAAAATACCTAATACAATCACAATATGTTAGTTTTAAAGCACCTCCGCGGTGCTCGGCTACTTTTTTATTTACAGTAAAAAGATCTGGAGCCAATGCTCACGTAGTGCGCCCTCTAGGTGCTATATTGGTAATTACTTAAAAACTCACCACATGAGGTACTTTAATACTTTATTCAATTGTACTAGATCATGACTATGTATATGATAACAGCGTTATCACGTGTTCATTGACGCTTTCTTTTGTAACAATCAATTCATTCACTATCTCATACTACATGCAGCGAAAAACAGCAGATTTCAAGCCCGGTACCAAGCACCCTGTTATTGCGATACTTTTGAAACTTAAAAAGTACCAAACTTCCGTATTTCTTTCTTCTGTTCTCTGGATTTGAACATAACTGAAAAAAGTAAATATCAAACCTTTCGGGGAATGCATGCGTGGTGTGATTTTAGTTTTTACGGTTCCGTATCTAAAAGTGAAAAATATACTAATTCCAGGCTGAGAAACTACTTAAGGAAACACCAAATAGTAACAACTTGCTTTCCAGTGTGTGTACATTTTTAACCGCAGAGCTAAATAGTTACTAAAAAGTAAAAATAAATGAAACAACCATGGTCCCAATGAAGTGCTTATTTCAACGATCTTTTTAATTTTCATCCCAGTTAGTGAAGCGACTGCGTTTCGTTACGTTTTAAGGTGTAGATAATAAAGTAAGGTATTCCGTACACTAGTACCCCTGTGGCTATGGACTCAAGTGTGGAGCATCACACGTGAGTGCATAGACGCAGTCTTTTTATCGCAACATGACCTTGCTAAGACCTACAAATTATTGAATGAGACTAACGTCTTGGAGGAAACGTTTATCCGTATGGCAATGTAGGTGGGAAAATTCCATCACGGGCACCTTAACAAGTTCTTCCCATCCAATATTGAGCGGCTGGCTAGGAGGTGGAGGTTGAATTTACCACAATTGATATTATGACTAGTTTTTTTCTAATTAGTTCATTATTTCCGGAGATCACCCTACAAACAAACTTACAAACTAACATAATTTACCTCTTTTTATGTAATATTATTGTAGATTAAAATAATAATGAGAATACTTAGTTCGTCATCTGCCGTGTCTTTTCCCAACCATTCCAGTCTAACAGAATGCAGCTGAATACCAGTATGTTATATGAGGAAACGGTAGTTATTTTCCTACCATCTATCGTTTTACAAAAAATCAGTAGGTGTTTCATACATACATCCTCTGTTTTCAACACTTGGCCGTAAAAAGTTATATAATATTATACATAAAAGAGTGTGTGTGTGTATTACTTAATGTACACAAGTATGAAGTGAAACGTTTTCATGATAATATATTAGTTATTTTTATTATATATTTAACATTAATTGTTTTTTTTCGTCGATTAAAAAGACGTGTGGCACAGGTCAGTAAATTAAGCAACTAAATAATTAAACGATGATATCGAATCCGTACAAAGTAAGTATCTACTAAAATACTGCGAGAAGGAAGTGGACAGGGAACCAATATGTTCAAGAGGCAACGACAGGACCATTGCCCCGCTATTACGCCCAAGTTGCGCCTTAACATTTTTTTTTTATAAATCTTGTAAAATATACTAGGGCCGCAGATTTCACAACAGGTAACAAAATGGGGCTGATTCCGTGGAGTGTTTACTCTACGGAATCAGCCCCGTTTCGCGACATGTTTATGTCGAGCAATCAACCAAACATTGTATTTATAAAAGCAACTCACATCTCAGTCATTCTTTTTGAATTTTAACCCGTATAGAATGAGATGGCATACTGTAGCATGATACATCCTATACTTCTTTGATTGAGATTTTGTGATATCGTTATGTTTGGCGGCAGCGTCCATCGTGGGTGACTTTGATCGGAAAATCAATGGGCTGTTGCACTTTAAGCATTGAACTTGAACGTACGCTTTGTTATTACAATCTGCCAACATGCGTTACTTCGCTAGAATATTAATTAAATAACTACATTATCAACATGTGTTATAGACTCCAAGTAAAATACGAATATTTTGACATTAAAATGACACTGGTTACCAAGCCACATGTATGGAGAACCCCCATTTTAGTTTCGTAAAAACGATCCATTCTCCTTGGATCATATTGTAAAACGGTTAGTCTAAGCAACTGACACAAAACTAAAATGTTTAAAAAAATCCAAAGCACGTGGATCCTATTACATTATAATATTTACTTCAAATCTATACAAAAGATTAATCACTAAAAAGATTCAGAAAGCATGAATCTTTTTTGTTAAATTAAATTTTTACTTAAAAATGCACTGGTTAAAATCACAAAAAGGATTCAGAACATTTGGATCTCTTTTGTTAAACTAAATTTTTATTTAAAAAATGCACTGGTTAAATCACAAAAACGATTCAGAACATTTGGATCTTTTTTGTTAAACTAAATTTTTAGAAAAAAAGTAAGAAGAAAAATCCTCTTCTAGTGCAGAGAATGGAAAAGAAAGACTTTTTTTGTACAAAAAAAATTGAGAAAAATATAGTTAATCGGAAAGTCTTCTTGGATAAGACCAAAGCAAACTGGCTACAAACAAAAGAAATATTACTGAAAAAAGAAGAAAAGTACGTTATATTAATGAAAACTCAAAACCAAGACCAGTTTCAAGAATTGAATATAGAGAAAAAGATAAAAGGAAAATCTTTACTATGGCCGAATGGGAAAGAAATACCACAAGCAAAAGTAGACGATTTGGAGTCAATCTTTGACTATATACCTAAAGACTGCCTGGATTTCTATAAAAGGGGCAATCCGAGTCTTCATGACGATATGGACGGGTTTGGCGGTGAACCGGACTTCACAGAGGAAGAAGAGTAAATTGGATTGATGTTTTATATAAAAAATAAACAAAATTTTAAAAAGTTAGTTGTTTTATTAATGAAATTAACAATTTTTAACGATTTTAGTGGCAATTAGCTATTTTTAATCGTTTTTGCGAAGTAACAATGAGCTTAACATAATTAAAAAAAGGTTTTATCAAAAAGGATCCCAACACACATTTAGCTCAATATCTCAAGAAACAAAACTAAACTCAATAAAATTTATTTGTATGAATAAAATATACATTGACCCACACATATTTTATTAAGACACACGCAAGCAAGTCTATTAATGAGCAAACACAGGTTAAACTTCAAACTTCAATAACTCAAATGTAACATTTTGTGGGTTGGATCCTTTTTGGTTATCTACTTCCTTAATAATATAATAATAATTATGTACGAGAATTTGATAACATTATGGCAACATTATGACTTTACTAAATACCCGATATTTAGTAAAGTCAATTTAATAAAGACAGACTTAAGAAACCTGCTAACTGTGGAAACAGTGAACGGCACACTTCTTGCTGCAGAGAGCGCAAAAGGTTTAACTCGTACTGGAAACTGCGTCAATTTTGAAAATGCAAAAGAAATGTATAGCCGCATGACAAAAGATAAAATATACGGCAGAAAAAATGATAACATTGAGGATGTTCCTGACATAATATTTGGAGAGGAAATTTAAATGGTAACAAGAGGTTTACGAGAATACACTAAATTATAAACTAAATAATCTATCTGTAAAGTTTCGAACGATTGTTTTCATTATTATAGCTGACAACCCGTCAAACAAAATTGTCGGTAATTCTTAGGGGTATATTGGCCCCTAATAAATTTTAATGTACGAGGTTTGAAAGTCAATATACGAGATTTTCAGCTACAAATGTACGAGGAATCTGTTTTTTTGTTTGGCAACCCTGGAATATTCTCATATGTTACTGTCAACTACATTCAGTTCAGACTGTCAGATTTCTACTTATTCTGTGATTGTCAGTGTCAACTGTCAACATAGCAGAACACTAAACTTCACTCATTGATTCACTGTAAGAGTAATTAGTGTAAACGAAAAATCAATACGTAGATTTACTAGACTAGAGACACAGCTACGAAAAGCCAGAGAGTGAATAAAAAAGGCGCAGCAGTTTTGAATACGCTAGCCTTTACCGTAAATAACTAGCGTCTAATCAATATTCCACTATGGGTGACATAGGCGGTAAGTAATTATAGTTTTTTTCCTTGTTATTAAACGAGGTACCCTATATTAGGTTGAGCAAACGTGGATCGATATAATAATTATATTAGTGAGCAATAATCATCATCAACCCAATGTTTAATAAACTAAATTGCATCATATATTGTATTTAACACATGAGTCACTTTCTTTCAGAATTCACAACATGGCCAAGGCAGCAAAATACGTTTTATAAAATCACAAGCAGGGGACTAAACTTTTTGATCAAAGCTCCTGGTAATGCATGTATTGGAATATCATGTAAACCACCTACCTGTGATTTTTTAGTAAGTATTTGTCATACCTTCAATCTTCTCTGTAGTTTGCTTTTGGAATGAATGTGTGTGTTAATTACAAATGAGGTAGTTAAGTCTACTGACTAAAGCTACTAATTATTAAATAATTTTACTAAATCAATATACTCATTTACAGGTTGGTATAGGCCATAAACGTCAAACTTGGATTAAGAAAATGACAGGAACCGTAAGAACGGAATCAATAGAAACTCCGTACATTTTGTCTCCTCAAGAGTTTAGACAATTCTGGATTTCCTGGTATGGAGATGTTGTGCGCATGGGCCTAAATGAATCACCTGAACCAATAATAACATTAAAAAGTGAAACTCTCAATTTGAAATATGTTACTTTTACTTCCATTCATAATAGAAACCCTGTACATTGGAAAGTTGAATGTGAGTTACATTTTTATTTGTGCTTTATCCATTGAATGTTTCAAGTAACACACATTTGTGTGTATCCATTATGATAAATCACTACTCTATAAATATTCCCCAAGGGTTACACAGAGGTGTGCCTATAGTTCCCCCACATTTTACCAGGTATGATCCAAGTCCCATGTTATTGGTCACAAGCCTATTACCATCCACAAGGGTGGAAATTCTAGATGAAATGATTTCATATGCATAAACATTTTTTTTAGTGCCACCAGTACTTGAAAAGCCCGTAATGAAACCAGTGACAGGGGGTAAATTGCACTGGGTTCCGGTTAATCCTGGGACACAGTTCCCAGATGGTGCATGCATTGGAGGGTATGAGCACGAGAATCTGTACATAATTCGGGCTAGTCACAGAGGATCGTTGACACCTGGCAAATATGTATCCTCTGTAGGACTGGGATTCATTCCTTTTGGAGGAGAATCTTTGTCTCAAAACGTATTTGAGGTATGTATGCTACTTATTTTAGAGTTCCAGCCTTAAAGGAAAATGTAATCTTTGTAACTATACATAAGTTTTTGTTTGTCTGTCACACAGGATTTTCTTGAGATCTATCTAACATAAGAATTTGAATTTTGGTATATTGTTAGGTCCTGATTCTCAATGATGCCCACAAAGATCGCCAGTTAAAAACAAAACAAATATATTATATTTTATAGCTTTATTTCGGGCAGTTAAATATATTTTGTTGGATACATTTATTGGAAACGGAATCTTATAAAAGTTTTTTTCTTTTTTTTCTATACTATTTTAATAGTTCAAACAAAGAAGAGCCACGGCCACTAATAACTGTATTAAAAATGACATTTTTAAGTTGCTGGCTACATAGAATTATTGCCATGACATTTTCTCATTCTCCAGATAATCGTTTTCACGCTTTGTCTGTTGGTAATGTACAGTAACATATATTATGTGTGTATGCAGAACAATGCAACTAGCCAAAAATAACTTTAATACATATATCTATTGCAAAAAATAGCGACGCACACCCTGATGAATTCAGTGCATGATTCTGGACCCCCTAAGTCTAATTCACTTCTTTGATCAAAAAATCATCAGGTTAGATAGAAAATCATGATTTACTTATGGTTATTTACAGTTGTCAGGTCATAGGTGCATATTGTGATTTATTCCGGAAATAGTTTATTCAATGATGACATAAAATACAATTGAAACCTTTTTGTTTCAGGTTTTATGTGGATTTGATTGTGTCTGGATGCAGACTAAACTAGATAACATACCAGTTGGGGCAGTTGTTGCTGGTCACTCAGAAGATAGTACACATGAAAAACTTTATATTGGAAGAGCCAAATTTGGTGAACACACAATCCCAGGGAAAGTCCAGCCAAGTCACAAAGTCTGTTACATACCACATGATGGACTAGAAATAGGCATAGATGACTACGAAATATTGAATGTTCCTCAGATAAATAGATGTGCTAACAAGTTCTTAGTACCTGCTATAGTCACCGGCACGTAAGTTGGCAAGGTTTTGGCGTAGTGGGGGTAAGTTCGCGCATCGTGCACTTAGTGGAACAAAAAAGTGGTGACTTTTATTGATCGTCATTATTTTATGGTTATTGCCATCATTTATATTTAATAATATCTGGGTAGAAGAAAGTTGAAGAAGGGAGTGGAATTCGTAAAGTTTATTGGGAGTTATAAATAATATGCATACGAGGAAAGTATGCGAAAAAAGGCTTACCTTTTTTCGCCTTAATTTTTTAATTTAAAACAACAACAATAATATCAACTCGTAACAAAAACTAAATTTTAAAACAATAACAATAACTCTTTAACATAAACAACAAAAACAAAGGGTACATCTTTCGTGCACGCAAGTGTAATCGGGAGTTCGGGAGGCAACAGTCGACTGTTGCACCAATCGCGCGCTCGGATTGACGCTTCCTCATACCCCGCGTCCCGCTTGACTACCAAAGAGACCTAAAAAACGACTTGTGCGCATCTAACGACTCTTGCCAAGTTACGTGCCGGGGACTATATAGAAGATGAAAACGACGAATGATGATCACTCCATGAATTATGAATATGAATACCTATGATGAATTTTTTGATGCTGATAATAATATATAATTTACTCATAGTTTTCTAATCTCAAACATTTATGTTTAGTTTGGATAAGATGCAATGCCGTAGCAGTTAAGATGGTCAATATTGACTTACGTTATAACTAGTATTAAATAAATAGAACATAAGCTATCTTTAACTACCTCAACAGAATTTTGATGATTCAAGTATTTCATTTTTATTTTCTTTAGGGGGGGGGGGGGTAATTATTATTAATCGCATTGGTCGGTGGAAGGGGTAGCTAAGCTTGCACGCTGAGCCGTTGGGTCTTTGAGACAGAAACCCGAACCGCAACCAGGCCCGACCCACCACTGCAACTCCTAAAAACCAGAATCAACAGTGGCCACCACCAGAAACGCATCGAGACAATGAAGCCCGACTACTCCCGGAGAAACGCTGCTCGGTCAGAGGTTGTGGAAGTCACAGTCTCATAGGCTCCATGAAAAGTACTGGTATTTAGCTGCATCCGGTTACATTGGAAGCCGAACCGCAACTAGCTGAGAATAAGCACTGGTGACAGTTAATCTAATACCTTTAAACGAGCAATTCTTGTGTACATACATGTAATACATATAATCTGAAATTTTCATGAAACTTCGTAAGCAGGGGGTTTCGGGGTCGATAAATCGATCTAGATAGGTTTATTTTTAGAAAACGTTTTATCCGAGCAAAGCTCCGTCATCCAGATACTTTTATTTAAATCATCATTCTTCCCTCATCCCAATTTATTGGTGTCGGCACAGCATGTTTTCTTCCATACATTTACCGCCATCTCAAAAGTTACCTCCATAGCCATATCGTCTTTCACACAATCCATCCCTCGTTTCTTTAGTCTGACAGTTTTGAGTATGAATGTGGAGGGTTCCACATTGATACTCAAAACTTCCCTTACAACATGATCCTCATTCTTTCGCATCACATGGCCCATACCATGGTATGGGCATGGCTCAATAAACCACAGCATGTACGGCGGCTCCATGCCGCCACATAGCTTGGTATTGATTAGTCACCTTTATTTGCAGTGAGTGTTAGTCAATCACAGTCAGTTTAAGTAAAATTAAAACCATATACTTACTTTCTATTATCCACTCCACAGGATGTGAAGTTCTGCATTCAGTTTTGAATAGGATATACCCAACACGGAGATCAGTACACATCTTCTGGTAGTCAACAAAAGCCTCCTGATCTATTATTCCAACTTTAATTTTGTTATTATGCCAAGTTCAGTAGTACTCTCTGAGTTCATTAAAATTGGAAACAGAACTAGTGAGAAACTTCTCTTCTTCATTATCACCTATATTGTAGATTTGGTTTGGAGGTTTCATGCTAAAATGTAATCTGTAAAAATAATCATTTTTATTTGTTCAGAGTTCAATTTAGTTTCAAATATCCTTGATCATGCTGATTAGATAACAGCTGTATGTATCAGGCAGGCATATAATACTAGTTTAAATATTTATTTTTGTGTGTGTTTACTTCTAAATCTTAAAAATTGAAGACATTATATAAATGTAAATCTAAAATGTCTTCAATTTTTAAGAGGCGTTTTTAACTGGTTTCATGCATGTAATTTACATTGCATTGGATATTGGCAGTTTCATGATAGCAAAATTGGAGACATTATATATTTACATTAAAAAGGCTACTGACTCTGTCAGAATTGGGATTGAAACTAAAGACTAAAGCTAATCAGGATTGCAAAGGCTTATAATTAGGACAATTATTTATAAAATATATACTTAAGGACCGTTTACATGAGGCCAATTGTTGTGGCGTTCCACTAAGCAAAGTTTAAAGTCTATATCATGAATCTGTCTTATACCAGTAAGTAAAACAAAACCAGTCGTGTGTTGACGGCGTCGCTGCGTGATGAAGCTGTGGGGATCACCAAAGTCAGGCAAGCAATGCGCCGCGTGGCTAGCTTTTCGTTTCGTTGGGCATGCCATCATCACGTCAGATTGCGTGTTCCAACTCATTGTCACGGCAAAACTGTGAACATACAACAATAATTGTCAAAATTAAATGCTATTGTGTTGGCCCGTGTTGTTTATTCATCAATTTTTCAGGCAACAAATTAAGGTGATGTCTAGTCTAAAATAAGCTTTATTACGAGATAAACATTTTAATTGAAATATTTTAACACTAGGGTCAACATGCATATCCAAATAAGTAATTTAAACAAACACGAACTAGATACCCACACCACACCACACTACCCTTACACACATTCTCACTCATTCATAAGCATATTTAAACCAGATACGCATGGTTAGACCAGATCAAAACACCTGTGTTAGGGTGAAAGTGGTTTATAAGTACGGACATAAAAAATCGTTAATGGCCGTTAATCTATTCGTACATGAAGGCGCATGATCGCCAGTGTTTTTCGGAGTCAGACATATTGGTGTATTGCACCAATATAACTATCACACAAATACACAGCAATAGGCAGTATCAGAATAATGTTTATGAAAAGTGCAAGGAAAATACCTAACTTCAACTCAGGGTGTTTATTCTACGAGCAGCGAACCAAGAAGGGGTCGTCCATTCGCAGTACAACAGTTTTTAGGCACAAAAGTACCGCCAAACTTTTCTATTAATTAGATTTTATAAAAATCAAGCGGATGTGTCAAGACAAATCCTTAGTCACAATATTTTAAATTAATCGAAAGTAAGTAACTAAATATAAACTTAATATAAATTCAAATGGATGTAAATACAACTGGAAAGCACAAAAACACCAATTTCAAATTCATCTTTTCATCATTTTATCATCAAAATAAAAGATTAGCATAGATTTAACTGGAAACACGTGAGTATTAATAAAATTAATAAAATGAAAGTCAGATTAACAAACGAATAATCAAACCAAGCTTAAAATGAAAATCAAATAATGGTTTTGCACTGATATACACAATTTGAGTAAATTCTATTAATTTGGAAAAGTTATAAATCATTAGATAAATAAACGTGGTGTCAAATACTGTTAAAAAGTTAGATGTCTGCACACGGTACCAGTATTTTAAGAAGAATATTCGTCTTTAGAAATTCAACACAGTAGTGCCTTGATGTTGGTCCGCTGAGTTGCATGGAGTATAATATGGCACGTAGTCCCGCCTTGTGTGTTTAATATAAACAATGCGCCACAGGTGCCATTTTGTGCCTCATGCTCTGCTCAGGAGTATTCTTCAGCTGCATCTATTTTGACCGAAATTCTACAAAAGCATTTTCTTGATGTTGGTCCGCTGAGTTGCGCCGGAGCATATGATAGCACGTAGGACCCATTTGTGGATTTGATATAAACAATTTGGTATAGGTGCTACTTTACGCCCCGTGCGCTTCTAAGGTGTATTCAGCTGCACTCAACAAAAGTATTTTCTTGATGTTGGTCTGCTGAGTGGCGCCGGAGCATATTGCAGCACGTAGTACTGATTTGTTTATTTAATATGAACAGTTCGGTATAGGTGCCACTTTGCTCTCCGTGCGATTCTAAGGAGTATTCGGCTGCATCTGTTTCGACTGGAAGCCGACCGCAATATAATAGGGAAAAGTTGGTGATGCTCTTTATGGGATGACGATGCCGCTTCAGTGACTCCGGATGCTGTTCAATATCTAACTATTATGTGATAATTTCATGATGTTATTTTAAATCGTTGCTTTCAAATAAAAAAACCAACATGTAGGTTGGTCAAGTGAATTGTACTTAGTACCAAGGTGTTTTTGAATTATTGCTATGGCAGCGATTGCAGATACGATAGTTAATTTATTGTTACCTAAGAAAGCGTTATACATGTATACGTATAGAGCATAATATGTCTTATTATATGGTCACTGTCAAGGACAAGAGTATGTTTAAAGTATTAATGTATTTCTCACAGTGCGGGTGGCACCGTCGCAGTTCTATAGCAATGATCAATGTGAAGACAACACTGTTTATTCATCAATTTTTCAGGCAACAAATTAAGGCGATGTCAAGTCTTAAATAATCTTTATTAAGTGAAATATATTAACACCTTAGTGTGCATGCATATCCAAATAAGTCATTTAAACAAACACGAACCATACACCACACACACCACACCACACCGCACCAAACCACACTACAGTACACCACACCTCACCACACCCCACCCCACCCCACCACACCACACCACACCACTCCACACCAACCTTAGACACATTCTCACACATTCATAAGCATATTTAAACCAGATCATTGTATGTTTATTTACACACAAATAAAGGTTCCTTTTGTATACAAAGTTACAATACAACACTGATTCTTACGTCACAGAGTTTCCCAAGTTTAGGAGCCAGGGTTTTTAACTATTTGTACAACCTATTCCTAAAATTCAATTACATTAGTACTGTTGGTATACTGACTGTGTGATGAGAGATGTGCAAGACAGTGACGAAGTGTATGTAGGGGGTGACTTTAATGGGCACGTTGGAAAATTGAAGGATGGGTATGAGAGAGTGCATGGTGGTTGGGGGTATGGAAACCGTAACAGTGATGGCGAGGCACTACTGCAAGCTGCTACTGCATTCGACCTGGCAATAATAAATACGTGGTTTAAAAAGAAAGACGATCATCTTATTACTTATAAAAGTGGCCACCACGCGACACAAATCGACTACTTCCTCATAAAGAGGAATAGTTTGATTTGTGTCAAAAACTGTAAAGTGCTGCCAGGCGGAGCATTAGTCTCGCAACACAGGTGATGGTGGAGGCTAAAGTACGTGTCCCCTTCAGACATAACAAAGAACGACCCCCACCAAAAACCAAAATTAAACGGCGTATGATAGAAAATGAGGAGTGCGGCAGATTGTTCAAAAACCAAGTCGTGGACAAAATGATTGAAATGAAAGATATGGAAGGGAAGTCTGTGAACGAATGCTGGAATGAGATGGCAGATTGTATAAGAAGAGTAGCAAAAGATATATTTGGAGAATTGAAAGGGAAAGGTATGATAGATAAGGATACATGGTGGTGGAATGAGGAAGTGCAAAAGTTATTTAAAGAGAAAAAAGTTGCGTTTAAAGAATGGCAGGGTGTGGAAAATGGGAACGATGGTTTGAAAGAAGAAAAGAATACAATATACAAAGAATGGAAGAGAAAAGCAAAAAAGGCGGTAGCAGTTGCTAGGGCTAAGGCACAGGAGAAGTTGTATGACTCACTAGATAGCCCTGGAGGCCAGAAGGAGCTCTATCGGATTACGAAAGCAAGGGAAAAAAGGACAAGAGATATTACTCATATCAAATGTATGAATGATGATGTAGGTAAGGTTCTGTGCAATGATGATGAAACAAAAGAGCGATGGAAGGTTTATTTTGATAAGCTTATGAATGAAGAGAATGAATGGAATGGTATGGTACATGAGGCATCAGTAAATGAGGGTTTGGTAAGACAAGTTAGCATGGATGAAGTAAGGCAAGCAGTAAGAAGTATGAAAAATGGAAAGGCCATGGGCCCAGATGATATACCAGTAGAAGTATGGAAGGAACTAAAAGAAGATGGATGTACGTGGCTGACTTTATTCTTCAATAAGTTGTTGCATGAGGATGTGATCCCACAAGAGTGGTGCAATAGTTCACTAGTGCCCATCTTCAAAAATAAAGGGGATGTACAGGACTGCAACAACTATCGAGGGATAAAGCTCCTGTCGCATAGTATGAAAGTATGGGAGAAGGTGATAGAGAAAAGATTACGAGAAGAGAGTGAGATTTCCCAAAATCAGTTCGGGTTTATGCCAGGTAGAGGAACAATGGACGCCACCTTTGCACTCCGCCAGTTGTGCGAGAAGTATAGATGTGCACATAAAAACTTGCACATGGTGTTCATTGACCTAGAAAAAGCGTATGATAGGGTGCCTCGGGAAGTGTTGTGGTGGGCCTTGAAGGAGAAAGGTGTGCCTGGGAAGTATGTTGAGTTGATTCGTGCGATGTACAGCCGATCTAGTACTTATGTCCGGTCGTCTGCAGGTAACACTGACAAGTTCAGTGTGGCTGTAGGATTGCACCAAGGGTCGGCCTTAAGCCCTTACCTCTTCCTGTTAATAATGGACGCACTGACGTCGGAAATACAGGAAGAGGCACCCTGGTGCATGCTATTTGCCGACGACATTGTCCTTGTCAGTGAAGATGGACCTGAGATCCAGGGTAGATTGGAGAAATGGCAACAGAAGCTGGAGAGTGTAGGCTTGAAAATCAGCAGAACCAAGACAGAATATATGTTCTGCGATTTCGGCGGTCTCTCCAGCCCTGAAGCCATTGCGCTTGATTGCGTGCTCCTTCCGATCTGCTCCGAATTTCGGTATCTCAGTTCACTCGTGCAAAGTGACGGAGGAATAGATCGGACTGTCAAGCACAGAATAAACACAGGGTGGATGAAATGGCGGCAGGTAACGGGAACAACTTGCGATTCCGACGTTCCCCTTAAACTTAAAGGGAAGATCTATAAGTCAATGATAAGACCTGCCGTCTTGTATGGATCAGAATGTTGGGCCACAAAAGGACTGAATGAATGGCAGTTGCATGCAGCCTGCTGAGATGAGAATGCTAAGGGGGATGTGTGGTGTTACGCGAATGGATAGAATAAGAAATGAGTATATAAGAGGAAGTCTGAAAGTGGCGCCTGTGACAGAGAAGTTGTGTGGAAATCGGCTGTCATGGTATGGACACGTGATGCGAAGAAATGAGGATCATGTTGTGAGGAAAGTTTTGAGTATGAATGTAGAGGGTTACAAGAGTAGAGGGAGACCCAGGAAACGATGGATGGATTGTGTGAAAGTTGATATGGCTAAGAAGGAGGTGACTTCTGAGATGACGGGAAATAGAGATGTATGGAAGAAGAAGACATGCTGCGCCGACCCCAAATGAAAAATTGGGATAAGGGCAAGAGGATGATGATGTTGGTATTGTATACAACTTATTTCAATAACACTATTAAAATTGCAGTTTTGAATGTCAAATTAAAACTTAGAAATAAAATACTAAAATGATTATAGTTGCCCCTTCCAAAGTGTAGGTTCGTGTGGAGAAGACTGAAACTCCACTATTACTGTTTCAAAATATATTCATCATCATGACATTCAGGTGTATTTATGAACGTTACCCTACAGTGATTAAGACAGTAAGTTAACATAATATTCCGAAATAAAAGTTCCTGCAGAGGAAAAAATACTCGAAAATAGATTATGGGGGTCGTACAGTACACTTCAGATATTTGGCATGTTTCTCTGTTGATATGGTCATGACAAGCATGGTTGGGAGAAGGCTCAGCGTTATGATGATTTGTGTTATAGCGTATTGGCAAACTTACGTTATACCCACCTTGTAATAATCTTGTGAATTCACGCCAAAATGAGGCATCAAAGACGGCGGGCGTCAGGGACTCACGTGTTATGCAAAGAAAAACAATTTAATTAAAAATTGCCGATTCGGTATCAGTACCCAGAACGTAGGAATATACATATTTTAACAATAAGGAGTTGGCTCGTTTGTAGGCTTAAAATACTAGTAGATATCTAATCCGGAATATGCCTTACTGTGCATTGCACTTAACTACAGCTCATAGGTATACCAACTCTTGGCAGTCTCGTCGCCAATAGCTACGTCTGCTCGACAACTTGGACCAGGACTTGGTAAGACCGGGAAAAGTGGTCAGATGTGATGGTAAGAAAGGGTTTTATGAATATCTCTCAGTATTAAAAATTACTTTTTGAATTTGACCTCAAGCCATGAGGTATTTTAAAACAGTTATCAGTTATAATGACATTCATTTTGCTGTCATACCATCCTTTGGATTACCAATCAAATTACCAAGACAGGATGTGAGGACATTTGAAATGTCATTCATTAGAATGACATTTCAAATGTCCTCACATCCTGTCTATACTTTATTCATTATTATTGGGTAATAAGTACAGGGATTGTGCTTGACTATGAACGTACTAAGAACAAAAGCGTAATTACGAGTTCAACGAACTCCAAGTATAATGCAGATACATACTGACAAGCGAAAGGGAAAGCACTAAACATACTATTTAATTAGTGTAATGTCAATTGTCTTTATTACAATATTAAGGTAATAATAATAAATATTAAGATCGCATCATGCCGGTAGTAATGTTGCTTGATTGTAATGTCATAACATTGAACATATCACATTATATTTTGCCCACATTATATTGTATTGTTTTTCTATTTTTTTTTTTTTTTTTTCACACAATATTATTAAAAAATCGCTGTGTTCCACTGCAGACAGGATGTCTTTAACTAGGTAGTTTATGACACTTTGTGTTTTCTAGTCGTAAGCCAGCAGACTTAATAACATCGATACTAACTTTTTAAGTCGATGTTTGTTAGAGACACGTAGTAAAACGTCAGACCTCTCAGTTTTCATAACGCTTGCTACTTGGAGACCCACGGTACTTAGCTTGAATGCATAAACGGTGTATCCAGCGAGACACCGCAGGGGCGCACGCGACTTCATTGCACCATTGCTGGAGCCACGTTTAGCAAACGAAGTTTTAACGTGTCTGCATACGAAACTTTATTGTTATCATTATATACAATATTGACACTGGACTTTACTTCATCCAATTCGCGTTCCGTATTAGCTTATTCCGTTTCGTTTCACGGTAATTTTATGACTAACAAATGTGAATCATGTACTTAATGATTGCAGAATTATTTGCATCATTAATGCGGGACTCTAGATTATTCACAAAGTCGTTAATTTTCGCCATTGTCGGCATAACTCGCAATGCTCGCATTACTGACGTTTAATATCAGGGTATACTTTTAAATGGATTCGGATGTTTGGAGCCGCTTGGACCTATCATCGGGCCGTGGCAAATGCATACTGGAAACATATTTTCACTTAACAAACGTTCCGTATTAGCAAAGGTAGTCGACGATCTGACTGTTTTGTATTTCGTCTAAATATTTCTCCACCGCGATCGGGCGTGTCAATGTTGTTAGACATCATCTGATTGCAAAGTATTTTTGCAAAGTATTTAATTGAAGGAAACAAGCTAGAAGTAGAAACTAGCAAGTAGAAATAAACGAACATTAACATTATTTCATTGTACCCCACACTTAACAATAAATAGATTAGAGAATATAAGAAAATAAATGTACTGATCGATAGCTGCCGTAATAAACTACTCACCAGTAAAAAAGAACTAAACACGTTTCAAAACTTATGATCTGGTATCATAAGTTTTGTACTTGACCCAATAATGCACAACGAGAAAGATCTCACACGCCACTGCACTGTGCGCGCTCGCGCACTGAAGTGAATCAAATCTCAGACTCCTCCGTGTGGGCTATTGTTAGGGTCAAATTAAATAATTCGATCATTAACTCATAAAAGACCCAGGACTAGCGGTGGTTCGCAAATTGGTCTTCCATGTAGGTTAGGTCCCACTTAGGTTTAAACATCAGACATCAGTTAGCGCACCATAAATATTTGAAGCGATTTTTTATTATTTTTGTAAACCATTATCTGCTCTCTCGTTCACAGCAATCTAACATAATTATTGTATATGTGTATTGAAACATATTCATCGTTATGTAAACAGCTCATATGCGAAAAATAACCATTCGTATTTTTAGACAGAGTTATAGTCAGGTCTCATCCTAAATACTAAGGCCACATGACACATAGTGAAACTGTAGAATAAAGTCCTTTGCATAAACAAATATCTCAACTGAGAAGGTCAACGAATACGCTCTCATTAGGGTATCTTACTTAACCGGTGTACTGGCTAAGAGCACATCTCTCTATGCAAGTAACTTTTACTTAGGACTCGCTGAGTTTAATATTATGTTGGCAGAATTGCAGGTGGTAACAAAGATCTAATTATGGAGCCTTGATGTTAATCTTGGGTAATTTATGAAAAATCTGTCATCACTACACAAGATATGGTGACCATATACGTCGATAAAGTTTGTTCAGTTAACATATTTTTATTGATCAACAGATAGCATGCACTCCGGTCGGAGCGCCGGCTATCAGATGAAATTGTGCGAACGTTTATCTGGGGTTCGTAGGTCCTTATGTGTGCAGAACCGGTATCTGTATAAGTAAATTGTGTATGTGTGCTTCAGCTCAATCAAATAATAATCCTAAGTCCTAACCTACTTACAAGTGCGGTGTGACTGATGTGTTATATGATTCTCATGCACTTTTTTAAATTGGCAACTTTAAGAGTTGCAAAATACTAGAAAAACTTTTTATTGACAAGAGCCAATCTCACTGTTTGTTACATGCAATTTATACTATAGAACAGATATTTGGCTACCTATAGTCTATCTGATTGGAACAGTTGAAGACTTTGATGTTCTTCGCCAGTCTTTCCATGTCCTTGACTCCAGCCATGCTGTGATAAATTTAAGATATAAAACCTGGTAATGCATCTCCTTGTTCTCCTCAAGATTAGGATTTCAAAACGAATTCGATGTAAAATGTGTTCTAACATGTTATCTTTGTATTTTTTTCCACAGGTCACGTGGATTAGATGGGAAGCCTGTAGAAATAATGATAGCAATTATTTCTGCAACTTCAAGTCAGATACGCAAATTGTATCTGACTTGAAGATGCATACATAATGGCTTCAACGATTATCGTGTCCCAATGAGTATCGTTTTCAAGCAAATTAAGCTCTTGACATGCTGTACAAAATGTTGGGCACACTATACGAATACTGATTGGAAACCTTTATTTAATTGCGTTCTTTAATTTGACGGGAGTTTACGGTATCGAAGGGATGAACATTAAATGTTTGATAGTTACGAAGCCCCTGAACATTTTGTACAGGAAAATGTTGTTTCTTTTATTAATATTAGGTCTTTACCTATGAAATTGCCGTTCTGCAGTACTGGCCATTTCAAATCAAAATATTTTTTGTTTGGCTAAGAATTCTAATTTCAAATTAATTTTATTTTAAAAACATGGTTTTTTTTTTTCCAAAAGTAGTCATTTGTTTATTGATTAGTGTTACATTTTCATCGCATTTAAATCTTTTTCGTCATCATGGATACGTTAAAAATTCGAGTAATTATGGAATATGAGTACCGTCGTGGCAGCAACGCGGCACAAGCGGCACGCAACATCAACGACGTTTACGGAGCTAACACTACAAACCAACGCACTACCTGTTATTGGTTTGCTCGCTTCCGTTCTGGAAATTTCGACCTGAAAAATGAACCTCGCGGTCGTCCGAAGACTTTGGTCGACAATGACGAATTAAAGGCGATTGTGGAAGCTGATGATACACAATCTACGGCTGAATTAGCAGCAGCTTTCGACGTTAGCGTCAAAACAATATTGGTCCATTTGCGTCAAATTGGCAAGGTAAAAAAGCTTGACAAATGGGTGCCCCACGAACTCAATGATCGCCAGCGCGAAGTACGCGTCGAGACGTGCCTTGCACTGCTCAACAGACACACAAATGAAGGAATTTTGAACCGCATTGTTACCTGCGATGAAAAATGGATTCTGTTTGATAACCGCAAGCGCTCAGCAAGTTGGTTGGATCCTGGTTCAGCACCTAAACAATGCCCTAAACGAAAACTTACCCCAAGAAAAGTGATGGTCACTGTTTGGTGGTCTAGCGCCGGTGTGATTCAACACAGCTTCTTACCAAACGGGGTGAGCATTACTGCAGATGTGTACTGTGAAGAATTGAACACAATGATGGAGAAGCTGGCACATCTCCAACCAGCATTGGTCAATCGCTCGTCTCCGCTGCTCCTGCACGACAACGCGCGACCTCATACTGCACAGCAGACGGTCTCCAAGTTGCAAGAACTGGGGTTGGAAGCTCTCCGTCATCCGCCCTACTCACCAGACCTTGCGCCTACAGACTACTACTTTTTCCAGAATTTGGATAACTTCTTGGCGGGAAAAAAATTCAATACCCGAGAGGCAGTACAAAATGCCTTTGAAGAATTTGTTGCCTCCCGTCCAGCTGATTTCTTTAAGAAGGGCATCAATAAACTGCCACTGCGTTGGCAAAGATGCATTGATTGCATGGGTGATTACTTCGATTAATACAAATAAAAAATACATGAAAAAAAATCATTTAAATTTTTTCATACAAAACGGCAATTTCATAGGTAAAGACCTATTATTTTATGTTAATTTTGCAATGTTTTTAATAGTTCTCGACCTGAGACGCATTAGGTCTGATGTGGAATTTTACAAGTTTAGAGGAGAGCCAAATGAAAAATATTGACAAAATCGTGTCAAAACTTTTGTTTATTATCGAGTAGGCTAACAAAAGTAGTATAATATTTTAGATAAGTCATCTACCTTTGTATTAGTATAGTAATAAAACCAGTCACAGTAAAATAAAAACATTTCATTAGTAAAAAAAAATTTTTTGGTGACATCCAACCTTATGCTTGTACAGAGTTATTAAACGACGAATGCTTTTAACTATATTTACTGATCCAACTTTATGCCTGCAATTTTTTTGTTAATTCATTTTAAGCTTTTTTAAAACATGTAACATTATGGTTGGCCAAAAATAGAAATTTAGTTACGTCCGATCTTATCATGTATCTATTTATGAGGCATCTAAATGAATTATTATTAAATACATAAGGCGGGAGTTAAAGAAATAAAATTAAAAAAAATATAAAATCTTAAACATTATTTATTATTTATTTATATTTATTTATTATTACTTTAAAACTTGTTTTTTAAACTAAAAAAAAACGAAACAAACAAAGTTAATCCACTTCAGGAAAATCTGCCTGAGTCTCGGAATGTTTTAATTTTCTATAATATGTGTGGAATTCCTGTGGAATCCACTGCAAAAGGCTCATCAAATCATTATATTTTGCCGTTGATATGGGCTTTTCAGTTTGACTTACACTAGGTAAATGTTCAGGGAACTGAATTCGCTTGGAAGCATTTCGGATGAAAGATATTTCGGTAAAATCTTCTTCAAATGTATTTTTATAAAGTAACATTCCGGGCTGGTCTTGTTTAACCTGAAGCCAAACACATTCTGATATTTTAAAATCTTTGCCGTCTTTATTCTTCTTATAAATTCTAAGAGCGAAAAAATATGCCGGAATATGTTTCTTAACACGCTATCTATAGGAGAAAAGTTTGTTAAGGTAAGTTTGGAGAAACAGCTCGATGGAGGGTTGGTAGCTTCAGATCAGAGGGGAAAGCATATTCCTGGTAATAAAACTTCAGATGTGGTAGTACAATCAGTGAGAGATCATATTAACTTATATCCATGTTATGAGAGTCATTATTCACGACAAAAGAGCGGACGAAAATTTTTGGCACCGGACTTGAATATCCCTACTATGTATAAACAGTATAAAGAGAGAATGGAATCTACAGAGATCCTATTACTTTTATTTACCAAAATGTGTTTAGACAGCTCGTTGCTGTCGCATTCAATGGTGCGCGCAATTTCAAAGTTATCTATATCAGTAACTGTCTGAAGCGTATCACTCATTTAGTTGGAATATTAATAGAATGAATGTTATTACATGGAGCAAATACCTTAAAGTAAATAAGGTAATTGTCGTACTCTCATAATTAACATGATTGTGACGACCGATGTAGCGCGGTGGTTCGCCCACCGCGCCTAAACTGCATAGCTAATGAAAACTAGAAGTACTGAATATATTTGCAAACGTATTGTTGATTATGCCTGCGACGCAAGAGGTTGCGGGTTCGATTCCCGCCTTGGGACAAATGTTTGTACGATCTACAAATATTTGTTCCGGGTGTTCTGGGTATTTACTATGTATAATAAAAATATCTATCTATGTAATGTATTGTATTAAGTATATCAGTCATCTAGTACCCATAACACAAGCTCTGCTTAGCTTGGGGCTAGATGATTCTGTGTGGATTGTCCAGCAATATTTATTTATTTGTTTATTATTATTATTTATAATTAATGGATACAAGAAAAGACAATGTAGAATTTATATAGTAACGAACGATTATTCTTTTTATATTACTAATGTACCATAATACACAACACGGTGTGAGGTATTCGTAAATAGCGACTGAATGTATTATAAGTATACGTAACAATGTGTATATGTATAAATGAGTTTTGGTTGGGGATGCGTAGTATAAGTCTATATGAAATAAGATTGTTTTGTCTAAATGATTGTTGTGTAAGTGTTTAATGCATGTATATGAGTTATATGTAAGCCTATGTGGTATAAAGATACGACATGTTAAATAACATCTATTTATAACTATGGTGATTAGCGCGCATAAAGTGTTAGCCGTATACAGTAAAAAGCGGGTGATTGCACGGGGCGAAGCGGTAATGCTGTATACAATATTTATAGTATAATAATGAAAGTGACATAAATACCAGAGGCAACATGTATGTAGTCATTTCTGAAGAGTCAGACTGTGAATCTGGCCCTCACTTTAAAAAATAATAGTCTGCGATTGTTCGTCCTTTTTTACATACCTCACCGTAGGCCGTCCAACAGAATTTATAAGCGCCTGATTTAACTTGGTCTCGGGCGAGGAAATGTAGTTGAGATCCTTTCGTTGTTAAATGCTCCGTAATAAATATGGGGGTATCTTCCTGCGTTTTAAAGCCAAGATAAATAGTTTAGTTTTGTGCTTGATATTAAAAGCTTTTCCCATCTTCAATATTTCGTTTTTTAAAAGAGTGGAACTCGTTTCAACAATAATAGGTGACTGATTGTTGTCTCTGTTGGTACCTTGCGGTCTGCAAATATCCTTAATGTCATATTTATTAATTTTACAATCAATGCTTTGCGACAGGAACAAAGTCAGATCTATAAGATCATCCTTGGTTTCGTTATTTTTTTTCGGAACGTTTTTTATTACAAAGTTTGATTTTCTACTGCCGATTTGCATGTCCTCAAATTAGTTCTCCAATGTAACTATGTACTCCTTATCTTTCTTTGCCTCGGTTTCTAAACGGTGAATTTTTTTCTTGAATTCATCGTTTTGCGCGGTAAGAAAAGCTATTGAGTTCTCAATATTGGCATTTGATAGCTGAATTTCCTTCAGAGTAGCGGAGATTTTTGACATCTCATTACTTTGATTTACTGAAAAAAGAGACATCATCTTCCTCATCTCTTCTTTAAATTATTGCAGTTGCCTAGAGAGATCATCATCCATATCCTCTCTGCTCCTCTTGACTCGTTGAAAAACATAATTAGGTGGGGTCTTATTAGTATTTCCCAATAGGTTTACATCAGTATCGGACAATGATTTATTCAACAAAGTGTCCGTAGTAGTCATAGTATTTGTAGTAGAAGTGCGGCTGCGTTAGATCGTAGTAATTTTCTTCGGCGCACGTTATGGAAGTACTTGAATGCTTGTTCACGCTGTCACCGGGCGCCGCCGTGTAGGAAGCAGCTAGATACTCAACAGTCGAGCGCGCAAGACAAAGACGACAATTATTTTGTCACAGTATAATTATTGCAGTATGGGTATGAGAGAGTGCATGGTGGTTGGGGGTACGGAAACCGTAACAATGACGGTGAGGCACTACTGCAAGCTGCTACTGCATTCGACCTGGCAATAACAAACACGTGGTTTGAGAAGAAATACGAGCACCTGATCACATATAAAAGTGGCCACCACGCGACACAAATCGACTTCTTCCTGGTAAAAAGGAGTAGTCTGATTTGTGTCAAAAACTGTAAAGTGCTGCCAGGCGAAGCATTAGTCTCACAACACAGGTTGGTAGTTATGCAGGTTAAAGTAAGTGTGTCCGCCAGAAATAACAAAGAACGGCCCCCACCAAAAACTAGATGGTGTATGTTAGAAAATGAGGAGTGTTCAGGTTTGTTTAAAAATCAAGTTGTGGATAAAATTATTGATATGAAGGATATGGAGGGAAAATCTGTGAATGATTGTTGGAATGAGATGGCAGATTGTATAAGAACAGTAGCAAAAGACGTATTCGGATAATCGAAAGGGAAAGGTGTAATAGATAAGGATACATGGTGGTGGAATGAAGAAGTGCAAAAGTTACTTAAACAGAAAAAAGTTGCGTTTAAAGAATGGCAGGGTGTAGAAAACGGGAACGATAGTTTGAAAGAAGAAAAGAATATAATATACAAAGAATGGAAGAGGAAAGCAAAACAGGCGGTAGCAGTCGCTAGGGCTAAGGCACAGGAGAAGTTGTATAACTCACTGGATAGCCCTAGGGGCCAGAAGGAACTCTATCGGATTACGAAAGCAAGGGAAAAAAGGGCAAAAGATATAACGCATATTAAATGTATTAACCCTAGAGCCCTACACTAGTGTGGTATGTCTGGTTTTCCTACATGGGGTGCTAGAGCACCCCAAAGTTTATGACTATGTTTCTTTTTAAATAAAACCAAGTTTTATACCTATATTTTTTTCTTAGCTTTAATTAAGAACGGAGATCACAATTAAATATAAAATCATAACATTCTAATTAATTTGAGCACCTTTGGCATACTTTAACTTGATGTTCCAAGCAAATTGGAATATTGCACTTGTTGCATTTGGTCTTGGTCTTCCGGTCTTTATTTCTTGTGCAGAAACCACAACGTCCTTGTGTGTGTTGTCCAATAGATGAACTTTGATGTGCAACAGGTTTTTTTAGGATTCCGGAAATCATTTCCCTTATATCCCTCCTCAAACATGGCTTTTGCAAACGTTCCTCCAAATGTTCATTGATGAGTCCAAATCCTAAGTTCTTTAAAAAAGTGCGACGAAACTTTATATCAAGCTTATTGTTTGCCTTCGAGCATTTGTAAAGGACCCAGGAGTTTATTCCAATACCATTTAAAAGTCCATAAAATATGCACATAGGCCAGCGTCTAGTTTTTCTTTGGACTGAGTATTTCTTGGCCATTGCATCGAAAACGTCGACGCCTCCTTTTGTTTTATTATAGTAATGTATAATTTCAGGAAGCTCAACTTCATTGCTTTTGTCTGGAGAGTCGTGGAGAGTTGACAACATGATGACGACTTTCTTCTGGGTTGATTTTGGGGGACAGTAGGACATAAGTGTTAGTGGTCCATCATACGCAAACATAGCAGAGTTTTTCTCTCGATGTTGTAGCTCCAAAAACAACTCCGGTATTTCACCCTTATTTTTCCTTGTGGTTCCCACCATAGTCAAATCTCTCTGCAGTAAATTCTTGGCTAACGGGATGCTGGTAAACCAGTTGTCCATGGTAATGTTGCGGCGAGTTCCATATATTGATTCTGCGAGTTTCGTAACGTAATACTCAGGGACTGACATATTTGGGGGTGGAGATGTTTGGCCCACATAGACCATTGCTTTCAACATGTAAGCCGTTTTGGAATCACACATCATCAATATTTTGATGCCGTACTTATCGGGCTTTGAAGGTATGTACATTTTGAAAACGCACCGCCCTCGAAATGACATCAGTTGTTCGTCGATAGTGCAGCAATCGGATGGCGAGTACAATTCTTCACAGCCTCTTGTGATTTGATCAAAGACCTCACGAATTGGAGCTAAGCGGTCATTTGTGCGACGTTCTTCACGAGTTTGTTTATCATCAAACCGTAGACAGTTTGTTAGATATTCAAATCGGCATCGGCTCATTGTAGCTCTGAAAACCGGCAATCCAGTAAATTTGTCAAACATTTCTTTTGTGTTCATATCATTCATCTTGAAAACACCCGCTAAATAATATAGTCCCAGTAATGCTTTCAACTCTGTCAATGTTACCGGTTTTACAAACGATGGCATACTTGACGAAGATCCAACAGCTTCTTCACTGTCTTCACCCTCTTGGTATCCTTTATATTTTTTATGCTGTATTTCTATCTCTGCATTTGTATGTTTGACAATTATGTCCAGTACCTCGTCGGTAAAATAAAGAGACCAACTTTGTATCGGCGTAGTAATATCTTTTGCTGGACCTTTGTTGCCCATTATATGAAGTAATATATTGCGTTGCGCAATTCGACGCCTCGTTGGTTGTTGTCCACTCCATTTGTGTCTGTTATTCTTCCCTTTTCCATAAAGAGCTCTAGGCACTTCAAGAACTCTTAGTTTTCCCTGTCTTCTATAGTTATCTGACAACTCCTGCAAATTAATGTCATCATCACTGTTGATATCTGCATCAGTATGCGTATTCACAGTAACATCGTCATTCGCATCAACCACAGCATCACCCGCATCGACTAGGCGAAAATCTTCAATAAGGCCATCTGGTTCATCATCCAATTCCCCAGTTGTTAACATGTTAGCATGTTCCTCTTCCTCATTATCATCAGACTCCCTATCCAATATGCCATAAATTTCCTCATCTCCTAATTGTCTGCAAGCAGCCATCTATAAACGAATATATCATCATTTAGTAAATCTAAAACCAGTTTCAGATAAAATAAAACGAAATTTTGAGAATTTCACGATTGATATCTTTAATATTATAAAAGTAGCTGCTGCCCGCGGCTTAAAAACATAAGAAAGAAATTTTGTAAAAAATAAAAAATACTTACAATTTTCCTTCACTGGGGTGTTAGGGCACCCCACGTCACAAGTACACACGTCTACACAGTTCGGCCGATGCCGCGTGACTAACCAATCGGAAGCGGGTCACAATACAGTAAAATACTCAGGCGCATAAACCTGTGAATTGAAATCAATAGGAATAAATTTAAAAACAAAACGCGGTGGGGTGCTCCAGCACCCCGAGTAGGGTTCTAGGGTTAAAGATGATGCTGGTAAGGTTCTGTGTGAAGATGATGAATTAAAACTGCGATGGAAGGTCTGCTTTGATAGGTTAATGAACGAGGAGAATGAATGGAATGGTATGCTTTAAGAGACACAGGTAAATATGGGTTTGGTGAGAGAAATTAGCATGGATGAAGTTAGGAATACAGTTAGAAGTATGAAAAACGGAAAAGCTATGGGCCCAGATGATATACCAGCAGAAGTATGGAAGGTATTAAAAGAAGATGGATGTATGTGGCTGACTTTATTCTTCAATAAGTTGTTGCATGAGGAAGTGATCCCACAAGAGTGGTGCAATAGTTCACTAGTGCCCATCTTCAAAAATAAAGGGGACGTACAGGACTGCAACAACTATCGAGGGATAAAGCTCCTGTCACATAGTATGAAAGTATGGGAGAAGGTGATAGAGAAAAGATTGCGAGAGGAGAGTGAAATTACCCCAAGTCAATTTGGGTTTATGCCAGGTCGAGGAACAATGGACGCCACCTTTGCACTCCGCCAGCTGTGTGAGAAATACAGACGTGCACATAAGAACTTGCACATGGTGTTCATTGATCTGGAGAAAGCGTATGATAGGGTGCCCCGGGAGGTGTTGTGGTGGGCCGTGAAAGAGAAAGGTGTGCCTGGGAAGTATGTGGAGTTAATTCGTGCAATGTACAGCCGGTCTAGGACGTATGTCCGATCGGCTGCTGGCAACACCGACAAGTTCAGTGCGGCTGTAGGACTGCACCAGGGGTAGGCATTAAGCCCTTACCTCTTCTCTTCTGGACGCTCTGACGTCGGACATACAGGAAGAGGCACCCTGGTGCATGCTATTTGCCGACGACATTGTTCTTGTCGGTGAAGATGGACCTGAGATCCAGAGCAGACTGGAGAAATGGCAACAGAGGCTGGAGAGTGTGGGCTTGAAAATCAGCAGAACCAAAACTGAATATATGTTCTGCGATTTCGGCGGTCTCTCCAGTCCTGAAGCAATGTCGCTTAACAGCGTGTTTCTCCCGGTCTGTTCCGACTTTCGGTATCTCGGTTCACTCGTGCAAAGTGACGGAGAAATAGATCGGGCTGTCAAGCACCGAATTAACATAGGGTGGATGAAATGGCGGCAGGTAACGGGAACAACCTGTGACCCCCATATTCCCCTTAAACTTAAGGGGAAGATTTACAAAACAATGGTTAGACCTGCTGTCTTGTATGGATCAGAATGTTGGGCCGCAAAAGGCATGAATGAAAGGCAGTTACATGCAGCTGAGATGAGAATGCTGAGGGGGATGTGTGGTGTTACGCGAATGGATAGAATAAGAAATGAGTATGTAAGAGGAAGTCTTAAAGTTGCGCCTGTGACCGAGAAGTTGTGTGGAAATCGGTTGTCATGGTATGGGCATGTGATGCGAAGGAATGAGGACCATGTTGTGAGGAAAGTTTTGAGTATGAATGTGCAGGGTTACATGAGTAGAGGAAGACCAAAGAAAAGATGGATGGATTGTGTGAAAGAGGATATGGCAAGAAAAGAGGTGACCCATGAGATGACGGCAAACAGAGATGTATGGAAGATGAAAACATGTTGCGCCGACCCCAAATAAATTGGGATAAGGGGAGGAGGATGATGACAGTATAATTATGCTACTTGCACAGGCACTCCGCGTTTGTCAAGGTCGGGCTTGCCCTTCACTTTACCACACAGATAGCACTTAATTGAGAGTTTTATGTCCAGTAACTTAAGTAATTTTTCCGAGTGCCAAAACATTAAAATGCAAATAATATTTTAAAAATAGTCAACGCGTCCGATTAGGAAGACGGCACGGACGAAAGAGGATGTGATAATAAGTAATGTGTAAGTGATAACAGATGGTATTGTTTCTTTTATACCCATTATATTATGTGAGATCAGTAGCGTTTTACTTGTCCTTCGGATAGATAACTTTTAATGGAAGATAACCAGTGAAAAAAGAAATCACACATCAAATTATTATAATTCTTAGAGCAGGCAATACTTTTCTCATTAAAGCTTGTACAAACTTTGAAATATTTTGATGTCATTTTATTATTTTCTAAACAATGTCTATATGTATGTTAGTGACCGTTGAGCGGTTGTCAATTAGTTAATACTAGGTGTGCCTAGGTAGGCCAAGTACGCTATAGTGTAACCTAGTGAATTAAACAGAACGACCGTGACATCCGACCATATTAACTTTTTACCAATGTAGAAAGGCAATGATCAAAGAGAATAGAGTATATTAATTTAAAAGAGAATATTTGGTATTTTCTATTATTAATAACTTCAAAACAACTCGATTTTTATTGCAACTTCAGTATGCTTAACATTATTTATAAACAATGTTACATACAACAGCCAGAATGACGTATTTACGAAGAAGAGGACAACAAAGTTTTGACAAGTGATTGAAGTGAACGCCTCGTCTGCCTATCCTTGCCTGACTGGATGCAGATGAAAACCATTTATTGGGAGCGATTGCCTATCTGACTTCCACAACCCAGTTATTGGGCAACAAGATTCCCCTTGGTATGACTGGTTGTCCGACTTTCGGGCTGACTACCCGTAAATACTGTCAAAGATCAACAAATGACAGCCGGGACCAACGTTCTAAAGTGCTTTCTGAGGCACGCAGTAGTCTCAATATATGTTTAATGAACAGTCACCCATCTACAAACTGACCTCGCCAATCGTAGCTCCTCATAAATCGAGAGTATCATAAATCCGCAAAAATTCTTATAACGACGATTCATAAAATTATTTACCAGGCCGTCTATTGGTAAATAGCTAGAACGTCCGCACTGCATGGCCTATGCGCGAGTGGTATTTTCTTTACTTTAATATTATCTCAGAAACTGTATTTCCAATTGACATTCAGTTAAGGGAAAATCTTATCTCCATGATGTCTTTATGACAATTAAATCATTTATTTTTGTGAGGATTGTTACTCTGTTGTTTAAATAATCATCCATAAGTAAATATATTATGTCAAAAAATACTTTTCAAAACATAAAAAAGCAACGTAAAAGAAAAAACTATAAAAGATAGCTTGATAGTGTCGCGGACTTTATTGTAGAACTATTTAAGGTTGACCAGGTTGCCATACATTGTTTACCATTATAGGTAGACAAATAATTCGGCTTTAAGAGGTATTTCTTTCCGACTTGCTAGACTAATATTGCGATAGTTCGGCCAACATGCATCATATAAATATAATTTATGACCACTAGTACTCAGAAATAATGCAGCTTTCTAACAGTGAATAAATGCTTAGCAGCGGATCTTTAGTTCCCTTTAGATTCAAACTTACAAACTTAATAGGCACGTCCTCTGTGGCAATTAAACATTATTTTTATGTTTCTTTCTTAATTTTAAAAGTTGTGTCAACATTTAATGTTTGTATTTTTGTTGAAAAATCATAAATAAATATTAAGTAATTATTATTTTTAACAACCATTAAATAACATTTTTTTTTTAGGTTTCAGTTTTTCTAATAATCCTATTAACTCAAATTGTTTTAATATGTCATATAGGTATCAGTAAACTTTAGATTTTAAAAGGTGTTTATCACGATACACGTACTTGTGGTCCTTGAACTCCGCTCAAGTTCAAGGCTAAGAGAGTTTAACAGCTTATTGATTTCCACTGGGTGGCCGTGAGTACGACGCTACCGCCCTTGTGTCGTCTCTACCATCCCCTCTAGTATTTGAATGACGTTATAGCCCAGCAACAAGTGACTTCTTTCTCTTACTAGCCGGCTTCCTTCTCTGAGTTATGGTTTCCTGGTACAAACTTGTGCCGCCACAAAGGATTTAACCCTTAACCACCTACCGGTCACCATGACCGCTAAGACTTTTAAAATTTAAATATCCGAATTATGTGGTCGTATGTGACGTCGTATATGAGGAAAACAAAAACATCTTCATCTCAGTAATTTTCAAAAGAATTTGTACGAAACATTCTTAACTACTTCGTTAGTCGACTATTATTCGTAAACTCGCAAAGGAAAACTAACACAGTAACTAGTTGTTCTTTGTATTAACTAGGTTTTAATGAAGAAAGTTTTCACGCGTTCCACGTGGTCACCGCGAAAGTTGCATCCAGTTTCCATCATTAAATACACTGTAACATAATAAATAAAATAAAAATGAAAAATCCTTTTATTTCTTACAGCTTATAAAACAAGAGGTTAGATTACATTAAGCTAGTTAACTTTACATACGATTATTAGTTTTGTTAGTAATTAAGTTTGGTTCCTAAATTATGACACAATTATTTTTCATTCTGTAAGAACTAATCTGTAGGTGAAGGCCTCCTCCAAAGATAACCAGTCCTCTCTAGATTGGGCTACTTGAATCCAGTTGGGGCCAGCTGTTTTTTTGTTGTGTTTTTCCATTGACCTAGTATATATATCTGGCCATATTTATAGTCAGCAACTAATTGGCAAAAAGCACCAACTAGTTAGCCCATTATAAATATTTATACATTGTTTTTTTGTATATATTAATAAATGATGGAGTTGCGGATGTCGGCCCGTCAAACAATATAAATCTATAACGTTTGTACTCGAGAAGACTATAGTTTTAATAAAAATAAAAATATGACGTGAATCGATTAAAACGGCGACAGTTAAAACCTGCTTTGGAAAATATTGCTGCTATTAATGTTTAAACATATCAAAACCAATGAATCTTATATGAACTTAAATATTTGAATAGTTTATTCGCTAAACCATCGCCAACAATTCTCTCAAAGTCACAATACATTGCGTCGCTCCCTGATTTTATGCAAAATACTAACACATTGATGGAGATTTTCAACTTAACCTTCGTTAATTTATATTGGTATTTAAGTAAAACTGATTTCTATAATATTTTAATAACTTTTCAGTCCCAATTCATTTAAAATCTGCCACAGATGTTTTAAAACCGTTTTCGAATAAAGCAAAACTTGTTTGACACTTAAAACATTATCCCTTGCCCCTATTAAATCATTCAACAGTAGACTCTACGGCTATTGGCAAAGAGTACAGACTGGTACTCGTATAACGATCTAAAGGTAGCTCAGCAAATGCGGACGAATTTCAAGCTGCTGACGCCTCATGAACTCCTAGTACCGAGCATCGTGTTCGTATAAACTTCACCGTCTCTCACGCTAACACGTGGTGGCATGAAGCTTATTGACACAGTAATTGTTTAAATTTTCGAGAAATCGCGAAGCGTTTGGTCGACTCTTCACATGACCAGAGGGTTGGCCTTTTTTTGGCAAAAGAATCAGCATTGCCATTCAACGTGGCATTGCTGCCAGCGTTCTGGGCACTTTTCCTGTTGACAGCGATGCGGATGAATATTTCGATGCCATGTGATTATTTATTTTATTTCATTTCTTCAATTGTTTATATTATGTATTCACTCGGTGGTAGAATCGAGTTGATGATTAATTTAAGAATGAACATGAAGTGTACGTAGAACCTTATATGTATTTGCTGTACGTCTGGACACATGGATAACGACTTTTCAGATGTGTGGATTATCATTTTACTGTAGAAATTTTGAAGGTATTAATTAATGTTAAAATATTATATCAGGCTTTACAGATAATGAAAAACAAAAGAATAATGTTCTTGCTATTTTGTGGTTGTGAGTTACAACAACAATAATAACCAGCAAGAAATATTTTGGATGTTCGAACGTAATTGCACTCACAATTAAATATATACATTCAAATTAATAACATCTCTTATTTATGCAATACTGGCAAAACGCATTTAAGTAAAAAAATAATGATACCAAGGCACATACTACTACACTACTCAGACAGAATTCAAAGACGTTGAATTAATACCATGTCCCATATTGGTAGCAATTGCAATACCATTAGATTTGTATAAAACATATTTCAATCGGTTACCCCTTTAGAAAATCGTCAAGATGTAATTTAACAAGATTTCGTTTTCTTAAATAAAATATGTCTATCAAACGTCAAATTTAATTGAATGCAAACACACGTCCTAACCTCTAGAAGTTAAGGTATGTCGGATCTATCAAAAACTATGGCAGTGTTTAATTATATATGTAATAGATAGGTACAGAAGAAGGCCAGCTCCATACTCCAGACCAGGCAATGAGCGTCGATGAAATAGTTCATGAAATTAAAGTTGGAGTGGGTATTAATATTTATTAGAATTGTCAGTATTCCGCAAGTACGTGTACTTAAAAAATAATTTGTGTTTTATTTGTTACTTACTAGCTGCGCCCCGCGGTATTACCCGCGTTTGGTTAAATTTTCTTGTGTCCCGAGTAAATTTCTAGTTCTATGAGAACCTTCCCCTTACGATAACAAACGCAATAAAAAAAGAATTAGTGGATTTGGTCCAGCGTAGGTTATCGACAAGATTCGATTGCTTGTGTGTTTGTTAGTAATCAATAAACTCAATAACTATTACAAATTATTTCACCTTTAGAAAGCTACTAATTATTATCCCCTTATTAGCTAGTATTAACAGGTAATTAGTATAATATGTCGAGGTTGTGGGTTCAAACCTGGCCAATGTGAGTTTTTCAATTCATATGTACTTTCTAAGTTTAACTTGGACATCACTGACATCGGTGAAGGGAAATCGTGAGGAATCCTGGACTTATATAATCAATATAAGTCTGAAATCGCCAACCCGTCTTGAGCCAGCGTGGTGATTAATGCTCATGCCTTCTCTGTATGAGAAAGAGGCCTTTGCCCTGCAGTGGGACAGTAATAGGCTGGTACTACTAGTATACTAGTACTAGTATACTACTAGTATAATATTTCTTCAAATCTACGTTTTAAAGGGGTTGGAGGGAGTGTTATTAATCGATAAAAGTGATTGGTGACGTTTTGTATTTAAACCATTCTTGTAAAATAAATGGTAACGAAATTGCTCTTTAGTCTTAAATACTCGTACTTAAGATAGTCTAAAGAATTCAATAACATTTAACGTGAAAAGAGAGCACGGCTCCATTTTTTGTCTCTTTTTCTACGTATCGCTGTTAAATTCTCTTATATGCATAATACTTAAAAGCCAGACCAGATTTCTAATTAATTTAAAACAACAATCTATCATTTTACTAACTAAATACACACAAAATATATTGTAAAATTGAAAAATAGGTCATCTAATGATACCACACGATGATCTTATAATCTTAACCTTACCTTTTTAGGTACGAAACCCTTAAAAGTACCTCAGTGAAATTTTGATTTTAAGATGCGAAACTAATACAAGTATATTAAATTAATTCTGTAACACATGTTGATTTTGTTGATGAATTAATATTCTAGCGAAGTAATGCATGTTGGCAGATTGTAATAACAAAACGTACGTTTAAGTACAATGCTAAAAGTTCAACAACCTATTGATTTTCCGATCGAAGTCATCCACGATGGACGCTGCCGCCAAACATAACGACATCACACAATCTTAATTAAACAAGTATGGGATGTATCATAATACAGCATGTCATCTCATTCTATACGGGTTAAAATTCAATAAGAGGGACTGAGATATGAGTTGCTTTTATAAATACAATGTTTAGTTGATTGCTTGACATGTTTATTCTACGGAATCAGCCCCGTTTTGTTACATGTTGTGAAATCTGTGGCCCTAGTACATTTTGTGAGATTTATAAAAAAAAAATGTAAGCTGCAACTGGGTCGTAATTGCGGGGCAGCGGTTGGTCTCTCTCTGCCTCTTGAACATATTGGTCACCTTGTCCACTTCCTTCTCGCAGTAGTTTAGTAGGTTCTTATTCAGTACGGTTTCGATATCATTATGTCTCACATAAAAGTATTCCATTCTTAAGTCAGAGCATTCGTCTTGTCTTTAATTTGTAATGTTGTAGTTGCTATAATCTGTAGTCATATTGGCATGCCATTACTGCTTTATTTTCTTTCAAAATGTGCGCATTGCTTATATAATATATTACAATACAAAAATAACTGTGAAAATATTAGAACTTATTAAAGTAAAATAAATTAAAAGGTTTGAGAAGAATATTATTAATGTGTGGTTTTTATATAAGTTACAAAAATATTGTAATCATATAATTATGGACACTACCGGACGTTAGCGGACATGTTTCAGTCAAGCAAATACTCTTTACAGCCTTTATTGCCTTCAGCACATGGATTAAAACTGGTTTCACAGCCCCCTTCGAGCTAAGTTTTCCTGGTATATGTGCCGGGATGTTTGTTGCGTCTGCTTCGAAGTGCTTTTCTGGATCAGGTCTAATTCCTTCTGCGGATACCACGTGTCCTAAATATAATATTTCTTTTCTAAGAAAATCGCACTTGTCTGGATTTCATTTTAAATTTACTTTTTGTAGTCCAGTCAATATATCTAACAAATTTTTGTTATGCATGTCTATATTTCTTCCAAAACAAATTAAATTATCTAAATAAATAAAACACTTGTCATAATTCAGTCCTGACATTGCTACCGTCATTAAACGTGAGAAAGAACTGGGACTTGTCTTTAACCCCATCGGTATGCGGGTCATCTGATACTGTCCTGAGGGTGTTTTAAATGCAGTATGCTTTCTGCTGTCCAAACCTAATTTTGCCTGATAATATGCTTGTGTTAAGTCTAACTGTGAAAAATATATTGCACCAGAAAGTGAATCTAGTATATCCGTTATGTTAGGGAGAGGAAATTTGTCATCCATTATGCGGTTATTTAATTTCCGGAAATCAACAACTAAACGCCAACTTTTATTATTATTCTCTTGTTTCTTAGGTACTAGTAGTACTGGACTAGACCACTCACTACTTGCGGGCTCTATAAAATCATTGGAAAGCATTCTGATTTTCAATTTCATTACGCTGCGAAAATGGTAATCGATATTGTTTAATATAAACTGGATCCGAATTTGGTTTTAACTGAATTTTGTGTTCGTAAAGGTTACAAGTGCCTAATTTATCTCCCGGTAAGTAGAATACATCTGCATACTTTGCACAAATGTTTTCTATACTTATAGATTCTTCTTTGTTTAAGTGCTGTAATTTTATCAATGATAATAATTTTTTTAACTCTTTCTCCGCTTATATTTTGCTTTTCGAATGAGCAAATATCGTCGTCTTGGAGGGCAATGGAGCTAAGCCACAATTTTGGCGAAATAAAGTTAAGTGCATCAACGAATGAAAGAGCCAAAGTTTATATAGGTCAATAAATGTAACTGATATCATGACTGTAAGCAAGTTTTTATTTTATTTGCCAATAAAATTTCTTGCAGTTTTAATAAAAGTCAAAAAATCTATGCCGCTTAAATGTATTGTGATTACAAGTATAAGAAGTAAAGTATTCAGTGGTCAATAGTTGTAAGAGCTCATAGAACTCTTGACTACCAAAATTAATAATATACATCATTATATTGTGTTATAGTTATTACATCATCATCGTCCTCTTGCCCTTATCCCAATTTTTCATTTGGGGTCGGCGCAGCATGTCTTCTTCTTCCATACATCTCTATTTCCCGTCATCTCAGAAGTCACCTCCTTCTTAGCCATATCAACTTTCACACAATCCATCCATCGTTTCCTGGGTCTCCCTCTACTCTTGTAACCCTCTACATTCATACTCAAAACTTTCCTCACAACATGATCCTCATTTCTTCGCATCACGTGTCCATACCATGACAGCCGATTTCCACACAACTTCTCTGTCACAGGCGCCACTTTCAGACTTCCTCTTATATACTCATTTCTTATTCTATCCATTCGCGTAACACCACACATCCCCCTTGGCATTCTCATCTCAGCTGCATGCAACTGCCTTTCATTCAGTCTTTTTGTGGCCCAACATTCTGATCCATACAAGACGGCAGGTCTTATCATTGACTTATAGATCTTCCCTTTAAGTTTAAGGGGAACGTCGGAATCGCAAGTTGTTCCCGTTACCTGCCGCCATTTCATCCACCCTGTGTTTATTCTGTGCTTGACAGTCCGATCTATTCCTCCGTCACTTTGCACGAGTGAACTGAGATACCGAAATTCGGAGCAGATCGGAAGGAGCACGCAATCAAGCGCAATGGCTTCAGGGCTGGAGAGACCGCCGAAATCGCAGAACATATATTCTGTCTTGGTTCTGCTGATTTTCAAGCCTACACTCTCCAGCTTCTGTTGCCATTTCTCCAATCTACCCTGGATCTCAGGTCCATCTTCACTGACAAGGACAATGTCGTCGGCAAATAGCATGCACCAGGGTGCCTCTTCCTGTATTTCCGACGTCAGTGCGTCCATTATTAACAGGAAGAGGTAAGGGCTTAAGGCCGACCCTTGGTGCAATCCTACAGCCACACTGAACTTGTCAGTGTTACCTGCAGACGACCGGACATAGGTACTAGATCGGCTGTACATCGCACGAATCAACTCAACATACTTCCCAGGCACACCTTTCTCCTTCAAGGCCCACCACAACACTTCCCGAGGCACCCTATCATACGCTTTTTCTAGGTCAATATATGTTATAGTTATTACATGTGATTCGTAAATATTTAATCCAATCCCGATATTATTTGGGAACATTTCATTGGCAGAAAAAAATCGTGTTTATTCCTGTTCTCCAATCCGCGTTCTGCATTTCGTCGAGTTTGTGCGTGCATAGTTTAGTTTGGTTTGATAGTGAGTTACGAGATTTATATATCTATGGTTACGAGTAACATTCACGATTTGTGTAAAACGACAATAACTGTTCATTATTAATATTAACTACATAACTTGTGAGTTTTAAGCAATTGATGTTTATTGGTTTGTAATTATTCAGTTAACATGAATTTATCACGCGGACGAAAGATGGTTGCGGCGATTTCTGATTTAGACAATCAAAACAATCAAGGTAAATGTACTTATGTTATTAATAATTACCTAAATATTTTTAAATATTACTAAGTGATACACACCAATAACTCAGGTTTCATACTCCGTGTAAGATAATCAATTTAAAAGTCCTTAAATAAAACAAATACCTACATCATGTTTATAAATAATTAATGCCTTTATAAATAATTAGAATAATTTCATCAGAGGGCCAATTTTACTAATATTTTAAACAATGTTCGTATTTGCATCTCAGTAACAATCTCGCAAAAAGACATCAATTTCCAATTTTTGACAGATTACGACTGACATGCGAATGCGAACGTTGCTTAAAGTTAGCAAAATTGGCTCTCTGGTTAAAAAGTCAACAAGACAAGAGAGTTAAGTGACTTACACCCCGTAAATAAGAGTATTACATTTTATTTATGCTAGTAGTCAACAGGTGTAATCAACATAACTTAAGAACTATGATATTTTGGATTTTTTTAATTGTGGCATTCAACGGTAAAACCTTTTAATAATCTAGTGTGAAAATTTGAACTCTCTCCTAAAATATGGCGCTGATTTATGTTAAAATAACTGTTCTTATGCGCATCATTTATTTTTTAAACGTCCATAACTCAAAAGTCTAGTTCTGTGGAATAGCTCTATTACCCCCCAAGGCGACGATATTATAATTATTTAAATTATCAATGTCAGGTTTAAAATAATTCAGTTGAACCTCTGTTTCACGTGTATTTAAAATTTGTATTATGATCTTTCCCTCTTTGGGTTGACAGATACTTCCAGCAATAAATACGCCCTCGCTTAATTCTCTCGGAAATACAACGCAAGACTCGCTCTTAAAACATTGTATCTGAAAAAGTTTCTTACACCTTGGAGGTATCGTAATATATAAGTTTCTATGTAACTTGCCTGATTCTAAACCAATTGTTATCGCATTATTTATCGTCAACGTGTTATGTTCATAATTTAGAACACAATTACATTTCTTTAAAAATTCTTGGCCAATTATACCGTCCTGTAGACAAGGCAGATTCTTTAGAACATAAAACATATATTTGAATTCTTTTCCGCATATGGAAAATGGTATGTAAACATAACCGTCAGTGGTCGATTTACCACCAAAACCATTAATGGTTATGCATTCTGGATATATTGGAATCTGCCAGTCTATTATTGCTTCATATTTCACTACTGACAAAGAGGCTCCCGTGTCAATTAGCATTCTGTATTTGATATCGAATATAATCAATTCTACGAAATTATTATAGTTGCATGTTAAAATAAAGTTAGGATCGAAAAAACGCTAAATCCAAATTTTGATTGCTTGGTTGACTATTATTGCTACTACTATTATAGCATCATTTCTAGATTGATCCAGTAAATAAGTATTATGCCTGTTATTACGATTATGATTTCCCGGATTCGATGTTTGGCCATAACTACGTCCACGTCCTCGCGAATTGTTAACAAAACCTCTTCCGCGGCCTCGATAAGAGATCCTTGAAGGTACCTGATTCCTCGGAGGTGGTGGTTGGGTTGGCCTAAAATTACGATTTGGGATATAACCACGACCTCGGCTGTGCCCTCTATAAAATTGGTTATGTTTACCTCGATGTTGAGTAGTAAACATTGTCTCCGGTGATGTGTTGTGACCTTGATGTGACCGTTCTTCATCTTTAGCCGCGCGAATAACATCCTTCAGTTCTGAATAATCTCTAGCGGCTAAAATGGTACTCAATCGACCATTTCTCAAGCCTTCTGTAAACCGCTGAATAGCTAGTTTTTCATTTACAGGTCTAAACATTGTATATGCTTCTTCCTTTCCATCAGCTTGAGATATAGTCAATTCAAAGAATAAGTTCTCAAGTTTCTTACCAAATTCCTCAATGCTTTGGGTCCCTTGTCTGGACTGCAATAGCTGTAACTGAAGCGCCGTGGCAGACTGCTTAGTCAGTAAATTAATTTTCATGTCCTTTATAAGATCTGTGGAAGTATTATAATTTGATGCCAAACGTAATTTGGCATGTTGGGATATGCGAGTTTTAAGAACGAAAGATATTAATAACGGTTCATGTTCTTTTTTAATGTTTTGGCTATAAAATTCAATAGCATCTATAATTTTTTTTGTACATTCTTCCTCTCCTGTCATCACAGGTAGAAGAGAAGTTGCAGTTCTCATGTCAAACTCAGTCATGATGTTTATGGTACTTGTACTTTCATTGTTTTCTAAACAAAAATTCTGACTTATTTGATAATATGACTCTATTTCCTCACAGATAACCAAAATATACTTTTTATCTAGATCTCTACGACATGTAATATATTTTTCATATAAATCATTTGCCTCTAAATATTTTTGTTCTAACAACTTCTTTGTTCTCTTTACCTTACTTAATTTTAATAATTTTTTTTTTAATATTTTTTAGTGTTTTATGAATTTCTATTAAATCAGACATTTAACCCTTTAATTACATAAAATAATCATAACTAAGCGAGAAGAAATAAAACTATTCTAAATCTTAACTGTAATACCTCTGTCCATACCGTACAGACCTATGTAACACTTCACTCACACTTTCACTTTTTTTCGTAACACATGAAGAGTCTTTACTCGTTGTTTGCTTTTGTCCAGCCGAGTTTTTACTCAAGGCTAGACGTTTTCGACACCGGTCCCTTTGCTCCTTGACGCCACGCCTTGGGCCAGAACGCCTAAAAGCATTCCTGGCAATTTCCACTCGCATCCAGTCTACGTGGCAGCGTTTGTACAGTTTGTAGACTCCAAACAAATCTCCAAAAATTAGGATGATTAACATCAACCCCAGTATTAGGTATATTAGTTACTGATTGGTATTGATGTAGCTGCGCAACATCAGCCGTATTTGTGCCACCTGCGGCGTTATGCGCGATCACAATTTCTTCTTTACTTTGTGTTTTTCCCATTCTTAAAATTTTGCACCAAACTTATCACTCTTTTCGAACAGTAACGCAATCGAATTTCTAATCCCATTATTTCACTACGCGATCTACCGTGCCCGGGATTGACACCGAACCTTAAATGGCAGGGTCGCCATGTAAGGACGGAACTTAGCTAAATGAAAGAGTTGTGGGTCGTAATACGTTCCGTTTATTAATGCCAAAGGTCTGCTAAAAGATACATTATATATTTCTATAAGGTGCTATTAATAAACTTCATACCGACGCATGATATATTCACATGTCATTTAAGTGAATTCGAAATTAATTTTATATGTTTTTGTGTTTATAATACACATTACTTAGATTATATGTTATATTATATTGTTGTACATTGCATCTTGTATATTCTGTATTTTTTATGTAGATTACCTACTTAGTTTTTTTTGTAGTGTGTCTTTTTTATTCAAATTGTAAATAAGATAACGTTAAGGCCCTGCTATCGCATTAGATAATTTTCTGCGATGATAGTTATGAGGAATTTTACAATTTTTAAGTAAATAAAAATAAAACTTGTTAGTAAAATAGCTGTCCATGCAATTCGAGTCTCAGCCGTGAGGTGGAAAACAGAAAAATACACTAAAACAAATGTAATCGCATCATATAGATGTAGGCCCGCCTACCACGTGGGTCACCAGGGTTTGATCCATCTTTGTACATCTATTTACCTGTTAAAAACATTCCTGTTTGTATTTTTGGATTTGCTACGTAATTTTCCGGGTATGGGAGTATCTGCGAACATACTGAACGCTCGTTTTTCTGTACAAGAAAAACTTGTGCAGTCGCTGAGAGTCGCGTTCCACAATATTTATTTTAATGTACCTTGCTATATAGTGGCCGATTAAGACGTAGGCGCTGTATTATTGTGATTTAAATAAGAGTCATAAGACAGTAAAAAATTATTTTTAAGCTGAAAATACAATCTATGATGAAGTTGTGTCTCAAGGTGGTCCTCATTTTCAACTCGTTGAGCGCAGCAGTAAAACGATTCTCTTCTTTATATGGGTCACAGGTTACAAGTTGTTGTTGTGTGATGTTGTTGCATATACTGATTTAAAAAAAAACATTCCAATAGAAACCGTTTTAATAAAACAAAGAACCGGGGATGCGTTGTCAATGATTTACTACGTCGCGCCGCTGTAGCGCTACGCCGCCACGCCGTACCGCTACGCCGTGTCGCTGTAGTGCTACGCCGGACCGCCGTAGCGGTTGCAGCTATAGTGCTGTATATCCATACTTACTAATATTTTAAATGGGAAAGTGCGTGTGCCTGCCTAAACCACTAAACAGATTTCGATAAAATTTGGCAGAGAGATAGATTGCAACCCGGGAAAGGACATAGGCTATTTTTTTTATCAACAAAACACGCGGGCGGAAGCTAGTCGTCAATAATTATAATCCGCTTGCTAAGAGATATCACGATGTTTTGTAATATAAAGTTTATCTTATTATTGACTACACAGAAATTTAAACATAATTATTACGAAATAAAGAGTACAGGGCAGAAAGTTGAAACGGGCCCTGGAGAGACAGGGCGGTAGATCGCACTTTAATATCTTCAAAACCGGTATAAGCTAGTGTTTTGTTATATTTAAACACCGTTCCACGCTGAGCAAAAAGTTTGTAGTGTTACCAGCCGACGTACGGTCGATCGCACCCTAAAGATTGTTGTCGAGAGTTTATGTTTTTATGTTTTTTTTTCATTAGAAGGAAAACCAGAACTCTTGATTTTTGATAATGACTGAGTTGGTATTTTAACCAACGAAAATGCTGTAAAATATCGCGGTTTTTATGACACCAATCAACAGAGTCGTTTGAAAGGATGCTCGTTGGAATCGATTGTTTCCGTCTCTAAGTGTACAGTTCTCGGTAGCGATGGGCTACCTCCAGCGTCATGTTCGAATATTGATTAAAAACTGAAAAACTGACAATTAGTGAACTATATTTTACGTTACATGGTAGGGTAAACGCAGGTATTAACGACCCCCCTAAGGCAATTTTTAAATCAACCATATTTTTTTAGTATACTGAATCTTCTTTCTTTTTCTTTTCTTTTCTTTTTTTAAAAAAAAACGTTGCCCCCCAGTAGGAATTTCTCCTGTATCGTGGGTGCGTTTACAAACATTTAAACTCACATACACAAACAGCCAGACCCGGAACAACTACCTGTAGGCTCTAAAGATTAATTGTTTCTGTTTATATGCTGTTTATATGTTATGTAAAAAAAAATGTTTTTACTGAATCAAATACATTTAAATAAAGGATTATCTTGTAAAAAATAATTTACAATGTGACTTATGCCCGGATGCTGAGGTACTTTTATCGGTAGTTTATCTATTCGTTAGCGCTATTGGTTCGTTAACTTGCGAAACTGGGTTTCTGAACAACGTAATGTACGATAAACTGCGTTTAAACTTATGTTAACTTAACTGACCAATCTGTGCCGTTTATCGGTTCCATAACTTTATTTGACGTTTCATTTGTAATCTTTTAGGTTAAAACGTATTATTTTTAAAATAAATAGCCAGCAAAAGTTAAGTTAATAGATATTTTTTCGAAGGACTAAATTATGAATAGCATAATGAATACGAGCAGCTCATCTGAGTCCAATTTGGAAGTGCTGGAGTTTATTGCTAATATATCTATACCCAGAAATGTAAAACGCAGGAGTAATCCTTTCGAAATGTATGCGGATGAAGAATTCAAATTAAGATATCGTTTTGATAAGAACACTGTGATATACCTTACTGATATCATCAGCCCTACTCTAGCTCCTGTTATGCATCGCATATTAACATTGTCTGTGTTTCATTTCATTTTTGCTACGTTTTCCAGATTCCATCATTAATAGGGTAAACGATAATTATTATCTTAGATAGATACCAACGTAAACAGAACTTCAAATCAAACGGCAAAGCACGACAAAAATACTTCGGCGAAAAAAAAGAGTTTGACGTTTTCTTTTTTAAGGATTTGCATTTTTTGACAAGCATGACGTTCATAGAGCTATGATAAATAACAAATTAACATAATATAAAAGTAAAAAGTGCTTAACCACTCTTATTTACCCTCGAAAAAATAAAGTTATAAATAAACTGGTTTTTATGATGATCTCTTAAACAGACCCATCTAGTGGCAAATTATGAAACTGGTTATAGGTCTTATAGTTATTTTATGGGTTCGTGTGTCTTCAGAAACGCAGTGACAGTTAATCGTAGTTTAACTGAGACATAACTTTATCGAAGCAATAGCTATTGAGAATATAACTGGGATGTTCAGCAACCGAGCATTAGTCGATTGTTGCAATTACCGACCCATAAAAACGGCTGTGAAGCTATTAACAATTTTTGTGCAGCTATATATATATGAGAGAAGGCCTTTTTACAGAAATGGAATGTATCTAAGCTAGTGATGATGATGATTACCGATCTTAATAAAATAAAACAAAATAAAAATGCAAATACTTATTCGTATTTTTTTATTATCGTTATTTTTAATAAAACAAATTAGTACTTCTCAGTAGTACCTATGACATAATAATTATGAACTTTTAAATTAATCAACATAATTCTATTAATACACATATATATTTTAATTTCAGGATTTCAAACTCTAGTTTATTTCCTTATGCTATTGGGATCATAATCATTTTTTGAAAATTATAATATTAATCATCCCAGTCATTGGTTCACCACCTTTTAGAATACGATCTTGTTATGTAGCATTTTTTTCATGATTTCAGGGTTGGTACCATAGTAGAAGTTGTTCATAATGATGAGTACAATGACCCCTTTTCAGGTTTCGGCTAAACTTTCAATGACCCTGTATAGTATACTTAAGTTGAGGTATTTATCTATGGGTCTTTGTAATCTGAAAATAAATGATTTAATTATTATTATTATTAATAGGTATCTACTTATTATGTCATAAAAAAGGTGAGAAACTAAATAATCTATATACGATCAGTAATAGCTTCTTATAGTTGCTATTGCCGACCCTCATGGGTCGGTAATAAAGTATGTAAGTATAAACATAAATTGTATTACCGACTCATATAAAAATGGTTATTTAATTCAATTGACCTTCGCACTATTAATTAGATTATAATTGATTAATGTCACAAAAAATATGAACAAATGCACACTGTTTTAAACACAAAAACAATGATTTATTACTGTAACTATTCAATATCGATCCTCGAAAAATATCATAACTTTAGTTAAATTGACAACGCTAAAAGGTAAAAACTAGACAAAAAAGTTAAGTCGCTAATAGATTTTTATAAAGACCGATAAATATTTGTGCATAAAATATTTGTGTTATTGTGATATAATACAAAATACATAAAAGATAAATAAAACGAAAAGTTACGTTGCTGCCATTGCCGACTTATGGGTCGTTGATAGCTGCCACGGCTAAAACTGATGAAGCTAACACCATCCCATTTTTATTTTAAGTTTTATCGTTTCAAATGACTTTTTATTAATAAGTGTCAACTCTTGATTTCTTACGACATTTTGTCGTAAGAAATCAAGAGTTGACACTTAAAACAATACATTTAGTAATATAAGATAAAGTATAGACGTCATTTGTTTGTATAAATGTCTTAAATAGAAAAGTCACGTACTTACTTGGAGGAACAAGGGAACAGTACAACACGCCCTGCGTCCACGCTGCCCCACACTAATTGACGTATTTTATCCCTTTTTTATACAGCTACTCACACTAACGTAAAAGTCATCGTAACGCAATACGATGCTTAAAGAATAAACGCGTGTGTAACTTTGCCTACCTATAGATAGAATAGTTCTGGAAACGTAAAGATTTCGAATTACCTTTATAGGTCGGTAATAACTACAGATTTTCGATGGGTCGTTGATAGCTGCGTTTACCTTAACTTAAATGGTTATTCTGAATAAATCGTCAATATAGTTACTATATTAACGATTTATTCAGAATAACCATTAAGTAGTGCTATTCAATACGAACAGCAGTGTGTGATTGATACGTTTTATTTTGTTTGTAAGCTCCAGACGGCCTTCATCAGAATCCATCTTACAACGTGGGCACACAGTGCCTTTCTAATGTGCACCGAGATGTGTATTAAGGGATAATAAATATATGTATAAATAACATATTGGGTTGACACCTTTAAAAAAAAAAAAGAAAAAAAAGTTTTGATGATTGACGAAAATATAAATTCATATTTTATATTTTAGTATGTGCTACGTGGACTGGTGTCACATTCAGTTTTCGTACTATATGGACACATAATGAGGAGCAACGCATTGATGAGAGTCTGTGTTTGAAATAATACATTTGTAATGGTGTGATTTGTCTCATCTTGGCCGCAATCGATGGATGTGAGATTGGGATTGTTTCTGGGAGATTAGTCCTATATTTGATTGGAAACCGACTTTATGTATCGCTCAAGGGAGGTCTAGGAGATATCTGACAAAGGGACACAAAAAGCTACAACAATAGATCATACTAAAATATTTGATTGAATTTTGAATAAACCATCACTGCTCTTCCCCTTTGTCATGCACGCGTGAAGTCTACGCATGCGTCCAGCGGCCACTAAGGGTTTGGGGGTCGTGTCTTCATTGTTGTATCGTTTTTATTAGTTTGAGAGTCTCAACCTCGAGCAAAATAATAAATGCTTTGATCTAAAATAAATCTGTCTGTGTCATTAGAAAAGGATGTCTCAATAGTGCCTTGTCACAATCATTTATCGCAGGTGATTGTGATAATTATGAAAGACAGTGGAGTTTTCATCCTTATCCGATCCCAGTAACGTTACCAGATGAGGGTAACTACTTTCTTTATTTTGCAATCACATCGTAAGTCATACCAATTAGTTAAAGGTACCAGTACAGGTAGTTACTGCCCAGCAAGCGATAACATTACATACTCCGTAAAAAATTGTTTAAATTGGTGAGAGCGGTACACAGTTCACATGTGAAAATAGTTATCATAAAACTATAATCATTTTGAACTTCTATCACAACGTATCAACCAATTTAGTATTTCGGGATCACATCGTACACCTCGTTGACCTTTTGACGTGCGTGTATGTGATACAAAATCAGTGTTCGATTTATTATGTCTTCTTATTTGAATCGGTATTTTTTTCAAAAAATAACCGATCATTGCTGACCATAACTTTAAATGAAAATCTCATAGTCTTGATGAATAAATGTCTAACGGCGCATGCGCGACGCCGGAGAGGCCGCGCATCACGGCGTCTTGGCGGCGAGAGCGCTTCGGGTCGTCAGAGTAGGTTTATCTCATGCCCTGAACGGTGGCATCAGATAAATCTACTCCTACAATGAACATATTAATGTATTGGTTTATAGCAATCGCAGGATTTGTTTAAATGGAGAGGCGTTTAATAAACGAACATTAATTCAAATACCTCGCTTTCTGATAAATTGATTTCTTTATCGATTCCTCAAAAAAATCATTGGATTACAAACTAATAGTTGGAATCGTGTCTTTGAATTGGTCGTCTTTATCAATATTTTTTTTGTTTGAAATAGCGTTTTTCAATTTATAATAAAAATGCCTGGATGACTGTTAAATAATAGTGTATCCAAAATTAAAATCATTTTCAACCTATTTTAGATCGAAATGATTTTATTCCTATTTCATTTAAAATATTATATAAGAGGAGCTCGTGGATATATATTAACAGTCGCATGGGTTGATTGACAGTTAAGCTACGCTTGCTGACATTTAAGAAAGAAAAGAAAATTTGAAAATACTAAATTCAAAACTGTCGAGGATGCTGTCAGCCTGCGTCACTTACTGTGTTTGCTTCGCACGAAATTCTTTTGTTTTATTTTTTTATAAGCATGCATTAGTGTCATTGTTTCAGAATAAAAATGTCAAAATCCAGCAGAAACCTTCTTTTGATTGAAATATAAATGATGATAAGTAATCATACTTAGTAACTGTATTTGTTTAAAATTGTTATAAATGATTTGATCTGAAATCTTGATAGGAATTATGAATTCTTGTACTAACAATACGATTTAAACTCAAAATCCTCATGATTTTAAAAGTGTATTAGAGATGATGAGTAGATGTTGTCTGATAACATTGCGGTACAGTTGGCAATAACATCACCGAACGATTTCTTAAGCGAACACTATTTTATCCCAATTAAATACCATGCCTGTAGTTTCATAAGAGCATTTTAGAAATAAATGTAAACTTTTATATTCTTATAATATCCATGACCTTTTTTTGAAATGTCTGATAGTAAATATAATAATATCTCATCTTTAAATGTCAACTGTCTTCATTCAATTCTAAAATCATAGAATGGTTTTCTGTCAGCGTTCATATGGGGCGAACCGATTGATCGAGAATTGGCATGTCATAAATGAATTGGAGTACTTTATATAAATCTATGTACTATGTGTTTGTTATTATACAAGCAGACTTTTTGTGCACATTTTTGATAAAACGAATCGTCTCGTCATATAATTATATTATGACGAACTTTTAATTGTTCGATTAGTTCTAGGAAAACAATGAAAACGTAATAATTTACGAATGAATATTTGAATATTACGAGCTAGTGAGAAATAGGGCAGTCACCCATACTTCATTTAAACAATAAAATTTCTTTGGGTCCACTCTGAGGGATCCCAAACAATGATGTCGTCGTCATGTCACCGCCGAGATGATATTTGCTACGGGTTTGTAGCGCAGGTGACGGTGTAGCACCCAAGCTACGCCGTAGCAGATTGAGGGGCATACATTTACTGTCTCAATATGTCCCTCTTTAAATATAACAGAACGTCTCTCGCTGTCGTGATAGTTATTTTAAAGACAAAATACAAATTTGAAATAAATTTATCTCACTTGGGTTAGTTTCATGCACGTTTCTCTTTTAAGTATTCGTTTACTGCTATAGTATAGTGTACCTAACACCATAATACTTTTGTTGCATAGCTACGATATATGAATACCGTATACATCTACGTTCAACTGAGGATGTGCGGTGCCAGTCGGCAGTACTCCTCGATACGGCTCGCATTGTGAGGAGGTTCCTGTCTCTGCAACCCTAACCGCCGGTAGCTTGGACCCTGCTCCTGCCATCGGTGGACTACTATTTTTTTATATTTTTAAATGGTTTTGCATTTTTATATTGAAATATTTAAAAATGTTATTTATATGTATATACAAAGAATAAAAAGAATAATAATAATACATCATTTATTTCAGAATCACTTCCATATTTTTTAGTAACAATACAAAACTTATAAACTAGTGTTAGTACTTTAAAATTCTAATTAAAATTCTAAGAAGCGTGAGGCACGCCAAACCTGGGGGAAGTCTACTTGACTGCATGCAATCGTATCCACCGCCCCAGGATTGGCGAGTCCCACCTCTCGGCCAACGTTGTAAGAATGTTATTGGGGCTGGCGCGAATACGGCTTAGCAGAGATGCGCACCTCATGCGCATGATGGCCGAGAAACTAGCAACGTTTGCGTTGGCAAACATGCCAGACGCGCTACATAAACACGGCAGCCCCATCAATACCCGGAACGTGTTGTTATATTGAACGCGCAGGTCACTATATGCCCTCTGCGTAAAGTTCACCCACAGGCTGCATGTGTAAAAAGATTGGCAGTAGGCTTTAAAAAACGTCACCTTGACCTGAGCCGTACAACGTGCAAACCTGTGGGCCAACATCCCACATCGAACAGCTAGCGACCTGCGCTCCCGCTCCACATTATCCTTTAAATCGTCTGAGACCCAATGACCCAGATATTTAAAATTTGCCACTCTTTTCAGAGGTCTGCCGCAAAGCATAACGGGTGGAATTGTGTTATAGCATTTATTGCCTGCTTTGAAAATCATGTACTCGCTCTTAGATGAATTATATTTGAGTCCATGGGTCTCAGCGTACGATTCACACACGTTAATCAATTTCCATAATGCTCGGATCGATGGGCTCAGCAGAACCATATCGTCTGCATAACTAATATTATTAATGCATATACCATCAATATGGCAGCCGATTCCGGTTCTGCTAAGCTCATCGATCAGATTATTCATAAACAAATTAAACGTTGCGGGAGAGGACAGCCCCCCCCGCCTCACCCCGCACTCAAGCCTGTACTCAGCTGAAAAAGAGTTTGCCCACCTAAATATATATGTAAGTAAATATGAATGACCTAGACATAAATTTAAAAACATACATAACACTTGTGGAAAGTGAACCCCAGCATGCTGCAGGTGCTCGATGCTGAGACCGTCATGCCCGGGCGATTTCCTTCTAACCATGTTCTTGATTGTAGTAGCAATCTGTTTCGTAGTAAAAATTACGCTTCGCTCAGGGCAGACGATCCCAGCACCGGGCGCAGGCAACTGCGGCTCACTGTGTAGTGGTGACTGTACTATAAAATGCTGCCGGAACAGATCTGCAATACTACCCTGGTCATGTACACCCTCGACGCTAACAGGCTCGGTTTATGATTTAATTTATTTGTAGATTTCCAGAATTTACCGAAATCTTTGTTTGAGTGATGTCTAGCAAACATATCCATTTTAATTTGGTTTTGATTGGCTTGACACCACTTTAATTTACATTTGAATGTTTTTCTGGATTCTCTTATATTAGGTCTTTACCTATGAAATTGCCGTTCTGCAGTACTGGCCATTTCAAATCAAAATATTTTTTGTTTGGCTAAGAATTCTAATTTCAAATTAATTTTATTTTAAAAACATGGATTTTTTTTTCCAAAAGTAGTCATTTGTTTATTGATTAGTGTTACATTTTCATCGCATTTAAATCTTTTTCGCCATCATGGATACGTTAAAAATTCGAGTAATTATGGAATATGAGTACCGTCGTGGCAGCAACGCGGCACAAGCGGCACGCAACATCAACGACGTTTACGGAGCTAACACTACAAACCAACGCACTACCTGTTATTGGTTTGCTCGCTTCCGTTCTGGAAATTTCGACCTGAAAAATGAACCTCGCGGTCGTCCGAAGACTTTGGTCGACAATGACGAATTAAAGGCGATTGTGGAAGCTGATGATACACAATCTACGGCTGAATTAGCAGCAGCTTTCGACGTTAGCGTCAAAACAATATTGGTCCATTTGCGTCAAATTGGCAAGGTAAAAAAGCTTGACAAATGGGTGCCCCACGAACTCAATGATCGCCAGCGCGAAGTACGCGTCGAGACGTGCCTTGCACTGCTCAACAGACACACAAATGAAGGAATTTTGAACCGCATTGTTACCTGCGATGAAAAATGGATTCTGTTTGATAACCGCAAGCGCTCAGCAAGTTGGTTGGATCCTGGTTCAGCACCTAAACAATGCCCTAAACGAAAACTTACCCCAAGAAAAGTGATGGTCACTGTTTGGTGGTCTAGCGCCGGTGTGATTCAACACAGCTTCTTACCAAACAGGGTGAGCATTACTGCAGATGTGTACTGTGAAGAATTGAACACAATGATGGAGATTCTGGCACATCTCCAACCAGCATTGGTCAATCGCTCGTCTCCGCTGCTCCTGCACGACAACGCGCGACCTCATACTGCACAGCAGACGGTCTCCAAGTTGCAAGAACTGGGGTTGGAAGCTCTCCGTCATCCGCCCTACTCACCAGACCTTGCGCCTACAGACTACTACTTTTTCCAGAATTTGGATAACTTCTTGGCGGGAAAAAAATTCAATACCCGAGAGGCAGTACAAAATGCCTTTGAAGAATTTGTTGCCTCCCGTCCAGCTGATTTCTTTAAGAAGGGCATCAATAAACTGCCACTGCGTTGGCAAAGATGCATTGATTGCATGGGTGATTACTTCGATTAATACAAATAAAAAATACATGAAAAAAAATCATTTAAATTTTTTCATATAAAACGGCAATTACATAGGTAAAGACCTATTATCATTAAAAACCGGACCAGACCTGGGCTTACCAAACATTAACCATATCTTATAATAAAGTCGCGCCCTCTCGTGAGCGTCGCGGACATACACATTCCAGCTAGTTACATGTCTACGCTTCGTTACAATTTTATGATAATAACTGTATTCAGCAGCGTTCACAAGTATACTTTCTATGTTACTATACATCGCATCCAGTAAAGCTAAGTGTCAGGAATCATTACATATCCTGTCTGCACACTGACTAAATTCGCTTGGAAAATCAACTTGTTTCAATTCTAAATGACAATAATCACGATATTTAGCTATTTGTTCAGCATCACGTTCACCCCAGATAACTTTGTTTACATGAGCGGACGGATTCGTCACTGCAGTGTGCATTTTAATGTTATTAAACTTACATTCTAACATAATAGGTAAGTGGTCCGACCGGTATGAGTCATACAATACCGACACATTAAGTATCACGGGCAGCGCGGCCGCTGTCACTACGCAGTGATCGAGCCAGCGCAGGCACCCATGTGCATCGCTTACATATGTATAAGTGTCCGATGGAAGTGTATTCATATCAACGCACGACCATAGCTGCTCCGCACAGAACGAAAGTAACTCACTCGCAAACAGTTCACCCGGGTGTGCGTTAAAATCACCGAGAATGAAAACTGACTCGGCACTATTATTTTCAATCACCGCGTTAATCTCGCTTAAGCACGCCGTGAATTCTAAGAAATTGTCACTACAGTCAGTAGGCATGTACACTGAGAACACTACTAATGACCGATCACTGAGCGTAACCTTAACAGCTGCAAGGCGCACACTACTGCAGCTGATCACTGTCACAGCCGGGAACGCACTTTTACGCCAGAGGAGGGCAACACCTACGTGTGGTCGCCCCCGCAGCACACCGATCGAAGTATCCACTGCGGAAGTGCCCGTGCAGGCAAAGTTGTCATCTATGGTCCCCAAAAAAGACAGTTCATGTGGCAGCAGCCATGTCTCCTGCAGCGCTATCAAGTCAACTTCTTGACAAAGTTGTCGTAAACAGTCCACTGACCTGACCGCGTTTTTACAATTAAATGTTACTATTTTGGTTGTTGTTATGTTGAGTTGTTAGTATTTATCTCGTTAACCCGTAAATCGGTTTTGTTTCTAAATTCAACAAAAGGTAAATAAAGGCAATTCCAACAGGCCAAAAGTCGGCATCCATAAATAAGTCTAGCTTTTCTTTAGGCACAAAAATTTAAAAGGAATTGTAATCTCTTTCCAATCTCATCTTCATCTTTTCAACAGCGACATTTAATTTCGACTTACTTGCTACATAATTAGTGATGTCACATACGGACACATTTCTTCGCCATGTTATAAATATATATAGGGTATTAAGTATTTGTTTTACAGGTCAGGTATATCCGACTGTACGATATACAATACTGTACCAGTGTTATGTTTAGTAGCCCTAGCATGTTTGTAGACGTATTATATTGTCCAAACATTTTCTTATATTCTTTCTATTGAATTCTTCTGAACGTATTTGCATCGTTTCCAACGCCTAAATATGTTCAAATCTGTTCAGTCGTGTTTGATTAATCAAGCAGAATACATATCAAAGTGTTGTAACAAATTGATTGTTTTTAGAAGTTATATTTTAGAGGGTACAAATGTAGGTACTAGGAAACGAGTGACAATTAACAACAACAGCCGTTCAATGCAAAAGTTTATAAGCAGCAAGCGAACATAAAATCAAGGAGGTGTATTGTCTCTACAACGTCTACACTGAAACGTTAGGAGCGTGATTTCATGTTCGCACAAGTAACGAGATTTCTATGACGCCCCCCTTCCTGTTCTACAATTCGCAAACGTAAAACCAAATAAGAATATTCGAAAAAGTGCATGCCGTAATTCGGCTATGGGGAACAAACAATCACTTACTAAATGAACTCCGCATTCAAAACAAAAAAGGAGTTTTATAAATAAAAAAGTAAACTAAATCTTTTCTTTGTTTTAGTACTGACCAAAATAGAAAATTTTAGTACTGGCAAAAGCTATAAACAAATGAAAGCCGCCTGTAACTTAATAATACCGAACAGAGATAGATAGAAAAATAAAGAATTTTGGTTTTTGTTGGAAAAGTAAAAATCTAGTTAAAGTTCCTCATTCAGAATAAATTCTATAAAAGCAACTTATTTAATTATTACTTTATTTTATGTTGATTGCGTTGATCGGGAGCGACCACGCACCTCGAGCCGCCGACAATGTGTCAGTGCACAGTCTGACACAGCCTCGTAAATACTAGGGGCACCGAAACCGATAGAAGGTGGTTCCATAATAATATTCAGATTCAATTTATGACGTTCATTGAGATTTTTTTATGTAGCTTGTGGGGCTTAAATGTATGTTATGTTGTTATAGAAATTAATAGTTGAAATTGTAACTCGAACATAAATTCAATATCTTTCAATGCTTGTATCTAATAAAAGTTATGATTATATATATATTGTACTCGTAATGGGTTTCTTTTAATAATATTATTGCGTTATTCAATATTCAATGGACTGTGGACACTGGATTATAAGGACTTTAATGATAAAAGAAAATAAGTGCTTTGCAACAGCGATATACACCATCTTGGACACGGTACGCTAAGCAAGGAGGTAGATGGACCACCTGCACCACCGTCTTTTTAAAAATTACTTTTGTTTATTTTTGTTCATGTATTTTAGTGTTTATTAAATGCACGCTTTTTTTGCAATCAAATGTCCATCCGAAACATTGAATAATGTCTGTCTATTCTTATATATTAACTATGCGTGTACTTCTGAGAATTGTCGCAAACCGAACTTCGCGACACCTAAATAGTAGCTAAATACATTTGCACGTGCAAAAAAATGCGCAATTGTTAAGAGATTATGTTTAAATGCTAGGTAGTATTAGAAAATAACGGACACAACGAGCGAAAACACAAGTCATGTCCTAGAAATATGTAGTCTTCGTAATTCACGCTATGCTGGTGTTCCTGGTATGCGTGGCCTATCACAATGTAGGTATATAAAAAGACTCTGCGCGTATTAATAACGTATTAATCGTGCAGGTGGGGTAATACCTTATTACGATCCAGCCCAACTCATCAAGAAAGGCCAGCAGCGACTAGACGTTGCTGGCGATCACTCGGAGAGTATCTGGGCCTTGAGTGCTTTTCCCTGCCTTTCTTTAATTTTTGTTTAAGGACTAACTATGATGTGCCACATTAGTTAACATCAACCACACAAAATACAGTTTATAAGACGATTCAGACATCAACTTTGTTCGATGTGCACACACACACAAGCACAACTAAATAGAATGCCGCAGTAGTATGCCACATTACGAGTATGATACAGCAGTCGTTTGATACACACATACAATCATGACAGTGTTAACTTCCCCTAATACTGCTATCGCACTCAGTCTTGTAATTTTTGTGTATCGTTGTCGCACGCGTGCTGAAAAATAAACACCCCTCTGCACGCACACAGGAGTGCACAACAGGGGTGCCAAATGTAACATTCTTCTGTTCATCGGATCCTGGTACCGCATATCTATTTATCGGTTGGGTTTCCCTTAACCGAAAATCCTCAGAAAGCAATGCATATCTTACAGATGCCTATGGATCATCATTTCAAACAGTCATCATTATGGATTATGTACCTACTCTCAGTGAAAATAAAGCACGAATGTACATATTCTATTCTAATTTTCACACCTATGAACAAAAAAATATAAAACATGCATGGGAACCACAAAACTTAAAGTTCAAACGATTGTATATAATTATAGACTTTAAATAATTGTACGTACTAACGATAACTTATCTAGATATCCACTATAATTATCCTATTTCGGCATTCATGATCAAGGCAAACTTCCCCGAACGTTTTGGCCTTGACCACGATCGTTGCAATATTAATCTCTTGGTGAGTCATGTGCTCCTAATGGTTCGCGCCATTTTTGTCCGGTCTGTGTCATTGAACGGAGTGAGCACGTAAATTAGGAAGGCGTAAGGTTGAGTTGCTCCAATTAAACTTCCACGGTTTTTGTCGACTTTTTTTCATTTTTTTTTTTAATGAAATCTTCTTGAGCCGCGTTGAGCGATTTTTGATAGGGGCAAAGGTTGTGGGTTCGCGTCACCTAATGTGAAGTATTGCGCCAAACTGACAGTAGTTATAACAAAGTTTATAGTTTCACTTCTATTTGCAGTTCCCATAACTGCCTGTTTTTACCTGACTAGGTTATGATTTGGAGTGGTATGTTAATAATATAAGTATGAATGTTCGTATCGATAATTGCCATGTTATTCAATAAAATAACAGCTTAAGGTTAACTTGCTTATTATTAAGGTTCATATTTCAATAAATATATCGTTCCGATTGATTTTAATGTAAGATTTGCGTGTAGAAATTTGATTTTGGAATATTTTAGGTCCCAATGACACAGAATCGAAACAAAAACTATTTCTTATTACTTTTTTATTTTGAAGATTAGTTCGAAGCTAGGAAAAATCAATTTTACGCAACCATAGCAGGCGCCCCATGTGACTGCCCCGGTGAAGAGCTAATGGGAGTTAAAAGTTACGGAGTAGCTATAGGGTACTTTTATTTTAGAAAATACTAATTATTTTCTAACACATAACAGCGCACACGCACTTAAAATTAATTATACATGAAATCTGATTCAACTAGGAAAATATTTACATTCAATATACCATTTCAATGAAGATTGAAATAAATACATGAAAATATAAAAATCACAGGGCATTGAAAAATTCCTCCGCATCACTGTCAACGTGAATAGTGGCCAGAAGGCTGGCAGCATTGCCACGTTAAATGGCAATGCTGATTCATTTTCCAAAAAAAAGGCCAGCTCATATAAACAAAGAATATTGGTGATAGCTACCAAGCCCATATTGCCATACACGTGTGTGTGTTTTAAAATCTTTAAATTATACAATTAAATGTTTTAAGAAATGATTAAGCAATAGTCAAATTTGACGTTGGAAATAACTAGGATTAGTTAAATAAAAAAATAAGGTTTAAATAAAAGAAAATTAAATAAATAAATATATAATTATCTGAACCTGCCACAATGTAACTGAACTACAATCATAGAGTCTATGTTATGTTCAAAATATAGAATTAATTATGTGGCAGAAATTCATAAGTCCTGTAGCAAAGTAAAGTGACGCAAACGCTTTTGTGTTTACTGCTTTGTATGTGTGGCAAACTGTGTGAAGTGAGTAAGCAATATCCCGTTAACTAAACAGAAAGGGAGAAAAAAGTGACACGCCGTCAGACTCAAATGCTGTAGGTACATTCCGTAGCCATTGCTTTTTCAGTCACAGCTCAGATGTTGAAGTAACCGGACGTTTATCTATTTTCAATTTCACATAAAATTATATTATTTTTTCTTATGCACTTATCTAGACCTAAGTTATTTACGGTAAAAGTAGTGGTTGAAAAAAGGGTTTTGTTATTAGTATTTGGTTTATTAGTATTTATCTACAGATTGTGCAATGTTAAAACAAAACGTCGCGTATCGCATAGGCATTCCATGTTCTCTCTAACAAAAGTAGGCTTCAGGTCATTCCTTTGGCTTGACGTGAATGTGTAGTGTACTGTACTGGACTAACATCACTTGATTTCAAACAATATATAAGAAGATATCATAATTTTAAAATAACTCCGCAACAAAATAGGTACCACTATGTTACGGCGCGGCGTACGAATATGTTTTGAACAGTGTTATTTTTAAGGAAGGAAAGATTTGTTTTTGGATGCCCCAGGTAGGTCCGGCAAGACTTTCCAGACATTACAAATTTTGATATTTGCAAAAGTTAGGTCTCAGGTGAAACTCGCTTTGTTGGTAGCGTCGTCGGGTATCGCTGTGACTCTATTAGCAGGTGGACGCACAGCTTATTCAACTTTGAAACTGCCTCTAACTGTTTCTTTGCAGAACGATAGTGTGTGCGCTACTCGTAAAAATGGCCTTTTGGGAAAATATTTGCAAGATATCACTAAAATAAATATGGGATGAATGCACCATGATGCATCGAACTCATGTAGTGGCTCTAGATGGGACTTATAGAGATATGAGAAGCTGTAATAAAATCATGGGTGGAATCACTGTCATGTTTGGTGGAGATTATTGACAAACGTTACTGGTGATAGTTAGGGGAACTAGATAAGAGCAGACATTGCTTAAAAACTTCCCCGTTTTAGAAGTCTGTCATACCCTTAAACGATCTACTAATATGAGAGCATGGGTGGAGGAGGTACATTCCTTTAAACTTACCTACTTTTAATAGGAGAAGGGATAGTACCTCATTTTGAAAACCAACTGGGTCATCTTTATCTCGTTGGACTTGCGTGACGATGATACTCTCATTGTCCTGACTTTTATTATTGTTGACTCGTTTCATGTCGCAAAATAATATTTAGGGTATGTTTCATCCAATGTGGATATATCGGCTAGTAAACTGAGGCAGTGCCTGTGATAGATGCGTGGTGCATGGGGTAGGGTGATGTGATATGCCGTCTCCCACTGACGGCCTTCACTTCACGTTCCACTCCTCAAACGCACCACAAGCACAGTTGTCGCAATTAAAATAACTAACCAAATTAATAATGGGTGTTGCCACCTCGGGCTGTAATGACTTCTTAGAGCCGGTTTTGCAATCCATCCATGATATCTTGGATATCTGACTGGGAAGTATTGTGCCACTCATCAACCGCAACCGTCTTGAGCTCATTTAGAGTAGTAGGGGCTGCTACTCTTATTTGGACACGTCTTTTAAGGTTGTCCAACCATGGCTAAACTTGAATCCTGACCGCATTAAGGTACCTACAAAGTGACGGATCTAGAGGAATGGCAAAATGCATTGTCATGCATTAAGCTAAAGTTGTCACCAATTAATGGTGCGAAAAATCGCTCTTGAACTACTTCCTTCACGTATTTTTGAGCGTTCACGCTACCTGTATCGAACACAACAATATTGATTTTTTTTAGGTATCAAACCCTTAAAGAACACTACAAACAGGAATTTCACAATATTCACACACTGTGGCAGAAATAAACAGGAACTGCTAACACGTTAAGGGATCGGCAACAATGTCAAACAACGACTAAATTTCAAAAATCCTTCGGTGACACAAATTAAGGGGAAGGAAATAAGGGCATAAGTGTTTAATTCATTGCTAAAGTGCCCACTAGGCAAAAATAAAACAATGGATAAGCCATGGTTAACGTAAACAAACAGGGCGACGACAGATTAAGTGGGTTTGAATGTATACGTATGTTACCTTATAAAATAACCCATGGCGGTTCCTCAAAATATGGTTTCCAAAAATAGTAGTTTCATTCTAAACTTATCCACAGAGATAATAACAACATTAATTACTCGAATTATAAACACAAAGATTCTCTAAATGTATCACTTTTTTCAAAGATTCTCTAAATGTATGAATTTTCCCTTTTTTCAAATAGTGTTAGAATCAGTTTCTCTGAAGAAGAAGGGCCATCAACACAACTTAATAGATCTTTTTCCCGGACTGGTAGAGACCAGTAAGACAGAGGTCTTAAATGCTCAATCATTTTTAGCTTTAGGCTTAAGAAGCTTAGAAAGCTCACTTACACAACAGAAAACAATTACACAATAGACAATCATCATCATCATCATCATCAGGCTATACTAGACCACTGCTGGACATAGCCCTCTCCTAATGAGCGCCATAGCGCCCTGTCTTCAGCTTGCCGCATCCAACATCTACCTGATAGACAATTATTGTCTATCAGGTAGATGTGCGTGCGGGGATCGTATGATCAGTTACCATCCGACACGCGGGCAGGTCGCGCGCGTCCGTTCATTTTGGTTAATTTAGGTTTTGTTCGTATTATTTTATTAGTTTTAAATAATGAGTAATTATCACAGAAAAAACTACTCGAGACAACACTCACGAGCACAAAAAATTTGTGAAATGGCATGTGGTTCGACACAGAAAGAAGACGATGTTTGTGGATTTGTATCCTCAAAAGAAAACCTGTGTGCTCCAATTGAAAATTATATTGAAGACAGATTGTTAAGTAAGTAATTTTAATGGTTGTACAATATTATTAATATAATTGATATTATACTCTGTTTTTTTCTATAAAGTTACATTAAACTATGGTATGTGACAGATACGATTGTGTACGATGTTAATTGTATTTAAAAAATATCGTATGTACCACATACGATTTTTTACTTTGTTTAGCGAATTATATGCTTAAACGTTTGTACCACATACGATAAATTACATTGTCCGTGACAATGTGTCTAATATGGGATTTGACACATAGAATTGTGTACTTTGCGAAACGTTCTATTGTAACTACAAATAAGATAGTTTACGTTGCAGTAACGGGAAAAAGTGGTATCTTATGTTATATTTTTTTATTATTTCAGTATCTCCACTACCACCTGGTGCCGATTTAGTAGAAATTTCAGCGCTTTCTGAACTTTTGGGGAACAGTTTTTCTGAAACACCACCAACATTTTCGACTTGTCATAATGGTAAATTTTATTTTTAACCATTGAACTTAAAAGTTTCAAGAAAATAATAGTATTTAGTCATTTTAGTCTTAATCTAAGTAGAATAAGGTCCCAGGCAGTGACCTTATTCTACTTAAACTTTATTCTACTCTACGAGTCGAATCGAGCCTAAATGTTTCATGATTATGTTTTGTTTTTATGTTTTCAGTTGAAGATTTGTTCGAGACTATAACGGCTTCACCAAATAATCAGCAGCAAGATAACAATCAGCAGCAAGATAACAATCAGCAGCAAGATATCAATCAGCAGCAAGATGATAACCAGCAGCAAGATGATAACCAGCAGCAAGACAATATTTTGAACGTTGACACTTCATCAAACAATTTCATTACTAATAATATTATTACACCTCATCCATCATCTCCTGAATATTTTACTAACCATTTAGATATGGATTGCATAAATGATTTTTGCCTGTACTTTGTTGGTAACTTAAATCATGAACCGCTTTCTCATCAGTCCGATTTTTCCGGCTATTCAACACCGCAAGCTAATACACCATTGTCGACCTTTTCCGCTGACGATTTAACTCCGAGAACTGAAACTAAAAGGATTAGAAAAGACAAAGGTAATATTAGAAGGAAACACGTACAAGAGTGGATTGACACAAAAAGAAAAACATTGAAAAATCTGGATAAAGCATACCTTAGTCGGAGTGGTATTACAAAATCTAAAAAAAATATGAAGTCACCGTGCAAATGTCGCATGAAGTGCTTTGAAAAGATCTCAAATGATCAAAGAAAGAAAGTATTCAAAGCTTTCTGGAAATTAGGAGACCATCAGAAACAATGGGCGTATATATCCAATTTAGTACGTCAAAGTCATAAGCAGAGAGCTCTTGTTGAAGTAGATTCCCGACGTAAATTCACAATAAAGTATAACTTACCTTTGGTTGCAGCTGAAAATAGTTATGTTAAAGTCTGCAAGAAGCAGTTTTTAGCTACATTTTCGATCAGTGAACAATTCGTTTATACTGCTATCCAGAAAACTGATAAAGTGACAGGTGTTTTAGGCACTGATAATCGAGGTAAGCACAGTAATCATCCTATCAAACTCACAGAAGATGTCAAGAAAAGTGTTATCGACCACATAAACAGTTTTCATCCGGTTGAAGCCCATTATGTAAGGAAAGATTCAGCGAAATTGTATTTAGACAGTGATTTAAACTTTCATAAGCTATTTTCAATGTACAATGAATGGTTCGATCCGAACATTTACCAGGGTAAGGCGGAAACACAGCGTCAGTATAAAACTGTAGCAAATGAAAACTTTAAGTTGAGTTTCTTCAAACCGAAAAAAGATCAATGTGGTATATGTCACAAATACAAACTTTTAACTCCTACTGACATGCAACGTGAAGCTCATGAGACTCATATTTTAAATAAAGTCACCGCCCGGGAACTTAAGAAAGAAGATAAGAAACTAGCAATATCATCCGAAGGTAAAATTATTACAGCTACCTTTGACTTCCAGAAAGTGTTAGGTTCACCTTGTGGTGAAATTAGCGTTTTTTATTATAAAAGAAAGTTAGCAACAATGAATTTTACTGTGTTTGACCTTGCTAAAAAGTTAGCTACTTGTTACATGTGGCACGAAGGTGAAGGAAAGAGAGGGGCAAACGAAGTAGCCAGTTGCTTGGCAGACTTTTTCTCGAAGGGTGTGCAGGCAGGGGCAGTCGAGTTTCGGTTTTGGTCCGACAACTGTACTGGTCAAAACAGGAATCGTATTGTGTTTGTAGCATATATGATTTTGGCGAAGAAATACAACATTACAATCAAACATACCTTTTTAGAGAAAGGACACACTCAACAAGAAGGAGATAGTGTTCATGCGTTGATTGAACGATGCTCAAAAAATAAGTTAATTTATACTCCTTTTGAATGGTTTGCTTTAGTGCGTTGGGCTAAGCAAGACGGAAGACCTTATAATGTAATTGAGATGGATCATACAATTTTTTTTGATTATAAGTCAACACTAGACGGCAGAAATTGGACAAAAGATATACAAGGCAATAGTGTGCAATGGACAAAGATTAAAGAATTAAAAGTACTTGCTGGAGAACCAAATAGACTTCTCTACAAATATAATTTAGCTGAACAGGACTACAAGACCATTGTGACTAAAACTAACACAAGACGTATTCAACAACACAATAACGCTACGGTAGAACTGCTTTATCATAATGCGTTGCCAATACCTCAAGCTAAAAAAAACGATTTATTAAGTCTTTGTAACAGTGGTGTTATTCCACCAATTTATCACGATTTTTATCAAAACCTCCCCGTAGCCCGTACATCTACTTTACCTGATTCTGATAGTGATTCAGAATAAAATTTAAAATACATTTCAATTGTCTATTATACTATTAAATTATTTACTATACTAGCTTTAAACTTTATTAAATTTATGAAAGTTATGAGGTATAATGTATACCTACTTCAATATTTTTAAAACTTAAATAAGTACCTACTTACCAAAGTTTAATATTTTTATTTAAAAACAGAGCTTAAATATTAATATTTAAATCCTCTTGCAAACATTAATTAGATATTTAAGTGTTTTGTTATTATCACCTATGTGCTCATGTTGCCTAACTATGTAACAAAGTGATCTCTATGGTATTCGTATAACGGGTACCTACATTATAGTTAATAATTATTATTATTAATAAAGCAATCTCTATCAAAAGACTGTTTAGGCAAAGCTAATAGGCTAAGCTAGTTTAGGTATCACATAGAAGTGCCATAAAAAGTTAATTTTATTTCTATAAAATAGGTTAATTGACAAAATAATTTTGTTGATTGTTGACTTGTTTTTGATTTTTTATTAAAGTACATTCGATAATTAAGTAGGTATGTACAAAATTGGTTATTTAGTGACCAACTTTAATATTTCGTAATACTCTTTGATTATTCCTTTACTATTTTTATAATACTCAATGTGTAGATTTGAACAATTAGGGAAGGATGTATCCTAATTTCATTTTTAAATAGCTATTTAAATTGTGTGTTGTAATTTTTTCTTTCAACAGTGTTCATTCATTTAATAAAAAATTGAAAATATGATTTTGAATTTGTTTTGCAACGTTAATTTAAAAAAAAAATCTGTATAATATTATTAATTTAGTCAAGTTTCGTGATATTGACAAAATGAGATAAAAGTACTTTGTAAAAAAAAATATATTTAAACAATTTCTTTTACAATCATTTTTATAATAAGTAATATTTATTTACTAACCGTTACATACGATATTAATTATTTCGTATATACATACTTAAACATGGTATATGCCACTTGCGTGTAAATGAACTTACAGAGTATCAACGTAAAAAATTGTATGCCAAACTTACGATATATTCAGAAATTTTAGTTCAATGTAAACTATCGTTAGTACCACTTAAGATTTTATACATAATTCACAACCGATGTAAATAAATGTAACTACATTATTTCGAAAACTAAACAAATTTCAGCTTTTCTTCCAGAACCATACTTATGCACCATTAAATATGTAGGCATTACAAAAATTTCAAAGCTAAAGCTTTAATATTAAAGAAATTAGGAATGAAAATGTCTTTAAATCGCTGTGGTGTAAAACTAGCTTTTTGCATATACGATTATTTACTTCGAAGCCATCGAATAGACAATACAAATAAACAATTATATTGAACACTAACAATCATGTAATCAACAACGTTTTTCCCAGCATACAGGCAGAATATTAATAATGTGCTTCAAATAACACTAAAAGTAACAAAAAACAGTCAAAACGTAACATAGTACCAAGTAAAAATAAAAAATGAATTATGTTATTAGAATCTAATTTCAAATAAGAATCCTTGTACTGGGCTAAACTTATAATACAATTTGATCGAGGTCAAGCACACATACAAAGGTTGGTATTCACATATAAGTATCTACGAAATCCAGTTCGGTGCTCGCAATATTTCTACGGCAGTCGGCTGAGCGTCGGCGCTCCGACCGGTAGTGCCAACGCTCAGCTGATCGATAAAACTAAGTTGACTGAAAAATTTCATGACGTATAGGGTCTCCACATCTTTTTGAGATTATGATAATGATGAATAATGTGATGATGATTATTTTCGTAAATCACTCAAGGCTGTTGAATTGTCCCTTTTTAAAAATAGTGTTAGAGTCAGTTTCTCTGAAGAGGAAGGGCCATCAACACGACTTAATAGATCTTTTTCCCGGACTGGTAGAGACCAGTAAGATAGAGGTCTTAAATGCTCAATCATTTTTAGCTTTAGACTAAAGAAGCTTGGAAAGCTCAACACTTTATATTAAGAAAAGCTAATCGACATCTAGGTTAAGTTAATTAATTTAAGAATTTCAGGCTATCAGACTCGTCATATCTTATCTTGATTTTTTTAAGTTGTTTAAATGATTTTTACAATTTAATACCACCAACGAAAAACACATTTTAATGATAGTTTCTAGTGAGGTTTTCCTAAATTTGCTTAACTCAGAGATTATCGGATAACTTTGCAAGGCTGCTCCACACTTTCTAATATTTTGCTTATTAATGTTACTGGCGGTTTTGCTCATAAAAATACGTATAAATTGCACTAAATCGTTAAAGTAAAATATTTCACGCGAATATATGAATTAATTTATCCACAGTTCATAAGTACGCTTAAATACAACTTAACAAACTTATGTGTAATTAAGTCGCATTTCATATTAGGTAGTGCACGACTAACGTAAAATGACAATCAATAACGCAAAAATATTTTCGTCACCGCCATCGACTTCACTGGCTCAACCTGGGCTGTAACCAAATCTAACGCAGAAAAAGGTATGATTCGAGTAGCCTCATGGCTAAAAACATAAGATTTGTTTTTAGCCATGAGGCTACTCGAAACAAAAGCAAAACAAATTATATCTGCTTCTCAATTTATAAAAATGTCTAACCAGAAGTTAATTTTAACATTAAATAAATGAGTGTAGAAGGACGGCTGATCACGACTGCAGTTATCTAACCATCAGTAAAGTTAACTACTTCAAGTATTTAGGTATAATGTTAGACTAAAGCCTGTCTTCGTATCCTCGAATTGAACAAATTACTGCCAGAATACGAAATTTTATTTGGATATTTAAATCATTACGACACATAGTCCCGAGGAGTGGCTCATCAAAAAATCTTCTCAATGAATTGTATATCTCGTTGGTTCAATCAGTATTAATAGGTATATTGTATCTACATTTGGGGAGGCGCGCGTAAAACCCGATTCCTTGATGTTGAAAGAGCGCAACGAACATTAATTAATAATGTACTTTAAAAAAAGGACCTTTCCCACCTATGAGCTATACCATACAAGTAACTACTAACTAAATATAAAACCTTACTCAAGATCCTAATGCATTAGCTAGAAGAAGGAAACACAATATTCTAGCCTCCACCCGTTTTGTAAAATCAGTATTTGCAAATATTCAGTACGACTAACGCTCGTCTTTCTTATACTATAAAAAAAATAAAAAAATAGATACACATACTAAACCGTTTAAAGAATGCAAATGCTGCTGATTAAGTGGATAATCAAGTTACCATACGAAGAAGTAGAGACTCTTCTATTAAATATAAAAGAAACTTCAACCGTATAAAACAACCAGACACATACACACACATCTACAAAGACACACACACGCATACACGCATGCAACTTTACCTAGTTTGGGGCCAATGTCTGAATGTTATATATAATAAAGTTTTGTTTTTTCTTTCTTTCTATATCTCTTCTGGGTCCCGAGAGCTAGAGTCCTTCAAACTCAAGAAAACCTTAATTGTAATTTCAGTATGGAAACTGTCAACTGAAGATCAGAAGAAGTAAGATAAGTTAGTATTACGAGATCTTACCACTTGCCAGACATCATGTTGCTAGGTCAACGGAAAGTACTCAGTACGTTTTGAAAAGTTATATAATCATCATTTCAATTCATTTGAGGTCGGCGCAGGATGTCTCTCTCTGTTGCTTGTTTTGAAAATAACAGTAACATTAAATTCAACCAAATCAAATTTTTCAAGAACACGCTAACCCGCACTGGGACCGCGAGCAAGGGGTACAATCCAGGTGTATAATGTCCTTAAAAATGGTTTACAAAAACGTAAATGTTTAATAACCCAAAAGTATGAGTCTGATCCCAAGAACATCCGGTACTCGTAAACTTCACTTCTACGCGTTTTCCATCGGTCCACATGTTGTTCACCTCAACGCGCTTGCGTCAACTCGCAAAGTCGCTGCGAATACGATAAAAGATACTAGGATCCCATGGCTTCAAAAAGGACGTTTCAGCAGCCAAAACGTGAAAACTACCGCTTCAGTGTACTACAATACTCGCCTCTGCGATCATATATTTAAAGCCGTAAATCGGATCCATGTATTAACATATTGATATTCAACGCGCAGACTCGAGCTGAGTCTACCTATGATGAAATAAATTTAGTGTTCTTTTATTGTGATTTAAGACGAATTAAGACAGAAGTGTATGCAATATGAACATGGTTAAAATTTGTCACAAAATTCCGAACACAATCAGTAAACATCGTTCTGAAACTCCCTCTTATTATGGTCATATTTGTAATCTTTACAAGATACAGCAGGGCAAAATGGCGTTTTAAAGCGGCATTTAGTGAATTATTTTACAAATATCTTACAAAATATAACAGAATTGCTGTGGGAGTTAACATAAAAGTTGGTCGTGATTAAGCACTGAATGATTTTCAATGGTTATTATTTAGAATAAGTTTTCACTCCTCTCATAATCCGGAATTATCTGATAGTAAGCAGGGAAACAATCATTTCGCGCGCGGCTGACTTCGGATTGTAATAAACTTAAATCGAGTTACGGAAAACTAGTTGTTGGTAAATTGATTAAAAACTGTAAATGAAACAAAATATCTTATCTTTGTATAAAATATATTATAATACTATGGCAGATTTAATAGTGAAGACCTACAGTCGAGAAACGTAATGAAAAAAAAATTCACAATATATTTTTATATACTATTTCAGTGATGTAATTCTCAATAATTACATCAACTCATTGCACGTGGTTCTCTTCAATGCGTTCGCGTGCTGAACTCATACCAGACCCCAACGGCGCGAAGCATTAGGAGCAAATGATTCGCCATGACGTTAATATTGCCGCAATGGTCGAGGTCAAAGTGCAACGACCCCTTTTGTCAAGGTGATGAAAAGTTCTGAATATCGTTGCGGTTCTATTATTTAACATTTCTTTTTTACGTTTGATTGTTATCAATCTATCACTCTTTTTATTTTGAAAATGAGGAGCTAGTACTAGCTAGCTAGTACTCTAGAAATAAACAGTAAGGTAACATGTTCCTTTTGAAGAATATAATAGAATAGAATACTCTGTACATCATGAAGTCTTAATTTATTTAATTAAATATTGAGCTCTGTATATAAATTGTTCTGATTTCAGAACTTTTGAGAAGCTGACATAAATACTCTTTACTGTCGCTATAGTGAACCTTACCTTGTCCTTCATTGTAATAATCTCTTTGCAGCTTTTGCTTAGCAACTCAAACCAATAAATAGATTCCCCTCACCAGGAGCCTATATATATTAAGATGCTATATTATATTCTGATTTATATTCTACCCCTGTTGTGTATACCTGTGTCCATCCAGAGGGAGCGATCTGTTACCACTCAAGCTACAACAATTTACAAAATGTGCAAGAGTGTATGGGATGGCAGTATTTTAGGCAATGCAACCCTAGCATACATCTATGCGATTTCTATATGTATATTTGTGGTTTTCATCTACATTTGAAGCTGAACAATATCATTGCGGATATTTTTTTCGTTGTAGATACATTTTTGAGTAATACAGTTACAGATAGTGTATGTGATGCAGCGCTGACAATAAACATTAACGTACTATTAGAACAGCGGAACTGTTTATAGATTAGATGAACTGCTCTAATCTGTAAATAGTTACGCTAAATAGTCACCTAAAAACTTTCTTAGGTCAACTTTTATAACGGCGCTCTGAGCTCTCACTGCATACTTATATACATACATAAACTCACGCCTATCTCACTCTCATGGGGGTAGGCAGAAACTACAGAATGCCATCTGCTACGATCCTTGCATACTCTTTTTGCTACATTCACGCACGCCGGTTGCGAGTACAATGCACCTGATCTTTTTAAAAGAACAACAACAATAAGGTCAGTATATGTCCTTCTAGGGCATCCCGTTCCGGCGTTTCCGCTTATATCTGCCCTATGAATACCTTTTGTTAGTCGTCTTCTATTCATCCTATCAACGTAAAAAAACATCTAAACATACTCTTTTCATTGCTCATTGTCACTCCATCTTCCTACTCCTATGTAAATCAATGATTGTGCGCAGTATTTCTATTTTCAATTCTCAATTAAGTTTTAAAGGACTTCCTGGCATCTTATTACACTTGGCTTTGCTTACGTAACATTGGTGAAAATGCAATAATATGACACTTACTTATGTACGAGTAAGTACAGAAAACACTTGAAATCATTTGTAACATTAAATTGTTGAACTGTAACCTAATGAAAATGTTTACATTGTTCATACAAAACTACATGGATATGATAGCATTGCGTGAGGTTCTCAGGAATGAAATACCAAATGATTATATCGAAATTATAACATAACACCTGTGTTAGAGTGAAATAAGTTTATAAGTACAGATACAAACACTCATTATAAGGGAATTTGATTTCCTTACTAACTGAAATGGCCTTATCTATTATTCGTACACAATTTCGAGACAATTCTATTTTCGTCTGGAAAAGTTATAAATCAATAAATAAGGAAGCCAATAAAGAAGAAGAAGGGGCCAAATACTATTAAAAACTTAGATTTCCGCACACAATACCATCGATTATTTTAAGAAGAATATTCGTCTTTAGAAATTTAACAAAGTAGTGTCTTGATGTTGGCTGAGTTGCATGAAGTATATTATGTCACCAAGTTCCACATTGTGTGTTCGACATAAACAATGTGGTACAGGTTCTATTTTACGCTTCGTGCTCTGCCTAGAAGTATTAAACTGTATTCAACACAGTATTGTCTTGATGGTGGTCCGCTGAGTTGCGCCGGAGCATTATATGTCACCATGTTCCACAGTGTAGTTTTAACATAAACAGTGCGGTACAGGTTACGTTTCGTGCTCTGGCTAGGAGTATTCTTCAGCTGCATCTATTTTGACTGTAATTCACCAAAAGTGTTTTCTTGATGTCGGTCCGCTGAGTTGCGCCGGAGCATATTGCAGTATAGTTGCCACTTTACGCTCCGTGCGATTCTAAGAAGTATTCAGCAGCATTCTTCAAAAGCATTTTCTTGATGTTGGTCCGCTGAGTTGCACGGAGCATAATATGACACGTAACACATTGTGTGTTTGTCATCAACAATGTGGTACAGGTGTCAATTTACACTTCGTGCTCTGCTTAGGAGTGTTACAATTGGGAAGATGGTTAGATGATGCTCTGTGTGGGACGGCGACGCCGCTTGGTTACTCGGGATACTGTTCAATCTCCAACTGTAATGTGACAATTTCATGATGCTATTACAAATCAATTATAAAAGAAATCAAACGTGTAGGTTGGTCAAGTGAATGCATTGCACTTGTACCAAGGTATTTTTAAAATTATTGTATTCAAATTTTGCCTCTATGGCAGCGATTGCAGATACGATAATTCATTCATTGTTACCTAAGAAAGCGTATAGAGCATAATATGTCTTATTATATGCTCATTGTCAAGGCCAAGATTAGGTTTAAAGTATTATTATAATTCTCACAGAGTGGGCGGCACTGTTCCGGTTCTCAATCAATGATCAATGTGAAGACATCAATGCTCGTTCTTGTAAGAGACCATGTCTTAGTGCTGCAGTTGGTGTAGATATTGCCTGGCAGTATTGCCAATGAGACTCTTAAGTCCGTATCATCAATCTGTCTTATACCAGTAAGGAAAATAAAACCAGTCATGCGATGGCGGCGTCGCTGCGTGATGAAACTGTGGGGATCACCAACGTCAGGCAGTCAATGCACCGCGTGGCTAGCTTTTCGTTTCACGTGGGCACGGGCACGCCAACACCACATCACGCTGCGTGTTCCAACTCATTGCCGCGGCAAAACTGTGAATATACAACATTGATAGTCAAAATTAAGCAAATAATATTGTGTTTGCCTGTGCTTTTACAGTTTTTAGTCTTAAGTAAGCTTTATTACTAGATTAAGACGGAACGCTGTGTTAAGTAATTTTTTTAAGTAAAATATTTTAACATCAGGTTGCGTTACTCTTCAGTTAGGCAGCCTAGTGTTCAAATATTATGGGTGGAATACCTTTTAAGAAATAGAGGGTGAGAGTGACATTTACGCACAACCTTGCACCGTGAGTTCAGAACATCATTCTGAGCCCATTTTACCTTTACTTAAAACTAACAGCGTCCGGTTTATCTTCTTAAAAGTCGACGTGGTTTCCTTTCGACCACGAAACATTATGTTATCATGGCTTCCCTCGTTACTGAATCACAGAAACAGCCGACTAAAAAATGCGACACTCCATCTGAAAAGTCAAAGTCAAGTCACTTATTCCAGTAAGACTATTAAAAGGGCAATTTAGAATATCAAAATAAAAATTTAAATAAAATACTAAAATGGTTCTAGTTGCCCCTTACAAAATATAGTTTCGTGTGGAGAAGACTGGCCAATATACTCCACACTAACTTTTTGTTTCACAATATTTTGTAGACATTAATCGGATAGTAATATGATTATTTCATTCAGTTTTAATAATTGTGACACAAGGTACTTTATTGAGACATTTAACACAGTATCCCATAAAAGATGTTTGTACTATGGCTAATCTCAAGGATGGTTGGGTTATTTCATCTTTATTTCTAGTATTAAAATCATGTCTATCACTGCTTTTACTAATTACTCACATGTAAATTATTTCTTCCATACATAATTATTTGCCTAGCCTTTTCCTAATCATGTCGGGGTCAGCATCCGGCTTGAAGAGCTCGTGGCTAAATCAAAAACAGCGGCACGGGTTAATTGAAGGTTAAGTTACGCTTGCCGAGATCAGTATGTGGATGGGTGACCGATCGTAACGTGTCGAGACTCCTCCGTGCCTCGGAAAGCACGTTAAGCCATTGGTCCCAGATGTTATTTGTAGATCTTTGACAGTCGTTACGGGTAGTCGAGCTTTTTGAAGCACGGTTGAGACTAATATGAAATGAACGATCCAGACACCGACCTCACAAAACGTAGCTTGACCTTCGTACGATCCGTACGTGCCGTGTCTAGTGAGTTGCTAGCCCCTCTTACATACTTACATTATATTTTCAAAAATAAATTGGCAAGTCACTGTCATATTATTAATATTGTTCAATAGCTCCCTAAGATATTCGCGACCACGTAGATTATGAATATAGATAGATAGCTCAATCAGCTCACTTTTATAAAATAAGAATGGATTCAATGTCAGCAGTCCAACCCCACAGTAAAATGTCATAATATAAAACACAAAGCATTCATTGTACTGAAACAAAATTTTGTCTGTTTATTAAAAATAAATTAAAAATTCTTTACTTCAAACCTTGATCCATATTACCGGCCACATTTGAATTGGCAGTAAGTTAATATTCTCTTCAAATCAAAAGCTCCTGTAGAAGCAAAAATACAAGAAAATGGACAACGTGTGTCGCACAGTGCACTTTGGATGTTTGGCATGTTTCTCTGTTGACAGTGGTCGGTCATAGTTTTATTGATAAACTGATAGCATGCGCTCCGGCCGGAGCGCATGCTATCAGCCGACTGCCGTTAAAATTGTGCGTACGTTGAACTGGAGTTCGTAGGTACTTATATGTGCAGACTTGGTGTCTGTTTAGTAAACTTTGTGTGTGCTTTAGCCCGAACAAATAATAACCCTAACCTACTTACAAGTGCAGTGTGACTGCTGTGTCATTTGATTCACATGCATTTTTATAAAATGGAAAGTTTTAGCGTTGTAAAATACTAGGAAGACATTTTATCGGCAAGAGGCAATCTCGCTATTTGCTCCATGCAATTTATACTGTAGTACAGATATTAAGTTACCTATGGTCTATCTGATCGGAACAGTTGAAGATTTCGACGTACTTAGCCAGCCTTTCCTTGTCTTTGACTGTCTCCGTCTTGCCCGTGCCGGCAGAGCCGCACGGGGCTCCAGTCATGCTGTGTTTACAGCTGTGCGTACAGTTTTTCCTATTTCCACAACTTATTTATCCCTAAGCTGAGTTCATTTATTCATTCAAAGTGTCTACGCTTACAGTGGCAAAGGACAGAATAACTAAACTTGCTCCGAAATAAAGATAAAACAAACAATAAAAGCATAACTATGAACAAAACCCATATATCACGTACACCTTACAACCAAACACACAACCAAAGAAATGTCTTTAAAAGAGTTTTCAAAACGCGAAGCTAGATGTCACTGTTATTGCAACGAAAGAGATGCAGCCTTGTCTATCGCTATTCGACAGGCTCCGGCAATCAAACTCCTGAAAGGTTCTGCTAACCAAGCAAAATGTACGAGAACACAAAATGTGACGTTCATGTGGCATACAAGTGACGTACAAGTGGCCTGAAAGCCCGGACGTCGATTGAATACCGAAAATTTAGAATTGTGCCATCTAGCTACGCAATGATACACTACGTCTAATTGTATCACTGCAGAGATAGTTAAACCTTCTCCGACTATTGCCTGAACATCAGTAGACGTAACGGATAGCAACAGTTTCAACGTTGGCTGTGAAATGTTAAAAGATGACGGTACCATGCTACCAGGATTTATAAAGTTTTAATATTTTTATTTTCTATTCATGGTTTATGAATGTCATATAAGGTAAAATGACTTTTAAAACATATTGCGTTGTCCGTCCCGTCCATTTTTTGAAATTTTGTATTTCCACCCATCACAAAAGCGAGCAAATCGGATTACTTACTCGGTGTACGGTTCGTTTAAACTGCCTAGCTTAACTAACTTATCAGACAACGCAGTTCTCTGTTCTACTTCTATTACTATAGTAGCATTGTATTAAGTTTAAACATTCGACGAGAGTACAGAAACAAGAAGACTTCCCTCACACCTTCTTTCTCCTTTTTTTCTTCTTCATGAATATGAAAAGGATAAATGATGGCTATACGAACTAGGAAAGGTAAAAATGAACGAATTGTGTAAAAGATGATGTGAATAGTTAGGGGCGAATATTTACGTGAAGGCTAATAGCGACGAATGGAAGACAAAAACCTGTTGCATGTGCATCATTTCCAAATGATGTGAATAGCTTCGTTGGTCTAGACCACTTCACTCTAGATGATTTGACTTTTCACTCACTAGTCTCAAGGAGCTGCGCGCATAGTCCTGGGTTCGATTTACGAGTCGGGCGAAGTGATATTGTGTTATTTCATCAGGAATTATCAGCAGCTGCCCGGAGTCTCGACATCTGCTCAACTGAAGGCAGTAAGGCTCGCCCTATTACATTACTCTCTGGGCGTTTACAGACTGAATGTTGCATTTTCTGTTATCCTAGTCCTTCACTCTATTATATAACTACAACATGAAATCCAAGACAATGAGGCCAGTCCGGACCCGCCCCCAAGCGTTTGTATGGAGTTGTTGTGCTTGGTTCCGCTGGGAAGTTTACCAGTGAACCAGGCGCTACGCTACAAATTATTGGCCTTACGTATTTTGTAAGTGAAAAAAATACAAATAAAAAAGGTTATGTCCTAAGTACCTATCCTACTTCCTACTAATATTATAAATTCGAAAGTTTGTCAGTGTGCGTGTGTTTGTTATCGTTCACGAAAAAACTACTGAACGGATCTGGACGAAGTCTGGAATAACACATAGGCGACTTTAAATCCTGGGAAAAAGTACACTTCCCGAGGAAAACGGGGGCGAAGCTACTGGCGGAAGCTAGTTTGCAATAAATCAATGTATGTATTCATTTAAATTTACTAAGAAGAGCGGTACCTACCTATATATACATACGTACCTACCTATAGCTACAAAACTATAATACATATTTGTTGTCTTTAAAGTAAAAAAAGAATGGTAGGTAGGTACTTCTACTATTTGAGTTGCATTCTTCCATTATCACATAAGTTGGGTATTTTGTTTTGATAAAACAATTTAGAACAGATAAACTATTAAGCATGCAGTAGCAAGGAAAGTTTAACCATTTTGGCGGCAACGAAATCACTATTTGTTGATAAATAATGCGCAACCATTAATCCATCTATTTTAGGTAGATTATGCGATTGCCCTTTTTCGAATCCTTCATCCATTTTATTAATCGAATAATATTTACTATTATTAGACTATTAACGTAATACGCGGACGAAAACACAACAAAATCCTGCGCAAGCTATTATACCTATTACAAACGCTGGCGACTTGATACTAAGAAGGCCGTGGCCCGAGCGGCGCGTTGTGACATGGCGTCACAAGCGGTCACATCACTGTTAGCGGGGCTCGATATTTTTAGAAACTTTGAATGCCCATAAAATCAAAACTACTAGGTATTTTTAACTACAACAAAAACTAGTGTATTTGTATATACATACAGGCGATACTGAGACGATCAAGCGATTTGGCATACCTAGTAACATTCTCCATTGTTTTGCAATGGGCTTCAAGGCGCTCTATTTGCCCTAGGTCAGGTTTTTGTTCGAGCATAGTCAAGGTCAGGTTAGCAACAGGTATATCGTGACGGAGATCGCGATGACTAAGCACATAATATGCTTCCTTGAGGTGTTTTATACCTTAACAGTCGCTGCACTGGTCATTGACTTTACTCATTAGGCGACCTTATCTATGCAGCGTTATCAATATTTTGTTTCGCATACTTCTAGAATTGAACTTTCTTGTAATATGTAAGCACCTCAGCGGTTGTTAACAGTACAGGCAATGTTATCTGTTGAGGAATGCTCATTGATCTGTATTCTGATTCTGATTTGAAACATCTCCTTAGTCAATCCTACGGTAGCTTAATTTTGCTTTACAGTGTTAAGCTCCTGTTTTGATATTAGGATTTTATTCAGTTGACTACGTATATGGGCGGAATGCACGTGGAGATTCTTCGCCACAAATACCGGTACAGTATCAGAATCAGGATCAGGAGTAGGAGGAAAGGTAAATGATATTTTCAAAGATACTATTATTTTTTTTTGTTAAAAAAAAACGTTGCCCCACACTAGGAATTTCTCCTGTATCGTGGGTGCGTTTACAAACATTTAAACTCACATACACAAACAACCAGACCCGGAACAACTATCTGTAGGCCATACAAATATTTGTTCCGTGCGGGGATCGAACCCGCGACACGCAGCGCAACAGCCAAACGCTTAACTACTGCGCCAACCGTGTCGTCAACTATTGAAAACGTAGTATTTAGCACACTTTATGCTTTCCTCTGAATATGCACTTTTACATTTATTTACATTAATCTATCATTGTACATTACGTCTATTCATGTTGGGTAAAGCAAAACATCTCGTTAATTATATTACATCCTGACATTGATTGCATATCATTAAATTGTTATCCATATGTAGTTCAATGGCGCGGCCAATGACCGCACGCTTAAGATTGACGTGTACCGGCCGAGAGTGCACAGTGTGCACACAGTGTTATTATTTTTGACTATCACTGATCGACACAGGTGAAAAAGTGCAATTTTGGATTTCAACGTTCAGCTTAGGACCTGCAGTTGAAATTCCAACAGTGCAATAATAATATTCGGACGTTCATTTAGTTATCGCCTAGTATAAGTGAAAACGGTTGGTACTGTTTATGTTACGCCCATAACATTATCTGGGATCAGTCACGTTTTACATGGCATCGAATTATAATAATTATTAGAGCAGGAATGTTCTTTCTAAACTTTGTGCCAACTTTGAGCTATTTTTAAGCAACTATATTGTTTTCTATACAATATCCACCGCCATATGTTAGTGACCGCTGAGCGGTTGTCACTTAGTTGATACTAAACTAGGTATGCCTAGGTATGCCAAGTACGTTATAGTCTTATACTGTTCTGATCAAGAGGACTGTGAGTGATCTGTACTAGAGTATGACTCCCAAAGATCAAACAGTTAGATGAGCACTTGATGGTAAAGCCTATGTATAGTATTTTACAACGCCAGACACTTTAATTACTTTTGCAATACAATTTACAACACTTGCGATCGGCGAGACTGATTTGCCTGATGCACGTACATGCCACATACCTACCAATATACCAGACTGACATATATGTATTTGTCTGTCTCGCTTCGAGACGTAATGCGAATAAAAGGACCGGTGCTACGCAGAATGCAGCATTGCCTGGCTTGAGGCCTTAATTTTAATTAAGCCCCCCACAGGAAATTTCGGTTGAGCAGTAAATATCCCTGAAGGATAAACTGCGAGAAGCCCATTCCAAAAAAAATAACAACAGTTTGCGGCAGTCTTTGGCTGGAAGCCAACCTAGCTACTTGGTTGGTCTTCAACAAACACTCATAAACGGTAATAACGTCCTTCTCCTAAAACCTTTTGTCCGAAAATCATTATCCATAACACGTTTGATATAAACTTCACTAACTACAATGTTAAAAATGCGAGTTGAGAAAAGGATGGACGCGAGCCGCCGCGGCTGAGGCGGGCCAGCCAAAGCTGCGGCGGTTAGTGAAAGCCGTCGGCGACGATACGACGATACGGCGAGGGGCAGCTGGAGACCCGCAGCGACGGAGCCGCGGCAAAAGCCACATGTATTGCTTTGTAATCAATTTGTTTTAAAAATATTATTCGGATAAATAAACATTACTCAATTTTAATTTAGGACTCATAACTTTGATGATGTTTGAAAACGGTTTTAAGTCTTTTGTATGTTATTGGTTGTACTATATTTAATGACAAACAATTTTTTGTCATATTGTGTTTAGGGAATGCCATACTATGTAACAGTAAGTTCGAGCAAGTTATCATTCGGACAAATGATGATTACGAGAAAGAAATGATGGCACGTTAGACTATGGATAAAAAAATTTAGAACACAATAGAGAATGCTGATAAACTAGTATCTATTTATTTAATCAAGCTTTATCTGCCCATTTCATTGTATTAATCCAAAATCATTTATTTAAATCGTTCTCATTTAATTTCTCTGTGGTTTAGAGTTTGCGTAGTCTGTCACTCTTTTATTTTAAACAGTGAGTCAGTCATGGAGCTTATATGTTTGTTTTCATGGATTTTCATTTAAGATTTTTTTAAACCATGCTCCACATTAGGAATTTCTCATGTGTCGTGGGTGCGTTTACAAAAATTTAAAGTCACATACACGAACAGCCAGACCCAGAACAACCACATGTAGGCCATACAAATATTTGATCCGTGCGGGAATCGAATCCACGACACGGCGTAGCAGTCGATCGTTCAGCCACTGCGGCCACCGTGCCGTCAATTAAAGATCCTCAATTAAATCAGCGTCAATATATAACTTATTAGTAGGTCTGTTAGCCCGCTGCCCGTGTTGCGCGAGGCTAGTTTGCACGATTGCATAATCGGTGTGTCTACGAAAAGGTAGGTGGAGCTCCTGTGACCACCTTTCTGCTTTAACATCAGACAGATACTAGGTATCGTTTATTATTACATTTTCATTATATTATATTATTATCTTCAACTATACAACGAGAGAAAACGAGAGAATAAGTCAAAACCCTAATATGTCAGCTGAAATTCGTAGAGCACTTGGTTAGTCGGCAGACTTTCCCGGCTGCAGCTTCAGGTTAAGAATGTTATTGCACAAATCCTGAATCTTTAAATATATTCCGAATACCAAGTATTTTAAGTCGATCGTGAAATAAATTACCATTTTTAGGCCCTTCTGTGTAAAAGAACCTTACGTTGGAGAGTTCCGATATACCTGACAGACACTCCAACCCTTAGATACACGTCAAGGGTTTAAAAAGGCCAGCACCTATATTCGTTATGAACAGAATAAAATCCAATTGGCTAAGTTATGAACAGAATAAGATCCAATTGGCTAAAGAAAACTCAATTCAACCAAAATAACTTTGGAAATTTCATAGATTTTTTGAATTTATTTATAGAAAAACTTATGCTTTTTACATCAGAGAAAAAAATAGGATTCCGCGCTAAAAAAGAAAAATGATGAAATTTTATCAAATTCGGTGGGATCGATTTTGACGAGACTTTCACTGGTATGATGAGATGATGTGTAGAGGAGTAACTCAGGCTTCTTTTATTTTAGAAATAGAATTAGGTTACTGCGTAAAAAAATGAAAACCCATACTTTTTAAATTCCCATCCACACGTACAAAGTCGCGGCGACAACTAGTTTTTATTTTCATTATTTCATAAGAGCATCATGTAACAACAGTCTTTAAAAGATTGTGCAACAATGTATTCCTTTCGTAAACACAATTGCTACAATTGTCCGCAATGACGCATGTTATTATTGGTTGTCCAATTGTATAAATAATCTGGCATACAAAACGATAAAAGCGACCTTTCATCATGGAATCTATTCTCCTGCGAATGAAAACGTATTTGATATTACATTTAGAAATGCGACAGGAGATTTTTTTTTCCGGTCCCTTATTGTAAAATATCTCAAGGTTTCAAGGATTGTTATAGAAACATTTTTAATTCAAAGCAACTGAACTTCTTTTAGTCAAATATTAGATTTGACTTTGCAAATGATATGATACGAATGATATATATAGCTAGATTATAATTGTTATTATTAATTGCAAATTATACCATGTAAGCCATGTGTACCTGACTTTAATAAAGTTAGTTGACTTCACTTTAATTTCTGTTTTGGTTTGTTGACATTATTTTGTGAATATTAATATTTTAATTTATGTGATTGCTTTTGCTGATATGTGCCGTTAGGTAGACTGTAGCCGATATTCTTAATTTATATACAGACGCCAGCACATGAAGCTACCCCAGATTTTCCCGATTGAACATGAAACTTATTCTTTCGGAATATAGTTGAAAATCTATCAAAGAAATGTGACACATTGGGATATTTTGATGTGCTGGCCTCTGTACAACATACCTGGTAGTTAGTATAATATATCTACTATATATTTTAGTGTTAGTATATATATATATATATATATATACTAACTACCAGAGACATTTGTCTTTTTTTTCAAATAAAAAGTAAGTATATAACTGGATGAAGAATTCTCCACAGAACAAATAGATTTGTATAATAACCGTGACCTCATATCACACCCAATAATACTTTAACGGTCAACAGCACGGACACGCTACTTTGAAAGCACATACATTATGACATTTTGATAAAATCTTGTTTTGATTTGAAATTATGATTTGCGCCCCGTTGTGATTTCTTGTCTTACCCACGTTAAAATAACACTATAAGAGGATTGCAAATTATTAGCAATAAGTTTCTTCTATTTTAATCAAGGGATCAACTTGAATTTGCTACCTTATTAGCAAATTTCATTCAAATCTGTTAAGCCGTTTCAGCTTGAAAGCGTAACGTAAAACTTCAGTCCTATATAAAAAAAATAACTTTGCTATAGCGTAAAACGCCAAACGTAAATATAACGTCAAAATACTACGAGTAATATGGCAACATGACCCGTGGAAAGGAGTCACGTGACATCTCTAAAGCTAATGACAACTCCGTACGATTTGATCTTTCCATAGGCGTTAACGCTTCCACAAAAGGGATTTTGTCAACACAAAAACGCTAAAACGGTCAAATTTCGACATGACTTCTAGCATCAATAATATTTAGATTGTATGTACTATTTTCATAGTGGACTTAGTAAATCCGGTGGAACTTTCCTACTCGTGAAAGTAGAACACGCCGTCCACTAAATCACTTCAACATCGGTCTTGTTGAGGTAGGTACAGCTTTTGAAGATCCATTGTAGGGATCGCATGATAAATTGATTACAACATATCTGGACTCAAGAACCAGTTATCCAATTCTCATGATTTACAGTTCAACAACCCACATGAGTGAAGCTGCAGGGCCGTTTGTAATGATTCAATAAACTTTAATTTGATTATGTAAACACTTTTGAATAGTACAGATGAGGAATGGTTTTCCCACGCCTGGTTTATATAGTTTGAGGGTAACCAAAAATGTTTTATCAGTACTGGTCCAAGAAATGGTCTGTATTGGTTTTAATCACAACTGGCGAGAGTGCGTACTGGGGCTATGTCCCCAGATGCTTCAATAACCGTTATAAAGTATTAATGTCATATTAACCCCAGTCTGAAAAGGGGATGGCACTATTCACGTAAAGCTAGGTACAGGCAAGACACGGTTGCCCATACTTGAATTAGGATAGGCTTAGGATTGGGACTTAGGATTTTAAAATCGTTCGATCGCCAGCACGGAATAAAATAAAATTTGTATGGCTTATTATATAGGTATTCGTTCCGGGTTGGCTGTTTATGTATACGAGTTTGCTTGTTTGTTAACGCACCCACGATACGGGAGAAATTATAAGTTTGGGGCAGCATTTAAAAAAAAGACTATAGGTACCTACTACGTTGCTTCAGCCTTTCAAGCCAGAAGGTCTATTATTTGATAAACTCAAGATGTTTTTGTGCAGTAGAAATAACTCTATTTTCACACTGCACCGTGCTAATAGATAGATATATTGCAACAGTCGCTTTATTTTGATGTATGCAATAGGTGTCTTATACAGTAACGAAAAGGGTTACGCCCGTACAAACGGGGTGAAGGGTGTCTCTGGTTTCTAATCGATCTTCAAAATTTCAGCTTAAAACGAATAATTCTTTTAATGCACAATTTTATTTTACACTACGAGGGTCATCATCCTATCAAAGTAACTTACATAACCTATTCTGGGGGGTCTGTGCACCTAATACAGACGTTATTATGCCCCAGAACACCGGCCAGTACCCAGTTTAAGACACGGAAACCCCTCGGCCCCTCATAAAAGACACATTTTTATTTTTTGTAAAAAATTATATCACTATAATACCGCGCAATTGATTTTATTGGCCTATTTACGGGCGTACTAAGATTAAGTCTACGATATTACGGAAAACGTAATCATTGCATAAAAATTAAAACAACTTTGTTAAATGAAATCATAGTGTCATGCATAAAGTGACTTACATTTGAAAGGACAGGTTCAATATGCTGGCTTGGCCTTGCTGGCTGTGTCTTCAGGAGTTTGCACTCCGTTGTCTCTAATTCGTACTTCCATCTTGAGCACGGTGTCATACAGCACTGCATACACTATGTTTTAATATACCCCCACAAAAAATATCCAACAACATGTCAGGTCTGGTGATCGTGGAGGCCAAGACGTGCTCGTACTACCGCGGCCGATCCACTGATGGAAACGCGCGTCGAGATCATTTATAACATCGCGTACGAAGTGTACCGATGCCAATCTATGGCAAAGTCTAATTAGTTCTGTCTGTTCAAACGTCATATTCGCTATTACATAAGCGTGACGACAATAATACGGATAGAGAGCAACTGAATTGCACACTAAATTTCACCAAAAAAGTATCAACACCTACTGAGGTGACTAGCCCGATTACTGTTTCAGTAATTTTTAATTAAAGAATAAATCCCAGGGTAATACAGGGTGTCTTTGTCTAAGTGTGGGGTTAAGTGTCACATTCAAACATTGATACCTTTTTAATAAAAAAAAAACTTTATTACTTCAAATAAAAAAAACAATTAAAACCAAACACGTAATAAAATGCACTTGGAATACTTACTTGCATAGTTGTGCTGTCTGTCGACTCAAATTCATTATTGTTTATTTTAACATCAAATGGTCATTGGAAATTACATGACAGCCAATGTGTCGTTGAGTACATAAACGAAACCGATAAGGACACTTGTATGTATGCTTCATTTCATTTCAGGTTTATTATATTAGATAGACAAGTGAATCATGGTTCCTTAACTTTACGGGCTTTTATATCAAAGATAACCAAGGAATGGTTTTAATTATTAAACGTAAGAGCTTTGCTTGGTGATCACCGGAGTGATGATCACCGGTTTTAGTGAGGTAAGAATCCCACACTCCCTGGTCTTTTCTCAAAAAGTCCAGGCGACTTTTGAAAGATTCGCCCGTTAACAAAAAAATATACATTAAAGACGTACTCATTATAAACACGTGCATAAGTCAGCGGAGCCCTATTAACTATGAATTTTGTAAGTGTCTAAACACATGTAATTTATATATTATCCTATGCACATACTAGTCCTAGTCAAAAACAACTGGAATATAGTGGAATTGTTATTATTTTATATAATCTATGGTTAATTGGTCGTTTATTGCCGGTTATAAATATGTAGAATGAAATAGAAACTATTTTTGTAGAATAAACTAGCTAATAATGATTCTCGTACCATTTATTTTGTATAATATGTAGGTAACTATAACCTTTGCTTGAAAAACTTTTTACGAATTACAACAGTAACAACTTAGTAAGATCAGTACTCCAAATCGATATAGGATTTCTAATTGACACAAAATCGATATTTTTACTGGAGATTGTATGCATCGAATCACATCCAGAAGTCGCGTGCGGCCATTGACCTGTCATATACTATAAAGAGGTCAGTGTCTTTCACTGTTTCACTAAGGGAAAAAAACCAGCATTAATAAAATGGCGCAAAGTCTTTACTATTGCTAACAAAGGGAGTACCTACTTAGTGGATTGAAACATACGAAAACATTGTATGTTAAATAAATATTTAATTTTACAAGGGCACGGAAATATATTGTATTAATATTTTGTTTCTTGACCTTTTTGATGAGAGTATTTCATTCAGAATACAAGCTCACTGAGTTTAAAACATCTCGAAGGTGACAATGATTGATGAGTTTTAAAGTAAATCAACTAGACGCAATAGACTATTAGTAAATATTAATCGTGAGGCGTAGATACACAAAGTAAACTTTATATTTCACAATAGGAAGTTTAGTATTCTACTGATGAAACTTAACACGTTAAATGCCAAATGACCGACAAACAGTACATTTTCTATTGTGTCTCGTTGTTTGGCAGTTAAGGTGTTAAGAAAATCTAACTGATCTGACGGCATAGTTGGCGCAGTTGCTAGGCACGTGTTGTGATGGCCTACAGGTAGTTGTTCCGGGTCGGGCTGATTGTGTATTCGACTTTAAATGTTTGTAAACTCAACCACGCAACAGGATAAACTCTTAGTGTAGGGCAACGTTAAAAAAACACTAAAACCTTAAAGAACTACTGAACACTAGCTAACGCTTCAGACGTTGTCCGGTTCTTATAGCGATTAACACAAATACGTACCGCAGCAACCGGGAACAACTGCTTAACGTGTTTTCCCGCACGGGTGAGTCTCGATATATTACGAACGGTAACCTATCATAAGACTGACCTCAGTAAGCGTTGCTTAAGCGAAGGTTAAGCTACGCTTATCACCCCGTGCTGCTGTTTATATTCAGATCTTTGAGGATCTGAATATAAACAGCCGCACGGAAATAAAAAAAATACGGCATAAATAAAAAAAAATCTTTCATATTTTGTTATTGCTCAAGCTTACCGAACCGAACCGCATATATTGAGCTGTTATTGGTAGACACATAAACTAAATAAAAAATAATGTAGCTGCTTTATAAACAAATAATGAAATAAAATAAAGGTGATTAAAAATTACATAGTGTTAAATCCTGAACATTTTGTATTGCAATACGTAATTATTTTTTGAAATATTTAAAAATGTAACTAGTATGTATGTAAGAAATAAAGGAAAAATTATTTATTTTAATACATTATTAATATACGTAATAATTACATTGCAAATGAAAGGGTGCTTTTAATATGCCTCGCACTTTATGCCCTAAATAACCAACATATCTCACCCTTCAAATGTCCGAGTGCCAATCAAATGTCTAAAACTTGTCAAAGATGTACGTTAACTAAACGTATTTGTGACAGATTGAATCTGAATAGAATGTGAACGTTATTAAAAATACGGGAATTGTTACTACAATAGTTCATAATTTTGAACACTAGTTTATATATTTTTTAAACATGTTGAAAGCCAACTAAAAGTTTTCAAAGGTATATTTATAAACAAAAATTAATCGGTTATGTTCAGACTATTATCTTGGTCTTTTAATGTTTTTCTATTTCGTTATTTATATGGCCATAGGGCAAATTTAATTAAACGTCTAATTAAATGTCATGATGGCCCAGTGGTTTAGGCCTCGCCTCTTGTGCACGAGGTTATGGGTTCAAACCTGGGCGAGTACCAATGTGACTTTTTAAATTCATATGTACTTTCTAAGTTTATCTTGGATATCACTGACATCGGTGAAGGAAAACATCGTGAGGAAACCTGGACTTATTATAATTGATATAAGTTTGAAATCGCCAACCCGTTTTTGAACAAGCGTGGTGATTTATGTACGTGCCTTCTCTGTATGAGAAGAGGCCTTTGCCCTGCAGTGGGACACTAACAGGCTGGTAGGTAGGAAGTTACTAAAGACCAATTACAATAATTAGAGCTAAATAAGCTGATGTTTCTTCAGGTACCAGGCAAGCCAGCGCCCTTCGCTTCACATTATTCAACGAATTCATAAAGTGGTGTTCAAGAGTTCTCTCTCCCCAGCTGCTTCTCATGTCTGTTAGTGGCCAGAAGGTAAGAATTAATAATCAAATATCTTTTCACACAGAACACATTCTTTTTTTACTCAGGTTGTGCTATACTGAGCTTATTACTGATTTTCTTTTCCATATTGGATACCAACCAGTACCGCGGTACGACGACGCGACGATAGGTATTAGTTGCGCTGATCACGTGTCACCGTGGATGGGATGTGCCCTAACAGGCGTTGCACAGAGGGGGTCCCGGAGTGGTTGCTTAAGAGGTAACGGGGCCCCTTCAATGTGCTGATGGTGATCACCGGGATGGTTTTATTGAGGGGTACTAGGGTGACTTCAATCACAGGACGAGCGTTAGGAGTTCTAGCAAACGTATTGTTATACTTATATTTAAGGAGCCATATACTGCTGGTAGAAGTACTTTTTCATAACAATTAAGTGGATTCTAGTCTTCAGTAACCCAGCGATATCTAAATCTATGTTTCAAAAAAGTATTGTAAGTACAATTAGTTATAACCTAAACAAACACTTTAAAATAAATATATTAACCGTAATAGGCAATGGTTGAAAAACGTTTTCTTGAGTTAGGTTAATACTACGTTACGATATTTATCTTGGGTTTACTCTGTGCGGGCAAATGCGCAACAAGTGAAACTGCGCCGTTTTGTACCAGGAAACCATAAGTCGAAAGAACTCCAGCAGGCCAGACAGGGATAGAATGCGTCACATGCAGTAGATACAAGGGCGACATAGTCTTGTGAGTGCCGTAATTCAGCGGAAAATCGAGAAGCCATTGTGAACTTTAAGCATTGAACTTGTGTGTAGTTCAAGGACCGTACTTGTATTGAAATCTACTGTTTACAGATATTTCATGAATTGCGATTACTAGAAAAACTACGACCCTTAAATCCAGTATTATTTGAAAGCCTGTTAAAAACTAATTGAAATTTCTTTATTTATAATTTTTCACTAATATATTTATGTAAATCAAAATTACTTCCTATTAAGAGACTATTCAGTTTCATAAAATGAGAACATTAATTGGAGCAAGCCCCATGTAGTCATTTCGTAATGAATGTTCTTTTTCAGTAATGGTCTTCAGCATAATGACTTATTTATTGGTTTAGATAGAATTCGCGATTTGTGAGTGCAAGCTCATCTTTGATCAAAACGCCTTCGAAATTCCTCACGCTACTAGGAGCATATAATAATAATAATAATAATGCTGGACAATCCACACAGCATCATCTAGCCCCAAGGTAAGCAGAGCTTGTGTTATGGGTACTAGATGACTGATATACTTAATACAATACATTACATAGATAGATATTTTTATTATACATAGGAAATACCCAGAACACCCGGAACAAATATTTGTAGATCGTACAAACATTTGTCCCAAGGCGGGAATCGAACCCGCAACCTCTTGCGTCGCAGGCGGACCTTCGCCCGCCGCGCCACAACGGTCGTCAAAACTAAATATATAAATTATAGGTGACTCGAATTCAGGTCGAATTGCATGAATATACATATTGGATGTTTTAACCTTACCTGGAGGAAACACTCAAAATACTGGGAATGGAAAATTTTACTCAATGGAAACATTAATATATTTTTAAAGTGAAACAAATCTGCATTCTAAGATTTTCGAAAATTTGCTTGCCACACTCGGTAATCGAACCGGCTAAAATCTGAAAAAATAACAAGCATAAGGATCAAAATATTTTTCTACAATAAATCCTAACACCATGTTATTTCGCGGACTCTAAAGCATACGCGCAATCGCCACAGGGAAAAGCTGCAAGTCTCGAATCCTCAAAATCAATAGCTCGTCCGCATTAATACCAGGATGTCATAACTGAAAACAGTACATTGCATGTGGAACTTTGAGGGGCAGTCCAAAATAGGTTTATGTTGGTGCCAATTCTTTAGTTAACAGTTTTATTATTTAGGTACTGGTGAGAAATAAGCGTTCTGGAACTGTTTCATAAAAAATAAGTAATGTTATTGTTCGTATTTTTTTCCAATGAAGTAAATTATCACAAAGATTTAGAAGCGAAAAGTAGGAAACTCTTTTTATTTAATAAAAGATATCTATGTTGAAATGTGACTAAAAAATAATTTTGTTTTCGGTTTGTAGTATTTTTAAGCAAGCGCTAAAAGCACTATGTCGCAAAATAATAATAATAATAATAATAATTTATTTCATTCAAAAGAGTGGTACAGTCTGTTACACTAAACATATAAGTATAGTTGTACAAATTAGGATTAAATAGAGTAGAAATTGTAACAAAGGTGGATCTGGCGTCCTAGCTAGGTTACATGGTAACCTGTATTAAGGTTCGCCAGCCCAGTTTCCCATAGGGGTAAAACAGATTAATAGACTGCTTAGGATTTAACTTAGTTACAAACATATTTAACTAAATACTAATTGTTAGTGGGTGTGTGTGAGTTGTGATGTAAGTGTGGTGTGTGTGTCTTATGATGTAGGTATGTATGTCTGTGTTTTGGAAGGGAAAGGAGAACGGAAGTGAGTTAAGATACCAATTATTAAGAAAGTCATTACGATTGTGAAGTGAGCAGATATTCAGTGTCGTCGTAGTTTAAAGTGAGTAAAAAGTCCGTTATCTGTTTTTTACACATAATATCGTAAGCGGATTGATGTAAAGGTATATTTTTGTTTATTCTGTTATACAAAGTTGGGCCAAGGTAGTAAAAGAATCGTTTGGTAAAAGCAAAGCGTGTGAAGGGTACTTTGCAGATTTCGTTCTTACGTCGAAGTGAGGATTGAGTTAATATTAGGTCTTTACCTATGAAATTGCCGTTCTGCAGTACTGGCCATTTCAAATCAAAATATTTTTTGTTTGGCTAAGAATTCTAATTTCAAATTAATTTTATTTTAAAAACATGGATTTTTTTTTCCAAAAGTAGTCATTTGTTTATTGATTAGTGTTACATTTTCATCGCATTTAAATCTTTTTCGTCATCATGGATACGTTAAAAATTCGAGTAATTATGGAATATGAGTACCGTCGTGGCAGCAACGCGGCACAAGCGGCACGCAACATCAACGACGTTTACGGAGCTAACACTACAAACCAACGCACTACCTGTTATTGGTTTGCTCGCTTCCGTTCTGGAAATTTCGACCTGAAAAATGAACCTCGCGGTCGTCCGAAGACTTTGGTCGACAATGACGAATTAAAGGCGATTGTGGAAGCTGATGATACACAATCTACGGCTGAATTAGCAGCAGCTTTCGACGTTAGCGTCAAAACAATATTGGTCCATTTGCGTCAAATTGGCAAGGTAAAAAAGCTTGACAAATGGGTGCCCCACGAACTCAATGATCGCCAGCGCGAAGTACGCGTCGAGACGTGCCTTGCACTGCTCAACAGACACACAAATGAAGGAATTTTGAACCGCATTGTTACCTGCGATGAAAAATGGATTCTGTTTGATAACCGCAAGCGCACAGCAAGTTGGTTGGATCCTGGTTCAGCACCTAAACAATGCCCTAAACGAAAACTTACCCCAAGAAAAGTGATGGTCACTGTTTGGTGGTCTAGCGCCGGTGTGATTCAACACAGCTTCTTACCAAACGGGGTGAGCATTACTGCAGATGTGTACTGTGAAGAATTGAACACAATGATGGAGAAGCTGGCACATCTCCAACCAGTATTGGTCAATCGCTCGTCTCCGCTGCTCCTGCACGACAACGCGCGACCTCATACTGCACAGCAGACGGTCTCCAAGTTGCAAGAACTGGGGTTGGAAGCTCTCCGTCATCCGCCCTACTCACCAGACCTTGCGCCTACAGACTACTACTTTTTCCAGAATTTGGATAACTTCTTGGCGGGAAAAAAATTCAATACCCGAGAGGCAGTACAAAATGCCTTTGAAGAATTTGTTGCCTCCCGTCCAGCTGATTTCTTTAAGAAGGGCATCAATAAACTGCCACTGCGTTGGCAAAGATGCATTGATTGCATGGGTGATTACTTCGATTAATACAAATAAAAAATACATGAAAAAAATTCATTTAAATTTTTTCATACAAAACGGCAATTTCATAGGTAAAGACCTATTATAAAAGGAGTTTGTTTGTGTTGTTGTAATAAAAAACTGAGAATAAATGTTTGGCGGACCGTAAGCACTTTGCATTTTTTATAAAGTTCAAAGGTTGGGTAGAGCATGGGTTTGAAAGTAGCTACCTTTAGAATGGCTCTCTGAGCCACTTCCAGGGGTTTGAGTGTAGTTTTTGCAGCTCCACCCCAAATACTAATGCAGTACGATATCACTGACTGACAGACGGCAAGATATACGGTGCGTATCACACAAGTATTGGCAATGTGTCTGAGTGTTTTAAAAATAAATATGAGTTTGCGAACTCGACCTGTAAGGTGGGTGATATGTGCTTTGAAGTTTAGGTGTTGGTCTAGGATGATACCGAGGTATTTAGTCGTGTCAGTAGAGAAAATTTTAGGACAATGGCAAAGAACTAAATTTTGTTGGCAGGTGTGAGCTTTTAGAGTGATGGATGGAATGATTTCAAAATGAATTTGGAAGTCCCAATAGACACGTTGAGTTGCAAAATATACTTTTTCATTAACCTAATTAATGAAAAAAGTTTACTATAAGTTTAGCCTCATAAGCAAAAACTATAAATAGTTTTGCTGTACCAGGTTACTATCACTACCAGGATGTCGTTCCCCCTGCAAGTTGTGCACGTGGTTGCACGCACACATAAGCAGGAGAACGTCGTGATTTAGTGTTGGTCATCTGTATGCACCCGTGCGACAGTCATATTCGCAAATTGAAAGAGGAAATGTGATAGCAATAGTAGGGGAACTGCATTCATTAAAAGTCGGGGTGAGTACTTGTTCACGCTAGCACACAATTTGCTGGTCAAGTCAAAACATTTATAAGAGATAACATGAAAATCGTTTGAGTAAATATTTTTAAAAAAATATGAATATAATATCGCACTCCTAAATGGACCCGTTTTTGCAAACAAGAACCAACCCTCAGTTTGAGTGAAATGGAGTTTAGTACATAGATGGCACCAAAATCAGGCATTCTAGCTTCTCTAAAAAAAATGCTTCTTTTTCACCGACTAACAACAGAGATACAACACTGTCACTTGCAGAACCAACCCAATTTGGCCACCTTTTAATAAACTGTAGAGAACTATACGGCATAGTCCCCTAAATACTTATTAAAACTAATTGTTAAACAGACCCATGATCCTTGGTACCTTTTCAACTTAAGCATTTTAATTATGCAAACCAGAACCAATGTTCGTTGGTTGTTTGGTTGCAAAAATGGGTCCAAATGATGTTAACCCTGTCCGTAACTTACGTGTCAGGTTACATTCTCGCTTACATTTCGATTTACACGTAGTAAAAAACAGGGCCCTTCCGGCGTTTGGTTCCATTATGAGATCCTGAGAGTTGTGATTTTTTGCATGTATGTACATTCTTATTGTTATACAAAACTTTAATACGATCTCAACAACAATAAGTGATTGCAAGAGAAGTACAGCTCTAGACTAGACATGAAAACAACCAAAGCTACCGACCTACCGACCTGCTGGCCTACCGTAAAGATACAAAGCGAGAAATGAAATGAAAACCATGAAATGCTTTTCTGTAAGAGGTTGTTTTAGCGATGATATTTTACAGTATCCTGTTTGGTTGTTGGATCCTGTTTCTTTTACAGATAACATGAAATATAATGGAGAACAAAATAAAAGTCGTTTTATCTAGATTACTTTAGCGATTTGCAGAGCATTTTTATTCATACCGTTAAGTGCTATACGAATTTTCCCGACATGACCAGAACGAGCACTAATTAAAGAACCGTGTCAAAGAGCTGTCGGTGTCAATATGTAACAACAGTGATGAAACTGACAGCTCTTGAACGTGGTTTAGATGTGCTCATTCAGTTTCGTGAGTGAAATACGCCCTCAGTGTTTCATGAAAGTTTAGTACTTCAAATTTTGTACGGTTTGGAGGAATCAATTACATATTATGTTTCTCAGCACATGACTCGTTACCGCGGTTTCCATGGTAACTAGTTGTCTTGAGCATTGGAACTTACTACGCTGTCATTTTATTATTATTATTATACGTATTATTTTATAAAGTATGCACGTTTGCATTAAGGATTCCTTTTCCATTGATAAAGCCTTCTCTTGAACAATAATGACTGCTAGATGAATAATTTAAAATGTTGGAAATGCCGTCAGCACAACCAAAATGCTTATAATACTAGCAAATTCAATCTTCTTGTGTCTTGGTACTAAACAATCTCATTGCTAACCCCAACATAGACTAACATCGGCAAGCGTAGCTTAACCTTCAATCAACAGCAGTTTTTATTTAGCCATGAGGTCAGGAATTCGTTAAGGCATCAAGTTAAAATTAATTTCAAATACGTAGGTCCATGGTCCCTTGAAGCTCTAATTTAAAATCAAGTTTCTAAGTCAACGGAATAAAAATACGGGCGTTTATACCGCATATTTTGATACTCGCAATAAAATCAGAACCTAAGGCCAACTTCCCGTTGACCGATATTACCTAAATATACTATTCGATTAAAAACGTTTGGCATCGCGCGCTGAGTAAGAGATGGTTGAATGCGATGGTTGAATACGAGTTCATTCGGTTTGCTTGGCAAGTCCAATAGGTATATAAAGTCTGTACTAAATGTATGCATCACTATAACTTAACATTTTTATCGCGCAAAATAAATCCTCAAACTATGAGATAGACGTATCTTAAATTTGATTGTATATATTATGTTAGTTTTTTTATTTAACCCATATACAATACAAATAAATAAAATGCAAGTGCCTCTTTGCCATTTCAAAATAATAGCTACACTATAATTTATCTAAAATACAATAGCCTACTGAGGTGCCCCTTGTGTTGCTCCGCATCGGTGTCACTATGGCGAAGCTGTCGATAGCTTCGGACACCATGGCCTGTCTTGTTTTATCTATCTTTGCTATCTATCTCTCTGCCAAATTTTATCGAAATCCGTTCAGTGAGCGTGAAAAGGTAACAAACAAACTTACTTTCGCATTTATATTATTAGTTAGAGTTACTTATTAGCTAAAAGGCAAGATTGTGATGTACTTTTTGTTGTACTATGTATTACTGCGTATTTGAGACATTCATGGTCAACTTTCTTTGACGCACGTTAAAGTATGTTTGCATTCAGTATTTCGTAGCAATCCTAGCCAAAGACGATAAGAGTCGTATTCGTGACGTCGTGGCTTGGCGTAGCATCTGCGTAGCCGTGTCAGCCATCCCTTATTTGCAATAAAATAATGATAATGGTGGTTTTACTACTGACCTGTACGGCAGGACTAAATATTGTAAGCGATGATTAATAACTTGCAATTGCTGTCAACACAGTATATACTCTACTCTAGCTATTTGCCTCAACAGTGTTAATTACTTACGTACTCCTTTTTATAAACATTTTTTGCAATGATATTTCTTGTAGTACTGGCATATAAACGTACCGTGAAAGGGTTTCTTACTTTGTTATTTTTATTTATTTGTTTAATTCTCTAATTTAAAATAACCAATGAACAATGCGGGGTAACAAGAAATAAAATAACATTTGCTTCTCTTAATAATGATAATGAAAGTAAATGAATAATAATATATACATACCTAGTAGGTTGATGTTTCCAAGCAAACTTATCTGAGAAGGAACATCGAAACAAACCCACACTATCCTTTATACTCGGGACATTATCATGGTCCAACAACACCAACATCAATCAGCAACACCATTTATAGCAACTTTATCTATCCATGCTACAGATCTCTTTCCTCAGCCACCTTAATTCATCCACTATCGGTGTCATCTCACCAGTACTGCCGCTAAAGTCAAGGCATTTTACTATTTAGACTTCCTGTGGTTCATGTTGTGCTGGTGCTTTCGGCACGCGTATGGTTTCCATGGTAACCGATGGGCGTCGCTTAATAATATTCATGTATATAACGCATCGAACATACATAATTATGCACGTACGTATTGCAGTCCCCCGACTACATGTTTAGTGTGTTAGTACTCGTAGTAGCTGGGCATTGGTGTGCGTACAAACACGTCCAGAGAATACAAGGGGAAAACACTTCCTCGTATTCATGATAGCCTGGTGCGACGATTCTATTGAAACTATTCAGCTGTATGAGCCACAATTTTGACAAATTCTGTTCCAAAACCTTCTGTTGTAATCACAGTCGTTTTCAACAGTAGCATTTTGCGCTGATCTTGATTGACGATTTTTTAACTTCTTTATTAATATTTTTTTTTTGTTTTTTTTTTTTTATATATACCTATTAATGTAAATAGAAACAACGCCATAATATTGGACTTGCCAGTAATGATAAATAATTTCATGGAAATGTGTAGCAAGGGCCGTACATTTGATTCATTGTTTTTTTTCCAGTAACGTTCTTGGGCATAATTAAATTGCTTTGGATAGAATCCGCATTAATTGTCTCCAGACATAAATACGTTGTAGGTGACTCGAATTCAGGTTATACTGCACGTTTTATGAACTGGCGTACCGGGACGTCACCAATCGAACCCAATCAGTGCTTTAGTTTAAATGGAGCTGCACACATGCAAGAGTTTACGTGTTCATAAAGTGTGTGTGTAAAAAAGCAAGTGACAGAAATTTCATTAAAAGTTTCGCTTTTATTGCCTAAGCTTGCGATAAATAATTAAGATATGTCTACATCTATGCGAATCCCACGTGGACTGCCACGTTATGCGCGCAGGTGTGAATCATGTGAGTCGTGAATCGAGAAGGTTGGTTTCCCACTTCACTTCGCAATTCACCCCTTCAACAAGAACAGCATGAATCAATTTGTTTAACGTTTTGTAACTTGTTTCGTCAAATTTTCATTGATTTCGAAAGAAAAGTGCTTTAATTAGAAATGTAAAATTTAATACTGATTGAATGTTTTACACTGCATTGTTCTCTGCCCTGTTTCCTTAGAACTTTTACATCCCCTACCCTTTTAAAGCGTAGTTTTGGAAATAATAATAGCCGCCAGCACTCAGGAATACTGTAACTTTCTAACAACGAACATTTTTTTAAGAATTGGCTCATTTCTTTCGGAGATTACGCCCTACATACTTTCAAACAAATTTCACCTTTTTATAAAATTAAGTATATTGTCACGTGACAAGGTAGTCGGTGATTTCAATTTATTTGTGTTCGACAGCAAAGCGCATGTACTAATTAAGTTTTTATTAGTCAAGTGTTGCATTTTTGTGTTAGTTAAATTAGATCTTAATTAAACTCTATCTCATAAGATAGAGTTTAATTAAGATCTAATTTAACTTGACATGCTCAATCACTGCAGCGCCATAGCGCTGCAGTGATTGAGCATGTCAAGATAATGTTTTTATTTTGTTTGTGTTGACAGTTTTTAAGCATTTATACACTAATTGTTAATAACAAAATGGACACCACGGTCTGAATTAATAAAGTATATTATTATTATTATTCTCTTTATTCTTGGTATAAACATATAAATTACATTTTTGAATATTTAAATATAAAAAATACAAAAACATTTAAAAATATAAAAAATTGTAGTCCACCGATGGCAGGAGCAGGGTCCAAGCCACCGGCGGTTAGGGTTGCAGAGACAGGAACCTCCTCACAATGCGAGCCGTATCGAGGAGTACTGCCTTCTGTATCAGGCCTTTGATCCAACCGTGTAACGAAAGCCTCGACAGATGGTCGTCAAGGCTTTTAGCCAGTAGGCCATTGGCCGTAACTACGATCGGCACAATGACAGCCAAGTCCACATTCCACATGTCGACAACCTCGTGTGCTAAGTCAAGATATTTAATCTGTTTTTCTTTCTCGGCTTTCACGAGGTTCTCGTCATGTGGCATGGTGACATCCACTATCATTGCGCGGCGCGCTAATCGGTCTATCACTACTATGTCAGGCTTATTGGCAACAATAGTCCTGTCAGTAATGATAGACCGATCCCAGTACAATGTGACATGGTCATCTTCGAGAACTGGGTCGGGCACATACTTGTAGTACGGTACCTCAGATTCCACAAGCTTGTACCTCAATTTGTATTATTATTATTATTATCTTAACTAACATAATTAATTTAAATTAAAATGTACAACTTTGCTCAATGATTTTGACCGGGGGTTATTAAAACACTATCATGAGTTTAGTTCAATTTTTTTATTTTATTTTAATAGTTGTTATTTAATAGTTAAATAGTAATTAATTAATTTTTAGTTTTACTCTTTCTTATATCTCTTCTACTACAACTATTAGAAACGGGGAGTTCAAATTGTAGGCAGTTAACAAGGCAAGGTACTAGGAGATCAGAAATGAGGAGGACGTCGGTCCTTACTACGTGCGAGGTCGATTTATATTTTGCGGGAAAACCTAGGCTTGACGTGTCCTTATTTCATATAGGTATCTAGTAATCTTGATAAATAATGTAAAGCAACAGTGTATTTGACAATTATCAGTGACTCTGACAACTTTATGAATCAAAGTGCAAAAACATTTATTTGCTTTTACACTAACTCTGATAAGATACAGAGTTTGAAAAAACTGTTGAAATAAAATAATGCTGTTTGTTACTTTGTGTTTACTTATTTATAAGAAATAAAAAGACATACAATTAGGCAAATAGTAAATAATGTTCCTATATAATGAATGCTTTGTTGTACTGAACAATATGCTGAGCTGCGCGGTCGTAGTAATATCCAATTACTGTCGCGTCTTTTACATATCCATCTGACAAGTAAAGAAGTTATAATTTGTATTGCATTTAAGATACAAGACGACTAATAAAACGTTTTTTTAAGCAGACTAGCTGCGTGCCACGCAGCCACAGTTAATATTCACATATATCAAATGCATGTAGTTACAATGGCCGCTATTTTTCTATAATTTTCCAATTTTATGCGTTTGTAATTGACTTATATTTGTCTCCGTAAGAAAAGGAATGCTTTCCGCGCGGCGTGCGTGTAAGATCAGAGGGCCAAATTGTTCTTCACGTAAAGATGAACGTAAACGAAACAAAAGGTGGATCAAAGTAGGTGATGGTCTGTAGTTTCTGTCACCCCCATGGGAAAAAGGCGTGAGTTCATTTATTTATTTATTTATGTATGTACTGTATTTTTGACGTGATAAAATCAAAGTCTGTTGACTAATATTATTGCCGAACGCATCCATATTAAAATTACATTGACAACATGGATTTACATCATCTGTATAATAAAAATACATAAATCTATATAAATATCACACATAATATCACGCCTGTAATCCCCGAAGGGTAAGGCAGAGACGTACTTATCGTAGGTACACCCACATGCCGCCAGCTATGTTTAGGTCCCATTTAAAAGGGGGCGAGCCTAATGCCACCAACCGGGCACAAATCCAGACTCCAGGCTGCTACTGAAAAATTCCAGATGGAAATAAAGGCAGAGGCTTTATAGATATCATCATACGAATTGCAACATTCATCATTTGAACAAAAAATGTTTATTATGACTTAACTATACAATAGTAAGACATTAACGTTGCTGACTTTTTTGTGGATGGATGACCGTTCGTAACATACCGAGACACCTTTATGCCTCGGCAAGCACGTTAAGCCGTTGGTTTCCGGCTGTGATTTGTAGATTTCTGACAGTAGTTGCGGGTATTCAGAAGCCCGAAAGTCTGACAAGCAGTCTTACCAAGTGGTGTAGTGTTGCCCAGTAACTGGGTAGTGAAGGTCAGATAGGCAGTCGCTCCATGTAAAATACTGGTATTCAGTTGCATCCGTTTAGACCGAAAGCCGACCTCAACATACTTGGGATAAGACTAGGCAGATGATGACATTATTCTATGTATCATCAATAGTTTTCGCTGCGCACGCCATACAATGACTATTATCGTATATGTTTCATATTTTGTGCTGTTCAGTTGCATCCGGTAAAACTTTAAGCTAACCCCACATGCTTGGAAAAGGCTGGGCAGATTATGACGGCAATTTATATTTTTGTCTCTAAATAGGCACGCGGAACTCACCATGTGAATTTTGCCCTGCTTGGTGTAACTAGTGTATAACAGAGAGCGCTCTATGCAGTTAATGGCAGTGCTTGATAGGGGACCAACCTGGACGTTTCAATGGTTTGCGCCTAACACAAGCCTTATAAATCTTAATAAACCCTCAAAAGAAGGGTACATAATACTGCTATATAATTTGGAAAATACATGAAGCAGTTTCTTGAGGTTACATTTTCAATAAAAACAACGTTATTTATCTTTTATGTGATTAAGGAACGAATTAACTATTCTCTTGAACTCTTTTTGAATGTTCTGAAGTACAGGTTCATGAGATAAAATAACAACAACAATAACATAACATTATTATCATCTTAAAAAATTTCTATGAGATTATTATATGTTAAATACTTTAGTCCCACAAAAGTACCTACTGGGGTGTAGTATGTTCTATACGATAGTTGTTTCCTGCTGCAATTATAAAAATAAACAACATGTCACAGTACCTAGATAATAAATTCATTCTTATACATACATACATAAACTCACGCCTCTTTCCCATGGGGGTAGGTAGAAACTACAAAATACTACCCGCTACGATCCTTTCATACTCCTTTCGCTATGCTCACGTTCACACAACACCAATACACGCACGCAAGTTGCGAGTACTACACAAGAACCTTTAGAGACTTTTTTTAAGTTAATTATTTTTTATTTAATTAACATTGATTCTTATACAAGTAAAAATGATTTATTTATATGCTATAACATTCTGTGTTAACTTAATAGAGTGTTCGGCCATCAGTAACATAATTATTTATCGGGCCTTCCTAATTAATTAACTCATCATATTTAGTTTCCTATAACAATTCTTGTTTGTTTTCCCCTGCACGATCTAAGTAGCGAGTGACGTACAAGAGCGGTGTTAATCAATTTCATAAGAATATGGTCGAGACAGTTAAATGTCAGCAGTAATTACCTCCACCAAGCGGCCCTTTTGATATTGATTACGAGTAGTATATTAGTCGTAATGACGTCACGCGTGTCATTACGACTATTATTACTATTAACCATTTGACCTTCTATGCGGTACAAGGTGAATAAAATACGATGACATCTGAGCGCAATTAGAATCGGATGCGATCAGGCAACCATTTGGAGCTGAGACTGTACCTACATGTATGATGAGTTTAATTACATCGTTACAATAAACTTAGGTATAATATACTACAATTAAACAAGCTGAAGAAACTTCGTTAATAGTTATTTCAAAGATTCAACCAAATTATTTACTTTTACGTTTCTCTTTCGTTTTAATTTTGACAGCCAAAACTTACGATATTTAAGAAAAGAAAAAAGATTCAGACCGTAAAGTACTTCCAAAATATCTATGCAGGCGGGAAAACATACAACTTTATTTAAAGTACCAACTTAACAAACTTAAACTGGACATTCTGTACATCCACGACTCGGACTGATGTCGCATTGTATGCAAATCCTTGGCTGGTAAGAAGGCGTTGCCAATATTCTAGTGCAATCGTATATGAGTAGTAATTGCACCTGTGACCCTAAACGGTTTGCAATACATACTAATGCTGGGTAACGTTGCGCAAAATACGCGCAGAGTCGTGGAATTGCGGAAATCGGCCCGTTTATACAATACAATGGGTGCTCTGCATGCAAAATAAAACAATGGGGGCAGAATTAACCGAAAATGAATATAAAATGTCCTGCTCATTGCGATTCAATCGTATGCGTCTCAATAAGTCAATAGGTCTGTTACCTTTCGTACGAAATATGCCAGAAAAATCATTAAACTTATCATAATAGAAGCAAATAATGAAATGTTTGACTGCCCCGTTGGTCTAGTGGTGCCAAACGCGACTGCTGAGCGGGAAGGTCCTAGGGTAGATTCCATGGTCGGGCAAAGTGTTTTTGAATTTTTTCATTAGCAGCTCGGAGTCTGGATTCGTACCCAGTTTATGGGAATAGGCTTGCCCCCTTTTACATAGAACTCTAACATAACTGGCGAAATGTGCTTTTACTTCCTAACTGTGAAAAAAGGTATACTAGTGAGTGCCTATATCTACATTATTATTTAATATTGCTATTGCAGCTTCTTGTTCTTATAGCTTGCCTTATTTTATAATTGCCTATTATAAGGCTTGCCTTATTTGTGTTTCGTTTCGTGACGCGTCTCATTGATAATGTCTTACAATGCCACTTTATATAGTCGATACGTGCACATTTAAATTAAACTTTGTTTTTTTCTCTATCAGCTCCGCGGAATGTGCAATCTAAATATCTGGCAATACCTAACCGGTTTAAGAAACGAAATTTAGATATTTTTTTTACTATAGACCTGCCATCCTTCATTGTTACTGTTTTCTATCGTAGTTTCACAAACCCACATGCATCAGCCGCTCCGATTGATGGCGTCATCGTCCCGTTCCAAAACCACGCCCGGCCTTATCAGCGGCAGTCCGCCGATTCATTACCTGCGAAGGCATACGTGCTTCTGACGTCATCACAACGCTAGATACAGAACCAGTCCACACGCTTGGCTCTTGACTCACGGACAGGCGTTTGCCTTCCACGCCGCACGTAGCGTTTCTCGTGCTCGCCAACCCACAGTCCATCGACAATGACTTGCAATCTTGTCAATCCTTTTTCTGCCGCAAATATCTATCTTCAAGATGGAGCAACGTTTGCCAACGTTGACCCGTGGATGCGTGACCATCCCATACAAACGGAGACCTCTCCGTGCCACGGAAAGAAGGCTAATGGCTTGGCCGAAATTTTTCATTTTACCCGTAATGTCAAATGACAGCCAAGCCATCGGGTTATCTAGCTATCGAGTTTCTGATTAGAAACTCGATAGTCTGACAACCAGTCTTACCAACGCGTATCGTGCTACTCAGTTACTGGGATGTGGAGGTTAGACAATAGACAGGCAGTCGCTCCATGAAAAATACTGGTATTCAGCCGCATCTGTTTAGATTGAATGCCGTCCCCAATATAGTTGGGAAAGGTTAGGTGATGATGACAGTGTTCACGGCTGATCTGAGAGAAACTGTTTGGTCTTCCGTGCCAGCGAGAATCAGTGGAACAGTGTAGGTTTATGAATTATTGTTTTTTTATAAAAAAAAATGTGCTATAATCATAGTCATGCGTAAAACAATATTGAAGGAAATCCACTTCTAATAGCTAATATGAATAAAAGTTTTTCTGACTAAAGAATTGAAATGGAAAAGCCATGAGGGTGCCCTAGCACAGGAATGGCAAACTTTAAGCGCGAAGCGCGGCATTATTCGAAATAAAAGGTAGCGATGAATACTTAAGTAATATTTTATTATTTTTTCAAAGATAACTGAAACAAATGACTTAATAATTTATTTGTGATGATACATACCTACCTACACTGTATTTTTATACGTGGCGAATCGCTTTGTTCCTTAGTGGGTGGTGGGAGGGCGAATGTTTCACTGCCCCCCGCGTGTGCTACCCCGCGCGCTGCACCGGAATCTATCAACCAGCACCCGAAAGGTGGCTAACTTTAAACAACACAAGGATTTTAGCCTAACTAACAACGGTTGCATCTGCTGTGTCATTTTAATTATCAAGTTAATAAAATACTACCTAAATGCGTCAAAGACAAAATTAAGGTCGTGACATAAATACATCCATTGAGACTCAAACTCACTGAAAGAAATTCTTTAATCATATTTCAGTCTAAATTGTGTTTTCGGTGTTCCATATGTGCCACTCTGAAGTTGGTAGGTGGGCGCAGGTCAATCAAATGGCTTCACTGCCCCCCGCGTGTCACACCCTGCCCATGGCTTTTAAATTTTGAGCGCGCAATGTGTGATCATTTCCATCATGACACATGAACATATGTTATTAAAACGCTGACGAGCGTAATTTTAAATCATACAAACAAATTTGAGTTTTATAATATTTCGTAGTACGTCGCGGGAATTAAAAGGAAATTTTATTTCACAATTCAGGGTAAAACTTGAATTTGTCTATAAAGTTATTTCACAACTTAAGTACATTTTAAGTTTGCTTGCGTATTTAAAGTTTCCGGTATGAAGCTACTTTTGCTACGAGAGTATTTCTAAAGAGTTAATCGCAACCTTCTGTTATACCCTGATCTCCTAGTACTAGGGCGGATTCACCGGAACCGGAACGAAACGCTCCGCCCTTTGCTTAGAGAGTATTTCGGAACAGTTAACGATTGCAACCTTCTCTTGTTTTATGGTTTCCTGGTAAAGGGACGGCGCCTTTCATTCTGATGCCATAGAATCGGAACTGATACTAGCAGTATTTTCGTGTATGAATTGAGTACGAGAGTAATAAAATTTATGTACGGTTTACCGCCATCGATCTTCTCTTGTATTATGCTCTCCTGGTATAAGTGCGGAACATTGTATGGAACCGGGACTGATAGTTACTACTAGTATGTTCACTGAAGAACACGAATTAATTAGCGAATGCTAACAACAACTTAGTATCTTTTATGATTGTTTGTTAAAAATATGTACAATAAATTAATACGGAAAAACAATAAACTTAGTAAAATATTATGTTACGTATAAAGATAAATTACGTATTGTATGTAAGATAAGGAGTACTTTACCGAATCCTGAGCTAAGTTACATTAAAAATAATTAATCTGAATCCTTTTTCATTTTCACTTCCAATAATAATAATGTAATTCATATGCTTTTCGAACGTTTCAGAAAAGGATTATAATTTAAGAATTGTGAAGGGAGTGTAGGGATTGTGCACACCAATAGGAAATAAATTGTCCATTGTTTTGTCAAAGACGATGATGTGTCTTGTTTGTTATACAATACTGATAATGTTTTAATAATAACTGACAATAATTTCCGTAAAATTGCAAAGTCAGCTGCAGTTTGAAATGAACATTAGGAGCCCAAACGGTATCAGAAGCATGATCTGAAACATAGAAAAGCTAAAAGTGTCTAAAGGTTACTCCTTATTAATGAAAAAAAATGTTACCGTGAAATGAACAACTTCTATGCGTTGGACTGGGAAAACGTAGCACTACATTTGTAGGACTATGTAGCCATATTTATACAAAAAGTTATAATTACTTAGCCACATACAATAAATCAGCTGGTTATTACTAAAAAAAAAAAAACCTGTTATTTGAACATATTCGAGTTTGAGGGGATGCTCCAGTCAAACCATCCATTTTGTAGGACAAATGTTATTCCGAGTGTATCGTCCAATTATCTCAATACAAAAAACTTACTGTTGTTCAGACAACTTCGACACCCCACCGAATTGACATGTTGTATACCCGCGCACCTCTGAAGCCCTTCGTAAATTTTCATGGAGTAAACATTTGGGCGCCTCGTCGAACCTAACCTATTCACGAATATTCAGCCTGATTACTCACAACAAAAACAGACGGCGGCCGCTGGACTATTACACAAATAATAGCGATCTTAATTATCTACATAAGAAGTGAATTATGTTGCCAACAGAAACATCCTTATTACTCCATCTAACTAGGGTTTCTCAATGATTTTTGGTATAATAATAATAATAATCATTTATTACAAGTAACAAGATTCATAGTGTTAGTAACAATACTTATAAACTATGTTAGTAAAACAATCACAGAGACAAAAACCAGACATAAAAACATAAACAACGCAGATGACGGCAGATGATGACTACTGCAAGGTTACAGGCTCAGCCGAAACCTTGCAGCAGTGGTTTACAAAAACACAATCCAACCTACTTGCTATCATAGACAGGATGCTGTTGGCACTGCCCCGCACCCTACGGACCAAGGTTGCACATCGCTTTCGCATCGTCGCGAAAAAGCAATTTACGCGAGCTTCAGCAAACATCCCTGATGCGCTGTAGTATCGGGGCAACCCCATCAGCACCCTGAATGAATTATTATACTAGACGCGAAGGGCGCCGTATGATTTTTGAGTATAATGTACCCACAGTGCACAAGTGTAAAAAGACGTGCAATAAGCACTAAATATAGTGCGCTTGACCTCCTTAGAGGCACGCCTGAACCTGCGGGCAATCATGTTAGCTCTCACACACAGCGCCCTCCGCTCCCTGTCAAGGTATAGTCTTAAAAAATAAGAATTAAAAAGTCACGTTGAGATTTAATTAGGCGAACGCTGTTGATGATTTCCTCTTACTGCATTTGAATGAAAACTTGTTTTCTGCTTTTTTATTGAGTTTTATTCAATGTTCTCAACTTATTTTATTCAGCAATTTGTGTAATGTTTCAATTAATATCATCAGCACGATGGATTAATTCAATACATAAATGACAGAAACACATTCACACCTAAGTACTCCTAATTTCAATGCATACTAATATTCTATATCAGCCCGTCAAATAATATAAATCACAATATTCTAGCGGGTTTGAATTGTGCATGTTAAGAAATTTATTTTATGTTTGGTGTTAATTAGGTAAAGATTTTTCAGCACTACGGTCTTATTTCGAGGAAGAAAGAAGTCATCTTTCTTCGTACGTCGCGGTAACTAAAAGCATATTTCTATAAAGAAAATCAGGGTGAAAATTGTTTGTATTTAAAGTAATTTCATAAGTGTAAATTTTAAGTGTACTTGCTTACTTAAAATCAGTGTTATGGAGCTACTTTTAACGTGGTTGTATTTCTGAACAGTAAATCGTTGCAACCTTCTCTTATATCATGTCTTCCTAGTATAAATTGGGCGCAGATTCCATAGAATCGGAACACGCGAGAGAATATTATTATCGCTACAACCTTCTCTTACTTTATAATCTCCTAGTACAGGGGGCGCAACATTGCGTCCGCCCTATACAAGACACGCCCCTAAGCACCCCGTGGAAATGTCCACTAACTACGTTGCAAGCTTCTCTTGTATTATGATCTCCTGGTTAGTGGAACATTGCGTCCCGTTCCATAGAACCGGAACTGATAACCAAATTTAAACAGCCGCACAGGTAGACCGTGGGCTACGCTTTCCGAGGTCATTCTATGAATGGGTGACCGCTCGTAACATATCGAGACTCCTCCGTGCCTCGGTAAGCACGTTAAGCCGTTGGTACCAGCTGTCATTTTTAGATTGCTGATAGTAGTCAGAAGCCCGATAGTCTGAGAACCAGTCTGGAAACCGACCCCAACATAGTTGGAAAAAAGCTAGCTATCCCCGACAAAATGTTGGGGGGCAGTTCAATTCAATGTGTTGTCATAACTTTGTACTCCTCCTCTTCTTTGTAAATTCGCAATTCTGTCTTGTACGATTGCTGTACTGTTGTTCAAAAATAATCTAATAATCAACTTGCAATCAAAATTGAGTTGATTTGAAGTAATTTATAATAGAAAAGAAATAGAACAATATACCAAATATTCTCTTTCGTTTGTTTCTCGTTCTAACATAGAACGGGAAAATAAATTATATAGGCAAATGCAATAATTCATCATCAGAATCAGATATACATTGTGACAAAAGCGATTCGTCGAATGTGTGGTGCGCACGCTGTTGACGTTTCAGGAAAACCATCCCTCGTTCAACAAGGCCTCGCTGACCATTCGCCTCGACTGCCAAATCTCGTTCCGACATCTTGCGCCGTTATATATATAAACAATGCAATAATATCAACAGATTATATTATTTTACATCTTATCATGGATAATAGCGACTCACCCACCGATTAATTTTCACTATATAGGGTTTTAAGCGGAAATAAAACTGTCAGCGATAATCGATCCGTCCCAGTAGAGCGTGGTCTGTTCATTGTCAAGAACTGGTTCTGGATGGTATTGGTAATATTGTACCTCGATGACCACAAGAGCATATTTATTGGCAAGTTGTTGGTGGATCATCCTGGCTAAGAGGTTGTGTCTGCGCAAGTTTTCTCCGTTAGCAAGAAGAGAGCATCTCGAGACAATATTCATTCACTGGGAAGGTGACAAACACAACATATGTCCATGCTGTCGTCTAGATAACCTCGTCCTGAATGAATTATTAGTATATAATGTTCACACAGGCAAGTTAGCAAGCTTTTATGTCATATACAATTGTATAATGTTAGGTCTTGGTACTAGGATACAATGAATTACAAGAGTCTTACGAAAGGAAATCGCGTCGGGAAAATAACAGCGAGTCAGAGCAAACTCATTTTTGGTCTTAAATATACCCCATTCCTCAACGAAAGAAACGACATCATGCTGATAAATATTGGTATAGAAAGGGATGTCATGCATTTTGATGATGTCATTTGAATACGAGTAGTCGGTGGTTTGTAGGGCAACCCCGCGAAAAATCGATAAGCTGTTAAACTCTTAGCCTTGAACTTGAGCGGTATACAAACACGCATACTTTTACGTTTCTAGCGGCGCGCGAACTGTCAAACGCGCAAAGTTAAAATAGATGTAAGTTTTCTTAAATTTTCAAATGTTCCGCGCAAATTTCTTTTTTTTGTTTTCACTTAAAAATAAGAATGAGCCGATAAGTTTCGGCCGTTCTAGAGTTTTGCGCTTAGCAACGCATTTAGACATTCATTTTTATTTTATGTATTTTTATGGAACATTACTCCAGAAGGAAGAGCTCGGTCTGCAACTCAGCCACGTAATATTGTGTGCGCATTTGATTATAAAAGCGGGTAATAATGATTGTTTTGTTTTTTTTGAGACTTGTTTAAATATTCAGTGGTATTATCAAAAAAAAAAACTAAATTAATTTATTCAAATTAGGCTGAGTATCAGCACTTTTTGAACGTCAAAACGTTAACAAAAGACAGTCCCCCAAAACGCCCACCCTTCACCACTTCCTAGTGTTTTTGCTGGGAAGAAGAAGTGGTGGAACAAACTCCCAGCAACACGTCTGTCTGAAAGTTTGATGAATTTGAAGCTATAAATAAATAATAAACAAAATAATAAATAATGCTGGACAATCCCCACAGCATCATCTAGCCCCAAGCTAAGCAGAGCTTGTGTTATGGGTACTAGATGACTGATATACTTAATACAATACATTACAAAGATAGATATATTTTTTATTAGCATAGCAAATACCCAGAACACCCGAAACAAATATTTGTAGATCGTACAAACATTTGTCCCTGGGCGGGAATCGAACCCGCAACCTCCTGCGTCGCAGGCGGACCATCGCCCGCCGCGCCACATTAGTCGTCGATTATTTATTCAGGCCGAGTATCGAGTACTTAGTCATTAAAATAAAACTGAAACATAATTTAGGCTTTGCGCGATTTTTAGAACGAAATGTATGTTTTTGCGTCACCCACTAATGGGACGTGTATCACAAACACAGTTACTCTAAAGTCCAAGCTTTTACTCCTGTCGGCAGTCCCCATGACTGTCTTTTTTTTTTTACTTCAAACCGATACACTTAGATGAATAATTCTGACTGTCCTAGATAGTTGTCAAGCTAAAACTACCCTAGCATGCAGGGTACCTCTCCATCAGGTCATTGATATTTTCTGTTTGGAAGATAGAACCAAAAACAAACTGAGTCGCTATCGGTCAAACCTAAACTGTGCGAAGAAAAGATCAGCAGGCGTCGGCCTCGCGCTTGACTCTACGTCATACCTTGTCAGACGACGAGCGATCAAGTCATCAATATTCCAATGACCACTTATTTATCAACACACGCATTGGTATGTTGCATAGGAAATTCAAGGAGGTTGTGGGTCAGGCAATCATTCTTTACACCTTTAGGACGCGACCGCACAGCGCAGAAACACTAGATTTTGTGTTTTTATCCTGATTTCTCTTTATACTATTGATGAGCCATTTTTTATATCATGGAATGACGCCATTTGACTTCTGATGAAATGCAGAGAGCTGTAGGAATGCTACAAGCAGGAAGAAATCAATCCCAGGTATCTCGGTAGTTTAGTGTCAATAAGAGCGCGATTTGTCGTATTTCAAAACCTTACATTAATACACACCCAGTACCAGTAAGGAGTACAACTGCCCGACAGGACCAATGTATACAACTAACCACAAGACGTCAATTAATGTTAATCGCCCAGAAGATAGGTTTAAAGCTACAATTATCAAGCGGTGTTGTTGTTAGCCACCAATCCGTGAGAAAAAGACTGTACGCTCTGGGTTTGGATTTAGGCTTATGACGAGAAGTACGGGTAAGAGTGTATAGTTGTCCCGAAAATACTGAACGGCTGAGATGCGTCAAGAATGACCACAGATGTGAAAGAAAGTGCGCAGTGACGCGCTTACCAACAAAGGGTTTTTTTTTGTATACAGATTTAATTAATATTAACAGACCACATAAGTTGTATAAATGTTGAAATAACTTTAAAATAACTTTTTGAGACAATCGACTCAGAGTTTCAAGGTGGCGGGTGGATAAGTTTGTTTCCTGGCTAGTGTAAATACTACTACCGCGATATTTTTAACCATTATTTTTATCCAAAAAACACTTTACAAACACTTTTCTATTGTCAAAAATTGCACTTTAAAGCTTAATTTTTCGCAAACCCTTAATCGAAAAATGGAATACACATTGCAAATGTCTCGAAAGACAATGGCATTTGACACCGTATAGCCGTAAGGTTAACGACCCCAACATAGTTAGGAAAAGGCTAGGCAGATGATGATAGTCGTGAGGCCACACACTACAAAGTAGTTGTTAGTAGTTAGTAGTTTTGTATGTTCTAATTTAATTGCGCCCATGTTTTAGTAAAAACCAAATTTTCTTGACGTCCAGTGCGTTTTGTTTTTTAAATTCCTCCTTTTTGATGTAGGAAAACATAGTGAAAAAACCTTCATGTCGTAAAACCAAAAACCCAGATACACATTACTTCCATCAACCGTCACTGGGCCGTCGTGGTGAAAAATAAGCTCCATCTCACATAGCATAGAATACATTTTATTGAATCTGCTCTTTTCATTTGCTGTATATAATTGATCACTTGCTGAAACTCTCTTGCAAAGGACCCCACCTGTCCAGCCACAATAAATCAATTCAGTCATTTATTAGCCTGTAACTCTAATCTTGATTCATGAAATCTTAGTACTCCTGGCAGACGTATTATCGTTTGCCCGTCTTATTTCTCTCACTTTTAAAGAGTATGTTTTGTGAGTATGCCGTAGTAAAAAGCTCTTTGTTCTTATAACACAATAATTGTAACCTTGTAAAAGTTATTATTTTTAGGGATTGCAGATGGTAACTTAAGGAAGGGCCTAAGACGTTATATTAAAAATGTATGGAATGAATATGAATCGTTAATTGCACAAATATACTAGAAATCAAGTACGAAGCCAGTAAGTTATTTACTTTTCAGTTCTTAAATTCTGGTAGTTTATTACAACAGTAATAAACTGTAGTGTGATGTGAATGCATAATTAACATTATTATCTCAGTTTTACTTTAGCAAGATTTTATTAATTTTTATTAACGTTGACTGCTATAATATGTGAAAAAATGCCATTGTAATACGGGCCGCAATAATACCATTGGTGTCACTGGAAATATTATAGTATATCAAATTGATGAGCAATGTTTTTACTATAATTTGTAAGCTGCCACAGGCACGGTTAAAAAGTGCAGCTGGTTCAAGTTCTACTCGTGGCATGGCATTGACATAGTTTGGATTACCTTTTTGCCTAGTTATTGTTGTTACAATCATTTTATTAACTTGCTTGCTACCAGTTCGACATAAGTAATCAGTTTTTGTAGCACTTCCTGGCATCCGATGATGTTAAACTTGGATTTGCTTGTGTTATTTCGTGACAATACTAAGTATGGTACTAACTATGCTGGTAAATAAAAATCATGAAATAATTTCTAACATTTATATTTCTCAGTTTTATTCACGGGAATTATTGTATTAATTGTGAATACAAAACAACATAAATATAAAAAAGTGAAGAAGCCAGGAATGTACATTAAATATAACTACATTGTAATATAACACCTGTATATGAAAGTGTACAAGTACATACTCGAAAAAAACATTATAAAGGTTAATTATTAGCTATTCCTGACTTGATGAGTTGTATCACAGCATAATATGGTACTTATTTGTTCTTCGTGTATCAGTTATTAACAATATACCGAAAGTGCCAAGTTACGCTTCGTGCTCTGCCAAAAAGTCTCCAACTTCATCTGTTTCGGCTGAAATTCAGCAATAGTATTGTCTTGATGCAAGTCTGCTGAGTTGTGCGAAGCTTAATATGACACTTAATTCCGCCATGTGTGTTTGACATACATACGGCGGGTTAAGCGCCAAGTTACGCTTCGTACTCTGCCAAGGAGTCTTCAACTTTATATGCTTCGGCTGAAATTCAGCAATAGTATTGTCTTGATGTTAGTCTGCTGAGTTGTGCGAAGCTTAATCTGACATTTAATTCCGCTGTGTGTGTTTGACATACACAGAGCTTGTTAAGTGCCAAGTTACGCTTCGTGCTCTGCCAAGGAGTTTTCAACTCCATCTTTTTCGGCTGAAATTAAGCAAAAGTATTGTCTTGATGTTGATCCCCTGAGTTTCATCGCAACATAAGGTGGTACAACTACTACATCGTGTGCTAGTGATAAACAATGTCATAAGGGAGCCAAGCTAAGCTTCGTGCTCTGCCAAGGTGTATTCAGCTTTAACGCCCACCGCATTCAGTCGAAACAGAAACAGCTGTGTACGGAACGCCGTAAGGTGCCACTTGGTCGACTACGGATACTGTTCGATGTCTATCTGTTGTATGAAAAAATCAAAAAAATATTAGAAATACAGAATATGTTTCATATTTGATACCTTCAAATATGGAACAAAAATCCAACATGTAGGTTTTTAAGTGAATTGCACTTTGTACCTCATGGGTTTTTCATTTATTATCGGGTTCGAAATAGGCCCTCATGGAAGCGATATTTTCTTTGTTCAGAAACGATGGTGAATTGATAGTTACCCAAGAAAACGTTACTCATGGTAAGGCTCATATAATTTTTCGTCATGATCATGGATAAGAGGGATAATAAAGTATTCTAAATATAAACTATCTAATAATATAGTTTTTCTTGTAGTGCAGGTAACGATGTCCGATTCCTTTGCAATTACCAATGTGAAGACAGCCAAATGATAATTCCCGTAAACAAAAACATGTCTTTGTGCTGCAGTTGGTCCAGTTACTGACTGGCAAACATTATGAGACTTTAAACTCAATATCAAGTATCTATCTAATACAAATAAAGAAAGCAAAACAAACAAAAAAGAACAAATCCCAATGTTTTGATGGAGTCGCTGTGGTATGAGGCCGTGAGTACCACCGATGTGTGGCAGTAAATGCACCGCGGGACCAGCTTGTCATTTCAGTGAGCACGCCAGGTATTGCGTGTTCCAACTCGTTGTCAGCTGGGAACATAAAACAGCCAAAAGTCAAATCTTTGCAAGTGCTGAAAATCATCAAATGTTACAGGAATCAAATTATAGAAATGCACAAACTCGTTTTGCGTAAGTAAGTCTAGTGTCTATAATAGTAAGAATTTTATTTGTAGTAAACTACCAGCCTATTACTGTCCCACTGCAAGGCAAAGGCCTCTTCTCATACAGAGAAGGCACGAGCATTAATCACCACGCTTGCTCAAGACGGGTTGGCGATTTCAGACTTATATTAATTATATAAGTCCAGGTTTCCTCACGATGTTTTCCTTCACCGATGTCAGTGATATCCAAGATAAACTTAGAAAGTACATATGAATTAAAAACTCACATTGGTACTTGCCCAGGTTTGAACCCATAACCTCGTGCACAAGAGCCTAAACCACTGAGCCATCATGCCATTTTGTATTGTTTGTACTAACACATAAAAAGTGGAATGGAAATCGAAGACCATCCTGATATCCATGTGTTTAGTAAATAAATTAGAACCCTCCAGCGCTGAGATTTTTCGTCATCTTAGGTTTTTTAACTTTAATCTTGAAACGTGCAGTGTCATTTCCTTACAAGTCAAAGTGGTTTAAGTCCGACCACGAAACGTCAGCGTTATCACGGTTTCCCTACATCTCTAAATCGGCCAACTGTAAAAACGAGACACTCCATCTGAAACCCAAATCATTCATGTTGTTATAACGAAGTTAAAATAAATTATTTGGGTCGTACCGTCAGGGCCTGCAGATTAAAAAAAAAATATTACGTTTCAAGTCACTTGGTCGGTCATCACTACTCAAAACTTACGAAGAATTGTTTACAAATAACAGTTATCTCGTTTATAGGCTTTAAATAGAATTTAAAACGGAATGTACTTTATTGTGCCTAAACCACAACTCATAGGTATACCAACACTTGGTAGTCTTGTCACCATCAGCTATGTTTGTTCGATAACTTGGATGAACCGGGAAAAGCGGTTAGATACGATGGTAAGAAAGGGTATGAATATCACTTTGTATTGAAAATTATTTTCAAACTTTACGTAAACCAGTCCTTTTAATACTCTTTCGTGAAAACAAAGCTAAAAAATATCTAATTCTATTTTGATACATATTTAATGACATAGGCGCAAATAGTTATGAGCGATGAGGAAGGAAAATAAACATTGAAAGTATGTCACCGTTTAATGTTAGATTAGTGCTGCCGACATGCACGTTCTTGTTTGTTCTATAGTGCGGCCTGCGAGCGCTTGCACGATATTATGAAAAGTGTATTTTAGTTTCTATGGCAACAATGCCCCAACCCCCGCAAATACCCACATGTATTATTGATACAAGCAAGTGGTCGGTATTTGACCGTTTGAGCTTTCCCCAGTGCTATTGTGTAATAATCTCACCGTGAAAATGTAGGTGAAGTGAACGCAAAGTGACCCGTCATCCCATACTAATTCAAGAGATTGACAGTTCACTCACGGTTCTTCACCTAACTTTTGCACGGCTGCACACCTTCTTCATAATATAAACTTGAACTCTGCCAAATTATCACGATTCGCACCAAATTCAATGAAAGTATTTTTATTCCTCGATAAAATGACTTACTTCGTTCATTCACACAACTTTACCACCCATTTAGCTAAAAAGGTTGAAAATTTAATTCTAAATATTTTTTAAAAAGATTTCCTTCTATCTTCCATATCTCTAATGACGTCAAACTTTGTTCCAGTAATTTTAGTTTACAACTTTTGTATTTTCAATCATAAGATTAAGTTTAACTATAATTAAGAGGACTGGGCTGGAGGTTGTACAGCATGATGTAGACACATGTGGATGGATAGGCTAATCGTAAAGTAAAGTGAGCCGTAAAATAATTTGGGAATGCATGAGAATGGGTTACTTCATAAAAATATGTCGTAGTATTTCCGACACTATACTTACGCTGCAATGAGTAAAATTTGATTTTACTAGAGTCTTTCGTTTTCGACAGAAAATGTATACCTATCTGCTTGAAACAGTGTTAAAATTGCCTCAAATCTGTACTAATATTATTCTCGTAAGGAGGTAAAATTTTTATGTAAGTTTGTACGTAGGGGGTAATCTCCGGAACTAATGATCCAATTCCAAAATTGTTTTCATTGTTAGAAAGCTACATTATTCATGAGTGCTATAGGGTATAAATTATATTTACATGATTCATATCAGCCAAGCTACCGCAAAGTTAGTCTAGCAAGTCGGAAATCAATACCTCTAAAAACAGAATTATTTGCATGCGCTGCCTTAATGGTTGTTTAAAATGGAAAACAATGTATGGCAATCTGGTTCGTCTTAAATAGTTCTAAAAACAAAGTCCCTAACACCATATATCTTTTATATTTTATCTTTAAGGTTTTTATGATTTAAAAAAGTAATTTTTCGACATACTAACTTTTGGATGGATATTTAAACAACAAAGTATCAATCCTTATCAAAATGAAATATTTTATATACAAGGACATCATGGAGATAACATTTGCCCTTACAGTATGTCAATTGGCCATACAGTTTCGGATATAATGTAAAATGATTAAAGAGCACTTACTTTCGTTCGCGCATAGAACATGGGTTGCGATCGTTAGCTTAGCCTTTTACGTATAGTTAGCGTTATGCAGGGACATCATTTTCAGATTGATGATGCTCTCGATATATCATTCCCCTTTTATCAAGGTGATGGAAAGTTCTGCATAGCGTATTTTGTTTTTTGACACAAGAGTTTTCAGTCTATTAGTGTTTTAATTTCCAAGGTGAGGAGCTTGTGCGTGGTAACAGCCGCACGGATCAATTAAAGGTTCAGTTACGCGTAGCGAGGTTCGTCTGTGGATGGCTGACTGTTCGTTATATAAATAGAGATTCCTCCGTACCTCGTAAAACACTTTAAGCTTTTGGTCACGGCTGTCATTTGTAGATCTTAGTAGAAGTTACAAGTAGTTTGAAGCCCGAAAGTCTGACAACAAGTTTTACAAAGGGTAACGTGTTGCCCACTAATTGGGTTGTGGAGGACAGATAAGCAATCGCCATGTAAAATGCTGGTATTCAGCTGCAACCGGTTAGACTGGAAAAGGATTGGGAAAGGGCTAGGCAGATAAGTCGTTCAATTTAATTCGTGGTTAAAACTTTGTTCTCCTCTTCTTCGTAAATTCGTAATTCTGGCTGTTGTATGAATTGTGGTTTATAAATTATCTCAAGTATACTCAAGTTACAATAAAAATCAAGTTTTTTTTTAAGTAATTTAAAATACAAAATAAAAAAGCTAATTATGAAATGTTCTCTTCTGTCTACAGGATGTCGTTCTATTAAATTCTTTCAGTTGCATTATAATAAAGAGGAAAGATTTAATTGTTTATTTGCTATGGATTTCACTTTTAGAACCTACAAGTTACTTCATCAGTGAGTTACATAGGCTATATTTTATTTTCAAAACTACGCTTAAAGGGGATGTAGGTGATGTTAAAGTTCCAAGGGAAAAGTACGAAATCCACGCGGACGAAGTCGCGGGCGAATTGCTAGTCTATACATAGTACTAGTAGTAGTGCTAGTATATAATAATTGTACCGTTCGGAAATCGAACGGCAAAACTTCGTGCAGCAACCAATTGCTCAGTCACTGAGCCAAACGTGCCGTGACATGAGCCAAAATCCAGTCCGCACTGGGTCCACATGGTGACTGGCAATGTATAATAAAACTTTGGTATATATCAATAATCTATCTCAAACCTTTTATAAAAACGAATCCAGTCCAGTGTTTTTGACATAGTCACTGCGAGATGAAGCTGTGTGTGACTTGTTGTTTTGGTGATCGTCGAATTGTTATCCGTGACGTCACGTCGGGTTGCGTGTTCCAAGTCGTTGTCGCCACAGATCTGTGAAATTACAACATAACATAAACATCACGCCTGAATTCCCGGAAGGGTGAGGCAAAGTAGTACCTATAGTACGCCCACAATTCGCCAGTTATGTTTATGTCCCATGTAATAGGGAGCTAGCCCATTGCCATCAATCGTGCACAAATCCAGACTCCGGCCTGCTACTGAGAAATTGTAGATGAAAAACACAATAACGCTTTGCCCGAGCCGGGAATCGAATTCATGACCATGAGGTCACTCAGCAGTAGTACTTACAACCACTAGACAAACAAGGCAGTCTTTTGAGGTATTCAGTTTGAAACACGTCATTATCTTTGTAGGTGAAAATAGACAAAATTAAAAGCCTCTCACCATTTCAAGACGGATTGGTGCTGCAGACGCTCACGTTCCAGTTTGATTAACACTTCGGCCCGCGATCACTAGCACTAAATGCAAAGTGTACACGTCAGTCGTCATGACAACAATGTCGGAACCCCCGCCAATTCTTTTCTATTAATAATTCAAGGTATTGGTTATTCAGTGGTCGATATTCAGTCGTTAAGGCTCACTTCTTCTTAACTTTAACGATACGAGTACCAACCCTTACAATTCTCTATGCGGGCAATTTTCTTAGAAAGGGAATCGAAGTATATTTTGACGTATTAATACAATATAGATACTGGTTGGCTTTTTGTTTGCTCAGTATTTCATTTCGTTGCTTTTGCATGTATTTATACGAGTATTCCAATCCCGTCACAGTTCCGAAGAAACCTACGTACATTATCAGAAACCACAATTTAATTGAAGCCAATTTGCAGCAGCAAGTGACGATGCATTCATAATGTACATCAAAGTCACGTATTTCACACTTTACAGATGAGATTTACTACAATCCTTTCCTTCTTTTGTTAGTATCGATACACGAATCAATCGTAGAATTGACTAATTAAAAAACTAAAAACAGAAGCAGACACTCAAAAAAAAATATAAGAGGGAAATGGTCCCTTTAATGTTTACGAAACTTTTTCATACCCTCAGATTGCCAAAACAATGTATGGTGCGACATCGAATAAGAAACAAACACAAACAAAAAGAGGATGGTGACAGACCTGAAGACCGGTGATTATTAAAAAGAGAGCTACTGGCCAAATATTTACTACGTTACAAGTCAGCAGTTATTCCGGGAAACCCGTTAAGGGAGGCATCAAATCGTCAATGATGTCCTGTTTATAACGCATCCTGTATTTATGAATAATGCACTCCAACTCTAAACACGAATTTGTTCAAAAACAGTGAATCATTTCATTTACAGTGAAAGCAAAAATTAAAAATTAGAATTTCATTGGTTAATACCAATGAAATTCTAATTTTTAATTTTTGCTTTCACTGTAACCTGTGGCCAAACTGCCAGCTATACAATATGTGATTTTTTTCATGGAATGAAAACTATTTTGTGTTTAATTAGGACAGAAACCATAAAAACGGAAGTATTTTGATTTTTCTGATGGGAAATATAATAATAAGCGATTTTTAAAGAAGATCTATGATTTCCTTTTATGAACTTTAGGTAAAATTTTAAAGTATAATGTCCAGAAGTGGCAGTAGACTGACCATATCTACCGACGGACCTACCTAAAATGGAGCAGACGAGTTCTGTCTGACAGCCTACCGCAACACACACATTACCAAGTCAGTGACGCTGTCACATTAGCATACCGGGGACGTGAACGAATAAGTTTTATCTCAGTCAGAACTATTTACTGATAGTATTGGTTAAATATGACTCCTCAATGGATAAAGCACTTTTTTATAATGTATCTAGTACATATTACTCGTAGTCATATCTGTTCAACACGTTACCGAAGATAACATAACAGCATCAAAGCATAGCGTCCGTAACAATCAACTGTACCAGCATCGTATAACTGAGAAGGAGGTAGTATTTAACATTAAACTGTATTTTACCTGGCAAATGGTTCGTCATTCAAAACAGTAACCTCCTCACATGTTATGCTATCCTAGTGTACTATTTCAACGAAAACCTACATACATAACCTACATACTGTTTCTACCATTCATATTAATATTATAGCTTTACAACATACTATATTCGAAAGGGATGGCATGTTCAAGTAAGCTTCATCCCTTACTTTTCTGATATTGTTATAATGACGTTATTTGAATACAAGGGCGGCAGTGTTTGTTGTTTGTGGGGCATTCCCGCAAAAAAACGATAAGACGTTGAACTTTTAGCATTGACCTTGACCGTGTTTTCCAACCCTTCGATTTGATTTCAATAAGAAAAAAGCTGATAGGGATGTGTCCGAGATGTACATAATATGATAAGTCTAGTTAGTCCGTCAGTAAGATTACCAAAAAAATGTGGACACGTATTTTTTCCTTACCAATATTAATTATTATTTATCCTTATTTATCAATAAAAAGTGACAAAAATATAGCACATCAAAGTTCAGAAGTAGCTTGTGACGTCACTTTTACCTAAAAAGTGACGGTGTGACGTCACGCGAATTTATTTCGTAGTCATTTTTGGTTTACGTGACAAAAGAAAACATACTTGTGTAGTAGTGTACTTTTGAGTAATCCAACTATCGGACCAAACAGATTTTTAACAGACACTACCTTATTTGATGGTAGCATCAAATATGTATGACGGCAAATAGAAATGTATGGTAGAAGAAAAAATGCTACGCCAACCCCAAATAAATTGGGATAAGGGCAGGAGGATGATGACATCAAATATGTAGCTTGAAAGTATGAAAGTGAAAACTTTACTTTTAACTTGTGCGAATCAAATTGCATCATCGATGTATTGAGACTCCGATACTTATGGCTTCGACAATTATGAGGAAGCCATAAGTATCGGAGTCTCAATATGTCGAAAAGATTTAAAATATAATAGATAAAGATTTAAATAATATTTTAATAAGTAATTATACTTATTAAAATATTATTTAAATCTTTGCTAAGGAACAAACACAATTGCTCGATTCAAGTGATTAATTAGCAGCCGCCACGCTCGCTCTCGTCCAAAAGGCCGAACGACACTTAACCATCAATCATGGCGCAACTACCTTCATAACAATGACTCAACTTTTCAACTACGTCATCAGTTTCTATGAAGAAATTAAATTACAAGTAAGGGCTCTTGTATGCATCCGTTATTCTCAACGGACAACGGACCGTTGTTTTCGCCGTTGGTGTATGGTTTATAATAAATGTGTGTACACGCACCGGATGCCAAACCGGTGTCCGGCACATACAATTACGAAAAACACGGTCCGTTGTCCGATGAAAAAACGGACGTCTGCAAGCTGCCTTACACAATCTTTGGAGCGCACTACGTGAGCTAGATATATATGTAGTTATCGCGTCATACTTTGCATGCATGCTTTACTTGTTTTACCATAATATAACAAAGCTTAAGAAAGTACCATAATATAATATCTACTATATTATTTAAAAAAAATGTTAGCCACCTGTTTGTTCTCCAGTGAACTACTTATGTTGTTTCAGTTCCCATTCATTGGAAACAGCGCATTGTTACGGACGTATACTAGGAGATAGATCATGATATAATATGAGGTTGGAATGGCTAACTGTTCACAACTGCCTAAGTCGACACCTTGGCCTTCTCCACCTGGCCCCCACTGGTAACTTGGGGTCTAATGCCGCTGAGCAGCGACGCTCGGCAGCGTCTAATCATGCTTCAGTGTCGCGGCACGCCTACAGAAAAAAGACATGCAACCAGCCACACAAGTCCCACATAGTAGATATCAACCTGGTATCAGTTCCGATTCCGTGAAAACGGAATGCAGTGTTCCGCACCTGTTACGTACAAGGATCATGGATCATATCATCATATAACAGAAGGTTGCAACTGCTAACTGTTCAGATGTGAGACTAATAGAAATTGTAAGATATGTCTGGAACCAGAACTAATACTGTTATGTAGATTGACCACGAAAATTCTAAAGTATAAACCTATAACGCGGTTTGTGAAGGTCGACAGTTTATATTTGTGGCATTTGTATCACGTCGTGCCTTCTATCCATCCATCCATCCACAGTATTCGGAACTTGTTAGTAATGGTTCTATCTATGCAAATTGCGTCGCATATGTCGGGTGGAAAACTTTACTTAAACACAATTTCCAACAAAATAACATTAATAAATTATAATAATGATATCAACATGCCCTAAATCTTTCGTTCATTTTTTGCTTGTTTTGCGTGTAAAATTGCATAGAGACAGTTTGAAGTTTCGCTAAAATTCCAGTGTTGTTGCGATGAGAAGAAACAAGAGAACCTTTATTTCAGGATTTCAGTCACAACCCTCGGTAGTGTAGTGGTTAGTTTTCCCGCCTATCACGCGGTGACCAGGGCTCGATTCCCTGCCGAGGAAAATCTTTTAATTTTTCAATGTGTTTAGTAAAACTATAATAAAATCTATTAACTGTTTAAATCTTGCTACGCATTTCAGTGGTTACAGGTTTTGGCTGCTTTTTCTGAAACAGCAGAACACGGTTGTATTCGTAGTAGATACGGGTCTGGCTGTTAGTGTATGTGAGTTTGAATGTTTGTGAACAGACCACCATACAGGAGAAATTCCTAGAGTAGGGTACCTTTAAACATATATAAAATAAGTAACAGTACCTACACAAACAAATCACTCGTAGACCAATGGCCGGCAACTTGCTACGGCACGTAGCGCTACGATGGAGTGGCGCTACGTGCCGTAGCAACTCGTCTGAGACAGTTAGTACAAGTAAATACCGATGGATAAGGCCAGCCAGTACAAGCAATTGTTATTATGCATGAGAATATCATAAGTCCTTACAAATACGTATATGCATTAGATGATCACTTACTATTTACTTAGTTTAAAGTTACATTCGGGTCGTCGTTATAAATAAAATTCTAAAAACAATTTGTAACATTTATTGAACACTATTAATCATCAAGGTAATAATTATTGTTCATATGAAACTACATAGCTATGAAATAGTGTACAATTCACATTAAATATAATAACATCATAAATAAACACCTGTGTATTTAGGACGTCAGTGGTGAATAACTGCACAATATTTTTCTCAGTTCTAAAAATAATAATGAATGATGAAAATAGCCACAGCATTCACAACACCAGTATCGATTGTTAACAAGTAGACTAAATACCTTTTGATTTTTCATCGTGATCGTTCATTAACAGTTGTAATAACTAACAAAATGGCTTATACAATAAAATAGGATACTCATAATGATAACAAAAACCAAAATTAATGAATAAGTGTGGTAAGTTATTAGATTTAAATTTATACCAATTTTTTTGTCTGTAAAAAATTCATTTGAAGAAGTTATGAGTTCATGTGGATGTTTCATCATGTGTGGCACTATCGATTGCCACCAACTATCGATTACCAATCTCCGACCACAAGAGCCTTCCAATGATGTCTTTAATTAATTACAAAAATAAGAAGTGAAGAGTTAAACATTGTCAAAAGGTATAGTTATGTATTAAGTAAAGGAAACCCCTTTAATTTTATACTTAATCCCATACTGATCACAGAGAATAAATAATGTTACGTTGCTAACATAGACTGACAAAATTGATAATATAACACGCACACAAAGTACGTTTAACTGAGGAATTCGGCTTACACTAGCATCATCAACTGCCTAGCCTTTTTCCACCTTTGTTGGGGTTGGCTTGCAGCATAACTGTATGCAGTGACATACTAGTATTTTATATGGAGTGACTGCTTGTATATATACCTATATATACCTATATATACTTGTATATGTACGATACCCCTTGAGTCACCAGAGAATAGAAATAATTTATTTTTATTTATTATCTCCCTCGTCCACTGGCGTTCATTTTACCTTGCAGCAGCTATGGTATTGGACATAGAAATGACATGGCATTTTTATGCACATTCATAACCATCAGCAGGGTATGGTACGAGTATATGGTAGTTATGAAGTTGCAATGAATAGGTTTAAGTTACAATTCACGGAAGTGATCGGAGCACAAGAGTTGAATTATTATGAAGAGTTCACAATTTTTAATAACACAGATTTAAGACGGTCTTAATTCACAAAACCACTGTGAGCCCTTTACTTCTTGATCCCCTCTCACTTTTAACCTTCGCTAATGTTAGTTTAATCCAACAGAGATTGCTCACACGCTGAGAAATTTTATATTTTCACCGAAACGACATGGCCGCTCCTGCATATTGATGCATATTTGTGAGTTTACAGCTTCAATAGTCTCTTTTGATAACGTCTTAAGATAAGTTAATACCGCACAATTTGGGAAAATAATTTTGATAAAAAGAATTCACTTACTAAGAGCCCAATCTTCTATTGCGGATATACGAGTTGAAATAAAAATGACAATACTGCGACCAATCAAACATTTTTTGTAGTTCCTGCCGCCGACTTTTGTCATCCCGTATCTTCGAACAAAATGGGCTATCTCCTTTATGCGACAAGCGCAATTAGTACCACACATGGATAATGAATGAATTCTCATTTTAAATATGTGATTAAAAGATTGAAATCCACACTAACATTATAATGAGCTAAAATTTGTTTGTATGTAGGGGGTTATTTCCGGAACGAATGATTCAATTCTAAATTCTTTTCACTGTTAGTAAGCTACATTATGCCCTGAGTGCTATAGGTTATTATATTTTAGTACTAAGCTTTATCGGGGTTGGAGGGGATTTTAAATATCGAAGGGAAAAGTACACAATCAACGCGGACTAAGTCGCGGGTGAAATGCCTGTCTATTAAATAAAATCTTTCGATCAGGCACGTGACACCACTTTTAAGCAAGTTCTATTGTAAGGGTCGGCCTACCTCACATTTGTGTCCAGACGGTGCAATTTTGTCGCTTGTTGTGGTAGAGCATTACCGATGATCAATTCATATGTGAGTAATATCAAACACTCCGTGTTCTGCAAACGCAGCTTCAAACTGCATCTGGTACACCAAAGAAAACTTTAGATTAAATATTATTTTAAACTGCAACTGTTGCGTCCATTACGAGGTTTTGTTACTTCCAGCTGATAGTTAGCCAATAGTTTATAATGCATTAAATCTGCATTAAGTCAGTTTCAAACACAACAGTTATGCTTGAAACCCGTCATGTACAAATATGGCGCTTGTTATCATTTACTAAATTTTATGTGACGCTGTTTACATTTTTGCTTATCAACGACAGATATCTTTTATGGTGTAGTTTACGGTGGGAACGCCCAATTTGTTTGAAGGTTGTTAAAAATGTTTTCAAGTGATGCATTTATTTCCGTACCTATATTGTTTTCGTGGTTTACCAAACATGGAAACGAAAATATTTATGAGATAGACCTTTTTTCGTAGGTCTTACTCTTCTTTATAAGTCAGTATTTTTTATGACTATTTAGAAAAATATTTACATGTTTTAAGACGTTTTGAATACTAATTATATTAATTCGGTTTATTTAAGCGAAAACAATACATTCGACTTATAAACGTTATCGACAAGCACTTATATTCCTGGATATAAGCCAGATATAAAAATCTCATAAAAGTTTGTTCAGATTTACTCAAATCATGCACCATGTGAAGTTAAACTCGCATGATAATAATTTTTGGCATGAGTTATCTTTGTCTGTAGGATCATCAAACAAAATAGAATTATATAAAATAAAAACAAGAATAAATGCCATTTTCGCTCCATCCTAATACTTACATACGTCTCTTAGGGTTTTGATCTGTTTCTTATAGTCTCCTGTCACTAGATGAAGCACTGTTGTTTCTTGTCATTGCAGTTCTTCCTAGTCGATCAGTGGGTGCAGCATGGCAAATCGCAGAGTCTAGAAATTGTGATGAATTGCAGCATGGTCTTCAATGGCAATTTCGAACTCTATCTGAAATTTACCGAAGAAAATCGTTTCTTAACTACTTTGCATGTTATTTATTACAATAGTTTGTATCGTAGCGCCTGTAACTCTAGTATTAGTATTCTACACAGAATGCAAAAATATGCTATTTTGCGCACAATTACTGGCGTATCTTGGCTAGTCAGGAACGCTGAAATACACAAGGGGTTAACTATTGACACCGTCATGGAAGAAATAAAAAATGTTACAAAAAGATACCAGGAGAGACTGGAAAGGCATTTTAACGATCTGGCTGCTGCATTGAAAACAAGGAATTATAGAAAACGACTTAAAGGAAAAGACATTGTGTAGTGCACCAACCAGTAGGGAACTAAGCACAAATACGGAGTAGATGGCTCGCTTGACCCACGCTCTTCCCGCCAATGATAACTTCAACCCATCCGCTAAAAATTCACTACTGATCGTAGATTGGAATACTATAAAAAAAACTCGTACTGGAAAAGGGTTACTGGGTAACGCACTATAAAGTATTTTGCCTTATAATTTTCTAGTTAATAATATTTATAGTACTTACCAAGTCCCGGGTAGAGTAAGTCAGAACTGTGATAGTCAGCAAAGCGCAATTTTCTCGTTTCTCGTAGCCCTCAAGTTCCATCGTCGTTTGTAGCGGCACATCATTGCTTTGAAGATTCGGTCAGAAGCACTTCTTTAACACTCTTCCTGTAATTCATCGGAGAGAATCGTTACGACTTATAATTTGCTGTAAACAGTGTTTGAGCAAGGAATCAAGCTCTCCTCAGTTTATTGTGTAATGCCCCTTTTCGCTAAGTTGTGTCTCATCATAACTCAGTGTACATTATCTCGTTCAAAGTCAACTTATACAGTTTGTTTTTTACAACTACTACTATAAGTTTGTTTTATACAATAAATAGGCAGTACTTATGAGTACTATTATACATCGAGTTAGTACATAATATCTAACTTGGTGAGCTTCACTCGAAATATTTTTAAAGCATTTTCAATAAAAAAATCAACACAAGCATATATTAGACTATATGAAAGTCATATAAGACATTGTTACCAAAACGCCCGCCATTCACCACTTCGCGGTATTTTAGCTATTTGCAATACATTCCCAATTAAATAATCAGTAAAATAAGTAAGCATTTCAACATGATTGTTTCTTTACTTCAATCAATTATAAATGTAATATTGACGGAATGATTAAAAATTTCGCGAACTCTTAGATTGGAGGAATGGAAATCGTTGCTGTAGTAATAAACATCGTATATCGAAGTTAACTATCTAGTTAACTTCGATATACGATGTTTATTGTCTAGATATATATTGTCTGATAATAGTCCTACTTTTTAAGGAATTTAGTCGTCCGCCGAAATGTTACTGCTTGCTTTTCATAACGTCTGAACTGATGCACTATTTTCACTCGTAAAAGCCCGTCTCAGATGGTCAGTTGGTTCACTTTTTATCATCACCAACACGATCTGTAATGTACCGAAGGTAAACTTTAGTACATTGTTAAGATAGAAAGTGTTATCAGTATTTATTACTTGCTCGCACGGTACTTATAAATCGACTGAGTAGCATCGGAGGGGTGATTTTGCTGGAAGCGTTGAACCCTTGCAAGTAAGCAAACGAAGGGTCACTGTTGTTCAAGGTTTTTGCATCCCCTTATTTTAATGAAATAGCACACAACAATAATATCGCCACATGAACGGTCTCAACCCGTGCCGATGTTTTTATTAAGCCGCGAGCTAAAGCTATGGTCCTCATATATTGTCATATAATACTTTCACCATGTTTTATTATGTTGTATTAAAGATAAGAATTAAAAGCATATTTTGAAATTAATGAATACTACCAAGGTTCAGGTTAAGAAGGCTCAAGGTCACCCAAAGGGCGATGGAGCGTGCTATGCTCGGAGTTTCCCTGCGTGATCGAATCAGAAATGAGGAGATCCATAGGAGAACTAAAGTAACCGACATAGCACACAGAATCGCCAAACTTAAGTGGCAGTGGGCGAGGCACATAGCTCGTAGAAAAGATGGCCGTTGGGGCAAGAAAGTTCTCGAGTGGCGACCGCGCGCCGGAAGACGCAGTGTAGGCAGGCCTCCCACACGGTGGACCGACGACCTGGTGAAAGTCGCGGGAAGGGCATGGATGCGGAAGGCGCAGGACCGGTCATTGTGGAAATCCTTGGGGGAGGCCTTTGTCCAGCAGTGGACGTCTTTTGGCTGAAATGAAATGAATGATGACTGAAATATTTAAAAATATAATTTATTTGTATATAGAAAAATAAAGGAAATAATAATAATTTATTTGCATCAAGTTTTACATTAAACACATGGTAGTACATACAGTTTAAAGTAAATTATACAATAGTGTGGTGACACCAGCACCCTTGCTAAGTTGCCAAGACTCCTTGTGTTAAAGATGCTGGGCCCGACCCTTTTTTGGATGTTACTTTATTGCAATTAGGTACATACATGCCATTTTGTAATTATGCGACTGGTTCATTATAATATGGCATAGGTAATTAAACAAATAAACTATTTTGGAATGGAAATAAAACAAAAAAATAAAAAGATAATGTTTAACACCTCGCTGCGCCGTAATTATTTAATCAATGATAATTATTTATTTGCTGTAAATCTATAAAGTTTCTGGTTAAAAGTAACCGTTATGGTACTTCGACTCCCCGCGATTTATTGTCTTATTATTTTTTCAAATATCATGAGCGCTAATTTAAATATTTAATAAATAACAAAATTTTATTTTTAAGTAAGCACCTCTTTAATAACGTACTTTTATATAGGCTATTACTCTGCTCAAGACGCTGACGCAGTTCGTTCTGACAGACAGAGCGTGTACCAACTTCAATAAAAGGTGCAAAATAACTTTAACTTCGGAAGTTGGTGGCAAAAATCAACTATTCAAAACAACTAAAGCCACAGTCATTGTCTTTTAAAATATAATTTCCATAGAATATACTTCACCAACATTAATTTAGAGAGAGACATCAATCACTGGCTCCTTTAGCAAAGTCATTTAAAAACGTTTCGGGTAGCACGCGCTCTAACTGTGCCTACCCCGTTTAAGTATTTAGAATGTTCTTTGTATGAGTAGATTTATCCCTTGCCGCCCTGTCGGGGCAAGAGATAAACCTACTCTGACGGTTTGGGGCGCCGCGCCGTCCGTGCCGTATCGTCTGGTCTGGCGGCATCTTGACTCGCGCCTGCGCCCTCCGTTAAGTTTAGAACAGACCCCCACCCATTGATAATAGTTTAAACTAAGTTATGTACGTGAATAAGAGAAACAGGGATTTCATTTCTTATTATTCATAAGTCTTCGTCCAACGGACTCTTTATAGATTTGGTCAGTTGGTTTTCCTAGGGTGACTTTAATTACGACTGTTTGAGCTCTTTCAACGTCAATAAATTATTGTGGGCCGTATTTCAATTTTCAATTCTCAATCAATAATTTGAAAGCACTAACTAGCACTCCATGAAATTAACAATTGTCGATGCTTACGTTACTTTATTGACAATGCAATAATATGACACTTGAACTGGTAAATAAAAATCGTTAAATAGTTTGTAAAATTTATTATTCTCTGTTAAACCTGGAAGTGGAAATATTTATATCATAAATTATACAAAAGTTTATGGATTTGAAAACAGTTCGTAAGGTGGCCAAGAAAAATTGAATAATAATATTGACATTATAACAAAATACCAGTATTGAGTGGAAGTGGTTAATAAGTACACATACATGGAATTATCAAAAGGGAATTTGTGTTTATTGTGAGCTGAAATGACTACAAATAATATTCGTCCACGGTCAGAACCGAACAGACACATCTATGAAAAATGGTTCAGGTCCGCACATAGTAACATCGATTTCTATAAGGATAATATTAGTCTTTAGAAATTCAGCAATAGCTTGATGTTGGTCCGCTGAGTTGCGACGGAGCATAATAAGTCACTTATTGCTACATCGTGTATTTTATTATTAACAATGTAGCAAAGGGGCCAATTTACGCCCCGTGCTCTGCCAAGAAGTATTCAGCTGCACCTGTTTCTACTGAAATGCAGCAAAAGTAAACTCTTGATGTTGGTTATAATATGGCAATACACAACCTGATACCAAGAGTTCAGTACATGTTTTTGTACCATAGGGTTGACATTTTTCGTCGTCGTTTTCGTTCTGGTTTTGTTTTTAACTTGAAACATAAAACATGTTTATCTACTTACAAGTTGACGTGAGTTCACTCCGGCAGCGTAACCTCATCGTTGTCACGGTTTCACACGTTACTGCATCTCCAATCAGCCAACAGAAGCAATTTGACACTCCATCTGAAATAATAAACAGTCTTTATTTTATGACGAAAACCTGCCTGGAAGAGGCAACATTAGGTTTGGAAGTAATTTAGTATTAATTTCCAAATAAAAGAAAATTAGTTTTACCTTGAATTAGTCTCATGAATTCATGCCGAAATTGCCAGGAATCAGGTTCTGCTGACTCCGTTTTTACCAGCAGTATTAAATCTTGCACGTATTAAGGACTCATCTGTAATGCAAATAAAAACAATTTCATTAAAAATTCCTGCGTCGGTATCACTAATCAGAACGTAGAAAGATATTATTAGAGTAATAAGATGATTAAACTGTAGACTTAAAATAGATTTTAACACGGAATATGCCTGACTGTGCACCATACTAAACCACAGCTCATAGGTATACCAACACTAGGCAGTCTTGTCGCCAACGGCTTGGACCGGGACTTGGATGGACCGGAAAACGTGGATAAATGTGATTGTAAGAGAGAGTTTTATGAATATCACTAAGTATTGAAAATTACTTTTTGAATTCAACCCCAAACAATTAGGTACCTATTCTAAAACGAACCATTTTATCCTACTTTCAGTAATAATCTCATTTTTACAATATTGACGTGATCACATTACCACTACACAATGTCATTAGTACTTAGAGCGTCAGGGTCCGCTTTATGCTTTCTTTTTAAAACAAGGCAAACAAAAAGCATACCAAATTATATTGAATACACAAAATATTACGTTACGGGTGCAAATACGAGCTATGTGGTATTAAAATAGACATTCTAGAAAGCCTCTCACCGTTCCTTGACAGATTAGTGCTGAAAATACTCTAGTTCTAGTCTGATTAACACTGCAGTTCTCGAAAACTTCGCACACAATAAATCAAATTGTACACTTTAGTCACCAAGGCAACGATGCCGCTACCCCTGCCAAGTCAGTTGTATTAATTATTATTCAAACTTGTGGTCGATATTCCCCAACCAATCACCGATAGATCAATTTTCCTATCTGCAGCCATCTTTTATTAGGAAAATGAATCCCTATTCCATATTATTATTCTAGATATCTTTTTATTATCGAAAGAACGAGTTTACCCGATGACATTAATTCTTTTTTTTTTAGTTTTCTGATACTTTGTAGCAGGTTCTTAAAGAAAGAAAATTTGAGACATTAAAGACGGGCCGAAAATTGGAAAAATTCAGAAAACTTAGCGAAGATTTTAACTTCGCGCTTTTGATGAATGTGAATTTTAACTGCGGGTAACACCGCTGGGCGCAGCTATTCCCTAAATAAACTTTAAGTTTATCCAATTGAACACACTAGATACCGTTAGGATCAAATTAGATCGCGCTATCGTTTACTGACAAGAGATCCATGACTACCGACGCCGACGGTTCGCCAAATATGTATAAATCAAAGTAGTGCTAAATCCAAGACGTAAATTGTAGATCAATTGATACAATTTACAATTCTCTTAGTTTATTTATAATACTTTTACGAACCGTTCCTTGAAGAACAATAAGAATTCCTATTCGTGCATTTGTCTATGTTACGGCAATTACAAGTTGCACGTTTAAAAAGCACGACTTTGCAATCAAGCTGCTTTTATATTTCTAATTAGCAAAACAAATCAAAAGGTACACAAAACAAAAAACAAAGGGCAAACACAACGAAAGGTAACTAACGACAGGTATTTATAAGGCAGATGTAAATGGAAACGCTGGGAGGACATACACTGACCTTATTGGTGATATCCTCAAAACGGTCAGGTGCGCAGTACTCGCAACTGGCGTTTGTGTGTGACTAGATGTATGAACGTAGACGAAGCGAAAGGAGTATGTCAGGATCGTAACAAAAGGCGTTCTGTAGTTTCTGCCTAACCCCATGGGGAAAAGGCGTGACGTTATGTATGTATGTATGTGTTAAAAATATGACTGCGCGGTGATATATTTAAAGTAACATACTTGGGTACGGGTCATGTGTGTTTAAATATAAGTCGTCATAAAAACCTTTCAGATCAGCACTGGCCATCTCTCAAGTGCACAACTTAAAATGTCTGGTTAATAATTATGCATTTATACGCAAATCTCTTCTAACGTCAGACTTTCAACACTTTTCTCATAAATAAACTTATTCTTTTAATTTAAACCATTTTTCTAATAATCTTATGTCGTCTTAAACAACGAGGTGTAAACGGCCATTAACCATATCCATCATTCATCTTGTGTTTTTCATTTATACGAAACTATGCAGTCGGACTCAAGACGCTCTGCGCTTTGGGAAAAATAAAAACGAGTTCACAAGAAAACAAAAGAAGTAAGAATAAGTAGATTTAGTTGGCCTTATGTGCGTACCAGCATTAGCTGTTCTATCATTCCGTTGGAACGTCGTACTTTGCTAGCCCAGCTCAAAATCATACTGTTACCACCAAATTCGACTATATAATACCTACAGGTGTACTCGCGTCAAAATAGCTAATTAATTTCACAATCATTGTTACAATTCATTGTACATGGTTTTCTTATTATCTCGATTATAATTTGACAAGAACGTAGGAAGGGAACATCGATGAATGCATGACAATGTGAACGTGCTGTTTGCCAAGGTTCAGGTGAAGTAAATGACGTATGCTATTAACGTATGCTTGGGATGATGTGAAAGACAGTTAACAAGATAGAATGACGGGGAATTTTGATAGTCCAAAATTTAAAATCGTGAAGAATTAGTTTGTTTTTTGTTCCAGGATTCGATTTTGCAAAAGAAATGTCGGCAACGAGCAAAATGATATAAATACTTTATTGAGGCTACAATGCTTTGGAGAAACTATGATTCCAAGTTTCAGCCACTTGATTGATAAAAGATGTGCCTTACTAAGCTTTGAGACGGCATTGTTGGCGCAGTGGTTAAGCAATTGGCTGCTGCGCTTCGTGTTGCGGGTATGATACCCGCATGGAATAAATATAAGTATGGCCTACAGGTAGTTGTTCCGGGTCTGGCAGTTTGTACATATGAGTTTAAATGTTTGTAAACGCACCCAAGATACAGGAGAAGTTCCTAGTGTGGGGCAACGTTTATAATAAGAAAATAAAAAAGAACATGCAGGGTCGAGATATACGCGGATGAAGTGGTAGACAATATGTAATTACTAATTAGTATCAAAAAGTGTTATTGGCAAATGAGGTATTCGAACTACCACCTGACTCGGGAACCAAACCTAGGACCTCATAGCCACACATTGCTTTAATAATAAGTTTATTTTTTACTTACTGACATGTGAAAGTGTTTGTAAAACCCATTTACAGAAATAAATATTATATAACAAGACAGCGTTAAATAAAACTTCATTTTTTTTTAATTTTTGTTTGAGATTTTTATCACGTGATAAAGATTACCTATTAAAGGTATGAAACTTAACCTCGCCATTGTAGTACAAAATCAATCCTTTTAATCATGAGAAGATAAAAAACTGCACAAATAGTTTAAATAAATGGATTACTGGTTTCCAGACACATTATCACTATCTATTCTCACCTTATTTAAAAATAGTTTTAGTTAAAGAACAAACAAAGTATCAAAAAGGGCATATTGGCACATGTGGGAGTCGAACCCACGTCCCCCGCGTTGCTGCCAACGCGATGCTCTGAAACATCCAGCTAAGCTAATGTGCCGCCGTCAATTGCTGCGAAATTCGTGTCCTGTATCGTCCTTTTGAGTGCATTCAGCGACAACAGCGCCAAACACCCTTCATAAAAGTGTACGTTTGCAGCGATGGATAGACGCGGAACTACTAGCAAGTATCCTTTTTGCAAGTTAGGGACACATTCAGATCCTGCGAGACAGATGGCATTGATTTCAGTCTCGCTTTTGAATATTTTCGTATTACTTTTGGTAAGAGAAAAAAACAATGATTTATTGGTACAACAATTTTAGATACAAACTATTTTTTTGATTGGAACCTCATTTTAGGCAGACAGTGCATGTGTTAGGAGACTCCGCTCTTCCATAACCATAAGTTTAGTCAACAAAACAAGAACGTGTACTTATTATGTTAAAACTACCACTAAGTACTAAGTGAAGACGCGTTCAACTGATTTATCTGCTCTCATTGAAGTAAATAAAATATACCTGCTCAAGATGTAATGCGAATCATGACTGCAGCTATTTTCGTGCTTGAGAAGTCAGCAGGCAGCGCAAAACTGTCCCTAAACGCTTTCAAATCACATTCCATCAAGCCCCTTAGTGGTATAATATGGTAGCCTAGTACTTCAAATATTGTACGGCCTGGATGGATCAATACTAACCAAGCACATGGCATGCCACGCCACTATCGTCTCTATGACAACAGTGCATCTTACTTCAAGTTGGCGATTAATATTAGTTTCCTCTTCAATCTGTTTGTTGACACCGTTAACTTATGAATACTAAATATTTATTGAAGGTACAAATACAATTGTGTAACAGGTTAACATTTTTGATTGAATTCACAGTTTATCTGGAAATTACTTCCATTGAGTTTATTATCAGTATCGTCTAGAATACTCCCTTTTCAGTTTTCACGTACATTGCCCACTGATTTACATTTAAGAACCTCGTACCATGAGCCTATGATGATACTCGATATTGTAACGTTTAAAATACTAGAAGTATGGAAGCTGGATACTTATTTTGGTTTTATGGCGTGGGAAACATTAATGGTTTTAAAACAAAGCCAGTTAGTTCATAATTCAAAATAGTCTATTTTGAATTATGAACTAACTGGCATTTGGCCTTTTGATGGAAACTGCAACAAAATTTTGTAAGCGCCCCGTACAAGGAACGAAAAGGAAAAGAAGAAAACTGAAATAAGTGTTCTATTTGTTTGTGTGGAATTATTGTTAAGCCCAGTTTTTGTCTATTTTAGCATTACACACACAATTCATTTAAATGATAAAGTTGCTACGACATGACGTTATTGCTACGAGAGCTAGGAGTGCTACGCTAGCTACGCAGTCGTAGCACTCGCAAGAACTTGCTAATTAACCAATATTACTGCTGTTAGTATTTCTATTCGTGTTTAAAAAATAAAACATGTCTCCGTGGGTTGAGAGCATAAAAGCACAACAACAAACGTTTGCGGTTGAGACTGGCCGTTGTACCGTGGTCACTTCATTTAGCTACTTTTTTAAAATTCTTAATCTTAAAAATCGAAAATCCTCATACCCACCTGAATGTACATCACTATCGTGATAATTCCAATCCTGTTTCTATTAAAAACGATACATGTAAGCATGTATCGTTTTTTGATCGAGATCCTACGAACAAAAATAAAGAAATAGCAACGAAATCGAGATAATCGTTTCATTGCTAATGTGCTTATGGAATCATACTAACACCGGAAGTAAAGCATTTGTATGAATCAGTGCAGAAACAAAGCAGGCGTTTATATCAGCCTGTAAACACGAATTACGTTGTCTTACTTAGAAAGCTGACTTACGTTCAATAAAAAGGTTAACACTGGCATTGTTAAAGATTAATACTTTAATTAAACAACTGACACCACTGCCTAACCCATTAGCTACAATCGGAGTGAAGTAAAATTATTCCACATTTTTTGAAAGATTTTCTGTCTTTTTGATTTTCGATCAAAATATCTTTACTGAGAAACACTAGCAGTATAAAATATAGTACGGTATGTCATATGTTTGGGATGACGTCACTCTGAAACAAATATTGCCCTATTCCTACAGCTATATAACACGGTCTTGTGGTGAAACGGAGAACGCGTCTGACTACGGATCAGAAAATTCTCTGTACAAAATCCTGGCTGGGTCGAAAACCTTTTCATTGGATAAAAGCAGCGTCCCGCGGCGTAACGCGCGAAGTGCGAACTGTCATACCCGCGAAGTTAAAATAGACGTTAAATTTTCCATAATTTTCTAATATTGCGCGCAACTTTCTTAGTTTTTAACAAACACATAAAAATAAATACTCAGTTGATCCAGCCGTCTTCGAGTTTAATGCTTAGCAACATATTTTGCGATTCATTTTTATTTAAACAGATATGATAAGATTGATCCTTGAAATCATTCTTGATCGTTATTGCAATGTTCTACACATGAATTAAAAACTAAGACGTGTTTCATCATAATATAGTATTAAAGCTAGTGGCTCACCCCATATCGTTTGGGTAATGAAAGACTATAAAAACAATTTCAATATTCTGTAATAATGATTTATTTCATATTTCTATTTTAATATATTATTTTAGGGGACACACAAGGTTGAGAAAAAGTCCTTAATATTTATTTAAAAACACTCGATATTCTTTGTACCAAAACGTTATGTTACTCGTGTGTAGAATTTGGGTGACATGTGTAGCTCCGATCTAAGTAGGCTGGTGTACGCAGATTTAGCAAAATGGAGAATACAGATCCGTCCATCACCCGGTGTGCGGGCGCGGCATCTGTCAACACGATAGCCCACTTGTTAGATTACCCAAAGAGTATATTTAAAGAATATTAATTGCTCTCTCTCTCTCTCCGTCTCTCTCTCTGTTTTCTCTTGTATTTAGCGTATTTTTTGGCATATCTTAGTGATAACACAGATATGATTCATTTTTCTTTAAGAATGCATTAATTCTCACTAAGATTTGTCTAGCAATATCTTTCGTACTACAAAAATGCCAGTTTCGTGATTTTCACAGACTATGACTTCATGGTCAGTTTGAAAGTTACACTATTCTACTATAGTTATTTATTTATCATATGTTACAATCTATTACTATATTATGAAGCTACGTTTGGCGCGAGAGTATTTCTGAACGGCTATCCGTTGCAACCTTCTAGTATGTTATTTTCTCCTAGTACACGTGCGTAACAATGGATCTGGAACTGATACTACTAGTATTTTATTTTCACGGAAAATAACAAACTTTGTAACATAAAACTTTCTTTATGTTTGTAAGATGGTAAAACATACAAATTCAAAATATGTTGTGATTTTTTGCCCGGGCAAAGTAGTCGTGAGTTTATTTATATTTTTATTTCAATCTCGAACGCAAAACAATTCGTGTTATTCTAAATCTGATGAGTAACTTGGTTTTGTTATACTACGTATGTATATATTTATTACTAGCTACACCCCGCGGTGTTGCCCGCGGCGCGTGAACTGCCAAACGCGCGAATTTAAAATAGTTCTTAAGTTTTCTGAATTTTTTTAATGTTCCGTGCAAATTTCTAAGAATTACCCATATTGATCCAACTCTTCCCAAATTTTGCACTTAGCAACACATTTAAACATTCATTTTTATTTATAGAATAGAATAGAATAGAATAATTTATTTCAGATAATTTGAATCCATATCTTGTTAGTATATTAGCAACAATATTAGCTTACAATTATGTTAGTATTGTTAGTACTTATCTTTATGTAGACTACTTACTACCTATACAAAACCATTCACTACCCTTACCCAGTGTTTTTGAATGGGGCAGTCGGCAGCGAGCAGCAATGACTTTCAGAATACCATTCTTAGCGCCTCGCAGACGCTGCAGTAAAGAAGCCGATTTTTTTCGAATTATGGCCTTGAAGCCGTCCGTGTGGGCTTCTGCAAACATCCCGGAGGCACTGCAGCGCCACGGTAGCCTTGACAACACTCTGAAAGCATTGTTATATTGAACCCGCAGGGTGTCATAGGATCGTCACGTATAGCTCACCCACAGACCACTCGAGTAAAAAGATTGACAATACGCTTTAAAGAGCGTTATTTTTACTTGAGTTGTACATCGAGCGAACCTGCGAGCAAGCATATTACTTCTCACCGCCAACGCCCTGCGTTCCCGCTCTATATCCTCGTCATCCTTGAGGTCATCCGTTACAATATGCCCCAGATATTTAAATTTGTCAACCAGTTTCAGTGCAACGCCATTGAGGTATACTGCAGGCACATGGGCAGGTCGATGTTTGCCTGCTTTGAAGATCAGCATCTCGCTCTTTTCGGAATTGTATTTTAGTCCATGTGCTTCTGCATATTGCTCGCAGATATAAAACAGTTTCCTCACTGCACTTATTGAGGGACCCAGCAGAACCATGTCATCTGCATAACTAATATTGTTGACACAGGTACCATCGATATAGCATCCGACATGAGTGCCGCTGAGTCTCTCAAGTAGCTGGTTGACGTACAAATTAAATAGAAGAGGTGAACTCAACCCACCCTGTCTGACGCCACATTCCGACCTGTATTCGTCCGACAACGTACCGGCCCATCTCACCTGGTTTTTCTGGTTTGAGTACCAGTATCTGAGTAGGAAGATGGTATCCGCCGGCACACCCGCACCTCCTAGCTTATCCCACAGAACGTCATATACAACGAGGTCAAAAGCTTTCGATAAGTCAAGGAAGCACGCGTATACCGGCGTCTTCCTCTCAGTATAGTACCTGACAGTATGCTTTAAGCTCAGAATGGCACTCTCATAGGACAATCCTGACCTAAAACCAAACTGAGCATCATGTAAGTCCACATGTTGTTCGAGAATGCCATTTAGCACACTGTCAAGCACTTTGGCAGTTACAGTCGCAAGCGAGATGGGCCGATAGTTAGTTTTGTCAGACGAGTCACCTGTCTTATTTTTAACTATCGGTACCACTATTGTACGCATGATCGACTCAGGTAAGTATAAGTGACTTAAGCAGAGATTGAAAAACATCTTCAATACTCTTGGCAGATGCACACCAGCATATTCAAAATGTTCGATGCTGAGACCATCATGACCAGGTGATTTTCCCCTTTGCATATTTGTAATAGCTCTTGATACATTTTTCACGGAGAATAAAGTAATATTTTGTTTTCTAGTCACGATGGTCCCGGGATCGCTATCAGTACTAAGCGGAGTGCTCAAGGACGACTGCACAGTAAATTGTTGCCTAAATAAATTAGCAATCACTTTATGATCAGTTACACCGTCGACGCTCACGGGAAAATCAGCTTTACCATTAAATTTGTTAGTATTTTTCCAAAAATTACTAAAGTCCTTTTTTGCATGATTTGAGGCTAGAATATCCATTCTTATCTGGTCTTGTCTATCCTGACACCACTTTAATTTAGACTTGAAGATCTTTCGAGTTTCTACCATTTCATCATAAACAATACCGCTAGTCGGTTTTCCCGCTTATAGCCAAACTTGAAATTTAATTCTGGCTTCCCCGTGAGCACCGGCGATATATTTGTTCCACCCCGCAACTTGTCTCTTTCTAACGGATTGTTTTTCAACAAAATTAAGACCTATCTCTTTGATGTCATGTCTGTGCAAGATTTTTCATAATTTATTGTTGAAAAGAATGGAATGGTACGTAGAAAAGAATTTAATTTTATCCCGTAACACATTAGGATTTCGCAGAGGTCAATCGTGTTTAGATAACTTGGCCAGAATCATAACACATATTCAAATAGGATTCACGAAGAAGCTATCGACTGTGGCTTGTTTTTTAGATGTGAAAAATGCATACAACAATGTGCTTACTGAAAAAGTTATAAAAAAATTGGATGATTTGAAATTCGGCTTTCGCATTTGTAATTACATATCGTCATTCCTAAGTGCACGATGTTTAAAGATAAAGGATAGATTTACGAATGAGGTTGCTTGTTCTAGGTGGACTGGTATGGGCTTGGCCCAGGGGGATCCACTTTCTCCGCTGTTATTTAATTTGGCTACGTATGATATATGTCAATGTAATGGGAACCCACAAATCATAATATCCCAATATGCAGATGACTTTGTCTTCTATATGAGTCATAAAGACATAAACAACTGCAAAAACAATTTGCAAATATTATTGGGATCTGTAGTAGATAAATTAAACTGTATTGGCCTTGAGATCTCTTCAGAGAAATCTAAAGTGTGTATATTTACCAGGAAACGCAGAGAACACATAATAGATTTGACGATAAATAATAACATTATTGAGTCTGTTGATAATATTAAATATTTAGGTATGTGGATAGACAAAGGTTTACTATGGAGTAAACATATTAATGAAGTTGCTCAGAAAACTTTAAGAAACTTAAACTTATTAAAAGTGTTATCGGGTCCTTTATGGGGAGTGCACCCTAAGCATTTGCGTAATCTTTATATAGCCATATTACGAAGTAGGATCGATTACGGCTCCTTTTTATATGATAGTAGTGCAAAATCCCACTTATACAAGTTAGACAGAACTCAAAATCAGGCACTCCGAATTATTGGTGGCTATATCAGGAGTACTCCCATACATGTTATGGAGGCCGAGCTAGCTTTACCCCCACTACATAACAGAAGGTTATATCTCGCCTATAAATATTGTATTAAGTGTATGTCTTGGACCAATAATGATACAGTTAAACTGATGGAGGACTTAACCAATTTAGGACATAATCAGTACTGGCGAAATAAAAGAAAGCCGTTATTCTGTATTGTGTACAATGATTGTAAACTGTATGAGATTGATTCTTCCTACCCACTGAACATGTTCTCATTAGACGTTTGGACGGCATATATAGATGAAAAAGAAATTATACAATGTAACCTAGTTTGCGTTAAAGAAAGTAAGAAGAATTTAGAAAATTCAGTAATTCGTTCTGAGGTTGTTAAGGAACTATATGAAAAGTATGAGGGATGGCATAAAATTTTTACTGATGGGTCCAAAACTGATAATGGTCAGGGAGCCGCATATTATGATGCAACTCAGAAAAAAACACTTTCGTTTAAAGTTAATAATTGTAATGCATCGATTATGACGTTGGAACTCATTGCAGTTTTAGAAGCAATTAACAGTAGCAGTAATTTGTTATTATGCAATAAAATCGTGATATTCACTGATAGCAAATCCGCTTTACAACATATAGCTCGTTGCGCCTCTGGTCACAGAGGTGCATCGCTAGCTTATGCAACATTAAAGGAAATGCATAGTTTTAAAAACAGTGGCCGCGACCTTAGACTGCAATGGGTTCCATCGCACATCGGATTAAGTGGTAACGAGGAGGCTGACAGGTGTGCAAAGTTAGCTACAACTAATGGTAGTGAATATGAGGTAAAATTATTTTATACTGAATATTTGACGCAAGTTAAAAATAAATGTTATGAGATATTCAAAGAGTATTTTGATGAGAGAAGTAAAGAAAAAGGAATTTGGTTTAAAACCATACAATGTCAGCCGCCTCGAATACCATGGTTTTTTAACTATAAAATATGTAGGAATATTATAGTCATAGCAAATAGATTACGTTCAGGACACTATCCCTCCAAAAAATTTGGTCATTTAATGAAAAAAGTTGACTCCCCCAATTGTGAAGAATGTACAACAACTCGATGATGTACAGCACTTAATTTTAGATTGTAAAAAATATGTGAGAAGTAGGGAGTTACTGGTACGTGAATTTAAATTAAATATGATGGATGTTGGTACATTTACATCAGTGTTAGCAAATCCCACGTCATCTGCTGCCATCTCATTATTTAAGATGTTCACGCGTCAGTGATATCTTGTTACTTATGCCTCTGTTATGAGTACCTTTGCTATTTTGTTATGTTGTGTAATTGAGATATGACTTAACGGGGCTGACATATTCATACAAGAATAAAAGCCCCTAAAATAAAAGATAATAAAAAAAAAAAAAAACAAAACTTTGTATAGCAGCTCTGGATAGTACATCAATTATATTCATATATAGTTTGTCCAGTATTACGTAATGATCCGGGTTACAACAGGATGAATCACAACAATGGTGTAGTTCCATAGGAAAATCAATGTCACAGAGTCCAGAATGACACAAGTCATGATATTTATTAATCTGTTCTGGCTGCCTATTTCCCCATACAATACGTTTCTTAACATCATCATTTTTCACATAAGATGTAACTTTTCTATTTAATTTATGAAAATTACACTCGATTAAAAGTGGGAAATGGTCAGACCAATACACGTCATGAAGCACCTGTATATTACAAATAGTTGGTAAAGCTGATTGCGTGACAACGCAGTGGTCCAACCACCTCACAGTCCCATGCGCCTCACTACGAAAGGTAAAAGTGTTGGACCGCAGTCCTAAGATATCTGTATCTGCACAACACCATTGGTGATCCTTACAAAAATGTTCTAGCTCCTTATAAAATAATTCGTTGGGATGAGCGTTAAAATCCCCTATCAAATAAAATGCCTCGACACCACTATTCTTTTCTACCTCTATAATCGATTGAATGTCACTAAGACATTCGGTAAACAAAGGAATATTCTCATTAGAATTAGTAGGCATGTGTATACTAAATATTAGTGTAGACCTATGACTCACAGTTACTTTTATCGCCGCGATCCGAACATTGTCACACTTTATTACTGACACTGACTGAAACGCACATTTTTTCGGCGGCCTACGGCCTATACGGCCTCCCAGTTAGTAAAAGCCGGCGGAGGTATCCACTGCAGACGTACCCGTAGCACTGAAGCTGTCGTCGATCGTGTTGAGCAGGTCCAACTCATGTGGCAACAGCCACGTCTCTTGCAGCGCCACTATATCCGCAGACTTGCATAAATTCCTAACACCTTCCATCGATCTTTTAATGGATTTACAATTATAACTTATTATTCTACAGTTATTACAGCTATCCATTAAGTGGCTTATTAGTGTTTGCCTCACCGCTTCTAAAGTTAATAAATCGCCTAAACGAAATTCCCGACGGCCATAGCTTATCATCCAAAAATAGATCAATCTTATACTTCACAACAAAGATTTTGTAAGCATTATAATCTCTTTCCTTTCTCATTTTTAGTTTGACTAAAGACAGGGCCTCACCCGTCTTTTGGTAAACGTAGTCAATAATATCTTGTTCAGATACATCTTTGTGTACATTAGAAATTAGCAAAGGAACTTTGGTTTCCGCTGCCTTAAATTTGGTTCTTTCACCTGATTGTATGACTGCAATTCCTCTCTTAGCAATAAGTCTATTCTCCAAATTCTTTTTGTTTTTCACTAAGGTCCACCCTGCATCTCTGTTACCTTCATCACCATCCTTAGCGACCTGCGCAAAAGATTTATTTACGCATACCGGCGGCGGCGGTTGAGTCGACACTAACTCACAGTCGTCATTTTTGCACGACTGTTTATTAGCTAAACCGTTACTCAGCTGATCGTTGTTGTATGATTCATTAGAAGCGCGACACACCTGTTGCGGTACATAGTCACTGTTATTAGGCGCCTGTTCCTTTATCTCACTCATACTTACATTATTAACATACGCAGACTGAGATGGCAATAATGTTTCCATTAATCCCATTTTATTATTCGTCCTTTTGTAAGTATGGCTTGACACTGATTCTGCTAACAAAATCGATTCCCGTTGTTCATTAGATACTTTAGATTGTCCTATTGGTGACTCGTTAGCAAACATTGAGAGCGCCATCGGTCCGCTGTCTAGCATCGTTTTATTTTGCATGTACCCACCACGCTTCGTATTTATATTTCGCTTATCAGTAACCGTTGAAGATTCATTACAGTCCGATACAAAAATATCTTGTAACTCTTTTTTCGTGACACAATTTTGTTCAATTTCTTTAATCGCTTCTTGCATGACTAAGATTTTTTTGAGCATGGGAGTGACATCGACGTGATCAAATGTCACCGGGGGTAATTTTTCCAAATCCCTTGCCACAAAAATTGGTATCTTTTCTGGATCCGTTGCTTTAAACAACACAATGAGGTCATCCAAGTTACGTTGATTTTTGCCTTGCCGTTTCCTCGTTGTAATCTTTTTTTGTAAAGATTCAAAAAGTAACGATTTTGCAGTCTCAATATCCTCTGAAGTAAAAGCACTTTCACAAATCCTCACAAGGCTCTCTTCGTCCATAACGTCCAGTTTGTTCTGTACAAATGCCAGCACTTCACATATCACGATGTTACAATTCGCACATTTTAATTTATTACAAGACGACATATTAAGCCCTTTCGCACGCCCGGTCATTGCAATCCCGGTCAATAAATTAAGTTTTAAAGAAATGAAAAAAAATTGCATCTAAAATATGTTTAATGTTGACATGACATCTGACATAAATATTTATATAATTTATGAAAGACTATTTTATAGTTTGTGCAGGTCTTTTTGTGATTCAGTAGTAGTTTAAATCAGGCTGCCTGACGGGCTTACAATACACTCAAGACGCCTTTCCACAGATATGGCCCTGAATATGCAAAATGAAACGGCTTACATACATTTTAATATGTTATGTAATGTATAAAGCATTACCCTAGTAACAATGTTAGACATAAACGTTACACACACCAAACTATTCTTAAAATTTCCTTTACATTACATGTACTATCTAAGTTAATCCACAACTTTCACGTTTACAATATAGAACGAAATTTTACCCGAGAAGCACTCTAACGATTGCTGAAAAAAGCATTAAATTCTGTTTAGTATTGAATAAAATAAGTGTAATCTCTAAGCTAAGCATGCCGAGGTACGCAAAACTTAGGAAAATCACCACCGGGTGTAATAATAAAAATAAATGTGACGTTACAATATAAAAAACACAACGACGACACAAAACAATTTACGCGAACATTCTTAGAAAGATTTGTCTCTATAACTGAAATAAATTCGTTGATTCCACTACGATTGCTTTCTATTGTCCTTATTGCTCCCGCCCCAATACAATCGTTTCCATTGAAACGCTCCACTTTCGGACTACCAGGGGGACAGATCTTGTGAGAAGGTCACGGTAAATTATCAGCCATGAAGTTAATAGAGAGATGTAGACAGCAATCATACAACGCAGTTGCTTGAAATATTTTATCAAATCAAATCAAAATTCATTTATTCAAATTAGGCTGAGAATCAGCACTTTTTGAACGTCAAAGACGTTTACATAAGACAGTCCCCCAAAACGCCCACCCTTCACCACTTCCTAGTGTTTTTGCTGGGAAGAAGAAGTGGAGGAACAAACTCCCCAGCAACACGTCTGTCTGATAGGTTTGAAGAACCTGAAGCTATACAACACATTATGTCAAAAATAATAATTATGTCAATCATCTTTATACGTCATTCAATTAAATAATTTGCTACATGTTAGCTAGCACACACCAATATGCCAAAATAAATAAATAAAAAGTTATATATACCAAAATCGACAATTAACTCAAGCAAAGCCTGCTAAACTGAATACATAAAAAGCCTCCAAGGCAGTCCAAGGGCGTGCCCGCTGACATGTGCAATGCTGAATTATATCAATACAACTCATTCATACAATGTAATGAGAGGATCATGTCAATAACATAAAAATAAGGATAGTAGAAGAAACATACACAAAAATAAAGAACTATTAAACAGTAAAAGAACATAGTAACATTGTCCTGCGTTCAACAAAGCGACCAACTATTCTTGTCTTCTAAATAGTCGTTGATCGAATAATATGCTTTAGAACAAAGGTTTGATTTAACTTTAGCTTTAAACGCGTTAAAAGGTAAATCCAGCAAAGAATGAGGTAGCATGTTATAAAAGCGGATACCGAGCCCCACAAATGAGCTCTGGACCTTACGAAGCCGGTGGAAAGGAGCGTACAGTTTGTGCTTGTTTCTGGTATTAAAATTGTGGATGTCACTGTTTTTAGTGTACATATGTATATTTTGCCTAATGTATATTATGTTGGCAAAAATAAATTGAGAAGCCACTGTGAGAATACCATATCATCATACCATCATACCAATATCTATGTTATATAAAATCGCTCAGGTGTCATAACATACTTAAAACTAAATTCAACCAATCAAAGGCTTTTAAACGTGTTTTAAGTAAAGCCTGAGCTTTGAGTGAGCTTTTGTAATACAGATCTTAAGAACACCGTGAAAATGACTGTGTTCATTCCTCATCATGGTCTATAGGTTAATTAACTTCCTAGTAAAGAGGAATAGTTTGATTTGTGTCAAAAACTGTAAAGTGCTGCCAGGCGAAGCATTAGTCTCGCAACAAAGGTTGGTGATGGTGGAGGCTAAAGTACGTGTCCCCATCAGACATAACAAAGAACGACCCCCACCAAAAACCAAATGGCGTATGATAGAAAATGAGGAGTGCGGCAGATTGTTCAAAAACCAAGTCGTGGACAAAATGATTGAAATGAAAGATATGGAAGGGAAGTCTGTGAACGAATGCTGGAATGAGATGGCAGATTGTATAAGAAGAGTAGCAAAAGATATATTTGGAGAATCGAAAGGGAAAGGTATGATAGATAAGGATACATGGTGGTGGAATGAGGAAGTGCAAAAGTTATTTAAAGAGAAAAAAGTTGCGTTTAAAGAATGGCAGGGTGTTGAAAATGGGAACGATGGTTTGAAAGAAGAAAAGAATACAATATACAAGGAATGGAAGAGAAAAGCAAAAAAAGCGGTAGCAGTTGCTAGGGCTAAGGCACAGGAGAAGTTGTATGACTCACTGGATAGCCCTAGAGGCCAGAAGGAGCTCTATCGGATTACGAAAGCAAGGGAAAAAAGGACAAGAGATATTACTCATATCAAATGTATGAAAGATGATGCAGGTAAGGTTCTATGCAATGATGATGAAATAAAAGAGCGATGGAAGGTTTATTTTGATAAGCTTATGAATGAAGAGAATGAATGGAGTGGTATGGTACATGAGGCACCAGTAAATGAGGGTTTGGTAAGACAAGTTAGCATGGATGAAGTGAGGCAAGCAGTAAGAAGTATGAAAAATGGAAAGGCCATGGGCCCAGATGATATACCAGTAGAAGTATGGAAGGAACTAAAAGAAGATGGATGTACGTGGCTGACTTTATTCTTCAATAAGTTGTTGCATGAAGAAGTGATCCCACAAGAGTGGTGCAATAGTTAACTAGGGCCCATCTTCAAAAATAAAGGGCATGTACAGGGACTGCAACAACTATCGAGGGATAAAGCTCCTGTCGCATAGTATGAAAGTATGGGAGAAGGTGATAGAGAAAAGATTACGAGAAGAGAGTGAGATTTCCCAAAATCAGTTCGGGTTTATGCCAGGTAGAGGAACAATGGACGCCACCTTTGCACTCCGCCAGTTGTGCGAGAAGTATAGATGTGCCCATAAAAACTTGCATATGGTGTTCATTGACCTAGAAAAAGCGTATGATAGGGTGCCTCGGGAAGTGTTGTGGTGGGCCTTGAAGGAAAAAGGTGTGCCTGGGAAGTATGTTGAGTTGATTCGTGCGATGTACAGCCGATCTAGTACCTATGTCCGGTCGTCTGCAGGTAACACTGACAAGTTGAGTGTGGCTGTAGGATTGCACCAAGGGTCGGCCTTAAGCCCTTACCTCTTCCTGTTAATAATGGACGCACTGACGTCGGAAATACAGGAAGAGGCACCCTAGTGCATGCTATTTGCCGACGACATTGTCCTTGTCAGTGAAGATGGACCTGAGATCCAGGGTAGATTGGAGAAATGGCAACAGAAGCTGGAGAGTGTAGGCTTGAAAATCAGCAGAACCAAGACAGAATATATGTTCTGCGATTTCGGCGGTCTCTCCAGCCCTGAAGCCATTGCGCTTGATTGCGTGCTCCTTCCGATCTGCTCCGACTTTCAGTATCTCGGCTCACTAGTGCAAAGTGACGGAGGAATAGATCGGACTGTCAAGCACAGAATAAACACAGGGTGGATGAAATGGCGGCAGGTAACGGGAACCACTTGCGATTCCACGTTCCCCTTAAACTTAAAGGGAAGATCTATAAGACAATGATTAGACCTGCTGTCTTGTATGGATCAGAATGTTGGGCCACAAAAGGAATGAATGAAAGGCAGTTGCATGCAGCTGAGATGAGAATGCTAAGGGGGATGTGTGGTGTTACGCGAATGGATAGAATAAGAAATGAGTATATAAGAGGAAATCTGAAAGTGGCGCCTGTGACAGAAAAGTTGTGTGGAAATAGGCTGTCATGATATGGACACGTGATGCGAAGGAATGAGGATCATGTTGTGAGGAAAGTGTTGAGTATGAATGTAGAGGGTTACAAGAGTAGAGGGAGACCCAGGAAACGATGGATGGATTGTGTGAAAGTTGATATGGCTAAGAAGGAGGTGACTTCTGAGATGACGGGAAATAGAGATGTATGGAAGAAGAAGACATGCTGCGCCGACCCCAAATGAAATTGGGATAAGGGCAAGAGGATGATGATGATGATGGTCTATAGGTTAATTAGTAATGCTACAACCGTCGGACATAGCCGATGTAGCTAATATGTCACTAATTAGTGTTATAGCATCTTCATAACTATATCTAAGCATAATGAGTGGTTAATATTTTAATTATAAGGTGAACTCGCACGAAATTATCCGCCATATTTCGCTTGATCTTATTTCTCGTTTGACATTTTGATAACCACCATATGTGCTGGACGTTTTTATATGTAGATATTTTTTGAGCATTGGAATTAAACGGACGGTCTTGACGGTTAATTGAAACTGTTTGATGATGATTCCAAATAAAATATATCTTGCTTTTACTACGCTATTTTGGTTTTTTAACGTGCCAGCCGCTGTACTATTGTTGCAGTATTTTTTGCTCCTTAACCACTGCCTTAGTGTATTGCATAAGTTACTGGACAAGGAATGTCAAAATCACAAAACGATACTTTATTTAAGCGGATATATCGCTCAGTACGGCCGCAGCATTTAGCGGCGAGTTAGTGATGTGCTAATGCAGATCCACTAACGTAGACTATCGATGGGAATGTCGGCTTGCGAATTGCTTCCACAATTTCCCTTCAATTTTTCGACCAGATTAACCCGATTGAGAGACTAATGTTATTTTTTTGTTTTAACATACATAACTGACAGACTGATAACATCAGTTGAAATTATTCGTAGGCTTTTTCTCATTTTACAAAAGATACTTAACCCCGAACTAAATAGAACCATACAGCATGGACATGCGGGCTGTAACTGTTGCCAAACGGTCCACCTGTCAGGAGCACTAGCACAACATAAATGAGGAAGAGTTTGTGACGATAAAGAATCAGAGTTTAGTTCTTTAATATCCAGTATTTGGGTTGCTGGATACTGGATAGGTAGTCTTTCTTCGCAAGATAGTGACAGTAAGAAAACGATGATGAAGGCAAAATTACAGGTATAAAAAAATCTATTTTATTGTTTTTAATTGATACCTTGTGGTTTGACGGGCCGTCGTTTTTCTAACATACCTATGTTATACATAATATTTCAATATAATTATCAAATATCTGTACTAACTTAAGATTTTATAGCGTGTTTAGCACGAAACTCGTACCTAGTTATCGTCATGGAACTCTATTCAAGTTCAATGCCAATAGTTCATCAGCTCATTGATATTCCACTCGGTGGCCGTGAGTATGATGCTCCCACCCTTGGTATCGGCTTTAACACCATCCCTAGTACTCAAATGACGTCATCTCCAACTATATAGGAACGGTTAGGCATGAAGCTTTCAGCAGCATCCATCCATCCATCTCATTTTTTTTATAATCTTTTCTTATTATTATAGGATAATATAAGATTAATGTTGTTTCTTTATCAGCGAAAATAAGTGTTGTAATATAAAAGCCCGTAGCTTGGATAAACTGTGAAAGTAAATCGCAAGTCAACATTCCCATCGATAGTAGTCTACGTCTACGTAAGCGGATCTGCATAAGCACATCACTAACTCGCCGCAAAATACAGCGGCCGTACTAAGCGATGTAACCGTTTAAATAGAGTACCGTTTTGTGATTTTTACATTGCTTGTCCAGTCACTTACGCGATATACTTAGGCAGTGGTAAAGGAGCAATGTATATACTGCAACAATAGTACAGCGGCTGGGATATTAATAAATCAAAATAACGTAGTAAAAGCAAGTTATATTTTATGATTGGTTGTTAGTCATTTAAAACACAAATATATGTAGTAATATAATAATTGTACTGTAAGTAATTCCATGAGTTATAAAGTTTTATTTTGGATTTGACTTTTACAAGAAACCACTGAACAAAGCGGCATTCTGCCGGCCATTTGCCAATGACAAAATCAATTTGCGTACACAACACGGCCCCCTGCCACTTCTCTTGTTATTTATATTTCGATTGCCCACCATAAAAATGTAAATAAGCTAGAGCTTATTTATATTTTTACATAATTGCGTAATCATGTTTCAATTTCCGGCTAAAATAACCATAACAGCTTTTGTTGTTGTTGGCCAAAAAAAGTAAAAAGTGTTATGCGGCTTTTTTTCCTTAGAACAGAGTCGGTTGAAAGGTTTCATGTGTAACAGTTTTGTTATTTCTTGGTTTTATTGGGTCAGTTTGTAATTTATCTAAAATACAATAGCCTTATGTCAACTGCTCATCACCTTTAACAAAATATTTCGTTTATGTGAAAACGAAATACATTAGCAGGAATGTTAATTGTTCAGGAGTTCTCCTGGTACTTTACCATAAACACATTGTTACTAGTATAAATTGCTTTGCATCAACCGAAACCGTCAACAATTTACTAACGCCTCTACATTATTCAATTCTCTATTGAAAAAAATATCGTTCGACTAAAATCTAGGAAATTATACGTTTTCGGATGGTCAACTACTCGCATGAAATACCCGCTAGGGCTACTTACTGGTCATACATGCACGCTGGATGCGAGTACTACGCATTTGTCCTTTCTGAGGTACATCACCAATAGAGACAGTGTATGAGGACATACATGCCCTAGAATCAATGGATCAATGGCGTCCCCTGCTGGAGTTTCCACGTACATCTGCTTTATAAATAATACTTTTTGTTAGTTGCCTGTCTTTCATCCTCTAATTTCAATGAATACTTATTTACCGAAGGGATTTAAAGTACAAATGTGATAATTACATGTATTTATTACGTACAAGTTCCAAGGTTTAATAGTGAATTTTATGACATATTTAGAAGCACAAGTATTATTTTTATTGCACAAATCAGGAGTGTGCAAGGGTAATATTTTATTAATTCTTTAAAGTGGTTTTATAACATGGAGCTGTCCTTGCTGACTTAAAATCTATGTTATGTAGCTACCCTTAGCACGTGCGTGTTTCAGAACTGGTAGCCGCCGCAACCTTTGCTTGTATCATGTTCTCTTAGTATAGGTATGGAATATTCCGTTCCGTTACCATGTGACCGGAGCTGATACTAACGAGTACCATGTTATGAAGCTACGTTTGGCGCGAGAGTATTTCTGAACAGCAAACCGTTGCAACCTTCTCATATGTTATGATCTCCTAGTACACGCGTGGAACATTGGAACTGGAACTGATACGACTAGTATTTTTACTGAAAATCAGTAACTATGTAACATAATATTTTATCTTTGTAAGACTGTAAACAATCAAAATCAAAATGTGTTGCGATTTGCCTAGGGTAAATAAGACGTGAATTCATTAGTTTAAAAAAATGTGTGATTATTTCTCCTTCCTTCCAGACGATTTATCGCCCATTGCTGACATAATATATTATGCCAGGCATCTCCTGAACGCAGAACAATTTGTGTTGTGCTACCTACATCTGATGTGTGACTTTTATCTTTATAGTTGATCTTTATAGTTGTATATTTAATCTTAATAGTTCGGCATCAACAATTGATTTTTTTTAATCCTCCTAAATAGAAGAAAAGAGAACTTAACACGTTAAACGCCAAGTGACCGACAAACAATATCAGCTTTTCTATTGTGTCTCGTTTTCAGGCAGTTAAGGTGTTTATATCTATTTCCTTACAAAATTTCAGTGTTATTTACTTCACGGAATGGTTTACAAAATAATAATAGCTTACATCAAAACACAGAATACAGAATCACAACTTAAATTTATAACGTGTTTGATACAAGGATTTTCAGTAGCCAACTTGTGATAACAACCACTTTACAGTACTACATTACTCGCCTCTCCGATCATGATTTTAAAGTTGTTAATCGTATATTTTACGTTTTATCATATTGATATTTAACGGGCATATTTTTTTTGTATTTCTTATTGTCTTAGTTCGTTTTAATGTTTACGCTAGAACCTATCTGTTATTTTTATATTTTTCCAGGATCGATTAATGTTTAAAAAAATGATGCTATGATCCTAACATACTCGTTTTGCGTCGTAAACGTTCATAATGTAAACAATCAAGTTTATAAGACGATTCTGACTTCAACTTTACCCGATGTGCACACACACAAGCGCGACTAAATAGAAAGGCGAAGTAGTATGCTAAAAACAGCAATCTTGTGATACACACATACTCGTACGTGCGTGTCATTGTTTCCCCTTCCCCCTATACTGCTATCGCATAACTCTCTTGAAAATTTTGTTTCTCTCTGTCGCACGAGTGCTAACAGATCCCTCCCTCTGCACGCACACATGTGAATATAACAGGGGTAGAAAGGGTATAAAATTCTAACTCCTGCTCGGTTCTGGGCTCCTGGTACAAGGAATGTTTATTCGTCCATGTTAGGCAACATTTGATCCGACTTTCGGTATCTCGGTTCACTAGTGCAAAGTGACGGAGGAATAGATCGGACTATCAAGCACAGAATAAACACAGGGTGGATCAAATGGCGGCAGGTAACGGGAACAACTTGCGATTCCCACGTTCCCCTTAAACTTAAAGCGAAGATCTATAATAATAATAATAATATACTTTATTAATTCAGACCTTGGTGTCCATTTTGTTATTAACAATTAGTGTTAATAATGCTTAAAAACTATCAACACAAACAAAATAAAAACATTATCTTATAAGACAATGATTAGACCTGCTGTCTGGTGTGGATCAGAATGTTGGGCCACAAAAGGAATGAATGAAAGGCAGTTGTATGCAGCTGAGATGAGAATACTCGAATGAATAGAATAAGAAATGAGTATGGCGCCTGTGACAGACAAATTATGTGGTAATCGGCTGTCAATATGGTCACGTGATGCGAAGGAATGAGGATCATGTTGTGAGGAAAGTTTTGAGCATGAATGTAGAGGGTAACAAGAGTAGAGGGATACCTAGGAAGCGATGGATGTATTGTGTGAAAGATAATATGGCTAAGAAAGCCGTGACTTCTGAGATGACGGCAAATAGAGATGTATGGAAAAAGAAGACATGCTGCGCCTACCCCAAATAAATTGGGATAAGGGCAAGAGTATGATGATGTTAGGCATCATGGACGAATAAACAGAAAAGCTGCAGAAAGTATCCTGCATACTTTTCCCAAAACACTGCAACTCCTGAAAACTAGAATCAACAGTGGCGAACACCAGAAACGAGTTGGGATAATTGAACCGTCTTTGATCACGCAACGAAATTAACCAGAAAAGAACGAAGAGATATCAAGCAAAAGATAGAACAAAGCTGGGCCAATAGGCATAACGGACATTTACAATAGAGTTAGGCCCAGTTGCCAAGCACCACGGTTTAAAATGAATGGATCCTAAATGATGAGCTGTTAGATAAGTTTCCTATAGTAGGTATGTCAAAAACGCTTGAACGCATGGAAATTTGATCGACTTTCTACAAGGTCCGTATAGTAAACAACTCCGGATGCACACACTATCTAACATTAAAATGCGATCATTCTGCCAAAAGAGTTCACTCCCATAAAACATGATGAGCGGATTACTGACGTCGTAAATTGTTTCAAAGCCAGCGCTTGGCTTTGTTATTTTTATGCAAAGCGTATAGGACGGTTAGTACTGAAGCCCTACCGGTTCATGCATGTGTAGTCCCAGTCGAGGTGCAACGATATGCTGAAATGTACTAATCCACACGATAGTCCATGGACGCAGACTTTATATCGTATAGTAACCGTGCTAAGATCTCTAGATCATTTAAACCCTATCCTGGTGTCTGCGAGGAACGTTTAACCGAACCGTAGGTGTAATTCTAAGCTAAGTACCGTCCACCCGAATAATAAAGATTACTTACAGAAGTTCAAAATCTATAAAAGCCCGAAACATTACTCTAACGAAAAGATAAGTAGGATTAAAAGACAAAATTAACTTTTTGATTACAAACATGTTCTAAACAAATTCAAAGTAAAAATTTTCAAATTATTAAATAAAAAGTTCTCCATACAACAGAACGTCATTAGTTTTTAATTCTACAATTAATAATCAACCTGCAAATTAATTACTTCTATTTCGTATGTTTTCAGTAACGTTTCGCTGTGATATCTTGCTTCTTTCGAGAATCAAATTGGCTGTATTCTTTTTCGATGACTGAGATGCTTGATTCTTTTTGTAACTCAATGAGACCGTATGACCTACGTTTTTCATATTTATTTCAACTTTTAACCTCAATGTTCCTGAGAAACGGGTTCACTAATATGCGTAGTCCTCATGTGATCTAACCTAGACAATGTCTGGACTTTAAAGGAGACTGTGTCCTCTGAGTTTGTTTCGGTGGTCGGTCTTCTCAGAGTGGTCGGCTAAGAAATAGTGACATTCGTCTTGTTTAAGAAAAACATGGCACATGTAAGTTATAAGCTATACATAAAATACCATTGGCTCTCCCCCTATCTGGTGTGACAGACTTACCCTGGGTTTGTTTTAGTGGATGTTTATTTATTACTTCGTTTCTGTATAGTTGGCTATCAAATATCAACGTTATTAAATCTTTCATAGTAGTAAAAGATGAATTAATTAGTATCATTATTCGTTTTTATTTAACTAACCAGGTCCTCACACTCGTTTGCCACAACTAAAGTTTACAATATTATAATTCAATGTAAGCCGCCGCGTGATGTGTTTGTTACCCCGCTTTCTATGACCAAACTCAGAATTTCGAAAGAAGTGAAAACCGATACTAAATGAGAACAATTGAAAACCATTCGTTGTTAAATGACGGTCAACTTTTATGCTAAGTCCTTTAGCATTTCTGTCATCTTTTGTAAGATATTTGCAAAAGAATTGCTAGAATGCCACTGATAAGCGCTTCTTGTAAACATTACAAATATGGCCACAATAAAGCCAAGTTTCAAAATGATGTCTACTGATAGTTATTCAGAATTTCATGAAGCATTTTAACATGTTTTTTATTGCATACATTTCAGTCTTTATTTGTCTTTAAACAGCCAAAAACAACACAACATTTATTTCATCATGCGTATCTCAGATTGAGCCTGCGCGTTTAAAATCAGTTTTCCTCAAACATGGATCCGATTTACGGCTTTAAAATCTTGAACCCAGAGGCGAGTAATGTAGAACGCTAAAGTGGTAGTTATCACGTTTTGGCTGCTGATAAGCCTTGTACATCGTTGTAAAATCCATGGGTTCCTATTATCTTGTATCGTATTCGCGGCGATTTTGCGGGTTGACGCAAGCGTATTGAGGTCAAATGCACGTGGAGCGTTGGAAAACGCGTAGAAGTGTGAAGTTTTTTACGGGTACCGAAAGTTCTATTAGTTCAAACACACACAGTTACATTTGAGATAGCAAAATAGTTTAAATCCGTCTTAAAGGCAGGAGCATGTATAATCCGATTCTTTAAATTATTGTAATTGTTTTCAATTACAAGTTGAAAGTGAATCATTTTATTGTAAACCATTCGTATGCAAAATGGAAAATAGTTATTCAAACCTTCCTACCTGGCTTGTAGTATAGGCCCGCGGGGGTCCAGTGCGGGTTGGCGTATATCAATTTGAATAATGTAAGCTTCTTGAATGAAATTTTAATGAAATTTTGAACACAATCAAAGGATACGGGCAATTATTATCGTCACATATGATAATTAATAAATGTTCATAATATATTGTAACCTAATTGGTTAGTAAATAACAGTTTTGAAACGCTCGGGTCATGGGGCCAGATTGCACGTCTCCTTTATAAGGATTTTTTTTTTAATTTTTACGTAGGTGGTTTGTTTTTATATTGTAATTAGAGAGAGTAATTCTGTTAATAAAATACAATAGACAGATATCACGAAAGATTTTGCGGTTGCAAATTAACATTTGGAATTGGCGCATAGACAGTGATATATGAAGATGTTACCCAACGCTAAAGTTTTACATCAAAATCAGAAATTCATAGGCCGTATCTTGAAGTCACATTAATTTTATACTAGCTTTGATACGGATCACTCAGGAAGCAAGTTCAAGTCGCAATCGTTCGGTTTTTTTTCTAAAATATAAATAAAGGCTTATCGCATCTTCTACTAATCCAAGTATATGTAATAAGCTATGTAACAATCTTACTGGAGTTGCAGATATCGGCCCGCCAAACAATACAATAAAATACAACAATTCTACTAAGCTTATTGTTTTAATACACTTTGTTTTTAATAAATCATCGAACGCCTAGCCTTTTCAAAACTGTGTTGGGATCGACTTACAGTCTATTCGGATGCAGCCGAATACCAGTATTTTACATGGAGCGACTGCTTATCTGACCTTCACAACCCAGCTACTGGGCAACACGATACCCCTTGGTAAGACTGGTTGTCATTTCAGACTTTCGGGCTTCTGAATAAGATCTACAAATGACAGCGGGGACGAACGGCTAAACGTGCATTCCGAGGCACAGAGGAGTCTCAATAATAATGTTGCGAACGGTCACCCATCTAGAGACTGACCTCTGCAAGCACAGATTAACTTCGATCAACCCGTGTGGCTGTTTTTATTTAGCCACGAGCAACGCAACGTTGCTTTTTTTTGTTTTTTTTGTTTTTAGTAAATAATAGTAATAAATAAGCTTTGGATTACCTATCAGCTTCAAATTAATTCAATTATGTACTTACTTTGTGAAATGTTCGCGAAACACAGAAGAACATTATTATTATTGGAAGTGAAAATATTTTATTAAAGGCAGGATACAAATTATAAGTTTCTTGCCTCAGTATTTGGTGAAGAACTTCGTAAATTACTCTGAGTAAGATGGACTATAAGATTACTAACTAGCATTAAGGAAATTCCACCTTTACAATGTAATTTCTTTATTCATTCAATTACCATGAATGAAATGAAATGAAAATATGCTTAGCTTGGGGCTAGATGATGCTGTGTGGATTGTCCATCATTATTTATTTATTTTACTATACACACAATAACGTTTCATGTTGATAGATAATTCCATTATATTATTCAATAATATATTCATTTAATTTTAGTAATTTAATTTGCAACAAAATATTTTTCAGAAGTCGCTTTTATACCGAGATTAGCATCAATATTGAAGGTACTTACTTCCTTCCTTTAACTTAGTTACAACTATTAATATGTACCTATATGAAGAAATAAAATAAATAATCACAGGTCACCGAAAAATTCATCCGCATCGCTGTCAACGGGAAAAGTGCCCAGAAGGCTGGCAGCATTGCTACGTTGAATGGCAATGCTGATTCTATGGCCAAAAAAAAGGCCAGCCCTCTGGTCACGTGAAGAGATGACCAAACGCTTCGCGATTTCTCGAAAAATTAAATGGGCACACGGACCCCATGGCCCTAGTGTTTCAACCCCAAATGGCTCAAACATATAACTTCCATTTAGGTTGTTGTATTTTAGTTTAATTTTTATAACTTAGTTTCATCATTTCATCATTTATCCAATGGCTTAGAAAAAACGGGATATATTTCACACTTACCAGGAGTTCATAATATCAGAGAAGGTTGCAACGTTAAACTGTTCAAAAGTGCTCTCGAGAGTCCAGTAATCCAGTTAGGTGTTGTATTTAGTTTTATTTTTATAACTTAGTTCATTTCATCATTTATCCAATGGTTTAGAAAAATCGGGATGTATTTCACACTTACCAGGAGATCATAATATCAGAGAAGGTTACAACGTTAAACTGTTCAAAAGTACTCTCGAGAGCCAATAGTAGGGAGGGGTACGTCGGACGTTTCCACGGGGTGGTTAGTTTGTCGTTTAGGGCAGACGCGATGCTGCGACCCCTGTACTAGGAGATTATAAAATAAGAGAAGGTTGTAGCGACAGTAATACCCTCCCTGGCGCGTAGGCTTCATCAAAGGAACAGTATTTATTAGTCCCGATTCCGTGGAATCTGCGCAATTTACTCGTTCCTATAATAGGAAAACATAATATAAGAGAAAGTTGTAACGATTTTACTGTTCAGAAATACTGCCGCGGTAAAAGTAGCACCATGCAGACTTACATTTTAAGTAAGCAAGTACACTTAAAATCTACAGTTATGAAAATACTTTAAGACAAACTGTTTTCACTCTGATTTGTGATATAAAAATACGCTTTTAGTTCCCGCGACGTACGAAGAAAGATGATAACTTCGTCCTCGAAATAAGACCTTTACCTAATTAAATCCAAACGTTTTTCAAGAAATTGCCTAAATTGCACTATCCAAACCCGCTGAAATATTGTTATTTGTGTTGTTTGACGGGCCGATATTCGATATTAGTATGCATCGAAATTAGGAGTGCCTCGGAAAAACAATTGTCCTTCAAATGGATGGTTTCACTGCAGCGTCGTCCACTCCGAAAATGCCCAAATAACGACAGATCACCCTTCTGGTACCTCTTGGGCTTCTACTGCGCAATTTTACGAAAACGTATCGATGACTAGTCCACGTGAAGGCTGTATCTGTCATTTAGGTACAAAAATGATCAGTCTTGTATAGCAAATAAGGCTCATCATCGTCTGTGTTATAACGATAGACAATTTACTTCCTGTTGGTTTGCACAAGAAAAACATTATTGTTATTGGAAGTGAAAATGTACCAGGAAGGGTTCAGATTAAAAATATGTAATGTGACTTAGCTCAAGATTCGGTAAAGTACTTTTTATCTTACTCTGATTTCTAGTGTTAAGCAAATCAAGTTAACTCTAAGCCCTTGTTACTTGTTGTGTGATTTGCTTATTATAATTCAATTAAACACAAACTATTAAGTGATTAAGAGAAATCATTTTAATAAAAGAAATTTCATTTGCAGCCAAACATCGTTGTTGAACCCGGGAATATCAACAATATTGAAGATACTTTCACCTCAGGAGCCTAATTTTAACTTTCCATCCTGCATAGAATAATCGTTTGAAAAAAAAATAATACAGATTACAAACATACTTACACTTTTTCCCCTAGGCAAAAATCGTAACAGATTTTGATATTGCTTGTTTAACATTTTAAAAATTAACTAAATGCGTACGTATTTTACTAAGTCGAATTAATTAGTTTGTGGTATTCAGTGAAAATATTGCTAGTATCAGTTCCGGTTCCATGCAATGTTCCGCACTTATAACAGGAGAACATAAAATAAGAGAAGTTTTGATTAACTGAATGAGTACGAGAGTGTTTACTGTCATACTCATTCATAAATATGAAAATACGGCTAGTTTACTGTTCTGATTCCTTGATACCAGGAAGCAAGGCGGCACCCCTAGACCAGGAAACCATAATACAAGAGAAGGTTGCAACGGTTAACTGTTCCGAAATACTCACGGGGCAAAGGTAGCTTTATAACATGGAAAATAATGGTATCAGTTCCGCTTTTAACTAATCGGAACGCAACGTTCCGCCCTTATACTAGGAGATCATGGTATAAGAGAAGGTGGCTACGATTAACTGTTTAGAAATACTCTCGCGGAAATAGTAGCGTCATACCGTAAGTTTTAAGCACGCAAGCAAACTAAAAATCTACATACATATTATTATGTTGTGGTACAACTTCGGCGACGAAAGAACATAGTGCTGAAAGTAGTTTACCTAATCATATTTAAAAATATATTGAATTGCTTAAAATATACATTCAAAACCCTCTGACATTAATGAATACAAACAATTATTAAATATCCATTGAAATTACAGGTAACTTGTGAATATTTTTGTATTGAATCATTTTATATTTTCACTTTAATAGGATCCTCGGTAGTATCTATTTACTCTTACTTTAATTTGTGTGCATTGGTCTTGTCTACTTCAAGTAAGAACCAATTAACTGTGATTGCTAATTTTGACAGAATAAAGAAAAGTCCTGTCCAAGTATGTGCTGTTGTGCAACCATCAAACATCTTTGTAAATTGTAACTCATAGATTAAGTTTTTGTAGAACTTTGAGAGCGAGTAAATAATTATTAAAATAAATTAAATGACACAAACATTTTTTTCGCAATATAACTGTATTCTGTACGTGTTTTTTTTGTGTCAAGACTCAAAAACAGATATAGAATAAGTAATTTTATTTCAAATACATGTTAACTATAATGGTACAATAGGTACACACATATTAAATAAGTAAAAAAAAGACTTAACTATCGTAACTGTCTAAACCTAACAGTGAATATATAAAATTGCGACGCAAAATACGAATAGAATAATAAATTAAATGGATATTGATGGATACCAACACATTACTTGTGCTTAGGTACTACAATACTCTTCACCTCATCAGCATTTCCTTGCAGTGATTTTCCCATGTGAATTAAACCTACAAATAGATTCATCGTACTAGGATCCAATGAATACCAGGAAGTCGTCCTTTGGCTGTGTTTGTATCGCCACGGTCGTGAACGCTGAAACGCCCAACCACCTGTATGATTTCGAGTGACAACGATATACGAACTTCCCTAGAGGGTGTGAGATAGCATTATTTTGATGGAAATGCTATACTCAAATGATCATGTGCAGCATACGACTTATTTCACTTAATATGGATACTACTACAGACTTCCAATTAGAACGTACACTCGTGTGTACAACGGGAACTGTAACAAGTTTATAGCTAGTAAACATAACCATCATGTTAGGCTATTCGTCAGCACCATCTGTAAGATGAAAGAATATACTCCATCCACTAACTTGATACAAAGAAGAAAAATGTTATTGCACGTCTCAACGCGAAGCGTTGAGTTGAATCATTCTGAGTAATAGCCTATTGAAAATTACCGTCTAATTCAATCAAGTCATTTTTGTCATAAAATGAGCGTTGAGACGTGCACTTTTGGATTTTCCAACTTTTTTTTATACTATAATCATTTCTTGAATAAGTTTTAGTCCGTTGTGATGTGTCTTGCAGTCTTCTAAATACTCTTTAACATCCGTAATTGTAATTTCTATCACTTTGAGAACTTGATTGGATGATCTAAAATGAGATGTGAGATAATTAAAATTTATGCATTGATGATAAATACTGTTATCGCTTATATTGAGGAAAAAGAAGTACGTGGTTATTATTAAGGTTGCTAATTGTGACAAAATTCGAAGCTTTTTTGATGTTTTATAAATTCATCATGACTGGACACAATATATAAAAAGTTAATAATATTATATTTTTCAATGTTTTTTTTATCACGAGATAAAAAAGCGCTGGAATGTGTACTTCAAATAATAGGTATTTTTCCATATGTAGACGGTGATTTTTAATTGCGGCGCAGCTAGTGAGGTATAAAAATTAACAAATAAGAAATCATATTGACTAGGTTTTAAAAACTATTGTCGTTTCGGGTACCACCAACCAAAAACGGAGAAAAGATACAAACAAGGTTTTATATTTTAAAACATAAATATACTAATATTATAAAGATCTTTGCAGCTTTATTCATTCATCAGAGGGTCTTATATCTTTAATAATGACTGAAACTTTTGGTGAAGACACACCACAGTTTTGTCAGTATGACGTAGAAACTAGGATAGATCATAAAACGCTGGAGATTAAATCAGTTGTTGTTTTTAAACAAAGTGAGAGCAAAAAGTTTTTCAGATATTTCGCATTTTAGGTGCCCCTTCTATACCGGTACCCCATCTGCAGTTCTCTTGCTTTAAGAAAACATTGTTCATGGTCTGGAAAACGGAAAGTTATTTTTCAGAAAAAAGTTGTTTCCAAAAGATCAGTTCTCTGCCAATGAAAGTCTCATCATAATTAAATTTGTATTTACTCCGTGGTTGCCCCACAAACGATAGACTGCCGACCACTTGAATGACGTCATCAACAACAATATCAGAAAAGAAAGAGATGAAATTTGCCATCCCTTTCTATACGAGTGTCATTCATACTTTCGTTGGGGTCTGTGTCGGCAGAGCGGTCACATGAATTTTCTATCCCACTCTGTCCGCTACTTATTTTTGTGCCGAATCATCTCCTGTTGACTTATGGTACCCTGGTAGTAAGAACCGAATTCGAATAAAGGACGGAACTTGTACGCGCACTGGTATAAACGTAACTAAGAAAGGTTATTCAAATTATTACTACGGTTAAAATGATGGTGTATTACTGAAGATCTTATTTTAGTTTTAGCTATATCGGTTACGTATTACATGATTAAACTGAATATTGCAAATTTGCTACTCAAATTGCTATTAAAATGTTTAACAAAAAAGGGCTGTACATCCATTGAAATGTATGGGACTAAATTTATTTCACTAGTTATATTTTGTCCCATGTAATAGGGGGAGAGCCTATTGCCATCTGACATGAGGGCCCAGTGGTTTAGACCTCTTGTGCACGAGGTTGTGGGTTCAAACCTGGGCAAGTACCAATGTGAGTTTTTCAATTCATATGTACTTTCTAAGTTTATCTTGGACATCACTGAAATCGGTGAAGGAAAACATCGTGAGGAAACCTGGACTTATGTAATTATTATAAGTCTGAAATCGCCAACCCGTCTTGAGCAAGCGTGGTGATTAATGCTCGTGCCTTCTCTGTATGAGAAGAGGCCTTTGCCCTGCACTGGGACAGTAACAGGCTGGTACTACTACTACTATTGCCATCAACACATCATGCACATCCAAACACCGGGCTGCTACCGAGAAATTCCTGATGGAAAGTCTCAATAACACATTGCACGACCTGGGAATCGAACCCAGGACCACATGCTTAGCAGTCGCGTTTGAGTACTAGACCAACGAGGTAGTGAAGCAGTCGGCAATTGTTTCGTTGATCAAGGAACATTAAATTGCTCTTAAACTATGCAATAGATAAAAAAGGACTATTTTATTGTACACTGTGTGATTTTAAACATATTTTGTTGTGGCGTAAAAGCCACTAATGCTATTCAGAACACCTGTTTTTAGTATTATCAGCTGTGTGCTCTTGAAAAAATAGTTCATTTTACCGTTGATTCATGTAATGAAGATGTAATAAAACTTACATTTCATCAAGTGAAATGTAAGTATGTTTTATTCAGAGAAGAACTGAAGATTAATGTGTGATTTGAATGAAAGTTTTGCTTAGTAATAGAAAATACTTACATTTGAGTCTGGAATTATTTCAATAGTTACTTTATGTCAACACTAATTTTCTAAAAAAAAAATGTAATAAATTCAAACAACTCCACACTCAAAGATTTAAAATTTATCGGTTATTTTTTGGAAAATCCCAATAAACTTTACGAATTCCACTCCCTTCTTCAACTTTCTTCTAATTAGATATTATTAAATATAAATGATGGCAATAACCATAAAATAATGACGATCAATATAAGTCACCACTTTTTTGTTCCACTAAGAGCACGATGCGCGAACTTACCCCCACTACGCCAAAACCTTGCCAACTTACGTGCCGGTGACTATACATGAGATTAAGAAACATTTTAATCTCTTTGCAAACTTATGTTGAATTTAACTAAATTCAACATAAGTTTGCAAAGAGATTTGGACAGTCAGTAAGTTTTCTGATTAATTCTTAAACAATTCAAAGATTCTCGAATCACTTTGCCAAGATGCGCCACACTTTTCTTATTTATTTCTTGCTGATTTTACTGGCCAATTTGCTCAAAAAAATGATTAGCTTTAAACAACACTCAATCGTTGGAACAAAATATTCATAATTCATAAGTACGGTTTCATACTTACAAATTAACAAACTTACGTGTAGTCAAGACCAATTTCCAATGAAGGTGTTACATTATTAAAATATTAAGCGTGTAAACAGTTTATTCTTCAATAGTTTCCTTTGATTTGAAGCCACATTTTTGTTTGATTCCAGAGATTTGCGGATGCAATAACACCTAATGCTCATTTTTTTAAGATACGAACTTTTTTCAAATAATGCTGGCGTTGTCGTCACTGAGATGATATTAGCGTCGGGTTTATAACGTAGACTACAGTGCTACGCCGTGGCTCATTGTAAGAGTTTATTTAAAAAGCTTACGTTTTCAATATTTCGTGTCCGAGTGACATAGGTAATGCCTTAAATAATAGAGGGCGTCTCTAGCTGTCCGATCACCAACCACTTTCATAGCGGAACAAGCTCACCCACTATTATGACACTACATGCAACATTTACATATTTTATGTGCAATTAAAAAATATATTATCTGTAATTCTTCTGTACAAGTGTATGTCACTGAACTGTTTCTAAACGGCTAGACCTATTCGTATTTTGTGTGTGTTTGAGTGGGTTAAGAGTAATAATTGAAACCGGCAGGTTGCACTGGGATCGGACAGAACAATGTCTGTCGGGTCTGCTAGTATATTTTAGATGAGAAATAAATTATTTTGATGTAAAGGCCACCTGCCTTGTTTTATGTTCGGAGTCTAAAGCTTTGGAGTGTTTATGCGTGCACTAATAGTTGCATGTCGATGTACCTTCCACCCTGTAAAAATAAATAAATAAAATAAATATTGCTGGACAATCCCCACAGCATCATCTAGCCCCAAGCTAAGCAGAGCTTGCGTTATGGGTACTAGATGACTGATATACTTAATACAATACATTACATAGATTTAATATATTTTTGCTATATACTATAGCAAATACCCAGAATACCCGGAACAAATATTTGTAGATCGTACAAACATTTGTCCCAAGGCGGGAATCGAACCCGTCGCAGGCAGACCATCGCCCGCTGCCTCACATCGGTCGTCATACAAAATGTGAACTAGTGTTTGATAGAAAATTAATGGTATGAGTGTGAAACAAGTGAATGAGTTTGTATATTTTGAGAGTTTCTTTACAAGAGATGGAAATATTGATGCTGATGTAGAAAGGAGATTTATTCTGGAAAATAAAATAAGTTACGCTTTTAAATGACGTTGTGACCAGTCGATATCTAAAAGGGCCTAACTAGCTGCTCACAATAGTGTGTTGGTGCGTACACTGATGTATTGTAGTGAATGATGGGTGTGACAGGCGGTGAATATATTCAATAGCAGTAGAATTTTGAATTAGTATGGACTCCGTAAATACTTTGCTTCACACTACTTGCGTTATATTTAAATGTAGCGGATCAGCTACTGAAGCGGTATAGCAATAAGTATTTAAATAAAATTGATAGCGAGTAGCAACAGAGTTGTATTGCAGATCTAAGTTACAAACAATAGGTACTCACAATGCGTTTCATTTTTGGAATTGTTATCTTGCAATTTAACCTTCAGGGTTATTAGCTGATTAACCGAACTTTCCTGTGGGACTGAATAAAAAACGAAGGCCTCCAGCAAGGGCGCAAAACTTAGCAGCTAAACGATCACACGCTAAGGGCACCCCCGCGGGATACGAGCCTCGGCTTAGGATGTCGCTGAGAGAGGACAGGAAAGGGTCGGGCTGGATCTGATAGATATTATATAGGGACTAATTTCATTAACTACTGACTTAGCGACACGGGCTGGTTCGAGCAAAGGGTCTGGGGGAGGGCATTGACGGGGTACTCGTGACGGGCCTTGACGGCGAACACGGAACTGAATAATGTATTTTTTTTGTTTTTTGCAATGGGCATTTCTCAGTACAACCCTCAGGGTTATTAACTGCTTAACCGAACAATGCAATCATAGTAATGTTAAAAACTAAATAATATTAATAGCGGTTCACGCTTGACCGTTTTGCGCAGGAGTCGACGCCCACTCGTTTACGCAGACACAAGACGAGACTGCACCATCTTGTCTCGGTAGTGGTTCCTCAAAAGATGCGCGTGCGCCATGTTCCAGAAGGTGGGGCTAAGTCCGACCGACGACGGCGTGAAGAAGGCGGGGCTTTGCAACTTGTTTTGGAGACACACGGCTCGCTCTGAAGTGCTTAGTGAATTCAGTTGAAAAATGAAAAACATGAAAAATGTTTTATTTGTTTTACAAGTAAACTTAACAACTAGTTATTGGAGCCTCTTTTTAAGCAAAAAAGCCTGTGTTAGGAGACTCCGCTCTTCCAAAACTTGAAATATTAACATAAAATTACTTGTTTTAAGTGTTATAAAAACAGGCGATTTAAAATAAAAAGAGAAAATTAGAACTATACAAGAAGCATGCAAATGCGTGAGTGAGAGTCGGGGAGTGTGAATGTGAATTTGAATGTTGAATGTGAGCATCTGTGTTTGTGAAAGTTAGGTGATAGTGTGAGGTTTTGTTAAATTAAATGTAAAAGACAGAGTGAGTGTAAATGGCAATGAATGAAAACAGACTGTGTACGTACAAATACGAATGATAAGAGCATTAAGTGTAAGGTTTTATTTATTCCAGTAGCTTCTCCGTGTCGTCATAAGTGAGTGGTTTTATCCAATTAGTTACTATTTTTTTACAGTCAGTTAATGGTTTATTGTATATGTAGATCTCTTTGTTTACTCGATTGTAAAGCTGAGATGAGCGTTTGTCGTATTGAATACGGGCGAGCTTGGTTTTAGTTTTAGGAATTTCAACTATTATATCTTTTCTTTTTTTGGCTGGCAAGATGGATATAGGTCTGTAATTGTTGACATCGTCTCTGTTCCCACCCTTGTGAACAGGAGTAATTATAGATTGCTTAAGTGGTGAAGGGAAGCTGCCCTTTGCAAAGCAAAGATTGGCCAACTGGGTTATTATGGGAACAATATCATGCCTAATATGTTTTAAAAATCTTGTGGACACGTTGTCCCAGCCGGGTGCACTGTCAGACTTTAGGCTCATCAAAACCCCATCGACTTCTTCGGTATCCGTATCCAAAAGAACAAACGAGTTTTTCTGTGTAGACAGTGTTTCAGAATTAAAAGACTTTAAGTTGTGTGCTGAGGTTTGAACTTTTTGGGCTAGCTCTTTGCCAATATTTGCAAAGTAGTCATTAATGAAATTAACAGACTCAGTTGAGTTTGATCTCATTTGTAATAATTCAGTGTTATGACTTTTTGTATTATTTGTGTCATTTAAGGTTTTAATGTTTTGCCACAATAATTTAATAGGTATTTGTTACAGAATTAGCTAGTAGGTCTCTTTCAAATTTTCTTTTTAACTTATTTATTAGGTTATTACAGTAGTTGCGATATCGTCGGTAAGTTATTTTTAGGATATTATCAAAAGAGTCGTTACGTGCTTTTTTTGGAGTTTGTTGCGATTCCTAATACATCTTAGTAAACCGGAAGTTATCCATGGCTTAACAATACGCTTGCTATTAGGAATGGCTTTAGTGACAGTGCTTTGATTAATAGAATCAGTTAGTTTATATATTAGTAGGTCAGTTAAATGGTCCGGGTCACTACAAAACAGTAGGTCTGCTATTTTATTTTCTCTAATGCGGTTTAAGGCTTGTTCAAAATCAATAGATATTTTAGTTTTACTAGTAATAACTTTAGTTTTTAGCTTAGATAAAGATAGAAAGGTAGAGAAGTGGTCGGTGATGGAAGTGTGTAATATAGCAATAGAAGCAGATATTTTCTTTTTATTTATTTTGATCATGAAATGGTCTAAACAGTTGGATTCACGTGTAGGTAAAGTATGTCCAGGTAGAATTCCGTATAGTGATAACATATTTAAATAGTTAACCCTATTTCTGTATTCATGCGGCGGCTCAGTGTCTTTGGATTTGAGATTTATGTTTATATCCCCCGCTATAATTATACTTTTATGAGAAGTTAAAGTATTGAGGTGAGTACTTAGAGAATCTACAAACATATCCGTGTTTGGGTTGGATGGGGATCGGTACACGCCTAGAATAATATTATTAAGTACTTCCAACTGTAGACATGAAGCATGAGTCAGATTTATTTCTTTAACTTTAGGTTTTAAGGTTTTTTTTACGTAAAGTACTACACCATCATTTTGATTTAATTGACGAGTAGTAGAAAAAGAGAGATAGTTGTCAAGTTGAGGTATAGGTTTATTCGTGTGTAGCCTACATTCGGTTTAAATTATGATATCCGTTTCAAATTTTAATGATGACAGTAAAAGTGTGAAGTCTTCAAAGTTGCAAAAAATGCTTCTTATGTTTTGAGAAATAATGGTCAAGTCATGTTTACCAATTTTAATATGATCTTGCAGCTCCGTGCAGGCACATTCGAATGCTCGCGCAACTTCGATCTGGTCGATCTCATCTAGAGTTTGTAGGGTGTCACCCATTGTGTGAATTATAATCTGAATAGACGTTGCCACAAAGTAAATTAAATATATGTAACGTACAAGTAAATTAAGACAGTAACCACGCGTGCTAGGCTGACTGAAGTTCGGATAAGAGTACTGGGTTATTTTTAAAGTATACAGTATGTTTGTGTGAGTGTGAGTATCTGTTGTGTGTTTGTGTGTGTTAACATGTGTTATGATAGTTATATTTATACATGAATGAAGAAAATACAATAAAAAGTGGTACATTGAAAAATTACACTAACCAAAAGGGTCGCATTTTAGGGAAAATATAGCAAAAAAAGACAATGAGATAACCACTACAGTAATAATTATCACATGGTAGGGTAAACTATGAAAGTAGTGTGTTTGATTATTCCCCGGGAGTCATTTGGCACCCATGAGATTATGTATCTGCTCTTCAGTTCTAATTGAAATGGTGGGCGAACCTTCATCCTTCTTCACGTAGACCTTTCCGTAAGCTGTCCAGCAGAATTTGTTAACTCCCGATTTCGTTAGGTCCCGGGCCAGGAAGTGAAGGCGAGACCCTTTGGCTGTCAGGTGGTCGCTTAGGTATATCGGTGTGTCTTCCTCTGATTTAAATCCTAAGTGCTTACAGCACAGTCGAGACTTATGCTTAATGTAGTAAGCTCTACTCATTCTCATAACATCGGATTTAAGCAATGTGGACCCAGTTATCAGTTTAAAACACTACCTATGGGTCTAACTATGCATACCACTTTTCAACTATTTAGAATGTGTTGATAAGGGTAGATTTATCCCTTGCCGTCCGATCGGGGCAAGAGATAAACCTACCCTGACGGATCCGACGCGTCGTCCGTGCCGTATGGACTGCACTGGCGGCATCGCCCCGCGCATGCGCCCTCCGTAATATTTAGAAGCTACACCACCACCGATTTGATAATATGTCGTTTAACATATTTGGTGGCCACTGTTATGCACGGGTGCAAACTACTGTAGTGGCCACATCTAAAAATTATTTAAATGAAAATCATTCCAATCAAACATTTAATCAAATAATTTATTTACGATATCTAATTCTTTAAAGTGAGTTATTAGGGTCTCCCTTGTTTTACCGAAAAGAAATTGCCAAATTATCACTTCCCAAACAAATTTTCGAATAATTTCATTCGCCAAATTATTACTTACCAAAAAATCTCTTTACAAATAATTGTTACGAAAACCTATGTTTGGCAAGTGAACGTTTGAACAATAACTTGTTCACCAACTAGTACTTTTACCATTTTTTATCTAGTTAAATATTTCAGTTTGCATAACATATTTTACGCAAAATTAAATTAGCCAAATATTTGGTGTCGTCAATTTTAAACTTACCATTTCTGTTTTTGCATAGCCAATGACAAATTTTTTATTCTCGTTAGTTGCACAGATTATACAAATTAAATTACTTTGAAGACGTTTTATTACAAGGGTGCTTTTTCCACTTGGGACAAATTCTAAACAGGTAATAATAATGTTATTATAATTACATTATTACTCTCGATAGCCTCCTAAAAATAATCTCTTTTTTCCATATTTTTTTTTATATAATCTAGTCGTTTCTGGCACTCGCCGGCCGCTGCCGCGGCACCGCTCGTTTCGCTCGCTCGGCTCGTGCGTAGGTGGTCACAGTTTTAACCTAATCTAACCTAACCATTTTTTTAAAATTAATAACCTACTGTAACTAGGTCCATAAATAACCTCATGTCTAGTAACCATAAATTTGACTTGTTTCAGACAAATTCAAGCACATAAGCTTACAAAGAAATACGCAAATGACATCAAATTTAACAAACAAGTAAAATGTTTATTGGCTTAAGTTATTTGCCATAAAATAGAATCTACTACTACTACTAAATATATATATGAAATCTACTAGCTTTTGCTATTTTGTACTCGCGTTAATAAATGATTACCTATATTAAAATAAAATTGCATTTTTAATTATACAATTCCCAAAAAAATCTTATTTTTGCCTTTACATTTTTTGTCATAACAAATCATTTGACTAAACGTTTATTGTCTTAAATTTGTTTGCTGTAATAAATGATTTGATTAAAGACCTAAAGCCTTAATGACAATGTCCTTGGTAATAATCTGCCAAGTAAACATTTGACCAAATGAAAATGTGCGTACTAAAATTATTCCAAATATTACATTGGTATAAAAAAAGGTTGCTAAAATTTGTTCGGGTAATGAAAATTTGGCAAAATCTTTTCGGCAAAACGGCAGGATCCCGAGTTATTCTTGTATATACATTATGTATGTACATATGTATATAATTTGACTGTCGGAAACGGCTCATGAAATTTAGTATGCAGGGGTTTCGGGGGCGCTAAATGCTATGTAGGTTTCATTTTTAGAATACGTTGTTTTATCCGAGACAAAGTCAGTCATCCAGGTACTCTTAAATATTAGATGTAATGTATAAAAGGTATAGGTACCTACTTATTTTCCGAAGAGAAGACTATATACATGGTAGGCACTATAAATGTACACATAACGAAACTGTAGCTACAAATGATTTGGTTTCGGTGACTGCAAAATGCGTGCACAGACTGGACAGGTTTACTCAAATCTGTGTGGTGCCTTCACCAAAATACGATCTATGACACAAATCTTCAAGGACCTTATCTAAACGATCTACGATTAAGTATGATTTAAAAAGTATTATCATTGTGGCTATCACCCTGATGCAAAAACAAATAAATCCAAAAAGAACTTAGACAGTTAACAATGTTTCTCCTTTCATTACTTACTCAAAAGATTTCTCTGTTTACGAAACAGCTTAGTAGCTTGTACGTACGTAGAACTATGATATACCTAAGAACAGCAAAGAGATGGTGAAAAAAGAGAAAGTTTATTTGATATTTCGTGTTTCAGGGGCCCCATCTGTCGCCCCATTTCCCTGTTAGAGCAATTTTTGCGACTATTTATATGTTCTGTTACTTAAAAAAATCATTACTCAAAATCGGGAAAACACAAAGCTCTTTCCATTTCAACCAACATGGAGTAGGATGAATATTTTATATGAAGTGGTTGGATTTTTATCATTTTAAATATTATTTTTATTAAATGATTGTACACTCTAGTACATACTTATATTATGATTCTTTGCTATAGAATAAAACATTGAAATTAAACATTTCAAAACAATGTGTTTTACTTTGTTTGTGATAAGGGGCATCTATAAATAAATAAATAATTGTTTGTACCAACACACCAATCTATTAGCCGTAACCAAACTAAACATACTATGGCGACTAGTTAACGGATAGACATAATTATACATATTATATAGAAATAAACGCTGGTGCTTATCACACAAACATTTGACACTTACGGGATTCGAACTCGCAACCCCTGGGTTCGTAGTACGGTGCGCAAACCACTCGACCAAAGACGAATCCTCTAGTTAACTTTCTAAGCATTTTATGTTGGGGCATCTGGTAAAACGTTTAAAGTGACGACCGATGTGGCGGCGGCGGGTGTAGGTCCGCTTGCAACGCAGGAGGTTGCGGGTACGATTCCCGCCATGGGAGAAATGTTTGTACGATCTACAAAGATTTGTATTACATACAGTATTTGCTATGTATCATACAAAATCACAATAATCCAAGATTCTACTTGACATAAAATTGTATGGGAAGGACGTAGAGCATTATTTATATTGAAAATATATTGCCGATATCCGCAACTTCACAGTCGGCGCGTATTTTGCGTATTTTTTTTTTTTTTTTATTTATTTATCCATTTATTTCAGGCATCTAGGCCCATATAAACATTTACAATACTATGTTAACAAAACTTAAAAATACTATAAAATTAAATATAGGATATTACATAATAACTACAACTAGTGCACACGAAGTGTCGTGTGTAATACTCACGTCCCTACACTAGCACCCGCAGCGTATAGCACCCGCAGAACAAAGTCATTGCTTTGCAGTTCTGCAATCCTGGTACCTGTAACTAGCGATAATGATGTGAAAGACTTAATGAGCATTGCGTTCAGTTCTACTGTTTATTATCATTAGTATCGAGACTTACTACTACTTTGGCCACGTACGGAAGTTGAAAAACCTAACATCTGATTATATTTCAAACAAGCTGAGCACTCGACTTCGTCCACGCGGAGTTTAACAACATTTCGGCGGTATTTATTTTTTGCGCGGATCCCTAATTTTTTTTCCAAAAATAAAAGAAGTCTTAGTTACTCTTTAATACATTAGCTATATGCCAGTGAAGGTTCTGTCAAAATCGTTCCAGCCGTTTCGTTTTATTTGTATCTTTTCTTTTTCAGTTTTAACGAGTTTATATCGTGGGGAAAAGTCATCATCCTCTTGCCCTTATCCCAATAAATTACTGCAAGAAACCATCCCATCGTTTCACACTTTATTAGGTTTATTAGCAGGAATAAACTATAATGGTCAGTGGTAATCGGTATTTCTCAATTGAGTGTGAATGGACCATATTATCAATGACTGAGACATCATACTTGTTTGAGCAGTGATCGAAAAAATTCGTTCCAGCAAATCATGCAAATTATTTTTTAATAAATTTTATTTAAAAAATCCATCTATCCTCAGTGGAAACAGACTATATTTTATTTCCTGTTCTATTCTGCCATAAACGACATGGGAAAAAGAAGGATCGTTACCGCTTCAAATATATCATTCTACGATATATGACAAAATGCCGGCGAAACCTGAACGTGTGCGAGATACTCAGTCCAGTGTATGCAGAAAACACCGTAAGGCATAATTTTTGATGACGAAAATTTGTTTGCGCCGTTGACTATAACGTACCAGGATTGCATAGCAGTTAAAAACATGCTCAAAATGTAAAGCCAAGCTGCCAATGCTTGCCGTCACTGAAGGGATGCTGCGTACTTGTACAAAAACTTAATTCTTATTTCTTTAGCAAACAAATACCAAGTTTTAGATTGTAGAAAAGTCGTGCACCTTGTTGGGACTATAAGGACTTTATTCTGTATTGGTATTGCCCTGAAATTCAGAACACGTTGAGTTAAACAACAACTTGCCAAACCGGGATCAAAATGATGGCGTCTAGCAGAAATTTAAAATAGCTGTACGTGTTGTTAAATAAGAAGTCATTTCTATCATATATTGCCTTACCGATGAAGGTAAAACCGATCTTAAATATATTCCCGGCTATTCTTAAAGTTCCTTATGCTTGTAATATAATAATTGTAGACTTGGACATTTTTTATACATTGACTATGAATTGTTTTGGTACTGTATTTTATCCTCGGGGTCGTTGTACTTTGTCCTTGACCATTGCTGCAACATTGACGCCTTCGAGTCATGTGATCCTAGTGCTTCGCGCCGTTCCTGTCTGGTCTGCGTCTGGCACGCATGCGCATTGCAGAAAGCGACCACGTGCAATGTGGATAGTAGAATTATTGTAGAAATGCACCCCAAAAATACAAACTCGATACTACCATTAGTATGGAGTTTTACCATTAGATGGGTAGGCCTTTGGTGTGGGATGCAACATGTGTCGACACCCTTTCGCCTCCCATCTTCCTTGTACGGTAGACTGTGTGCGTGAGAAATCGCGAAGCGTTTGGTCGACTCTTCACGTGACCAGAAGGCAATGCTGCCAGCCTTCTGGGCACTTTTCCCGTTGACAACGATGCGGATGAATTTCTCGATGCCCTGTGATTATTTATTTTATTTTATTTCTACATATTATAATAATAATAGTAAATGTAGTGCTATAATTTGATTGTCTATTTACCCAACTACGGTTTTGATTTTGAACGGTATGTACGTATAAATCTTGTTCATTTCGGATGCCGACGTATCGTAGATTACAAACTATTCCATGTCCTTTCCAGAACCTCGAAAATTGAATAACGATTCTATCAGCTGTTCGCGTTAACTTTCAAATTAACACAGTTACTTCCGTATGTATGCCACACTTTTTACCCTTTTGGCTGTTGTTTTTTCTCACCGCAAAAATTTCTACGTATATACTTATATTGAAATTGATTTCATTACAAGTTTACAAAGTGACCATATTGCGCGCCATTATTTAACATGAAATAAAAATTAAATTAATTTAAAAAACCCTCTTCACAAAAACCCCTAATAAGCAAAAAATAAGCCTCGTACTCGCGTCGGAAATTGGCTAGGTTAATAAGATCAATAGTGTAAACGTCTCCGGGTTTTTAGTAAACCAGCAGAACCCAACATACGGAAAAAATATCGGCCACGTCGATATATTCCTCCGATTTTCATCGAGTTCTCTTATGTAGGAGTTCTTGATAAAACAAACCACTTACTTTTAGACCCACGGTCGCTGAATTGCTACGACACGTAGTGCTACGGCCTAGTTGCTATTAAACGTTATAATTTCCTTTGCCTATGTTAGCTTTGCTTTTGCTTTGCTTAATTGCTGTAAAAAAAAGGTTATATTATGTGGATAAAAAGACGAACAGTTTAAATTCGTTTAGACCGTATCGTTTGCCAACATAGTTGTATATTTAGAAAGCTTTCTGTTCTAACGTGAACTATTGTGTTGCAAAAGTTTATTTCATGCATTAGCTGTTTTAAAATATTAAAGTTTGCCATACTACGTAGTAGCTAGTAACTAAAGGCCAGTGTTTCGTATCGTCCATTTATTACAATAACATCTCTTTTCTTGGTTAGGGATTACCTGATTCTATAGCCATGTTCCTGTCTGCATGGCAGAACAGATACCAAGACCTTGAAATGTATCGCTAATTACTACTTGATGACTACCTCCAGCATTTTTATACCTTATTTAATAATGCAAACTCATTCTTGTTAATTCTATAGTAACCATGCAGCGCAATGAAAGGTACCTAATAATAATAAATAATAAATTGTTTATTGGGTCTCAAACAGTTACATTTGCAGATGTGATTGAGACAGCCCCAGTAAGTAATTAATAATACTTGTGTTGGGGTTATCTCACTCTTTCCCTTAATTGATAGCTTATACACTATTGAGAGTCTGTAACAATTAAAATTAAACTAATAAAACTAATTCAACTAATTTAGAAACAAAGAGAAAAAAAACAGAAAAAAAAATGACAAAAAGTAATTAGCTGCTCTGTGTATTGTGCAATTGGGAGTATGTGTTAGTGTGACTGTAGTAGTGTGTGATCGTGGGTTTGTCTGTGTGTGTGTGTTTTGTGTGTGTGTGTTTTATGTTTGTGTGTTTTAGTGTGTGTTTATGTATGAGTTTACGTGCTCTGTTGTACCTAACTCTGGAAAATAAATTAAACTGTATGATGCCGAGCCTTTGTTTCTTATAAATATCGGCTGCTAAACACGGCTTTCTCATAGTATTTTTAAGCTATTGTTTTCAGTTGTTTTTTTTTAATCTGTAAGGTACAACAGAGAGCTGTTGTAAGTCTGGAATCTGGATGTGTGCCCGGTTGGAGGCAATAGGCTCCTTATTGGCATGGCAATAGGGATGGCAATAAGCTAATTATTATTAATTACCAACTAAAAGACTGAATACAAATTTTTATGTTTTAAATTACAAAACTAACGGGTTGGGTAGTTAGGTAGGTGTCAATGTTTTGTGCTGAGCGTTGATGATTCAGTCGGTCATGACTTGTCATATTGATATTTATAAAGATGACAATCAGAGCCAATGACGGCCATGCTGCCAATTCTACATTTTGCCAATTTCTGAAGCCATACCTGTAGCCCATACAAACACGGAACAAAAGTTCCGTGCGGGAATCGAACCCGCGACAACACGCGACAAGCAAATGGCTCAGCCACTGTGCCAACCGTGCCGTCAAAAAATAAGCAGAACCCAACATACGGTCGTTATAAATAAAATCCTTAAAATAATTTGAAACATTTATTGATCTCAGTTAAACATTGAAAACATTGCTTGAATAATATTTTATAACATCTTTATACGTAAGTCTAAGTCGGGCTAGTTATACCATTTATAGCACAAGAATGGTAGGACCGATTTTATGAATCAGCCCCAAATAGCAAAATAAGTATTAACAACTTTCACGATACTTTTTATTGATTTTCGGGTATGGGGCGGGAACCTGTACCCCTTCTTTTTTAAAATTAAGTTGTGTGTTTATTCTTTTCAAAAAAAGATTTTTAGCTAAGTAGCTATTTTTGTAAAGATTTTTTTATTAGTTAATCGGACAGTATTAAAATTATGTTAAATGCCAATAACGTACATACTTATCAGTATGTCAATTCGGGAGATTTTTTTACAGTAGCCCTATGTAACACCGAAATTGAAGCTATTGCGGCTATCAACAAGGGCGCCGCGTGGAACGGTAAGGCCTCAGTTTTTTTTATACAACCTGCATTATCACCGCTCTACTCATTCACCCAGTGCTGCTGAAATATAGCTGCCGCAGGAGCACTACTTTATAATACTCACGACTCAGATATATTCAATTACACAATTCTTCAATATGTTTCTACTCAAAATGTATTCCAAAATCGTAAAACAATGTTTAAATTCTTTAAATATTGATAGTACATTAGATTTTACCATCGATAAATTTAGAATATACTTCTTTAGATAATTTAACAAATTTTTGTCTTGGTAAGATCAGTAGCAGTGAAGCATAAAATTACATAAATACTCCAACATTGTGCACTTCCGTTATACGCTGAGGTATTACGAGTACATGCAATGTGACACTTCGTGCTCCGCCTATGTCTATCCAAATGGCAACCGATTCATACATAATTGGGAACTTGTAAGGCAGATGATGCTGTTCCATAAATCTGGGATGACGACGCCGTCTTGATTACTCCGGATTTGTGTCTCCATCTGTAATGTGACAACATCTTCATTTTATTATAATTCAGATACTTTCGAAACAAAGGCAATTGCCAACATACAGGTTTCCACTTTGTAACAAACATGTTACATGCACAGACAAAATATCGTGTATGTCTCGTGGATTCGATTCCCTATTCGATTAGTCTACAGGTAGTTGTTCCGGGTCTGGATGTTTGGACATGTGAGTTAAAATGTTTGTGAACGTAACCACGATACAGGAGAAATTCCAAGTATGTGGCAAAGTCATACCAAATATAAAAAAAATAATTAAATGAATAATTAGACAAAACCATACCTTGTCTAACTTTGAACTTGTAATGGTAAACTGCGGAGTAATCTAAAAAATAAACCTTCCCGAAATTTATGTGAAAATAATATTGACAAAGCCTGAAAGGCCATTGTTCTTTGACAAAAATAGACGCTGAGAGAGACCGGATCATATCATGCGCTGCGACATTATTGCATATTGACACGTTAAACACTTTATTTTAAACCAAATTCAAAGTTTGAAAATAAAAGAGAATCACTTAAGCGTAAGTTTAGATATTCGTTTGGAGTATCTAAACTTACCTTGTTGCGAGATTTTGTTACTTCTTATCTAAAATAATGCACTAAGTAGTTATGCATTATTAAAACAAAAAAGTAATGCTCTTGCGTCAGTTTGCACACAACAGTTATGCTTGAAATCTGTCATGTTTTTGCTTGGCGCTTGTACCCTTGTCTTAGTTTTAAACGAAAGTCAGCTTAAACGAAGAACTACACATGCTAATTGACTAAAGCAAATAAAGTATGATTTTATTTATTAAACATAATTTATCTCATTAAAATTATACAATTATTAATATATGAAGAAATAAAATAAAATAAATAATCATAGGGCATCAAAAAATTCATCCGCATCGTTCTCAACGGGAAAAGTGCCCAGAAGGCTGGCAGCATTGCCACGTTGAATGGCAAGGCCAGCCCGCTGGTCACGTGAAGAGTCGACCAAACGTTTCGCGATTTCTCGAAAAACTAAATGGGCACACGGACCCCATGGCCCTAGTGTTTCAACCCCAAATGGCTCAAACATATAACTTCCAGTTTGGTTGTTGTATAATAAAGTATTGCTTCATCTTCCCGCAGACCTGTCAAAAGAAAAAGAGACGGAAGATGTTATATTCCGTGAAAAAAGTTTAAAAGCCTCTTTGTTCAGTATGGGAAGGTTTTGAAATTCCCCCATTTCAAGTTTTCTTTCAAATGTGTTTCCATCATATTTATTAACCAGATTTCGATTAATTTGAATACTAATAATGAGTGTGGATCACTTATATTTGGCAAGTTTTTGCTTACGGTTTTGCTTGCGTGGAGGTTGGTTATTATCCCCGGTAAAGAAGAGAAGAGAAGAGTTTTATCAACTTACTTAGATATAGGTATTTACTGCAAGATGATACTCGTAGGTCCAGATCATGTGCAAGCCAATGTTAACTAACAGCCGCCAAAGTAACGTCCAACACTGTTTAAAGTTTTACCAAGGAAATGTTCGGTGGCTTTACCAAATCAGCACTACTGAACACATTCAGGATTTGAAAAAGTGGCATTCGCATTTAAAATATGCGATTTTCAACTTTAACTTCTTACTTTTTTAAATTTAATTTAATTTGTTACGTTAACAACGAATGCAATAAATTCCAATGAATTATTGCAATTCGTAAACGTTTATGCTCTTGCGTCATATAAACGGCAAAACAGTGATGCTACATCTGTTCTGTAAGAAATTGACGCTTGTGTCGTCTAACTTAGATTTAACAACACTCCGCTTTCACGAAGGTTTGCTCATTTTGTTGTTCATCAACTACATCAGAAAATCATAAAGTACAGCTTTTTCTTTTCGCAGACTGACAATTAGAACGAAAACTAGAGACGGAAGATGTTTCGATACTTTTTCTGAGAAAGTACTTTAAAAGCCTCTTTACTAACATCAAGACTTTTACCATGAGTATATTATAGGAATGAATAAAATTAGGAAAAATCTACGAATATTATCGACTCTGGGGTTCCAGACTCAGACACTGAAGTCATGACTTCAAACCTGTCACGTTCTTTTCTGCGCTACGCTAGTGAGAACTTAGATCAAACTGATACTCAGCAAATAGGCAGTGATGCTGACTCGGTTGGAATCCGAATAATTCTGTTCAAAATGTATAAGTCGTTTTCTAAGGCCAACTCTATCCAGCTACGAAATCATCACGAAATGCTCTAAGACTAAGAACATTGAAATAGAATTGAAGATTGCGAAATGATTGACACAAAGTTTGACCATGTTTCAATTTTATTGCTTTAGTACGTCCTGACATTGTTACTCGGAGTGGGGACCTGGTGTCCTATAACACAGGTTATTAGCCTAGCTTAGGCACCAGTCTCCCACAATATTGTATATTTTATTATAATTACTAAACAATATATTCATGTAATGTTTAAATATTGTGGTGAGAAATAAATGATTTTACTTATTTATTTTATTTATTTATTGCTCATTATGTTTTAATGACATCAATTGCAGACTGCTCTGCTTACAGGTTTTACTCACGCGAAAATATTTAAAAATACCCGTCACCCCTAACATATAATTGCTTTAAGGATCCCTTTGCAATCAAAATAGAAACAAAGCAAAGCAAGCACAAAAGAAATTAGGTCTAATTGACACATAACAGAAATTTCAATCATCTGCAAATATAGAGTGTTACTAACTTACTTAGAAGTGTTTACCGCAAGATGATAGGTCCAGGCTATGTGCAAGCCATTGTTAACTGTCAGCAGCCAAAGTAACGCCCATCACTGTTTGAGTTTCCAAGAAAGAGACGTTCGGAGGTTTTGCTAGATGTGGTCTGCTGAACACATTCGGGATCTGAAAATAATTTAAAATATCAATCGTTAAACCACATTGTACTGTTAATACTTCATGTTTCATATCATGGTTCTTTGTTTTGAAGAGATTACATAAAGTAGCTACGTCGAGGAATAAATCCTATAATGGACATAAATACTTGAAGAGCCAACCCGGTACCTCAATAAACAGCTTGGTTGTTATAATACTGTCTGTCATCCATGAAACTCAAAAAGGGGCACATATTTACATTCAGTTGAGAAGGAGGTAGAACCGTTAACTACCCACATGAGCTAATGTTGTGAAATAATATAAAAATTAATAATTTACCCAATTTGAAGTTGGTACATAAAAATGTAACTCATCGCGACACTTTTGCTATCAAACAAAACTGTTTCACGAAGAGTTTTAATGTTGCGTCCTTTTCTGCATCAACAGTTATGTAGAACATGTTGAGGATTCGGAGGACGCCACTCAGCCCGATACAAATAATTGCGGTGAGGTGCGGAGTGTCGAGCCGTACGTACTTGTACTGGAAGGGGTTACTGTCTCACGTCCTACTCGTACTGCAAGAGCTTTTGGTTTCAATTATTATCAGTTGAAACAACAGGACTTTCTAGCCCCTGCTTTATAAATTTGGTCGTCATCACCCCGTTCACACATAATGTGTAATTTATCGCAGGTTATCGTTGTTTTTTGATAACTTGCTGGAAGCGGCTTAGATCCGTATCTACGCTGCTTCCAGCATCGATTATTTCTCATCCCTGCCCCGTGGCAGGATCAGCAGGATGCCCACTTCGTCGAGTATTTCACCATCTGTAAATAAAAATGACATACTTAAAACGATACTTGACTGACAAACTGTGGAGTTATAAGCCCCCCCCCCTTCTCCGCAATTTGTGTGACGTGAAAAGAATATTGACTATTGTCACCTTGAAGGCCATTGCAATTTGACGAAAACAGACGCTGAGAGAGACCGGACCATGGTCTCAGAGCGCCAAATTCAAAAGTGTAAAATAAAAGAGAATCATTTAACTTTATTTTTTATAATCTGCACTGGACCGTAGACCTACGTATATGCTATTAATGTTAAATTTATACCTCCACACGCTCCGGAGAAAAGAGTTTTGATCAGACAGATAACCACACAACGAAGTAATCCTATATTTTATTCGATTTTTTCCTACCGAGGCTCGGATCCCTCTACTACATACGTATCGAACATAAAACCTCCCAAGTTGGTTCAGTATTAGGTAGATTGAGAACCTCCTTCTTTAGTGAAATCAAACAAAAACGCTACAGGCAGCCCGGGATCTAACTGTGCCTACCATTTTTTAACTCATTACAATGTCTTTTGTGGGATAGATTTATCCCCTGCCGTCCGGTCGGGGCAAGTGACAGACCTACCCAGACGGATTCTACGTATCGAACGGACTGGTAGAGGGGCATCGCCCTCACCTCTTCATTTGATAATGGTTTCAAAAAGGTTGTCTGCTGTTTTTTAAATGTTTTATTTTTCTTGTGGGCCCCCCAACACACAAATTGATCGTGGGTACAAATGTTTTTAGAAAATATCCATTGTTTCACCCAGATTGATTAAAAGCTATTACCTGGCCTGCTTCATTCGAGTCCAAACTACTCATGTGGCGACAGCTTAAAATATCGAGATTTCTGTTCGATAGAGTCGAACGATCCTAATGATTAAATTTAAATTAGAAAAGATATAGGCACCGTATCGAAGATGCGACTTGTAATTTTTTTTCTTGTAAGACGTTTTGGTTACATGGCGTGCAGACGCAGTTCATATATTTTGGTTGCTTGTACGATTATTAATGCAAATAATTAAAAATACAATAACTAGGCTTAATTTTGACGTTTGTCCACTCCAGTTTGAGCTCCACAAGTTCTAAATCAAATCAAAGTAAAAGTTTATGTTAGTGTACAGATAATTTTGAGTGTTACATTATTGTATTAAGTACGTGTTTCATTGTTAACGAAAAACCAAAAAGCACTTTATTTTTCTTAATTTATAAACAACTGAATTTTTAACGCACTAATACATCCTCGAGATACATTTTTTTAGACGTCGCGTCTGTTTGAACTTGTTGACTAGGCTAGCGTTTGTGGTATTTGTAGTACGTCTGGTTCTCGGCTAGTCGATAACACCCTCAAAGTTCGCATACATAGCCCATATTGCCACCTTGGTGACGGCACAATAAAATAAGAAAAACTTACAGTTCTCATTCTGACTGGAAAAAAACATCACGATCGCATTTCCTCAGGAGTCGGGCAGAGTTGATTTCTATAGGCAATAAGATACCTTATTATCTATTTTTTTCAAACATACCCTTTATTCACTTGTCATCATATCGAGACCACTTTTTTAGTACTTTTTACACTATGATTATGACAATTATATACTAGCACTTCATTTTAATCGCGAACTTTCACTTTAAGTAATTGTTTTTGGAGGTTTTTTGACACTATCGGGAACACTTAGTTTATTAGAGATACCTCTTATGTGGTATCCATTCCCAGCAACATAGGCCGGCTTGGATTCGTTTCAATCTCCACTCACTCATCGGATGAGACTCGTAATTAAAAATACGACTTTATTTATTAATTTCACAAATTTTGTCTAGCACTATGTCATTTTGTCTTATTATCAGAACCTTTCACAATTGTTTAATATACCGAATCAAATAAGCTCGTTCGGGTTAAACGGATAACTAGTTCTTTGAAGGAGTTCGAGAATGTCTTAGGCGACCGCTTAGAGCCTAGGACAGTCTCATACTGGCTAGTTTCCGACCGCGCTCTGTTTGTGAAGTGAATCCGCGGTACCGCGGCTGGCAGACTGACTGGTGTAACGCATGCGCCAATTAAGGATATAGCGAGGGGATGAGAAACGTACTTTACTGTATACCTATACATATAAGTTCTACATGATTCCACAAGTAAGGGGATGGCATTGACAAATACCGACACTTATCTGTTTTCAAAAGACATAAAAAAAACTGACTATAAATAAAGATAAATAACTGTACCCAAACCAAAACCGTATTTATATTTCGCCTGTTTACGTACGGAGAAGTTTTCCATAATGTATGTGTCTGGAGTAAGTCAAGCTCTGCTTAGTACCTACATACGTATCCGTAAGTACTTTGACTCTTATTGTAATGATTTCTATAAAGACACTGTACTACTTCAGCACCACGAAATATAAGTTGGTTATTATTGACTCAGAATTAATATGAAAATAGTTTTTCAGACTCATTGTTTATTTAAGAAAAGTGTACCAATCGTCGACGTTTCAAATACTTATAAACTAAGATAAAACTTAAATATCTTTCTTGCGGCATTCGCAAGACAGCTCCTGTTGACTCACAATCCGTAAAACTTCTTTTATTTTTACGTTTACTTAAAAATTGCTACTTTAAAGTTGAAGCTTTTAACTTTTTTCTTACTTATGAACGGCTCTCTCTATTCTAAGAAAATACCAAACATAGCATTTTCTATTTGATTTGTATTATTTCAGCGTGCATAATGGACTAACTAGGAAAAGGGAACATGAGCATGTGAGTTGTGATGACGGCTACTTGCGTTGCCGCTTCAAATACCCGGTTACTTAGGGGATATATTCAGCGGAGACATAATATAATTCAAAATACTCATTTTGTCTACATTCTTACAGCGGTCGTCTGTTGATATATTATTGCGTTTGACAGAGGGTGGAAAGGACATCGACGCACATCCTAAAAGCCTAAGTTCAATACATTATTCTGGATCCCTCAGCCTAATCCGTAAAAAAAATCTGATCTTTTTTTGAACTCGAGACTTAACAAAGACTCGAGACTTGTTTACTAAAAAAACAAAACTGATCCTACTTCTGACGTTTATGCTAACCTAGTACTTGGCGAGTAGCTCGGGACACGGCTTCCGCATTGGATTTCGCAGTTGTATCCCGAAGTTTGATGGTGCACTGAGCTAAATAATTGTCTTTGTCTGACTATCGATAATAACTTGTGCGAGAGCGAGACAAACAATTGAAGTTGAACTCACTTCATAATTTAGGCAATGGATTACTTTCTGTGAATGGTGTCTGTAGAGCTTGAGCGGCGGTAACCATGGTAACGCGTTCGTTTTACCAGGGAGACAGGACATGGAAAGAGGTGGTTTCAACCTTCAATTGGTTCTCAGTTCAAAGCGTGACAAGTTGTCCGATTTTGTTTTTCATTAGTGTTCGATCTTTATTATTCTTATTACGTAGGGAAACTTGTAACAACTGTTTACCTCCTATGATAAAATATTCGTATGTGTGTGTCAAGGGTTCTTACATAGTTGCTGAAGACGTCAGTATTAAATCATTGACTGCTACATAATTAACTTTGTGTTAAATATTCCATGAACACAACTAAAATGCGTAAATTCGTTTTAATTTTTTGTCACGTCCTCTAATAAATTGTCAGATGATCATGGCGTTGTCTGTTTGAATTTTTTATTTAAACCTGGTGATGGTCGTAGCCTGACAAAAATTTGCTACGACCGCGTAGCCCGATGGCTACGTGGTCGTAGAGTTACATAGTGATGTCATGGCTTCGATAAGCCATGACATCACTTTGTAACCCTTTTACTTGTATGGGTAAAGTATTATTAACAGAGACTGATGTAGTTTTAAAATCATTACTGAAATACATATGTTACTGATTTAGGTATTTTAATTCGAAATTCATCATCTGCCTAGCCTTTTCCCAACTATGTTGGGTTGGGCTTCCAGTCTACACGGATGCAGATGAATACCAGTATTTTTTTATATGGAGCGACTGCTTATCTGACCTCCACAACCCAGTAACTGGGCAACACGAAACTACGAATAGATTTTGAACGTTTTTGCTCACGGGAATTGGCTTTCTGACTGATATTGCAAGAAGACGTCGCGGTCATGGGCACAGTGCATGGACTATATATACCTACGTAGGCGGTCCGTAGCAAGCGACCGTAGCAGCGTAGCGATTAACAGAGAGAGGTGTTTGTGCCACTAACGTGATGCAAGCGCACCTCTTTGCGATACATTGACGCATGTGTGTTTAAAACGTCTTTGTGATCGTGTGTGTACATAAGTAAAAGACTTATGAGTTTTTATATTTTCCTGGTAGTGTGCACTGTACTGATTGCAGTTTTAGTGCACTGCTGTCTCAGAAGCTGATGAAATGGCATCGTGATGCAAGTCGCTATCTTTTATGAATATTAAAGACTGAAGATCAATTTAATAACTTTTTTAAAATTGTTTTAATAAATACAAGTAGTCACCGATCACTTTCATCTGTAAATAACCTCCCCTCCACCCACCTTAAAACTTAAATTTTGAAGATAAAACATATTAATTGCCTGTTAGGTACTAGCTTATAATGTAGCAGTATATAGTAAATTATTTTTCTTATCGGTTAAGTAGTTATTGAGAATCAACAACCTCGAAACATTCCTCTTTATTAATAAAATATTACTTAAAAAATCTAAGAAAGATTACCCGTTAAAATCACTTGAATACTTTTGAATAATTTTAACACTAAGGAACTATGTACTCTGCTGTATGTATTCGTCGTTCGTAGGCAATGTACTAAATAAATCGCTTCTAACGTAAACTCTACGATCTGATAGCAAATCGTGATCACGAAACGAAAAAAAAATCATTTTCACAAAATAAACAAAGACATTTACTTTGACGTTTAATTAACTCGAGCTTTAAGCAAAAGATGACATACACTTGCATCAATTTTTCGACTCGACTTAGGGTTAAACTCAGTTTGACGACTTCGTCAAGATGAGTTTAAGTCGAGTTTCAATCAAGATATAACTAAGTAAAAGCTGCAGGTCAGTTAAAGGGAGGTCAATCAAATGGCACGCCATCGAGTACTAGTAGTTCATAAATGAATGAGTGTCACACGCACAGTTTAACTGAACCCATTGGCAAGCAGAGTTTTGTTTTCAATTGGGATGACAACATCACGAAGCGGTGTTTTAATGTCTTAGATATTATATTAGCCTTAACGCAAACGTAGCCTGTTGGTTATGTTATGTTGTAACAATTAAGACACAAATTCTTTTGGAAGTACGCATATTTAAGGAATATTAATGAATACACCCACTCCAACTATAATTTCATTGATTATTTTAACGTCTGTCTATCGTCTATCCGGCCTTCTTCTGTACCTATCTATTTTGCGGAAACACGCAAGCACGACAGGTAAAGCTAAAAAACACTGCCATAGTTTGTACGTGAAATTCGCCGGTAGGTACGGTATTCTTTTATACAGTTTTCACCAAAAGTCAGAACTACCGCATAGTTTCTTTTTTCTATAAAAAAATATTTTTTTTTTGAGAATGTGCCATTAGCCAACTAGCATTAATGAATTCTGCTGGTACAGAAGTTGTTTGGCAAAAAATATCATATCAGTGATTTTATTTTGCAAATGTTATGATTTCTTAAATGAATAAGCCGGTAGGAAACTATAACTAACCATTATTAAAAAAGGTATTCAACCATAAGGTGATTAAAAAAAATTGTGAGGCGGCTGGCACCAAATAAATATGTAATTAGGCTAGGAAACCGTAATTTATCAAGTTCAATTAATCGACCTGCGAGTACGGCCCTATGGTAATTTTTTCGTTCCATTTATCACATAATTTCAATTACTCAGGCTCGTCATACTATACTAAAATTACTGGTACAATTTTTAATTACCTCCCAGTTTACTAATATTAACTGGTTTTTCTGATTGTCTCCCTCCAAGCTCTGGGCAGACTGAGCATGCATTTTCTGTTAACCTAGTCCTTCCCTCTATTAAATAACTACAAGTTGAAAGCCTCGTCGTGGCGGCCAGTTCGGCCCGCCCCTATTGCTGGTGTAGTGCATACATGTCATCCCCGCCCCTCAAGCTTTTCTATGTAGTTGTTGCGCGTGGTACTCTACTACTCTTATGCTGCCCTGGTAGTGAAACTGAGCCTTAATTTCGTCAATATCAGCGCTCGGAAAAGGCCACAAATGAATCACAGATGCTTTTAGTTTTATTTAATTTATGATTAATACTGAACGACAACAGAAACACAAGAGTGACAACTAAGTGAAACAAAAAAGCACGCAACACAGACACATACAACACGCACAGAAACAATGCTGCCTTCACACGGATGAACTTTTAGTTTGAACCCCAAGAATAGTGTTTGTAACATACAGTTTTTTACAAATAAGTCATTTTTTCCATACGGCAAAGACTATATTGAATCATTTCAATATCATAAACAAAGAAAGCCATTCAGTAAAATACTTCTTGTTTTATTTCTTCCGTTAATAATACTTTTTCCTTATTAAGAATAGGCTTACGAACTTGTTACGAAAACAGTGACGTCATGGTTACGATGGCTACACGGGCGTAGCAGATTTGTTAGGCTACGACCGTGATAATTAACTTTCACTAGCCCCATATTTAATTAAATATCTCAAACAGCCAACGCCATGATAATCTAATCATCAGCAGCCACCAATCTTGCAATTACCACCATCAAGTAATTCGTTTGATTACACAAGAACAGTAACTAGTTTTTTATAAGCATTTTAGTTGTGCTCACGCCATATTCCACTTCAAGTTATCATGTAAGAGTCATTATAATTATAGAGCAGCCTATATTAAGTATACATATATAAACCCATTTTACAACAAGAAGAACGTTTAATCACACATTAGTTTTCAAATATTATTAATAATCAAACATTATTAACAGTCACGCTTTAAACTGACAACAAATTGATCTTTGAAATGACCTTTTCACCAGTCCTGTCTCCCTAGTAAAACAAACGCGTTACCATGGTAACCGATGTTTAGGCTGTGAGCATGGTACAGGGCATGCGGTATTCTTGTGGTAACACACAGCAAACAAAATCGGAATCTTATCACTATCCCCTAAGTCAGGTGTATTTATTTTAACAAAGGTAACCTTTTTGTATCCTACAATAAAATTATGAAACACTCAGCTAAAAGTACCACAGGACAAGTCCTAATCCATGTGTCAGAACAACGGAAATAAAGAAAATACTATGTTCCTAATAAGACTGCGTTTTCTTTCTTAAATCTTCACACAGTTTTAATGACAAAATACTTCAAAATTATTTTCAACAAGCTCCATGCTTCCACGTATCAACACACGTAGACTGTTCCACAAAAAGTCGGTGTGAAACACGAATTTTGCCCGAGAGTTGCTCGAATTATGGTGCTGAAACTAGGAGTCTACGAATCGTCGAGAGCTTAAATCTCGATCGCAGTTGAACAACTACCTTTAGATCGATGTACTAGACTGTACCCTCTATCAAAGTCCCTAAAGTTTACTATTGCCTGGTTTTTACGGCAGCATAAAAGTTACCACAAAATAAAACGTTTCTTTGAAACTTTCTTCTAGAAGATTACTTTTGTTTTTTCACCAGAAGACGGAGCTTAATTACTGGTAACCTTCGAGTAAGTAATCATTCATTTGTGTTTTTGCTTTCGTTTTGTGGTTATAGCTTTTAGTCCTATTATTACAATTTATGAGTGATGCTAGATGGAAACAACTGCACGATGGATAATAGGTTAAGCTACGCTGCCGAATACAGTTGTGGATGGGTCACCCTTTATGGCGAGACTATCGAGACTCCTCCGTGTCATCACTTTCAAAGAAATATTGATTTAAGGGTAAAACCATCCAAACCCATAGAAAACAATAAATAGTATGGTAGTAGTTTTGCTAATTAGTGCATTTAGCACTTTATTTGTTACTAATGAAAAGTATTTATTTGTTAATGAAGAATTACTTCTTCCCTTTTATTTACATTGCCTGTTAATATGCAAGTCACAGTAAAAGTTGTGTAGCGTATGGTGCACTCCTTGAATAAGACGACAACACAACATATCAATTAATAGCTTGACAGTGCCAAACAGTTTTGGAATATGTCACTTAGAGCAGCATTTGTGTTTTCTGTAAACACAAATCTCTTTCCCAGCTGCATTACGAACAGCTGTGACATCAAAGATTGACAAAAAAGGCAATTATTTATTTGTTTTTTTTTTTTTTTCAGATTAGAGCAAACCGGAACTGTTTGGTAACAAAACAATCACATACAGATGACAGACGATTAAGAAATATGACCTGCTGTTTCGCCATCGTTTTCTAAATACCAACAGACATCAAACATTTTGGAATATGGCTGTCGTGATCTATACACTAGTTTGTGAATACTAGCACTTGTCCCGCGACTTCGTCCGCGTGGATTTCGAACTTTTCCCTTCGAACTTTAACATCACCTCCACCCTCTTTAAAGAAGGCGTTTTGAAAATAAAGTTTACTCGCTAATAATGTTTCTTAGATAATGTAGCTTGTAGGTTCTTAAAGTCATTTTTGAGTTTATCCATAATAAACAAAAAAATCTTGAACTAAATAACCAGCGATACATCAGCGTACAACAACACAGTCATGTCATCCGATGACAGTACGAGCTACCCTGTGGAGTTCCAAAACTCTTTGGAGCTATCTGGAGTGCCACCCGATTTGTTAATGCGCAACATAGACGTACCTAGATTATGCAATGCACAATGGTACTATACTGCGAGTCACGAAATTAGCTCCCTAGGTCAGTAACTCGCAATATCGTACTATTAACATATACATATTGTGATACAGAAAGACCCAAGACTATTAAAATGGTGGCCCATTTTAATAGTCTTGGGTCTTTCTGTATCACAAGTATGTATTTTAACAATCTAAACTCTATCTTTGCTGGGAAAAGATTTTTGAATGCCAAAAGTGAAGAAATTTTTTGTGGGTGTAGGGAATTCAACGTCCATTCTAAAACGGATTGAAAGATGGACAATGCGTGTGTGTGTTTAACCCTGATTGCACGAAACAAATGGAGAATTTGATAGCACGCAGGAACTGCAAAAGATATAGAAAATATACATAAATAGAAAAACACACGCCATTTTCCCATGGGAGTAGGCAGAAACCACAGAGAGCCACCCGCTACGATCCTTACATACTCCATTCGTTTCGCTCACGAGCATACACACTTAAGTAAATTTATAAACCCCCGACACAAGTAAGAACTCATAAAAAGCGAACAAATAAAACGGTATTGGCCTTTTAGTTGAATATGAATTGTAGTATGTTAATCCATGATGCGTCGTAAATAAAATTTAAAAGGAAGTTAAAAAAAAAGAAAGTACGAGTATGTACAAGTACAGCATACTTTCATTTTTCTTGGGTATTGGTTAGCGGTTCCCCAACCTGTACCAATTTATGAAATTATGAAGACCACGTCAAAACATCCACCAGTTTTAATACAAATTCCATGTGGACTGCCACGTAATATGCAGGCGTGAAACGGAATCGTGAGTCAGAATCGTGAATCACAGGAATCACAGTACCAGGAGCCCATATAGCAGAACAGTATCAAGAATGAACATTCGAAATAGACAGTACCGCTTCAGTTTTGAACTACGGTAAGCTGTAAAGGAGCTATTTTAAAGTCTACATTTGCTCTCTTATTAATAATTCATTGGTTCTGACCCTTCAACGGGAACAAAGCATGACTCGATTTGCTTGCAAAAGCGTTTTGTAATTTGTTTCGCTAATTTTTAATTAGATTTAAAATAAATTTTAATATAATTGACATAACATAAACAAAACATAATTAAATAATGGATCAATGTCAATATGTATAATGTACAGTACTGTATTGATTCGGATATTATTTAGAACTTTCACAGTGCCGATGCCACCGAACTGTATTTTTAAGGTTTACCGTTAACGGCAACACAAAGGAACAAAGTTAATAAAATGATTCCGACATGAACTTCGTTCAATGCACACACACAAGTGCAGCTTAATATAATGCCGCAGTCTGTCTCATTACGAGTATAATACAGTAGCCGTATGATGCACACATACAAGCATGGCAGTTTGCTTTTCCCCTGATACTGCTAATTCACTCTTGTATTTTTTACGAATCGTTTTTGTACTCATACTAACAATGAACACCCCTCTGCACGCACACAGGAGGGCACAACAGGGGTGGAAAAGGTAACATCTTTATTTTCCTCAGATCCTGGTACCGGGAATCTATTTATTCCCTATGAGGCAGAAAATCATCAATTGTTACATTGTAATTAAGGTTAGTGTATCGTGAATAAAGAATAGTGTATGTCAGCTTCTAAGAGGTTCTCGTGTAAACATAATTAATATACAAGACTCAATATTTAATTTATATTATTTCTGGCCAACCAACAATTTATTGTTTGCACTGTTAATGTTAAGATAAAGATTCTTATATCAAAGGTTAGTATAACAATTTCTTATAGGTTAGCACCGCATGCCCCATAAAATAATAAATGTTACTAGTTGTAGTCTAAAGTTTATTTTAATAAATCAGAGTTTGAAAACAGAATTTTAAATCAAAATTAAATACAAAAAATTAAAAATAAAAACCAAAATTTAAATAAAATCAAAAGCACAATCCAAAATAATACAATTCAAAATCTACTGTATCCTGCTTTTATTTAATTAACCTACTTGAATCCCATAGAAAAGTTTTATTCTCCCTTAACAATGGTCATGACGGTTAACGTCGCGACCTTTGTTACTTAGAGGTATCACATAAATAAATCTCGACATCATATCTATATTTATAATAAATTGAATGATTCGTCTTAAGATTTTTATTAAACCTTATTTACGTGCCATAGCAAGCAGCTATGGCACGTAAATAAGGTTTAATATATAATTTTAATTAAGGAAGCACCTTAATTAAAATTATTTATTATTTTATGTTGAAATAATTTTCAGACCTTCATTTACATGAAATTTCTTGTCTGTTATTGAATGACATAAAAACGGTTTTGCATACCTTACAGATATGGATGATTGCATAGGGATCATCATTCCAAATCACCACCATTATGTTTCATGTACCTACTCTCAGTAAAAATATTCTTTTATAATTTTAACATACATACACAAATATAAAACATGCATGGGAACCCCAAAACTTAAAGTTCCTAACGCTTGTATTAGAATTATAGAGCTTACATAATTTTACGTACTGACGATCATGGTCAAGGCTAAAGTGCCGCGTCCGCTTTGGCCTTGACCACGATCGTTGCAATATTAAACTCTTGGTGAGTCATGTGCTCCTAATAGTTCGCGCCGTTTATGTCGGGTCTGCCTCGTTAAGTAGACAGAGCACGTAAAATAGGATAGGAAGGCTTGAGATTGAGTTATTGTTGACTTTATTCAATAACTTATTTACTTATGAAGTCAACATTTCGTGAGCCGCTTTGAGCGATTTTTAATAGGGGCATAATTTATGGGTTCGCCGTCACCGACATCCTAATGTGACGTGTTGCGCCAGTCTGACAGTAATTCTTACAAAGTTTTCAGTTTTCACTTCTGTTTGCAGTTCACATAAATGAATTTTTTGACCCGACTACGGCAAGGTTATGGTTATGACCGGTATATTTAGGAATGTGTGGATATTATGTTCGTACCCATAACTGACAAAGTTTCGTTATTAAATAAAATAACAGCTTAAGGTGAACCTTCTTATTATTTAGGTTCTGTTCTTGTTCGGTCAAGCCAAAGACAGTGCTACCTAATTCTTCCACAATTCTTGATATAGTGTTCTTCGAGAGTATTGACCTACTGTTGTCTATGCTTCTGATGAACTATCAGAGATTAAAGAGGTGAGGCTTTGTGCTGTAAGATTTCTGGGATAACCATCGCTTAGTAAATTTTCAAACAGTACGTTTATATAAAGACTAAGTGCATGCAAACACATTATTTGGACCGCACAGGGAACTGCAGATTATTTTACCGCTAAATTCTCAGTTGACCTCGACATGAGTAACATAGTTGAGAACATGGACACATGCTCACTTGAGTGACGCATCTGATGATAATGTCAGCTTATTGTGTTACACCTTGCACCTACCGGTGAAGTTAGATATCGTCGATTATCAATTTAACTAAATTTTTGAATTGTGACGAGCGACCAATTAGTTTCGGAACACACTGTATATACAACTAACAAATAGTAAAACGGTACGTTACTCGAGATTGTCGTAAAGATAATTAAGAATTTTCTTAATTGCATTGTGGTCTTTTAGCAATGTGTCATGATAGCCCAGTGGTTTAGGACTCGCCTCTTTGTGCACAAGGTTGTGGGTTCAAACCTGGGCAAGGGATCAATGTGAGTTTTTCAGTTCATATGTACTTTCTAAGTTTATCTTGGACATCACTGAAATCAGTGAAGGAAAACATCGTGAGGAAACCTGAACTTATATAATTAATATAAGTCTGAAATCGCCAACCCGTCTTGAGCAAGAGTGGTGATTAATACTCGTTCCTTCTCTGTATGAGAATAGGCCTTTGCCCTCTAGTGGGACAGTAATAGGCTGGTACTTTTAGCGATCTATAAGAATACTTTGGATCTCACAGAAAAACTAACAATTGCATGCCAAAATAGTTAGGAATCAGGTCCTGGTGGCTCCGTCCTTATCGGTAGTAGTAAGTAGAGTAGAGTTACCTGAAACGGAGCCCTCACCTGTAATGTATAAAAATAAAATGTAGTCATTAAAAGTGTTAAGTAGATATCAATCACTTGCTCAGAATCTACCAAGAAATCTTAAATCTGTGATACTCTCTTGACACTAAGTATTAACTTGAGAGAAGAATAATGATAAATTTTTAAAACGGAATATGATTAAATTATACACCATACTGATACACAGCTCATAAAAATATGTTGACTTGGTGGTCTTATCGCTTACAGCAATGTTAACCAGACAAGTTTGGTATGGTCAGATGCTTAGATGAGGTTATAGAAGTAGTTTCTAAAATATCAAAACTCAGTATTGAAATTCAATGCAAAAAAAAATCAAACTGTCGGTGCATGTTATAATGTTCCAGGTGAAAATCATAATAATTTGTACAATGTCAGTGTACTGTTGACCGGGTTTCATCACTGTTGTAAATAATAGGCCTGTACTTCTATGTTGCAATTATTTAGATGTGAATCCTACAACACTATTTTGCAGAGAACCCTGCCACTACACAAGTGACACATTCTATCTTTAAACCTATTCTGGTATAATTTGAGTGATTTAAACCAGAGAGAACTCATGTTCTAACAGCCTGTATATGATGAGGTATTTTGTTGTATGCAACCTCTATATCAGCTATGGCCATACATATGAACAAACGGATCGACGTAGTTCCTGCCATCAACAAGGTTCATTTTCATTTTTTATTTTATTTAGTTATTTATTTTATGAATCATAGAAAACTTACAGCTTTACCTTTAATATAAATTTTTGTGGATCTTTCGTATGACGTACAATTTTTATTATAATCACCAAAAATTAGTACATTTTAAGTTAACATTATTTATTAAGAGACAATTTACCCTCACAAAGATATATCTTTATGCTTGTTAATAATTAATAACACCACACTCATAGTATAACTAAGCGTATCTAAGCGTATCTCCTTCTACAAAATCATGATGTGACAATTCACATCAGCTCAGAAGGGGTTGAGTTATAAAATTTCAACATCCTTATCTTTAACCGTTACTTTAGCACGTAGGCAAACTGCATTAGTCAGGCAAGGGTAGTATGAGAGTATAAGACAGAATATTGGCGAGTCCTGCCTGAATGATCCCACTACATTCGCGGTGCTCACCCCGTACCATTTTCAACTAGTTTAAGTTTAGTAGTAAGCCAAGTTTACGGTATTAGTAGTTGGACTACCAGGGTTACATCAGCCACGGTGGACTTAGTGCGAGATTATTACCTATAGAACATTCAGAACTGAATCTAAATAAGTGCTGTCTGATGGCTATTTTTTTTTATAAAAACGTTTCCCCATACTAGGAATTTCTCCTGTATCGTGGGTGCGTTTACAAACATTTAAACTCACATACACAAACAGCCAGACCCGGAACAACTACCTGTAGGCCATACAAATATTTGTTCCGTGTGGGGATCGAACCCACAACACGCGGCGCAGCAGCCGATGGCTCAACCACCGCGCCAACCGTGGATTAAGGGAAAGTAGTGTGGAATATTAGTTATATTCCACACAACTTAACGGTCAATGATCTACATATAACAGCCAGAACCAACGTATGTAATGAAAGTTCACCCACCCACAAACTGACGTCGGTTAGCATAGACCTGCGGCTTTTATTTAGCCACGAACTCCTGTGAAAAGTAAATTTATTTAATATGTGGTAAATTTGAGTTCGTGGAGTTGTATAAAATCATACTTATGAACTATGAGTATGTTTATTACAGTCGTCAATTAGATAGCGTAGAATATTTATCTCCAAAGCTTTAGTGCCATTCATAAGCTAAACACTTTTTATGAACAAATGAGTTATATTGCTATAACAGTTATTAATTAATTATAAACGCATCGCGCGTCTCAGCAGTCCGACAACCCCTGAGGTAGAGTTTACGAAAACATTTAAATGCTTTTGAATCTTAATATTGGATTGAAATATCTACCACTCCATTCAGCTCTCTACAGCGATGCGATTACTTCTCTGCGTTCATTATCTCCTAGTACAAGAACGTTATTAAGAAGAACCCCAAGAAGCGTTGAGGCGTGCTTCAATTTGGTAATGAAAACTTTCTTGTAAATTGCGTGACTTTTAAACCTGAGAACCTGAGATCGTGATTAAATTCAAATTGTCTGGAGTCAACTCGGTCTTACTTGTCATTGTTTAAATGTTATTACTTAACTAATTTTATATAAGTACGTCACAACGGTGGAGCACTCACCACCGATGTGACGTACTTGAATAAAATCTTATTAATGTGTCTCAAATTGAAGAAGAAATTGAAGAAGGACATTTTTACCAGAACAAGGACATTTTAACCACCTAATTTTTGTTTACGGCGGTAATACTGTTTAGATTGAAATGTCAATTAACTTTGCAAATGTGCTTCCTACTTACACTAGTTCATCGGATATCGCATAAATATTTGTTGTTATGGTTGTTACTGTGATGTTAGGATCATGGACCCCGTTCTTATTATGACAAGGTTACGTTCGACTGATAACCACTATTATTTTTTGCAATTCACTTAATAATAATATAAATTCGTATTGTATGAAATCACGTATGGTACTTGTTAATTTGTTTTTTCATTATCGAAGGTTGATGTCACACAGTGTGTGCCTCGTTATTACCTAGATGAAGCGTGAAAAATAATAGTTACAATGCATGTCTTCTGATATGTTTTTATTACAAGCTTTTATTACTTGAATTTTTTTCTCAAAGTTGTCTCCATAATTTACAAGCCATTTTTCGACTACTTGTCGATACCTTTACATCGTATTTTGAAATTCTGGTTAGCTCCAATAAGTTAGTAGTCGTCTCCTTTCACTTTTAGCCTAAAGTCTAAGTTTTGATTTTCCGTCGCCTACCTCCTCTGCTCCTGGTGCTTATCCCATACTAGCGAGCCAGAAAACTGGACTGCTCTACCAGGAGTTCATAATGCGCCAAGCGCTCGCTTGACTGGATCCCTAAACTACTTTCCGCAGCTGTGTTAACATTTTCTTTATGAGTAGAATATTTTAGTAAACCTTATTTAGTGAACTACTAACATATTATGTAATTAGAATAACTTTAACTAAACAAATTTTGTATGTTGACAATGATGCGTCACGTGGGCATTTTTCAAATATTTGTAGAGATAGCAAGTTCTTTTGAGTGGTAGATGCGTAATCTATACTGATATAATAACGCTAAAGTTTTTTTGTTTGAACTCCATAATCTCTTAAACAACAAATCGGATTCATTTTACTTTACTTCCTTGCTACAACTTCACGCCTGTATTCCACGATGGGTAGAGCAGACTTGAAAATCGTTCGAATTGACAATACGTTAACGCCAAGCATTCGTGTTAAGTTCACAAAACGGAACGCAAGTCGCGATGTGCTGCCGGTAAGTTTTTACTTAGACCTTAAACAATAGTTGGCTATCAAAAATAAACGTTTTTAATCTTCCATAATAATATGACCCCATTTTAAATCGTCTTATAACCAATTAGATGTGTATATATATAACCAATTAGAAATATGTAAAACCAATTAGAAAATCCATTTGACACCTTTTATTTATGACGTATATGTCAAATCATCATACACTTATTACTCGGATAAATGTTATCTTCCTTTTGAAAAATTAGCCCATCGAGGTACGAATATGGCCGATAATGTATTACGAAGTCAAATTATGAAATTTTATCGAAGTGAATTAATCCTTAAAAAATTAAGAAACTAAGTAACTAATACAAAAAAAAAGTTATTAATTGACAATTTACAATTGATCAACTAGGTTTCTCCGCAACTCGAGTTTACTTTAGAATCCCAAGTAAGCCGCCGCGTTTCTCCCGCTTTCTACGACAAGATTCAGAATTACAAAAGAAGTGAATACGTATATCTACTAAATAAGAATGATTGAAAACTATTCAATGTTTAATCACGGCTAACTTTTATGATACTTCCCTTAGTGCTTATGTTATATTTCATAAGATAATTATTTGAAAAAGAACTGACAAAATGCCACTGCACAGCACCATTTTGCCATGAGTGTTCTTGCAAACATTACAAATATAGCCATAACCAGATGGTGTTTCAAAATATTGTTTACTGGTAGTTATTCAAGACTTCAAGACGCACTTTTATCATGTATATATCGCCTTCATTTCTGTTATAATTCGTCAGAAATCAGCAAAAACTAACACGAACTAAATTTCGTCCTAGGTAACTACGACTGAATCTACGCGTGAAATATCAATATGATAATCGTGAATCCGATTTACGACTTTAAGCTCGTGAACGGAGAGGCGAGTAATGTAGTACGCTAAAGCGGTGGTTATAACGTGATGGCTACAGAAAACCCTTGAATCAAATTCGTTACATTAATGGGCTCCTATTATCTTGTATCGTATTTGCAGCGACTTTGTGGGTTGACGCAAGCGCGTTGAGGAGAAGAACACATGGGGGCGCGCCGGGCGGTGGAAAACAAGTGAAGCCTATTAACCCACCAGATGTTATATTCGATGGGACCCATTTTAAATAGATACGGTACCTAAACCTAGCGTTTATAATTTGATTATTTAATAATCTAATTCTGTTCTTAAGTTTTGAAGTAAACCATTATTTTTTAGTAAAGCATTTCGTGAGAAAAGTAATATTTAAACCGCAAAAAATTAACACCTGGCGTTGTCTCCTGACAACCTTTAGCTGTGGCTTTAAGAAAAAAGCAAGAAGATTATCTACGTTAAAAATAAAACATCCGACTTTGGGGATCATGAAAAGAAAATGATAATATCCTTCTAATTTTATAGATATGTGTAGTGGTAACAATAATAAACGTCACGTCCCTGTTGAATTGAACCAACAAAATACTCGAACATGACACAGTTTTGTGGCAGGTATAATCAAATAAAACAAAAAAGTTTACGAAAAAAGGGAGAATCTCTTATATAACCTATAGGTCGTCATATAACATTGAAATAATACTGCAGAATTTCCTGCTCTATTAAAATTTGGAAACCATGTTTATTTTCCACACTAGGTAACCGAAAATAATCGATTTACATGAAAAACCGAGGAATTCGTACCATTTTTTGAAAAAAAGTATGCTATTTACTTAAACTTACTGCGGCGAACCACTATTTATCTATGGTTCCCATCGGTCGACATAAACTGGTAACACCAATAGGCGGGAATTATATCCCTTAATATCGATTTGGCACCTTCAGTCTGCTTAAAAACTAATATACCTAAAAACTCTTTGCCCGATAAGCTCTCGGGAGTATGGTAAATATTGTGTATACTTCCTGTAATTATATAGTTAAATGTGTTACGGATGTGTAGTGATAAAATAATACCAGAATATAAACAATTATACGTATTTGAAACCTGAGTTTCATTCAAGGCACAATTAAGCGCCCAAATCATTTATTTATTTAAACTTATAGTATCACATAGAATCATTTCAGATTTTTCTCAATACAAGTTTCGGAGAAAAGTGGAGACGATATTTTTTTTACCCACCTTTACTGAATCAGCTATCTTATGTATTTTACAATCAACAACTGCATCCTAAAAACTCCTCCACTGACGCTCCCTTTATTTTGATAGACGAAATTATGTCAGTTAACCGTCCGTAACTATTGCAACGGTTGCGTGTAAATCACCAGCATGACAGAAGTAAAAGGAGTTATATTTAAGAGTCATGAATAAGTTGTGAAATTTACCAGCATTTCAGAAGTAATAGGAGTTATCTTAAACGGAACATGAATAAATTGTGAAATGTACCAGCGTAACATGAATGAAGTGGAGTTTACGATAAAGGAAAATATAGTATAATGTTTCTCCTGAAGATGGCGCCGCGGTCGAGCTGACTTTTAATTCACGATATAAACAGCTATCCCACAAATAAAAAGAGACTGTGGGACTCGTATATCCACATACGTACGAGTATAAATATAAATACGAGTACGTACTATAAATAATAAGATGTTTGCTTGTTCACGTGAAATCTTGTTTTCCTTTAGTGTAATAATTGGTTGGTAGTGTGTAACCTGACAGAGAAAATCTTGTAATATTTATTTAAATCGCTACGATACGGTAGCTTAGTAGTGACATTTATCTGCAAAATATATTCCTCTCTGTTTCCTGGTTAGAAAACGTGACAGCGTCAGCAATCGTTTGTCACAACGGACTTAAGAAGTCGCCTATCCACAACATTGTGTTCGCTTGCGCGGCAGTGCATCGTATTATGTACTAAGTTAGCAGTAGTTTATTTAGCACTAGCTTTTGCCCGCGTCTTCGTCCGCGTGGAATTTTCTTTTTGAAGATATTAATTATTGTCACTATATTGAGCTTTGTTCATGGCTATTACCCGATACTTAGTTGATATTTTGTTTCTTACTGAATACTTATGGGATGGTAAGTTGTTTTGATAGAAAATTAGTATAAATCACCAAATCCCCCAACAAACAGCTTTATATTTTTACAAAATAATATCACATTTCTTACATTTATTTTGAAGGTTTACGCTGTTTCATCAGTTTGGTTCAGGGACCAACCATTGAAACGGCCAGGTTGGTACCCGACCAAACACTGCCGCAAACTTTATAGAACGCTTAGATTTATACGCAAGTTACTCAAGACGGCAGGGATGGTAAACATCGCATGGTGAGATCTGCGTATCAATTAAGAGTAAGAATATAAATCATTGCCATCATGGGCCTCGCCTTTTCCCATCCATGTGAAGGTTGGCTTCCAGTTTAACTGGATACAATGGAATACCAAAAAAAACATAGAAATACCAATATCGTAATCTGAAGCGAAATTATAACAAAATGTCTAATTTAAGGTAAATAGACAAATAAAAATTCACAAAGTAATTTAAATTATAATCTGCACAGTTAGGTTAAAATTTAAATAACTTGGTAAACGTGCCAAAGGTTCTCCAACCCTGGGCTACACAAATTCATCTCTGCAGGTGAGACAGGGATGCTATGAACTTTCCTCTTTGTTTCTCATTCGAATTTCTGAAACCCATGTCAGCCTGGTTTATTGGGATGCGGCATTTACTATATAATATATAGGGTATTTATGTATTTGCTTTATAGGTCAGGTATGGCCGAATATACGTTATACATACAATACAATAATACCAATTTGTTATGTCTACTTTACAATTTGTTATGTATACTCGCGTCTACTTCCGAAAATGGTTGCATCGTAAGCGGAATTATTACTCACAGTATATATAAGCTATTTGAAGAATTTAAATTTGAACGTTAAGAAAATACGTTATTTTGATTAGTCATCATCATCATCATCCTCCTGCCCTTATCCCAATTTATTTGGGGTCGGCGCAGCATGTTTTCTTCTTCCATACATCTCTATTTGCCGTCATCTCATGGGTCACCTCTTTTCTTGCCATATCCTCTTTCACACAATCCATCCATCTTTTCTTTGATCTTCCTCTACTCATGTAACCCTGCACATTCATACTCAAAACATTCCTCACAACATGGTCCTCATTCCTTCGCATCACATGCCCATACCATGACAACCGATTTCCACACAACTTCTAGGTCACAGGCGCAACTTTAAGATTTTGATTAGTATTGATCCTAATATATAAAAAAGAAAGGTCTCACAGATTCTAACTAATAATAAATAACTAGATATAATACACTTTTCTGATAACAATTTACATCGGCTGACAATTCACTAAATGTCAGCCGATGTAAATTGTTATTAAATTACACAGGTCTGCAATGGTTTTCCTCTCTGAGATCTGATTAACGTTTTCTATAGTTTCTGATGTGCTGATTACGAGAAAAATAATAAAAAAATTCTATCACGTCAGGATTCTTTGATATTGAATATTTAAGATTTTAACTAAAAATGTCTGAGCGCATACATTTTAAAATCTATAAAACGTCACTTAATTACTTCAGCTTAATTTTTATTGCATTTAATTAGTTTAAGACGACATAGAAATGAATGCAAATCAGTAATTTGTTAATTACTACATAATAAGTGTAAGTAATTCGCATTAACCATTTCGAAAACGGGTCATTTTGGCTTCATTTAGTAATGAGCTCATTAATACACGATGTTTAGGTGATATTGCCTAATTGTTGTTAATGTTGTTCAAAAAGGGTATAATGAAGAAAACAAAAGGTTTTTTTTGTATAAGTACCTACTCTGAATTAGAAAACTAACAGTCGAAGTGCGCATCTTGCAACCTAAACTTGTCGAGTTACAAGCGTGGAAATCATTTAAGGAAGTGGTAAAAAACTTTTTGGGGAACAATAAAAGCTCGGACTATAAAGAAATAGTAGCCAAAATGATAACGAATTTTGGTGTAATGGGTTGTAATATGAGCGTTAAACTTCATTTTCTGAATTCGCACATTGATTACTTCCCAGAAAATCTAGGAGCCGTTAGCGAAGAACAAGGTGAAAGATTTCACCAAGATTTAAAAGAGCTTGAAGTCCGGTATCAAGGAAGATGGAATGTCAGCATGATGGCGGACTATTGTTGGTTGTTGAAGCGTGATGATCCAAACCGGAAATATAAGCGAAAATCGCACAACAGAAGCTTCCAGGAAAAAAGGACCAGGTTCCACAAATAAAATTTAAGTGTATTTTAACCCAGCAATAAGTTGTTATTACGTGTTAATAGTTTTTTAAGTTAAAAATTAAGTACTTTTTTAAATATATAATTTTTTAAGTGAAAACTTGTCTTTTTTCTCAATTTTCTATCTGTCGCTTTTTTGAAAAATCAGGAGGTGATGGAGAAAAACTAAGTACATATTCGTAATCAGCGCATCAAAATACTCCAGAATCAGCTATCAAATTCCAGAGAGGAAGTTATGACCTTCATTTTGCAGGCCTGTGTTATTAAAGTATTAAATATAAAGTATTTAAATTGTCATATGAGTAGGTTTTGCTTTTATTGTTCTGGCAAACTAATCACTATATATAAGTATAGGCCTGCCGTCTCATTGAGACGGTGATTGACGTGAATTAGCGGTGTGGATGGCGCCCGTCGGTGGGTGAATGACCGCTCATCACGCACTCAACACTGTCAAGCTATTATTGATATGGTGTTGCCTTTCTCAAGGAGTACACCATACGCTACACAACTTTTGCTGAGACTGGCATAATCACCCGCTTAAGATCAAAGAACATCTAAAACTCTTTGACTGGAGCTGTTTAGACTTATAGGAATCTGGTAATAATAACAAATGTATGTAATGTAATGTCTGGTAATAATAAATTAAATTCGTTTATTTCACAACCAATCCACATAGTTAAATTCAAAATATGTATTATGAATTAATAAACTTATATAAAAACAAAAATACATACTATTATCTAAGTCTATATTAGGGTTGGGATCCAGAGTGCTCAAAATATATGCGGTCTGGTCCAGTACCGCATCATTAGGCAATCCAGATCCAGATTCATCCTCCAAGCAAACAGTGGAAGGTAGCTGTTGGTACTGCCTTGTATGCGGCGCATCAGGGACGCAACTCTTTCGCGAATTACTGCCGCAAAACCATCTATATGTGCGCCTGCAAACATACCTGATGCGTCGTGTCGAAGAACACGCAGTGTCAGTGTGTTATGTACAGTTGTGACGTATGGTAAAGTCAGAAAGTATAATTAAAAAAAAAATATCCTCAGACCCCTCTTTGAGCTTGATACCTACAAATACCTGGGAATCCCACAAGCCCTTGGTAAAATAATCATTCTGGGAATGGTTCTTAAAAGTACGTACGTAAGTAAGTAGTAGTACTCGTATAATAGTAGTTATTTCTATCTATTTAGATTTTCTTAGTAGCCGCCTGGATAGCGGAGTTCTCCGATTAATGGCAATGAGCTAGCTCCTGTCACGTGGGACTTAAACGTAACTGGAGTAATGTGGGTGTACTTTAAGTACAGCTTGGCACCTCTCGGGGAAATGCAGGCGTGAAGTTAACCTACGCTAATGTAAATTATTTCGTTCAAATACTGAGTTTACATAATTTAGAAGCAATAACGATATTTATGTATGCAGTATGACTTAACAATAACATTAGACGTGGGTGGAACGAGTGTTTAGTATTTGTTGAAACTCTTACACGGGGTCAGTAACCGGTGATAAAGGCACACACACAGAAACTTATTCCTTCCTATATCGTAATACCTAGTACAAGTTTATTTCTTACCTCAGTCTTCCACTAAATTCGCCCAGGAGAAAGTTTTGAGATGTCAATAAACTAGGTACACAGACTATAACTGCATAGGTATACAAACCACTTCGGTGCACTGTTGGCTACTTGTAATCAGTTTAAAACCTTTTTACATGGCAATACCAGCAACTTTTAATTTAAAAAAAACCGAAACATATTTTTTTTTTCTTTTTTAAAAACGTTGCCCCACACTAGGAATTTCTCCTGTATCGTGGGTGCGTTTACAAACATTTAAACTCACATACACAAACAGCCAGACCCGGAACAACTACCTGTAGGTCATACAAATATTTGTTCCGTGCGGGGATCGAACCCACAACACGCGGCGCAGCAGCCGATGGCTCAACCACTGCGCCAACCGTGTCGTCATATTTATTGAAATGGAAATGTATATAATGTATAGTTTTTATGGTTGTTTAGTGATAAGATGAAAAAAAAAGTGTAAGTAATTACACACTTTTTGCTGCCACTACCAACCGATGTATTTATATACATAGTTAAGCACGCAAAAGGAAATGTCCTTTCGCGTGTTATGGTGAACCTCGGGGAAGTTTAAGAGTCTCACACTCCCCGGTCTTATTTCCAAAGCCCAGACGCCTTTCAAAGGTTACCCCAGAGAAATAAAAGAAAAAAAATGACACCAATTTTAACGGTTAACGGGGTACTGATTACTCAGACACAATAAAATTCAAAGACGTTGAATTCAATACCACATCCCATATTGTTGTTCGCAATTTCAATAGCATAAGATTTGTAATAAAACGTGTTTGCATAATAGACAGATTAAGGGCGCATTTTAATAAAGGGATAATAGGGGAGTTTCGTCTGGGGAACAGAATTCTTCATCTGTCCCATCGTGTGTGTGTTGCACATAATGATGTAAATACATTTTAGTAAAATGTGTGACATAGTATGGTATATATATGGGTATGGTTGGAAGGATGTGAACTTATAGATCAAGATAGAGATGGGTGGAAGGAATAGGAGCGCTGTGCCGAATCCTCAAATGCCCAGGCGATAAGCATGGTATTAAAATGGGAACCTACATTTAATGTCATCTTATAATAATAATATTTTGCGACTTCACTATTCATAAGTTGGAGTTTGCCGCGCACTAATCCTTGTGATTTTATAAATAAGCTTCCTTTAAATGCAATTGTTCTCAATCTCCTTTTTACAATTTATTATTCTTGAAAAAAAATAATTCATGATCACCTCGTTATCGATACATGTTGGTAGGATGGGACTCTTTGATCAAACCATAGATTTTGTAGGACAAATATTTTTTTAAATAATTTAGATAATTATCTTGATATTTAACAAAAAAAATACTCAGTTAGTAATAATATTTTTGAGAATCATAAAATCGACATATTTTATCATTGCTACCTCTGTTAGCTACCACAATCGAGAATTGTTGCACGGAAAATTGTTGGGCGTCTCATCGAAACGAAGCTGTTCACGAAGATTCAGCTTGATAGTTATTATTTTAACATCAAGGATCTGTACTACTACTTTTGAGCGTAGGACCGGGATAACGTACCACGCAGTTTGTAGGGCGAACTGGGGCGACTTTGATAATTGTTAAGAAATTAATTCTTTGATAATTGTTAAAGGGAACGCACATGATCATTCATTCGTCTATTCAAAATTCTAGTCGTTAGGCTATATTTTTCCAATGCGTTAGTTATTAGAGTTAGTTCTAAGTAGATGAAAAACAGTAAAATTTGAAACCCTGAATTTTGGTCGAAAACGCATTCTAGATAGGGGTGACTTTGAACGGCAATTAAATAATTATGTGTTATCAAAGCAGCCCCATTTTCAATATCGATTTAATTAATAATTTTAATTTCTTTTTCCATGGAACTATTAATATTGTTTTATTAATATATCGTTTTTTAGTTATCATTTAAAGAGTCCTCAACCGTTTTATTTTTTCCGACTTTTTATTTAAAAACTTTAAAAGATACATGGGAATTCATTTCAAAATTAATCAATCTAACCCCGTTTTACGGTACCTAACATATTTATTTAGATAAGGATAAAAACTGCGTGGGGGAAAATCCTTCGAAAGTAAAGCATTATTTTAGAACACATTCATCATATTATGGTTATTGTGGTTCAACCTTAAAATATAGACATAATAAATAGTTGCTATCGCAGACTTATTTTAGAATTTTTGAAGAGGAACAATTGCACCATTATTTTCGTGTAACTTATTTTTTTCTAATTCCCGTCACATTTTAATGGCATTGTGGCACCGATCGGGATCACCTGCTTGGAACGCACGTAGCTCGCACCTTCATCAGTCATGCGACGTGTTCGCGATAGCGAACACTCCGACCTGACTACCACTAAGCTCATTGTACTTGCACTCAAAAAATAGAAGCGCTCTCTAGCCCTGCTTTATTGACCTTCAACAAACGAAAGCAACACAATACCGGCCGGCGAATAATAAATATAAAAATAACCAAAAAACTTTCCCTTACATTTTGTAAAGAATTTGTGTAACTGAAATACAACAACAAATCTAGAGGCGTCATTAATACGAAAATTAATACGTCTTGTTTTTGATATGTGTAAAATTCTACGTGATCATTTGTCTTTTATTTTATTTGTTGTATTTCAGTTTCACAAATTCTTTACAAAATGTATGGGATAAGTTTTTTGCAATTTGTGACTTTTCAAGTACTCCAACGATGGTTGGGCACATAGAAGTTTTTGATCAATACCGGTATTAGAAACAGGATCGATTGGCATGAAAAATTTTTTTGTGTTAATCGGATATTTTCTTGCTAACTGTAATTTTTTTTTAAACTGTGTATGGGGTTCAAAATTCCATAAAATAATATGGATAGTCTCCTAAGACCATTTTCGCGTAGCTGCAACGGATAAGGTACTTCCCGTTACTGCCCCGCTGAAAGTTCCCACCCTGTATAGCTTATGAAACGAGCAATTCCTGTAGTCACGTTCCCTCAAACGGCTCAGCTCGAATGTAGGAGGTGAAAAATCGATCTAGCTAGATGTTATCTCTGGGTTTTTATTGTAATTTAATATTATTTTGTCCTGAGCAGAGCTCGGTCACCCAAATATTTAACCTAACTTTATTAATAATTCTAACTAGAACTTTGATTTGTTAAAACTTTAAGGTGGCGTGACCCAGAACTGGTTCTGGGTCAAATCTCTCGGTAGACTAAATTGTTGGTGCCCAAATAAAAAATAAATAAATGTCATCTTTACTAACCCCGAACTATTATAAACTAACATAGCTAAAAAAGGCTAGACAGATGATGGGTAGGTGGTAACTACGGAATGCTACCTGGTTTAATCCTAACATCATGTTAACGTACATAAGATAACATCACGACTGTTTTTCTTGAAGAGTAAGACAGAGATATATCTGGTAGAAAATATCTTATAGGATTTATGGCTATTCTATTTCTTTAACGTCAGTTAGTACATGTCATAGAGCTATTTAATCTTAATACAAAACTGCACCGATTGGAATCATAAAAAAGATGGTGTTTTTGTGTAGCTACATCAAAAATAAAAACTTATAAAACAATCGATAAGTAAACGAGTACTTATGCTCTTTCAGGTTCAGATTGTCCAAACCATTGAAACAAGCAGACCACCCGAGAATAATAACCCCGACGAACATATTGTGCATGTGAATGGCGGAGCTACATGTAAGGAAAGCAGTCCAATCCATTTCGCCACATGTATAACAAAAGTGGGCACAAAGCTCCTGTACATTTATGACGTGCTAGTACTCTGGCACAAGCTAAAACAGTCGCTACGCCGCCTCAAAAACAATGCGATCATCCGGCCCTGCTCCATTTATGTTTGCTGTCTTAATATAAATGTAATTAGTAGAAATAGAAATCCTTGAACAAGACAGTAAAGTATAATTATAACTATTTGTATTTTGTACCTATTTCTCGCATATAATGTATCAATATGACGTTGAAAATATGAACATGAAAAAAGTAATCAACTGAAGTAGCTTTTAAAAATCGTCGTTGCGTTGGCATTGTTTACAAAACAATTTATTGGCTTTATTCATTTGTCGGAGGGTGTTAGTTTCAACTTAACTTATACCTTTAATAATGACTTTTGTTGAAGACAAATGAAGATATGCTGAATAATTTATTAATTATTAATTTGTTCGTTCCTATCTGCTGCGAAAACATGGTGATTATTATGGATCCTGACGATAATGATCGGAAAAACATTACATTTAAGTTCAGACCCAGCACTGTACAATGAACTTGGATCTGACCTTTCTGAATAATCAATGAATGGTGCCTGTGTCTAAGCACAAACCACATTTTATGTAATGGATTAGGCCAACTGGGGACATCATTGTTAAAAAGGAACGCGCTTAGTTCTGTACCAATAGGGTGGTGTGGAACAATGAATTAAAAAAAAGATCTCTAATATCAAAACGTAAAAGTTGTAGTACTTTATTAAATTGTATTTGATATTATATAATAGCAGCTTTCAATTGCGTTCTTTTTTAAATAACCCAATTAGTTTTTGCTGATTCCTAAGTCTTCTACGAGTTCATATCGGCCCACCGTGTGCCGGACCGACCGAGTTTGCGTTGAGTGAAAAGAGAGTAACCCGATAAAATAGTTGCTGTCTTAAATACATGTTTTCCTGCTTCTACTATACGAGCACTGGCAGTCTAGACAAAGTTAGCAAGAATAAATAAAACACCCGAATTCAGGCGATTCCCACCGTAAAGTTGGGAGACGCAATCGCCAGCAATACGAGTTAGTAGGGTGGGCCCCATACCCATATACCACCTCAAACTACGAAGTACCGTTGAATGAAATACCGGCCGACATTCAGGTTACGGGATTACCACTCTGCGTTTATTCTCTCCTGGTACAAGCTAGCTATTTGGCATAAACCCCAACCTAGCGACGCCATCTAGGAAAACTATAATAATAGACGTCTGCTCCGGGCCAAGTATTCCGGCAGCCTGGTTCCTTGTCGCAGAGAGATGCAAATTGACTGGCTTTACGCATGCGCTGCCCCATGATATGGCTAGACCCTAAAGTAGTCTAGACGATTCAGAAGACGGCATTGGTAAATATAGTGCTATTTCAGTTTTATCTAGTTTCGACTCTGTTGTGTGATGGACTGTGTATATTGCCGTCACTTACTGTTTTAAACCAACACGTGAAGTTGTACTAGCTAGCCTGCCCTGTTGTGAAGGGTGATAATTCTAATTCTAACCTCCTTACAGTTTCTGAGCTCCTAGTATCAGTCGACCACGAACTGAGAGTTTACTGGGCTTCTCAGACCGGTTTTAAATAATATATACAAGGGATTCACGAGACCGCACCGATACGCAATCATCACTAGTCCGCTCAACAGCCTAGTATTAAGAACTTTTTCTACATATATTATTATTTTTCTTTGATTGATGAAGCGTTCCTATTTTTCATAATGATTCAATTACTCGTAACATACTAACAAACAAGAGTTCGTACTAAGCAATCAACCTGTTGGAAACAAAAAAGCATGACAGGTGAATATGTGAGTTGACATTGACGTACACAGAAATTCCAAGCAAAGTTATCAGTGTAGATGATTATAATTATGTAAAAAAAATAGTAAAAAGAGTTTTAAAACTTATGAAGTAAGTATCTTATAAAATTATTTCATAATATGTTAGGACTTGGTTCTCTTTGCGTAAACGTCTTAGGGAGGCTTGCCTGCCTTTTCAACATCATAAATTAACCCGCCAATTATCAATAACAATTATCCTTTGTGGTTTTGTGAATGGCATAAATATTAACTTTTATAACAATAAGATTTCATGAGGACACTAGCTAGATTACATGTCGGTCTCAACAGCCAAAACTCTGTTAGTAAATTTATGAAAAGCTTCCAGATTGCCCGACCAGTGCAGTTTCAGGGGGGGGGGGGGGGATAAAAGGTGCTTTCGATATTTCACTTACGTTAGTAAATAAGACACATAACATCACGCGTATATATACCCTGAAGCTATGCAGAGGTTCAATTCGGCCATTCACGTTTTGCCTGTTATGTTTAAAACGCCTGTAATAAAAAGGGGCCGAGTCTATTGCCAAGCAACTTACAAGTTTATAGTAAATAACTTATCTATAAAACAAAGTCATGTTTGTTACAACACTTACATAAAAAACAACTTGAAAACTGCTGGACCGATTTTCATGGTTTTCGATTTGTCTTTGCCTCAAATAGCAGAATAAAAACAAAGGATAAATGACAAAAAAAAAATTGTTCCTGGGTTTCGTACCTGTCAAACATTATAATTATGTTCATCCCAATAAGGGTTTCAAAGCGACAAAAATATCCACAATATTCGGACTACCGCATATTTTACATTAAAAAAGATAGTGTGAAATTTTGTCCGTAATTACAAATTATTGACATTTTATTTATTGATTGTCAAACTTTTGTGCGTCCGTTCAGAAATTCATGTTGTGGAAAAAAAATTAGAAAAGTTTACATTTCACTTAATATTTCCAAAAACAATTTCTAAGATTTATTACATTATATTCGGGTCACTTGAGTGAAGCCACGAGCTGTTGGTCATAGTTTTGAGACGGAACCCTCGAGCGCCAGTCCAACTCTTTCCTATCTGGTTTTATTTTCAAAACGCTGCTGATCTACGAAGTTTTCGAAATATCAAATGACGTAATCATCGATTCAGTTTTGTCTAGCACTATTTCAAATCCTCTTCACTATCAGAACCTTTCATAATTGTTTAGTAAACCCAATCAAATGAGTCCGTTCTGTTCACATGGAGTCTACATTAGTATATAAGAGATACCAGCTCACTTGGCGTCCGCTCTGAGCCAAGGGAGCTGGCTCTCTGGTTCCTTTCTGTCTGCGCTCAGATTGTGAAATGAATCCGCACTACTGTGGCAAAATAACGAATGTTACGCATGCGCCCACCCGACTTACGATATAGGTAGGGGATGAGGCTCGTACTCTAATCCTAACATAACACAAAACATTAACATATTAGGTCTAAATGTTTCAAAGGGGATGCAAATATTCTCATACAAACAATTAAACCTCTCTGTAATATCAGTTTAGAATAAAACTCCAAGACTAGCTAAAGATTGAATATTGTGCGATTGTAGAGACATATTTATTTACACTCTTAGAGCGATGACTTATTCTTTGAGAACAATAGACTTTACTTGAAACTTATCACCGGTGTAGATATCGTCTATACACCTGTACTTTCTCTTCCATTTCGTTTCTAATCGGAGTGTTTACGTATATTTTTACTACATGTAATTAAATATAAGAAAGTGTGTATACAAATATATAAAGAAGATTATCGATTGCTTTTAGATGGCTACCAGCATCAGGCGGCAGACGTCCATACAGGCTGGTATTGTTATAAACCACGACTCTGACATTGCTATTTCATATTAATTAACAATAAATGTCTAACCGAGGTCCCTTTCAACGAGGTAAAGTGATACAGTATTAATTATCTTTGTATGGACAATAGAATAAACATAGAAAATCGCGGTGTACTAAAATGTGGAACAGATCCTTAACCTTTCATAAACCAGTCTAACCCTAATATTAGAATGAAAAATAATCGAAATGTCTATTATATACTCGGCAGTTTTGTTTTGTTTCTATTGACGTCTACACCATGTCTAAAGAGATGTAAACTACTTGGTACGTTTTCCTTGGTCATACTCAACAATGTTTGCTAGATTGACCGCTGTATAAAACAATACACAAAAGTAGGCAGCAGAATACCGTAAGATGGAAGGGTGCACAGTCGGACGTGTACAGGTTGGAATGCGGAGTTAGGCAAGGGGGTTTATCCTCGCCTCGCCTTTTTAACCTGTACATAAACGGGCTGATCGCTGAACTCAGCAACACTAATATTGGCTGTTCCATAGACGGAGTGTGTATGAACAACATAAGTTACGCGGATGATATGGTGTTGCTGAGTCCATCGATCAGTGCCTTACGTAAACTCTTGCGTATATGTGAGTCATATGCAGGGGCCCACGGGCTCAGGTACAATGCCAAAAAGAGTGAATTTATGTTGTTTAAATCTGGTACCAAATGCTACCTACTCTTCTGTACCTCCTATCACTCTTTGCGGCATTCCTTTAAAAAGGGTACAGCAGTTTAAATACTTGGGCCACTGGGTCTCTGACGACTTGTGTGACAATCTGGACATTGAGCGAGAGCGCAGAGCGCTGTCTGTCCGGTGTAATATGTTGGCTCGCAGGTTTGCGCGATGTACTAGACCTGTAAAGGTGACACTATTTAAGGCATTTTGTCAGTCGTTTTACACGTGCAGCCTGTGGGCCAACTTTACGCAGCGGGCGTACAGCGCACTGCGTGTGCAGTACAACAATGCTTTTAGGATACTGTTGGGGCTTCCGCGGTTTTGTAGCGCATCGACGATGTTTGCTGAGACGCGGACGGATGATTTTTTCGCAATCATAAGAAAGCGGAGCGCCTCTCTATTAAGTCGCATACGAAGTAGCTCAAACAGTCTCCTGATGGTGTTGTCCGAGCGGTGGGACCTGTCCCTGTTGCAGAGGTGGATGCGGCTTCATACTAGCGTTTCTCCTCGTATTGTTTGACCGTATTGTGTATAATTTCATTTAGATTTAATTAATTCTATGTATGACATTTTGTATTTAATTTTAATTGTATTTATGAAATTGTGTATTTAATTTATTTGTGTGTGTCATTGTGTATGTAATTTTAATATTATATTTAAATTTAATTTTGTGTTAGTAATATGGACATTGTCTGAAATAAATGAATAATAATAATAATTATTTTCTACGCAGCAATCATAAACATAAAGAGATATTCAGACTTAAATGTAATAATTGAGATTTCATACAATTCTGTTTTACATAAACATACATATAATACCTTTGAAGCACTAAAGACAGTTTACGTTGGTACTCGCATCTTAATTATAATGATTACATGTTCTTTTTGATGTCTTATTTTCTATTAATATATGAAGAAATAAAATAAAATAAATAATCACAGGGCATCGGAAATGATGATTGATGATGTTATTAATACTGGTGTGTCGGGCTATACGACCTGCACTCTTACTGCAGGATAGGCCATGGTGTCCGAGGCAATCGACTGCTTCACCGCATTGACAACGATGTGGAGCTCCGCAAGGAGCGCCCAGACACAGACATGTAGCGAGCCGGAAGGTAGTGTCACCTAGCATGGTGCCAATGTTGGGTGTCGGTAAAGCCTGAAGCCAAAGGCCCGACTCCCACGTACCCACAACTAGCAAGCGGGCACGCTCAGTAGTATTGGTGGACGTATTTATAAGATTATTCCATACCAAACTGCAGAGCGGCTCATCTCACTGTCTCTGGGAAAACCACTTTCCAGGCGTTCACCGCATCGGTCAAGCACGGCACTTCAGAGAAAACCAAGGATGGGGCTAAAATTTGATTACTTAACTAATACTGGTAATTTTATGGATGCCGTGGCCACCAAAATGGATAGGTAGTGTGGCTTGTATCCACGCTTGGTCATCCAAGGCCACATTTAAAATGGACGTTAGTGAAGTGCGAATAGTTTCATCAATTTTTTACAAGAGGTGTGGCTGCTTTCATAAAGGGGATGAGCGTAGAACATACATACAATTTGGACCAAATCAACAGTATCTAATAAGGGTAAAAGCGGAATGTAAGTTAATTTTTGAAAGTCTGTCCGAAATATCGTTGAAATTTTTATTTTTTTGTCAATGATAGATGGAAAACACCTAGGAGGTGTATTGAGCTTATTTTAAACTTACTTTCTTGAATGAAATATTGAGCCTTGAAATATTGTTGTCAAATTGTTTTAAATGAGAACCTCTTGGAAGATCAAATGATTATAACACCATTCTTGCAATAAACTTTCAGATGGATTGATTGGTTGGGCTTCCTTTTTTTAAATTATGCTGGAAAATCCACACAGCATCATCTAGCCCCAAGCCAAGCGAGCTTGTGTTATGGGTACTAGATGACTGATATACTTAATATAATACATTACATATATAAATATTTTTTAGTATACATAGCAAATACCCAGAATACTCGGAACAAATGTTTGTAGATCCTACAAATATTTGTCCCAAGTCGGGAATCGAACCCGCAACCTCCTGCGTTGCAGGCGGACCTCCCGTCAAATAATAAATAAAAAATCGTTTAAAAAAAAATAAAAAAACAAAATGTTATCTCGGGAGATGAAGATAGCACCGAGGACCATTTCGCGTAGATGTAAGATGACTTAGGACTTGCAGCCTATAAGAGACGCATTGGTCATTTAAATCTGATAATTAAAAAAAAAGTTATAGTGTGGTAAAATCGAAACAACTACTGAAGCGGTACGCAAAGGGAGGTCACAGAAAAATTTAGTTTACGGATGAGAAAATCTTTACAATTGAGCAACGTTTTAACACTGATGGTTTGGTGGGGTGTTAGCTATGAAGGAGTGACTGAGCCATATTTTTGTGAAAAAGGTATCAAAACATCGGCACAAGTGTATCAAGATACCATTCTTGAGAAGGTAGTTAAGCCCCTTAACAATACCATGTCCAATAACCAAGTATGGTCCTTCCAACAATACTCAACGCTGGTTCATAAAGCTCGGTCCACGCAGTCTTGGTTGGAAGTGAACGTTTAGGACTTCATCAGAGCTGAAGACTGGCCGTCGTCTAGTCCCGATCTTAATCCGCTGGATTTAGATTTATGGTCAGTTTTAGAGAGTATGGCTTGCTCTAAACGCCATGATAATTTGGAGTCCCTAAAACAATCCATACGATTGGCAGTGAAGAATTTTCCCATGGAAAGAGTGCGTGCTTCTATTGATAACTGGCCTCAACGTTTAAAGGATTTTCTGGCCTCAACGTTTTCTATTGAACTTCGTAATTATATTAATAAATCAATCACCAAGTCATGGAGTTGCGGATATCGGCCCCTCAAACAATACAATATACATTTACTCGTATAACGTTTGTACTCAAGAAGTCTATAAATTTAACATAAAAAAATTGATGACGTGTCTCAATTAAAATGGCGAAACTTAAAGCCTGCTTTGGATCATATTGTTGCTATTATGTTTAAACTTATCAAAACCAATGAATCTACTGATGATGTTCAGTATTTTATCAAGGAATATTATCTTATAACGCACCGCATTCATTTGATATTTTAATAGTTATTCGCTAAACTACTGCCAACAATTCTCTCAAAAGCACAGTATATTGCGTCGCTCCCCGATTTAATTCAAAATACTTACACATTGAGGGAGATTTTCTACTTAACCTTGGTAACTATGTATTGGTATTTAAGTAACAACTATTTTCTCTAATATTTTCATAACTTTTCAGTCACAGTTCATTAAAAATCTGCCAAAGATCATTCAAAACCGTATTCGAATAAAGCAAACCTTGTTTGACACTTCAAACATTATTCCATGTCCCTATTAAACCATGCAATAGTAGACCCTACGTCTATTTACAAAGAGTACAGACTGGTATAACGATCAAAAGGTAGGTAAGCAACTGCGGACTAATTTCAAGCTGCTGACGCTTCATGAACTCCTAGTACCGAGCATCGTGTTCGTATAAACTTCACCGTCTCTGACTCGGGCGCTTTGAGAAACAATCCACGTGCGTCGATAACAGGTGGTGGCATGACGCTTATTGACACACTAATTGTATAAATAATGTATTTACTCCGTGGTTAAATGAGTTGACGATTAATTTAAGAAAGAAAATGATGTGTATGTAGAAACTTATATTTTCTGTTCGTCTGATCTAATCCATGTGATTATGACTTTCAACTGTGAGTTTTATTATTTTACTGTGAAAAGCTTAAAGGTTATGTATGTTAAAATAATACATCGAACTTTATAGATTATGAATAACACAAGAATAAAATTCGTGCGCTTTTTGGCTGTGAGTAACAACAACAGTAATAACCGGCAATCAATATTTTATATGTTCGTGCATAATTGCGCTTACAATTAAAGATACATTCAGTCAAAAAAGTATCGGGGATGGATGATCTGTTTATGGTTCCGAATCCCATTTTCTCGCTCTTACTACAGAAAGCTACATTATTTCTGACTGCTACAGGCTATTATACAAAACGGATGTTAAATTTGAATTGGAAATGTACGAAATCCACGCGGACGAAATCGCGGGCAAAGAGCTAGTTTTTCTCCTTACCCCAGCTCGTCACACTAAATTAAAATAGCTCACATTGATGAACTATGCCTTTACGGCCAGTATGATTAAGTACCGAACTACACAAAAATAAGTTATTTCATTCAAAAACAAACAATCAATCAAATTACCAGGTTTAATGACTAACTTGTTTTCTGCAACTCGAGTTAACTTAGTTAGAATCCAAAGCTAGCCTCCGCTACTCGCCGCCGCAGTATTTATTTCCCCGACTTTCTATAATTACGATAGAAGTGAACGCTAATAGTAATTGAAAACTATCGAAAAACATTCAGTGCTTAGTCACGGCCTACTTTTATGTTACCGATTGCTCTTACCGATTCTGTCATACGTTAGATATTTGCAAAAGAACTGGAAAATTATCCTGAATAAGCGCCACTTTGCCCTGCCGTTTCTTGTAAACATCTCAAATATGGCTGTAATGAAGTGGTGTTACAAAATAATGTTCACTGAAAGTTATTCAGCATTTCATGACGCAGCTCTGACATGTTTACATAGCATACATTTCTGTCTTAATTCGCCAAAAATCAGATAAACACTATGAAACCAAGAATATCAAGCCTCTATTGGTTATGACGTTCCTAGTATTTTAGAGGCTGCGATATTGATCCTTTTGCATCATTTGGCTCGTAGCACGTGGTTCCTGTTTCAACCAGAGTATTAGAATTGATACGTAAACATAAATGAAACAAAGAACAATAATAATAACATTAGGTATAGTGGTTATTTCAAAATCTCAAATGATATTGTACAACTTATTGTAATTAGTATTTCCTTATCTTTATGAGTCTTATTCCTTCTTTAACTTACTGTCTGTCATATTACATTTAATATTTTGCAAATTACCAACGTAATAAAAAATAATATAATTCATTTAATTCATAAGGCAGTAAATCAGCACAAAAATAACACTGCACCGTCATCCAAAACTGCGGTCCATAGTGTTTTGCTAGAAATGCATCTTCAACTGACATGAGAACAGTAAAGTATCTTCTTTTTAATTGAAAAACAATGGCTTGTTTTATTCCACACAGAAACTGCAGTACGCCACCTGCTATGATCCTTACTATTATCCTTGGTTTTGCTTCGTTAACGTTCATAAGATAAACAATAAAGTTTTTTAGACTATTCCGACTCCACCTTCCCGCAATGAGCACACACACAAGCGCAACTAACTAGAATGGCGCAACAGTATGCTAAATTACGAGTAAAATACAGCAATCGTGTGATACACTCATACGTGCGTCCTAGTGTAATTTTCCCCTGTACTGCTATCGCATACACTCCCTCAACACGCACACAGGTGAATATAACAGGGGTGAAAGGGTAAAACAAACGAACTCTTCCCTGTTTCTGGGCTCCTGGTATAAGAAATCTGTTTATTCGTCCAAGTTGCCAAGCAGAAAAGCTGTAAAAAGTTTTTTACAATAAAGGTGCGACAATAATAAGTATTTATGTCAGCTAATAAAACGTTCTCATATGTTTTCGATGACGCTAATTTAAAGTGCCACTGATATACTGAGATTTTCTAGACAAATATATTTGTCATAGTATTTGTTCACTGATCAATCAACGGACGGATCAGTTTGTTTGTGCGCCTATCAATTGGGATGAACCGGGAAATCTGTTGCAGGCGTAAAGTGGCGGTCGTGCCCACTGTGCTCAACTGTAGCGCGTTTTTATAAGCTGAGTTAGTACAGAACAGTGGTAACAAACCAGTTCAACTCTGGTCGTTCAACCGTACAACTACCTCCTTTACAACTCAATATAAATTATATGCTACTTATTAAGTTTCTTGGATATTAAACAAAACTATTTAAAGAAACAAGCTGTTCATTGAGGTACCGGGTTGGCTCTTAAAGTAATTATGTCCATTATGAGATTTATTCCACGACTTAGCTACTCTAATAACATACGCCGGCCGCCAGTCAGCCAATAGCCGTGTATGTAATCTATTTAACAATAAAACAGTGTTTATCTTAAAACATGACAGTCATAAACGTATGAATAGCCATGCAGGTGTGAATGATCAACAGTAATGCGTTTTAACGATTGATATTTAAAATTATTTTCAGATCTTGGATGTCAACAGCAGAGCAGATCTAGTAAAAGCTCGGACCGTTTCTTTCTTAGAAACTCAAACAGTGGTGGACGTTACTATGGCAGCTGACAGTTAACAGTGGCTTGCACGTAACCTAGACCTACCATTGAGCTGTTCATACTTATGAGTAAGTTAATAAAACTCTACTTTTACAGATGATTGCAATTTCTGTTACGTGTAAATTAGACCTAACCAACAAGCACCATATTTGTATTGCATTAAAGCAAGAAGAACAGTTAAACATATTTAGATACTTAATAAAGTTTTGTTGTTTCTTTTCTGACAGCAAGGTGGCCCCTAAACCAACGATGTGTTTGTGAAATATGATTTAACCCCACGCATTTCAACGGATGTTGCTAAATATATTCACGTGTGTAAAACCTGTCAGCACAGGAGCCATCGTTTAAAACTGAGATAGGAATACAAGCGCCAACTCCCAACATGACAGATTTCCAGTGCAACTGCTGCGGTAACTGACGCAAGAGCATTACTATTGTATATTGATAATGCATGACTGCTTAGTGAATTATTTTCCGGCAGAAGTAACAAAATCTCGCAAACAAGCAACATGGTGTCCGGGATGTCTGAACTTACGCTTAAATGGTTCAGCTTATGTAGTATGATATTTTTATTTACAGATGGGACAAAACTCGGCTAAATGAGCATTGGAAAACTGGAGAGAACATTATTCGTACTTTGTTTTCTCATTCTATTCGGTATCTACGCTACTTCCTGCAAACTATCAAAACACAACGATTGCCTGCGAAACCAAATCTCTTGCAGTACGAGTAGTACGTGACGCAGTAACCCCTTCCAGTACAAGTACTAATGGAGGTTAATAAACAGATTTACTTGATTCACACGTTTTTTGTGCGTATGAGTATGACGCACTCATTGTTCCGCCTCCTTCTCAACTCAATATAAAGTTTAAGCTACTTATTAAATTTCATGGATGTCAGACAGATCTATTATAAGAACCAAGCTGTTCGCTGAGGTACCGGGTTTGCTATTAAAGGACTTTTGTAGCATGATGATGCATAACTGCTTAGTGCATTCTTTAGCGACAGAAGTAACAAAATCTCGTAAACAAGCAACAAGGTGTATCTGAACTTACATTTAAATGATTCTGTTTATGTCGTATGCATTTTTAGTATGGCAATATATTAATGGTGGCAGATTTCAAGTCATTTGGTCAGTGTATGATTAAAGAATTCCTAAGTTCCTTCAATTACTGCTATAATAAAATCTTAACGTTAGTAACATCTTCCGTCTCACTGTTTCGCTCTAATTTGACAGTCTGCGAAAATAAAAAGCCATACTTTATGATTTACTGTTGTAGTCGATGATCAACAAAATGAGAAGTTCTACGTTAAAGTGGAGCGCCGTTTTAATCTAAGTTAAACAACACAACCGAGACCTGACACAAGATTTCAACCGTAACTGTTGTGCGGTAAATGACGCAAGAGCATAAACGTTTACGCAGTACAATAATTTATTGAACTTGTTGCATTCGTTGTTACGTAGCAAATTCCTATTGTAGTTATTCGTTAAATTTGTAAGACTTAAAAGTTGATAATCTCATATTTATTATGAATGTGATTATGAATTTGTTTATGACACTTCCACACAAAGCTACTTTTTAATACATGACAAGGGCTGACTATGTTATCTCTTCTAAAATAATTTAGTGTTTATCTCATAGACTTATGAGTATCCATGCAGGTTTTAAGGATTAATAATACACTACGGCGATTGATATACATTTTTTTTTCAGATCCAGGTTTTGTTGAGCGTTTCTTAAGTAGAACTTTAAACTACGTTGGATGTTACTTTGGTGGCTGATAGTTAGCAATGGCTTGCACATAATCTGGATCGTGCCATTGTCTTGGGGGGAAATATTTCTAAGTAAGTTGATAAAACTCTACAGTAATAGATTTTTATGCCAATGTTACAATTGCGAGCATGAGTTTCTTAGTTATGCTTTTACACTAACGTGTGTAAAGTTTATGCTTTTTTTCTTGGTTTTATTTTAATCCATGTACCCACGGCACACGGGCATACTTTTCATCCCGGTCAAACTTTAGTCAAACTTTAACTTAGGGATAATTACCAACTTCACGCGAGCCAAACCATGGTCAAAAGCTTGCCAACTTTAAGTGGTCCACACTTAGTATTATAAGTATTTTAATAAATTGAATCCCGGTAGGAAGAAATTATGGAAAATCAAAGAATATAATTGGGGAATCCCAGGAATATTACATCTCTAGTCTCTCTTTCTCTTGACGGGTCAGCAGGAAAATGAAGAAATTCTTTATGTTCTATAGTTAAAGAACAACAAAATGTCTAGTTTTACAATCGTAAAACTAGTAAGCTGAGTTTCGTTTAAAACTATGACAGGGGTACAAGCGCCAAATCAAAACATGACAGATTTCGAGCATAACTGTTGTGTAAAAAACGGACGCAAGAGCATTACTTTTGTACAAGGATAATGCACAACTGGTTAGTGCATTATTTAACGGCAGAAGTTACAAAATCTTGCAAACAAGCAACGAGGGGTCCGGAGTATCTGAACATAAACTTAAATGATTCTGTTTTATTTAAAATAAAATGTTCCACGTGGTCCAGTCTCTCTCAGCGTTTGTTTCCGTCAAAGCGCAATGTGAGTTCAAGTGGGGGGATATTTTTCCACAGTATGACACTGAACATTCAAAGTAAGACCAGGTATCGTCTAAGTATGACATTTTTATTTACAGATAGGACAAAAGTCGGCTAAATGAGCATTGGATAACTGAAGAGAACATTATTCGTACTTTGCTTTCTCATTCTACTCGGTATCTACGCTGCTTCCTGCAAATTATCAAAACACAACGATTATTTGCGACAAATTACACTTAAAATGTGAAAAGAGTGATAGAATTTAAAAAGCAGGGGCCAGAGAGTACTGTTACGGGGCGTCTGTCGAATAACTTAAAAAAAAAGGCTATTATTTAAACAAACGCCGACACAGCAAAGACAGTTCCACGTGTAAAGACTAGCGTGGTCATCAATATTACTTTACATGCCTTCGCGTGTATTTTAGGATATAACAGCCCCCCGAATAAGATGGAGCATCAGAGATGAAAAGATGCGAAATTTAAGATTCACAGCGACAATTATTTGAACGTCATTGAAGATTTACAAACTGTTTCATATAAAGTAAGTACATTGTTATTTTAGTTAGACGTTATAAGTTAAAATAACGAGGTTAATTTTGTTTTGGTACCAAAATGTTTCGTTTCAATGTTGTTGGCACTGATGTTGACAGATCAGGCTCAACAGCTTCTTCAAACACAGATAGTTCAATGGCTTGTTGAGGATGACTGTGAATCTTCACCTTCTTAGTGTTATTACATTGATTAAATATTTGTATGCAGCATGGAACTTTTGAATTTGGACATATTAACTTCCGACCTCTATAGAGTAAATATAAAAGGAATATAATGAAAAATGTGTAACTTAAGGACATATATTATAATGGACTCCGTACTTTTGAAAATGTGTCGGATCTTCAATGTTGTTTAATTCTTGTTCGAAAGAGTTTAGATGCATACTAGCTTGTAATAAAGAGTCTAAGTTGTTAACATTATTTAATTTTTGATACGGTAAACGTGAAAGTGAATGGTTGACTCTACTCTTCTCACAGCAGTCATCTTCAACGAGATTGAAATTAGAAACAACACGTGAGCTTATATATTATTAGATTTAACATCCAATTTATCATTGGTGTTGGTTAGTTGTTGGAAAGCTTGATCGATGATTTCAAGGTTTTTGTTAAGTCGCTTTTCATTTTCATTTAGTTTAGATATTGAACTGTTGAAGGTTGTAATAGTTGATTTGATTACGTGGATATTATCTCTCATCAAGTGTGCTAATTGTTTTTCGTCCGTCTGTACTTGGTCTATAGCGTTTGAAAACTTGACGGCGTCATCTGAATCTAGTGTGCCGAAAAAGGTTTTCAAAAGAGATCCGCTGGCATCGATCAAGCCGCGTTTGGATCGTTTATTATTAATGACATTATTATTTACGATATAAGAAACAGACGAAAATTTCTTGATATTGTTATCGTGCTGGCTCTGCAGCGCTGATAACGCGTTTAAACAGTCGACTTGAATTTTAGATGAGCTATAATCTTTACAATAAGCGCCAACCCTGGTGAACAGGGATTCAACTATATCTAGATGCGATTGTGTTCTGCTGATATCTAAATATGTAACTACATTCCAATCATCGTTGGTAAATTTAATATTGATCATTTTGTCGAAGTATAGACCGGAACTGCTTGTTATCGGCGTGACGACTTGATGGCATCGACATTCCACAGCAAGGTGCCTGAAATTGATCAAGTTATTGCACCGTCAGACGCCAACTTTATTTCGTCATAGTGATGACGTACATGTTTACGATTAATTAGGAGAGTCACGGTGTGATTCCCATTGATCTTGACGATTTTGTACGGGCCTTTCCAAACTGGAGAGAGAGCTTTGTTTTGTTTGTGGTGACACTTGAGATACACTGAGTCACCGACATTGTAAGTGATAGGCTTAGCGTGAGAATCGTAATAACGTTTAGACCTTTCTTTAGAATTTGGAATGTTTTGTAGCGCTTTCTGCCTACTGTAATACAACCTGTGGTTTAATACTCTGACGTAATCAGTGTAGGTGTTATTTTCTAACGCGTCGATAGATTTAGGTGTATATGGTTTAAAACCGAGTAATAATTCGAAGGGAGAGTAGTTAGTAGTCGAATGAACGTTAGAATTGTATGAGAACATAGCTGTGTTTAAGTACAGGTCCCATGTATGTGCGTTTTCATTGACGAAGGGTCTCAAATATTCTTTTAATGTTGAGTGGCTTCTTTCTAAGGCACCGCAGGTTTGAGGATGATAAGGCGTTGCTAGAATATGTTTAATGCCAAATAGTTTGCTCAGTTGTTTGAGAACTTCAGAATTGAAGTTAGTGCCTTGATCGGTGACGATCATTTTAGGGATACCGAGATGAGAAATAAAATGAACTAATTTTTTAGCAGTCTCGTCTGCTGAACATGTTTGTAAAGGATAGGCTTGTGAATATTTGGTGAGGTCATCTTGAATAGTGAGAATAAACTTGTATTTGAATTCGTAAGTTTCTGGAAGAGGACCTACTATGTCTAAAAATAACTTTTCAAGCGGTTTTGTTGCGGTGGAATTTATAATCATAGGAGCACGGTTGGTTTGACGTAAAGGTTGGTTTATCTGGCAAGATCTACAATTTTTTACATAGTCCTCAATGTCTTGCCGCATATTCTTCCACCAATACATGGATTTTATTCTATCTAACATTCGTGTGATACCGGGGTGACCGGCCGAAGGCGAGTCATGGTTATCGCGAAGTATTTGTTTAACCTCCTCGGGTGTAGGGAATAGTATAGAATTTTTGTAGATATTAACTTTAATGCCGGTGTTGTGGAAAACGTAAGCTATGATATTATAAATTTTTGTGTAAGAAAGTTTTGTGAATGGATCTGAAAAATCGGATATGGCAATTTCGTTCTCTTCCATGTACCGAAATTTTATCATGTCTCTGTATTCGACTAACAGCTTAAAGATGTCTTTGTACGACATTTCGTCGTAGTGGACTCTCACAAATAAATGAGTGAATAAATGATTATCATTCGAGGTGTTGTATGACGTGTAAAGCTCGCGTTCTATGTCGCGAATGTTAGGTTGACTCGTAGATAATTCTATAATTTCTTTGTAATAAGGCACAGAATCGTCTAAATCGATTGACGTAGGGTAAACAATTAATTTGCATTTGGCTTTGAGTAGGGATTCTTTAAATTCTTGGATGACCGTATCGAAACTAAAATTCGGCTGTTTAATAAGTTTTAGATACTTTTCGTAGGTTTCTGACGTGGAAGGCGAAGGACAATTATAGGCCGAATTCGAAGGGTTTGGAAAGTTACTATCATCGACGGCGCATACAGGCTGGTTAGTGTTGTTGTTATCTTGCGGTGGTAAGCGCGACGGAGCGTCGGCGTTGCATTTTAATTTTCCCTGTTTATGCACAATCTCGTAGTTATATTCCTCTAATTTTAAACGCCAGCGAATTAACTTAGAGCCTGGAATCTTTAACGGTAAATAGCCAAACTAATGGTTTATGGTCGGTAACGATCTTAAACCGATAGCCGAAAAGATAGGGACGGAAGGTTTGTACGCCGAAAACAATAGCTAAGAGTTCTTTCTCTGTGGTGGAGTAATTGCCCTCGGCTTTATTTAGCGTCCGTGACGCATATGCGATAGGTTTGTCCTTGCCTATTTCGCCTTGTGATAACATGGCGCCTACAGCGTAATTGGAGGCATCTGTTGTCAACACGAAAGGTTGGCTGAAATCAGGGTATTGTAGAAGAGGCGCTGTAGTTAGTTTTTGTTTTAAAATAGTGAAAGCGTGCTCCTGTTCCCCTGACCAATAAAATAAGGCGTCCTTTTTTAAAAGGGAAGTTAAGGGTCCCTAGGGGTAGAAAGGCCCAGTTGGCGCTTTTCGCCGACGACACGGCCATCTACTATACCGGTCACAACCCTACCACCATAGCTCGCACTCTCCAAACCTCCGCAAACGTCTTAGGCGCTTGGTTCCGGAAATGGAGAGTCGAGGTCAATCCCGACAAAAGTCAAGCGGTTCTCTTTAGGAAACCCGGACGCCGCAATGTCCCCACTCCTAGTCCATATACGGCAAGCCTATCCCTTGGGATAAGTGAGCCAAATACTTAGGTGTGATACTCGATCACAGACTTTCGTTCGCCGAACACATAAAGGCGGCGCATTCGCGCGCCGTCTTCGCGTCCGGCAGGCTTTATTGTATGACCAACGAGAAAAGCAAGTTGTCACTCAGGTGCAAATTGCGGCTCTTCGTCTCGGTCATCCGACCAATCATGACATACGCTTGCGCAGTGTTCGCCCACGCCAAGCCGTATCATATTCATAGGCTAAAGACCGTCCAGAACCGATTCCTGCGCAGAGTCACGGGAGCCCCCTTCTACGTCCGAAATGAGAATCTCCATGTAGATCTCAAAATACCCACGGTGAAACAGTTCATGAAGCGACTCACCCAGCGCTTCATGGACTGTTCTACCGCTCATCCTAACCCCTTAGTGTCATCGGCCGCCCGATACACTCCCTCGCGAATAAGTACAGTACGAAGACCAAGACACACACTCACAGAGCCAGATGATCCTATCACTCACCTCCAGGAGAGCGATAAGGCCACCAGCACTGTTCGCATACAAAAACGGACATTCCGTCCTCGCCGCCGAGGCCCGTCGCGACGACCCCGTCGATGCCCCCCCTCCCGACCCTTTGCTAGAGCCAGCCCGCGAAGCTGAGCCGATTAATGTTTAAAATGTCCCTAAATAATGGAACAATCAGATCCAGCCTGTCCCTTGCTGTCCTCTTCAGTGACGTCCTAAGCCGAGGTACGTACCCCGCAGGGGGTGCCCTTAGCGATAGTCGCTTAGCATATAAGTTTGTATGCCTGGCTGGAGGCCTTAATTTTAATTAAGCCCCCCACAGGAAAGTTCGGTTGAGCAGTAAATATCCCTGAAGGATAAACTGCGAGATGCCCATTCCAAAAAAAAAAAAAAACAGTTTGCGGCAGTGTTTGGCTGGAAGCCAACCTAGCTACTTGGTTGGTCTTCAACAAACACTCATAAACGATAATCTCTTCCTCCTCCTAAAAGCTTTTGTCCGAAAATTTTATTTTTACATAATACGGCCAATTTAACATTTTTTTTAAAACGATGCCCCACACTATTGATTTTTCCTGTATAAAAAAAGTCACATACATGAACAGCCTGACCCAGAACAAGTACTTGCCATACAAATATTGGATCCATGCGGGAATCGAACCCACAACACGCGACGTACCAGTCGAGCGTTCAGCCACTCCACCAACCGTGCCGTCAATTAAAGTTCGTCGTTAAAACCAGCGTCAATATATAACTTATTAGCAGGTCTATTAGCCTGCTGCCCGTGTTACGCGATCTTACGATTGCATACTCGGTGTGTCTACGATCAGGGAGGTGGAGCTCCTGTAACCATCTTTCTGCTTTATCATCAGACAGATACTATCGTTTTTTATTATATTATGTTATCTTTAACTATACAACGAGAGAAAAACGAGAGAATGAGTCCAAACCCCAATATGTCGGCTTAAATTTGTAGAGTCCTCGGTTAGTCGGCAGACTTCCCCAGCCGCAGCTTCAGGTTAAGAAGGTTATTGCATAAATCCTTGATCTTTAAATTTATTTCGTATACCAAGTATTTTAAGTCGATCGTTAAATAAATTAGTATATTAAGACCCTTCTGTGAAATAGAACCTTACGTTGGATAAATTATTACGATACACAAACACTCTTTGTTATAAGTTGGGCGATTAAAGGGCCAAACTGTATATAACTTTTATGAAGAAGAAGAAACATTTTATTTATTAACGTTTAGAACACTCAATTCAATCAAAAAGACTTTTAAATTTCATAGATTGTTTAACTTATTTAAAGAAGAAACTTATGCTTCTTTTATATCACAAATTTGGGTTCCGCGCTAAAAAAAAAATGAAATTTTATTAAATTCGGTGGGATCGATTTTGACGAGACTTTCACTGGTACAGGAGTAACTCAGGCTTCTTTTATTTTAGAAAATAATTAGGGTACTACGTAAAATAAATGAAAACCCACCCACACGTAGAAAGTCGCGGCGACAGCTAGTTTATACATAATAAGAGCATGTAACAACAGTCTTTAAAACATTGTGCAACAATGTATTCCATTCGTAATCACAATTGTTACAATTGTCTGCAATGACGCATGTTATTATTGGTTGTCCAAACTTATAAATACCTTAATAACCTTCCATCTTGGAATCTATTTTCCTGAGAAAGAAAACGTATTCGATATTATATTTAGAAATGCGACAGGAGTTTTATTTTTTTCGGTCACTTATTATAAAATATCTCAAGGTTTTAAGGATTGTTCTGTAAACATTTTTAATTCTAAGGTAACTAAACTACTTTTAGTCAAATATTAGTGAACGACTTTGTTAATTCTATGAGTATATCCAGATTATAATAGTTATAATTAATTGCAAATTATACCATGTAAGCCTTGTGTACCTGACCTTAATATTGTTAATTGACTTCACTTTAATTTCTGTTTTGGTTTGTTGACATTATTTTGTGTATATTAATATTTTAATTTATGTGATTAATATATTAATATATGTACAGACGCCAGCACATCAAGCTAACCTAGATTTTCCCAATTGAACATGAACTTTATTGTTTCGGAATAAAGTTGAAAATCTGTCAAAGAAATCTGACACATTGGGGTAGCTTGATGTGCTGGCCTCTGTACAACATATCTGTAATATCTAATGATATACTAACCACTAGAGATAATTGTCTTTTTTCAAATAAAAATAAAGTATATAACTGGATGAAGAATTCTCCACGGAGACATATTTTATTAAACCCCGCAAACTATTAACAAAACTGGTTTTTGTTGAACAATTTACTGCTCTGAGCAGAGAACAGATAATCAGAAATTGCATTATTTTAATATTTTATGACAATACAACCTTCTATTTACTTTCCCGGTGTCTGTTCTACGGAGTTGAAATGTTACACATTGATTCAGTTCCAATGAAAATAGATTTGTATGGTAACCGTGACCTCATATCACACCCAAGAATACTTTAACGGTCAGCAGCACGGACACGATACTTTGTATGCACATAAGTTATGATTATTATCATTTTGATAAAAGCTTGTTTTGATTTGAAATTATGACATACGACCCGTTGTCTTTTCTTGTCTTACCCACGTTAAATAGTTACTTTAAGAGGATTGCAAATTATTCGAGATAAGTACCTTTTATTTTAATCAAGGGATCAACTTAAATTTGCCATCTTCTTAGCAAATCTCATTAAAGTCCTATATAAAAAAAAACTTTGCTGTAGCGTAAAGCGCCAAACGTAAATATAACGTCAATATACTTATATGGCAACATTACCCGTGGAAAGGAGTCACATGACATCTCTAAAGCTAATGTCAACTCCGTACAATTTGATCTTTCCGTTGGCACGCTTACAGAAAAGACTTTGCCCCCAGTGCAGACAAAAACAGTCAAATTTCGACTGTGACTCCGGGTATTAATAATATTTTAATTTTATACACTATTTTTATGATTGACTTAGTAAATACGGTGGAACCTTCCTACTCGTGAAAGTAGAACACGCTGTCCACGTATTCACTTCAACATCGGTCTTGTTGAGGTAGGTACAGCTTTTGAAGATCCACTGTCGGGATTCCATGATAAATTGATTACAACATATCTGGACTCAAGAACCACTTATCCAATTCTCATGATTTACAGTTCAACAACCCACATGAGTGAAGCTGTTGCCGTTTGTAATGATTCAATAAACTTTAATTTGATTTTGTCAACATTTTTGAATAGTAGAGATGAGTAATGGTTTTCCCCCGCCTGTTTTATGTGGTTTAGAGGTTACCAAAAATGTATTATCGGTACTGGTCCAATAAATGGTCTGTATTGGTTTTAATCACAACTGGCGAGAGTGCGTACTGGGGCTATGTCACCAGATGCTTCACTGTCGTTATAAAGTATAAATACCATATTAACTCCAGTCCGAAAAGGGGATGGTACTATCCACGTAAAGCTAGGTAAAAGCAAATGACTGGAAATACGATAATCCTGTGAAATGCAAGGATTTAAAGGCTTTTGTATTTTTTATAATACTGCACTAGTTTGTCTAGAACTGAAGAAGTGATTTGGATTTTAAAATTGTTCAGTATGAAGATGGCCCACTGTCGATCGACGGACACTGTTGGCGCAATCTCTGAGCGACTGACTGCTGCGCCACGTGTCATGGGTTCGATTCCCGAAAGGAACCAAATAATATAAGTATGGCCTATTATATAGGTAGTTGTTCCGGGCTGGCTGACTTATACATTAACGGAAAGGGTATATCCATAGAAACGGGGTGAAGAGTGTCTCTGATTTCTAATCGATCTTCAAAATTTAAGCTTAAAACTAATTACTTTGTGGATGCACAATGTTATTCTTGTTTCGACAGTTTATTCAATTTCAATTATAACGAACGTTTCACCGCACTACAAGGGTCATCATCCTATCCTGCCAAGGTAACTAACATAACCTATTCTGGGGGGTATGTGCACCGAGTACAGACGTTATTACGCCCCGGAACACCGGTCAGTACCCAGTTTAAGACACGGCAACCCCTCGGCCCTCATAAAATACTCATTTTTTTTAAATATATCACTGTAATAGCGCGCAATTGATTTTATTTAAGTCTACGACCTTACGGAAAACGTAATCATTGCATACAAATTAAGAAGAGCTTTGTTAAATGAAATCATAGTGTCATGCATAAAGTGACTTACATTTGAAAGGACAGGTTCAATATGCTGGCCTGGCCTTGCTGGCCGTGTCTTCAGGAGTTTGCACTCCGTAGTCTCCGATTCGTAGTTCTATCTCGAGCACGGTGTCATACAGCACTGCATACACAATGTTTTAATGTACCCCCACAAAAAATATCCAACAACATGTCAGGTCTGGTGATCGTGGAGGCCAAGCCGTGCTCGTGCTACCGCGGCCGATTCACTGATGGAAACGCGCGTCGGGATCATTTATAACATCGCGTGCGAAGTGTGCAGATGCTAATCTATGGCTTAGTCTAATTAGTTCGGTCTGTTCAAACGGAATATTCGCTATTACATAAGCGAGACGACAATTAACAACGATCTCTGCTAAAATAACGAGTTTGCACCGGTACAGATAGAGAGCGACTGAATTGCACACTAAATTTCAGTAAAAAGTATCAACCTAGGGTGTTGATACTTTTTAGTACTGAGGTGACCAGCCTGATTACCATTTCATTATTTTTTAATTTAAAAAAATAAATCCCAGGGTAACACAGGGTGTCTGTGTCTTAGTGTGGGGTTCAGTGTCACATTTAAACATTGATACCTATTTTTTTAAAAAAAACTTTGTTACTTCAAATAAAAAAACAATTAAAACCAAACACGTAATAAAATGCACTTGGAATACTTACTAGCATAGTTGTGCTGTTGGCTCAAATTCACTATTGTTTATTTTAACATCAAACGGTCACTCGCAATAACATGAAAGCCAATGTGTCGTTGTGTACATAAACGAAACCGATATTTTCATTTGTATGCTTCATTTAATTTCAGGTTTATTATATGAGATAAACAAGTGAATCATGGTTCCTTAACTTTACGGGCTTGGATACTAAAGATAACCAAGGAATGGTTTTAATTATTAAACGTAAGAGCTTTGCTTGGTTATCACCGGAGTGGTTTTAGTGAGGTAAGAATCCCACACTACCTGGTCTTTTCTCAAAAAATCCAGGCGACTTGAAAGTATCCCCCGTTAACAAAAAAAATATGTACGTTAAAGACGTACTCATAATAAACACGTGCATAACTGGACTTACTTCTGAGTCTTTCATTGTTCCACTAAGGGGATAAAACCAGGATAAATAAAATGGCGCAAAGTCGTAACTATTACTAACACAGGGAGTACCTACTTATATTAGTGGATTTAAACATACGAAAATATTGTATGTTAAATAGATATTTAATTTTACATCATCATCCACTTGCCCTTATCCCAATTTTTCATTTGGGGTCGGCGCAGCATGTCTTCTTCTTCCATACATCTCTATTTCCCGTCATCTCACAAGTCACCTCCTTCTTAGCCATATCAACTTTCACACAATCCATCCATCGTTTCCTGGGTCTCCCTCTACTCTTGTAACCCTCTACATTCATACTCAAAACTTTCCTCACAACATGATCCTCATTCCTTCGCATCACATGCCCATACCATGACAGCCGATTTCCACACAACTTCTCTGTCACAGGCGCCACTTTCAGACTTCCTCTTATATACTCATTTCTTATTCTATCCATTCGCGTAACACCACACATCCCCCTTAGCATTCTCATCTCAGCTGCATGCAACTGCCTTTCATTCAGTCCTTAAGTGGCCCAACATTCTGATCCATACAAGACGGCAGGTCTTATCATTGACTTATAGATCTTCCCTTTAAGTTTAAGGGGAACGTGGGAATCGCAAGTTGTTCCCGTTACCTGCCGCCATTTCATCCACCCTGTGTTTATTCTGTGCTTGACAGTCCGATCTATTCCTCCGTCACTTTGCACTAGTGAACCGAGATACCGAAAGTCGGAGCAGATCGGAAGGAGCACGCAATCAAGCGCAATGGCTTCAGGGCTGGAGAGACCGCTGAAATCGCAGAAAATAATTATATTCTGTCTTGGTTCTGCTGATTTTCAAGCCTACACTCTCCAGCTTCTGTTGCCATTTCTCCAATCTACCCTGGATCTCAGGTCCATCTTCACTGACGAGGACAATGTCGTCGGCAAATAGCATGCACCAGGGTGCCTCTTCCTGTATTTCCGACGTCAGTGCGTCCATTATTAACAGGAAGAGGTAAGGGCTTAAGGCCGACCCTTGGTGCAATCCTACAGCCACACTGAACTTGTCAGTGTTACCTGCAGACGACCGGACATAGGTACTAGATCGGCTGTACATCGCACGAATCAACTCAACATACTTCCCAGGCACACCTTTCTCCTTCAAGGCTCACCACAACACTTCCCGAGGCACCCTATCATACGCTTTTTCTAGGTCAATGATTTTTACAAGCGCACGGAAATATATTGTTTTAATATTTTGTTCCCTTGACCTATTTAATGAGTGTATTTCATTCGGAATACAAGCTCACTGAGTTTAGAACCTCTCGAAGGTGACAATGATTGATGACTTTTGAAGTAAATCAACTAGACGCAACAGACTGTAAGTAAATTGTAATCGTGGGGCGTAGATACACTAAGTTAACTTTATATTTCGCGATAGGAAGTTTAGTATTCTACTACCAACATTTAAGTAAATCTAACTGATCTGACGGCATACTTGGCGCAGTTGCTAGTCACGTATTTGATTTTAAATGTTTGTAAACTCGACCACGACACAGGATAAACTCTTAGTTTAGGGCAACGTAAATGAAATCACTAAAACCTTAAAGAACTACTGAACACTAGCTAACGCTACAGACGTTGTCCGGTTCCTATAGCGTTTAACACAAATACGTACCCAAAGCGTGACAGATAAAGATAAACTAACAACAGCCTGGAACAACAGCTTCACGTGTTTTCCCACACGGAGGAGTCACGATATGTTACGAACGGTAACCCATCACAAGACTGATCTCAGCAAGCGTAGCTTAACCTTCGATCACCCTGTGCGGCTGTTTTTATTTAGATCATTATATAAATAAAATAAAATAAAAAATAAATCTTTAATATTTTGTTATTGCTCAAGCTTACCGAACCGAACCGCATATTTTGAACTGTTATTGGTAGACACATAAACTAAATAAAAAATAATGTAGCTGCTTTATAAACAAATGATGAAATAAAATAAAGGTGATTAAAAATTACATAATGTTAAATCCTGAACATTTTGTATCGCAATACGTAATTATTTTTTGAAATATTTAAAAATGTAATGAATTTAGAAATAAAGGAAATAATAATTATTTATAATATTATTAATATACGTTACTATTATATTGCAAATGAAAGGGTCCTTTTAATATGCCTCGCACCTTAAGTTAACCCTTCAAATGTCCCAGTGCCAATCAAATGTCAAAAACTTGTCAAAGATGTAGGTTAACTAAACGGATTTGTGACAGATTGAATCTGAAATTAGAATGTCAACGTTATTAAATTTACAGGAATGATTACTACAATAGTTCATAATGTTTAACACTTGTTTATATTTTTTTAACATGTTGATGGCCAACTAAAAGTTTTCAAAGATATCATTATAAACAAACAAAAAATCGGTTATGTTCAGTTATGTTATGTTATCTTGATATTTTTATGTTTTTCTATTTGGTTATTTATATGGTCATAGGGCAAATTTAATGAAACGTCTCTACTAAAGACCAATTACAATAAATCGAGCTAAATAAGCTGATGTTTCTTCAGGTACCAGGCAAGCCAGCGCCCTTCGCTTCACATTATTTAACGAATTCAGAAAGTGGTGTTCACGAGTTCTCCCCGGCTGCTTCTCATGTCTGTTGGTGGCCAACTTATTAATTAAATATCTTTTCCGAAAGAACACAAATATTAATTTCTTAGTCATTCTGATAATCTACTCGAACAGGTAGGTATATTTTTGGTATCCTGGTTGTTGTGCTATGCTGTGGTTATTACTGATTTTCATTTCCATATTGGATACCAACCAGTACCACGGTACGACGACGGCGACGCCGCGACGATAGTTATTAGTCGCAGGTACTAGGCTAACTTCAATCACGGGACTGGTCTTCAGTAACTAAGCAATACCTAAATCTGTTTCAATAAAAGTATTGTAAGTACAATAACTTATAACCTAAACAAACAGTTTAAAATAAATATTTTAACCATTTTAGGTCACGGTTGAAAAATGATCTCTTGAGGTTAATACTACGTTGCGATATTTGTTTTGCGTTAACTCCGTGCGGGAGAATGCGCAACAAGTGATGACGCTGTTTTGTACCAGGAAACCATAAGTCGAAAGAACTCCAGCAGGCCAGACAGGGATAGAATGCGTTACATGCAGTAGATATACAAGGGCGACATAGTCTTATGAGTGCCGTAATTCAGCGGAAAATCGAAAAGCCATTGTGAACTTTTAGCATTGAACTTGTGTGTAGTTCAAGGACCGTACTTGTATTGAAATCTACTGTTTACAGATATATAATGTACTGAAATTTCATGAATTGCGAGTACTAGAAAAACTACGACCCTTAAATCCAGTATTATTTGAAAGTCTGTTAAAAACTAATTGAAATTTCTTTATGCATAATTTTTCAGTTCAATCAAAATTACTTCCTATTAAGAGACTATTCAGTTTCATAAAAAGAGAACATTAATTGGAGCAATAGTAGGGGAACAGCCATTTTACATTCATTCAAAGTCGGGGTGAGTAATTATTCACGCTAGCACACAATTTGCTGGTCAAGTCAAAACATTCATAAGAGAAAACATGCAAATCGTTTGAGTAAATAATTTTGTAAAAATATGAAAATAATATCGCACTCCTAAATGATGTTCACCCTGTCCTTGACTTACGTGTCACGTTAGATTCTCGCTTACATTTCGATTTACACGTAGATAATATAAAAAACAGGGCCCTTCCGGCGTTTGGTTCCGTTATGAGATCCTGTTGTGATTTTGTGTATGTATGTACTTTCTTATTGTTATACAAAACTTTAATACGATCCCAACAACAATAAGTGATTTCCATATGGAGTCCTTAGCAAGAGAAGTAAAGCTCTAAACTAGACATGAAAACAACCAAAGCCACCGACCTACCGAAAAAATACAAAGCGTGAAATGAAAACCATAAAATGCATTTCTGTAAGAGGTTGTTTTAGCGATGATATTTTACAGTTTCCTGTTTGGTTGTTGGATCCTGTTTTTTTTTACAGATAACATGAAATATAATGGAGAACAAAATAAAAGTCGTTTTATCTAGATTACTTTAGCGATTTGCAGAGCATTTTTATTCATACCGTTAAGTGCTATACGAATTTTCCCGACATGACCAGAACGAGCACTAATTAAAGAACCGTGTCAAAGAGCTGTCGGTGTCAATATGATTGTAACAAGTGATGAAACTGACAGCTCTTGAACGTGGTTTGGATGTGCTCATTCAGTTTCGTGAGTGGAATACGCCCTCAGTGTTTCATGAAAATCTAGTACTTCAGTTGCTCAGCACATGACTCGCTACCGCGGTTTCCATGGTAACTAGTTTTCTTGAGCATTAGAACTTACTACGCTGTGATTTCATGTAATTGTTTATTTTTATTGTTTCATATTGTTTTTGTAAGTTAACAGAGATTACTTTGTTAATATGGATTTAGGCATTTATCAGTTCGCTCAAACATTTTATGTATTCCAGAATTAATCAGAGCAAAGAGATTATGAAAAAAATTGGAAAAAATTAATTGAGTGAAAACATTTTTCACAATAATTCCAGAAGACTGAAGTTAATTAATTACTCCCTGTCCAATACTTAGAATTATAAACCACTCAAAGTCTACAAATTCAATAGTTGTAACTGTTTTATTCTCAGGTCAAAGTATACCTGTATACCTCGAGGTATACATTATTTAGGTACTTTTATAAGTACCTAAGAAATTAATAATCACTCAAACAAAAATATACTACACGCATGTCATCATTATCTAACAACTTATTGTGGATAAATCTACTTTGGATGGTTTATGATGCAGTTAATTTCGTTTCTTTACCACAGACGTGTTTATTATTTGCTTATTGCTTTACGGCAACTCACTGGGGTAGTTAAGTTTCTTGGAAAAACATCTTCTAGTGGACCACAACGAGTCTTGTTTATCAAACAAATCACACTGTACCTGCTTCTAGTCTAGTATTGAGTGACTGAAACCTCGGCACGACTTCCGCACAGCTCACTGTCTCTGTCTAATACGCTTTTGTTCTACCAGGATGACAGGACTTGTAAAGAGATGGACTCTAACTACTACTCTAACGATGGAACTATCAATTTGTTCTCAGTTCAAAACGTGACTATGAAAATTGTACGAATTTGTTTATTAATAGTGCTTAGTCATTAATCTTGTTCTTTATGGAAGCATGTATGACGTGTTTACCTCCTTTTATAAAATACGTATTATATTATTAAGTTTGCGTGTTTGCATTAAGGATTCCTTTATCATTGATAAAGGCTTCTCTTTAACAATATGACTGCTAAATGATTAATTCAAAATGTTGGAAATGCCGTCAGCACAACTAAAATGCTTATAATACTAGCAAATTCAATCTTTTTACGTCTTATTATTAAACAATCGAATTGCAAACACAAACATAGACTAACCTTGGAAAGCGTAGCTTAACCTTCAATCAACAGCTGTTTTTATTTAGCCAATGAATGCGTTAAGGCATCAAGTGAAAGTTAATATTTCGTAGCAATCGTTGCCAGAATACGATCAATTACGAACATGTAAGAGTCGTGGTCGTGACGTTGTTGCCTGGCGTAGCATCTGCGTAGCTGTCTTAGCTTTAAATGCTGGATTGCACCATCCCTTACTTGCAATAAAATAATAATAATGGTGGCTTTACTACTGACCTGTGCGGCAGGTCGAAATATTGTAAGCGATGATTAATAACTTGCAATTGCTGTCAACATAATATATACTTTAATCTAGCTATTTGCCTCAACAGTGTTAATTCCTTACGTACTCGTTTTTATTAACATTTTTTGCAAGGGTATTTCTTGTAGTACTGGTATATAAACACACCGTGAGATGGTCTCTTACTTTGTTATATTTATTTATTTGTTTAATTCTCTAGTTGTCTCATTTAAAATAACAAAAGAACAATGCGGGCTAACAAGAAATAAAATAACATTTATTTCTCTTAATAATGATAATAAGTAAACATTTTACACGTCATACGATAAAGTTAATGAATAGTAATATATACATTGTAGGAATATTCATGTATATCATCACACATCGAACATACATAATTATGCACGTACGTATTGCAGTCCCCCTACTACATGTTCCGTGTATTAGTAGTAGCCTTGGGTATTGGTGTACGTACAAACACGTCCAGAGAATACAAGGGTAAACCACTTCCTCGTATTAATGATAACCTGGTACGACAATTCTATTGAAACTATTTAGTTGAATGAGTCACACTATCAACAAAATCTGTTTAAAAATCTTCTATTGTAATCACAGTTTGACGACTTTTTAAACTTTTTTAAATTAATTTTCCACGGATAGATACTCGTATTAATGTAAACAAAAATAACAGGACTTGCCAGTTATGATAAATAATTTTATAGAAATTTGCACCAAGCGCCATACATTCATTGATTCAACGTTAACGTTCGTTACGTTAAGAACGTTAACACCAGTAACGTTCTTGGGCATAATAAATTGCTTTGGATAGAATCCGCATTAATTGTCTCCAGACAGACAATCTTTGATTTTCTCACGCTACCAGGAGCACATAAATACATTGTAGGTGACTCGAATTCAGGTTGAACTGCACGTTTTGTGAATTGGCGTACCGGGACGTCACCAATAGAACCCAATCAGTGCTTTAGTATAAGTGCAGCTGCACACATGCGCGATTTTACGTGTTCATACGCAAGTGACAGAACTTTTATTAAAAGTTTCGCTTTTAATGCCTAAGCTTGACGCGGCCTACATCCATTAGTCTCAATGCGAATTCCAGTTATTTAAATTTATATTGCCAGGTGTGAAATCATGTGAATCGTGAAAATTCAAAATAGTACCAACAGTAACAAGTACTGCTTCGGCTTTACATTACAGTAAGCTGTATAAGAGTGGTTTTTAAATATCAAATCAAATCAAATCAAATTTATTTATTTGACAGATATAAACAGATTGTCCAGAGACAGTGTCAAAAGCCTTTGAGAGGTCTAAAAAGATACCAATAGTTTTATGCTTCTTTTCAAAATTGTCCACAAATGTGTCGGAAAGTTCTAAGACAGCATCATCTGTGGATTTACCACTTCTGAAACTGATTTGGTGCTAATATGTTAAATTTGTTTAGGTATTTAGTGAGTCTAATATTTATAACTTTTTCGAAAATTTTAGAAAAGGTGGAAAGTACAGAGATAGGTCTGTAATTTGAGACACTGTCTCTGTCTCCGGATTTGTAGATTGGATGAACAATCGCAGTTTTAAAAATGGCGGGAAAGGTACCTTTACAAAGGCACAAGTTAAAAATATGAACAAGGATTGGAATAATAGTATATCTCGTAGCTTTCACAACAGCAGAAGTTATACCATCAAGACCAGCAGAACTTTTCTCTTTGAGACCGAGAATAATGTTTTCCACCTCAGTACTATCCACTTCCAGCAACCTCATTGAGTGTAAAGGAGGAGATTGAGAAGAGCTGAAATTACTGGAAGCAAGGTTTTTGTAAAAGTCCGATTGTTGAATTTGACTTGCTAATTGTCTGCCTATGTTAGAAAAATAGTCATTTGCGTTATCCACCGATTGAGAGGGATTTGCACAACAATTTAATAGTTCCGAAGCTGCTGACCTGTTTTGATTTAGGTTCGCGATCTGTTAAATAAGCCGCCATGTATCTTTAGGATTACTTTTGGCCTTCTGAAACTCGGCGCGTTCATATTCGCGCCTAACTTTTTTTTAAATATTGGTACAGAAATTGCGATAACGATGAAAAACCAACTTATGTGACTCGTTATCCGGGTGTTTTTTAAACGCACGATACAATTTGTCACGGTGCCGTATACATCTCAGAAGGCCAGGGGTAATCTACGGCTTAATAATACGTTTTTTGCTAGGAATGACTGAGGTGTGGGAGAATATACATTGGCTCTTATATTATTTTTCCATTGGTTTCCTACTTCACTTCGCAATTACCCCCTTTAGCATTCTTGCTAAAGGGGGTAATTGCGTATAGCATGCATGAATTTGTTTAACGTTTTGAAATTGGTTTCGCTTAATATTCATTGATTTCGACATAAGACTGCTTATATTAGAAATGAAAAATTTAATACTGATTGAATGTACTACACTGGATTATTCTTTCTGTTTTACATCTACTACACCCCTTTTAAAGCGTAGTTTTGCTAATAATAATATCCTCCAGCACTCAGGAATACTGTAACTTTCTAACGAAGTTCATTTTTTAAGAATTGACTATTTTAAAACTACATAGTTTCAAACAAATGTCACCTCTTTATTATATTAAGTATTGGTTGTCACGTGACAAGGTAGTCGGTGATATCAATTTATCATTATCAATTCAATCATTTATATGTGTTAGACAGCGAAGCGCATTTACTAATTAAGTTTTTATTAGTCAAGTGTTGCATTTTTGTGTTAGTTAAATAAGACCTTAAACTTTATCTTATCTAACATAATTAAATTAAATTAAAATGTATCACTTTGCTCAATGATTTTGACCGGAGGTTAGTAAAACACTACCATGAGTTAAATAGCTTTTTTATTGGTAAAATAGTTGGTTTTTAGTTTTACTCTTTCCTATATCGCCTGTACAACTACTAGCAACGGGGAGTTCAAATTGTAGGCAGTTAACGTGAGCAAGGTACTAGGAGATCAGAAATGAGGAGGACGTCGGTCCTTACTAGGTACGAGGTCGATTTATATTTCGCGGGAAAACCTAGGCTTGACGTGTCCTAATTTCATATAGGTAGAAATTTTGACAAATAATGTAAAGCAACAATGTATTTGATAATTATTATTGACTGTGACAATTTTATGAATCAAAGTGCAAAACATTTGCTTTTAAACTAACTGTCTGATAAGATACAAGTACACAGTACATGAACCGTTGAAATAAAACAATGCTGTTTGTTACTTTGTGTTTACTTATTATTCAGAAATAAAAAGCCATACATTTAGGAAAATAATAAATAAGGTTCCTATATAATTAATGCTTTGTTGTACCGAAAAATACGCTGAGCTGCGCGGTCGTAGTAATATCCAATTACATATCCATCTGACAAGTAAAGAAGTTGTAATGTGAATTGTATTTAAGATACAAGACGGCTAGCAAAAGGTTTGTTTTCAGTTGACTAGCTTCGCGCAACGGTGTTATCCACAGTTAAAATTCACAACCATAATATCAAATGCACATAGTTACAATAGCCGGTATTTTTTCTGTAATTTTCCAATTTTATGTGTTTTTAATTGTCTTATATTATTTCTCGAATACCTAATACTCGAATACTTTTGAGAAATACTAAACAAATAATAAATGCAATCGGCGCGGCGTGCGTGTGTGATTAGAGGGGCAATTCTCGTACTTTTAAGAACGTTCACATTCATCTTCGTATCAATCTGTCAAATATCCATGACATGATTCATCACACATTTTTGACATGATTTAACATTTACTGTCGCTGAGGTGAGAAACCTAGAATTTTAACGGTTTTAATTACGGGAATTGTTTTTTAATTAAAGATTAACGTTAACGAAACAAAAAGAGGATCAATGTAGGTGATGGTATGTAAACTACATACCATCACCTACATCGATCCTCCTTTTTGTTCCCATGGGAAAAAGGCGTAAAATGGTGTATGTATACTAATTTTCAATATTTTAACCACGCAAACCAGCAGATTTTTGTAAAATAAAAAACCAGAACGGAAACTGGAGTGTGTGAACCCATGCGGGGTTCACATGCATGGAAACCAACCCTAACATAGTTGGGCAAAGGATAGGCAGATGATGATGATGTTATTACTGAATAGAAGTGACTTTGTTCTGTGGTTCCTGTTTTTCGTACACCTTTATTTCCACCACTTGTTCGTAAATATCCAATAATATGTCATGCAACGTGACGTAAAGTAACTCATTTGTAGGGCCGAGGTGTGACGGGAGCACAGCCGAGGAGTAATTTTGTATTGTATTTAATTACTAACCGCTAGTAGTTACTATGATTTCAATTTGGAACCTCAAATACTAAAGACGCCTCGAATCAAAAAGTCGGTACTATCAGTAAGTTAGTAAAATGTAAATTTAACAGAAGAAATGATTTCCTGATTTCGTTAATCTTTTTTAACTGTTGTTGTGTGATATTAAATGCAGTTTTCTAAAACTAAAACCTTAACCTGTGAGAGTGTAAGAAGGTAAAATGAAACTACTGTACTGTAAAAACCGATTTGCCATAGTAGAAAAAGTCAGCAAAAGCATATACTCGTATATCCCTTATTGCAAGCAATTTTTTGCTTTGGTCTGCATGCAAATATATGATACAACCATAAAAAAACGAATCTGCTATAAGTAAGCCCTTGATGCATAATCTACTTTTATAACCCAACTAAAGTCGTTCCAGCCGTTTATGAGGTGTTCAGAGATGAGTACAGCGATATAATTATGTTGTTATTAAATGAAAAGAATAAAAATATTCGACAAAATATACGTCTATATACTTTCTTTAGATACTAGGGAAACATAAAACATTGGTACTATTGACAGTGACATTACAGCGTATTTTAAACTATACCGGAAAATGAATAGGTCTATTCAATCTGCAGAGTCGTCAATAATCACAAGTTGTTATAAAATAATTATAAATAGCTTTAATTAACCAAACCTTACTTTAAGTAACTGAACGTGCCTAGTGCAGCAGCTGATTTTAAATAAATAAATAACAATGAATAAGGCGGGAAGAAGCCATATAAGAGAGAGAGGGAACGTGGCACTTGTCCATAGTGGAGGCTTAAATACTGACATGTCCCTACAGCATATCTATTGTTAGGTACCTGATATATAAAAACATAAACGAGATACCATATATACATGCCGCATCCATGTATACCAGATTGGCAAGTTTCAAGATGTATTCCGATGTTAAACAAAGAGGTAAGCTCATAGCATCTCTATCTAACCTGAAGAGTATAATTTGTGTCACGCAGGGAAGTTGAACCTCTGGCCTGCTTACCAAGTACTTTAATTACAAATGTATATAGGAACTGTACCTATTGTAAAAAAAATATTTGAACCCTTTTTACCCTTCAGATCGTTGGTTTTAATTTTACTTCGTTTTTTTCAGATACCAATATTGGTAGATTCTAGCCTAGCCTTTTCCCAAGTGTGTTCGGGTTGACTTCCAGTCTAACCGGATGCTTACATCGAGTGTGTGCATATCGCCTGTTTGTCAGACTTTCGGGCTTCTGACTACCGGTAACGACTGTCAAAGTTTTACAAATGACAGCCGGGATCAACGGTTTAACGTGCTTACTGAGGCATGGAGGAGTCTCGATACGTTACGAACGGTCACCCATCCACAAACTGACCTTGGTATATGTTTTATATTTTGTGGTGTTCAGTTGCATTTGGTTAAACTGAAAGCTGGCAAGCTGGAAAGCTGGTAAGCTGGAAAGCTGGCAGCCCCACATGGTTGGAAAAGGCTGGGCAGATTGTGACATCGATTTATACTTTTTTCTCTAAATAGGCATGCGGATCTCAACATATCAAGTTTGCCATGCCTGGTGTAACTAGTGTATAAAAGAGAGCGCTCTATGCAGTTTACGGCAGAGCTTGATAGGGGACCAACCTGGACGATTGAATGGCTGGTCCCTTACTCAAGCCTTAAATAACTAAATAAACCCTCAAAGGAAGGGATCATAATACGCTATTAAAAAAAATGTAATATTCACATTTTCAATAAAAACAACGTAACATCTTTTATTTTTGAATATTCTGAAGTACAGGTTCATGAGATAAAATAACAAGAAAATAAAATAACATTATTATCATCTTAAAAATCTTCTATGAGATTATTATATGTTAAATACTTTAATCTCACAAATGTACTGCGGTGCAGTATGTTCTACATCTTCGATAGATTTTTCCTGCTGCAATTATAAAAAAGACAACATGTCACAGAAGATAATAAATTCATTCTTATACATACATACATAAACTCACGCCTCTTTCCCATAGGGGTAGGGAGCAGAAACCTCGACGAAACATCCTTTCATATTCCTTTCCCTATGCTCACGTTCACACAACACCAATACACGCACGCCAGTTGTGAGTACTACACAAGAGTCTTTAAAGACTTTTTTAAATAACATTTATTCTTATACAAGTAAGAATGATTTATTTATATGCTATCATATTCTGTGTTAACTTTATAGAGTGTTCGGCCATCAGTAACATTTTTATTTATCGGGCCTTCCTAATGAATTAACTCATCATATTTAGTTTCCTCTAACAATTCTTGTTTGTTTTCCTGTGAACGATCAAAGTAGCGAGTGACGTACAAGAACGATGTTAATCAATTTCATAAAAATATGGTCGATTCAGTTAATTGTCAGCAGTAATTACCTCCACCAAGCGGCCCTTTTGATATTGATTACGAGTAGTATATTAGTTGTAATGACGTCGTGTCATTACGAAGATTATAACTATTAATCATTTGACCTTCTATGCGGTACAAGGTGAATAAAATACGATGACATCTGAGCGCAATTAGAATCGGATGCGATCACGCAACCATTTGGAGCTGAGACTGTACTCACATGTATGATGAGTTTAATTACATCGTTACAATAAACTTAGGCATAATATAGCTACAATTACACGAGCTGAAGAAACTTTGTTAATAGTCATTGCAAAGATTCAACGAAATTATTTACTTTCACGTTTCTCTTTCGTTTTAATTTTGACGGCCAAAACTTACGATATTTAAGCAAAGAAAAAAGATGCAGATCGTAAAGTACGTCCAAAATATCTACGCAGGCGGGAAAACATAGAACTTTATTTAAAGTACCGATCTTTTCACTATGTTGCATTTTGACAAGCAGCATCCGTCACCAACTTAACAAACTTAAACTGTGCAATTGCATTTGAATATTTATTGCAGCTGTGACCCTTAACGCGTTGCAATAAATACTAATAATGGGCGAACGTTCGCAAAATACGCGCAGAGTCGTGGAATTGCGGATATCAGCCCGTGTATTCAATACAACGGGTGCTGTTCATGCAAAATAAAACAATGGGGGCAGAATTAACAGAAACCGAATATAAAATTTCCTGCTCATTGCGATTCAATTGTATAAGTCAACAGGTATGTCACCTTTCTTACGACATATGCCGTAAAATCATTAAACTTATCATAATAGAAGCAAGGAATGCAATGTTTGATTGCCCCGTTGGTCTAGTTGTGCCAAACGCGACTGCTGAGCGGGGGGGTCCTGGGGTAGATTCCATGGTCGGGCAAAGTTTTTTTGAATTTTTTCATTAGCAGCTCGGAGTCTGGATTCGTACCCCGTTGATGGGAGCAGGCTTGCCCCCATTTATATTAAACTCTAACATAACTGGTGAAATGTGGGTGTACTATAGGTAGATAGACCTCTGCCTAAGCAGAGGTCTACAGAGGTCAGAGGTCAGAGAACGTAAAGAGATAACTCTTTTACTTCCTAACTGTGAAAAAAGGTATACTAGTGAGCCTATATCAACATTATTATTTAATATTATTAGCTTGCCTTATTTTATAATTGCCTATATAAGGCTTGCCTTATTTTAGTTTCATTTTTTTTTTTTCTTAAAACACCGTTTCGTGACGCGTCTCATTGATTATGTCTTACTATGCCACTTTAAATAGTCGATACGTGCACATATAAATTAAACTTTGTTTTATTTTTCTATCCGCTCCGCGGAATGTGCAATCTAAATCCCTGGCAATACCTGACCGGTTTAAGAAAAGAAATTTCGCCAATCTTGCCATCCTTCATTGTTACTGTTTTTATAGAAGTTTCACAAACCCACATACATCAGCCGCTCCGATTGATGGCGTCATCGTCCCGTTCCAAAACCACTCCCGGCCTTATCAGCGGCAGTCCGCCGATTCGTTGCCTGCGAAGGCATACGTGCTTCTGACGTCATCACACCGCTCGACACAGAACCAGTCCACACGCTTGGCTCTTGACTCACAGACAGGCGTGCGCCTTCCACGCCACACGTAGCGTCCGAGCCCGCCTCTAGAGGCGGCTGCGGCGACCGGCAGCCGCCTCCCGTGCTCGCCAACCCACAGTCCACCGACAATGACTTGCGATCTGGTCAATCCTTTTTCTGCCGCAAATATCTATCTTCAAGATGGAGCAACGTTTGCCAACGTTGACCCGTGGATGCGTGACCATCCCATACAAACAGAGACTCCTCCGTGCCACGGAAAGAATGCTAATGGCTTGGCCGAAATTTTTCATTTTACCCGTAATGACAAATGACAGCCAAGCCATCGGGTTATCTAGCTATCGAGTTTAGAAACTCGATAGTCTGACAACCAGTCTTACCAACGCGTATCGTGCTACTCAGTTACTGGGATGTGGAGGTTAGACAGGCAGTCACTCCATGAAAAATACTGGTATTAAGCCGCATCTGTTCACTCACGGTTCTTCACCTAAATTTTGCACGGCTGCACTACTTCTTCATAATATAAACTTGAAATCTGCCAAATTATAAAAAATCTCTCAAAAATCAATTAAATGTTTTTTAATCCTCGATAACATGACTTACTTCGTTCATTCACACAACTTAACCACCGATTTAGCTAAACAAGTTGTCAATTTAATTCTAAATATTTAAAAATATTATCCTATCTTCCATATTTCTTATGACGTCAAACTTTGTTCAAGTTATTTTACAACTTTAGTATTTTGAATGATAAGTTTAAGTTTCACTATAATTAGGAGGATGTAGCTAAAGGTTGTACAGCATGATGTAAACACATGTGGATAGATAGGCTAATCGTAAAGTAAAGTGAGCATTAACATAATTTGGGAATGCATGAGAATGGGTTACTTCATAAAAATATGTTGTAGTTTTTCCGACACTATACTTACGCTGCAATGGGAAAAATTTGATTTAACTAGAGTCTTTCGTTTTTGACAGATAAAGTATACCTATCTGCTTGAAACAGTGTTAAAATTGCCTCAAATCTATACTAATATTATTCTCGTAAGGAGGTAAAATTTGTATGTAAGTTTGTATGTGGGGATTATCTCCGGAACTAATAGCTACATTTTTCTTGACTGCTATAGATTATAAATTATATTTACATGATTCTAATTAGTCAAGCTACCACAAAGTTAGTCCAGCAAGTCGGAAATAAACACCTTTAAAAACAGAATTATTTGCATGCTTAATGGTTGTTTCAAATGGAAAACAATGTATGGCAATCTGGTTCGTCTTAAATAGTTCTAAAAAAATCCCGTACACCATATAGCTATATTTTATCTTTAAGGTAGCTTTTTATGATTAAAAAAAGTATTTTTTCGACATATGTACTTACTTTTGGATGAATATTTAAACAACAAAGTACTATCAATCCTTATCAAAATAAAATATTATATTATGTGTGTATTGTATTATGTCAATTGGCCATACAGTTTCGGATATAATGTAAAATGATTAAAGAGCACAATTACTTTCGTTCGCGCATAGAACATGGGTTGCGAACGTTAGCTTAGCCTTTTACGTATAGTTGGCGTTATGCAAGGACATCATTTTCTAAAGCGCTGTGTGAAGAATTTTCGTAGATTGATGATGCTTTCAATTCACGCGGACGAAGTCGCGGGCGAAGTGCTAGTCTATACATATAATAGAATTGACAACGAAAATTATACGCCAGACTCAAACTCCACCACCCAAAAGACGCCATTCATCCATTTCAGAAAAGTAAGTTAATTTAATAGTAGGTTAATTCAGCATGCAATACATTTCTATGCTCGTCAAAATAATATATTATTTGTTCAACCTTGCTTTCTATATGGCCTGATAAAACTGGCATTTGATCTCTTTCGACTTATGGTTTCCTGGTACTAAATGTGGCGGCATCACCTGTTGCATGGCTGCCAGAACGCGTTCCAACAAAACGAGTACAGGACATGTATCACTAGTACTCGTATAATCCTAAGTTAATAAAACATACGCATCATTACATGTGTGCTTTCATATCTTTTTTGATAAAATTAATGTGCGCATCATATATATGCAATTCTAAAAATGAAAAGAGTTGCAATAAGTTACTAATGTAGTTTATTATACCTTGGACAGAGTTTTGTTCGTTTACCCAATACTTATTTTCGTTAACTAAGAATATATTGTGTAGGTAGTACTAAAATAACTAACTAAAATAAATAAAATATAAATATATTCATCGTTCTAAAAGTTAAATATAATATTAAGATTCACAAAAAATTAACATTAAATAAAAAAAATAAAAAAAAAATAAATATTTTATTTAAATTTTCACTGGCTATAATTATTAAGATAGAAATTCAAATTCTTAATAAAATTAAACCATAAGATATAATATCACAAGATATTATATATCTTATATTACAAAATAAATTTAATCTTATACTTAAATTTATAAATAAAAATATTAATAAAAATAATATTATTTGAACCATTCAAAACATATTTTTTATAAAAATAAAAGGAATTACAAAAATTATTATAATTAAAAATTTTATCATTATATTTAATTTATAATAAACTTAATCTTTGGAATCAGTCATTTCCATGAGTACGAATTATAGAAACTAAAATAGATAGCCCTAAAGCACCTTCACAAACTGAAAAAACTAAAAATAATATTAATATATATATATATCATAATCAATAAATCTTAAATAAATTATCATAAAAAAAAATATTCTTAAAACAATAAACTCTAATCTAAGTAAAACAATTAATAAATGCTTATGTTTAGAAATAAAAATTAAATTTCCCACAATAAATATTAAAATAAAAATAATTCATATATTTAAAATTATCATTTGTTTTTATAGTTTATTTTAAAAATATTGGTCTTGTAAATCAAAGTTAAGTTATATACTTAAAAAACTTCAAAGAAAAAGAATTTCTTTATCAATAATCTCCAAAGTTATTATTTTTACTAAACTATTTTTTGATTTGAAATCTTAAAATTATTTTTTTCTTTATTATTAATTATAATTTCATTTTTTATACTATTTTTAAATAATCCCGTATCAATAGGATTAATAATTTTAATTCAAACTTTATTAACTTGTTTATTATCAGGAATAATAATTAAAACTTATTGATTTTCTTATATTTTATTTCTTACATTCTTAGGGGGATTATTAGTTTTATTTATTTATGTTTTGTTCGAGCCCAACGCCTGCTCGATTTTAATGAGCACATCAACAGTGCATGTTTTTAAGTACTTAACAGGATCTCTGTATGTTATTTGCATGTCACGTTCGCCCACTTCATCTTTGTTCGTATTCGAGACAATACACTATTGACTAGAAGTTAGCATTTTTGGAGTTTCCTTGAAGAGTCCCTAAAATTCCCGCACATTTTGGTCCATTACGAGCCGGATTGGTAATAAATCAGTGGATTTGCTAAAAATCAGTGGACAAATATATGATAATTATCGTGGAGTTTGCCGTGGAGGTTATAAGCCGGCAACGTGATTTTGGACAAAGGAAATCAAGCTCATTTACGGTGTTAAGTATATTTAACGTTAAATATCATCACCCAACACTCGTTCAGGTAGTATTTAAGGATTCTAATTAATAAGGTTAGTGTTTTACCTGAATATATGTGTAACGTACCTTTACCTATTTGCCATGTGAATAGTTCCTTATAATTTTCTTTGTTGATAATTATTTGCTAATACGATTATATGTACTTGTATTATTAAAGTTAGGTACAGTAGATATTTTGCTACATTTATAATTGTATAATTGCATTTCAGTGAAATATTCATAGTTTTAAATAGTAATTAGTGCATAGGTACCTAGGTGTTGTTAATATTGTTGGTGTTGAATAGATTACAAGACTTATTTTGTCTTTGTTTAGTTAAATTAAACCGTACTAGTCATTTTAATAAGTTATTTAGTGTATTGCCTTTAAATTTCGACGTTACGTCATTAAGTATTTAGGTTTGATGAATTTCTTTGTATTAAATAGAAATTGTACTTACATTATTTACAGAGTAGCGTACATCATAAGTAGTGACTATTTACATTATTTACATTGCTAGTTAAATTGTTATCCATAGTAACTATCGTACTTTAATTCAGTTATCAATTTGTATAAGTCACACCTAAGTTGTAATTATATAAAATTCCAGGTTGATAACACTCGATTCCCAGTATGTCCGAAGAAAGAGAACTAGTTAAGAAGCGAGGAAGCTACAAGGGACGCTTAACTGCATTAATTAATTTCCTTGATACATGCAGTGACAAGGAGTTTACCAGTTGTGAGGTCAAGGAATTGCAGTTACGAATGGGAAGGATCGAGGCTTTGTACGAGCAGTACGATGAGGTACAGTTGCGATTAGAATGTCTGGTAGATGATGTCAAAGGTCAATTTTCGGAGCGTGCTGAATTTGAGTCACTATACTACAAAGCACTGTCTAGGTCGCAGGAGTTGTTATGTAAGTACAATAATGATAATGAGTCAATGACTAGCGACAAGTGTACTTGTATCAGTCAACGTAAACCTGTTAAGTTGCCCACCATACAGCTACCTAAGTTTAATGGGAGTTATAGTAATTGGTTGGAGTTTCGTGACACTTTTACCAGCCTCATTCACAGTAATGATGAAATCGATCAAATAAACAAATTCCATTATCTGCGAGCCTCTTTGGAGGGATCTGCTGCTGTTGTAATTGAAGCATTTGAGTTTTCTGCAAGTAATTACGATATAGCTTGGAAGCTTGTTTGTGATCGTTTCGATAATAAACGATTGCTAGTTCAAAATCATGTGTCATCCTTGTTTAACTTAAATAGTATTGGAAAGGAGTCCTGTGTTGCGTTAAAAGGTTTGATCGACCAACTAAATAAAAATCTCCGTGCGTTAGAATCATTAGGTGAGCCTATCAAGTATTGGGACACTTTATTAATTTACATCGTGGCTAGGAAACTAGATCAGGTAACGTATCGTGAATGGGAGCAGCATAAAGTTCATATCGATAAAGATAGCACGATAACATTTAATGCGTTCATTCAATTCATTCGCTCTCGCGCTGAATTGTTAGAAACATTGGAAATTACACGTAATAGCAATAATTCCACTCCCGCTAGGCCTAGTTCTAATTCTAACAAGGTGAAGTCTATGGTTGCATCACGAGGTACTGATAATTCTGCTACTGAATTAAACAAGTTATGTCCGCACTGTAACGGTAATCATGTTCTTAGTAGTTGTTCACAATTTCTGTCACTAAGTGTAGACGCTCGAGTTAAATTGATACCTAATTATAAAGTGTGCTATAATTGCTTTCGTGCAGGTCACTTTGCTAACCGATGCAAAAGGCCGGGATGCAAGATATGCAAGCGCCGCCATAACGTATTGATACATTCGTCAGAAAATAAAGGTACTACGAATTCTATGAGTAATGACAACAACTTACAAACTAGCTCGTCTCCTAACATACCAACGTCATCACGCACAGACGCCGCCGCCGTGGCTAGCACTGATGCGAGTGCAAATAATTTTACGTTGTCTGCGGATCTGAGTTCGTCTTGTGGTGAGCGTAAACAACGCGGCGTGTTATTGTCCACCGCTCTTATCAAGTTATGTGATCAGGATGATCGTGAGTATATTGTGCGAGCCCTGCTTGATAGCGGTAGCACATCGTGTTTTATTACGGAACGATTATGTAGACGGCTTAACTTAAATACTAGTCAAATAAATGGTTCAGTCTATGGCATAAATAAAGTAAGTTCTCGCGTAGGTAAAACGTGTCATGTTAAAATGACGTCATTAAATAATAATTATACTGCCAAGTTTTATTGTTTCGTTATGCCATCATTAACGACTGTTGTGCCCTGTCGTGAAGTCGACATTTTAGATTTAAATATTCCAGATAATATCTGTTTAGCTGACCCCACTTTTTATAAGCCTTCAGAAGTAGATGTCCTAATAGGTGCTGATCTCTTCTGGGATTTGGTTAGTTCACAGAGACTTAGACTAGGCGTAGGTAAACCAGTATTGCGTGAAACATTGTTAGGCTGGATTGTTTCAGGCCCTGTTACCTTCAATAATGCTAAGGTAATATCGAACGATATTTTATGTAATTTTACTGAAATCGATTCCACTAATAACCGTGATTTAAATAAAATTCACACGGACTTAGCAAAATTTTGGAATCTGGAAGAGATTACCTCAAAATCCTCACATTATTTACCTGAGGAGAAGTTATGCGAGGAACATTTTGTTGAGAATACGACCCGATTAGAGGATGGTCATTTTTGTGTTCGTATTCCTTGTAAACAAAACCCTGCTATTTTAGGAGAATCTTTTCAAAGGGCTTCTAAGTGCCTATTTTCTCTAGAACGCAGACTGAAGTCTAAGCCTGAGTTCGGTATGTTATATCGCGACTTAATGTCTGAATATGAGACGTTAGGACTTATGACCGAAACTAAGGATAGTGACAGGCCCAATGGATACTACATACCACACCACGGGGTACTTCGTGAATGTAGCACTACTACCAAACTCCGGGTAGTCTTTAATGCAAGTTGTGCTACGTCGTCAGGATTGTCCTTTAATGATGTGCAGATGGTGGGTCCCACAGTGCAGGACGATCTTATATCTATACTTCTTCGGTTTCGACAACATAAGTTTGTCTTGTCAGCTGACGTCGCGAAGATGTATAGATGTATATACGTCCACCCATCCGATAGGTACCTGCAACAGGTTCTGTGGCGTGATAATGTATGCGATCCTGTCAAAGTTTATAAGTTGAACACCGTCACATATGGCACGGCTAGTGCACCATTTCTTGCCACGCGTTGCCTTAAGCAATTAGGGATAGATTATCAAAATAATAGTATCCATACCCCTTCGTATTATAATTCTGGAGGTGATTCTTTCCCAGGTAGGAGAGATAAGATTGCTGACGTCATCAAGCACGACTTCTACGTCGATGATCTTTTGACTGGAGCTGATGATGTAAATGAGGTTATGTTTATTCGCACTGTGGTCACTAGAGCACTAGCATCTGCTTGCATGCCACTTAGAAAATGGAGGTCTAACGTCCCTGAATTAGTTACCGGAGATTCTCATTTGTCATTAGATTTAGATAAGGGATCTAATGAACCCAATAAGTTGTTAAGGCTTGATTGGTATTCTAATTCTGATGAATTTGGGTTTTCAAGTTCCACGTCACTTCCTAAAGATTCTGTGACAAAGCGTGACATACTTTCTGCCATTGCACGTATTTTTGACCCTCTCGGACTTTTATCTCCTTGCGTAGTTACAGTGAAAATGTTTTTACAACGCATGTGGTTAGATAAGCTGCCATGGGATGAGCCACTAGCACCGTCACTTAATGCTAGTTGGAATGTTATTGTCAAGGCATTGCCGCTTATAAATAATTTTCGTGTTCCACGATTGGTTCTATGTAACGCATACACTACACTGGAACTACATGTGTTCACAGACGCATCTGAGCGTGCGTATGGCGCGTGCGTTTATGTTCGCAGTGCCAATGATCAGGGTGAATACATGGTTCGGTTGTTAGCCGCTAAAAGTCGGGTGGCGCCGCTTAAGCCGACCACCATTCCAAGAATGGAATTGTGTGGCGCCGTAATAGGAGCTCGCTCGTCGTCTATTTATTGCTGGACTGACTCCACCGTTGTGTTGGGGTGGTTGCAGATGTTACCTTCCAAGCTTCAGCCGTTTGTGCGCAATCGCGTTGCTGAAGTTTTGGATAAGGCGGGACACTGTACTTGGCGACACATCCCAACCAACAAGAACCCTGCAGACCTAATATCTCGCGGTGTGGATATTAGTGTTCTGCAATCGTTGGACTTGTGGTGGAGTGGTCCCAGTTTTTTAAGGCAAGTTCATTCTCATTGGCCTTCTCCACATAAATCACTCGAGTCAGACGAGTTGCCTGAAACTCGATCTCTTGTATTAAGCGCTAGTGTCAATAATAATAGTCGTTGTTATACAATTATAGATTTTAACCGGTTTTCTGGTTATTTAAGGCTTATCCGTAGTGTAGCAACCGTTTTAAGGTTTATAAAACTGTGTAGAAAAATCTCTAAGATAACTAAATTTCTATCACAAACAGAGTTACAGAATGCATTAAATGTTAGTCTTATTATAAGCCAAATTGAATCTTTTCCTGAATATAAATTACTAGTGAATAATCAGAAATTGCCTGTTTAAAGCGCCCTTATAAAATTCAACGTATTCTTAGATAATAATAAAATAATGCGCGTTGAAATTTTTGTAGGTTGTAATGGCGTCTAGCAAATTCGATTTTTTCTTTTGATAAAAAGCACCCTATTCTTTTACAGTCCACTCACAAATTTACTAAATTACTCTTTGAATATGAACATGTAAAGTTGATGCATGCAGGCCCTCAGCTATTGCTGGCTTCGATCAGGGATTCATACTGGCCCATAGGCGGACGACGCCTAGCTAAGAGTTGTTATCGTAGTTGCGTGCGTTGTTATCGCATGTCGGGTAGAACGATTTCTCCTTAAATGGGTTATTTGCCGCAGCAGCGTCTCCTTCCAGGCGGTTATCCTTTTGAAAGCACTGGTGTGGACTATGCTGGTCCCATCATGGCTGCTAGTAGGCAAGGTCGCGGATGTAGGTTGGTAAAAGTGTATATTGCTATTTTTGTGTGTTTTACCACCAAGGCTATTCACTGGGGCAGGAGCTGGTGAGTGACTTAACTAGCAACAAGTATTTGTTGGCTTTATCTTGATTTATCTCGCGACGGGGAAAACCTAGTGACATCTACTCCGACAACGGTACCTCTTTCATCGGTGCCTGTAACGAACTTTCGAAGTTCCTTAAATCTAATTGCAGTTCCTTGAGCGAACAATTGGCTAATGACGGAATTAATTGCCATTTTATTCCCGCGTATACCCCTCATTTTGGCGGACTCTGGGAAGCGGGTGTTAAGTCGACCAAATATCATCTCAGGCGAGTGTTGGGAAATTGTCACCAACTTTTGAAGAGCTTAAACTTAACGTGGTGACGTTAGTCCAGATTGAGGCGATTCTGAATTCACGTCCACTGACTCCACTATCATCTGATCCAGCGGACTGCACCCCACTGACTCCGGGTCATTTTCTTGTTGGCCGGCCGTTGACGTCATTGCCTCAGCAAGACCTTCAGGACTACCACTTCTTCGTTGTCTCGCTTCCAACAAATTGAACAGCTACGCCAGCACTTTTGGGCTCGTTGGAGCAAGGAGTTCGTGTCTGAACTCCAAAAAAGAACCAAGTGGAATACGTGCAAGGACCAACTAAAGTTAGGTTCCTCGGTCATTGTAAAGGAGGACCATCTTCCTCCTCTTAAGTGGAGGCTCGGGAGAATCGTCGCCGTCCATCCAGGGTCAGATGGAATTGTTCGTGTGGCAGACATCAAAACTTCAACTGGTGTTATCAGAAGAGCGTTCAACAGGATCTGCCCACTGCCCGTTGATGCTGCGTCTGGTTGAAAGCGCTTCTGCTGCTTTCAACGTCCGGGGGCATGTTCGAGCCCAATGCCTGCTCGATTTTAATGAGCACATCAACAGTGCATGTAATTAGCTTTTAAGTAGTTAACAGGATCTCTGTATGTTATTTGCATGTCACGTTCGCCCACTTCATCTTTGTTCGTATTCGAGACAATACACTATTGACTAGAAGTTAGCATTTTTGGAGTTTCCTTGAAGAGTCCCTAAAATTCCCGCACATGTTTCAAGAATTGCTTCTAATGAAATATTTAAACCTATAATTAATTTAAAAAATAATAATTATTAATAGTTTTTATTTTATTAATAATTATACAATTTATATTTATAATTAATATTTCTTGAATAAACTTATCAGTAAATTCTGATATAAATAATGTTTCTGAATTAGATAATAATATTTTTTAATAATTAAAATAAAATCAGTTTAAGAAAATTATACAATAATCAAACATTTTTAATTATAATAATATTAGTAGTTTATTTTTTTATTACCTTAATTGCAGTTGTAAAAATTACTAATATTTTTTTATGGTCCTATTCGATCATCACTAAATTAAATAAAATGATAAATAAATTCACTATATTACGAAAAACCCCATCTTAAAAATTATTAATGGATCATTAATTGATTTACCTTCCCCATCTAATATTTCAACTTTATGAAATTTTGGATCTTTATTAGCCTTATCAAACCAAAAAAAGAGGATGGTGACAGACCTGAAGACCGGTGATTATTAAAAAGAGAGCTACTGGCCAACTATTTACTACGTTACAAGTCAGCAGTTATTCCCGGAAACCCGTTAAGGGAGGCATCAAATCGTCAATGATGTCCTGTTTATAACGCATCCTGTATATGAATAATGCACTCCAACTCTAAACACGAATTTGTTCAAAAACAGTAAATCATTTTATTTACAGGATTAACCAATGAAATTCTGATTTTTAATTTGGAATTTTTGCTTATGACTATAATAACCTGTGGTCAAACTGCCAGCTATACAATACGAGTATGTGATTTTTTTCATGGAATGAAAACTCTTTTAAGTTATAATTTAACTTAAAAGAGTTTTATAATATATAATCATAATAATAACATTTATTTCAGACCATAAGTCCATAGAAAAACACACATTACAATATTATACACAAAACATCAATACATATATGAAAACACAATACACTAAACATCTTATTTTAAATATTTGAATGAAGCACGATGACTGGTCATCCATTGCCACATCATTGGACTATCCATCCTGTCGGCTACTATAGCCACCAAGCTGTTAGAGCTGTCACGCACTCGCCGCATCAGGGATGCTATCCGTGTCCGCATCAGTGCGTAAAAATCTGGCACGCCATTCTCCGCAAACATCCCCGATGCACTGCAAAAGCGTGGCAGCCCCAACATCACTCTGAAGGCGTTATTGTATTGGACTCGCAGAGCATTGTACGAGCTTTTTGTATAGCTGACCCATACGGCACACATGTACATAGATTGGCAATACGCTCTAAAGAGCGTAATTTTCACCTCCCTAGTACAACGTGCAAACCTACGAGCCAGCATGTTACATCGAACTGCCAATGCTCTGCGTTCCCTCTCCACGTCCACATCATCGGACAAACTATCAGTGACCCAATGCCCCAGGTATTTGAACTTCGTGACCCTGGAAAGCTGAGCGCCCCCCAAGGTCACTAGTGGGACAGTATTGTAACATTTGTTTCCCGCTTTGAAAACCAGTAGTTCGCTCTTGGTCGCATTGTACCTAAGACAGTGAGCCACTGCATAGTCCTCACAGATGCGAAGAAGCCTCCTAAGTGCACTGATCGATGGACTTAGCAATACCATATCATCCGCGTAGCTGATGTTATTGACGCAGTGCCCGTCAATGGAGCACCCGATATTGGTATTACTGAGCTCACAGATCAGTTCGTTTACATATAGGTTGAATAGCTTGGGTGAGCTGATTCCCCCCTGCCTTACACCGCACTCCAACCCGTATGCAGCCGACAGGACGCCCGCCCATTTAACATAATTGTATTGGTTTTTATACCAATACTTTAGCATCCTAATGATATCGCTTGGGAGGTTCTTAACATTTGATAGTTTCCTCCATAGGCAATCATAAGATACAAGGTCGAAAGCCTTGGAGAGGTCCAGAAAACATGCATATACAGGTGTTTTCCTACTTGCATAGTATTGAACAGTCTGTTTCAGTTCATAGTATAGCTGTTTCCGTGGATAAATGTGGCTTAAACCCAAGCGTCGTTGAGTGTTAAATGCTTATCCAACTGCTGATCAATCAGACTGTCCAACACCTTTGCAATGATGGTAGCCAGGGATATAGGCCTGTAGTTGCTCTTGTCACTCGCATCTCCAGTCTTATTTGTAACAATGGGCACAACAATAGTTTTAAGTAAATCAGCTGGAAGATATGAGTGACTCAGGCACAAGTTAAAAAACATTGCTAGAACTCGCGCTACGTGCTTACCAGCATATAATAAATGCTCTATGCTTAGGCTGTCATGACCCGGCGACTTGCCTCTCTTTAAGTTGCGTATGACAGTAGCTATCTCCCTGGCCGCAAACCTAATAGGCATGTCTTCGGACCCCCCCACCACCTCCGGCCCGCCAGACGACGTACCTAGGGGAGACCCAACCCTAAAGGTTTTGCTGAATAATTTTCATTCCATGAAAAAAATAGTAACAAAACTAACCTCCTGACACGTTATGCTATCCTAGTGCACTATTTCAACGAATACCTATACATTTTATATTACACGGTATTGCGGTACATACTGTTTCTACCATTCATATAGCTTTACCACATACTATATTCGAAAGGGATGGCATGTTGAAGTAAGCTTCATCCCTTACTTTTCTGATATTGTTATAATGACGTCATTCGAATACAAGGGCGGCAGTGTTTGTTGTTTGTGGGGCATTCCCGCAAAAAAAACAATAAGACGTTGAACTTTTAGCATTGACCTTGACCGTGTTTTCCAAGCCTTCGATTTGATTTCAATAAGAAAAAAGCTAATAGGGATGTGTCCGAGATATAAATATGATACTTTTTATTTATTTATTTATTAGTTAGTCCGTCAGTAAGATTACCAAAAAAAAATTGGACACGTATTTTTTCCTTGCTCAAATCAATAAAAAGTGACAAAGATATAGCACATCAAAGTTCAAAAGGGGCTTGTGACGTCACTTTAGCCTAAAAAGTGACGGTGTGACGTCAGGCGAAATTATGTCGCAGTCATTTTTGGTTTACGTGACAGAAGAAAACACACGTGTGTAGTAGTGTATTTTAGAGTAATCCAACTATCGGACCAAACAGATTTTTTACGGACACTACCCTTTTTGATGGTAGCATCAAATATGTAGGTAGAAATTACGAAAGTGAAAACTTTACTTTTAACTTGTGCGAATCAAATTGCATCATCGATGTTTTGAGACTCCGATACTTATGGCTTCGACATAATCACTTATTAAAATATTATTTAAATCTTTGCTTAGGAATAAACACAAGTGCTTGATTCAAGTGATTAATTAGCAGTCGCCACGCTCGCTCTCGTCCAAAAGGCCGAAGGACACTTAACCATCAATCATGGCGCAACTACCTTCATAACAATGACTCAACTTTTCAACTACATCATCAGTTTCTATGAAGCAATCAACTAAATTACTAGTAAGGGCGCTTGTATACGTCCGTTATTTTCAACGGACCGTTGTTTTCGCCAGTGGTGTATGGTATATAATAAATGTGTGTACATGCACCGGATGCCAAACTGGTGTCCGGCACATATAATTGCGAAAAACACGGTCCGTTGTCCGATGAAACAACAGACGTCTACAAGCTGCCTTACACAATCTTTGGAGCGCACTCCGTGAGCTAGATATATATGTACTTATCGCGTCATACTTTGCATGCATGCTTTACTTGTTTTACCATAATATAACAAAGCTTAAAAAGTACCATAATATCATATCTACTATATTATTTAAAAAAAATGTTAGCTACCTGTTTATTCTTCAGTGAACTACTTATGTTGTTTCAGTTCCCATTCATTTTAAACAGCGCATTGTTACGGAGGTATACTAGGAGATAGATCATGATATAAGAAGAGGTTGAAATGGCTAACTGTTCACAACTGCCTAAGTCGACACCTTGGCCTTCTCCACCTGACCCCCACTGGTAATTGGGGGTCTCATCTAGCGGGGCTGTTCGCCAAGTTGCTAAGCAGCGACGCTCGGCAACGTCTAATCATGCTTCAGTGTCGCGGCAAGCCTACAGAAAAAAGACAGCAAGTCTTTTTTAACCAGCCACACAAGTCCCACATAGTAGATATCAACCTGGTATCAGTTCCAATTCCGTGAAAACGGATTGCAATGTTCCGCACCTGTTACGTACAATGATCATGGATCATATCATCATATAACAGAAGGTTGCAACGGCTAACTGTTCAGATGTGAGACGTATGGAAATTGTTATGTATGCCTGGAACCAGAACTAATACTGTTATGTAGATTGACCACGAAAGTTCTTAAGTATAAACCTATAACGCGGTTTTTGAAGGTCGACAGTTTATATTTCTTGCATTGGTATCACGTCGTGCCTTCTATCCATCCATCCATCCACAGTATCGGAACTTGTTAGTAATGGCTCTATCTATGCAAATTGCGTCGCATACGTCGGAAAAAAAGTTTACTAAAACACAATTTCGAACAAAATAACATTAATAAATCAAAATAATGTTTTCAACAAGCCGTTAATCTTTCGTTCATTTTTTGCTTCTTTTACGTGTAAAATTGCATAGAGACAGTTTGTAGTTTTGCCAAAATGCCAGTGTTGTTGCGATGAAAAGAAACAAAAGAACCTTAATTTCAGGATTTCAGCCACAATCCTCGATAGTGTAGTGATTAGTTTTCCCGCCTATCACGCGGGTGACCAGGATTCGATTCCCTGCCGAGGAGAATCTTTTTATTTTTCAATATTTTTAGTAAAACTATACTATAATCTGTTAACTGTTAAACTCATGCTACGCATTTTAGTGGTTAAAGGTTCAGGCTGCTTTATCTGAAACAGAAGAACACCTTTGTATTCGTAGTTAATATGGGTCTGTCTGTTAGTGTATGTGAGTTTGAACACCATACAGAAAAAAATCCTAGAGTGGGGCACCTTTATAAACAAATAAAAATAAGTAACAGTACCTACACAAAACAACTCACTCGTAGACCCATGGCCTGAGATTTGCTACGGCACGTAGCGCTACGATGAATAGCGCTACGTGCCGCAACAAGTCGTCGGCCATCGCAACATTTAGTAGCAGCCATGGAGATGCTACGAAATTTATTTATGTATTTATTATTAAGGCACATCAACAACACAAACACAGACATTTACAAATAACAGAGAACAGAGGCATGGACTAGTGTTTATGTCAATTACAGACGTGCACAGCATTCACAACAAAAGAGAAGAAAAAACACAGCTTTAACGTTACAAAAAAAAAACACACACAATAAATGAAAACAAAAGAACAACTAAAACTAAGCTAAAATATCGGTAGTAGAGAGAATATAATTTTGAATTATTATATTCTATTATTTAAATTACATTATGTTATACCTATTACCTATTCTATATTATTATTATTATTTTATTACATTATTTTACATTACATTACATTACATTATTGTGTTATCTACAGTCTTCCCCTCATTTATAATCTTGGATCTAAAACGTGTGGGATGGTCGTGGAAGATATCCAAATTATACTTATTGCAAAATTTGTTGTACGTGGACGTTAGCCTAGCCATCGGAGCATTCATGCCTAAGTTGGTTTTGTGACGAGGGAAATTGAAAAAGGACGTGCACTTTCTCCGAGCATTAAGTTTTGTAACGTTTATCTCAATGCGCTCAAGAAGTCCATCAGATCTAAAAGAACCATCAACAATACTCCGCAAGCATAGCAAGTCGATAGACTATAATAGAAATACTAACATTTCAGCTGCGCCGACGTATGATGATACTAAGGTATAGTGACATTGCTGGAAAACGGTTATATTTCTGTTTCTGTAACAGTTACTCAGTTTATCGTGTGGGCTTTCCGTTCCAATAACATTACTTTTATTGGTGATATACTATATTTATTTTTGTAAATTGGTTTTTACAAATATGTCAGGCTATAATCTAGATATTGCTGGACAATCCACACAGCATCATCTAGCCCCAAGCTAACCAGAGCTTGTGTTATGGGTACTAGATGACTGAGATACTTAATACAATACATTACATAATTATATAGATATTTTTTTTACTATACATAGAAATACCCAGAACACCCGGAACAAATATTTGTAGATCGTACAAACATTTGTCCCAAGGCGGAATCGAACCCGCAACCTCTTGCGTCGCAGGCGGACCTTTGCCCGCCGCGCCACATAGGTCGTCATTGGTGTTGCTCTCTCTCTCTTGAGAAGAAACACCGAAAATCACAGTGATTAGGTCACAGTCTCTTTTAAAGTCAAAACATTGTCTTGGTCAGATCATGTGATGATCGATCGGTTACGAGTCTGAGACATTCAGTACAAGTAAATACCGATGAAAGGACTGTTCCATCGGTAAATACCGACTACCGGTACCGGTAGATACCCGGTTCGAGTCAGTACATTAAGTAAATACTTGTACTGACTCGAACCAGGTCTGGCTGTTTGTGTATGTGAAATTAAATGTTTGTAAATGCACCCACGACACAGGATACATTCCTAGAGCGGGGCAATGTTTAAAAATATAAATATATATAAACAAGAATTACTCTTTTTAGGTATTAGATATCTATCAAATAGGAACCTTCAAACGAGCAATTCTAATGAAGTATGTACGTAAGTACAATAGTCGTAATTATTACTGTCAGGTAATAGATACGGTAATAAATTTAAACGTGACAGTCAGACAACAGAAAAACGTATTTTGTAAACTAATAATAGGGATGTGTCCTAGGTAAAAATATAACATGTCCATTTGATCCGACAGTTAGATTAACAAAAAATATTGGACACGTTTGTTTGCTCACTCAAATCAATAAAAGGTGACAAAGATATAGCACATCAAAGTTCAGTTCAGGCTTGTGTCGTCACTTTTACATAAAAAGTGTAGCACGGCGTAACGTCATGCGAAATTTCAACGCGTCTATCGTCGTCATTTTTGGTTTACGTGTCAAAAGAAAAAATACGTGTCCAGTATTTTTGAGTTATCCAACTTTCGGACACTATATTTTTTTAAGGACACTAACCTATTCCAAGTATGTATTACACTAGGTACCTCATTTCATTGGTTTTCTTATTAGCTGCTGTTACAGAGTCAGTTTATGAAATATTTATTATTGCGTAACAGTAATAAATTCCTGATCGCGTGTGTGAAGTTGCTTGGAAAGCTTAGCCTAATAATCAGAAACTCTGTTTCCCTAACTGTAGTTGGAACAGCTTATTGTCGTTTAGTTCCAGTAGAGCTAATATCCTGTCAGACTATCGTACTATATTCATCAGCCTAGCCTAGCTTTTTCCCAACTACTTTGTGGTCGGCTTCTAGTCTAACCAAATGCAGCTGAAAACCATTACTTTACATTGAGCAACTGCCAATCTGACCTTCACAACTCAGTTTCTGGGCAACACGATACCCCTTGTTAGGACTGATTGTCAGTCTTTCGGGCTTCTGACTACAAAGATCTACAAATTACAGCCAGGACCAACGGCTTATAGAGCTTTACGAGGCTCCGAGGCGTCCTGATATCTTACGAACGGTCACCTATCCACAGACTGACCTTGGCAAGCTTGGCTTAGCCTTCAATCAACCCGTGCGGCTGTTTTTATTTAGCCACGAGCTAAAGCTATGGTCTTCACATATTGTCATATAGTGTTTTCATCATGGTTAATTTATGTTTTAGATAAGGATAAGAATCATTTTTAAAAATTATTTGTGTATCTTCAAAATAGGAAAGACAATAACATCTTGGTATGTTGAGATTATCTCCCACATGTCACAAAGTTTACCAAGAGTGCCTTATGTGTATTTTTTATTTATTTAGGTAACCAACGGTGGTTTGTAATAAGATATGACAGAATAGTAACTTAATGTATAGGTGTCCCTGTTTAACAGGGATAAGTATAAAACATGAGAACGGACTACTAAGAAATATTTAAGTTTAAAAGCTGTTGTAATATGTTTCTTTAAAATGCTGTTTCTAGTCCTTTTGTATGGTTTTGTATTTGTATTTTTGAATGTAAGTTTAAAACAGTTGAAAAAATATTATGATATCACTCACACGCTACGGCGCGGCGGCGCAAGGATCACAATCCTTGCGCCGCCGTGCCGTAGCGAGTGTTTTACATTATCATGCAATCTCTGGAAAATATAATAAGCTCTCTTTATTGTATAAGACGTGACCAATGAATGAGTAACAGAAACTTACAGCTCAAAATATTTATGTTCTGAAAAAGAATACACATTCACATAATTTGAGTATACAAGTTAACCTTAAAAATAAATATAAAAGTTACGTAGCAAGAAGGTAAACGTAAATAAATAAGCTAATTCGTAGATACAGTTTTTACATTGTTGTGGGTAATGGAAAATAGTGAGTGAACATATCGATTTTTAAAAGCAAATCTTCGAAAGTTAACTCTAAAATCTATTCCAATATTCTTTCCAGAGATCTGCGGCGCATATCTACAAAAGATTTGCTCACCGAGTGCCTTGGGGGTGCTTTGACGAGTTCAACCGCATAGAGTTGCCAGTCCAGTCGGTCGCGACCCTACAAATCTTACTTAAACTTAGGTCAAGTTAAGAATATTCATCACCATGGTTCGTTTTGTCTGCTTAATATTGTAAAAGCTGGACTTGTACATCACTGGATCTGGGGCTAATAGCTAAAAATAATAGGGTTCTGCTGGTTTTATAGGCGTTTGTTGTTTTTACATTCGCACGCCACAAAGAAGATTCAAGCAGCACAGCTACCTGAGACACCGTCTGAATGTAACGGTCAAAATCAAATTTATTTAATCAAATTAGGCTCATAACCAGCATTTTTTATACGTCAAAATGTACATAAGGCAATTTCCCAAAACTCCCACCCTTCATCAGGTAAGCCGATAGTTGTGCTCACATTTTCACCGATGATTACAATTATCCTGGACGAAACATACCCTCAATATTATTAGTTGGGTACTGCGCTACCTGGCGATATATTTAAATTGTTTTGCTAATTTGTACCTATATAAAACCTGAATCTGTTTGTGGAATTCACGCTCATATTCTGTAATCTCTTCGTTCCACAACTTCAGGTCCACCACGGCTACGTTCTGCGTATCGTGGTCTCCGTGCCGCGAAGCGGCGATGAACTGGAGCGTGTCAACAGTACAGACAATGTATGTCATTTTAGTCTGAGTCCAATGACACTTGAACCTTTTTCAAACTAAGTTACTTATATAAAAAGAAGCGAAAATAAAAAAAAAACTGCTTTGTTTGCCGGGTCGGTACTTATTATGGTTGTTAACACAGAACTGATTCGCTATGGTCCACGTACTAGTATAGACTGTATAACGATGGACCAGCATTGAAGAGGATCCTCTCTTTAAATCATATACACTCACAATCACATATCTCTATTATAGCAGTCTAATTCTACAAACCACGCTCTAGCAATGACAGTCTACAATGACTTAAAGAAGATCAAGAAACAGGTTGATACCTTATTGATCTGCTGTGGTTGTTGAAGATTATACAGGTAAAAAGTTTAATTGTTTTTGTGTGTGAATTAATTCGAAGTAGCTTTTTTTATGAAAGCAGATTTACAATCAGCCAGAAAAATAAATCTTTTTTCTTATATAATTGTTAATACAATAGCCGTTCATTAATTAATATTTATTTAACTAAGTTAACATTATGAATAACGGATAAACTTTGAGTTAACTGTTATAAATGTTAACTATTCCGTAAAATTTCCCCAAGTCCGTTAATCGTTAATCCAGCACCTACTTTTAAGCAAAAAGATACCGCACGCACCGCGACGCAAAAAAAAAAAAACTTTCTGGCCAATACGTTACGGCTGTTTGACAAGTGCAGCGCGGCCTGCCTTCCATTGGTGCCTGTATCCAGTGCCGCGCAATGGCGTCAACTTTGAATTCTAGCTGTTCTAATCCAGGGCTAGTTGGTTTGGCACATTCCGCCACATTCATCGTGGTCTGCCGCAACGATTATTGGCTGTGTCGCATTAGTGGTTATTTAGGTCTGAGCATGACAGACACAGTTGGTAAATAACAATTAATTAATGTATGGTAATATGTGTATTTCAGTTGTACGAGACTCACCGAGTAAGTCACGGCGCTATGACGCTGGGTCCACTGGGTGCGCAAGACAACCTGCATGCAGAACCGTCCCGCCTGCGCTTACTGCAATTGAAAATACTCGAAAGTAAATATCAACAACCTTTATTTATTTATTTTATTTATTTAATACTTTAAGCACACAAATGTACAGAGGCGGACTTAATGCCATAGGCATTTTCTACCAGTCAACCTTTGGGTGATGCAGAGACAAACAGTGGCAGGTGCAATTTCTTAAAAGAAAAGTGAAAAGAAACATATATATTATTATAAACTATAAATATAATACCTACATAGAACATATACACAGATAAACATATACACAAACACATACATAAACAATAACAACAGTTAATGAGAAAACATTAGCGCTGCGATGAAACCACTGCCAACTTCTTACGAACATGCTCACGCACTTTAACTTTGAAGGCCAATCGGCTGGTTGCCATCCTGATTTCCTGCGGGAGCGCATTCCACAGAGAAATAGCTTGGACGAAGAAAGAATTGTGGATGAAGTCAGTACGGTGAGTCGGGCATTGAAGAAGACGGTTATGGGAGGAACGCAAATTTCTGTCGTGGTTGGTGCAAATGTACTGAAAATAAGGAGCTAGATAACTAGGGGAATTGGAAGAGACAAGAAATGAAAACAAGGTGGTAAGCGCCCTTTGCTCTCGGCGCTGACGTATGGGTAACCACTTTAGAAGCAACCGATGTGCGGACACATGGTCATATTTGCGCAGATTGAAAACAAATATTTGACAAATTTCGAAGGAATATCATACATCGAATAACATAACGTATTCCTTGGTATTGAATAGACAATTTGGTTACCTGAACGTTTATTTGTACTGTTGGGGGATAATAGCAATTTCAACAATTAGATATGTTACGAGGTATAAGTCGAAGTCTCTTCGTATCAAAACACAAACACACACACACACAAATCACACATAAAAAAATTGTACGCTTTGATTATCGTAAAAAGAAATAGTTTTGATACAGGTAATGCAATCGAATACTCACGTCAACGAATATTGAACAAGGTAGTTAACGACGTAATAAAAACATTAATCCAATAATAAAATAACTGTTCTAAAACCCTCGATGGGTTTTCATGATCACTTGTCTCATTATACAGGTATTACTTAACCCATAGCTTAAGAGCTCGAGAGTATTTTTTAAGAGCTTTCTATTTTATCCCGAGTACAAGAAATCCAATATATTTATGTAAGAAATCAAAAGTCAGATTCAAAATGTAATCTTTAAAGCAGTTTCTTCCATTCATCTTGGAAGTATGTTTATGTCAAAAATAAATTAATAAAAAGGAAGCACAACATGATTAAAGTAGTCATGGCCAAAGTATCAACAGAATGAGAAGGAATGTAAGCTTAAACATTATGTGAATACGGCTAAGTCTTGCTTAAAACAGAAACAGTACTTCTGCCGTTACAACAATTCAAAGTATTCTTCCTCAATACTGTACTATGGGTGACCAACTTTTTACATCATGCATGAGGCGTACTTTCAGGAAAGTTTATTTAATTTACAATCTTCTAATTTATACAGTCAATCGAATGTTCAATATAATATTTTAAGACATCCTGCACTAAAGTGCAAATTTTCTTAAAATATGTATTAGAACTAAACTAAACTAAAGTATGACGTGCTGTTCGTAGTTTATGCTCTTCAGTAAGACAATAACAGGCTGGTATTTTTGTATGCTCAGTTCTCAACGTACGAAAATGTAATTGTTTTTATATTTCTTTATACACTAGCAACACGTTCAAACACGCAAACAACAAACAATACGCTCAAACAGTCAAACATATAATATTCGGGAGTGTTCGGGAGTGGGACATGTAGGAAGGCTAGTATCTATCTAACAAAACCCTAATTATCTCAAAATAGTCCTCTCAAACTGTAATTAAACAAAGTAACTTTATTTCGGTAGACTGGTCGAATTAGTATTATTTTGGTATTCTTATAACATATTTTGTTAATTAACTTGTTGAAAAAATAATGTTGTCAATATATGTACCTGCAATGTTTCAAGTTTGAACAAGTTAACTGTATGTCTATTTACGTTACGTTAAGTACTCTGGCAGCCTGGTGCTCTGTCACAGAGAGAGCGGCAAATTGACTAGCTGTACGCTTGCGCGACATAGCTAGAGTGAGGCTTCTTTAGTTTATTATTTATTCCCTTCATTAGTCTAGACGTTTCACAAAAATCAGAGGACGGCATTGATAAATATGGTGCTATCTCATTTTTATCCAGTTTTGACTGTGTTGTGTGATGGACTCAGTATATTGCCGTCACTCACTGCTTCAAACCAAACGCACAGTATTACTCGGTGTTATGTTATGTAGGGTAGTAATAGTAATAAAAATAAACCTCCACACAGATTCTGCGCTCCTAGTACAAATAGAAAAGGAACCGAGAGTTTACTGGGGTATAAAGTTCGGTTGAGCAGTAAATATCCCTGAAGGATAAATTGCGAGATGCCCATTCCAAAAAAAAAAACTAGAGTTAACTGGGCTTTTTAGACCAATTCTATACGAGAATTCGCGGGTCTCCCGCGCCTATCCTGCATACATTGGTCTACTTATCATTACTTTTACTATTTTTACATATTCAACATAAATAACATATTACCAATCAGAGTAATTTTGCAAAAACCATACAAATTTAAAAAATAACTTAAATTACGTTAGGACAGTTACTTGCAAGCATCAGGCGGCATCCATTATGGTGGTATTATTTATACAACGATCTGATACTAGTGTCGGACGGAATCCATAGGAGAGAAAGGAAAACTGTCCAAGGACTGCAGGTGCTATTTTTAAAATTAATTTTGCCATAACTAAATTGCTCAAACCTGAGTTCTCAAAATGTTGGCTTGATGTGGATTTACTCGGTGTCAGGTCCGAATTATTAAATTATTTTGAAGAAAGGACTCTTACTTGGTCAAATTTAATAAAACTAGCCAGTATCACTTGTAATGAAACCGTGGGCTTTGAGATTTCACAAAATTCATGCGTGTTTGAGGTCCTCGTGAACGAAGTAATGACCAAAAGCTAGTTTCTTATAAATTCGTTTAATTTTAAAAGTTTTCAAGTGTTAAAGTATAAACAGCTATACCTTAGGCTAATAAATAAATGGCATTAATGTCTTGCCCTAAAAATAATACGATTTAAAAAACATTATATTAAGTATTTGTGTGTAAAGCTTGGAGACGTTGAAGTGCTCATCACATCAAATGCGTTATTCCAATGGGACAAATGAATTCAAAAACGTCTTCAAATGTTTTTTTCAACCCTAAGACCTTTTTATTAAAATAATTATTTCCATAGCTTCTGCATAGCGGTCAGTATCACGCGGTGTTAATTTAGAGCCGCTCGATGCTCATGAGTTGATGACTGGTTACATTCACGGTGGTCTCCGTTCGTGAAATAAATGTTTAAGAGAAGCAATGCTTTTCTGTAAAAAATACCATAAAAATAGAGGTGAGGTAAAGGCGATGTAAGCAGTTATACATTACTAATGCTAGGAATTGACAGCTCATTTCACTTTCACTTCACCTGCATGTCGTGTAGTGTATGTATGCTAATCAGACATGTTTTGCTTTATTGAGGATAATTTTAAAATTTGAAGTTTGCATTTATGTGGAAGTCGACGCCATTTTTCATTTATTCTTTTAAAAATGCTCCGCATTATGCTCCGCATTATGCTCATAAAGTGACAGGGAATCATAATGACAGTGATAGTTAAGAGTCGATGCCCGAGTACTGTCTAATCCACGATATTTTGTATTAAATTCTCTATTTTTATTTCGTCTCTCGTAGAACAGGTAAAATCGCTATAACACATCGTTTCGGCTTAGAAGACGTATTAACTGTCCGTTACTTCACACAAATAAATGTGCACATATATGACCGCCTCCTTTCGTCCGAAAAACAGCATAGAAAAGTGGAAATGTGCTCGAACTGAAAATGATTTTGGTATTAAGTTTGTATGGAGAATTCGTCGTCCGCCGGCCCCTTAATACTTATCGTTTTTCTCTATCAATGATGGAATCTGGAAAACGTAGTAATAATTAAAAAAAATGAAATGAAACACAGACAATGTTAATTTACGATGCATAACAGGAGCGAGAGTAGGGCTGATGATATCAGTGAGGTGTATCCCAGTGTTCTTAACAAAACGATATCTTTATTTGAATTCTTCATCCGTATACATTTCGAAAGGATTTCTCCTGCGACTTATATTTCTGGGTATAGATATATTTGCAATAAAGTCCAGCACTTCCAAACCGGACTCAGATGAGCTGCTCGTATTCATTATGCCATTCATAATTTAGTCCTTCGATAAAATATCTATTAACTTAACTTTCACTGGCTATTTATTTAAAAAATAATACGTTTTAAACTAAAAGGTTACAAATGAAACGTCAAATGAAGTTATGGAACCGATAAACGGCACAGATTGGTCAGTTAAGTTAACATAAGTTTATCGTACATTGCGTTGTTCAGAAACCCAGTTTCGTAAGTTATCGAAGCAATAGCGCTAACGAATAGATAAACTACCGATAAAATTATCTCAGCAACCGGGCATAAGTAACTAAATTAGTTACTTATGCCCGGTTACTGAGATACTTTTAACCGGGCATAAGTAACTAATCCATAAATTGACAAGTTAAGGATCTGAAAATTCATATTTAAGCTTTTAGTAAGAAATTAAGTAAGAGTTTCAACGTTTATTGCAAAATCAACCCTAAAGGGGAAATAGAAAGGGGTTAAAATTATGGTATTCTTTAAATGCACTGCCTGTGTACAGTCTATGGGCCGTGGCAAAAATAAATTTGGCTACCACCAAGGTAATTTTATGTAGATTCATACGATGTGGATAGCTTTTGAGATAATTAACAAAACGTTCGTTTAGTAGTACACCTATTTTTCAATTTATGTGTGTGTCAGTGAAACGTTTTTGATTTGATTACTCAAAAATACTAGACACACATTTTATCTTTTGCCAAAAATGACGACGATATAGTGCGTTGAAATTGCGCGTGACGCCGTGCTACACTTTTGACGTAACAAGCCCCTTCTCCTGAACTGTGTTGTGCTATTATAGCACATCACAGTTCATGAGAAGGGATATAATATCATCATCAAAAATATAATATCATTGTCACTTTTTATTGATTTGAGTAAGCAAAAAAAACGTGTTCAATATTTTTTGGTATCCTTACTGACGGACTAAATAGACTTAATATATTTTTACCTAGGACAAAACCCTATTTCACCTACATAATATTAATATGAGTATGTAGGTTTCGGAAGTTATTCATAGCTTCTTAAATTTGTCTATTTTTTTATTTTGGTAGGTCGGAGTAAATACCTGCTTCTTATAAGAAGCAGCTTTTCATATATCCCATTATGAAAGAAATTATTACCGTTTAGTGTTTATAATTTTGTTGCATTTTAGACTAGACTACGTACAAATTGTGTCTTTAGTTACAAAAACACTCTGAATCCTCTCCACCTAAAAAGATGTTTGTATTAAATTGTGTCCAAAATATTGTATCGATTGTTCAATTTAATGCAAAACTCCATGGCCCTACATTTAATGATGTGTAGGTACTTGATACTTGGATTGTGTACGCGAGAAGTTGTGAATAGTCGTGAAATTTTAAATGGAACTTTACTATCTGTTATAAGATAATCCATATACCCGAAAGACCCTCACACAGTGGTTAGCAACCAAAAGCTACGCAGATGTCGAGTCAATATTACAAACTGCTACGTGACTGATCACTAGGGACTTCTACAGTCAGTGGAAGATACTGATTACAGTGTCTTCCGACCTCAAGACATAGTCGTATGGCTGACCCCAAAACAGACAAAACACAAATGAATCACACACACCCCTGACATCCTCACACATCAACTCACCCTCACTCCCACACATATACACACACACGCGCAGGCACACGTCACACTTATTACACCGCGCGCGTTGTTATTTCGCCCATCGTCCACTGCATGCACTCAGTTAAATGCTTGAACTCAATGCAGTGTGAATTGATTTATATTCAATTTTGTTGGTAAAATCCGCCCTTCGTAAACTTTTTTTTTGTAAATACTGGTTGGCACATAAATATATGGTTTATATTGAGATTCGGCAAGCTAAAAACAGGTCGCTATGGCGCTCATTAGGAGAGGGCTATGCCCAGCAGTAGACTAATATAGCTTCGTGACGTCTCAGACCTCCTCGCGGTGGTGCGCGGCGCAGCGCGAAAACACTGCCCTCTTCAAGCATCGTCGCGTCGCATCTCTGTCTGAATGGACCCTTAGTCACGGATAGTTTCGACTTGAGATGTGAATGTGGTATTGATTCACAAAATGTCACCCTCGCATTTTTATCCTGCTGGCTCTAGCGTACTGTATACTCCTGTCTTCTAGCTGAAGAAAAGCAAGCTGTGCCTACGATCGACACACACTAATCATTGTCACTGTCACCTAATCATTAGCAATATCTATGTATAAAATACCGTAAATACTGAGTAACCGTAGAAATCATTTAGTGGTGGTTTACATTCTCGTTTTGGGAGAAGTAGGCTCCGTTATTGGTTCCACGCTGTACGGGCTGGCTGGTCGCTGAGAAATGGTGACCGACATGAATAAACTAGCAAAAAGTCTTAGCTGGTAAACACTATCCGGTTTTAAGTTTTCCGGTCATAAATTGTTTCCTTAATACATATCTTATTGCAATGCACAAACCTATATCTGTATCTCGTTGAGCGCAGTATCCTGCAATTAGTTGCAGTGCAGTGCAGTTCTGACGACCGATGTGGCGCGGTGGGCGAAGGTCCGCCTGCGACGCAAGAGGTTGCGGGTTCGATTCCCGCCTTGGGACAAATGTTTGTACGATCTACAAATATTTGTTCCAGGTGTTCTGGGTATTTACTATGTATAATAAAAATATCTATCTATGTAATGTATTGTATTAAGTATATCAGTCATCTAGTACCCATAACACAAGCTCTGCTTAGCTTGGGGCTAGATGATGCTGTGTGGATTGTCCAGCAATATTTATTTATTTTTATTTTTATTTATTTATTTAGTTGATAGCATACTCATTCGACTTTATTATTTGGTATTAAAAAAGTCGAACTCATTTGAAAAAAACATAATCATAACATCACGCCTGTGTTCCCCGAAGGGTTGGGCAGAGGTGTACCTTCAGTACACCCACATTTCACCAGTTATGTTTATGTCTTATGTAATAGGGGGTGAGGCTATTGCCACCAAACTACCACTGATCCAGACTCCGAGCTGCTACTGAGAAATTCGAATAACGAAAAATCCCACTAACACATTGCTCGACCCGGGAATCGAACCTTATTAGTTTAAAAGTAAAGATATAATAATTTTGTACTGTAATCGAAAGTAATACTCGTATTATCATATAGAGTTTACAACTTTATTTGTTGTGGCTCGTAGCAATTTGCTTCTACGGCGTAGCAACTTGCTACAGTGGCGTAGCAATATTAATACAACCTAACTACGTACCTTGTATTTATAATTTCATGCCAACATAGTGAATCTTCATGTTCAGAGGTAGACTGATTATCATGTATCGATGATTAAACGGTATAATCGGAAGTGAACACCGAAAGAGGAAATTGGATATCTAAATATCAAGTTGGAAGGATCTGATTCTTTCAGGTCTGACAGTTTGCAACCTCCTGGACAAGCTGGTTTACTTGCGGTAAATTGGAGAATTAGCACCGCAAACCACATAATTATATTACTAATATTACAAATGTGAGTAACCTTGTCTGACTGTGTCAGTTGCCTTTTTACGAAACGATTTGTATGAAGTTTGGTATAGAGATAGATAATTGATAGATGAGGGAAGGACGTAGGATAGTTCTCAATCGCGACTCCATCTGCATCGGAGACAACCAACATTTGATCACATTGTGTTCGTGTCCTAGTTCCTAAATTGTGTACTACATGGTGAAACTACCACATAAACCACGGCTGGGCCACGCCAAATACGAGTGCAGTTTTACGATTTAACTTAACTATGCTTCGACTGGCAGTCTCGAGTGCACGCAAGCACAGGTTCCTGGGTTCAATGCCCGACGCACAAATAGTTTCTTAGATGCAGCCGAGTCGAGTTGAGATTTGTGCCGGTTATTAGCAAAAGGCTAAGGTTCTATCCCATGCCGAGCCTTTTGGTACTAACCGGTGTCAACGAGCCGAGCCATTTAATTAAAGATAACTCGAAAAATGTGGGTTTACACCTCTGCCTATCCCCTACTACGATAGAACAGGCGTGAGAGCATGGCTAGGTAGGTTATGTGCAGTTATGAAGTCCCACACATCCACAGTTCAATGAAACTGGGTCAACCCACAACTCCAGTTGCAAGCAAGTGTGTGCATAGTGTAGGTATGTGGAACCTGTTTGAATGTCTGTGTCGGTGTGAGATTATAGACTTCCTAGTGTTCATTTTGTCCTAGTACAAATTATGCAACGTATGCATTTTTTGCTCTTGCACCTTTGAAGGTTCGCTTACACTTAACTCTCACAATGCAGGGAGGTGCATGCACCATCTTATTGCGTCATAATAATTATTTCGTGTTTTTGAAATTTTACATTTACTTGTGCTGGGATTTTGCTTTTTGCCAAATTTCATGTTTCTAGGTCAATGGAAAGTACCCCAAGGCCGTGTTGGTCTAGTAGGTCCAAGGTCGGGCAAAGTGCGATTGAGTTTTTCCGATACTAATTTCCTCTTTAAGCCTTGAGTCTGGATTTGTGCCCGGTTGATGGCATTAGGGTCGCCCCCTATTACATGGCACTTAAACATAACTGGCGAAATGTGAGTGTTGCTATAGGTACACCTGTGCCCAAGCCTTGGGTTGGAAAACAAGAGGAAGATTTGTCGTGTTCCAAGGGACCTTTAGACTTACGCATTTGGTAGTCATTTCAAAATGATACTTCCATGAGTTCCTGACAATACGGGACAGACAGGGTTCTGCTTTCTCCTCTTGAGGTACGCAACCCTAAAAATACCAAAGGAAGCTTTCTGGAACTTATCTACAAAATAGCAAAAAACATCACCATTCAAATTTATCAGATATTTTCTTTGAATATGTTGCTGATTCTCCAAAGTTATTTTGTCTACAGAATTACGTAGTTTATTACGAGTATTTCGGTATAGTTGCAATTAAATGAAAGAGTCAGTATAAATAATATTGTTATTTTTCCTGAAAATCCCAAGTGGCCAGGCTAGAACAGAATCTTGCGGATTCTGTAGGTACCTTACTGCAAGTATGTGCCCAAAACAATTCCCGGAATGACCATATCACGTTCTCGATGAACAAATGCTAACTGGGATGGGTTTATCATTAGTTCCAGCAGTAATCATGTGTAAAAAGATCGATATAATAATAATGCTGGACAAACCAAACAGCATCATCTAGCCCAAAGCTAAGCAGAGCTACTGTTATGGGTACTAAATGACTGATATACTTAATACAATACATTACATAGATAGATATTTTTTATTATACATAGCAAAAACCCAGTACACACGGAACAAACATTTGTCCCAAGGCGGGAATCGAACCCGCCACCTCCTGCGTCGTAGGCGGACAAAAATGTTTGTATTCTAAATGAATATTTTAATAGCTACTTACTTAAATAGGAAGTGTATGGTGCTTCATATTTTCGTACTTAGCACTAGAGAAATACAAAAAATAATATGTGTAACAACCTAAGAAAGATCACATAACGTGACAAAGTTAAGTTATATTCTATACTTTAGGCAAAGTGGGGAACTACTTGGGGGAAGTGGTTATTCAAAAAAACGTTTCTAAAAGCGAAATGTGAGTTATATTTACGATGGAAGTGTATCTTAGTAGCTAAATATCATCTGTCTAACAAACTAGTATCTGTCTACTGTATTTCCAAATTGCTAAACGCCAACATTGACGACCTAAGCAAGAAAAGAAATAAAACAAAATACGCACTATTCCAACTTGCTAAAGGCCAACATGGATGACCTTAGTATGCACTTTTCCAAATTGACTAAAGGCCAACATTGATGACCTAAGCATGAAAATAAATAAAACGGAATACGCACTATTACAACTTGCTCAAGGCCAACATGGACGTCGTAAGTAAGCACTTTTCCAAATTGCTAAACGCCAACATGGACGACCTAAGCAAGAAAAGAAATAAAACGGAATACGCACTATTAAAACTTGCTCAAGGCCAACATGGACGTAGTAAGTAAGCACTTTTCCAAATTGCTAAAGGCCAACATCGATGAACTAAGCAAGTATGCACTTTTCCATATTTGCAAAGCTTTACCCCTATCTAAAATCGCTTAAAAAGAAATTTTCACTACAAAAACAATACTTCTAGTTCCCTTGAAGTAGTAGTACCAGCCTATTACTGTCCCACTGCAGAGCAAAGGCCTCTTCTCATACAGAAAAGGTATGAGCATTAATCACCACGCTTGCTCAAGACAGGTTGGTGATTTCAGACTTATATTAATTATATAAGTCCAGGCTTCCTCATGATGTTTTCCTTCACCAATGTCAAGCCTAACAGACGAACTAAGCAAGAAAATAAATAAATCATTAAACTCAATTTTTGCAAATTCCCAATGTCTAACATAGATGACTCTTTTGTACCAGGATAGTATGAACGCAAAGGAGTTATCCCGAACCATGAATGGCGATCGAGGCGATCGGGCCCACCCTACCCCCGTGACCCCTCCGTGTTACTGGCGTTAGACACTCCCACTTTTAGGGCGGGAACCTTCTGAATTTGGTTGTTTCACTATCGCTATCTTTGTCTAGACTGCCAGTGCTCCTATAGTAAAAGCAGGAACATGTATTTAAGACAGCAACAATATTATTATCGTGTCGCACTGTCTCTTTCAACTTAACGCAAACTCGGTCGGTCCCCCTAATATTGTGAACGCCAAAGCCATGCAACAGAAGCAACATAAGTACCAGGAAAACATAACCGGGATGAAGTTCGCATCTTAAAAATACGAACACTACATTGGTTACTTTAATAACTTGCTTCGTTCGTACATGTAAAAGCAGGAACATGTATTTAAGACAGCAACAATATTATTATCGTGTCGCACTCTCTCTTTCAACTTAACGCAAACTCGGTCGGTCCCCCTAATATTGTGAACGCCAAAGCCATGCAACAGAAGCAACATAAGTACCAGGAAAACATAACCGGGATGAAATTCGCATCTTAAAAATACGAACACTAAATTGGTTACTTTAATAACTTGCTTCGTTCGTACATGTATCCTGTGACTTAAAATCCTTTTTTCAAGTTAAAGCGTTTGTTATTATCTAAAGACGTTTATAACGCGTATGTTGAACGTTAAAAAATATTTTCAATTTTATAAAGCCTTGTGGCGTAGAAATGACGCGTCAGTTGATGTTGCTGATCTTTGGCTATAATTGCCATAAGAATCTTGTATTATTTATGTAGTAAGCAGACACAGAAGGTGACGTCTAGATTCAGGTACCCAAGATGAAAACGGAAGGTGGAAGAATTCTTCAACTAATTAAGATATGTCGTGGTTAACGTTGGTGTATAAAGCCCCAAGACTCTGCGGTTCATGTTTCCAGCCTACTAGAGAGTGTACCACGATATTCGATTTACTTTCAATGCAACATATGGGTCCATCATCTGCCTAGCCTTTTGCCTTGCCTATGGTCTAATTGGTTGCAGCTGAAAGTATTTTACATGAAGCGACTGCCTATCTGACCTCCACAACCCAGTTACTGGGCAATACCATGCCCCCTTTGTGAGACTGGTTGTCAGACTTTCGGGCTTCTGACTACTCGTAACGATTGTCAAAGACCTACAAATCGGCTACCAACGGATTTACGTGCTTTCCGAAGCCCGGAGGAGTCTCGATATGTTACGAATGTTTACCCACACACAGACTGACCTTGTCATGCGTAGCTTAACCTCCGACAAACTCCTCAATTTAATGATCCAACATTTTAAAATAAATAAATAATGTTACTACTAAATAGTATTTAAATACAATGACTACCTAGTGTTATTAAGCCGTCATATTTAAGATACCATACTTGGATAATAGTTAGAAATGAAGTTGAAACTTGTTTTTTGAAGCTTGTGTTTTTTTCATACCAAAACCTTACTTTACACTAAGATTTCCCCTGTATTGTGCTTGCGTTAATAAACATTCAAGCTCACACACACATTCAGCCAGACCTGAAAACTACCTGTAGCCAATAAAAATATTAGATCCGAGCGGGAATCGAACCCGCGACACGCAGCGTAACAGCCAATCCCTCAGCCACTGCGCCAACCGTGCGGTCAACCAGTCAGCCTGTACAGTCATTTTATCAAGGTTCACAATGCAGTACGTAAGAAAACTGTTCAAGGAAGAGTTTTTTAGTTCGCTAATACTAAAATGCAATCTTTGTACCATCATCACGCTTATATTCTCCGAAGGGTTCGGCAGATGTGCACCTATAGTAACACTCACAATTCGCCAATTGTGTTATGTTGCTTAAAAAGTAGAACATTATCCAAACCAATATTGTAAATTATTTGTTTGTTGGTCGAAGAAATAAAATTATTGGCACAGGAAAAATAAAACGTTTTTCTCCAAATAGCCCACATTTTCGTGATGGTACGGAACCTCGGTGCGCGAGCCCGCCTCTCTTTTGGTGCTTTTTATCAACAAACCATGCAGACGAAGCCGAGGGTGGAAGCTAGTATATTATAAAGAACTTAGTCTTTTATAGTTATATTTATCAGTTTTTTATTTAGGTCAGAAAAACAGTTTTTATTTTTAAATTAAATCTGAGCCCTACAGCATGTAAAAATAAATGTATGGTTTACGAAATAACATAAAATTATAAGTATGTGTGTATATTCGCAACATCAATTAAACAATTCGTGGCCAGCGACGCGAAGTAGTGCACATACTTTAGGTACTGTTGCGGGAGGGACACTAATTCCTACGTATATTCTCGAGAACGGATCCAGCTAATTAGATAACATTGTTTGGTTCTGAAGCAGTACTAAGTTCGCCAGGTCAGCTTGGCAAAAACAAACACTCATATTGTCCACGTGGCGGACGGCGCACGTGGTCTGACGTTCAACGCGCTTGCCTTAATTGTGAAGTCAGCTCATAAACGAGGCAGAATTCTTGGAGCCCATGAACGTCACAAGCGTGAGCCTGGGAGTTTGTGTTTTTTTTCAAAACGTATCAACAACTGTTGAAGCTCAGGATCTATACTCGTCTCTCTCTACATTAGTAAGTCTAGTATTATCTGCAGTATGTAGGCACTTCAGTACTTCTCACTTGCGCTTCAATCACGGTTAGCTGCGATCAAGTACTTTAATTGCTGTGTTCTTAGGATTAATTACTTAAATAAGGTTTTTCATGACTGAAAGTCAACCAGCCAAGCCATAGCGTCATAATATTATTTTAAACCTTATTGTAAAGAATAAACATTTATTTACAATATGTTAACTTAAATAAATTCTATAAACAAAAGAAATATTTACGTACAGTTAAGAACAAAAGAAACAAAATTTAAACCCTTATTGTTAAGTCTTTAAAAAAAAATGGAACAAGGGATTTAGTGAAGTGATCGATAAATATAAATCGGTTTTGTGACAATAAGCAATAAATACTAAATCGTTATGGTGTACTGCTTTAACTTAATTGTTACTCTTATTCAACGAAAAGAAAGAAAAGCTAATATTTATAATTCGTGGAATTCTTTTCAAGATAGCGTTGTGGTTACTTTTTTATTTTATAAAGAAAGTGGAAGGAGACAAAAGCTTATATCATATAATCGTTGTTTTTCGAAACCTCCGTAGAGTCCGCAGCAAATTCAAACTTACGAAAATTGACGGTACAGGTATATTATTATTATAAGCTGACATTGAAACGTGAGTTCTTATTTTATTTTATGACTCTTAACCCATTTATTTGGGGGTTGGCGCAGCGTTCTATTTCTTCCTCCCATCTTTATCTTTATCTCTGAGCTCACACCCTTCCAACCGTAGATACCTACTTACATAAATATCATTATGTGCACTGTTGTACACCGTGGGACAGCTGAAGAATTCTGTTCCCCAGACAAAACTCCCCTATTATCCCTTCATTCAAATGCGCCCTTAATCTGTCTATTATGAGAACACGTTTTAATACAAATCTTATGCTATTGAAACTGCGAACAATATGGTACATGGTATTGAATTCAACGTCTTTGAATTGTATCTGAGTAGTCAGTACCCGTTTAACCGTTAAAGCTGGTACCACTTTTTTTTGTTTTTGTTCTCGGGGTAAGTTTCGAAAGACGCCTGGGCTTTGGGGATAAGACCGGGTTGTGCGGGACTCTTAAACTACCCCGGTGGTCACCATCAGCACGCCAAAGGCAATGATCAACCGATATATTAAATTTTTGTCACAGGACAAGGCAACTTTTAAAGTAAATTGTTTTCGTTCAAGCTTGTTCCATAACTTTTGTGTCCATGATCTACATCAGACTGTGAATACGAACAATCCGCTCATCATGTTTTATGTGGGTGTACTCTTTGGCAGAATAATCGCAATATAATGTTAGATATTCTGCATGTTGCATCCGGAGTTCTTTACTATACGGACCTTGTAGAAACTCGATCAAATTTCCGTGCGTTCAAGCGTTTTTGCCATATCTACTATAGGATTCAAACTTGCAATCAATTGTACACAGCTCATCATTTAGGGCCCATTAATATCAGTGTTAATTTAAAATCGTGGTGCTAGGCATCTGGGCCTAACCCAGTTGTAAACGTCCCTTTGTGCCTATTGGCCTAGCTCTGTTCTGTCTCCGGCTTGATATGGAGGGAAGTGGAAATTATGTATTTTTCTAACTCCGCTGTTGTTTTCTGATTAATTTCGTTGCAGGATCCAAGACAGTTGAATCGTTACTCCGGCTCTCGTCGGGCTTCATTGTCTCGACGCTGGTGGTCGCCAATGTTGATTCTGGTTTTAATGAGTTGCAGTGATTTGGGAATATTGTGGCAGCTTTTCCCATAAAAATATTATATTTCAAACAAAGTCGTTACTCGTTCTCTCCAAACAGTGGGGATAGTGGCAGGAAAATGTGTGTTATCATTTAAACTATTCTTTTCGTCTTATTACTCTAAATATTTTCGGTTTCATTTTATTTAAACGTTGCTTGTATGGCCCTAACCCATGTTAATATAGTTATAAACTGAGTGCAAGTAGCCACATTTCTTTTCAAAAGATTAATACAAGGAACCAAGTATCCAAGGAGAACCTAAACCTTTTGCGATTATTTTTTCTACGAAAACGAACAGATGACATATAAAAAAATGTTAAATAACTCCTCTTAGTTTAAAGTCGATTCCAAAGCTACCTGTATTTAAACATAAAGCTTGGTACTACGTCTTTAGTTAAAAGCGATACCACCCTGTTAGTAAAAGAAGTCTTTGCGCATGTAAAAAATCGCATAACAAATGTTCATATATTGATCCGATGTGTTTGTATACCTATGCAGTTATAGTTGTTGTGTAGAGTTTATTGATAACTCGAGAACTATCTCCTTATCGAATTTTGTAGGTAAGAAATAAACTTGAACTAGGTTTTATGAAAGTTTGAATAAGTTTCTGTGTGTGTGCCTTTATCACCGGTTACTGACCCCGTGTAAGAGTCTCAACAAATACTAAACACTCGTTCCAGCCATGTCTACTGTTATTTTGAAGTCATACTGCACACATAAATATCGTTACTGCTTCAAAATCATTTGTACTCTTGTAACTATTTGAACAAAATGATTTACATTAGCGCAAGTTAACATCACGCCTGCATTTCCCCGAAATGTTATGCCAAGCTGTACTTAAAGTACACCCACATAACGCCAGTCACGTTTAAGTCCCACTTGATATGGGCGAGCCTATTGCCATCAATCGGAGAAATACGTTATCTGGACTGCTGCTAAGAAAATCTAGATGGTAATTAATTAAATAATTAATTAAGGCATTGTATAGTCGTTCAGTCATAGCACATTCGACTTCCATACTTACACCACAAACCAAAGGTAGCTAGGTACTGTATTATCAGATTTGTGATTAAATTGCCTATTCCATAGAATTAAAATGTTCAGACGCGCGTTTTCTTTAGGAATACTGAAGAGGTGAGATCATGATATCTGTAGACATCGTTATCGATCGTATTTCGTTTGGAGTCTGTAGTGTGTGTGCTCAGCCCCTAAAGTTACAACGAACAAAAAGGGCCACAGAGTTACTGAACTATAGAGTAGAGTCCCAACGCACGGGTACTGAGACAGTCTGAAGACAAAATAACAATGTGTCTGCATTATACCATTTTGATTTAAATCTCGAATGATATCACTACATTTTTGTACATAAAAATCTATTATCCGCAAGTTATTTTAAACAAACATTTGCTTCAAAATGTATTGAAAATGTCGCATTAGGGCGCGTAGCATTAGTCATTGCCCACTTGTATCAAAATGTACAATTTTGTTCAAATTTTAACTCACATAGTCAGTAAAAACTGATCCATTTAAGATTCACCATTGCAAGTCTATTTCTAATATTGGAATGTATTAATCCAAAATGGAATAATGTCCATCGACTGATTCCAAGGTGGCACGGCTATAATTACTTTATTCCTGCAATTATTTACCAGGTGACAAAAACGAGAATTTTAAAATAGGAGTTTAATAAGCTACTGTAACTTTCTCTTTCCAACTCGCAGAATAAAAAACAAAAGATGTAAGGATATCAATGACGTGCTTTGTTGTGATGCTCTCCCTCTATGAACGACATTGCTCTGTGTTCCTACCCCTGTGTGTGTGCCGGCTGCCAGGATGGGGCGCGCCGCTTGGGTACAAGCTAGTCTGGCTTCGTGTTCCGTGCGACTAAGACGTGTTTTAAAGTTCGGGTTCGAGTTAAAGCAAATAATGGTTTTGTCTAAATTTGATGTAATCATCAAAGTTCACAGTATCAGTAGCATCAGTGCAACATTTAACTACTGTGCATCACTGTATTACGAAGAATTGTGCACTGCGTCTCAGGTAACTATTTTTTCCATGAAAGCTGGCATAAGCACCCACCCACCTTTTATTACCATTTAGCGATCCATACTGACAAATATCTCGGCAACGTATTACTGAACAATCTAGACTGTTAAAGCGTCCCCTACCCATATTACTAGTGAACACCACGCGCCCCTACAAAGTGACGCCAAGATGGCGGACGGGTGGCTCAGCCACAAAGGTCCTAAACCGTTTAATTCTTTCACAATCGTAAGTTGTACAGCGCTGTTCAGTCTAATAAAATAAATAAAATAATTTATTTATCCAAGTGATACACACAGACAGTTCAAAACAAGGTAGCAGAAATACAATAAGCATAATATAGTATAGATTTAAATCTACAAAAACTAGATTTAAGTCTTCGTGCACACAGTCTACGTTTCCGTATTATTATTCCATCCTTCATTGTGGAGCAGATTGCGGCTTTGTTATACAGAGTGTTCTCCCTATTTGTTTCGCCCATATTCACAAGTTATTTTTTTTCAGTTAACGCTTCCTTTCCTCATGGGTGTCGAGCAGCAACAATGCGCCAGAATTAGGCGGTCCCTAAGAAATGGTATGTACCTTTATACATGTACTAACTGTTACCCACGACTTCATATATCACGGTTAGATAAATAATATTACTATGTCCATCTTAGGGCTTAAGCTTACTCTGTAATAAATCTCGTCAATTCGATTCAGTAGTTTAGCCGTGAAAACGTTACAGATAGACAGGCTTAAAAAACTGTTATAACATAGCTGTGCGCCGTGGTTTCACCCGCGATGTGTGGAAATAACCAACAAAAATGGAACTCTAGTAAAACGTAAACGTGTAACGTGCCACGGGGACGGCAATAATAAAGGAACACTGAGGGTCTTATAAAATGTGGATATGTAATAATGAATTATGGAGTTATTTATATCATTAGTAGTATTTTTGTAGAAGATATTTAAAAAAAGAAGAAGGTTTGAAAAGTACTTCTGCGTAAATGATATTTTTAGGTTTAATTTTCTTGTGGTAGAAGAACATACTGGTTTTGATCTTGATATCACGACATAGTTGTCCATGTGAAAAGCAGTCTTAACGTAAATCGATTCTTACGTTTAAACGTTAGCCCCTGTGCTTTATTAATTGTTACGGCAAACGATACCTTCACGGGAAATTGAATTCTTTTAAAATTAAAAGGTAACTCATTGGGAATTATTAGGATACGGGGTACTGGCACTGTTTGATCAACTGCTCGACCAGTCAAAATATTGAAACGATATTTTTTGCGCAGAAAATTAACTGTGTCACAGAAACTTGTTGGTTTAAGATTTCTAAGTAAAGTTAATGGGGCACCTATTTTTAACTTTAGGGAATGTGGGGGAAGGCCACTTGGGTTTATAGAATTAGAAAAACTCCTGAGAGTAATAGACCGCATCTTCTTGATTCATTACATTATCAACAGAATTATGTGTAGTTATCGGTATCTTCTGGAAGTTCATTTAAAATTGACCATGATATGACGACACGGTTGGCGCAGTGGTTGAGCCAACGGCTGCTGCGCCGCGTGTTGTGGGTTCGATCCCCGCACGGAACAAATATTTGTATGACCTACAGGTAGTTGTTCCGGGTCTGGCTGTTTGTGTATGTGAGTTTAAATGTTTGTAAAAACGCACCCACGATACAGGAGAAATTCCTAGTGTGGGGCAAAGTTTTTTTACAAAAAAAAAAAAAAAATTGGATGTATCGTCTTTGACACATCCATTGATAACCTCTTTCGCTACTTAGACTATATTCGAGTAGGCTTTCGATATGAAGTCTTCAATGGTTATTTTTTCACCTACATCGCGATAATTTTAGTTTTGTTTTAAAAGTGAGCTACTTTTCCGTCTCCTATTAAAAGTAACTTTGAAGGAAAATGTGTACTGCCTCCACCCACGTGTGCTCTCATATTAGTAAATAGTTTAAGAGTATGAACAAACTTCCATAACAGGGAAGTCTTTCAACAATACTTCTCTTATCTAGTTCCCCTAACTATCACTGGTAACGTTTGTCGAAAATCTCCACAAAACATGACAGTGATTCAACCCATGATTTTATAACAGCTTCTAATATCTGTAAGAGTACTATCTAAGGCACATGAGCTCTATGAACCATGGTGCATTCATCCCTTATTATTAAAGTAACATCTTGCAAAACTTTTCCGTAAGGGCCATTTTTATGAATAGAGCACACGCTATCTTTCTACAAAGAAACAGAGGCAATTTAAAAGTTGAATGAGTTGTGCGTCCACCTGCTAATAGAGTAGCTGCGATACACGACGACGCAAGACCTAACTTTTGATACCAATCAATTAATAATGACATTAACTTGCCGGTTCCACCTAGAGCATCCAAAAAAAAAAAACTTTTCTTCGTTCCGTCTTCACAATGTTTGCCGTAAGCTGGTCATTAACTAATTTGACTTGATTTTCAGTAATATATTTATTTAAATCATACGGCTCCCGCAAAGCTAAAATATTATTTGATTTATTCCTATTCGATGCTGGAAGTCCAAAATCAGTTAAAGATTTATCACACATCTCATGAATGCCTGTCATGCGCGCGTGTACCCGAACTGTCCCGAACAAACCTAACCTACCAAATTTCATTGGGTAGTTATTTTAAAATGATGATATTTCATAAGATGTTGGTTGAAATTAGGTGATTTAAAAAAAAAAACAACGTTGCCCCACACTAGGATTTTCTCCTGTATCGTATTAGTGTGCGTTTACAAACATTTAAACTCACAAACGCAAACAACAACAACTCCCTGTAGGCCATACAAATATTTGTTCCGTGCGGGAATCGAACAAGCTAATCGCTCAGCCACTGCGCCAACCGTGTCGAGTGGTTGATATCAAGGACAACAATGTTCACAATTAAATAATTGTATTTATTTATCATCTTTATTTTTGGATAAGGATTAATATTATGTTGATAAAACTCCTTCGCAAATAATGCATTAATTTCACACAAATTTGATTACCTTTTTAACTTTCCAAATTTAACTTTTTTTTAGAACTTTTAAAGAGGATCAATTCTATTGCCTTATATATGCTTTATGGATGTCACAACAGAAATTGCGGTTTGCCCCCTGCCAGCTCTTGGTGAAGGATGGGTGATGTGGCGCTATCCCGACATCGTGCGTCTCATTCGTGTGCAAGTAGGCCAGACAACATTGGGTACGTTGACAAGCAAACGTGGTATAGCGATGGTTCAGTTGAATATAAACGTCAATTTGTATTTGATTATCTTGTATTCTTCAGGTCTCACATCTGCGAATGGGAAGCTGCAGTGGAAGGAATTATCATTACGTCATTCGTTGCTGGTGGAGGATTCCCGCTACTTGGTTATCCGCCAGGATTGCCCACCAGCTATCATTGTATGGATAGTCGTTTCAGCGAATGTTTCAAGAGCTTTGAACAATACTTCTGACAGAGGTCTGCTAAAGCCGAAGAACTCGCACTGGTATATAAATAAAAGGTGGGTATATCAACTGACATTTTAGACTTGTGGCAAGATTGCTATATTTCTTCTTACTTATCCAAGTAAATCCACAGTGCTAGCTGCGTTAGCTTGCCCAAAGTATGTAATATTTTATATCAGGAGTGTATTTTATTTAACTTTAATAACCCCACAAACTTGAATAGACCACAAGTTATTATAGATCGTGTAAAAGATGAAAACACATTTATTTAGTACAGACTAAAAAACACATGCATTAGATAAAAACAAAGAATCAAGATTTAATAAAATGTGTAAAGTCAGTTCAGCAAAAATGTAAAACAAGACAGACAGTGCGTGACACTGGACCTGATGTTTGAGGGTCATCTCATGGACGTAAATGAATTAAATGCACGCGGACTATTTTCTTTCTTTAATATAAGGATGATAGCTAAGAGCTAGTTGACAATAGAAATATTTGCAGAACAACAACTCGTCATGGATTCTCGTATATTGTGAAAACTTAAAAAAAATTGTCTTCTTTCTACAGCCTTATGGATATCACAAACTGCGGTTTGCCCACTGCCAGGTGATGTGGCGCTATCCCGACATCGTGCGTCTCATTCGTGTGCAAGTAGGCCAGACAACATTGGGTACGTTGACAAACAAACGTGGTATAGCGATGGTTCAGTTGAATATAAACGTCAATTTGTATTTGATTGTCTTGTATTCTGCAGGTCTCACATCTGCGAATGGGAAGCTGCAGTGCCGCGGATATCGCGACCACAGTCATCCAAATATTTTGCTATTCTATGTTATCCAAGAAGCCAGGATTGTCCACCAGCTATCATTGTAGCGATAGTCGTTCCAGCGAATGCCTGAATACGTACAGAGGTCTGCTAAACCATGGAAAAGGGGGGATCCGAGACAGGCAGTGCCTCCAAGGTTTTGCTTGCTATGAAATCATCTGGACGACCTTCGTTGCTGGTGGAGGATTCTGGCTACTTGGTTATCCAAGAAGCCAGGATTGTCCACCAGCTATCATTGTAGCGATAGTCGTTTCAGCGAATGCGAATACGTACAGAGGTCTGCTAAACCATGGAAAAGGGGGGATCCGAGACAGGCAGTGTATCCAAGGTTTTGCTTGCTATGAAATCATCTGGACGACCTTCGTTGCTGGTGGAGGATTCTGGCTACTTGGTTATCCAAGAAGCCAGGATTGTCCACCAGCTATCATTGTAGCGATAGTCGTTTCAGCGAATGCGAATACGTACAGAGGTCTGCTAAACCATGGAAAAGGGGGGATCCGAGACAGGCAGTGCCTCCAAGGTTTTGCTTGCTATGAAATCATCTGGACGACCTTCGTTGCTGGTGGAGGATTCTGGCTACTTGGTTATCCAAGAAGCCAGGATTGTCCACCAGCTATCATTGTAGCGATAGTCGTTTCAGCGAATGCGAATACGTACAGAGGTCTGCTAAACCATGGAAAAGGGGGGATCCGAGACAGGCAGTGTATCCAAGGTTTTGCTTGCTATGAAATCATCTGGACGACCTTCGTTGCTGGTGGAGGATTCTGGCTACTTGGTTATCCAAGAAGCCAGGATTGTCCACCAGCTATCATTGTAGCGATAGTCGTTTCAGCGAATGCGAATACGTACAGAGGTCTGCTAAACCATGGAAAAGGGGGGATCCGAGACAGGCAGTGCCTCCAAGGTTTTGCTTGCTATGAAATCATCTGGACGACCTTCGTTGCTGGTGGAGGATTCTGGCTACTTGGTTATGCAAGAGGGAAAATATAATCAAATATATAAAATTCTTGCGTGATCGAACTCCTCCGAAACGGCTTGACCAATTTTCAACCAACATCTATTTTTCATACCCCTAAATGAAAAGGGTGAACCCGAAATATTTTGTATGGCAAAACAACATTTGGTGGGTCGTCGTTGATTTCTGTTTAAATTTTTTGTACTATGTTTTTATTTTAAAGTTGACTTTCAAAAGTGCGTTTGTAATGTTCTAATAAATGATTTGACTTTGACTTTGACTTTCATTTTGATGAATGGTACGTCTGTTGTAAAATTGGGATGCCAAAACGTAATAATAAATAGATAGATAGTGTAATGTTATTTGAGCAACGATGTTTACATGAAATTTTAATTAATTGAGGAAAAACTAACAGTAAACGCTCAATTTTATTTTGCATTAGGGTGCAATCTTTTCTACTTTTTCACTCGATTGGTTCAATAGTAGTCGGCAAACTCAAGTTGCCAGAATTAACTTTTCTAATACTGGGATCTCAGGACGTATAGAAGCCGGATGCAGAGTTTTGGTTCAATAGTAGAACTAATATTGAATGTCCTTATTTCAAAGCTACCAAGTTCTTACTTCAGAACAAATTGCAATGAATACAGGAATATATAAGTCAAGAGCTCGTCATATGGTGAGGTTGCGAGTCAATGACCTTAAATTAATCAATATCCCAGAGCAAGGGATTGTCAGGAGTAATTGAGAATTACAATCATTTATAAGGTATTGCATTCAATCGACGACATTCCTACAATGTGATGACGTCAAACCTACGGCAGGAAACTATTATTTAATCTGTGCGACAGCGATGGTAACGTTGTACCTGAGCTCATAATCATCTGCCTAGCTTTTTCCCGACTATGTTGGGGTTGAGTTCCAGTCTAACCGGATGCTGAGTACCAATATTTTACATAAAGCCACAGCCTATCTGACCCCGCAAAACAGTTGCTGGGCAGCAAACTACCCCTTGGTAAGACTTTCGGGCTACCCGTAACGACTATCGAAGATCTACAAAAAACAGCCGGAACCAACGGCTTTACATGCTTTCCGACGCACTGAGGAGTCTCAAAATGTTACAAAAGGTCACCCATCCATAGACTGACCTCGGCAAGCGTCAGCTTATCTTTCGATCAACTCGTGCAGCTGTTTTTATTTAGCCTATAAATAACAATATACCTAAATAAAACTTTACCTTAATAGAAAACTGTAAGAACTTATTCAGTATTTAATAATGGTTTATGTATATACGTATGTACATACCTATGTATAATTTCTCACTATGATTCTGTTTCTCATAACATATTTTCCAAAGAAACGTTATACGGCCCCTAGAAATCACTGTTACAAGGTGCCGCTTTGATAAACAATAATACAAATATACCAATAATGACAAGGTATCCCATCAAAAATTTGCTGATAGAGTCGTTTAGTTTTGTATGATGCTCCCATTTTTAACACAATTGAGTCGTAACTCAGTCTTTGCTCCTAAGAAATCAGCTATCAAAATCCAAAAAAACAATATATCAAAGGAATGCGTGATTGGAGAATGAATAGATCTAGAATATACCTAACAGTAGGCTTAAAAGCAAAATAGTGAGTGATCGATATATACAATGCTCCAGCAGTATTTGTGATGTTTTGTAAGACACCAACTCTCCGGCACGAACTCGTAATGTTCATGGGCTCCTGGTCTTATCCTACGTATTTCAACTGACTTCACATTTTCGCGCAAGCGCACTTAGCCCCAGACCTCGTGCGTCGGGTGACATGTGCCTTGTGAACAACTTGGTGACTCCTGGTAGTCATGTCGATGTTCCTGTGAGTTTCTATCGCCTTTGACAATCCTTTAAATCCACTTTATTTTAGAAAATTCTTCTCAAGATATTCATTTTACGTTAGTCTTAACAACAAAATCACAATAGAACATTGTTTTCATTGCTACTAAGCCCGAAGTGTTTATTTAAAAACATGTTTGTCTTGGGAAAGTAATGGATAGGTATGAGCGTAATCTTCATGGATAATTCTTTTTCTTTCAACCAGAAAGTTCCAAATAAAATAAAATGATTAAATTACCTTATTATTGTAAATTCACCGAATCTTTGTTAATGTGTATTTAGTGAGCATTTACATGAAGTAAATAAATGCTCACGTATTTTAAGGGGATTTACCAGCGAAAATCCCATCAAAATCAGTCCAACTTTGCCAGTACGCCAGTGCGTACAGCTGATATTATAAGTACCTAGTAACATAGGCTACTTTTATTTTAGTCAAGAAATGGAGCACCGGGCAAAAAAAAAAGGCCCATGAATATCCACGAAGACTATCATAAATAACTAAACAACTCATCGAAAACGTGCTGAGCTATCACAGCGATTGAAATAATATGTTTTCTCATTATTTTTATATCATTAGTTTCTCTGTTTAGATTACACACTACTAACCAGTACACCAATATTTAAATAAAGCTCTCTTTTTTTTGTGGGATAGATCATTTCGGGGTTTAAAAGTCAGCGCGACCGCGGCGCCATCTTCAGGAGAAACATTATACTATATTTTCCTTTATCGTAAACTCTACTTCATTTATGTTATGCTGGTACATTTCACAATTTATTCATGTTCCGTTTAAGATAAATTCTATTACTTCCGAAATGCTTGTGAAGTTTCACAACTTAATTCATGACTCGTTTCGTTAAATATATCTCCTTTTACTTCTGTTATGCTGGTGATTTGCACGCAACCTGTTGCCATAGTTACGGACGGTTATCTGAGATTATCTCGTCCATCAAAAAAAAGTTAGTGACCTCTGAGGAGTTTTTGGGATATGGTTTTACGTCGATTTTAAAACACATAAGATAGCTGGTTCTATAGTGGAGAGTGCTTTGACAGAATTGGTTTTTAGGGCAAGGTACTAGGATGGTTAAAAGAAACCCTTGTGGTGCCACCCAGTCTGTCTGTCTGTCGTCTGTCTGGATATCTCAAGGACAATGCTAACTACTAACTTAAAATTTGGAATAAGATTACGACGAAAAATGTAAAAAAATACCGTTCGCTACCCTTGTCTCCGAAATTTGCATAGAAAAAAATCTGAAATCCTTCTATGTGATAGAAGTAAAGTAAAGATTAAACGAAACAAAAATAAACAAAATAAAACTACATCTCTAAATAGCACACTTTACAAATATTTGTATGTAGCTGTTTGTGTGAGCTTAAATGTTTATAAACGCACCCACGATACAGTAGAAATTCCTAGTGTTGGGCAACTATTTTTTCTTTTTAAATAACCTATTTTTAAAACATAAAACACGTTAACGTTAAAGCGTTTACTTATTTAAATGGCCAACAGAACTTTATGACGCTTAGGCCTCATGGCCTCATGCCTTAGGTCACCTGCAGTTGGTGACTGCTAATAAGATTATCATCATACATTTAGTTAGAAAAACACAAGGGCAACAATTAATAGTAAATCGTGTTCGCAAAAAAATTCAATCGACTCAAAACACCACTAAAATGTGTAAAATAACTATGATTTCGAAAATCGGTGGCTGTGCTTGTTTCAATTGATTAATTTTTTGCCATCGTCTTCCAAGCTTAAGTACAGCTTAAGAACAGTACCTTTATATATAAACATTCAGCTTCTGTGTGTTGGAGTCCGCTAAACTCTAAAACTAGTCTATGGATTGATTTGAAGCTTTTACACAACGCTTAATTTGGATAATTAGTGCTTTCATATATTTTTATACCAAAGTTCTCACAGAAAGGGCTTTACTTCGCGCTTTCGAGCAGAGGTTGTAACTTTAATGTACCAGGGTAACAAAAAGTCACAGGAGATGTTATCTACGGAAAAGCGGTAGCGGGCTAGAGAGGGATAGCAAGCACAATCATGGGGATACTTTCCCCCTAAAAGCACCCTCCGTGAGAGTACCGCCATGTTGTGAATGAATGAATCTACAAAACCAACATACAAATCGACTATGTACGTTGAAATGTAATACTGCGTTAATGAAAAAGAGCTTCTTTGGTGTTGCACCAAAGATTTTTAATAAAATACCTGATGCTATAAAATGTATGCCATTAAAGAAATTCAAAAAGTGTCTTCACAAGTTATTAGTTGCGAAATGTTATTATACGTACCTTGGATGACTATTTTAATGATAATACTATTTGATTAAATTATGATATGATGCATTGTGAGATTATGTAATTTTATAAATCTATATTATTAATGTTGACTTGGATGACTATTTTCATTTTGGATGACTATTTGATTAAATTGACTTTCTTCACGCTCTAACAAAACAACAGCCCTGCAATAATATACAAAAAACGGTTTACTTAAGGTACAGAAACCACTGCAACGAAATCTTGCGCATGCGCAAGTCTGATCATGAGAGGCAGGAATTGGAAAGAAATAGCAAACAACCTAAAAAGCTTTGGCAGACTATCAAAGAAATATGTCAAGTTCCAAAACGAACCAACGACAACACAGAACTTCTAAGGTACAATGAAAACAGCAATACCTCTGTCAACAAGTGTAACGAGTACTTTGTTTCGGTTGGTCAGAACCTAGCAACCAATATTTTGGATGGGCGGATGGCACAAGTAGACAAAGATAGTCTCAGGGTTGGAATTGGAAATTCGCCTAAAGACTCATTGTTCCTTCATCCTACTGACAATCAAGAAATTAGTAACATTATAGACAACCTCAAGGACGACAGTGCTCCAGGCCTTGATGACATTCGTCCTCTGCTTCTAAAACACATTAAAAGATTCATTTTGGAACCATTAAAATTCATTTGTAACCTAAGTATGGAAACTGGAACTGTTCCCAGATGCTGGAAAACGGCTGTCATCACACCTATCTACAAAAGTGGAACCAAGAATTCTCCGGATAATTACAGGCCAATATCACTGCTTTGTGTACCATCAAAAATCCTAGAGAAACTGGTAAACGACCGCCTTGTAAGTTTTCTAGAGAAAAACACTTTATTATCGGATAGGCAGTTCGGCTTTCGGCGGGGTAAGTCTACTGAGCAAGCTGTTGGTTTATTGACTGGCATTATTGCCGCAAACGTAGACAAGGGTCTTCGCTCTGCCGGTGTCTTCCTCGACCTTGCCAAGGCCTTCGATACCGTCTCAATCTGCACATTGCTGAAAAAACTTGAATCATTTGGTGTCAGAGGCCTGTCTTTACATTGGTTCAGCAGTTACCTGTCTGATAGACATCAGCTTGTTAAGATTGGAGATCATGTAAGCAGGAGTCTTCCGGTAGTCTTCGGTGTACCACAGGGGAGTATATTGGGACCTACCCTCTTCACAATGTACATGGATGACATCCTGAGGATCGAAATCGCTCAAACTGACGTCATTTGCTATGCTGATGACACAGCGGTAATTTTCCACCGTCCCACATGGGAGGAGGTTAGGATTGCGGCGGAGAAGGGTATGGTTATAATAACAAAATGGCTTGAACTAAATCTGTTGACTCTTAACATTAAAAAAACAAACTTCATGACCTTTTACGCCTCTCAATCTAGTAGGCCATGCGTGGACTCACTAAAAATACACAGCTTTCACTGCAATGTGCTAACTGCAGCATCAGTCCCTGCCTCAAACTGCACCTGCGGTGTCATCAGTAGAGTAGAGACCACTAAATATCTGGGCGTCATTATTGATCAGAAACTGTCTTTCAAAGAACATATCCGCACACTGGCAAAAAAGACTCGCAAATTTATTTACGTTGCGAAGCTCTTGAGAGCCAGTGCTCCTAAGGACATACGTATCCAGGTTTTTCGCTCTTTATGCCAATCTGCCTTGCAATATTGTGCTGCTATCTGGGGCAGTGCCTCGAAGACGTGCATGTTGGGTCTGGAGCGGGCCCAGCGGGCGGTCCTCAAAGTGCTACTGGGGAAGAAAAGGCGCTTCTCTACCGATATTTTGTACAAGGAAGCGGGGGTTCTACGCGTCCGCCAACTGTTCGTCCTGGGGTCAATTTTGAACCTATTAAAAGCTAACCCCACTCGTTCTGACACCAGTAAAAAGGGTAGGAAAACAGTTGAAAGGATTCCACTCCCAAGAACAAAAACCCTCTTTGCTGCCCGGTTTTCCCCGTCCTTACCTATCAAAATATTCAACGCAATTAGCAAAATCACCTTAATCCCGAGTAATTATCATGAGGCCAAAACAAGTCTCAAAACATGGCTGCAGGGCCAAAATTACGAAGAAACGGAAAGGCTACTCTGTAGTACCAGTTAGTACCACTCACACACCATCAACATACACTTCTTCACACACCCACACACGATCAACATACACTCCTTCACACACCCACACCTCAACTCACCATAACTGTTTCTGTCTGATTTTTGTTTATTATTTCATTAATGTATGTACATAGTATGTTTCTTTATTATCAGCTGATGTATTTTTGTTGCAATTTGCCTGTAACGCTCAAACCTGCGCTAGCAGAACAAGACAAATGGTTGAATATTATATATTTTGGGTCACTAAGATACAGGCTGTGCCTAGTTTGGGACCCGCTGTCACTCCTGCTGAATTGTCTCGTGTATGCTCATTTATCAATATCATTAGTTTGCATAATATGAACTTTGTGTAAGGCAAATAAAGAATTTATTTATTTATTATTTATTTATTTATTATTATTAATTCTGTCATCATCCTCCTGCCCTTATCCCAATTTATTTGGGGTCGGCGCAGCATGTTTTCTTCTTCCATACATCTCTATTTGCCGACATCTCATGGGTCACCTCTTTTCTTGCCATATCCTCTTTCACACAATCCATCCATCTTTTCTTTGGTCTTCCTCTACTCATGTAACCCTGCACATTCATACTCAAAACTTTCCTCACAACATGGTCCTCATTCCTTCGCATCACATGCCCATACCTGACACATGACAACATCGATGATGTTTTATAACGATGTTTGGTAAGCTACTCAGAACGACTGTCAAAGCTCGCAATTTTTTTTACTTAACATTGCCACATTTTGGTGACAAGAACTTTCTTTATCACTTCTGTGAAACACGTATTTTTCGTCATATACTCACTGCTTTGGATGGTGCTTCTTCTTACGAAACTACCTTTTGGAAGGGGCAACTAGAATATTTTTTGCATTTTATTTTAATAGTAATTTTAGATGTTGAAAATAGCCTATTAAGTGGTCTTATTTAACAAATGATTTGAAATTTCGTTGCAAACCAAGTTTCTGTAAGGTTTGGCTGTTGTGATTTACTATTTGTCTGCAGACCTCTGCCGCTCCTGTATAAAGTTGTAAAAGCCTTGTTCTTTATCAAAGTAAACGTCGGCATCAGCGGTCTTCCTAAAACAGTGCCGTTTTTACCCATAATACTAATAATACCGTGACAGCATGAGGCTTGCATTTGTTAAAAGGAGGAAAATGATTGAGAACAAATACCAGCATTTTGACGCCTGCTATACCGAGATCTGAAATATTGAGTTTCAGGATTTATTTTTATTTTATGATAGGAACTTGAAAATGCTGTAAACTTCTCAACTTAAAGTATTGTACAGGCTACTGCCATATGAACAACTGCTTAACGTGTACGCGTAAGTTGGGGATTGGAAGTTTGAGGACCCGGATTAAAAAAAAATAGTACTGGCAAAAGTTCTAAACAAATTAAAGCGGTCTGTAACTTAATCAGACCAAACAGAGATAATAATATACAGATACATGACATTTGTTTTTTTTTTCAAGTATTTTATCAAGTTATGGTTCCTAAAGTGGTACGTGGTACAATTTCTTATAAAAGAAGCTACTAGAGAGATGGTATATTTACTTCCCACTGTTTTAAATGATTACTTCGTTTCATGTTGATTGCGTTGATCGTGAACGACCACGCACCACGAGCCGACGACACTGTGTCAGTGCACGGTGTGATACAGTGTCGTAAATACTAGGAACACAGATCCGATAGAAGGTGGTTCCATAATAATATTTAGTTTCAATATGTGGCGTTTATTGAGATCCTTTACGAAGCTAGTGGGGTTTAAATTCGTTTTAAGTTGATAAAGAAATAAATTATTGACATTGTACCTACAATATAAATTCAAACTGCCCAGCGGCGTCCACCCAGCCAAAGCTTGGGTTAAAAAGGAGTTATCATGTAAGATTTAAGCCACCTGTGGAACACGGCCGCCATACTCAAGTATTTTGTACATGTTGTGCAAATATATGCGTCAGCAATTGAGTTGATAACGAGGATCTTTGAAGTTATCGATGATTTTCGGGTTAAGAACCAGTTGCAATACCTTCTTTGCGTAATAATGATATTCTTTTATAATCATAATGGCTTCCTTTTAGTAATTTCATTTTGATGTTCAATATTCAATGGACTGTGGCCACTGAACTCTAAGAACTGTAATGATACAAGAAAATACGTTACGCTTAGCAAGGAGGATCTTTACTCTAGAGTATTATAAAGACTACGACAATTTTTCACATAATATTTCTTGAATTGTCATCCACTTTACGAAGGGTCTGCAACGTTTTCATTTAAATCGTTACTTGATACTTTTAGGGTTCCGTACCAATTTTTTCTACTACAATGTTAAGTGTGTCTTTAATTCGGATACATATTCAATTCAATTCAATTCGCATTCTTATTCAATTTGGTTATTTGAGTGAAGCCACGAGCACACGGGCATAGTTTTGCGAGTCCAACTCGCTCTTGTCTGGTTTTATTGTAATAATAATAAAGCTGCTGATCTACGAAGTTTGCGAAACATCAAATGTAGTAATCCTCAAATAAGTTTTGTAACGTACGGCTAAGTATTTGGGATGGCATTGATAAACAGGATGGATATCACATATATGCTATCAATAAAACCGCAAGTAATACTAGACCATAGAAATATAGCAAAACTGAATATTTAATGAAAAACCGTAAAATAAGAAAGTGAAATTTTCAAACAAGATAAATATCAAAATAAATCCAGTAAAAGTAAACACTTTGTTTAGACCACGTACCTTGACCCCAAGAAGATTGGCAACCATGCACGCATGGGCATGGGCGGGTGGCGGTTTCTTTGTCGGCGTTGGCGCTTTGATTGGTTAGACAATGAGCGACCAAGTTTTTATTTCGCGATAACTGAACTAAATGCATTCAATATTTCAAATTCGTTCCAAAATTAATGGTTACATTATTACACGGTTGATAGTTCCTTTTCAGCACTTGATGAATTGTTCTATGGCTCACTCTGAACACACGCCCGGCTATTCTAAGGCTGCAGGTTGGGTTCCGATCGAAATGGTCTACGACGCGTTGTTCGAAATGGATGGGACGTGACGCGGAGCAACTCCTTCATGAGTGTTGGGCACTATGCGCTGGTTTTCGGACAACCCCCAGAATTTTTCCGGCCATAAGTAGGGCAGATGCAAGTTACGCTGTATCTTTCACGATAAGTATGTAGAGTCAAGGCTGCATTTTGGCGGCATTTGCCATACAGTAAAACCATGTCTGTATACTCTGCAGCACTGTAAAAATGTTGTTGTTTAAAACACACGAGTACACACAGTACACACACAAGTCAAGTAGTGTCAATTTCACCGTTAAAAAGTAGGTATTACAAATAACTTAAATCACAATTTACACACACACGAAGTAGACATACGCATTATTCTGAAGTAACTCATAAGTGTAAACTGAAAAGTTCCATCAACATCCGTTTAGAATTTTTAGTGTGAAAGAGTAACAAACATCTATTTAACGTGTAAAAGTGTTTGTAGAAACCCAACAGAAATAAATATTATCCTTTATTATTTTTTATTTTTTAATACCTAGTATGTTTTAATAGAATGGTTTATATGTATAATACATGCATTATAAAGTAGAGAAACACTGATAATTTTATAGGTTTTTAATGTGATATCGTAAATAAACACATGTATACCGCTTAAATTGCAAACGCTGGCTGAACGTACTACAGTATTGTACAACTTAAAACTTTCTACGGAAAAATCAAAAACTATAATTATGTCTAAGTCTTAAGGAACACAATAACCATTTACTTTTTACGATAAATAATCGCCTATTTACGAAGCGAATTTAAGGAATACAGAACTAATCCTTATCCTATTAAGTACCTTAAATACATTGTATATTTAAAAATGATCAATATGGCTCCTTATAGCATTTCATCAATGAATATTTTCTAAGATATTACAGATTTAAAATGCAGGGACACAGCGGTTGCAGCGGTCCCGGGCGGCGCGGGGCGGCGCGTTCTTTACTCAGCATGCATCAGCTCAGCGAATCCATTACGAGTATGCATGTTATATACATTCAAATGTCACTTAAGAAACACTCTACAAATTAAAGAAGATTTCATGAAAATCGGTTCAATCCTTCGGTGCGTCGTAACTAGACACATCGCTGGATGCGATCCCCTTGGCGCAAGGTGTTAAGTTAACTTGGCCATGTCGTATATTGTTTTAAAGAAATTACAGGAATTTAATTTCAATTCAATTTCTATCTTTATTCATGTTTTTTTTATTAATGAAGGTAGTGCATGATGGTACGTATAACAATTTCAACATATTTTGTGAGAGACTGGTGCTTGAATTTGGTTCTAGGAATAAAACCTGTGTAACTAACTACTCGTACATAGTTATAACCAAATTATAATAACAAACGAAAGCAACACAATACCGGCCGGCGAATAAAAAATATTAAAATAACCAAAAAACTGTCCCTTACATTTTGTAAAGAATTTGTGTAACTGAAATACAACAACAAATCTAGAGGCGTCATTAATAAATTAATACGTCTTGTTTTTGATATGTGTAAAATTCTACGTGATCATTTGTCTTTTATTTTATTTGTTGTATTTCAGTTACACAAATTCTTTACAAAATGTACGGGATAAGTTTTTTGCAATTTGTGACTTTTCGAGTACTCCAACGATGGTTGGTCACATAGGTCACATTTTTTTTAATCTGTGTATGGGGTTCAAAATTCCATAAAATAATATGGATAGTCTCCTAAGACCATTTTCGCGTAGCTGCAACGGATAAGGTACTTCCCCTTACTGCCCCGCTGAAAGTTTCCACCCTGTATAGCTTATGAAAACGAGCAATTCCTGTAGTCACGTTCTCTCAAACGGCTCGGCTCGAATGTAGGAGGTGAAAAATCGATCAAGCTAGATGTTATCTCTGGGTTTTTATTGTAATTTAATATTATTTTGTCCTGAGCAGAGCTCGGTCACCCAAATATTTAACCTAAACGTTATTATTAATTCTAACTACAACTTTGATTTGTTAAAACTTTAAGGTGGCGTGACTAAGCGTTTACCTACGCAGGACTTATGCGATAAATGTAAGTGATCAGGCGGAAAATACCGCGAAAGTACCTCGCCGCCGCGATCGCGATCTCGGTTCATTGACCCGGCGTCATTAAACCGCGATCGCTTGGTCCTCCGCGCCAGTCGTTACCCTGCTCCGAAGGCGAATGGAGCGCAAACTAACTTTCCTAAAGTCTCAATTAACCATTCTAACTCTTATAACTGTATCTTCTAGTGCTTGTTCTTCTAATCTAACTTCAATCTGAAATTAAATAACCTATTATTAGCTTCTAGTTTCAACTTTCAAAACTTCAAACGTCATTTCTCCACACACCCTCCGGACAACCACAGCATGATGACTTTTGATGCTCTTTAAAATAGGACATGCTTAACACGGGGATTATTTATCAAAAAACAATGTCTAAACTGGAAACAATAGATGTTCTGGTACATTTCAAATATATGGGACCCTCCCGTTAGTAATACGATGCTTTTACCACTTAGATGTTGTGATTTTTGTAATAGTCTAAATACAAAATATAAGTAAATCCTCCCTATGGATGAGGGTGCTAGATTGATGGCAGTAAAGCAAAGATTCCATAAATTCAACAGAACCAGCACCCCCCCTCGATAGACAGGTGAGAGGCTCTGTTGAGTAATATGAAAAAAGCACCGAACTTTATTTCTGTAAGTTCCTGAATTCTGTTGGTCTGGTGATGGACAAGCACTAACGAAGATTTGACCCAGAACCGGTTCTGGGTCAAATCTCTCGGTAGACTAAATTGTTAGTGCCCAAATAAAAAATAAATAAATGGCATCTTTACTAACCCCGAACTATTATAAACTAACATAGCTAAAAAATGCTAGACAGATGATGGGTAGGTGGTAACAACGGAATGCTACCTGGTTTAATCTTAACATCATGTTAACATACATAAGATAACATCACGACTGTTTTCCTTGAAGAGTGAGACAGAGATATACTTGGTAGAAAATATATTATAGGATTTATGGCTATTCTATTTTTTAACGTCAGTTAGTACATGTCATAGAGCTATGTAATCTAAATACAAAACTGCAATCATCAAAAGATAGTTTTTTCGTGTAGCTACCTCAAAAATTAAAACTTATATAACAATCGATAAGTAAACGAGTACTTGTGCTCTTTCAGGTTCAGATTGTCCAAACCATTGAAACAAGCAGACCACCCGAGAATAATAACCCCTATGAACATATTTTGCATGTGAATGGCGGAGCTACATGTAAGGCAAGCGGTCCAACCCATTTCGCCACATGTATTACGAAAGTGTGCACAAAGCTCCTGTACATTTATGACGTGCTAGTACTCTGGCACAAGCTAAAACAGTCGCTACGCCGCCTCAAAAACAATGCGATCATCCGGGCACCGCTCCATTTTTGCTTGCTGTCTTAAAATAAATGTAATTGGTTGAAATAGGAAACCTTGAACAAGACAGTAAAGTATAACTATAACTACTTGTATTGTACCTATTTCTCACATAATATAATGTATCAATAGACGTTGAAAATATGAACTTGAAATATGTATGTAATCAACTAAAGTAGCTTTTAAAAATCATTTTTGTCGTTGCGTATACTACCCCGATACTAAGACAAAGAACTGTAAAAAATTTGAAATAAAAGCAAGGTTTATTATTTTCAAACATATACCTAGTTAAGGCATTGTTAACAAAACAATTTTTTGGCTTTATTCATTTGTCGGAGTGTTAGTTTCAACTTAACTTATGTCTTCAATAATGACTTTTGTTGAAGACATACCACAATTTTACCGATATCGCGTGGCTGATAGAGATCATCAGTTATTGTTTTTAGAACGATGAAGAGAGAGAAAACTTTTTCCTAATTTCCCATTTTAGGTGCCCATCGCTTTATTCATGTCAGGGCAATTGTTCCTATATGTTTTAGGTTCTGTGGCTTATAGACACCATTGTTTAAGATCTGGAAAATAGAAATCAATTCATAGAAGCCAAACTCAACCAAAATGGAGTAGGATATCAAAACACATCAAAAGTACTTTATGCACACATCAAGTATATTTTAGGTATAAAAAATTATTCAATTAAAATTTAACACATCTAGTCTTCCAGACTTCCTTTTATTTTAATTTCTATGTTTAAATTTACAACTTAACTCTATATTTAGTAATAATCTATAAAAAATACTATTTTTGCAAAATGTGGGAAATATGATTCACGGGTTGCGATTTGATTACTTTTATACTCTCGTAAGTAAGATAAGTAATTTATGCCTATCACAATGCATATGGTGAACTGGAGCTGATATGGTAAACTGGAGGATCAAGACAAACTTCGGTACTATAATAATAATGAATATTTGCAAAAGGTGATGATCAGTTGGCGTAAGGATATTGTAACTTAGCTCAATAACAAACAGAAGTACTACGAGTATATTGACAATAACTTTCTTAAATCTTTGTATACTAAACACCCGTTGCCTAGTAAATAAGTCTTTTACTTATCAATTGTTACATTGGATAGTTATTTGTTTACATCCCTAGTTATGTTTAGTTGTCTCACGACTCTAGCATTATAATATAGACTAGCACATAAGAAATCAGGATACTTCTATCTCGGCACTTGATACATCAACTTCAATTGTTTACCAATTCTTGTAAATTAGTTGTAGTTTATAAATAAAATATTTTTTTAATCAGTTTGCTATTTACTGCGTAACATCCATATTGTGACATTTTTTTTTTTGTTTTTATATACACTATGGATATTCACATCTATGCTAGGGATCAAACCACATACTTGTTATCACCTTCTCTGACGATACCAGAAAAAAATATCGTTACCGGTCCAGTAGTTAGGTCAAAAAGTGCAGTTCTTACATATTTTCATCAAAGGTCATTGGGCAAAATCTGACCCAGTTAACGAAAGTTTTCCTACACAAACCAAATTAGTTTTAAATTGTTAAGTATTGACCTATACTTAATTTTATGTAGTTATTTCTTTTTTAAACCATGGGAATTAAATGTAAAATATGAATAAAAAATAGGTGAAATATGAAAAATATGAATAATAAATAAAAATAAATGCGCGCATATAGCTAGCGTAGTATATTTTTTGTCTTGGGCCCGACATCAAGAGCAAAAAGATGCGCCTGCGGGGTTTTTAGATGATACAATTATTCCTGTAGACATTGATCATGTCGAATAAAACTTAAAAACTTTTCAATACTTGTTTTATTTTTACCTATTTTATTTTTTTAAACATGTATATTATCAAGTAACCAATACACATGTGCTAAGCCTTGTTATAATTAAGCTTAAGATTTTATTTTTTTAGTTTTTGGTTGTTTTTTGGTTTTTCCCATTATCTGCATTAATGCGACATATATATTCGTAAACTAGGAACGTTTAACTAAACATCCTACCCATTTTGTTTTCTGTAGGCCGTGGGTATAGGTTCCATACTAAGTTGCCCAATGACCTTTGAACATCTGTATAATTGGACAAAAGGTCAATGATTCAATGAACTTGAATCCTTTGATATTGAAAAGCGACGTTGCCACACAGTGCAAACTATCACGACGCTGTTACGTATTTATTTACCTAAAATGTTAAATCGGTATGGGTGTACAATTGTACATCGGCAACGGTTTTTTTGTCGGTTTTTAACAATAGGCGGCACGAGCCATGGCGCCTTTCACTAATGCCGCGGCACCGCATGCGGCGTTTTTCAAAGGCGGTCATTGAGCGTACCTATTATCGACTATTTAACCTATTTTTAAGGGAATAAGGATCGATAAACAAAAAATGCTTTTACGGTTTAAATACTTAGGGCATGGTGTTTTTGGAATTATCGTTCTATTATGAGTGCTGTTTATTAAATATTATTAGATAGATTTAGACATAAAATGAATAAAGTAGAATAAACAATAACAATTTTACATTAGCATAAAAAATTGAAATTGTTATTGTTTACTCTACTTTTAGGAAGCAACCTATTAAAAATGTCGTCGTACCTAGTACCTAACCCGTTTGCCCCTTAGAAAGTCACTAGATAGTTACGTTAATGAAGTAGTACAAAAAAAACTATTTTTTTTTTAATTATCCAATCACTAATTTGTAAATTTATTAAATTTTAAAATATTCGAATCTCACAAAAATACTTGTATTTTGACGTCTTGTTTTGATAGTAGGTTAGTAAAAGTAAAAAAGTAACGATAACAATAAAATAAAATCTTTGCGCCACTAGCCCCTATTTATGATTTAATTTAATTTTTTAAATTTTTGGAAAGTCGGGCTTTGTTAGTTCACCGCCGGCTGTCTTCCGGGATAGTGTATGATTTTATAGCATCTTGCGCGCATCGAGTGATTTTGGCAAATAAGAATAAAAACAATTAGTTTAATTTCTTTTTACGGTGAAAATTACCTAGTTCGCGTGTGTGTAACTTGTGTTTTTAAGTTTATTGGTAATACCTACTTTTTAACGGTGAAATTGCCACTATTGGACTTTGTGTGTGTACGTGTGTGTACGCGTGTGTTTCAAACAAAATGCCAAGACAGAAACATCTTTACAGTGCTGCTGAGTATAAAGGCGTGGTTTTACTGTACGGCGAATGCCACCAAAATGCAGCCTTGACTCTACGTACTTATCGTGAGAGATACAGCGCAACTAGCATCTGCCGAACTTAAGGCCGGACAATCCTGGGGGTTGTCCAAAGGATCAGAGAAAACCAGCACATAGTGCCCAACACTCACGAAGGAGTTGCTCCGCGCCACGTTCCATCCATTTCGAACAACGCGTCGTAGACCACTTCGATCGAAACCCAACGTGCAGCCTTAGAATAGCCGTGCGTGTGTTCAGAGTGAGCTATAGAACAATTCATCAAGTGCTGAAAAGGAACGATCAGCCGTGGAATCGTATTGTTGCCGCCTTTGACAAATTAAAAGCCATGGCTCTGGATCCTGAACGAAATTTGTTGAGCAGGCTTCGGGACAATATTGTGCGGCGATGTAACTTGTGCATTCAAGTGGTGGACACTTTGAAAATTTAAGTTTCCATTAATTTTGGAACGAATGTGAAATATTGAATTTATTTAGTTCAGTTTTCGCGAAATAAAAACACACATTGTCAAACGAATCAAAGCACCGACAAAGAAACTGCTACCCACCTATGCCGACGCCGCCTGCGTGCATGGTTGCCAATCTTCTTGGGGTCAAGGTACGTGGTCTAAACAGAGTGTTTACTTTTACTGGATTGATTTTGATATTTATTTTGTTTGAAAATTTCAGTTTTTCAGTTTACGGTTTTTCATTTCATATTTAATTTTGCTATACTTCTATGGACTAGTATTACTTGCGGTTTAAGTGATAGCATATATTATGTATATAGTATCCATCCTGTATATAAGATCATTCTATTAATGTTGACATACCCAAAAAATAATTTGTGTTTACCTTGGTTTCCCGCTTGCATGATAAATATTTATTGTTTTTCATGTTTCACATGCAACCTTATTTGTACATTTCTTGATATAACACGACCTATCAACTTTAATTTAAGAACTGTACTACCTAAGTTATAGAAATAAAAATGATGAAGTTTATGATATTATTGTGAATGTAATTTTTTATGTCTCTTTTATTTGTTTAAAAATATTTCTTTTAAGCCTATGGATGAGTGCAGCGCAGGACCGATCATTGTGAAAATCTTTGGGGGAGGTCTAAGAGTATGTCCAGGAATGGATGTCTTTTCGCTGAAATGATGATGATGATGATCCCTAGATAAAATTCATTAAAGATGTCGCTACACGAGCGCTGCATCTGACTCCGCATAAATAGTATGAGACAAGCTGCAGTTTACTTCCTAAGAAACAGAATGATTGAATGTTTAAAATTTAATAACACAAAGTCGTCAGTGTTTAAACTGTGTTTAAAACACTTTTAATGCGCTCTATCCCTTACTGCTATTTTGTACTATTTTTGAGACCAATCGCATTATTACCTAACAGAGACTAAAATGATGACGTTATGGCTTAGCTGGTTGCCTTTCAGTTATGATAAACCGTATTTAAGTAATTAATCCTTAGAACACAGCAGTTAAAGCACTTTATCGCCGCTCACCGTGATTGGAGCACAAGTGAGACGTAGGTACTGAAGTGCCTACATACTGCAGATAATACTAGACTTAAAGCCAATGTAGTGAGAGATGATTATAGATCCTGAGCTTCAACAGTTGTTGATAGGTACGTTTTGAACAAACACAACCTTCCAGGCTAACGTTAACGCTTACGTTCATGGGGTCCTAGTATTCTGCCTCGTTTATGAGCTGACTCCACTATTAACTCAAGCGCATTGAACGTCAGACCACGTGCGCCGTCCGCCACGTGGACATAATGAGTGTTTGTTTTTGCCAAGCTGACCTTAGTACCGAACTTAGTACCGCCTCAGAACTAAACAATGTTATCTAATTAGCTGGATCCATTCTCGGGAATATACGTAGGAATTAGTGTCCCTCCCGCAACAGTACCTAAAGTATGTGCACTACTTCGCATCGTTGGCCACAACCAATCAACGGTTTTTGTGACTTAAATAAAATAACTAATATGTAGATATAACTTACTGTAAAAGACTAATTTCCAAATTTCCTGTAAAAGAAAAAATTTCAAAAACCCATCTTTCTAGTACGGTGGACTGTGCAGGTGCGGCTGCTGCAGGTCAGTAAACCTCAAACGGTAAAAATACAACAACCTAACTGGAAGTTATATGTTTGAGCCGTTTGGGGTTGAAACAGTAGGGCCATGGGGTCCGTGTGCCCATATAGTTTTTCGAGAAATCGCGAAGCCTTTGGTCGACTCTTCACGTGACCAGCGGGCTGGTCCTTTTTTTGGCCAAAGAGCATTGCCATTCAACGTGGCAATGCTGCCAGCCTTCTGGGCACTTTTCCCGTTGACAACGATGCGGATGAATTTTTCGATGCCCTGTGATTATTTATTTTATTTTATTTCTTCATATATTAATAATTGTATCATTTTAATTAAATAAATGAATGACATAATTTCTTAATTATTAATTTGTTAGTTCTTAATTAGTTATTAATTAGTTAGTTAGTAGAAAACATGGTGATTATCCTGACGATAATGATCGGGAAACATTACATTTATGTTCACATCGTCATATCTGTACAATGAATTTAGATCTGACTTATCTGAATAATCAATGAATGGTGCCTGTGTCTTAGCACAAACAACGTTTGATGTAGTGGATTAGGCCAACTGGGGACATCATTGTTAAAAATGAACGCGCTTAGAACCAATAGGGTGGTGCGGAACAATGAATTAAAAAAAAACATGTGTGCAATTCACACGTGGTAGAAGTGAAACCTTCAAAAATGTTGGCTTCAAGATAATGAGACGAATGTAATATTTTGGGAAGAGGATAATAATTGTAGGTTTTAGTAATGATCATAGTTATCCAAAGTATGATAATTATTTTATAAAATTTCCACGACATAACAAACACTATATAATGCTTCCTATCTCATTATCTCCCACGTTAAATCTTATGAATAAATGTGGCTGTCTCTTTTTACTGTCGCTTTTTCGTTCCATCAAATTTCAAATCACAACGATGCTAAAGAAGTTTTCACTTCAAAAATATCTCTAATATCAAAACGTAAAAGTTGTAGCACTTTATTAAATTGTATTTGATATTATATATAGCAGCTTTCAATTGCTGTCTTTTTAAATAACACAATGAGTTATTGCTGATTCCTAAGTGTTCAGAAGAATGGTGTTCTCACCAAAGTGCCTACTCAAACTTTATAGCAATAGTGCGCGAACACGTCTCACTGCATGAACGTTTAGCTAGTAAGATTTTATTATGCAAGTTGCGCCATTTTGTATTTCTCTCTTCTTCAACTTGTCATTGCACGGAATACAGCTCTAAAATCTTCGGATGCCTTATATTTAAACAATTCTGGATATAAACCCCCCAACATGGTCCTTTCGAGCCGGATATTAACGAAGATCCAACAATAATTAATTTAGTGGAAATACGGATATATACTGGAATCTAAATATTGAAGAAAACTAAAATTGCCTGGTACACGGCGTCCAAACGTCAAAGAGAACTTCGAATTGGAAACCTGGATTTATTTGGAGATATTGGATAGCTGGATGTGGATAAATACAGTGTTCAGTGTATTATATTATTGGTAAAACCCAGTACTCTGAATTAGGTTTGGTATAAGGTAATATTTCGAGTAAGTTTCCGAAAATTGTTGAGGTTAGTAACTACCTATTTTATTTTACTTTGATTGTTGTAACTCGATAATTGATTTATTTGCAGTTAACTAATTACTTACATTGTTTAAACTAAGCAGAAACTAGGTGTATTGTTTATATGGTGATTAATTCAATATATCATTAGGGTTTTGTAGTTCTTTTGCTGAGTATAAGTGTAATTTGGTATAAGACAATCTGTAAGGTAGGTAATTATTGTACTTTAACTTGTTGTATTTCAGCTGCAAGACACATTGTTATTTTGAGGCATTTGTACGTTATTTAATTGTAACTTTTGTATATTTCAGTTTAATACCGGTGTCTCAAAATGACTGACAAGGAGTTGATTAAAAGAAGGGCAAGTTACAAGGGACGTTTGACAGCGTTCTCTAATTATGTCATTGAATTGGAAGATTCGTTGAACCCGTCACAGGTATGCGAATTGCAATTGCGTTTAGGTAAGATGGAGCATTTATTTGTACAATTTGACGAGGTTCAAATAAAATTAGAGTGTTTAGTGGATGACGTCAATAGTCAAATATCGGAGCGAAACGAGTTTGAGTCTATTTATTACAAGATCTTTTCAAAGGCTCAAGAATTACTTACACGTAATTTAAAATCAACTAATAAGGAATCTTTTGAAAGTGATAATTGTTCATCACGAACGCGTAGTCGAAAGCTTGTTAAATTACCGACCATACAGCTGCCAAAGTTCTGTGGTTCATATGAAAAATGGCTTGAGTTTCGCGACACATTCTCTAGTTTGATACATTTCGATGACGACATAGATGACGTCAACAAATTCCATTACCTTAGGGCTTCTCTCGAGGGTTCCGCTGCTGTGGTGATACAGTCTATAGATTTTTCTGCCAGTAGTTATTCTGTCGCATGGAAAATATTGTGTGAATGTTTTGATAATAAGCGGCTTTTAATACAAAATCATGTAACGGCATTATTTAGTCTCGACACAATTAGGAAGGAGTCATCTGTAACTTTAAAGCGCATGATTGATTATGTAAACAGGAACTTACGTTCATTGGAATCATTAGGAGAACCAACAGATCATTGGGACACACTCTTGATTTATATGTTTGCAAGTAAGTTGGATTCTAAAACTTTTCGCGAATGGGAAGAATTCAAAGGGCATTTAGATAAAGATAAGTCAATCACATTAGACATGTTTCTTGGATTTTTACGCAATCGCTCAGACTTATTAGAAACTATTGAAATGTCACAAAATAATTCAAACAATAATTCTTCTAATTTTAATAATAAACATAAAAGCATGGTGTCTGTAGCGAGTGCGTCAACTAATCGGCCTAATACTAGTTCTAATTCTTTAAAATTGTGCCTGAAATGTCGAGGTGAACATACCCTCACTAATAATTCACAATTTTTAGGACTAAGTAATGAACAGAGGTTGGAGTTACTACCACAATACAAGGTATGTTTTAATTGTTTCCGCACAGGCCATTATGCCAATCATTGCAAATCAAGTGGTTGCAAGGTATGCAAACGTAAGCACAATACACTTGTTCATGTTACAGATGTCAAAGCTAAGTCAATAGTTAAACCATCGACTACCATTAGTGACCGTGATGACATTGGTGAAGCTACTGAGCCATTGTCTAATAACAAAGTAACATTATCGGCACAAGTCACGACGAATATTATACAAAACAAAGGCGAAGTTCTTTTAGCCACTTCATTATTAAAAGTTTATGATGGCAACAACCATGAACATCTTGGTCGTGCCATTCTTGACAGTGGCCGTCGTGCCTTATTACAGAAAAATTCTGTAACTTATTAAAGTTACCGACAGTCAAAGTTAACGAGTCACTGATGGGCATAAATAACTCTAAGTCACCAATAGGTAAAATGTGTTGCGTTCCAATTAAATCATTAAATGAAAACTTTTCTAAAAATATTTGCTGCTTTATCTTACCTTCTATTACTGATGAAGTGCCTTCTCGTCAATTGGATCTTAATGAATTAAATATTCCGAGTAATTTATGTCTGGCTGATCCTCATTTTTATGCACCATCCCCTGTGGACTTAATTATAGGTGCAGATGTTTTCTGGGACCTTTTGGGTACCGAAAAGATCAACCTCGGCATTGGCAAACCGGTACTATATGAAACTAGACTTGGTTGGATAGCTTCAGGCCCTATGTTACATACTGGCCAAGTATCGTGTTCGCTTCCTTTCAGTTGTAACTTTTCACATATTGATAACCACAAAATTACTGTTTTAGCGGATAAGTCAAGTACTGATGACATTCAAAACCTTTTAATGCGTTTTTGGCAGCTTGAGGAAGTTAGCCATCAGTCATCAGTATACTCTCAAGAGGAAACATTTGTGTGAAGAGCACTTTGTTCAAAACACAACGCGTCTCAAGGATGGTCGCTTCTGTGTGCGAATACCTTTAAAACAATCACATAATAACCTAGGTGACTCTGTGCATAGGGTTAAGCACTGTTTACTTTCATTAGAGCGCAGATTTAAGGGTCAACCATCATTTAAAAAAAGTTATTGTGATTTCATGAAAGAATATATTGAGTTAAAACATATGTCTAAATGTGGACCTGATCCACAGAAGGTTGTATACTTTATACCTCACCATGGCGTTGTGCGTGAAAGTAGTTCAACTACAAAACTGAGAGTGGTATTCAATGCTAGTAGTCCCACCACCTCAGGAGTATCATCTAATCATTTGCAAATGATAGGACCCACCGTACAAGATGACTTAGTATCAATTTTATTCTTCTTCGGTTTAGGAAATATAAATATGTCATTTCAGCAGATGTGGAGAAAATGTACCGCCAGGTAATAGTACACCCAGATGACAGGCATCTACAGCAGATTCTTTGGCGGGATGATCCCTCACAGCCTATGGCAGCTTACCAGTTAAATACGGTTCCGTACGGCACTGCTAGCGCACCGTATCTTGCCACTAGGTGTCTTAGACAGTTAGGGCTCGATTGCACTGACAAAGAAATCGCGACTATCCAGCTGCATGTTCCTGGAGACACGTCCCTACAAATTTTAAACCCAGCTGACCATATATCCCGCGGAATTGATGTAAGTCTTTTGCAATCTTTAGACCAGTGGTGGTCAGGCCCTGAATTTTTGAGATACGATATTTCAAAATGGCCCAGTAATCCTACACTAACAAAGGAAAAGCTTCCTGAAATTCGATCAGAAGTTTCTTTATTTGTAACCACCGTAAATCCGCAACCAGTTATAGAATTTAATAGATTTTCGAATTTCAGTACACTTAAACGGTCGGTGGCATATGTTTTGAGATTTTTAAGTATTCATACTAAAAAAGGGTCACCTAAAACTCAATTTCTTAGCACTGATGAACTAAATCAGTCATTAAAATGTATTATAAGGCTCTCTCAAAAGGATTCATTTCCAGAATATTCACTCTTATTAGATAAAAGGAATTTACCGAAAAGGAGTCCATTGATTAAATATCAAGTTTTTTTAGATGACCATAAATTAATGCGTGTCGGAGGTCGACTCGACAATTCACAATTTTGTTACGACAAAAAACATCCTTTATTAATACAGTCCACTCATATTGTCACAAAATTGTTATTTGAATTCATGCACAAAAAACTATTTCACGCTGGGCCGCAACTGCTACTTGCGTCAATTAGAGAAAAGTATTGGCCAATTGGTGGTAGGCGATTAGCTAAGGCAGTTTATTACAAATGTATTTTATGCTGTCGCATGAAAGGGCAGGTCATTTCTCCTCTCATGGGTAATTTGCCACAGCAGCGTTTAAATCCCGGGGGTTACCCTTTTGAAACAGTAGGTGTGGATTATGCTGGACCGATTATGTCAGGCTGTCAGCCAATAGACAAGGACGTGGTTGTCGACTAACAAAGGTATACGTCGTTCTTTTTGTCTGTTTCACGACTAAGGCAGTACATATTGAGTTGGCAGGTGATTTAACAAGCAATAATTTTTTATCGGTTCTTCGTAGATTCGTTTCGCGAAGAGGTAAACCTAAGCACATCTATTCTGATAATGGGACCTCGTTCGTTGGAGCATATCACGAACTAGGTAAGTTCATAAAGGGTAATTGCAGTTCGTTATCTAGTGATTTGGCTAATGAAGAGATTAATTTTCATTTTATCCCTCCTTATGCTCCACACTTTGGAGGTCTTTGGGAGGCCAGTATTAAATCTACTAAGTACCATTTAAAGAGAGTACTGGGAAATTGTAATCTTACATTTGAGGAGCTGAACACTGTGCTAGTTCAAATAGAATCTTTACTCAACTCTCGCCCACTCACACCACTCTCCTCGGATCCCAACGACTTGTCGCCGCTTACACCTGGTCACTTCCTAATAGGACGACCATTGATAGCGCCACCTGTACCTAACCTTGAGAACCGATCCGTGACTTATTTGACCAGATACCAGAGAATAGAGCAACTGCGTCAACATTTTTGGTCCCGATGGAGCAAAGAATACGTGTCAGAGCTACAGCAGCGAGTTAAATGGCGATCTAACACTAATCCTTTAGAAAAGGATGCGCTCGTGCTCGTAAAGGAAGACAAATTGCCTCCTTTGAAATGGCGATTGGGTAGAGTCACAGAAGTTTTTCCTGGACATGACGGCATCAGTCGCGTCGCTGACATCAAGACGACATGTGGAGTGGTTCGTCGAGCCTTTAGCAAAATATGCCCTCTCCCTTTGCATCACACAGAGGATTCTGGTTGAGAGACGATCTCTCAACGCCCGGGGGGATGTTCAGAAGAATGGTGTTCTCACCAAAGTGCCTACTCAAACTTTATAGCAATAGTGCGCGAACACGTCTCACTGCATGAACGTTTAGCTAGTAAGATTTTATTATGCAAGTACCTTCTTGTTGCGCCATTTTGTGTTTCTCTCTTCAACTTGTCATTGCACGGAATACAGCTCTAAAATCTTCGGAAGCCTTTTATTTAAACAATTCTGGATATAAACCCCCCAACACTAAGTCTTCTACGAGTTCATATCGGCCCACCGTGTGCCGGACCGACCGAGTTTGCGTTGAGTGAAAAGAGAGCAACCCGATAAAAAAGTTGCTGTCTTAAAAACATGTTTTCCTGCTGTAACTATACGAGCACTGACAGTCTAGACAAAGTTAGCGAGAATAAAACACCCAAATTCAGGCGGTTCCCGCCGTAAAGTTGGTAGACGCAATCGCCAGCAATACGAGTTAGTAGGGTGGGCCCCATACCCATATAACACCTCAAACTACGAAGTACCCTTGAATGAAGTACCGGCCGACATTCAAGTTACGGGATTACTACTCTGCGTTTATTCTCGCCTGGTACAAGCTAGCTATTTGGCATAAACCCCAACCTAGCGACGCCGTCTAGGAAAACTATGATAACAGACGTCTGCTCCGGGCCAAGTATTCCGGCAGCCTGGTTCCTTGTCGCAGAGAGAGGCAATTGACTCACACAATTCAGAAGACGGCATTGATAAATATAGTGCTATTTCAGTTTTGTCTAGTTTCGACTCTGTTGTGTGATGGACTCTGTATATTGCCGTCACTTACTGCTTTAAACACGTGTTGTACTAGCTAGCCTGCCCTGTTGTTAAGGGTGTTAATTCTAATTGTAACCTCCTTACAGTTTCTGCGCTCCTAGTATCAGTCAACCACGAACCGAGACTTTACTGGGCTTCTCAGACCGGTTTTAAATAATATAACTTCATTATTTTTCACGGACCGCACCGATACGCAATCAGCAATAGTCTGCTCAACATATTGATCTATTTTTCATAATGATTCAATTAACATACTACCAGTCAAGAGTGCTTACTCTCTATTAGGCAATCAACCTGTTGGAAAAAAAAATATATGAGTTGACATTGACGTACACAGAAATTCCAGGCAGAGTTAGCACTGTAGATTATATGTAAAAACTTTAGTTAAAAGAGTTTTCAAACTTATGAAGTAAGTAACTTAAAAAATTATTTCATATGTTAGGACTTGGTTCCCGTTGCGTCAACTTCTCAGGGAAGATTGCCTGCTTTTTCAACATCAAAAATGAACCCGCCAATTATCAATAACAATAATTATCCTTTATGGTTTTGTGAATGGCATAAATATATATGAATATGCACTTTTGCACACCAACAATTGTAACATATCTTATTTACAAAACTGTTTTCTTTAAGGGTAAAGTTGCTTAAAACTTATCCAAGCTCGGTAGTCAATTTATAAACGATGTGTAAGAACTCTGATATGAAGAAGCAGCAGCCTTGGCTTTTGAGACAGTAATAAGGACTGGTAAGAATCCCAAATGTGATAGATTTTTAATTGTTATACTAACCGAGTGACAACAAGCTCTGCTAAGTTTCACGAATAGGATGCTCAATACTATCCAAGAGCCATCACAAGCTTGACGCTTAGACAAAGAGACAAAACTACCTTTTAGTGTTGTACCAATATTTATTCTATTCATACTAGCTTGAGTTAGACTATTGCATGCACGTTATTGGGAGTTTGATAACTGACTAGGGGCATTCAGAGACGTCATGATCGCAGCGATGATTATGTCTCCTTACCGCATATGTACCCCTGGTACTACGACCTTGTTTCTATGCGAAATGGTGGCTCAGGTGTAACTGGTTAAGAAACTATTTTTATTATATTTATGTTTAGTTGTAGTAATGTGTGTGCATGTTATTCAACTTTTATGACCTTTACCCTTTATTTATACTGATTTTCTATCCCTTGCCCAAGCATGCGGTACTGGCGTGACCGCGTGACATTATATGTTATTGTTTTCTATCTTGTTTTGATTTTGCTGTGTGGTAATTAAATATATTTTTTATAATTGTAATGATAAAATTTTATAATTATATGAATGTATCATGTAGTGTCATATAAAAGTGGGTGAGCTTGTTCTGCTATGAAAGTGATTAATTGGACAGCTAGAGACGTTCTTTAATATTTAAAGAATTACCTATGTCACACGGGCAAGAAATATTGAAAACGTAATCTTGTAAAGTCTTTCGTACATGTGCTACGGCGTAGCTCTGCAGTCTACGTTACAAACCCGTAGCTAATGTCACTTTGGCGACGACAACGCTAGTATTATTTGAGATGAGTACATCATTCCTTAAAAAAATGTGCATTATGTAAAGAATATCTTCCATGATTTATTAAATAAATAAATACATCTTGTATAGAATAGAATAAAATAGCAGAATAGCTGGAATTATATATTTGATCATGGATGTCATGACATCCCCCTATAAGTCAAGTAGGTTGACATAGGTGTTAAATAGGCCTTAAACACATTTCTTTAACGCAAAATCTTTTAATTCCGGCCAGTAACATTAGCAAGTAATAAATCAGAAAAGTGTGGCGCATCTTGGCAAAGTGATTCGAGAATCAATTAGTTGTTAAGAGTTAAACAACTTAATTACTGTACAAGCACAGTTAATGTCAACATGAGTTTGCAAAAACCACCTCATGTCTTTTCAAATCATGATTGGATTTTATTATTACAAGCAGATCACCACCCGAATAGATTCTTAATTATAGCGATCGAAGCCGCAAGCAAAGCAGTTTCCAATAAATTATCATTTTCCAAAATCAGTTCACTGTGTGCCGCTTCTTGCTTTTTTTTGTTTATTAATCAAAAAAGAAAGAGTGTACAAGTATTTTGTTGAAACAAACCGTCGTATCGTATCGTATCAACTGAACTGACGGCATGGCGTCACTCTCGCACTCCCCATAAAGTATAGAAGTAACGTTTGCGAAGTTTGAAGTGAGAGGACCTCTGATGTGGCTGTTTTAGGTACTTACCTACACTCAAATGTGTATCAACTTAATATGCAAGAACCTGCAGATATAATAAATCACAGCTAACTCAGATTACGGTGTTGCATTTCTTTAGGGCGACAACCTAAAACACCGACATTTCTGTGCTATATCTTGTTTAGGTACCAACTTAACAAATAAGAGACATAGTTAGTAATCTCACATAATTATGTATACTTTAGCTATAAATAATGTTGTTTTTTCTGGACTCTTTGAATAAAGTCTGGTCTCAAATACGAGTACGAGTCAGAGTGATATTTTACTTTAAATAAACAAAAGCAATCGTTTTGTCCAAAGATTAAAAAGGACTGATGGTAATATTACATGTTTTGGCTAATATTAGATCTTTACCTATGAAATTGCCGTTCTGCAGTACTGGCCATTTCAAATCAAAATATTTTTTGTTTGGCTAAGAATTCTAATTTCAAATTAATTTTATTTTAAAAACATGATTTTTTTTTTCCAAAAGTAGTCATTTGTTTAGTGATTAGTGTTACATTTTCATCGCATTTAAATCTTTTTCGTCATCATGGATACGTTAAAAATTCGAGTAATTATGGAATATGAGTACCGTCGTGGCAGCAACGCGGCACAAGCGGCACGCAACATCAACGACGTTTACGGAGCTAACACTACAAACCCACGCACTACCTGTTATTGGTTTGCTCGCTTCCGTTCTGGAAATTTCGACCTGAAAAATGAACCTCGCGGTCGTCCGAAGACTTTGGTCGACAATGACGAATTAAAGGCGATTGTGGAAGTTGATGATACACAATCTACGGCTGAATTAGCAGCAGCTTTCGACGTTAGCGTCAAAACAATATTGGTCCATTTGCGTCAAATTGGCAAGGTAAAAAAGCTTGACAAATGGGTGCCCCACGAACTCAATGATCGCCAGCGCGAAGTACGCGTCGAGACGTGCCTTGCACTGCTCAACAGACACACAAATGAAGGAATTTTGAAACGCATTGTTACCTGCGATGAAAAATGGATTCTGTTTGATAACCGCAAGCGCTCAGCAAGTTGGTTGGATCCTGGTTCAGCACCTAAACAATGCCCTAAACGAAAACTTACCCCAAGAAAAGTGATGGTCACTGTTTGGTGGTCTAGCGCCGGTGTGATTCAACACAGCTTCTTACCAAACGGGGTGAGCATTACTGCAGATGTGTACTGTGAAGAATTGAACACAATGATGGAGAAGCTGGCACATCTCCAACCAGCATTGGTCAATCGCTCGTCTCCGCTGCTCCTGCACGACAACGCGCGACCTCATACTGCACAGCAGACGGTCTCCAAGTTGCAAGAACTGGGGTTGGAAGCTCTCCGTCATCCGCCCTACTCACCAGACCTTGCGCCTACAGACTACTACTTTTTCCAGAATTTGGATAACTTCTTGGCGGGAAAAAAATTCAATACCCGAGAGGCAGTACAAAATGCCTTTGAAGAATTTGTTGCCTCCCGTCCAGCTGATTTCTTTAAGAAGGGCATCAATAAACTGCCACTGCGTTGGCAAAGATGCATTGATTGCATGGGTGATTACTTCGATTAATACAAATAAAAAATACATGAAAAAAATTCATTTAAATTTTTTCATACAAAACGGCAATTTCATAGGTAAAGACCTATTATTTAATGTCTATTTTCCTGCATTTGCAAGTATTCATTTTTTGGGTCCCAAAAGTGTTCTTAAACTTGTTAAATGGACAAATTTATTGTCAGTAAGTCAGGCTTCAGCCAAGTTTTACCAACAAATAACGTCTTGCGAGCGCGTACGTGGTGAGTACCGACATCCCACTTATTTCTGATCTCCTAGTACTTAGCAAGCGTTAACTGCCTATAATTTGAACCCTAACGCAAAAGTAGTAATTATTCCATTGTACTTATTTACTTACTAGTGCAGTATGAGATCATGAAAATACTTTATATTATCTATGTAAAATATCTCAGTTAGGTAAAGTATTGTCTTTTATTAGTCCTGGAGTTGCGGAAATAGGCCCGTCTAACAATACAAACAATAGGTAAAGTATTTAAATTATAACTCACACTCTTGTTTTAAATAATGTGCTATAGAACTGTTTCATAAAATACTACGTTTACGCTTTAGTTTTAAATATACAGTAGCGAAGAACGCGCTCCTGCTTTGTACAGAATTTTTATATGATTTACCTTTATTTCATATTAAGTTACATTTTAATTTATTTATTTAGCATGGAGTGGATCGAATAAGGTATTGTCCCGTAAAGCAAAATACGCGCAGAGTCCTGTTTGCGGATATCGGCCCTTCAAACAATACAACAATAAAATACATTTTGATTTATATATTTTATTTATTTATTTTCCTTCCGAAATCTGCATCAAAGGACATAGTGAAATTGAGAAGACTTAAGCGGTCACACAAAAACATACGTAAAGTGCCATTATTTCATACCACATACAGATATTGAACACATGGTGCTACTGACTTACAAATATCACAACGTCTACTAATTGTGATTTTTATTTATATCTGTAAAGCTACTCAGCCTGACCAAGGAGACCCAAATTACAAATTATTCATAGACCAAAGAGTTTGCGAGCAGTTGACAACACAACACAATTCGATGGTAGAATTAGTAAAAAACGTCGGCATAAAAAGGTAACAAAATTTCATCAGGAAATATGTAGTTATCAAAACTAGCGTAACAAGGCTAGTTTTTTGGTTGAGGTTCTGTCAAATAACTAACTCGTACCAGGAGAGAATAAACAGACAGTAGATCTCTGTTAGTAAGCCGAATTGCGCGGTCGCTATTTCATTTCTGGCAATTGCCCTCTCATTTTTAGGCGGAGAAACACCCAATTTAGTCTTTTCAAGTTTCTTATGTTTGTCTAGACCGTGAGAGGTATTATTGAACTTTAATCTATTAGACTCTTATCTGGGTAGGTGATGTTTGTTTTCACAAACTCTATACGACACCTTTCATTTAATATCTTTATGTAATCTATATAAAGATAAATAAATTGCCACACGTACAAAAGATCATCACTTGAGAACTCGGGTAGACCGATATGACTGTTTTTTTTGTATGCTCATGTCATGTGAAAATCCACTGAAATGTCGATAATTTTAATGGTATTTTTGTATAAAACATCTATAAAAACATGTTTGCACCCACCCATGCAAAACGGAGTGACAAATCGTTTCTTATTAATTTTTGAACTCCTGGTACTATTAAATTTTTGAGATCCTGGACTACGAATTTAGCCCGGTTTAAAACAGATGATTAAACTGATATAATGGTACAAAAGTTACTTTAAAGTAACATATAACCACTTTAATATTGTAAATCAAGACGGAGTCACATGAGCACGCACTGACCGAATGATTTGATATAATATGAAGAAGCAGTGGATCGGACGATGTAACGTAGCTTGGGTATATTTGGGTTGAAATGAATAAGAAAACATACATCCTGTTTTTGTAAAAAAAGAAAAATGAGATCTGGTCATAAATGCGGATGGTTATAAGAGTGTAGAAGAAACGATCATTTAATAAATAGATCCTGATAATACAGATAATAAGATGGAGAAAAATTCACCGGAGTTGTGTAGACTCCGGTAGCGGCCATGTTAATTAACACGGACGCAGATCTTATAATAAGTTGGTATGGTTACCTAATACTTAAGGCGATAGGAACAAAATTATCGTAGTTCCAGAAGTTAAGCTATTTATTGAGAAGACGCTTAATGCAAGCAACCAATATGAAATAGTTTGAATAACATTAGCTTACGTGCTGACGGCATTTCCAACATTTTAAATTAATAATTTAACAGTCATTATTGTTAAAGAGAAAAGCCTTTATCAATTTATAAAGGAATCCTTAATACAAACGTGCATACCTTACAATATTATACATATTTTATAAAAGGCGGTAGGAGGAGGTAAATACTTAATACATGCTACTGTGAAGAACAATATTTATAAACAAAATCGTTTAATTTTCACGGTCACGCTTTGAACTGGGAACATATTGATGGTTGACATGAACTCTTTACAAGTCTTGTCACCCTGGTAGAACGAATTCGCAGTAGACAGACGGTTGTGCCGCGGTTTCATTCAGTCACTCGCTACTAACAAGGCATACATCATACATCCACCACCAGTCCACTAGAAGAGGTTCTTCTAAGAAACTAAACTATCTCCATGTTTGGGCGTAACCTATTAAAGAAAACACACTGATGAATAAAAGAAATGAACTGCATAATAAACCATCTAAAGTGGACTTATATCCAAACTAAGTTGTTTGATAACGGATGCGTGGAGGATATTTTGTTTATAAATAAATAAATAATAAAGACACACAGACATCAAGCTATCCCAAACTGTCAAATTTTCACAATTGAACATGAACCTTATTCTTTTGTATTAAAGTGGAAAAACTATCAAAAAAATGTTACAGATTGGGGTAGCTTGATGTGTTGGCTGGCCTCAATTCGGATTAGGACATTCATTTTCATTAAATTCGGGTCACTTGAGTGAAGCCACGAGCTGTTGGTCATAGTTTTGAGACGGAACCCTCGAGCGCCAGTCCAACTCTTTCCTATCTGCTTTTATTTTCAAAACGCTGCTGATCTACGAAGTTTGCGAAATATTAAATGACGGAATCTTAATTAAGTTTTGTCTAGCACTATTTCATTTTCTCTTCACTATCAGAACCTTTCACAATTGTTTAGTAAACCGAATCAAATGCGTCCGTTCTGTTCACATGGAGTCTACATTAGTTTATAAGAGATACCAGCTCACTTGGCGTCCGCTCTGAGCCAAGGGAGCTGGCTCTCTGGTTCGTTTCTGTCTGCGCTCAGATTGTGAAATGAATCCGCGCTACTGTGGCAGACCAACGAATGTTACGCATGCGCCCATCCGACTTATGATATAGGTATGGGATGAGGCTCGTACTCTAATCCTAACATGACACAAAACCTTTACAAATTAGGTCTAGATGTTTCACAGGTCAGGGGATGGCATTTATGCTTATGATTTAAAAATTAAATTTGCAGACATTCTTATACAAACAATTAAACCGCTCTGTAATCGTTTTAGTCTTAAACTCCAAGACTAGCTAAACATTGAATGGCGTGCGATTGTAGAGACATATTTATATACACTCTTAGAACGATGACTTATTCTTAGAGAACAATAGACTTTACTTGAAACTTATCACCGGTGTAGATATCGTCTATACACCTGTACTTTCTCTTCCATTTCGTTTCAAATCGGAGAGTTTACTTATATTTTCTACATATAATTAAATGTAAGAAAGTATGCATACAAATATATAAATAATATTATCGATTGCTTTTAGATGGCTACCAGCATCAGGCGGCAGACGTCCATACAGGCTGGTATTGTTATAAACCACGACTCTGACATTGCTTTTTCATATTAATTACCAATAAATGTCTAACCAAGGTCCCTTTCAACAAGGTAAAGTGATTCAGCATTAATTATATTTGTATGGACAATAGAATAAACATAAAAAATCGCGGTGTACTAAAATGTAGAACAGATCCTTAACCTTTCAAAAACCAGTCTAACACTAAGAATGAAAAATATTCGAAATGTCTATTATACACTCAGCAGTTTTGTTTTGTTTCTATTAACGTCTACACCACGTCTTAAGAGATGTAAACTACTTGGTACGTTTTCATTGGTCATGCTGAACAATGTTTGCTAGATTGACCGCTGTATAAAACATTACACAAAATCAGTAAAGCATTATTTTTCTACGCAGCAATCATAAACATAAAGAGATATGGGGTCTCCCTTGTTTTACCGAAAAGAAATTGCCAAATTTTCATTACCCAAACAAATTTTAGCAACCTTTTTTTATACCAATGTAATATTTGGAATAATTTTAGTACGCACATATTCATTTGGTCAAATGTTTACTTGGCAGATTATTACCAAGGACATTGTCATTAAGGCTTTTGGTCTTTAATCAAATGATTTATTACAGCAAACAAAATTAAGACAATAAACGTTTAGTCAAATGATTTGTTATGACAAAAAATGTAAAGGCAAAAATAAGTTTTTTTTTGGGAATTGCTTAATTAAAAATGCAATTTTATTTTAATATAGGTAATCATTAATTAACGCGAGTACAAAATAGCAAAACCTAGTAGATTTCATATATATATTTTGTAGTAGTAGTAGATTTCATTTTCTGGCAAGTAATTTAAAGCCATTAAACATTTTTTTTGTTTGTAAAATTTTATGTCATTTGCGTATTTATTTGTTAGCTTATGTGCTTGTATTTGTCTGAAACACGTCAAATTTATGGTTACTAGACAAAAGGTTATTTATGGAACCAGTACAGTAGGCTATTAGTTAAAAAAAAATGGTTATTTTAGGCCAAAACTGTGACCACCTACGCACGAGCCGAGCGAGCGAAGCGAGCGGTGCCGCGGGAGCGGCCGGCGAGTGCCAGAAACGACTAGATTATAATATAGAAAAAAATATGGGAAAGAGAGATTATTTTTAGGAGGCTATCGAGAGTAATAAATGATTATAATAACATTATTATAACCTTTTTAGAATGTGTCCCATGTGGAAAAAGCAGCTTTGTAATAATACGTCTTAAATGTAATAATTGAATCTGGCCTCCGCTACTCGCCGCCGCAGTATTTATTTCCCCGACTTTCTATGATTTAAATCATAGAAAGATTACTATATATGATTTATATTATTACTTTATATGATTTGAAGTGAACGCTAATAGTAATTGAAAACTATCGAAATACATTCACGGCCTACTTTTATGTTAACTCTCTTAGCGATTCTGTCATACATTGTTAGATATTTGCAAAAAAACTGGAAAATTATCCTGAATAAGCGCCACTTTGCCCTGCCGTTTCTTGTAAACAACTTTGGCTGTAATAAAGTGGTGTTACAAAATAATGTTTAGTGGACGTTATTCAGCATTTCATGACCCAGCTTTGACATGTTTACATAGCATACATTTATGTCTTAATTCGCCAAAACTCAGATAAAAACTATTAAACCAAGAATATGTATCCAGCCTCTATTGGTTATGTGTTAGTCGTATTTTAGAGGCAGCGATATTGATCCTTTTGCATAATTTGGCTACGAAGCACCTGGTTCCTGTTTCTACCAGAGTATTAGAATTGATTCGTAAACATAATTGCATCATAGAACAATAAAAATAACAGTAGGTATAGTCTTCGATCAATAATAGTACGATCCTTACACATTGGTTTTGCTTCGTTAACGTTCATAAGATAAATAATAAAGTTTTTTAGACTATTCTGACTCTAACTTTCCGCGATGAGCACACACACAAGCGCAACTTAGAATGGCGCAACAGTATGCTTAATTACGAGTAAAATACAGCAATCGTGTGATACACACATACACGCGCGTCAGTGTTACTTTTCCCCCTATACTGCTATCGCATACACTCTTACAAATTTTGTATCTCTCCGTCGCACGAGTGCTAACAAATCCCTCCCTCAACACGCATACAGGTGAATATAACAGGGGTAGAAAGGGTATAACAAACGAACTCCTCCTTCTTTCTGGGATCCTGGTACAAGAAATCTGGTTATTCGTCCAAGTTGCCAAGCAGACAAGCTGCAAAAAGTTTCTTGCAATGAAGGTGGTCAAGTTTATTGTTTCGACAATAGTAAGTATTTATGTCAGCTAGACAAAAGAAGAAGAAGAAGAAGAATTTAGAAGGTTCTCAAATTAAGGGGCTCAATATTTACTTTAAAAACGTTCAAAGCCTAAATTAAGTTCAGCTACAAGGTAACACGACATTCATCGTCTGTTAGGCGGAACAAAGTTCGCCAAGACTTATGAAAGACATTAGGCTTTTATGAAAGTAATACAATGAGTATAAAATAAATATTGAGTTTAGTCATTTATTGTGATAATGCGGAAAGAAAATAAAAATACATAAATCAAGTAGTTCAACCGCGTGTCAGCAAGACATGATTGAATTAAACTATGTGACGGAGGCAAGACGAATTGGGAATTGAATTCGTTCAATCTCGAGGGGCATATCCGTGGTGATCTTTGGAATCCTCGGAATGAGTAAATTTTTCTTTGAGTAGCGTCGCGCGAATCACATTACTCACCAGTTTTATTATCACTAAGCACGTTCCATTGCATTGTTACAATACGATAGTTTATAATATCCGACAGATTGCATCCGCGTCATGAATCATCACATACACGGACAGCCAAACCCTAAATGGCAATTACAAATAAAACAGACTATCTATTTGTGTTTGTCCCGTGCGTGAATCGAACCCACTACAAGCAGCGCAGCAGCCAATCGCTCAGCCACTGCGCTCACCGTGTCGTATTATCATAATAATATACGAGTTTACAACTTTATTGTTGTGGCTCGTAGCAAATTTGCTACAACCGCGTAGCAACTTGCTACAGCGGCGCAGTGAGAACCTAACTACGTACCTTATTTATTTTACTTTCTATAACTCTCACTATGCCAACATAGAAAACCTTTATGATCAGGGGTAGATAGTTTATTATGTATAGATTTTGGTAAAATTGGAGCTGATCACCGTAAGAGGAACTTGGATATAAAGTAAGTAAGAAGATAAACAATAATAAAAATAGTTACTATTACAACAAATTCCAAAAATGTAACAATAATCCGAAGAAAATGTGGAAAACTATTAATTATCTAGCTATGAATAAAACTAAAATTAATACTTTACCTCCAAAGCTAATAGTAAATTCACAAAGTGTAACAGAGGGCGAAAAAATCTGTGATATACTGAATGTCTATTTCGCCAGTATTGGCACAGAGCTGGCTGATGGGATACCATCGAAATATCATTTGAATTCAGGTAACACACTTATGTACAAAGACGGACACGAACACACAGAAACGCTTAGTCAGTTCAAACATTGTACAATTGAGGAAGTTAATAAACTTATCGATAGTCTGGATGCTGATACTAGCACAGGTGTGGACGGAATTAGCACAAAAGCATTAAAATGTATCAAGAATGTTATAATTACACCCTTACTAAATTGCATTAATAAATGTCTGGACCATGGTACATTTCCTGATAGCCTGAAGTTGGCGAAAGTTTCTCCTATCTACAAGTCGGGTATAAAAACGGACCCAAGCAATTATAGGCCAATTTCTGTACTTCCGGTGATATCCAAAATCTTTGAAAAAATTATATACAACCGCTTAATTGAATACTTAAATGAGAAAAGCTTCCTAATAGACCAACAATATGGTTTCAGATCAAAATCAAACACCTTGTCAGCAACCATTGACCTAGTAACGAATATCAAAACAAATATAGATAAAACAAATATAGGCTTAGGCATTTTTATTGATTTGAAAAAGGCGTTTGATACTGTTTCTCATGAAAAACTATTACAAAAACTAAGTAACTTGGGTATCACTGGAACAGCCTACAAATTATTCGAATCCTATTTATCAAACAGATCCCAAATTGTTAAAATTAGTAACTACGAGAGTATTCCTCAAAAAATTGCATGCGGAGTTCCTCAAGGATCGATTCTTGGACCACCATTATTCTTAATTTATGTAAACAACATCAATCAGATAGGGCTAACGGGATATCTAACACTCTATGCAGATGACACTAGTCTATTCTACTTCGGTCAATCCATACACGATATCATTAGTGAGGCGCAAAACGATTTAAATGATTACAATTAAATCGTTTTGCGCCTCACTAGTTCTTCACTAGTTCTAGTTATGTAGAAACCACTCATTTATTAAAATGAGTGGTTTCTACATAACTTACTTACCATTAATACTTCTAAAACATCCTACATGATATTTGCACCAAAAAACAATAATATTCCACCTCACGCTCCTCTAATTATCAATAACCTAACTATCAAACAGTCCAGTACAGAAAAGTATCTCGGTCTACTATTAGATGATAAATTGTCCTGGAAACCCCATATTGAGCATGTAAGAGCCAAGCTAGTGTCTCTTTCTGGAGCGCTTCGCAGAATGGGAAACTGCTTACCACCTAAAATAAAACGCACCATCTACAATTCCTTGGTAAAACCCAATCTAGAATATCTGATTGAGATCTGGGGGTCAGCATCCAAGACTAACCTCAATTACATACAGAGATCCCAAAACAAAATTATAAAACGGTTATATTGTTATGACTTCCTAACACCTACGAAACAGTTATATGAAAGAACTGAACCCTTAAATCTCCATCAACTATACAATTACAATACTTGCATATTAGTAAAAAAGATTTTGGATAACACTACACAAACCAACATTAAACTTACAAAAAAGACTTATATCTGAATATCAAGTTGGAAGGATCAGATTTTTTCAGTTGTGACAATTAGCAGCCTCCACACTTAATTTCACAAAAACACACCTTTCACACTTAATCCGGTGAAACGATTTATATGAAGTTTGGTATGGAGATAGATGAGACCCTGGGAAGGGCATTGGACTGTTTTCACCCGCATTTTCGTCTGCATTCGCGACAACAGACATTCATTCAGGCGGTTGAAGTCGATAGCAAAAGCTAGTTCATAAATTGTGCGAAACAACCACATGAACTCAGATGTACTGGCAGTCTCGAGTGCAGGCAAGTACAGGTCGCTGAAATAATTTGTTTGATGCACCCCGAAGTCGAGTTTGTGCTAGTTAATAGCAAACGGTCAAGGTACTAATTCCATGCCGAACCTTTTGCCACTAACCAGTGCCAACCAGCCGAGCCATATGCTTGAACAAAACCAGAAAAATCTGCGTGTAAACCACTGCCTACCCCCCTACTACCGAAAATACAGTCTTAATAGCATCGTTAGATACGATACGTGCGTTAATAGTGCTTACTTACCTACGTAGTCACACACATCCACATTTCAACGAAATTGGGTCAACCAACAACTCCAGTTGCAAGCAAGTGTGTGCATAGTGTAGGTATGTGGAACCTGTTTGAATGTCTGTGTCGGAGTGAGATTATAGACTTCCTAGTGTTCATTTTTTCCTAGTACAATTTATGCAACGTATGCATTTTCTGCTCTTGCACCTTTGTAGATCTGCTGCTTACACTGAAAGCTCACAATGCAGTGTCGCCATCCATAAACCCATGATCTTATAGCGTCATAATAATTATGTTTTGCGTTTTTAAGATTTTAACTTTATTTGTGCTGTTGGACTTTTTGCAAAATTTCATGATTCTAGGTCAACGGCAAGCACCCCGAGGTTTTCAATTATTTGTTCGTGTCAAAATATGTTATGTTACAAATGGCCGTATTTTTTATTGCGTTGACTTGGAAGCTTCATTTTTTAGTGATTTAAGAGACTGTTGACGTACTAGGTATTAATTTCAACTTCTTTTTTGTTGCGCCAATCTAATAATTTCTTCCTGTATCGTGGGTGCGGAAATGCGTAGTTTGTTATTTCGGTGTTGTAGTTGTACATCAATAAAAGAATCGGTACAAATAACGCTGTTATTTTTCCACAAAATCCCAAGTGGCCAGGCTAGAACAGAATCATGTGGATGGTGTAGGTACCTTACTACAAGTATGTGCCCAACACAGTTCTCGGTATGACCATGACACGTTCGCGATGAACGAATACTAACTGGGATGGGTTTATCATTAATCACAGCAGTAATAATGTGTTAAAGGATTTTTATATTTTAATAGCTACTAACCAAAACAAAACACGAAAAATACTCTTGTATTCACGCGGAACGACAAACGACCATTTTCTTTTTGTTACTTTTCCCTACATAAGAAGTGTTTTGTTCTTGATATTTTCGTACTTAGCACTAGAAAAAATCAAAAGAAATAAGATGTAACAACCAAAGAAAGATCACACAGACAAAGTTAAGTGATCTTTCTTACTTTAGTCAATTTGGTGGAAGAAAAAGCTGGGGGGGAGTGGTAATTCAACAAACCTTTCTATAAGGAAATTGTAAGTTACGCTTACGATATGAGTATATCTAAGAAAATATCATAATATGTGTAATAAACAGTAGTATAGATTGCATTTTTTTTATTTATTCTTATTGCTATATTTAAATTTATTAATAAAGAATCCAATATTTGACCATAAAATATTTTCATCTCTTGCTGGTATAATAAGATAGTACCTACATCGAAAGACGAAATTTATTCAACAATTGTTTTAAGCACTCAATTAACATCAACGGCGTGTAAAGCAGACGATATTTTGTCCAGTTGACGTTCAAAAAGTGCTGATTCTAAGCCTAATAGGAATAAATGAATTTTCATTTTGATTTTGATTCCATAACATATCTGCAATAGCTAAAACTTATTACGCTTATTATTGGTACTGAGATATATAAAATAATTAAATACTCGAAATAAATTTGAAAAATTTGTTCTTATTGCAGTTATTGTGAGTAATATTACTAAGTACTACAAGGTGACCTTGTCATGACTAAACTTGTGTTATTTAGGTAAATTGCAAGCAATGTTGCGTTGATTAGTTAAAATACCGGATTGTTGATAGATATATATGTATAATAAATTTTATCTAGGGATACTATGGCACTAAGCCAGCGGCCATATTGGTGTGGAAACGCAGCAGATTTATTTCCAATAATTATCGGTTAGATTTGGTCTTAGAGTGTCATAATGTACGCATTGCTTGATTAGAAAGTTATGTGCAGTGTTCTAGTTCCATACCTATCACCAAACTGTCTGAGCGTCTCAATACAACCATATTTTGTCATAGATGGTATACATTGGTATCCGTTTATAAAGAAAAGTGTTATTCAAACGTTTTCATGATGCGGCCTCCTTGATTCCAACAAATATTCAAACAACCACCGCTTTATAGGGGCACAGTTACTTCAATGTTGCCCTATACACCGTCCTGTCCACAGCTGTAAATATGCCTCTACAATTGCACGCCATTCAACTCATTCTTTCAGTCATTAGTATTAAGCTACACATATACAAATAAACAAAATTGAAGTGTCTGTTAGTGATATCAAAAGAACAGCTTTTTACTAATTGCATATGAAAGTTTATACGGTAGTAATACCTAAATACCATTTTTTTCATTTGTTCGATCTGTCTTTCTGTCTACCTATCAGTCCGTTTGTTTGAGTTTATCTCCGAAACTTTGTTGAAACTTGACTCTTGGAAATAGATTAATCTATTTACATTAATTTAATTTAACCTGAAACCCATGGTTTTATCATTCACGGCACCAACACGATGGATGCCATCCGATATGTACGGGTAACTCTCAAATAGCAATTTATGATATTCTTTAGATAATTGACTGACGGAAAGAACTTGCTTTGTGTTAATAAATACTCTGATTGGTAGTGCGTTAGGTAAATGTGTAAAACAATTGCTAGGAATGATGAGCAGTCATACCAGTTTCCAGGATTAAGCGTGTCGGCGCAGGCATCACACCAATGTCAGGTCTGAAAAGCCCATTTAACTATCAGTCAACAAGTTGACTCGTGGTCCAAGTACTAGGAGCTCAGAAACTGTAAGGAGATTGGTTTTATTTTTACCACCCTACAAAACAGAGGGGGCTACAACTATAAGTGTTGATTTGAAGCAGCAAGCGACAGCAATATACAGACTCCATCACGCAAGAGAGAGGAAATGAGATAAAAATGAAATAGCACCATATTGAGCAATGCCGTCTTTGTGCGAAACGGCTGTACCACCTGCTTAAAAGTACAACCGTCATCCCCTACCTATTTTGCTTGGTGGCGCATGCGTATAATTAGTCAGTCTGCCGGCCGCGGTACCGCGGATTCACTTCACAAACAGAGCGCGAACGGAAACTAACCAGTTCTAGACCGTCCTGAGCCCTGAGTGGTCGCCCAGGATGAGCTAGAACTCCCCAAATAACTAGTAATCCGTTTAACCTGAACGAGCTTATTTAATTCGGTATACTAAAGAATTGTTAAAGGTTCTAATAATAAGACAAAATGACATAGTGCTAGACAAAACTAGTGAAATTAATAAATAAAGTCGTATATTTAATTACCAGTCTCTTCCCGTGAGTGAGAGGAGATTGAAACGAACTAAAGCCGGCTTATGTGGCTCGGAATGGATGGATGAAGTGGTATCTCTTATAAACTAATTGTTCACGATGGTGTCAAAAAACTTCCAAAAACAAATAGTGAAAGTGAAAGTCCGCGAGAAAATAAAGTGCATAGCATATCATAGTCATAATGATTTTTACACTATGAAAAAATCAGTGAAAAAGTGGGTTCGACAAGTGAATAGAGGGTATGTTTGAAAAACTCGATAGAAACGTATCTAAGTGACTATAGAAATCGACTCTGCCCGACTCCTCAGGTAAGGCGAGCGTGATGTTTTTTACAATCAGAATGATAAACTGTAAGTTTTTTCATATTTTTATGTGACGTCACTAAAGTGGCAATATGGGCTACGTATGCGAAGTTTGACGGTGTTATCGACTTGCCGAGAACCAGACGTAACTATAAATACCACAAACGCTAGCCTAGTCAACAAGTTCAAAAAGACATCTAGAAAAATGTATCTCGAGGATGTAATTGTGCATAAAAAATGCAGTTGTTAAAATATTAGGAAAAATAAAGTGGTAATTCGTCTTTCGTGAATGACTCAAAAAAAGTTTGTTTGAAAAAAAATAAGATGTGTTATAAAAGAAAAAACGTTTTCAAATAAAAAGTCTGGACTGCCGGAAATATCTCAATTATTGTGATTTTTTCACTAAACGCCAAATATGGCACGGGCGCACCGCCGCCGCTGAAGGCAGTTTGCTACATTTCATATTTAATTTAAAGTATTGAATATCATTTTGGAAAACTGATAAAATTATGCTATCGTATCAACACTTTAAAGAATAAAATAATTCTGTTGATTTTCCCAAAAAGACATACCACTGTAACCAAGTAACTTTAATCCAATCTCCGTTTTCACAAATAGTGACACAAAAGAAATAATTGATCTAATTTGGTTTTATGTAAATACTAAACCGGACCACGTGATAGAAGTTTGTAAGACTATTTTATTTTGTTAGTTATATATTTTTAAAGATACTAATCCAAAAAATGATGATACCTTTGGGAATGGGCAACTAAAAGCCAGTAGTATTTTATTTGAATTTCATGCTGCAAAAAAAAATAGCCATTGATCCCAAGAACACAAGTTACTTCATAAGCTAGGTACTTCTCAGGCTACTACACAGTCTAGACCCAGGTCGAGTTAAGTTATTGTGTTACCTGACTATGTAAGGGCAGTAGAAACCGAATCACACTGTTTAATTGAAGATTGTTGAGACAAGAGAGAAATGAAGTTCCTGTTACAAATAGAAACATGCTGTGAGATCTATAAAACTTCAACATCCTAAAAAAGAACATTAGATTATACAGCCACCATTATGTATACATAGCGTTGTATTTTTGAAATTATTTGCATTACTACGTGCGACCAAAATAGCTGTACTGCGTCTGCACGCCGTGTTACCAAAATCACATCACTATTTAATTTTACAGACATTTTACAAGTCTTATCTTCGAGACGGTACCTACACATAATTTATCTTTTCCACATTATATTTAATCATTAGGATAGATCAGAAGTTTCGATATTTTAAGCTATGACCGGATCAGTAGTTCGGACCCGAATAAAGCAGGCCAGGTAATAGCTTTTAATCATTCTGGATGAAAAAAAATGAATATTTTCTTAAAATATTTGTAGCCACGATAAATTTGTATGTTGGGAGGTCCACAAGAAAAGCAATGCACGTTTAAAACGAGCAGACACCTTATTTTAAACTATTAAATGATAGTAGGGGTGAGGGCGATGCCCGCGCCTCTCTACCGGTCCTGTCAATACGGCACGGACGACGCGATTAAATTTGATTAAATTTGATTCGATGAATTTGATTAAAATTAGCCATGATCTGCCATTCTGATAATCCCTTTGAAGTCCAAGGGATTATCAGAATGGCAGATCATAGCTAATTTGATTTACATACAAACATAATCAGACCATAACACTCCTATTATTGGAAAACAGGCCTGTGCTCTGTGAAGCACTACGAAAAAAGCGTTTCGAAAAAATCGCTAAAAGACATTAACTCTTAAAATGTCACTTGTTAAATAATATAGGTAACAGTATTTGCAGAAGCAGCCACACATGCTTTATTAAGTTTTTAAATAATTGAATTATGATTGGTGTTTACTCTTCACCTTATCCAGGATATGAAATTTTACCCAATAATTATGTAAATTGGAAACACAACAGGTACTAAATATTGCGTGCATTAGATAAGAGTTGACAATCTTAAAACTGTTGTGTTTTGAACCGGAATTAAATCGATCGATTCTTATTTGCCAGTGTTTTGATATCAACTTCTTGCACACGTATTTTTACTTTTTTTTAATATGTACCTACATTTCAAAATGCAGTATGTAGTACCCTTTATAAGTGCAATGCCTTTTATGAACTACTATGTTAGTATACAGCAAACAGGCAGCGAGTTGGATTTACTTTTGGCTAGCTTGATCATTGATCAAAATACTATGTCTGTCCATTCACTTATTGGCAAGAATTGTACACAATCAGAGTTATATCCTTCCAATATTGTTAGTTTGTGTGGAAGGGAATTAGTGGCACCAGATCTGCACCCGCTAATACCTTACCTAATTTGTTCGAGAGGGCCGAGGGAGGGTGGCCACTTGCCACAGGGGGACAGTTTTGACTCTATATCTTGATATCTATTCAAAGGACGGAACAAGGCGACACTTCAGACTGCAGTTTGCCTTCCGCAATCTACATTGAATAATGTATGTTTTCCGTTACCAGTTGTTTCAGTAAAAAACCTATAGGTATAAAGGTAAAACCTCAAACTTGTTGTTTTAACGAAACTTCAGGCCACTAATATTTACTTCTGCTAACTTTAAATATTAACTCGGGCTTATTTCGAAGTGGTATTATTCCTGTGTGAGACATAGGGGAACAAAGTTCATGAGCAGCTGCTAAACCAGAGTACTGTGTTGTCTGGACCGTTAATGTGGCACCATATTGTTGTGCGCTATTGAAGGGGACTCAAAAACCTTGACCGTAAGAGAGAACGGTCACCCCTACCCTCGCTTTGTAGAAGGGTTTAACCTTTCGTGCGATATCAACCGTTCAATGCTACTCAGTCGAATTTTTACGTACCAGCAACACATGCAAGTAATAAATTATGTTAAAGGTCTATCTAAACAAGTTTACCTTCGGTTTATAACATGTCGTGTATGTGTTGCTAACAAGTGCACCAACTGACCGTCGCAGATGGACTTTTAAGAGTGACAATAGCACTATTACCTGAAAAGTCGCGAAAAGTAAGCAGTACAAATAATTCCGAAGGAAAGTTGAAGTCATTTAAAAAAGTAAGGACTTTATCTATTTAACTACAAATAACTAACGTTAGTTACAACAGTATCGTCACACAGCAAAAATACTCACTAATGCAGCTCACGCCATTTACTGTCGTACGTTCTATAAAACATTTATTTCAGTAACGACACAAACATGTTGTAATCGGATACTTACTTTTCTGGTTACTGCAAATGTGATGCAAATAGCTAAACTACTGGAAAGTGGTGACAGGCGGGCGTTTAAGGAAGTCTGTCTTTTGCAAAATTATTAAAAACTGACGGCAAATCCATAGATATAAATCCCTGTTTATCTTGGTCACGCCATAACTTGAGAACGACTCTACCGATATAATCTTTTTATAGTTTTCTCATACTTTGTAGACGGCTCTTACGGAACATACGGTTATTAAGACAATTGCGCAGAAAACTTGAACATTTCAGAAAAAATAACCATTGTTTTTCCAGCGTTTTTGATGAATGCGAATTTGAACCGCAGGTAACATCCCGGGGCGCAGCTAGTTGTAGCAATAAATAACTATTACCTGCGATTAATTAATTACACATTATGTGTGAAAGGGGTGCTTACCACCAAATCATCAAAGCAGTGCCCAGACAATCCCGTTGTATTTAACTGATCCTAATTAAATCCAAAGCTCTTGTATTGCAAGTAGTACGTACTCCAGTAATTCCTTGGATACAAGTACGTATGGCAGATTAGAAACAGATCCTTTAAATTCACACGTTTGTCGTGTCATGTGACAATGTAGTGATATGACGCGACACGCCGCATCTCACCACAATAATTTATACCGCTCTAAGTGACGTCCTCCGAATACTCGACATGTTTCACAGAACTGTTGATGCAGAAAAGGACGCAACATTAAAACTCTACACGAAACAGTTTTGTTTGATAACCCAACTGTCGTGATGAGTTACAGCTTTATATAATATATCTACTGCAAATTAGGTACATATATAAATTATCGTATAAGTTATTCAATACTAAAAGTAATATTACAAAATTGAGTCATGTTAAATGAGCAGTTCTACTTCTCAAATTCATTAAAAAATGCTACTTAGTTTCATGTACTACAGACAGATGACAAAGAGATTGTTGATAAGAAACAAGCTGTTTGTTACGGGTATTCTTCAAAGCGCAACCATGATGAAAAATAGAGAAGGGGGATATGACATCGATACACAGTTCAGATCAAATCTCCTAATTCTGGTTACAAAATCATCAATCAGTAATAAGACATTACAGGGCCATAAGTAAAAAAGATACTGCTCATAATGCTACGAAATAAAAGCGCTAGAAGCAAGTAAGTCAGTGGTAACCAGTTAAACAAATTAAAAAATTAGCAAACACTAAGTTTGTTACCACTCAAAACATCACTCGGCAAATGTGGCAGCGCAGTGCGGCTCCCTGCACCACTTTAAACAATGCACGCACTGTTTTAAAATCCATCTAACGTGATGGCCACCGACAATTAGCTACAGAAAAAATAAACCCAAAAAAATAATTAATTGTATTTAAATGTACAAAGCATTCCAAGCGCAGCGGCGACCACGACGCAAACGATGAAAATTTGGGGCGTGCTTTCCGCACCTGGCGATTTATCCCCGCATTTTTTGCCCGCAGCACCTGCTTTAGCGTTTCGTGGCTAGGCCGTAAGGTATATATTATTAAAGCGATCTGTATTATTCATTATCGATATTGTCCGTTAGTTAATAACCATAACTATTGCACCCTGATGATTAATTACGCGTTGGGGAAAACTCCGTTTGTTCAGGTTTTGAGTATTAACATTCTTTATAGGATTTATTACTCAATACGTCGATGACTACTTCAGTAACATACGCCAGCCGCTGACCGCTATTAATGTGTAAAAATAAGTTTTTACCTTTTACATGTGATAAAAAAATTATCAATAGCCATGCTATACAGCATACTGCATCTATATATAGCTATGCTACTGCAGGTATACAGGATTAAAGGAACAATGCGTTTTAACGTTTTTTTTACTTATTTTCAGATCCTGGATGTGTTCAGCAGAGCAGATCCGGTAAAACCACCGAAGCTTTTTTTCTTAGAAACTCAAACAGTGGAGGACAAACGTTACTATGGCGGCTGAGAGTCAACAGTGGCTTGCAAGTAACCTGGACCTACCATTGAGCTGTTGATACTTATGAGTAAGTTAATAAAACTCTACATTTACAGATGATTGCAATTTCTGTTACGTGTTAATTAGACCTTACCAACAAGTACCATATTTGAATTGCATTAAAGCAAGAAGAACAGTAACACATATTAAGATACTTAATAAGGTATTGGTGATTCTTTTCTGCCAGCAAAGTGGCCCCTAAAGCAACGATATGTTTGTGAAATATGATTGAATCCAACGCACTTCATCGGATGTTTCTAAATATATACACGTGAGTAAAACCTGTCAGCACAGGAGTCATTGTTTGAAACTAAGATAGGTGTTCAGGCCTTAACGCCTTTAGTAAAAGTGATAGCAAACATACATTGCGTCCTATGAATTACTTAAACAATTAATTAGGAGTAGTTTTTTTTTTCTTTCAAGTGTACTGCATACGAACATCACTTGCCTACCAATCGTCATACTTATAACATTGTATTTTTGCAATAAATGTATTTTGTGATTCTGGGGACTTTTAATTGGCACCAGTGTATCCTCTAAAGATATAACAATAGGAATACAAGCGCCAACTCCCAACATGACAGATTTCCAGTGTAACTGCTGTGTGGGTTACTGACGCAAGAGCATTACTTTTGTTTATTGATAATGCATGACTGCTTAGTGCATTATTTTCCGGCAGAAGTAACAAAATCTCGCAAACAAGCAACAAGGTGTCCGGAGTCTCTGAACTTACGCTTAAATGGTTCAGCTTATGTAGTGTGACATTTTTATTTACAGATGGGACAAAACTCGGCTAAATGGACATTGGAAAACTGGAGAAAACATTATTCGTACTTTGTTTTCTCATTCTACTCGGTATCTAGGCTACTTCCTGCAAACTATCAAAACACAACGATTGCCTGCGAAACCAAATCTCTTGCAGTACGAGTAGTACGTGAAGCAGTAACCCCTTCCAGTACAAGTACGTATGGAGGTTAATGAACAGATTTACTTGATTCACACGTTTTTTGTGCGTATGAGTATGACGCACTCACTGTTCCGCCTCCTTCTCAACTCAATATAAAGCTTATAAATATTTATGCTACTTATTAAGTTTCATGGATGTCAGACAGATTTATTATAAGAACCAACCTGTTCGCTGAGGTACCGGGTTTGCTATTAAAGGACTTTTGTATCATGATAATGAATAACTGCTTAGTGCATTATTTAGCGACAGAAGTACCTAACCAAATCTCGTAAACAAGCAACAAGGTGTATCTGAACTGACACTTAAATGATTCTGTTTATGTAGTATGACATTTTTAGTATGGCAATATACTTGGTGGCAGATTTCAAGTCATGTGGTCAGTGTATGATTAAAGAACTCCTCAGTTCCTTCAGTTACTGCTATAATAATATCTGAACGTTAGTAAAGAGCATTTAAAGTTTTCCAAAGAATAAACATCGTATCATCTTCCGTCTCTCTGTTTCGCTCTAATTTGGCAGTCTGCGAAAAATAAAAAGCTATACTGTATGATTTACTGTTGTAGTCGATGATCAACAAAATGAGAAGTCCTACGTTAAAGCGGAACGCCGTTTAGATCTAAGTTAAACAACACAGGCGTCAATTAAATACATGACAGATTTCAATAACTGTTGTGCGATAAATGACGCAAGAGTATAAACGTTTACACAGTGCAATAATTCATTGTTGCATTCGTTGTTAACGTAACAAATTCTTGTTGTTGTTATTCGTTAAAGTTGTAAGACTTAAAAGTAGGTAATCTCATAATTATTATGAATGTGATTATGAGTTTGTTTATGACGCTTCCACACAAAGGTACTTTTTAATCATGTCAGTCACCTGTCAGCCAATGGCTGTCTATGTAATCTCTTCGAAAATAATGTAGTGTTTATCTCATAGACTTATGAGTATCCATGCAGGTTTGAAGGATTAATAATACACTAAGGCGATTGATATTCCGCTTGGGAATAGCATCGCCGTGTCCTCGTCGGGGCAATCGGCGGCGGCGATCTCTCGCGCCGGGCCTTGGTACAGGCCATGGTCCGGAGCGAGGAGGAGTGGTAGGCGGTCGCCTCCTTCTGCGAAGCAGTAATGCTAGCAAAGGAGGATCCTCACGCCCCAACCGCCGCCGGGATTCCGATCCCGATTACCGGCCACCGTAGGCGCGGGTTTGCGGACGGCGAGCAATGGGTGGCTCGTCGTCCGACCGTCCGTTTACCATCCGGACCGAGCCCAAGTTGTCGACGGTGCGTATTGTTCCACGCGCGCCTCAAGGACATGTCAGCAACTGTAGCGGCCCAGCAGAGTCGAAGCCTACTGGGGCCAATTGTTTGATTCAGAAAGGAAGACTCGGCCCTGGCACGAAAGGCAACGAAGGAACAGGAGCGGGTTTTTAGCCCGCAAAAGTCTGACACTGTTTCCCGTCCCGCCCAAGAGCGGGGGATGTCATAAGATGATTTTCCCACCGGAAAAAAAAACTACGGCGATTGATATACATTTTTTTTTCAGATCCAAGATGTGTTGAGCAGAGCAGATCTGGTAAAACAACCGAACGTTTCTTAAGTAGAACTTTAGACTACGTTGGATGTTACTTTGGTGGCTGATAGTTAACAATGGCTTGCACATAATCTGGATCGTGCCATTGTCTTGCAGGAAATATTTCTAAGTAAGTTGATAAAACTCTACAATGACAGATTTTTATGCCAATGTTACAATTGCGAGAGTGAGTTTCTTAATTATGCTTTTACACTAACGTGTGTAAAGTTTATGCTTTTTTTTCTCGGTTTTATTTTAATCCATGTACCCACGGCACACGGGCATACTTTTCATCCCGGTCAAACTTTCCTTCGGGATAGTTACCGACCTCCACGCGAGCCAAACCAGGGTCAAAAGCTTTGCCAACTTTAAGTGGTTCACACTTAGTATAAGTATTTTAATAAATTAAATCCCGGAAGGAAGACATGATGGAAAAACATTAAAAAAAGAATATAATTGTCGAAATCCAGAAATATAACATCACCCGTCTCTCTTTCACTGCGGGAAGATGAAGCAATTCTTTATGTACTATAGTTAATGAACAACAAAATGTCTAGTTTTAGGTTTAAGCTGAGTTTCGTTTAAAACTAAGACAGGGGTACAAGCGCCGAATCAAAACATGACGGATTTCGAGCATAACTGTTGTGTAAAAAACGGACGCAAGAGCATTGCTTTTGTACAAGGATAATGCACAACTGGTTAGTGCATTATTTAACGGCAGAAGGTACAAAATCTTGCAAACAAGCAGTCAGGTGTCCGGAGTATCTAAACACAAGCTTAAATGATTCTCTTTTATTTAACACTTTTTAAAACAACAATTTATTTTAATGACCAAAGTCATTAAAATAAATTGTTTATTTATTTATTTATTTATTTATTTATTTATTTATTTATTTATTTATTTATTTATTTATTTATTTATTTATTTATTTATTTATTTATTTATTTATTTATTTATTTATTTATTTATTTATTTATTTATTTATTTATTTATTTATTTATTTATTTATTTATTTATTTATTTATTTATTTATTTATTTATTTATTTATTTATTTATTTATTTATTTATTTATTTATTTGGGACAAACAAACAGTAACACATTATATCTGCTCAAATAATGTAAACAAAGATATTATATAAATGTGAAACTCACACTGTTATCCACAGCATAAACAATTCATATAACTATACTAATGAACAATCTATGCGAGTAAGACTATAAGACTTAAAATATCTATTCATCGGAATCCTTAAGTTTTTTTTAACAAAGCAGAAATCTATTTGCTGACACAGAGAATAAATCTAATTCTGTAGTTTCTGAACAAAAGTCATTGTAATCTTTGCACAAGCGACGTAGAGGAGCCCGCATACCAGCATTGGTGCGGCAATGGGACACAGCAAAAAGAGGACGTGCGCGCACCTCTCGTCTAATAACAGTTCTTGGGACACAGTAGCATATTTTATTAGTAATCTCAGAGCAGTTATACCTGTTGTAGCATACGTCGAAAAGAAACATAATTTCTAGATATAAAAGTCTAGACTTCAGGCTCATAAGATTATATTTATTAAGAAGATTTTTATAGGTTGGGAAATTGTGGCAACACCTATAGTGCATCGATCTAAGGAATTTGCGCTGCACTCTTTCTAGCATCTCAACGTATTTATTATAATAAGTTTAACGTGTCAATTTGCAAAATTCCGCAGCACTCTTAGACCATAGTCCGGTCTCTTCAGCGTGTGTTTTCGTCAAAGTGAAATGGCATTATTGCATTATTTGTAAACGTAACACAATCTTTGTTGTTTTATTCGTAAAAATAGTAAGACTGATATTCTGATTTATTAGTTAGTTATTCTAAGTTATAATATATATTTGATTAGTAAGATTGATAAACTCATAATTGAATGCGAGTGTGGTTTATTTATGAAGGTTCCACATATTAACTGCAAAACCGATAAGACTATTAATTATTACGGCGATATCAATTGTCATGATGCTTCTCAGTCGACTTCACACGTACCAGCGAGCAAGTAATAATCGTTGATAAAAGCTCTATATCTAAACAATTAACTCAAGTTTACCATTGGAACATTACAGGTCGTGATTGTGATGCTTACCAACTGACCATCGGAGACGGACTGCTACGAGTGGCAACAGTGCAGCAGTAGTGCATCATCACATGCCACGAAAAACAAGCAGTTTAATATGGATGGAAGGATAAGATAAAAATGTAATTTTATTGCTTATTTGTCTACTAAAAAGTGTAATAAAACAATGACGTTATGTATGTCCAACATGTTTGCCTCACACGCTCTCAAACGGGTGCTTTATAAAGTTTTCGCAAGACTAAAACTTAGCAACATAATAGTCAAATTCCTTTACACCAAAACGGTTAAAAAATATTGGAAATATAATTAAAATATGCTCAAACTTTGTCCCAATCATTGCGCAATCTTCAATACGAAGGAAACGGTAAACCATGATAGTAAGTCATAGCGTATTTCTTGGTAATACGTAGATGAAGAGGCTGCCTTAGAAAATAAGTAATATGTTAGAGTAAGTTTAATCGGATACTAACAGTACCAGCACTGGCGTATCTGGTGAGTATTGTTTACAACTAAGTCTTCACTAGCGTAGCGCCAGTCAAGAACGTGACAGATTTCATGCATTTACTGCTATATCAAAATTGACGCTAGAGCAAAACCTCTTACTTACTATTGCGCATGGGACATTAGAAAAAAACTTTAAATTGAGGAATTCCAGAATCTTTCCTACTGAACTCAGTTTCAGTTTTGACGTTAGCAAAGAAGCTTTTCAATTTTTTTCCATAGAATTAATATTTTAATATCTTTCTTGTCTCTTTTTCTTGATAGTACTTTATTTACACCTTGTCCGCCAGGCGACCGACAAACATACATTCTGTAATGTGTCTCGTTGTCTGGTAGTTAAGTTTTAACGATTTATATTATTTTTTGACATGACATTGCCTCACACTAGGAATTTTTCCTGTATTGTGGGTGCTTTCACAAACATTTAAACTTACATACCATACAAATATTTGTTACGTGCGGGAATCAAATCCACGAAACATACTCAATATTTTGTCTGCGCATGAAACATGTTTGGTAAAAAGTGGAAGTCACCTGCATGTTGCAGTTGATAAACCTGCATTTGAGCAATTGCTTTCGTTTTGTAAGTATCTATAATTCAGATAATAACGTCATGATTTTGTCACATTACAGATGGAGAAACTAATCAGGTGTAGTCAAGACGGCGTCGTCGTCCCAGATTTATGGAGCATCATCTGCCTTACCCGTTAACAATTATGTATGGATCGGTTGCAATTTGTGTAGACATAAGCAGAGCACGAAGTGTCACATTGCATGTATAACCTCAGTGTATAACGGAAGTGCACAATGTTGTGATATTTATGTAATTTTATGCTTCACTGCTACTGAGCGTACAAAGACAAGACGTGTGTTGAATTATGTAAAGAAGTTTCCTCCAAATTTACCAATGGTAAAGTCTACTGAGTCTACTGAGTGTATCGGTCTTTAAAGAATATAAACATTGTTATACGATCCTAGCAAACATTTCGTGTAGAAATATAATGAAGAATTCTGTGAATGAATATATCCTCAGATATACGAGTATTCATTCACAGAAGTCGTGGCGTAATAAAGTAGTGCTCCTGCGGCAGCTATATTTCAGCAGCACTGGGTGAATGAGTAGAGCGGTGATCATGCAAGTTGCATAAAAAACACCTGAAGCCTTACAGTTCCACTCGACGCCCTTGTTGATAGCCGCAATAGAACCAATCTCGGTGTTACATAGGACTACTGTAAACATATGACATGACATACTGATAAGTAAATATGTACGTTGTTGGCAGTTAACATTAACATATTAGAAAATAACTTGAATATTGTCTGATTAGCTATGTAGCTATTTTTGTTAAGAGTTAACACACACCTTTATTTTAGTAAAGGTAGATTATAGCTTACCGCCCCAGACTCAATAAATCAGGAAAAAAGATTGTTTTTTTTCTATCAAGATAGGTATATGTATATGTTATAATATATTGTTACTTTTTTAAGATATTACATTTTATAAAATATTTATCAAGCAATGTTATTTCTAACAATAATTATTGCCTTAGTGTTTCACTGAGATCAATAAATGTTATAAATTATTATAAGAATATTATTTAAGACAACCTGAATAGTACTTTAGAATAAAAACATTATAAGTTAGAGGAACATGACAAACGAACTAAGCTATAGCTATATTAGTATTAAATGCGCACATAATTATATTATCTATAATAATACCACATTTTAGTACTTATAATTAAAATCTTTATTCTTCATTTTGTTTTTCTGGAGAGGTAGCGCTTGTATATTTTTTATAAAAGGAGGCTTTTCATTTAAACTTCGGTTGGCGCAGTAGCTGAGTGGCTGAGTGGGTGTGTGGTTGGCTGTTCGCTTGTTGCGTATTGTCACGGGTTCGATTCCCGCACGGAACATTTGTTCCTTATTTGTATGGTCTACAGGTAGTTCTTCCGGGTTATGCTTTTCCAATTCTGTTCAGTCATTGGCAAAATGCAGCATTAGTCAAATGATGATACTAATCAAGGCACACACATTTTGTGTCTAAAACATTGTTAAGAAATATAATCACAATACGGGTTGGGCAGAGGTGTACCTACAGTACACCCACATTTAACCAGTTATGTATAAGTCCCATGTTATAGGAAGTGAGCCTATTGCCATCAACCAGGCACACAACCAGATTCCGGAAATACAGCAGAGAGTGATTACAGATTTCAAAAAACAATTGAAAACAATAACGTATCCTGCAGAGCTAAACAATACTATGAGCAAGGTTTTCTTTTTGGAATGGGCATCTCGCAGTTTATCCTTTAGGGATATCTCCTGCTGAACGGAACTTTCCTGTGGGGGGCTTCATTAAAATTAAGGCCTCCAGCCGGGCATAAAAACTTAAAAACTAAGCGACCAATAGCTAAGGGCAACCCCTGCGGGATACGAACCTCGACTTAGGACGTCGCCGAGAGAGGACAGCAAGGGACAGGCTGGATCAAACAGATATATTATTTAGGGACTTTTTAAACATTTACCGGCTCAGCTTCGCGGGCTGGCTCTAGCAAAAGGTCGGGGGGATGGCATCGACGAGGTCGTCGCGACGGGCCTCGACGGCAAGGACGGAATGACGGCGGTCTGTGTTTTCTAACAGTGCTGGCGGCCCTATCGCTCTCTTGGAGGAGAGTGATAGGATCATCTGGCTCTGAGAGTGTATGTCTAGGTATACGAACTGTACTTATACGCGAGGGAGTGTATCGGGCGGCCGATGACACTAAGGGGTTGGGATGAGTGGTAGAACAGTCCATGAAGCGCTGGGCGAGGCGCTTCATGAACTGTTTCACCGTATGGATTTTGAGATCTACGTGGAGAGTCTCATTTCGGACGTAATAGGGGGCTCCCGTGACTTTGCGCAGGAACCGGTTCTGGACGGTCTGTAGCTTATGGATATGATGCGGCTTGTCGTGAGCGAACTTAATGGAGGGCGGCACTTGGTTCTTTCCTACAGTACACCCATATTTCACTAGTTATGTTTAGTTATGTTAGTCCCATTTGAAAGGGGCATATTGCCATCAACGGGCACACATCCAAACACCGGGCTGCTACAGAGAAATTCCCGATGGAAAGTCCTAATAGCAAGTTGCTCGGCCCGGGAATCGAACCCAGGACCACATGCTTACCAGGCGCGTTTGTGACTACTAGACCAACGTGATAGTGAAGCAGTTAAAGAAGTTTAAGAAGCAGCAATTATTTCGTTGATCAAGAAACATTAAATTACTCTCCAACTATGCAATAGATAAAAAATTGACTATTTTAGTGTACACTATGTGATTTTAAATAAATTATTTTTGAGCCGTAAAAGCTATGGCTTTTGCTTTGACAGGTGTCAATAGTATCGTCAGCTGTGTGCTCTTGAAAATATAGTTAATTTCACCTTTGATTCACGTTATGAATATTTTGTAATTTCATCAAATAAAATGTAGGTTTTATTAAGAGAAGAACTGAGGATTAATGTGTGATTTTGAATGTTTTGCTTGGTAATGGAAAATACATACATTTAAGTCCTAATGAAGAAAAGTACAGAGGTACATGTGACGTCACCGTTGTCTCCAATTAATTTGGGATACAGATATTAGATTTACCATAGGGTTTAAATTCTTCTATTATTAAGTTATAGGTTATCCTAGATATTCAGATTGTGGATGAATTAAAGTTCCAAGGCTTAATTTGTCACCATCAGATTGATTTAATTTGTGTCCCTTAGGAATGGTTCAGAGGTTTTTACTGGCCCGCCGTATTTCAAAGATTTAAAAAGACCATAATCAATTATTATTTTGATAATTATTGATAGTGATGTAACATGGATAAAGTACACCAGTGCCACAAGCTGAAATTTGTAAAAAAAAATCTTATTATGTAAACACGCCAACGTGGTGTTCGGTCCACGTGGTTTGCTACTTATTGCGCCTGCGTGAAAAATACTACGTCGCGACGGGACAAATACTATGTTCAATACTAGGAGCATATAAAACATTAGAGTATCTACTGGCTACGTTTTTCGTATTGACGACAAATTAGCATTTTCGTTTCATTTATTGAGTAAAATTGGTCTTATGAGTCTTTTAACTGTTTGTTTTTATGTTTGAAATCTAATATGATTTTTTGTTTACAACCAATCAGACCCATGAAAGTCTGAACAAAAAACTAGTTGACTAATAAGAATCAGCTTGCAGCCAAATTAGCTTGCTATCACACTCTCTGGCCGCATATTGTTTATAGACGCGATTCTTGTAATTCATTGTATCCTAGTACCAAAACTTACCATTTTACAATTTCGTCCTACTTACTACTTAAATAAAATTAAATGCGAAAGTTTGTGAGGATGGATGGATATTGAATACTCTTTCACGCAAAAACTTAGTAACGGTTAAAACTTTACAGTATTACAGCTTATAAGCTGGATACATCAGAACAATATAAAAATGTTCAAGAATTCACTGTACAATTCTTTAGTTAGAAAAACTTTTATTCACATTATCTATTAGAAGTGGATTTCCTTCAATATTGTTTTATGCATGACCATGATTATAGCGCATTTTTTATAAAAAAACAATAATTATAAACCTACACTGTTCCACTGATTTTCGCTGGCACGGAAGACCAAACATTTTCTCTCAGATCAGCCGTGAACACTGTCATTATTATTATTTATTATTTATTTATTAAGGTTAACCAACAATTGTTTACACATAACATTACGTTGCGATTGACAGATAAACATTTGATAGTGTAACAATCACTTAAAGGCTAATACCGCATGCACAAACGGCTTAAATGTACAAAATGAGTTATTACTACAACGATTATTTAGGTTAGTTTTTTCCTTAAGATTAGGTTAGTTATAACAACAATCAAATTTTATAAAAACATATTAAGATTAAAATACAATTAAAAATGTAATTCACAGATAATAATGGTGTCATCAAAATAATTAAAAAAAATTAATAATAATTAAGATATTCGTAATTAGGTAAAGAAAAATGAAAAAGTGTATAATTAAAATGAGTACATGGATTAGATTGAATTAAGGTAGATTCAATTAAATAAAATTAAATAAAATTAGATGAAATTAAATTCAATAAGATAAATTAGATAACAATATATTGGATTAAAATAATTGGTATAATAAATTAACGGATTAACGAATTTTACATTTAATACTATTTACATTAATTTCATTTAATACAATTCAAACATTTTAATACATTTAATACAATTCAAATTGTTGCGAGTGAAATATTTACAATTACTTTAATAATTCTGTTAATACTGTCCTGGTTTATATCCACTAAATCACTGCAGCCATTGAGAATTTTACATAATCTAGGTATAGGTGAGTTTGCGCAAAGTACCGACCTTCGTAGTGGTGGGCATAACGGAGTAATGATATTTCTCGGATATCTAGATGGAGCATGGAATCTAATAAGACTTAACAACTTAGAGCAATCAATTCCGTTTCTTAATATTTTATACAGAAATATAGCGTCGGTAACGTGTCTGCGTGTGGATAAGGAGTGCATTTTGAAATGACGCAGGCGGATTTTGTAGGAGGGTAGCTGCTTAGATTTCCCCTCACGAAAAGCTAGGTGCCACACAAAACGCTTCTGCACTCGTTCTAACCGCAGCATATGAGTGGCGTAGTGAGGTCTCCATACAACGCTGCAATATTCCAAGATACTTCGCACGAGACTGTTGTACAACATTACTTTGGTACTGCTTTTACGAAAACCTCTAGTATTACGAAGCAGAAATCACAACATTTTAGATTATTTTTTAATAATGTAATCAAAGTGCGGTATAAAGGTGACTTTTCTATCAAAAAGCACTCCTAGGTACTTGATTGTTTCGAGTTCTTGTACTTTAACTTGGTTTATGGAGTATTCAGATGTTATATAGTTATTTTTCCTCGTAAATTTAACGTGATAACATTTGTTAGAGTTCAGTTGCATTCTGTTATTTTTGCACCATTCAATAACTCTGTCAAGGTCGTTCTGTAAAAGCTCGTCTATTGGGAATTCAATCGTTCGTGCAAACTTCAAATTAAGTTTTCTCAAACAATTATAATGCCTAAAAGTAGACTAAAACTAAAATATGTTTATTACAGGTGCAAGTCGGTAATGATGGTTCGAGATTACAATGTTAGATAGCGACCCGCCCGATCTAGGTTAATTCAAACCTGTGTTTCAGGCCATCACTTTACATTTAATTTAAAGAACGCACTAAAATTGAAAGTTAATAATAATAATATAATAATAATAATAACATTTATTTCAGACCATAAGTCCATAGAAAAACACACATTACAATATTATACACAAAAAACTGATATAAAATAATCTATAGAAAAAACTATGAGAAAAAAACCTAATTATTAGTACATTAATATCTAAAACTAAACCTATGTAAATTTACAAAAGTAAAATACTTACGAGGGAATAATATATCATCATGACAAAATTTCTAGAAGTTTTTCTGTGTCTGTGTAATTGAGTATCGCTAAATATTCTGTTAACAATATACTACATTTCTTATAGCTTACACTATAGAAGCCTAGTAACTTGTTGAGCCTATTATACAGAAAAGGTCCTAAAAACACAAAAAATCGATTAGCAAACGCATGACTAGTTTGAGGATTTATGCAAACCAAGTCCTTCCTTCTCTTGTCGGTAGGTACTGGGTCAAAAGGAAGTGCCGTGTGCTGGTGTAGTACTGTACTTAGTATAAATAATTGCCGTACTGTTAGTACATTACATGATTGGTAGAGCTCGTGCGTAGGAAATCTAAAAGGGCGAAAGGTAGCAACCTTTAGAATTGCTCTTTGAGCACGCTCTAGAGGGAGTAGAATTGTTTTTGCAAAATGGATTGACACAAAGCTAAATAAACCTGTTTAATGAGTTTATAGTCTTCTATGTTCCGTAAATTCTTAAAGACATATATTAATTTGCGCACTCTAGTACATAGTAACTCGATATGTTTACGGAAATTTAGATTAGTATCAATAGTGACACCTAGGTATTTTAAGTGGTCAGCTTTTGCTAAAGTGGAGCAGGAACATGCGGTGTCAGCGTACGTGCCGCAATTATGCGCGTAAATTTTTAGATTAGTAAGCGGTATGTTAGTATTTCTCATTGTAAATAAAATGTATTTTGTTTTATCTGTGTACAAAAACTGAAGGAACCTCTTAGGAAATTGGGAATTAAAAATAAACTCAGGACGTAGCACGCAGAGAACCCTTTTAATAATGACTGGTCACATTCAAAACGAAAACCAAGGACACCAAGGTTAACGCCTGATAAAATACTTATAGCTAAAGTTACTAATTACAAATTGCTCAGAGTTGACTTAAACTGAATCTTTAACATGCCCCCGGCCGTTGGAAGCTCGCCTTTCAACAGTTGTCTTTTAATAATGGGCAAATCTTGGAGAATGCCCGTCTCACAGTTCCAGTTGAAGTCCTGATATCGGCAACTCTGCTTATGCCATCTGTGCCAGGGTGAAGACCAACAACGCGGCCCAACTTCCACTTCAGCGGTGGTTGGTTATCCTCCTTTACGACCACGAGGGAGTCCAATTTCAGGCTGTCATTGCCGGTATGCCACTTAACTCTCTGCTGAAGCTCGGAGACATATTCCTTGCTCCATCTTGACCAGAAATGCTGACGCAACTGCTCGATACGTTGATGGCGCGTCAAGTTATGAGTGGAGTAGTCCCGGATATCCTTTACAGGAAGAGACGTGAGAGGTCGTCCAATTAAGAAATGACCCGGAGTGAGAGGCAACAGGTCTTCTGGATTTGACGATAATGGTGTGAGTGGTCGAGAATTTAAAATGCCTTGAATTTGAACTAAAACGGAGTTAAGCTCCTCGTAAGTTAGGTTACAATTGCCCAACACTCGATACAAATGAAATTTGGTCGATTTGACACCCGCCTCCCAAAGACCACCAAAATGTGGAGCGTAAGCAGGAATAAAATGGAATTTGATACCATCTCGAGCCACATTATCAGTTATGGAGTCACAATTGCGTTTCAAGAAATCAGCTATCTCATTGTAGGCTCCTACAAACGTAGTTCCGTTATCGGAGTATATGTTCAGAGGTTTTCCTCTTCGAGACATAAACCGACGTAAAGCCTGTAAATAGTTACTGCTCGTCATGTCACCCACCAACTCTAAATGAATGGCTTTAGTAGTGAAGCACACGAAAATAACAATGTAAACCTTAACCAATCTACATCCACGACCTTGACGACTAGCCGAGATTATAGGACCTGCGTAGTCAACTCCTACGCTTTGAAAGGGAAAGTCTGCTGGTGAGAGTCTGCTCAATGGGAGATTACCCATCTGAGGGACAACTGTCTGCGGCTTTAGACGCTGACATCGAACACACTGACGATAACAAGCTCTGGCTAAATTACGACCACCAAGTGGCCAGTAAGTCTCTCTAATTGTACTTAATAATAACTGAGGACCTGGACCTGCGTGCATTAATTTGATATGCTCAAATCTAAATAAAAGTTTGACAAAGTGATGAGTGGACTGTAATAAAATTGGATGTTTCTTTTCAAATGAATATTCGGAATTATGTAATCTACCACCTATACGAATAATTTTATTATCATCTAGAAACACATTTAGGCTTAATAATTGGTTTTTATGTGGTAATTTTTTTATTATTTAAGTAAAATGTATTCAGAAAATGACTCCTTTTGAGACTGAATAATAATTAAGTTTAATGAATTTTGTAATTCTTCATCATTAAAATAGGACGTGTTTGCTGAACGCCTTTTACATGCATTAATAAAACGGAAAACGTAGCAAATAGAACGCTGTAATCTAATAAAATTGGAAAAACGATTAAACTCGATGAATGATTTAAATAAATCTTCAGTAACATGATCTTGGGCTAAATTAATTAAAATACTAGATTTAATGTCTGGTAAGATTCCTGGGTTCATACCTGGAGATGGCCATGTAGTACTGTCAGACTTTAAGAAAGTCGGACCGAACCACCACAAATCCAGTGATTGCATAGCGGTAGGTTCCGCTCCGCGGGTTAATAAATCAGCTGGATTGTCTTGTGTCGACACATGTCTCCAGGTGCCTGCACCGGACAACTCTAATACTTCGGCAACACGGTTGCGAACAAAGTATTTAATTTAATAGGTAACATCTTTAACCAACCCAGCACTATCATGGAGTCAGTCCAAAAGACTACACTAAAAGGTTTAATGCGAAGGGAACCAGCAACCTTTTGATATAAACGTACACCAAGCACAGCAGCACAGAGCTCAAGTCGCGGTATTGTTAATGGTTTAATAGGAGTTACGCGACTTTTAGCCATTAACAATCGCACGTCGACGTCACCCTGCTCATTGATACTGCGAATATACAAACAAGCGCCGTAAGCTCGCTCTGAAGCGTCACAAAAAATATGAAATTCTACATGTTTGTACGAGTATGCGTCACAGACCACACGACGTGAAACACGTAAGTTATTAAGGCAAGGCAAGGCTTTAATTATGTTTGCCCATATTGTTTTATCCTCAGGTGATAACTGGTCATCCCACTTCAACCCGTCTAGCCAAAATCTCTGAAGTAACATCTTCATACTCACGACACAAGGTGCTAACAACCCTAGTGGATCAAATATTCGCGCGATTACGCATAAATTCATTGAACTGATCAAAAGTGATTCGTTTAGACTTATCAATACGCCCTTTGTATTCCTCCCATTCTCGGAATGTTGTAGTATCTAGTTTTTGTCGAATTATATGGATAAGTAATGTGTCCCAACTATGAACAGGTTCGCCTAATGTTTTTAACGCTCTGATATTTTTGTTTACATTGTCTACAATACTTTTTAATGCAGTTGAGGACTCCTTTGTGATTGTTTCGACATTGAACAACGCAGTAACGTGATTCTCAATCAATAATCTTTCATTATCGAATCGCTCACATAGAAGCTCCCATGCCACGTTGTAGTTTTTAGCAGAAAACTCGATTGACTGGATCACGACAGCAGCAGATTCGGCTAATGATGACCTTAGGTAATGGAACTTATTAATCTCGTCTATATCGTCACTGCCATGAATGAGACTTGCGAAGGTATCGCGAAATTCAAGCCAGTTATCATATGATCCTGTGAATTTGGGTAATTGGATTGTAGGTAATTTGACGAACTGACGCTTACCACTACTGCAATTCGATTTTACTTCATCTTGCTCAAGTTTCGAAAACTTACCTAACATAATTTTAGCTTGAGCTACCAACCCATAATATTGAGATTCAATTGTAGTTCTTTCGAGTGCCTCAGTATCAATATTATCACACATGCATTCTAATGTCAATTGAACCTCGTTAAATTCATTAAAAAGATCATCCAATTTGGTGACTCGCAATTGCAACTCCATTACCTGAAAGGGGGTTATCTCAGCGTCTTTTAGATTGCTTAAATAGGTTCCAAATACTGTTAACCTTCCTTTATAACTGCTTCGCTTCCTTTTAAGATCTTTAATCTCAGTCATTTTGAAAGGATAGTGTCGTAGACCTGTAAATTATACAATTATAATGTTAAACAATGAAACTTTAACTGTATAACTAATAACGTTTATACGTTACAAACTAACGTATAAACCTATCGTATGGTCTAATGAGACTGCAATAAACTTTGCCTAGGTTAATAACGATAATTATACAAGTTTGAATTTAAGTTCTATCACTGAACCGAAGGAAAGTATGTAATGTTTACTACTCCAAATAAATAACGTAATAAACAAATTAATTATCTACCGGTTAAATGGTTTACAAAGCAACAATTAATATTAAAGGTTTTAATAAGTAAATAACATTTGTATATTGAAATATAAATAGCTAACTAATGTAGGTTAACACTAACACTACTGTACTGTATTTTAAGCACACGTTAACTATATTAATTTACAACTGTGATTTAACCTAATGCTCTGTAAATAATTCCTTGTAAATAAACAAGAGAAAACACAAGTAAATAACTTTGTAAATGTGATATAAAATATTTTACTAACCTTAATTAAGTTCTCATTATCAATACCTACTTACTTTAATTCCTGTATTTTATTTTACCTGATTTAACATTAATGAGTGTTGGGTGACTTTATATAATATTACAATACTTAAACACTTCCTGTTTTATTTCACTTAATGTCCGATCCACTTTTCTTCCAAAACGTGTTCGTAACCTCGTCACTCCGGTACTCATTTAATCCAATTTCCAGAATATCCAATTCCAGCTCATTCCACTTTGCTAGTATGAAGCTAATAATATCCGGTTCGTATGGACCATGTACAAAAACTGAAGGAACCTCTTAGGAAATTGGGAATTAAAAATAAACTCAGGACGTAGCACGCAGAGAACCCTTTTAATAATGACTGGTCACATTCAAAACGAAAACCAAGGACACCAAGGTTAACGCCTGATAAAATACTTATAGCTAAAGTTACTAATTACAAATTGCTCAGAGTTGACTTAAACTGAAGCTTTAACAATCTGCATTTAATGTCAGTAGATTATTATGAAGCCAATTAGACACAATGTTAAAACCATTCTGAGCATGTTCATAGACCTCAATTCTTGATTTAGCTGAAAACAATAGAGCGGTGTCATCCGCATAAGACATTATGACACCATTTTGGAGTGACAGGCGGCACAGTGCATCTATATAGATTAAAAATAACGTAGGGCCCAAAATGCTACCTTGTGAAATCCCAAAACCACTATTTTTAAGTTCAGAACTTGTATAATGATCTATTTTTACACATTGCTGACGATCGCTAAGATAATCAGATAATAGTTGAAGTTGGACTCCTCTTATCCCAAGTGTTTCAAGCTTGTGCAAAAGTAAAGTACATGAAATAGTGTCGAAGGCCTTGGCAAGATCTAGAAAGATCCCTATTGTGTGCATGCCCTTACCTAGATTGGTAGTAACATAGTTAGTCAATTTGTGTACCGCTTGGCTGGTTGATCTTTTGGGCCTAAAACCAAATTGACTATCTGAAAGTAGTTTGTTATCTTCCAGATATTATTTTATCAATCTGCTGTTAATGATTTTTTCAATAATTTTAGAGAGGCCTGTTAACACTGAAATAGGTCTATAGTTATTCACACAGCTTTTGTCTCCAGACTTGAACACAGGTGTGACCACCGCTTTTTTAAGTAATTTGGGGAATACTCCTTTAGATAAACATAGCCGGAAAATATGTGTTAGTGGAGGTGCAAGTATGAATTTAAATCTTTTTAGTATATTATTAGGTATGTTATCCCACCCAGTAGCACAAACATCCTTTAACCCATTTATCATGCTTACTACCTCGTCAACGTCGGTATCTAATAAAACAAAAGAATTTAGTGCAGAGGATGACATAGTCGGGTTTTGACGGCAAAAATTACTAGAATTTAAAGATTTTTCAGCCAAGCTTTTACCAACGTTAGCAAAAAACTTGTTTACGTTATTCATTGCTTCGGATGGGTTTGATTCTGTTGATAGTAAATCATACGGAGGTTCGTGATTTTTTGATCTAAATGTATTAGTTTTGATAAATTTCCACACAAGTTTACTATTTTTCCCCGCCTTCTGTAATTCATTTTTATCATATTGATTTTTTAGTTTTTTCAAAAGATTATTACAGAAGTTTCGATACCTTTTATATATAACAGAAAGTATTTCATTATCAGGGGCGAGTTTCAATTTTAGGTGAAGTTTGTCTCTATGTCTTATGCAACGAACGAGTCCGGGTGTGATCCAGGGCTTAATACAACTATACTTTCTAGGTATTGTCTTAGTGAATGTGTTTTTCGATATTGCATATTGTAGAGAATCTATGAAATACTTCAAAGATATATTTGCATCGTTTGAATTATAAACCGGGTCAAAATTAATACCGCGTAAGTCATTTTCCAGGTTTGTCATTTATTATAGACTTTAGTGTAGCTACGCATGCAGTTTTTTCTAGGTGAACGTATATTTTGTAATGTTAGTAAAACGGCTTGATGATCGGTAAGCGAAGAATTAGTAACCAATGTTTTGGATGGATTTTTTGATTTTAAAATAATATGGTCTAAACATGAGCCACTCTGATGCGTGGGGTGAAAGTGAGCTGGCAAAAGTCCATGAAATGAGCAAATATTCTCTAACGTTGCTAAGACATTTTAATTTAAATAGCCTCCTCCATACCGAACAGTATGGCTTTACAATAGGTCGTTTGACTACCGATGCGGGTGTCGCTTTGTTAAAACACATAATATTGAATACATGGGAGAACCGACAAAATGCAATAAGGGTTTTATGTAATCAAAAATGCCTTTCAAATGCCTTTGATTGCGTACTGCATAACACACTTATGCGTTAAATAGTTAATTACGGTGTCCCGGTGTATAGGTTAGTTCCCCCTTCTATAGCACCATAGTAGGTATGAGCGTATGAAATTGTCATTGATGGGTTGAGTCCATCGCATGCCCTGCACACTGTCATCGGAAGCGGGGAGATTATATTTTAGGTTACCGGCGGGCCTAGGGTGTCCCAAGCTAGCCGGTGGTCAGCCTCTTCCTCGTCGACGTACTGGTGGTGGTGTCGTCGTCGGCGAGAAGTATTCGCCGCTTGAGCTCGACGCAACTTTAGTGGCCGATGTAACTGGACTCACGTCTGGAGCAGGTACTGCAGCTGGGAGGCAAAACTGAGCGGCGGACAAAATGATATTTCTGGTGCATTTTGTATACGTGGCTGGCTTCTTGTCAGCTTTTCTGATTTCTTGACTTGATGATCCACGACACGATGCTCTGTTTGATGACTCTTGCAGTGTTGTCATGTCTATCGAATGGTGTTTGACTGCGTAGCAATTCCTTCTTGATTTCGATTTACTGTGGATTACAGGTGAAATGCAACGAATAAGTGTAGGCTGCCGTATTGTTCAACATATACTCATGCATATGGCGCGGGCACCCGATGTAAGTCGCCGGCAAAATTGTCATTCTTCCCACATTGTTTGCGTTGCCATCAGCATTAATAGCATCACGGAGATTAATGTATTCTTGAGATCTAGACTGTTGCTGGTTTATACGAATGTTTATCGATTTCCGCACCATATTCAATTTCTGGATCGTAATGGAATGCTGTTCCTTCCAGGATAGCAGGAGCACTGTGCCTGCGGAATCGTTTTATTTTATTGTGTCGTGTTTACTGCTGTTTTTTTATTTCAATCACGAACTCGTTCCATTCGAAGCCTATCCACTTAATTTCCAGTCACTCTGGAACGCAATTTTGACATAACAATACGACTATTAGCATTATCTGTCTTTTGCATGTCATATAGCACGTCATACATTTGATTAACTTCGACGACCTACTCCTTGGCATTGTAAACAAAAGAAAAGAAAATTTTGCACAGTTAAATAAAAAATAAACAAATAATGCTGGACAATCCACACAGCATCATCTAGCCCCAAGCTAAGCAGAGCTTGTGTAATGGGTACTAGATGACTGATATACTTAATACAATACATTACATAGATAGATATTTTTTATAATATAATAAATATAATAAAAAATAAAAAAGCGGGAATCGAACCCGCTACCTCCTGCGTCGCAGGCGGACCTTCGCCCGCTGCGCCACATCGGTCGTCATATTTTTTTCGCGCGCAATTCATGTTTTTTCTAGGTTTCCCTTTGTTTCGCAGACGGTTTTCATTGAATTTCGTTTCTCAAAAAATGTGTCATATAATATTTGACCCTTGTATTTTTATTTCAAATATTACTGTTTCCAAGACTATTTGGAATATTATACTCGAATGAAACATATTTCACAGAAACACAATTTAATTTTAAATAATTATTTTTCGTTCAACAAATTTATCAAACAGTAGTATAACTTTTAACGACTATTGTTTGTTCAGTGTATTTTTCCTTGTTTCGTTGAGTTTATAAATGAAATCAGTGTCAGTTTTGGCCTAATTTTTGCGTGGAATCGTCGATTCCAACCCTCTCTGTAATCCATTGTTGGTACGATGACGGTCCATTGCGCAGCTTAATACTGCTGGAGACATCCATTGATTTTCGAAATAAGCAGTAAATTCTGTTAATGGACCTAGATATTTCATATTATTCTGTATTCTTTCCTCGATTTTCTCCTAGGCAACGTTTATAGATTCAGACGAGAGGTGGGTTTCTCTAGCTAACTTAAAATTTGTTAACTCCATGTTTTTATCATTGTAACTATTATAGCCTTGTTCATATAATAGTAGGTAGCATCCAGACTAGTGCGACTTCGGAAAAACTGTTTCGAAAGCATTCACCTGTGTTACTTCAAAGTCACATTTGTTATAAGGAATTTCTGCCCCAAACCAATCCTTACTTAAAGTGACCAATCTTGTATATATCTTTTTCGTCTTATTCGTTAAAAGCGCATACGTTATGGATACAATATAAGTCATTTCACTACAACTGTCTACATCAATTTGTATAGTGTAAAGCTCGTAAAAGGGAGGTGGTACATGGAATGTGCTATCTCCAAAAAGTTTTGCAGTAAAAGGGAGGTTTCATCTTTTTTTCACCCAATGTGGTTGAAAACAAGAACATTTTGTTGTTATTTTTCGTCTGCGCGCTCCACCAAAAATGTATCAACTCAAAGACCAGGTAAACAACTTCATCGAGGTTTTTATTCTGTCTTTTTTTGCATTTTTAATTATTTCATACGTGTGCGATACAGAGTATCTTTAGAACTTTGGGCGTTCATTACAAACATATGCCGTCCGGTATGATATCAATATCTTTATTGCAGTCTTTTGAAAAGTTTTTTTAGTTTTATTTTTGGACACAAGTGATCTCCTTGCTTATTACTTGGATTCATAATAATAATAAATCATTTATTTGCTGATCTAGGGTATGTTAGTATTATAGGGTATGTTAGTATTATAGGATATGTTAGTGCAATGGTGTTAGTATTACATTATATAGCACTCCTTGATAAACCTCACTGGCGTGCAAAATTTTACAATATGTTCTGCTTAACTTGAATAAACAGGTACAAGCATCAATATAAGAATAGTGCAATCATGAATACTTGTCTACTTGTTTTTTTTTTAATAAGATCTACATGTATGCTTCGATGAGTACAAAAAAATGCTAAGTTTTCTTTATCTAAAGTAACACATATATCTCGATTTTCACACCTTCAGTACGTCGCTCCATTTTTTTATTTACCTTTTTGTGACTTAATGAATACTAAATTATTTCTTGATGCGCTATTACTATTACGAGTAATTGGGCCTACACCAATATTCTTTTGGTATTGCAAAACAATTAAAACAATTTCCCTCAAAAGATTTTCTTCATGTCGTACTCACTTTGTGGGACCCACTGTTTATCTTGATTGGCGATTGTTAGGCCAAATACATTTATTATAAACGTAAACTAAACTTATGAATTGCGTAATGTTATGCTGCTGTTTTCTCAGGATAAACTGTCCACAAATGTAGCAAAAATTGAACACTTTCGCGGTGATATATTTCAAGTGAGCGTTAAGAAATACACGGAAGTACTGATTTTGTAAAATCAATGTTGATGCTATTTATATAACAAACTACCTTTATTAACCCTCTTCTAACGATTTAAGCTAATTTCTATTAAAAAACCTTGTAACTCTACAAGAAATGAGCAAATTACTTAAAATCCATCATTTTTTTTATTTGACTAATTCACTTCTTTTGAGACCATTCAGTGTGTGTTTTTATTCATTAAGAAACGATTAAAATAAAATATTTACTAATACCTAGGAAAGCCTAGGTAATATTGGCAAAAAACAACGGTGCTAAATAACTAAAAATCCTGACGTGTTGGAATTTTCAAAATATTTTTATAAATCGTAAATATAATCAGCGCCCATAAATCTACCCAAATCAATCATCAAAATTATAGGGGGAAAACCATTGCAGGGTTCGATGCTTGAGGCATTTATTGTCAGTGAGTAACAGTGAATCTGAGCACACTGCGTCATGGACTGCGCATGCGTGAGTCCGGTGTGTTCGGAATTCTAGTTGTGTTATTATTTTATTTATTAAAATACAGTAGTACACACATAATTTTTACATTCAAGTGATGCAATATAAACTCTTACGAGTTTTACCGGGCACCAACATCATATACTCATTAATGCATTTATCTTTGGTATTTATATTTTGTGTTTCCATTTTGTAGTTCCAACCCCTGCCAGACAAGCATGTAGTGTAGCTGTAGGAGCCAACGCGAGGCAGTACATAAATATGAGTGGGTGCGAGTGAGATGGCAAGTTAGGTCTATCGCAATCCTGCACTGCGCATGTATTGTTTAGTACATGTATACATCAGCTAACTTGGAAAACTTCTTATCATTTTTTTCTTCTACGTGGTGTGCAGTAAAAGTAGCATCTATTTCAATGGAATTCTCTGCATGTTTTTTTTTTTTATAATGTTGCCCCGCACTAGGAATTTCTCCTGGGTCGTGGGTGCTTTGACAAACATTTAAAGTCACATACACAAACAGCCAGACCCGGAACAATTACCTGTAGGCCATACAAATATTTGTTCCGTGCGGGAATCGAACCCACGACACGCGGTGCAGCAGTCGATCGTTCAGCCACTGCGCCAACCGTGTCGTCACTGAACTGAACACTGAACTCGCACCAATTTAGCTGAAGGAAGAGAGAAGCTGAATGAAGATGTGATACAGTTAACACAGACAAATGCGATGAACCTGGTATTGAATCGTTTGTTGATGTATTTACGTCATTAGATGTTTCTTTTTCTTGCTCTATTTCAAAAGTTTTTTTAGATTTTTTAGGTTCTGGGGTCATTTAAGAGTTATCGAAGTTGGACTAAATAATTTTCCATTCTTAATTACAGTTATCCATCATGTGGGTTAGACCCTTCCATCAGTGAAGAGATTTCGAGTTGGAGAAAGTAGAAAATACTTTATTTATTTATTTAATTAATTACAACGGTTGAAAAACCAATTACAGTAACTAAACACAAAAAATAAAAGTTAAGTTATAAACAACATATAGGTACTTACATCAATCCGACCGACATGACGACCGTTGTGGCGCGGCGGGCGAAGGTCCGCCTGCGACGCAAGAGGTTGCGGGTTCGATTCCCGCCTTGGGACAAATGTTTGTACGATCTACAAATATTTGTTCCGGGTGTTCTGGGTATTTCCTATGTATAATAAAAATATATATCTACGTAATGTATTGGATTAAGTATATCAGTCATCTAGTACCCATAACACAAGCTCTGCTTAGCTTGGGGCTAGATGATGCTGTGTGAATTGTCCAGCAATATTTATTTATTATTTATAATCCCTCTCACAGTACTTCTGACATGCCAATAAAATCATCTTCCATTCATCCGCAAACAGATCGCTTGTTGCATAAGAATCCAAGAGATCATGTAGTGCAGCCAAGGTGCGAGGTATTGGAGATTGAGCACGGGCAACAGTGCGACACTGAGGCACAGCAAACATTCGGTGCTTTTTGCCGCGGCAGTGATTGTCCGGAACAAAGAAACGTGCAAGCACAGCAAGCAGGTCAGGCGCGTCAATAGTGCCACGGAGCGTCTTGCAGGCTATGATGAGCTGATAACGCGCTCGTCTTATCTCTAGCGAGTTATATCCGACGCAACCCAACATAAATTTTGTCGGATAGAGGTGTGGATAATAGCCGTGCAACCGCTTGTAAAGGAACCTAAGGAACGCTTTTTGCACTTTTTCTAGTAAAAGTGCGTAAGTAGTTTGGTCTGGGTTCCACACGCAAGAGCTGGATTCTAACTTACTGCGCACGAGCGTATTGGATAAAATCTTTATAGCGTGTGCGGTGCGAAAATCGCGGCAATTACTTAAGACGAAACCCAAGCTTTGGTATGACTGCTTTGCTACCGTAACCATGTGGTTGTGGAATGTGAGCTTTCGGTCGAATGTGACTCCCAGGTCTTGCATAGCAGTTGTTTTAATAATGGCAATATTATCGAGATGGTATTCGAATTTAACTGGGTGCCGCATTCGACTGAAGGTCATAGCAAAGCTTTTAGAGGCATTTAAATCCATCTTATTATCTAAACTCCACTTGTAGATTGCGTCAATGTCTTGCTGTAGTGCCAAACAGTCAGACTCGGAGTTTACTTCGAGGTAAAGTTTTAAGTCATCGGCATACAATAGAGATTTTGCGTAACGCAGAACTTGGGGAAGATCATTTATTAGGAATAATGAAGGCCCCAGAATTGAGCCTTGACTCACTCCGGAACGCGTGTGATAGGCACCAGATTCGTACATTGCGAGCCTAACAAACTGCTGACGATCGCGTAGATAGTCTGCGGAGGAGAGAGGGTGAGAAACCAATTTTGTTTAGTGTCTTCAGCAGTATGTTATTATTGATCCTATCAAACGCTTTCCGGATGTCAAAGTAAAGTACGTCCACCTGACGTCCGCTATCCAAGCTAGAGGATATATAATCAACCAGAGTCAGGAGATTGGTGTCAACCGATCTCTTGCCCCTGAAACCGTGTTGCTCATTACATAACTACGTGTTTATTTGTTGGTAGATAGCATTGTGGAGGATATCTGGAGTGGAGGGTGGAATGTGGTTTGAACTGAGATCTCTCCAATGTAAAAAGTGTCTTATTTATAGTGAATTGTCTTAAGGAATTTATTATAGTAGGGCCCAGAATGAGCAGTTTTGAGAACTATTAATAGTGTTAAATGTAGGGCTGAACCACTCTCCAGTTACTAGATTTCTTGAAACCTGATGATCGAGATAACTGAGAACTCTCTTAGTTAAAACCGGTACTTCTGAGATAACCTTAGGTGGTCCTAAAAATGTAGGACATTGGAATGTTACAAATGATTCCCAATACAATAATCCTTCCAACGGAATCTCTAGATTTTTTGGAAATATGGGCGTAAGAACAACTTTGGACCATGGTGGAATCTCCTTTAAGTCTTGCTTAGAGAGATAGGTATGGTTCTTAAGAGTCCAGTCTTGAAACTTCACTTATCTTAGTGAATTGAGATGGGGATACTGTTGGTGCCACTAGAAGGGTCTTATAAAGTCTAAATATAGCTCCAGTTGTGAATATGCCAGTCCCTACTACAATGGTGATAATCGCATATCGTCTCCTCCAGGGATTGTGTCGAGCTCCTGAATGGATAGTATTTGTGGATAGCTTGTGTTGATGAATTGGCACCATGATATGAGTGTCCTTCTATTAGTATTGTTTGTTTAATCAGTTCATCATTAATTCATCAGTCCTGTGAATGATTTGTAAAATTCCCTGTGATAACCACTGTCTGTATATTCACGTGGAAGAATGATATGTTTTTTTTTGCAATTTTAAAATTAATTAATATTTTTTCTATGTCTTGTCAGAAAATAATATAATTGTTCCACATTCGTTACGAATAACACAAATTAATGTATCACCCATGACTTGTACTTAATACAAAATCACTTTCATTAAAAAAAATCACATATTAATTGTAAACATATAATGTACTCGTACGTACGAGTATGTACTATATACTAATAATATTGAATATATTTAATGGTCTGTATATATTCGAAATATTGTATGTTGTTAAATAATAATGAATATTAAATAAATAATATTTGAAGATAGCACATAAGACTATTTCGGCTGATGTAAACATGTACTAAACTAATGATAATAATAAACTTAATTGTCATATATCATACAATCATTTTTATGAATTCCCTAGCTCCTGCGCTAGTGTAAACTGTATTACAGGAGCTAGTGTCTACCCCTAATTAAATGTTACATGTTTATTTTATTTATTTTTATTTATTTATCCATTTATTTCAGACATCTAGGCCCATATAAACATATACAATACTATATTAACAAAACTTAAAAATACTATAAATATATATTACATAATAACTACAACTAGTGCACACGAAGTGTCGGCGTCGTGGCATGGCATCAAAAGATTACAAACTAAACAGAAGTAAAAAGAAAAAAAAACAGTACTAAACTACTAAGAAATAACAACTGCGCAGTGAGGGATCGCGATGGACCTAACTTGCCATCTATAAAATAAATAAATATAAACGGGGTTGGAACTATCAAAAATGTCTGGCTAGTGAGGGAACATCATCTAATTATTACCCAAGTATTATATATAAAAATCTGCTTTTAACGTAAGTACAATCATAGTTTCATTAATATTAAGGGTGTCTGGCAAAGGGTTACGCAAGAATAACACAAGTAAAATTCCGAATACACCGGACTCACGCAGGCGCAGTACATGTCATGATGTCAGATTCATTGTTACTCACTGGCAATAAATGCCTCAAGCATTAAACGCACGTTTTGAACGCTTAACTCAGTGTTCACTATTTATTAGAAAGAAAAAAACGTATTCCTTCTTATTAATTATTTTGTTCAGGCGTGAGTCCCATCGACAGTATTTGTTGTTTTATGCTTATCTTTATAGCAGCTTATGGGGGCATACATTTAGATGACAACCCTGCTTGATGGATTTTTTTGCTTGATTAGGAGAACTCTCAAGAGTTCTCAATAAGAAACATGTTTATTTTTTATGTTTGAGCTCGTATAATTTTTTACAGTGCACTCCAATTTCGATGGTTCTTTTTTGATTGGATAACTGAACTTTGAGATTATCTCAAAGTTGAAATACAGCCCTCATCTCTCTACTAATAGAACAGCCCCAGGTCTACACCTGGGGCTGGTTTAGTTATTTATAATGAAACCTTATCTCAGGACTTGATGGAGTGACTTGAAGGAGTAGTTTTCTGACTGCTAGTGGAACTCCCCGACAAATAGAACTAGGTGTGCCGAGTTTGGGCTTGTTCTGTTAGTTATGATGAGACCTTACCTCCGGACCTGTTGGAGCGACCTGAAGGTGAACTTCGGTGACTGCTACGGGAACTCCACTATGAAAATAACTAGGTGTGCCGAGTTTGGGCTTGTTCTGTTAGTTATGATGAGACCTTACCTCCGGACTTGATGGAGTGAACTGAAGGTGAACTTCGGTGACTGCTACGGGAACTCCTTGATGAGTAGAACTAGGTGTGCCGAGTTTGGGCTTGTTCTGTTAGTTATGATGAGACATTACCTCTGGACTTGATGGAGTGACCTGAAGGTGTAGTTTTCTGACTGCTACTGGAACTCCACTATGAAAAGAACTAGGTGTGCCGAGTTTGGGCTTGTTCTGTTAGTTATGATGAGACCTTACCTCCGGACTTGATGGAGTGACCTGAAGGTGAACTTCGGTGACTGCTACGGGAACTCCTTGATGAGTAGAACTAGGTGTGCCGAGTTTGGGCTTGTTCTGTTAGTTATGATGAGACCTTACCTCCGGACTTGATGGAGTGACCTGAAGGTGAACTTCGGTGACTGCTACGGGAACTCCTTGATGAGTAGAACTAGGTGTGCCGAGTTTGGGCTTGTTCTGTTAGTTATGATGAGACCTTACCTCCGGACTTGATGGAGTGACCTGAAGGTGTAGTTTTCTGACTGCTACTGGAACTACACTATGAAAAGAACTAGGTGTGCCGAGTTTGGGCTTGTTCTGTTAGTTATGATGAGACCTTACCTCCGGACTTGATGGAGTGACCTGAAGGTGAACTTCGGTGACTGCTACGGGAACTCCACTATGAAAATAACTAGGTGTGCCGAGATTGGGCTTGTTCTGTTAGTTATGATGAGACCTTACCTCCGGACTTGATGGAGTGACCTGAAGGTGAACTTCGGTGACTGCTACGGGAACTCCTTGATGAGTAGAACTAGGTGTGCCGAGTTTGGGCTTGTTCTGTTAGTTATGATGAGACCTTACCTCCGGACTTGATGGAGTGACCTGAAGGTGAACTTCGGTGACTGCTACGGGAACTCCTTGATGAGTAGAACAAGGTGTGCCGAGTTTGGGCTTGTTCTGTTAGTTATGATGAGACCTTACCTCCGGACTTGATGGAGTGACCTGAAGGTGTAGTTTTCTGACTGCTACTGGAACTAAACTATGAAAAGAACTAGGTGTGCCGAGTTTGGGCTTGTTCTGTTAGTTATGATGAGACCTTACCTCCGGACTTGATGGAGTGACCTGAAGGTGTAGTTTTCTGACTGCTACTGGAACTACACTATGAAAAGAACTAGGTGTGCCGAGTTTGGGCTTGTTCTGTTAGTTATGATGAGACCTTACCTCCGGACTTGATGGAGTGACCTGAAGGTGTAGTTTTCTGACTGCTACTGGAACTACACTATGAAAAGAACTAGGTGTGCCGAGTTTGGGCTTGTTCTGTTAGTTATGATGAGACCTTACCTCCGGACTTGATGGAGTGACCTGAAGGTGAACTTCGGTGACTGCTACGGGAACTCCTTGATGAGTAGAACTAGGTGTGCCGAGTTTGGGCTTGTTCTGTTAGTTATGATGAGACCTTACCTCCGGACTTGATGGAGTGACCTGAAGGTGAACTTCGGTGACTGCTACGGGAACTCCTTGATACACAACATAACACAACTGTCTTGATCAAGACAGTTGTGTAGTCTTGTTGGGTACGTATGACCGGGTAGGAGGCCCAGTTCTGCGGTTAGGTTAAGGTAGGATGCACTATTTCTGTCTGAGTTGTTCGGTTTTATGTCAATATTTATATCTCCAGTGAGAATGATGGTTTTTCTTTTTATTTTGCTAATTATGTTTTCGAGGGAGTTTAGAAAACTACAGCCCTCATCTCTCTACTAATAGAACAGCCCCAGGTCTACACCTGGGGCTGGTTTAGTTATTTATAATGAAACCTTATCTCAGGACTTGATGGAGTGACTTGAAGGAGTAGTTTTCTGACTGCTAGTGGAACTCCCCGACAAATAGAACTAGGTGTGCCGAGTTTGGGCTTGTTCTGTTAGTTATGATGAGACCTTACCTCCGGACCTGTTGGAGCGACCTGAAGGTGAACTTCGGTGACTGCTACGGGAACTCCACTATGAAAATAACTAGGTGTGCCGAGTTTGGGCTTGTTCTATTAGTTATGATGAGACCTTACCTCCGGACTTGATGGAGTGACCTGAAGGTGAACTTCGGTGACTGCTACGGGAACTCCTTGATGAGTAGAACTAGGTGTGCCGAGTTTGGGCTTGTTCTGTTAGTTATGATGAGACATTACCTCTGGACTTGATGGAGTGACCTGAAGGTGTAGTTTTCTGACTGCTACTGGAACTCCACTATGAAAAGAACTAGGTGTGCCGAGTTTGGGCTTGTTCTGTTAGTTATGATGAGACCTTACCTCCGGACTTGATGGAGTGACCTGAAGGTGAACTTCGGTGACTGCTACGGGAACTCCTTGATGAGTAGAACTAGGTGTGCCGAGTTTGGGCTTGTTCTGTTAGTTATGATGAGACCTTACCTCCGGACTTGATGGAGTGACCTGAAGGTGAACTTCGGTGACTGCTACGGGAACTCCTTGATGAGTAGAACTAGGTGTGCCGAGTTTGGGCTTGTTCTGTTAGTTATGATGAGACCTTACCTCCGGACTTGATGGAGTGACCTGAAGGTGTAGTTTTCTGACTGCTACTGGAACTACACTATGAAAAGAACTAGGTGTGCCGAGTTTGGGCTTGTTCTGTTAGTTATGATGAGACCTTACCTCCGGACTTGATGGAGTGACCTGAAGGTGAACTTCGGTGACTGCTACGGGAACTCCACTATGAAAATAACTAGGTGTGCCGAGATTGGGCTTGTTCTGTTAGTTATGATGAGACCTTACCTCCGGACTTGATGGAGTGACCTGAAGGTGAACTTCGGTGACTGCTACGGGAACTCCTTGATGAGTAGAACTAGGTGTGCCGAGTTTGGGCTTGTTCTGTTAGTTATGATGAGACCTTACCTCCGGACTTGATGGAGTGACCTGAAGGTGAACTTCGGTGACTGCTACGGGAACTCCTTGATGAGTAGAACAAGGTGTGCCGAGTTTGGGCTTGTTCTGTTAGTTATGATGAGACCTTACCTCCGGACTTGATGGAGTGACCTGAAGGTGTAGTTTTCTGACTGCTACTGGAACTAAACTATGAAAAGAACTAGGTGTGCCGAGTTTGGGCTTGTTCTGTTAGTTATGATGAGACCTTACCTCCGGACTTGATGGAGTGACCTGAAGGTGTAGTTTTCTGACTGCTACTGGAACTACACTATGAAAAACTAACAAACTCGGCACACCTAGTTCTACTCATCAAGGAGTTCCCGTAGCAGTCACCGAAGTTCGCCTTCAGGTCGCTCCAACAGGTCCGGAGGTAAGGTCTCATCATAACTAACAGAGCGAGCCCAAACTCGGCACACCTAGTTCTACTCATCAAGGAGTTCCCGTAGCAGTCACCGAAGTTCACCTTCAGGTCGCTCCAACATGTCCGGAGGTAAGGTCTCATCATAACTAACAGGGCGAGCCCAAACTCGGCACACTTAGTTCTACTCATCAAGGGGTTCCCATAGCAGTCACCGAAGTTCACCTTCAGGTCACTCCAACAGGTCCAGAGGTAAGGTCTCATCATAACTAACAGAACAAGCCCAAACTCGGCACACCTAGTTCTACTCATCAAGGAGTTCCCGTAGCAGTCACCGAAGTTCACCTTCAGGTCGCTCGAACAGGTCCAGAGGTAAGGTCTCATCATAACTAACAGAACACGCCCAAACTCGGCACACCTAGTTCTTTTCATAGTGGAGTTCCAGTAGCAGTCACAGAAGTACAGTCAGTCAGAAGTCAGTGTTTTATTGTGTGTTGTTCGTCTAATTACATCTCAACCGTAAGTAAGTTTTATTTTTATAAAAATGACAGGCCTTTCGTCTCGATCCAAGGGACGCGGGCATTCTCGTGAAAAACGACGTACTTCTCGCGAATCGCGTCGTGATAGTGTGAGTTGTCATCATGAGCCGTCTGGTAGCAACGGTCATAATAGTCCATCTGATCGTCGTGACCGGTCTTCTAGGCGTCGCATTGGATCAAAAAGCCCTCGTAGTTCTCATAAACGCAACAGAGACTCACGCGCTATCCGCGATAGCTCTCGCGACGTAGCTCTTGATAGGATCCTTAATAGACTAGAAGCGATTGAAGCTAGGTTACCTATATCGATAGAAAATAATAGTCCGTCGCGTCCTATAAATCAGAGCCGTTTATTGTCCACCCCTTTGGCTGTTCCAACTCCTGCTAGTGAGCTGGGCTCGGGCATGGCTGAAGAGGTTACTGAGGGTAGTGATATGAATACCAGTGGAATAAAGGATACAGAGGGCAGTATTGTTGGAGCATTGACCGCACTTTTTAAAGCAAAGTCCCACAACTTTTACATATCACCTTTTGATCCAAATGTGCACGATTTTGATGTCTGGTGCGCCGAGGTTGACCGCGCCCGGCTAATAAACAATTGGGATGATCGCGAGTGCCTTGGACGAGTGGGAAGTTGTTTGAAGGGAGATGCAAAATCATGGTTGAATGATTGGGTCACAAATGATCGATCGTGGAGTGGTTTCAAACTGGAATTTAGATCATTGTGCCCACGTAACATTGATATTGCTTCCGTATTATATGATGTAATGAGTACAAACTCTAATAAGTACTCAACTTATGCGGAATATGCGCGTAAATCATTGCTGCGTCTTAACATTGTTAAAGGTTTAAGTGACGAACTGAAAGCTGCCATCGTTGTTCGAGGCATCGCTGATCCTCAAATAACCAGCAACCAACGCCAAGTTACTCTCAAAGGATTTAGTTGAATTTTTATCTGTTTATGTTAAACCTAAATACGATCCCCGTCATACCAACAATACTGTTCGTCCTTCTGGTAGTTCAGGTATGGCTCACACACATAAACGTGAGGCGCCTGGGTCAGATGATAGCAAGGTTACCTGTCATGCTTGTGGAAAATTATGTCATAAGAAATGGAACTGCCCTAAAAAGTTAAAAAATGAGGCTACCAATTTTAATAAGGGTGACATTTCCACAAAACCAGCAGCAACCACATCGAGTGATAATTAAAGTAGACCAGTAAAACACTGCACTTTTTGTAATCGTGCCGGGCATTTGGTAGAATCATGTTTTCGAAAACGGCGTTCCGACAGTGGTGATAGGGATGCCGGTGAAGTAAACTTTTGCTTAGACTCGACCCCAAACAGAGTAACGTGGTATCGGCAGTCGTTCGAAAGGTGCCCGTCGACGTTTTGATTGATAGTGGGTCGGATATTTCGTTAGTTTCGGAATCAGTCCTAAAGTATTTTAGTTTTGGTGGAGTGCCAGCTTGTCGCTTGATGCGTGGTGTTGGAAGTCGGGATGTTGAGTCGACTTCTTTGGTTACAGCGGTCATGGGGTTCCCTGAATTGTCATTAGAGGTGGACTTATATGTCGTTCCTACCGAATGCATAAATGCACCTATTTTGGTCGGTATCGATGTACTGAATCGAAAGGGTTTGACATATATCCGAACTGGTGGGGAGCGGCGGCTTGCGGGATCCGGTATCGTGCCTACCGTGCAGCGTGTGGTCGCGGTGGATGGTGACAGTGTTGGAGCTCCATTATCTGATAATGATGGGGATCGATTATTAAAAATAATTCATGAATTTTCAGACTTATTTATTACTGGAACTGCAACCTCTACCGTGGACACAGGTAGCATGGAGGTTCGGTTGGCTTCGGCTGCTCCAGTCGGTCATCGTCCTTGCAAGCTCTCGGTTGACGAAGGGAAGAGAGTTCGAGACATTGTCAACGATCTGCTCAGCAGGGGCGTGATACGGGAGTCTCAGTCTGACTGTGCGAGTCCGATTATTTTGGTCAAAAGGAAGGACGGCAGTGGTGGGATGTGTGTCGATTGTCGGGCACTGAATGCTATCACTGTCAAGGAGAGATTTCCCTTGCCGCTGATCGATGACCATGTTGACAGACTTGGTGGCTGTGGGATCTTCGGCAGCCTTGATATGGCTGCTGGATTCCATCAGGTACCGATGAGGGACGATGGTTCGATTAGCAAGACTGCCTTCGTAACACCTGAGGGACAGTGTGAATGCCTGAGGATGCCTTATGGGTTAGCCAATGCACCGATTGTTTACCAAAGGATCATCACTAAAACTTTGAAAACATTAATAGACGCTGGTAAAGTCCTTACATAGATGATGTTTTACTATTGTCAAATTCGGTGGAGGAAGGCCTTCACACTTTGAGTGAAGTCTTACGTATATTAAAGACAGCGGGATTTTCTATTCATTTAAAGAAATGTACCTTTTTGGACACGGAAATCGAATACTTGGGTAGATTAATTGGTCATGGTCAGGTAAGGCCGAGTCCGGGGAAAGTCGATGCACTAGTTAGATCCCCGAAACCCAAAAACGTCAAGGAGGTTCGCCAGTTTCTGGGGTAAGCGGGATACTTCCGTCGTTATATAGCAGGCTATGCTTTTAAGACCGCATGTGTAGATCTTAGATGCTGCAGGATTGTGCTGGTGTTGAAATAAACTCGCGAGACAATGGTAAACTCGATTTAATGTCACAAAAAATAGGAATTTGGGCTGTGCGCAATTACAAATATATGGGCGTGCGCATCGACTAGCGTTTGGTGGCACACTGCCGGAGTCCACACTGACGAGTACGTCAGAGGGCTCGCGTTTCTTAAAACAAACTTATAACTAGGTAACTAACTACGGCTAACACAAACATAATATTAACTACAGATGAGCGCGTCGCCAACATTCCCCACCCCAGTGCTGTCTCAGCACTCATTACTCAGCGAAATAGGAGCGACGCGTGCCGCGGATCGTCGCCACGTCCTTGAGCCAACTTTCACCTCCACTAACCTGATACGGCTATCCTTCCCGGGAAACACCTCTGTAATGAGTCCCTTTGGCCACGAGTTGCGGGGAGAATTCGGGTCCACAACTAAGACGAGGTCGCCAACTTGCAGCGGCTTCTGCTCCCCTTGCCACTTTCGTCTAGGTAAGAGTTCCGGTAAAATTTCCTTTACCCACCTGTTCCAAAACATGTCCGCCAATCGTTGACTTGTACGCCAATGCCTACGAAGATACAAGTTGGAACTATCAAACGCCCCGATCAAAGGTAAGTTTGATGATGTACCTAAAAGGAAATGGTTTGGAGTAAGGGTTTCTACTCCATCTGGTGCGACCGATACGTGCATCAAAGGCCGACTATTGATTATGTTTTCAACTTCAGTTAGAAGTGTGCATAACACTTCGTCTCTTGGTGCCCGTTCATTTAAGACAGCTTTTAGCGATGTCTTTACGCTGCGTATCATCCTCTCCCACGCCCCACCCCAATGGGGACTGGCGGGAGGGATGAAAGTCCAGTCCATCCCATTGTTGACACCTACGTTAATTAGTTCTTCCCGGTCAAGGTCCTGCATAGACCGTTGGAGTTCCTTGTCAGCGCCTCTGAGATTGGTGCCATTGTCGAAGTACAAGAGACGTGGCCAGCCACGCCTCGCTGCCATCCGACGCAGTGCCATAATTAGAGAATCGGTCGTAAGGGAGGCAACGGTCTCAATGTGGATTGCGTGCAACGTTAAGCACGTGAAAAGGACACCATACCTTTTTTCCCTGCGTCTGCCTACTGTGACCTCCATCGGTCCAAACAGGTCCAAACCGCGGTATGTAAAGGGTCGCTGATGATGAGCCACACGAGCCCGAGGTAAGTCGCCCATGCGAGGAACTTGCGGCTTACATTTATTAATTCGGCACACCATACATTGCGACACCACAGTTCTCACAGTAGGTCTAAGTCTTACTAACCAGTATTTTTCTCTCAGTTGGTTTACTACTGTTTCTTGATTGCCATGAGCCGCCTTTATGTGGTAGTGCCGAGCAATAAGTCTAGCTACAGGATGTCGCCCGTCCAATATTACAGGCCTCTTTACCTCTACAGTGACATTTGCAGCAGCATCGATACGACCGCCCACACGTAGCAAGCCATGGTCATCCAGGAACGGCGAGAGAGTAAGTAATCGACTATTTTGAGCTAAGGCCTTACCTTTTTGTATTGAAACGAAATCCTCCGCGAAGGACTCTGCCTGTGCGTGTCTTAATAGCAGCCGCTCTGCACGCTCCATCATCTCCACAGTGTAATCAGTGACAGGTATACCTTTTAATATGTCAATGAATTTTAAAACGGCGGCTGTAGCTCTCAGTAGACGCAGCCAAGAAGAAAACCGTACCGGATCCGGTACCGCTGAGTTAGCAGGGATTACCTGAACAACGGCTGCAAGTTCCACACATACTTCATCCGTGTCCGGCTGGATTACATCCTTTGGCCATGCCGCCTCGTCCAGATACAGGAAACCTGGACCAGTGAGCCACTCAGAGTACAAGGTAGGCTCAAAATTTTCTCTTGTAGCTAAATCAGCTACGTTAAGCTTTGTAGGAACATATCTCCATTCGTCAATGCGCGTCAATTCGTCGATCTCCCCAAGACGGTTTGCTTCGTACGTTTTATAGGTTCGGGTATTATTACGAATCTAGTGTAAAACCGTGGTGGAGTCGCACCAAAAGTACCGACGCACCGGAGATATTCTATGTTCCTTCCCTATAGTGTCTGCTAACCTCGCACCCAACAATGCTGCTTGAAGTTCATACCTAGGTACTGTCATTGGTTTCACAGGTACCACCCTGCATTTACTCACTATGAAAGAAACATGTATTTTACCCATTGTTTCCCAGCGCCAATATGCTACCGAACATAATGCCTTCGTAGATGCGTCGCTAAATACATGCAAATGTAGGTTTACATACTCTGGCTCAGCTGTGTCCGTATTCGTAGCACTGCTAGTGGCTGCTACGGTTTCGTAGCTGCTCGTAGCAAGTCGAGAAGACGGCACTGACGTCATGCTGATATTATTATAGGACACGCTCGCACCTGTGCTCGTAGCACTGCTAGCTACCGCTACGGTTTCGTAGCCCGTAGTAGAAGGCTGCGTAGCACTGGTAGATGCGACCGGGGTGGCCGAGGCGAGCGGCGCTGTTGGCTCGAGAGAGGGAACTTCTCTCTCGCTTGCGCATGCTAACTCGTTCTGATGACATGCAATCATCGCGTGGTACCTAGGAATGCGTATATTATCTATAACTTTAAGTAGGTTAATCCATTTCTTCCACTTGTCGTAAATAATGTCAGGAACATAATCGTCCCATTCAATATTTAAACGCCAGGTGTCTTGAAGCATGATCTTACCCTGAATTGTGAAGGGAGCAAGAAAACCTAAGACGTCAAAAATAGACATTACTACCCTTAACATAAGCCGCTTTGTCGGTCGTTCATTGCCCTGAACAATGTTTTTCGGGATGCGCTTTAGTGAGACGTCAAAACCAAGCTTATCTTCTGCTGGAAACCAAATTAATCCAAGCGTTCGCTCACCTCCATACTGCTGAGCAACTTTAAACCTTACTGCACTTGGGCCTAAAGTCTCTTTTGGTACGCTGTCTAAAACTGCAACGCTGTTACTCGTCCAGTTTCGAATTTCGAAACCACCACTCTTGTGAATATCGCTAATGTTTTTAACTAACTCAATCGCAGTGGTTTCGTCCGGCACACTATCTATGTAGTCATCCATATAATGCGAATGGTAGATCGCATTGACTGCGGCCGGCGACGATGACTCATATCGCCGTGCGTTCTTGTTTTTAATGAATTGAGCAACAAAGGGTGAGCAGTTAGCTCCAAAAATTAAAGAAGTCATAACATACGTTTTGATTCTATCCATAGGGCTGCTCCTCCATAGAAACCTTAGAGCGTGCTGATCTTCGGCGTGAACCTTGACCCTGAGAAACATGTCCTTTATGTCACCTGTTACTGCGATTTTTCTTTCCCTGAAGCGCAGCATAATACCAAGAAGTGATGACAGTAGGTCGGGCCCAGTAAGTAAATAGTCATTAAGAGAAGAACCATTTACCTTTCCGGCAGCGTCGAAGACCAGCCGAAGCTTGCTTTTATTGGGGTTGTCAACACCAAAGTGTGGTAAGTACCACGTGTTCGATGTGACGTCAGTTTCCATCAGTTCACGTGCATAATCATTAACTAGCAAATGATTAACGCGCTCCTCGTACCTTTTAGCAAAATGTGTATCCTTTTCCATTTTCCTTTCAATACCTTTCATCCTTTTTAGTGCATCAGGGTAGGAGTCCGGCATCCTGCGATCTGGATCCCTCCAAGGTAAGCCAACATGCCAGCGTCCGTTGACAAGCACCGCGGATCGCTCCAGTTGGGCGATGGCGCGCACATCGTCAGCATTCTGGCGCGGCTTACCAGACACACCCATGGCATCCAAAGCAAACGAGCGTCGGACCTCATCATGGATTTCTTGCAACAAACTGTCATCATGTGAAGTTGCACTTACCTCCTCTTTCTCCGTGATGTTCAGGGCAGCTTCAACGTTGCTGGTGTGACGGCTGGCTGCGAAGGCACGGGCGGCGCTCCGCGCCACGCGCACTTTACCATGTACGCACCATCCGAGTGGGGTAAGTGTAGCGGACGGCTCATTTGTTTTACCTAGCTTAATTTTTAAAGGTACTAATAACTGATAATTGTCCTGTCCTATCAGTAATTCAGGCTTTGAATTAGACGTACAGAATTTATCTTTAATGCTCATTAGGTAAGGATAATTATTACAATCAATAAGAGATAAGTTTTGAGCAGGCAAACACAATTCCTTTACACAACGCATTCTTATGTTATGTAACCTGTCATCATTAGTACCAGCAATGTTTACATTCATAACTATAGACTTACAAACTAGTTCGTTATCAGTCCAAGCTCCGCGCACTGTTAATGTTTCACTACGGCCATGCAACCCGACGCGTTCAGCGAGGCCGGCGCTTATCAGCGATACACTCGATCCGTCATCAAGCAGCGCGGTGGCGCTCACAATACCGGTAGGTCCGTGCACACGAATAGGTACCACTTTTAACAACACTTTATGATCACTCGCGTTAATGTGCGTTATTGTCTCTGAAGTTACCGTAGGCTCGGCCCGTTGATCAGTCACATTCGCCGGAGTTGAAGTCGATGAATTATGACTGTCACTGCTGACGCGCTCACGTTGATTAGTCGTAGAATAATGCAGGAGGCGATGATGCTCTTCTTTGCAGTTGTCTTTATCGCACACAGGTGCTGCGCAGGTTTTGCGATCGTGTTTAGAGATTAAACATTTGTAACATAGACCGTGTCTCTTCACATATTGCCACCGTACTTTACGTCATCATCATCATCATCATCATCAGGCTATACTAGTCCACTGCTGGACATAGCCCTCTCCTAATGAGGCATAGCCATAGCGCCCTGTCTTCAGCTTGCCGCATCCAGCATCTGCCTGCAGTCTTTCGCAGATCGTCATCCCACCTGGTCAGAGGGCGTCCTACACTACGTTTGCCGAGTCGCGGTCTCCACTCAAGAACACGTTTACCCCAGCGGTTGTCGGTTCTTCGCGAGATATGGCCAGCCCACTGCCACTTCAACTTGCTAATTCTTTGAGCTATGTCGGTGACTTTGGTTCTATGTCGGATGTATTCGTTTCGAATCCTATCCTTCAGAGAAACTCCGAGCATAGCTCTCTCCATAGCTCGCTGAGCGACTTTAAATTGGTGGACCAACCTTACCGTAAGTGTCCATGTCTCGGCGCCGTAGGTCATGACGGGTATGACGCACTGATTAAAAACTTTCGTTTTCAAGCATTGCGGTATGGATGACGAGAAGACTCGGCGCAGTTTCCCAAAACGCTGCCCAGCCCAGCTGGATCCTCCTCTTGGCCTCCTTCTCGAAATTGTTTTTACCTAACTGCAGAATCTGCCCGAGGTAAGTGTATTCGGAAACGATTTCGAGAAGGTGGCCATGTACGACGACCGGTATTGGATCAATGTGGCCATTGATCATGACTTTGGTTTTATCCAAATTCATGCCAAGACCGATACGTCGCGAGGCTGAAGCTAGGCCGTCCAGCATCTGGTTCAGCTCCTCTAGCGACTCCGCCATTAAGACTATGTCATCTGCGAATCGTAGGTGTGAGATGTAGTCGCCGTTTATGTTTATGCCCTTTCCTTTCCAGTCCAGCATCTTAAACATATCTTCCAACGCGCTTGTGAACAGTTTCTTTTACGTTTTCTTTACTTTACGTAGTGCTTTCTTAATTTGTTTGCAATCGGTGATGTTGTGCACAGCGGTGCGACAAAACAAACAATTAGCGTTACGTTCTTCTGCTTGAACTAACACGGTTTGTGTGCGTGAAGCCATGCTGTTTTTATTTTTCTGACCATGATCACTTCGCACGGTAGTAAAAATGCTAGCAGTGGTCGAAATCTTGACAGCCTCCTCATTTAAAAAATCTGATAGAATCACTAACCTGGGTAATTTTCCTTCGGTGATGATTTTGAAACTGTAATCAGACCACTTAGAAATCAGCACTGTAGGTAGTTTGGACAGAATTATCGAAGCGATATTGACGCCTTGCAGGTACTCCTCACGTCCCACTGCTCGTACTGCTTCCACGACATTTTGTACCTTCACAGCAAACGGAACGATGTCTTTATGATATTCCTGATGCAGAGGCTAGAGTTTCTTTATCTCATAGAATATTCGAGAAATGATGCAGTCAGGATTACCAAACCGTAGCTCCAACGTCTTAATCACGTGATCTGGCGACGTGGCGCTAATGAACAATGCAGCGACTGCGTCCTTCGCTTGCCCTCGTAGACATTTTCTAAGCCTCCAAAGGTTTTCTTTAGGCGTAAACTTACATAACGCCGTTGATTCGTCATACGCTTGCTTGAATTGAAGCCAATCCAATTGGTCACCTGAGAACTCAGGTAAATCTTTCGGTGTACTCATACGGCTGAGCAAACTAGCTTGAGGCACGTTGTTTGCACAGTTAACTGAAATATCTTTCAAAGTACTAGCCAACATGTGAACCGCTGTATTTAACACAGTCACGGTGTCGTCGAGTGGCGGCGGCACTGTGCCAGACAGCGGGCCGGCCACGTGTGCGACGCGTGCTTGTACTTGCCGATTCAACTCGCCCGTATAAATTCCTTTCTCGGGGGCTTGCTGCTCGATTGGAGGTTCTTTGTGGGAACTTTGGTGGGCTACCCATTCTTCTAGCTCGCTTCGAGGAAGCTCGTTTCCATCGATTTGTGAACTGTATCCTTGTTGTTCTTCCTCGTCGCTGAGTGCTGCCAATTGGGCGTCCAGGGTTCTGTCGATGAGCTCGATTTGAATATTAGCCTTTTGCTGAGCCGCTTCTAGCAGCAACTGCTTTTTCTTCGCTTCCTTGGATTTTTGTGACATACTAGTTGATTTTTGAGAACACTTACTTGTGCACGATGCTAACTTTTCAGGTTTTGCCGTGTGCGGTAGCGGTTCCGATTTTATGCTGCTACCTGGTACATCGGAAAATAACCGTAGCGGCACTCTGGTATGCTCCTTAGAAATAACTGTTGCAGCTTGCGCATTGTCTTCAGTTTTCTTTTGTTCCAGCAAATCACGTTGTTCCTGCAGCATTTTTGCTCGCCGCGTTCTTACACCTTGAGTTTGGGACATCAGATCTGGCTCGAGGGACCACTTTGTAGATCTTAGATGCTGCAGGATTGTGCTGGTGTTGAAATAAACTCGCGAGACAATGGTAAACTCGATTTAATGTCACAAAAAATAGGAATTTGGGCTGTGCGCAATTACAAATATATGGGCGTGCGCATCGACTAGCGTTTGGTGGCACACTGCCGGGGTCCACACTGACGAGTACGTCAGAGGGCTCGCGTTTCTTAAAACAAACTTATAACTAGGTAACTAACTACGGCTAACACAAACATAATATTAACTACAGATGAGCGCGTCGCCAACAGCATGTTTAGCAAAATTTTTGAGAAAAGGGGAACCTTTCTTGTGGGGTGCTGAGCAGGATACTGCTCGCGACTATGTGATTCACTGTTTGACAAATGAACCAGTTTTAACGATATTCGATCCCCAGCTGCCTACGGAACTTCACACCGATGCCAGTGCTGTTGGGTTGGGCTGCTCAATGCGCTTCGTCACACCGGGTATGCATCGGGAGGGTGGACAGGCGGAGAGATGCTGCAGGACTGTTCTCAGCATGCTGCGCGTTGAAGTTGGCAGTGGGGGCTCACAGTAGTCTGATGTATTGTGGAAGATGCAGCTCACTTTGAGTATCTGCAGGCGGGCTACCACGCGGACTTCACCGCTGCAGTTACTGGTCGGTGTCGGCGCAGCCACTCCGGTTGTCAGATCCCTGGTGCGAGATGTGGCACTTGATGGCCCTGGTCTCGGCCGAGAGGCTCTCTTAACCCTTCGCAGACCACGGGCGTCTGAGCTCCTTGCAGCCGGTTGGCAGCGCCGGGATGCCTGTGTTGGTGAGGATCGTCGGCGGCCGCGCAGCTTTGCCGTCGGGGACTTTGTGTTTGTGAGCAAGGCTGCACAAATCACCGGCAAACTAGACTGCGTGACCCTACAAGGTTATTCGCGCGCTACCATGCCACCGCTACGTATTAGAGGTACTAGCGGGATCTTATGGTAAGAGGGCCCAGGCGGCAGAGCATATTATGTTGTGGCAAGGCGAGTGGACGCCGGATGCGTGCTCAGCCTTCTTTGAGGGTGGTGAGTGACGCCAGTGGAGCTAATGTGTTTAGGCCACTGAGAGAACATACAAAGGTATGGGTCTCTGTTTCCACTTTGCTCTTATGAGAGAAAGTGTGTTTGTGTCACGTAGTCGTAGTATGCAAACGTTAGGGCCTATGCTATGAATACGTGAAACTGACAAGCGAACTTGGGGCCTCTGTCATGTGGCAGTGTATGGAGAGTGATGGAAATCCGGATTCTGTCGTTAGCCATGCACTGAATTGTTTTTTTATATTCGTGTTAAGTCTGAAGCTATTCAATGTTACAACACTTTTCGATAGACCTTTGTCTGTGGGCGCTTGAGTGCACACTTGCGCCCATGGTACGAGTAACAAAAATATAGAAGTCCTTTTCTTTCCTCCAAGATATATGCTTCAGACTATAACACGAAACTGGGTAAATCATTTACCTGTTCTCTGTATGTGTTTCAGAGCAAGAGCAAGATGACCCGGTTGCGAGAGATGAATCTAATACCAATGATGCAAGCAATGCTGCAGTCGAGGACGCCGCAGTGTCAGGAACGGCCGTCTTAAATATTACCCCTAACCTACAAACCGAACCGAATGACAGGGTATAAATAAGGCGGAGAGGTTATAACGTGGTCCAGCCATGACGGACGCTGACTTATTAGCGTTCGTCAGGGAGGTCCTCTTAAAGGACCCGGACATCCGCGCCAAATATGGCGGTAAAAACGTAGCCTTCGACAGGCTGGCCGCTCAACCGGAGCGAATTATTCGCGTCGATAATCACTCGTCGCCGTCCCCGTCCGCGAATGCAGGTAGTCTTCCATTGTCCAAAAAGACAATGGCACCGGTATACCCGGAACCCGCGCCCCGTCCGTTGGTCGATAGCCCCTTATCGCCGACCTCTTCCACGAACGCGGGTAATCCGGCGCCTTTGTCCAAAAAGACAATGGCACCGGTATACCCGGAACCCGCGCCCCGTCCGTTGGTCGATAGCCCCTTATCACCGACCTCTTCCACGAACGCAGGTAGTCCGGCGCCTTTGTCCAAAAAGACAAAGGCACCGAAATACCCGGAACCCGCGACCCGTCCGGCCTCGGCTTTTGTGCCTGTTACCGCCAGGTGCAACAAAAGTCCGATTCTCGGAATGCCAGCCCCCGCGCATGACGATTCCGATGAATCTTTCGATAGGATGGACACGACTGTCCCTCGCTCGCGCAGCTGCTCAGAGGCAGAGGAGTCTCCTTCCTCCTCGTCCGACGACGACTACCAAGTCCTAGGAAAAGGAGGAAAGAGGAAGCCCTCTAAAGCTCCCTCACAGGCCACCAAGGCCAAAAAAATCGGCGCCCCGTCCTCAGTTGACGAATCCGCGCCCTCTCCCCCCCGCTCCCCCGTACCCCTGTCACAGGCCTCCGGTACGGGCCCTAACGGCACCGCCACCCGTAAGGCGAAGCCACCTCCCCCTGTCTTCATCCAAGACAAGGCGAAGTGGACGACCGTTTCTAAGATGTGTGTTGATCGCAGGATCAACTACACCAACGCCCGAGCTACCCCTCTGGGTATCAAGGTAACCCTGTCGTCAGCAAACGACTACAGGGAAATAGTATCCCTTTTACGTGGGAAGGCCATCTCCTTCCACACCTATTCCCTCCCTGAGGAGACGCCAACCCGTGTGGTCATCAGGCGTATCCCCAGGGAGATCCGAACGGAGGACATCCTGGCCGACATCCGCGCCCAAGGTGTCCCCGCGTCCGCCGTCCACCGCCTTCATAAGGCCCGGGGTGGGCTAGTTTATGATATGGTCCTTATTATTTGCGACCCCACCGAAGGGCACCACCCAATATTCAACATCAAAACGGTGTGTGCCCTGTCCGGTATTAAGATCGAGAAACCGTACCGTCCCCATCTAATTGGCCAGTGTCATCGCTGCCAATTGTACGGCCACTCTCAGCGAAACTGCTTCGCCAGGCCCAGAAGCGTCGAGTGTCTGGGCGACCACGCCACGGGCAAATGTGACCGACCTAAGGACCGCACTCAGTGCACTGAACCACCTAGTTGTGTTCTGTGCGGGACAGTCCGGTCATTTTGATGTCAAAATCATGAATTTGAAGTTGCTTTAAAATATTGTGCTTTCCAGTTGTACTTATATCTATTTAAATTTATATATTATTAAGTTTATATTTAGTTACTTACTTTCGATTTATTTAAAATATTGTGAGTTTCCAATTGAGCTTATTTTGTTTCAATGTTGGTACTAAGGATTTGTCTTGACAGTTCCTTTTGATTTATATAAATTCTAATTAGCAGTAAAGTTTGGCGGTATTTTTTTGTATTAAAATTGCTGTACTGTGAATGGACGACCCCTTCTTGGTTCGCTCCTCGTAGAATAAACACTCTGAGTTAAAATGAGGTATTTTCCTTATACTTTTCATAAACATTATTCTGATATTGCCTATAGCTGTGTATTTGTGTGATAGTTTTATTGGTGCAATACACCAATATGTCTGACTTCGACAATGTGATCATGCGCCAACATGTACGAACAGATAAGGCCATTTTAGTTAATAATAAAAACAAGTTCCCTTATAACGATTTTGTAAGTCCGTACTAATAAACCACATTCACCCTAACACAGGTGTTTTGTTATAATGTCGGCCACCGAACCGCCAACCAGATAACCAAATTGCTTGAGATACCAAACCAATAAAGTCTGACGACCGTTTTCATTAACTCTAGAGGGCAGCTCAATGAATGGCCAAATTAAAGAGCGCTGTTCGATTTTCTACGCTTGGCTTAGCGCAGAGAGTTGAAACCCAGCAATGCAATATTATAATAATATGTAGGCTACATATCATATCGTATCATCGGGTGCCTCTCTACCTCCGCCGCATCGTTGGGGCTTACCTGGCGGAGAGGTGTGTCACCTACATGGGACGTGATGGCGGACACCAGCACTGCGTGTCGTGCAGTGTTCCACAGGGCTCGGTCGTAGGCCCGCTCCTGTGGAACATCGGGTACGACTGGGTGCTGAGGGGCGGACTCCAACCGGGCGTAGACCTGACGTGTTACGCGGACGACACGCTGGTCACGGCCCGGGGGAGCTCGCACAGGGAGGAAGCGTTGCTGGCGACGGCGGCGGTCTCACAGGTGGTGAGCCGCATACGGCGCCTAGGCCTGGAGGTGGCCCTCAGCAAGTCGGAGGCCATGGTATTCCATGGTCCCCGACGGGCGCCGCCGCCGGGATCACACATCGTGGTCGGGGGGGTCCGAATAGCTGTCGAGTCCACCATGAAGTACCTGGGATTGGTGCTCGACAGCCGGTGGGATTTTGGACCCCACTTCCGGCGGCTGGCGCCCAAGTTGTTGGGCGCGGCCGGAGCGCTATCAACACTGCTTCCCAATCTGGGGGGCCCAAGCGCCGCCTGTAGGCGGCTCTACGTAGGTATCGTGCGATCGATGGCCCTGTACGGGGCCCCGATCTGGGCGGCTGACCTGACGGCCTGTAGCCTCTCTGTTCTGCGGAAGCCACAGAGAGCGATGGCCGTCAGAGTCATCAGGGGATATCGCACGATCTCCTGCGAGGCGGCTTGTGCACTGGCCGGATCCCCGCCCTGGGACCTGGAGGCAAAAGTACTCGCGTCACTGTACCGGTGGCGCGAGGAAGCGCGGGCGCGAGGCGAGCGACTGACGCAGCGACACATGGAGCTGCGTCGGTCCCAGCTTCGTGAGGTCCTGGTGGCGGAATGGCGGGAAAGGCTTTCACGCCCTACCGCCGGCCTCGTCACCATCGAGGCGGTCCGGCCGGTGCTCGATCACTGGCTCGGGAGGAGGCACGGCTCCCTGTCGTTTCGGGTGACACAGGTGCTCTCGGGGCATGGTTGCTTCGGGAAGTACCTGTGTCGCATAAACAGGGAGCCGGACGCCCGGTGTCACCACTGCGTCGACTGCCGGGAGGACACGGCGGGGCATACGCTTTCAGAGTGTCCCGCTTGGGAGGATCCACGCCGTGCCCTCGTTGCGGAAGTAGGCAGGGACCTGTCGCTGCCGGCCGTCGTGTCATCGATGGTTGGCAGCGAGGAGGCCTGGAACGCGGTGGTGTCCTTCTGCGAGACGGTTATCTCGCGGAAGGAGGCTGCGGAACGGGAAAGGGAGATATCTTCCTCCATCCCGGCCCGCAGCAGACGCACCGGGCGTCGGCGGAGGGCGGACAACGCCCTCTTCCAGCCCCCCTAAATGGGTCCAGGGGCGACGGACTTGGGGACGTCTGTCGCCCCCCTAACACCAGGACCCAAGGTGGCGGCGCGTGTTCCACGCGCGCCCCTCTTAGACGTCGCGGGGGGAGTCAGACACCTCACTCCGCCCCTCGTCCTGAGGAGGCCTGCATAGGCGGGCCGGCACTAGCTGGGGGTTGCGGAAGGATCGTACGTTCCCGCGACCCCCGGCGTAGGTGTGAGACGGAACAACGGTTAAAAAGGGGGTGGGCGCCGGCGAACTCGAGGGGCTCGAGCCGACGCCTTGCCTGCCTGGAGTTGGTGTCCCCTTCTGCCGTGCGGGTGGCGAGGGGAGCGATGTCGGGGGCGGCCCCGCTTGGCGTGCCGCGGGTGTGCGTCCCTTCGGTACAGTCGGTGCCGGTGGGTCGCGTGCCGTCCCAGGCAGTACAGCTGCCTGGGAGGGTTGTTTCTCCGGTCTCGGAGGGGCGCGGGCGGGGCCGGGTCGGCCGGCCGGCGGCGCGGCCGGGGGCGTGGCCACCCGGGCTGATTCACGCGGGGGCGCGCGCAACGCATGCGTGGTCGCGAGCGTAGGCGCGTGCGTAGGCGCGTGCATGGTCGCTCGCGTTTGCTGCGAGCGGCTGAGGGGGGCGGTCGGCCCTTGTGCCTGAGTTGGCACGGGGCGGAACGCGGGCGGGCGCACCGGTACAGCGTGCGGGCGCCACGACGACGGCGCCGGCGCAACGCGCGCAGGCGCCAGTGACGTCGGCGGGGCGGCCGCCGCCGCTGCACCGGTTCCCTTACCTGAGGTTTTGGGTCGTCCTACGGCCGGTGGGGCACCGGACGACGCGTCCCCGATATTCGGGAGCGAGGTCGTCCGGTCCAGCACCGGGCGGGGAGGAGACGCTGGGTCGCTGCGGCCCAGAGAGCCGCGGCTCGGCTTCGGCATCTTGAGTTCGAGTCACTTGACACTCACTACACTTCGTTGGGCGTGGCGTGTATCCGCGACCGCGTCGGTGCTGGGCACCGGGCAGCGCGGAGCGGTCTCCCCTGTGCTTGCGCCAGTGGCCGAGGGTACACTCGCGCAAACACAAGGAGAAACACTAATGACGGTCCGAGCGGATTTCGCGACCGCAAACTTTTTCCACAACTACCCGCACTTTTCTTTACTTTGTTGCCGAGATGTTGCCGTCGCAAGCCACGAGCTAATCCCGACCACGTTGACTGACTGATGAATTCGCGACGCCCCCGTCAGGGGGCGTGGCAGGCGGTTACAAGGCTTCGCCCCCCTCCCGCAGGAGCTATGCGTCGGCCCGTAAATACGGGCCCCTCCTCGTGTGGCCTATGGCGTGGCTGATGGCGGGGTTTAGCCCGCTTGTGAGAGGTTGCGTGTGAGTATGTTTTCCCGTGGGCGCGCCGCGACACTATAGCATAACAGACGCTGCCGGGCAGCGCCGTAGCCAAGTGTCGCTTTCTTCACGGCATCCCGGTCTGCCCCCGCTGAGTGAGACCCCCAGTTACCTGGGGGAGGCCCGGCGGGGGTGACCAGCGACAGAGATAGGAGAGAGAGACTTAGGCGCATCCGCGGGGGAGGGGTGTGTGGCTCCCGTCCTCCCCATTTCCAGGTCTAGCCGGTTGTGGTTTGGGCGGGAATGCCGACATGAGTGTGTGGGCGGTATTGTAGTTGTGTAACACCGCCCAGTGTCTGCGGCGCACCGTGGGCCCGTACCATCGGTGCGACGCGTGAGGTTGGCGCATGTGGAGTCGTGTGTGTATGAGTCGGGGGTGTGCGTTACCTATGTTAACTTAGGCAACTACACACCCCTTGGTGTGAGTTATTTTGTATAGTAGCAGTGTATGGATAAGCCGCGTGTAGACTGGTACGGCTTATCCAAGCGTCAAATCCGGTGGGGTGGGGGCGTCGCCGTCCGCAACTAGGTCGCGGGGCAGGCGCCTCGCGTCGGGTGGCCGCGCGTGCCATGGCGCTATTTGCTTGACGTGGGGCCAAGCAGATGCGTCGGCACGCGCGAACATTGCCTTCGCTAGGCGCCGCACAAACTCGTCCAGGCTCTCAATCCCGAGGTCGCGCTGGATGACTTGATTCCTCACGAAGCGAGGGGCACCGACGATTGTCCGCAGCGCAAGGCTTTGTTGCGCGCGGAGCAGCTTCTTGTGGGACTCGCTCGTGAGGGCAAGCCATGCTGGCGCCGCGTACGTCAGTATCGGGCGTATATAAGTTTTATATGCGCCCAACTTGACGCGCAGCGGGAGGCGGGACGAGAGCACTGGTCTGAGTAGGGAACGGGCTACCCTTACCTGCGCGACGACGTTGCGGACATGCGGCCCCATGGTCAGCCGACGATCGATCGTCACACCCAGGTATTTAGCCCGGGGCGACCAACCGATGTCGGCTCCGTGTAGTTTCAGGGGTGGTGGGAGTGGCACGGACCCTGTAATGATCGCCTGCGTCTTACCCACGTTGACCGACAGCCTCCACTGCGACAGCCAGTCTGGGAGCAAATCCAGTGCGCGCTGCATTTTGACCGCCGCGTACCTCGGATTCATCGAGGTAGTGATGTACGCGGCGTCGTCAGCGTACAGCGCGAGAGTGGCGTCTGCTGTGGTGGGGATATCGTCGGTGTAGCGTGAGTAACACGCTGGCGAGAGGCAGCTACCCTGCGGCACGCCCGCTCTCACCGGGCGGGCGCTTGATAGCGCCCCCTCGACCACCACCCTGAAGGACCTGTTGGTAAGGAAGGATTGGACCACTCTCACGAGGCGACGGGGCGCCTTTGAGGTGGCCAACTTGAATAGTAGGCCTTCATACCACACGCGGTCGAAGGCCTTCTCCATGTCGAGGAGTACTGCGACCGAGTGCTCTTTCTTATTCATGGCAGCTGACATCAGGTGCAGCACCCTCGACAGCTGGAGCGTCGTACTGTGTTCCGCGCGGAACCCGAATTGTTCTGGGCGCGGTGTGACGTGCGGGACGAGCTGCCTAAGCAGGAGTGATTCGAACACCTTGGAGGTGGTCGATAGCAGGGAGATGGGCCGATAGCTCTCCGGCTTCAGAATGTTTTTGCCTGCCTTGGGCAGCATGATGACGCGCCCCTCCTTCCAGGAGGCGGGGAAGGTCCCCGTGCGTAGTATCCCCGTAAACAGGCGCGACACCGCCGCTACCGTGTGGTATGGCAGGTGCCGCAGCGCTGTGTTGGTGATACCGTCCGCTCCGGGGGCCTTCTTCGGCCTGGTTCTAAGGATGGCGCGCTTCACCGCCCCTGGCGAGAAGAAAACAGGGTCTTCCTCGGGAGCCATCGGCTCTGCGAAATATTCTCCGAGGTGTTTCTCGACTGCCGCGACATGCTCGTCGTTGTCCGTGGGGTTCGGCGTGAATTGACGCTCCAGGTGCTCTGCGAAGACCTCCGCGCGGTCCTCTGCTGCATACCTCAGCGCCCCGTCGCTGTTGAGCAGGGGGCGCACCGGAGCTGGGGTATTGTTGAGTTGGCGGCATAGCCGGTGTATTGCCGGCCAGCCGCCTGCCTCCGTAGCGTCGATCTTCTCCTCCCAACTCGCGGCGGCGAGAGCTGCAAGCTCGGCCTTTATCTTCTCCGCGAGACGGTTGAGTCTGCTCTTGAGTATTGGGCAGCGTAGTTGTTGCCACTGCTTGCGAAGGCGCCTCTTCACGGCGATCATCGATTTGATGTGCGCTGGCAGGGGCGGCAATTGCACTCTCCCCTGCTGCGCTATCGTAGTCGCCGCTTCCATGGCGTCTTGTATGCAAGCAGTGACCTCCTGTGCCATCGCGTCAACATCCGCGGAGGTACTCAGGGGCCGAGTCGGAGTAGTGGTCTCAATCCTCTCGGCGAACTGCTTCCAGTCGATTTTCCGACGTGGCGCTATGGGCTTCAGTCGGGTCGGCTGCTCGTCCAGGACGACGAGTACCGGGTGGTGGTCCGATCCCATCTCGTCGTCCAGGACTTGCTGCGTGATCCGGCAGCATAGCCCCCGGTGTACTACGATGTCGAGCACATCGGGCATGTAGGCCGCACAGTCTGGGTAGTGTGACGGCGTCTCCGGACCAGACACCCTATAACCGAAGGCTTCCGCGTCGGCGAAGAGTCTGTTCCCCTCGCCATTTGCCCTGTTCGAGTTCCACGCCGGGTGCTTGCAATTCAAGTCACCGGCGAGGATTGTCGGCCGTCCTGCTGTGTTTACTAGTGCCCGCAGCTCCGGAAGATCCAGTTTGGCCGCGGGCGACTTATAGCAGGCGTATAGGTCGAGATCCTCGCCGGCTATGTGCAGCTGCACACCCAGCGCGTAAAACGAATTCAGTTGGGGTAATGGGAGCTCCTGGTGAACGACTCTTCGCCTCACGAGTACCGCCAGACCACGGTAGCGGATGTTGTGAGCCGACCTTTCGTCTCTCCTGTAAGTGAGGAAACCCGGGAACTTGATCCTGTCCTCCGGTCCCAGGTGCGTCTCACTTATGAGCGCCACGTCTATATCTTCCGCCTTGAGGAGATGCCGGAGTGGGGCGACCTTGTCCCTAAGGCCGCGGGCATTCCAATGCATCACCCTCAGTGGCCTACCCATTGTAAAGGGTGAGTAGGGCAGCCAGGCCATCGAGGATCTGATGGCCTTTATAAGGTCCATCAGCAGTCCTATGGCACAGGTCGTGAACCACTTCTTCCTCTGTTCCGGTTCGGCGCCGCCGGCAGCTGTGTCGGCGCCCCTGGTCGGAGGCTTCTTTCTCGGGATGGCTTCTGTGGATTTAGGGGCGCCGACGGTTGAGGCGGCAGCCCCGGCGGTCTGGTCCACGACCTGCACCCCCCTGGGGACAGGAGCGGTCCTTGGGACCTCTTCTATAGTCGCTGGGGGGCCGGGTTTCTTACCCTTGCCCCCCCGCTTCCTCTTCCTCCGGCTTGAGGTGGCAGCTGCGCCCACGCGGTCGGTGGGCCCGTTTGCTGCCGCCATCAGGCTGGCACCCTGGCTGCTTTCTGCAGCTATCCCACCAGATGGTGCAGGGGCCTCTGGACGCAGTCGGCGCGTGTTCGCCGAGATGGCGACAGTGCCCGCCCGCCTGTTGCGGATCTCCGCCTGGTAGACGGGGCACTTTATGTTGCAAGCGGGGTGACTACCCCCGCAGTTTGCACAGGTGGCTGGTTCTTCCCTGGGTCGGGGGCAGTCCCGCGCAACGTGCCCCTCTCCGCATCGGACGCAGGCGAGCGGCCGGTGGCACTGGTGCGAGCTGTGCCTGAAGCGCTGGCACCGGTGGCATTGGGCAGGCCCACGTTTGCCTCGCCAGGCTTCGATCCTGACACCACGCATGTACAGGAACACGGTGGTGTCAAATATGCGCCTGACGTCGGGCGTCTTTTTGAGGACCGCGTGGAATATGCAGCCTGGCCGGTCCCCGCGCGCCTTGATATGGCGCACGTATTCCGGCTCAAAGCCTTGTGTGCGGAGCTCCTCCTCAATCTCCTCAGACTTTGTGTCCGCCGGCAGGCCAATAATGGCCACCTTCAGGCTCTTCTCCGCCGGCAGGGAGTAGGCGAACCAGGACACGCCGCTGTCCTTTTCCAGGCCAGTGAGGTAGCGCTGGACCAGCCTGTATTCTTCCTCGCTGTCCGGGTTAAACCGGACTCCGCCCCCAAAGGGGCGGGCGTGGGGAGGGTGGCCCAGCTTCCCGCTAATGGCCCGGAAATGCGTTGCCCAGTCTGGCAGCCTTTCCACTACCAGCGGAGGGTATCGCGGTTTCTTTTCCGTCTTCTTATTCTTCCCGTCCGCAGTCGGTGCGGGGGCGGGGCGCGTGGCGCTCTCCCCCGTCGTGCTCGGGGTTGGTGTCGCGGGCGGTGACGGCGTCCGGCGAAGTACGTCCGCAAAGGTGGGCGAGAGGGCGGCAGCCCGGTCCCGTCGCGCCCGATCGCGCTGTGGGCGCGGCGGGTCAAGGCAGTACCGCTTCGCCCCCTCTTCGGTGGCGTCGCCGGAGCTCCTGCGGCGTCTCAAGGGGCGCGCCTCAAGCTGGAACTCGTAGTCGAATCCCAGCGAGGGCGCCGGTGATGCCGGGGTTTGCGCCCCCCGGCGTTCCGACCCGGTCGATGCCAGCGACATCACCGAACCCGCTCCTGATGAGCAGGCCGAGAGCATCGCCGGCGAGTCGCGGGCGGAGGCGCGCGGGGGCGCAGGAGAGGCGGTCGCCGCTGGCAGCGGTTGCGATCGCGGTGCTGGTCCCGTGCGGCGGCCAGTTGAGGCGGGGGTGGGCGCCGGCGAACTCGAAGGGCTCGAGCCGGCGCCTAGCCTGCCTGAAGTCAGTGTCCCCTTCTGCCGTGCGGGTGGCGAGGGGAGCGGTGTCGGGGGCGGCCCAGCTTGGCGTGCCGCGGGTGTGCGCCCCTTCGGTACGGTCGGTGCCGGTGGGTCGCGTGCCGTCCCAGGCAGTACAGCTGCCTGGGAGGGTTGTTTCTCCGGTCTCGGAGGGGCGCGGGCGGGGCCGGGTCGGCCGGCCGGCGGCGCGGCCAGGGGCGCGGCCGCCCGGGCTGATTCACGCGGGGGCGCGCGCAACGCATGCGCGGTCGCGTGCGTAGGCGCGTGCGTAGGCGCGTGTATGGTCGCTCGCGTTTGCTGCGAGCGGCTGAGGGGGGCGGTCGGCCCTTGTGCCTGAGTTGGCACGGGGCGGAACGCGGGCGGGCGCACCGGTACAGCGTGCGGGCGCCCCGACGACGGCGCCGGCGCAACGCGCGCAGGCGCCAGTGACGTCGGCGGGGCGGCCGCCGCCGCTGCGCCGGGTCCCTTACCTGGGGTTTTGGGTCGTCCTACGGCCGGTGGGGCACCGGACGACGCATCACCGATATTCGGGAGCGAGGTCGTCCGGTCCAGCACCGGGCGGGGAGGAGACGCTGGTTCGCTGCGGCCCAGGGAGCCGCGGCTCGACTTCGGCATATTGTATTCCAAGTCACTTGGCAATCACTTCACTCGTTGGGCGTGGCGTGTATCCGCGACCGCGTCGGTGCTGGGCACCGGGCAGCGCGGAGCGGCTTCCCCTGTGCTTACGCCAGTGGCCGAGGGTACACTCGCGCAAACACAAGGAGAAACACTAATGACGGTCCGAGCGGATTTCGCGACCGCAAACTTTTTCCACAACTACCCGCACTTTTCTTTACTTTTGTTGCAGAGATGTTGCCGTCGCAAGCCACGAGCTAATCCCCCGACCACGTTATAACCTCTCTGCCTTATTTATACCCTGTCATTCGGTTCGGTTTGTAGGGTAGGGGTAATATTTAAGAATATAATAATCTATAAATATTTTTTTATTTGTTTTGTGAATCCTAGCATTGAACTTGGGCGTGCCTTTTGTTTACAGATATTTAATGTATTGAAATATCATGAATTAAATATGGTTTAGGTACTAGAAAATCTACGGCCTTCAAATCCAGTATTAAACGAAAGTCTGTGAAAAACTTATTGAAAATTGTGTATTTACATTTTTCACCAATAGATTATATTTATGTAAATAAAAATAACTTCTTAATAATAGACTATTCAGTTATGTATAGAAGTGAAAATTATTTATTGGAACGAGTTGCCATACATACATTACCTAATTAATGTCCTTTTTCAGTAATGGTCTTGAGCAAAATAACTCATTTTGTTAGATAGAATCCGTGATTTGTAGTGCAATCATTTTTGATTGGAGCGCCTTCTGTCGCCTTTCGTCATATTTCTATGAAGACCTATGTGGCTCAGCGGACGAGGGTCCGCCTGCGACACAGGAGGTTGCAGGCTCGATTCCTGCCTTGGGACAAATGTTTGTACGATCTACAAAGATTTGTTCCGGGTGTTCTGGGTATTTGCTATGTATAATAAAAAAATATCTATTTACGTAATGTATTGTATTAAGTATATCAGTCATCTAGTACCCATAACACAAGCTCTCCTGAACTCAAACATACATTTTGAAATGTTTGCAAATAAATGGAAGGTGATATTGTCGGAATGTTTGTATTTTTGTGAGAAGAATGCATGACTGTGTTCAGTAAAGTATATGTTTAAATAGAGTAATTGGCTTCGGCCGTTCTTTTAAAAATAAATAACAACTCTGTGTGTCTATCACTAATGCTGGACGTAAACGTAACGCCACGTGATTTCATCATTCCCAGACCACTTATCGCAAAATAATCAGTTTAATTTTTTATTTCACTGACATTTTAAACGACAACTTTCTATACAGCAAAAACTACAACTGACTATACGACAACATCTACAACAGCTTACTTACTGGCCATGAAGGTCGGAAGACTCTACAATACCTGTCAGTAAGATCCAAATTTTCTTTTTTCGTTTGAAAAGTCAGACCAGAAATAACACCAAAGGAATAGGGCCATACGTCACGATTGAGACGGAAATAAAATAAGGGGTTTATTTTTAAAATTTATTGTAAGGACTTTTACACATTGTGCATACCAGTCCCATTATACCCTAACCACATTTAACTAAGGGGTTGAAATTGATGACTTCGGATGTAATAATATTGTTGAGGGAGATAGGCTGCGGTTTCTCTGTACGTACTTGTAGTTTTGGATTGAAATCCTAGATATCAGAGCACAAATTAGCACTGGATTTCGTACTTTTTCTTTAGACTTTATCATCCCTTCCAACCCCTTTAAAGCATAGTTATGAAAATAAAATCATGGCCGTTGTTGCTCGTTGATAAAGTAGCTTTCCATGGGTGTAAAAAAAACAGTCGATTAATTTTTTAAAGAAAATGAAATTAAAACGGCAAGAGAAATTTACCACCAAAAGCGATAACACAAAACGCCAACAACTTAGAAAAACGCCCAATCAGATGAATTGTGAAACGACTTAGCAATGGATGCAACAATTAAAATCATCAGTATTAGAAAAACGAACACGATGCATGATTTAAAAATGTTCGTTAATACATGACTGAATTAAAAAGAAACGAACCTACTATGTTGCCAATATAATTATATAATAAAATAAAATGATGATCGTTAGCCTGCCTGTATAATTTTCTGTGAGCAACTGTAAATATGCCTCTCCAATCGCACGCCATTCAACTTAATCTTTCTTTGGCTAGTCTCATGAGGTGGGAGTCTTATTCTAGTCTTATTCTACGAGTATATTACGCAGCGGTAAAATTTTTTGTGAGAAAAAATATCTGTAAATGCTGATACGATTACATTCATTTATACATGCATGCAACATACATGCACCAAACAACAAGAAAACGTATGAAGCATCTAAAAATCTAGTACCACATACAACAGCAAAAGTGTAAAAAACGCATGAGAAAATTTAAATGTGACAGGCTGGGTTAGTGCTTCCCTTCCAAATCTGTCGCCATTGGCTTTTCCTTCCGCAGCGCGCCAAATAGACATAAATGTTACTAGGAGTGCAGTTTCACAAGGAGCACTAACTAAAGAGAGATGACCAGAATACTATGACCTGTGAACTAACTCGAGACCGAAGTATTTTAGTTCTGCTTCGTAAGAGCAAGATAAACTGGATGCACTGTACAGCACACATACAGCACCACTACACGAGTTAACTTACAGCAGTGGGAGCTCATCTCCTCTCTATATCCTCGGGTGGCGCATGCGTAACATTAGTCAGTCTGTCGGCCGCGGTACATGGGTTTCACTTCACAAACTGAACGCAGGCCGAAACGACCCAGAGGCAAAGGGCGCAGGGCCCGGAGCGGTCGCCCTACGTCCCTTGTCTCTATATAAATAATAATGAATCCGTTTGAACCCAATGGGGTTTGATTCGGTTGACAAAAAAAATGTGAGAGGTTCTGATGATTAAAACAATATTACAGTAGACAAAATTTGTACAGTTAATAATTATAAATTCGTATTTTTATTACGAGAGTTTCATCCCCTAGATATTGCGAGTGATAGCGTATGTGTTAAACTAGTCAGTCAACCTCAGAACTGCATATTATTTTAATAAGCTGAGTGCAGCGGGGCCAGCACGGCTTACTGTGGCTTCAGAAAATTTCTCACAATTCGGGCGATAAAACCATTTTGTCTTAAGAGGAGAATCCATACGAAATGCCAAAAGGCATTGGGGTTTGTGGATTCCAAATATCTAAACATTTACCTCATAAAATATCTATACCAATATTATAAAGCTGAAGAATTTGTTTGTTTGTGCAGTTGAGCACGCTTATCTCTGGAATGGTTTGAATGAAAAATATATATATTTGTGTTATATAGTTTATTAATCAAGGAAGACTATAATGCTTCATAAAATTTCGCTGTGACCAATAGGAGCAAAGCATTAATGAACACTGTTGTAAAAACGGGATAAACTTATTCCTTTTTGAGAGCTTCCGTTTAAGTTACGCAAAAATCATGTACGATGATTTTTTTTTCTTTAATCATTCTAAAAAGAAGTCCGGGACAGAATATGTCTATCTTTTAAGATTGACTCACTGTAACCTTTTTTATGGTTATCAAATTAGTTCGAAATTAATGCATATTTGCGAATCAGTTTTATCAACATAATGTTAATCCTTGTCTAAATAAATATGTTATTAAATACAAGTATTTAACTGTCATCAAAATTGTCCTTCACATCACTTGATTTCAAATAATATATTAGGAGATATCATAATTTTAAAATTTAACCGCAACAAAATAGGTACCACTATGTTACGGCGCAAATATGTTTTTAACAGTGTTCTTTTTAACGACACAAAGTTTTTTTTTTTGGATTCTCCCGGTAGGTCCGGCAAGACTTTCCGGACATTACAAAGTTTGATATTTGCAAAAGTTAGGTCTCAGGTGAAACTCGCTTTGTTGGTAACGCCGCCGCGTCGTCGGGTATCGCTGCGACTCTATTAGCAGGTGGACGCACAGCTCATTCAACTTTGAAACTTAAACTTAAATCAATGTGGGATTAATGCACCATGATTCATCGAACTCATGTAGTGGCTCTAGAATCTAGATGGGTATTTTACAGATATTAGAAGCTGTAATAAAATCATGGGTGGAATCACTGTCATATTTGATAGAGATTATTGACAAACTTTAGAGCAGAACATTTAAATAGCAATGCAGACAAAGGAAAGTAACTAAGTTCTAAGAACCTACCTAATGGTAATATCTTACAAAAATCTGCACACTTAGTTTTCAATAAAGAATTTAAATTTGACAAAGCCTATGGTTTTTTTTTTTTTTTTAATTTAGGTTTATTTAGGTTTTTTTTAGGTTTATTCACACATATGTTTATACATGATTTGAACCAAATTCATACTTAACTCTGCATAGCAATTATAATGTGATATTACAATCCTAAAATTAAGTTAAGTTGCGCTCTATGGGGTTGTAGTGAGACTTTTTTTATAAATACTATGAAAGTAACAAGATTTCTGTGCGATGGGATTAAATCTTTCTTTACATCATTCCTTCTGTTAAAGTTGTTATTTATGATTTCCTTAGTTGTAGCAGACCAATGTTTGGGTTGAATACTAACAGCAGTTTCTCGGTTAGGATTTATGTGGCATTTATTTTGTTAAGGTAGATTACATTAATTCTGTTATTGCAAAAAAATACACAAAATTAAAATGACTTCAGTTGTTTGGCAATTTTTATCGGATGTCTGGACGAACTTCACACGGTGCGTCGTTACCTGCGTGAGACAGTATTGATCCAACCAGAGCGTACAGTTTAGAAGTACCAGGCTCCTATGAAACACGAAGAGGTTTTCTAAACACGAGGAATGTTACGTCGTAGCGTTCTCGCCATAAATGTTAAGCATGAGCATTATTAGAACTCGCTATGATATCTTACCTATGGTGGGCGCTTAGCATATGAAATATTAAAATAACTGTTTCTCTTTATTATAAAAGCAAACTCACAGCCAGTCGCAAACCTATTCTTTATAGAACAGAAATTACTCTATGTTTTCACAAAATAGAACTGTCCATAGTTGTTAAAATAATAGTTACCTATTTTCTACAAGAAAGAACACCAGAATGAGGACTACAATCATGAGGTCACAATATCAAAATGTATTATACAATGGTGCATTTAAAACCTCACGATTCATACAAATTGTAAGCAAACAGTATTAAGGCATAACCGCTAAGACTTTTTAACCGTCCCTATTAATTGATAATTGTTATTATTCTAAGTGTTAGATTTTTCACAAGACAAACCATAGACATGTTTTTAATTTGAATAAATTTAGTTGTGTTTTATGGTCATTTTAAATGTTCATATGTATATAAAATTGAAAAAATATGTCATCAGTATTAATAAAACCTGCTCCAATTAGATTTAATTTGTATTCCTAGATTATAAGTTCAACATTTTTGCATGCCAAAGCTCTTGGAATCTCTTGGCTTTTTACACCATGTACTGTACCCATATTTGCGAAATAAATAATCATATCTTATCTTATCTTATCTTAACTAGAAAAAAATTGTTGGCCGTTGTTGAAGTCAAAAAGGAATTACCCGAAATTTATGGATTTTTATGGCAATGTTATAGGCACCCTTCAAAATTACTGTATAAGGACAACGTTTTAGAATCTGAAGTCGGTTGCCAACAAGGTGATCCTCTCGGGCCAGTCATTTTCAGTTTGGCTATTCATCCAATCATCCAATAGCTAAGTTCAAAATTTAACGTGTGGTATTTAGATGACGGAACACTAGGAGGTGATGTAGACACCGTTTTAAAAGACTTAAAATTTCTCAAACAAGAATTTAAATCTATTGGCCTGGACCTTAACCCCTCAAAATGCAAAATCTATTTTTCTGACATAACCGACAGACAATCGACTCTTCAGAAATTTCATACAATAGCTCCACAAATCAAACATTTAGAAAAAAGCTCACTACACCTCCTAGGTTCCCCAATTTTAGAAGACAGTTTTCCATCTTTCATTGACAATAAAGTTAAAAATTTCAACGATATTTCGGACAGACTTTCCAAAATTAACTTACATTCCGCTTTTACCCTTATTAGATACTGTTGTTTTGGTCCAAATTTTATGTATGTTCTACGCTCTTCCCCTTTATGGAAGCAGCCACATCTCTTGGAAAAAATTGATGAAACTATTCGCACTTCATTAACGTCCATTTTAAATGTGGCCTTGGACGACCGCGCGTGTATACAAGCCGTTTGGAAGTTATATGTTTGAGCCGTTTGGGGTTGAAACACTAGGGCCATGGGATCCGTGTGCCCATTTAGTTTTTCGAGAAATCGCGAAACGTTTGGTCGACTCTTCACGTGACCAGAGGGCTGGCCTTTTTTTTGGCCAAAGAATCAGCATTACCATTCAACGTGGCAATGCTGCCAGCCTTCTGGGCACTTTTCCCGTTTACAACGATGCGGATGAATTTTTTGATGCCCTATGATTTTATTTTATTTTATTTCTTCGTATATTAATAATTGTATAATTTTAATGAAATAAATACTAGAAAAACTTTGCACTTCGTTAATTTTCTCTTTTCCAAATTAGCACGAACGTCGAGCCTAAGAGTCACCCTCAAGGTGTTAGAATTTTACTTTTTTATTTTCATAAAAAAACTACAATTATACAACAATGCCATGGTTATACAAAATTGGCAAGTGTTAGCATGAAAAATAGGCAACAGTTTTATAAAAACTTAAGATGTGAGTCATTCATCTTTTTAAGTTTCATATTAATAATATAACATAAACTGACCTTATAGTGAAAAGGTAATTTCTGGAAGTTTCTACAGATCTGAAATCATTTCTCTGGTAAAAAGCTACACTATCCTTAACTGCCGCGGTATGTATGACTCATGATGAAATAAAACTGTTTGAGTATTTAACCACTTTATTTGTAAATCAAGTCCGAGTAAAACGGGCGTGCTCTGACAGAATGATTCGATTTTATATGAAAAAGCAGTTGATCAATCGTAACAAAGCTTGGGGAAGATATCTCTAGGTTGCAATGAAGATATTGACAAATAAAAAGAGCAGGAGTATCTTAATATTTCTACATGGAGCTGGGGGAAGTGAAACGGTTGGAATAAGTGGAGTTGGGTCTACGTCCATCGCCCCCCCACACATCAGGACCTGAGGTGGCGGCGCGTAGTGTTCAACGAGCACCCCTCTTTGACGTTGCGGCGGAAGTCAGATACCTCACTCCCCCCCTCGAACTGAGGAGGCCTGCAGAGGCGGGCCGGCACTAGCTTTTCAGGGTTGCGGAAGGATCGAACGTTCCCGCGACCCCCGGCGTAGGTGTGAGATGGAACAGCGGGGTGGTTTTTAGTCAGTAAGAGACTGACAGTCCCCTTCGCCCCCCAAGGGCGGAGGACATCGATGAGGACTTTCCACCTCGAATCATAAAAAAAAAGTTGTAGTTGGGTGCAATTGAGTAGGTGAAAAGGAGAAGATTGTGTGGAAGGAAAAATGGGAGAAAGAACTGAAGCAGGTGAAAAAGAGAATAGGTCTGTGTCTAGATATGCCGGTTTCACATGGTCTATACTGACAGTAGTCTCTCTTCCATGCATCTGTGAGGTGAGGGTTTTGTCCTTCCTCCTCAGGATGCGGTATGAGCATGCAGAGGTTGCAGAGGCCGTCGAATAGTGTCATCACGGAGCAGGACATGAGTCGACGTTACTAAATCCTTAAATACAAAGGTTGACGGCCGAGCGTGTCGTGAGGCTGGTATTGGGCGTAAGACTTCCATCCATTTCCTCAGTTCCGTAACGAAATCTATGATGTCATTTGGGCTCCTCGGCTCTTCCGCTGGTATGATAAGTTCTCCAGGAAAGTGCAGAGATTCACCGTAGAACAACTCGGCGGACGAGGTCTTTCCCATGATTGGAAAAGGCACATTAAAGAAGTTTTTAATTGGCGGTGCATGCGTTCTAACATGCCCTTCGCGCACGGGTGGTAACTGGTTATTCGAATTCGCTTTGTTGCGCATGGCCAAGCTTCTGTCCATGGTATATCTGTCAGCTGCGGTTAGGCAATAAGTGAAATTGTTTGAGGGCGGCAGTGGTTCTATGATATCGATATGGATGTGAATGAATCTGTTAGATGTGATCGGAAAAAACATGAGTGGTGAAAGTGTGTGTTGAGTCACCTTACTACGCTGGCACAATAGGCATGATTTCGCCCATTTTCGGCAGTCTATATTCATATGCGGCCAAATGTATCGCTCGGCCACCAAACGTAATGTTGTCCTCACGCCTGAGTGACTGAAACCCTGCAATCGATCGAAAGCTGCTCGACGAAAGGGTAAGGTGAGGTATGGACGAGGTCTACCTGTAGACGTGTCGCAGAGTATGGAAGTGCTGGTTCCAGGTACTTATTTTTTTATTTCATGGAAAATGATGAAACTACTTCTTTTAGTTACTCATCTGCCTCTTGCAACTCGGCTAGGGCTTGGTAGTCCTCTTCTAACGAAATGGTTTCAACCCGCGACATAGCGTCGGCGCCTTTTATATATTGTATGTCAGTAGTGAATTGGCTTGAAAGTTAGCTGATTAGGAAGGCTTATGAAAATTAGCTGTGAAGGCGGTAGCTTTTCTCGACATACGAGTAAATCAGCATAAACCAGAGGTTTGTCCTTTTTTGGTCCGTAAATACCGTTGTGTGTATGTTGTATGTGCCGAAAATGTTGACCGTTCTCATATACGGCTAAAAGTTCCCTGTAATAGGCCGGCCACCCAGACTGTTGTTCAGTTAGCTTTTTGCTAAAGTTTGCCAGCGGTAGCCAGTTGCCGTTGCGCCTATGTGCATGCTGGACGCATCATTAAAAAGACCTAGAGGAGCCTCAAAATTTGCGTGTGATAATATCGTAATATTGGCCAGGCTCTTCTTGCAGTCATCAAAACATTGTTCAAGATCTGGCATCCATGGAAATGGTATCGCACTTTTGCTATAGGTTGCCGCGATCGCGTCGATAACTGTGGATGAAGTCAGTACGGTGAGTCGGGCAATGAGGAAGATCGTTATGGGAGGAACATATAATTCTACATCGATTCCAATTCGATTTCTATTTCGTAAATATTTTATGCTATATCATTTTTTATTAAGATATGATTGAGGAAAGGTCTTGTGATAAAGATAAATACCTGGGCTTTCAATGAATTACCTGCATCTGACACAATATCATTGAAACTTAATGATGGAAAGTCATGCGACTGAGTCTGTGAAGTTCTCATAAAACAGAAGTAACATAGCGACAGAAAATCGTTATTCCTGAGTCCCCCTAATACTGTGTCAAATGAATAAGAGATATCTGGATAACTTAAGAGAAAGTGAGAAAGAAAACACAAACCTTCAAACACAAGTGTTCTACGTTCACACAGAAACCATTGTATTCACGGCACAGTTGTTGAAGTAACCGCACGTTTATCTGGTTTTAATTCCTCATAAATTTATTATAACCTGTTTTTTTTTGTTATTTGATACATTGGAAGTTGGTGAAACGAGGGATTTGTTAGTTGTTGGTATTTAAATAAAGTTTTGTCTAAGGAATGTGAAATGTTAAAACAAAATGGCGCGTGTCGGATAGGCATTCCATGTTCAATTTATGAAAAGTGACTTGACTTGATGTGAAGGTAAACTACAAGAACTGAATGATTTAAAATAGGTTAAGAAACCCATGTGGCATTTATTGTTTTTTTCTGTAAAAGTGTATTAGCTAAGCAAATGCGAAATTTAAATTGTTTAAAAGTACATTTAAAGCACCTACCTGAATGTATTATCTGTGTGATCATCACGTGCCAACATGAACACTTTGCGAGACTCGAATCGTGATACGTTATTAAGCTTATTAAAATTACATTTATGAATATCCTTGCGATACGTGCCCAACAAAGTGTTAAAAGATACCTGCACGCGTAGCATGATCACTCTATAATCTATTCTACCAAGAATACACAAAGTTCTTTCCTTCCAACTTGACATCTCTTCTACCCCAGCACAGAGCGCCCCATGGACTGTAAAGAATGTTAATCTGCTCTGGCGGTCAAAAGGTTAAGACTGAAGAAATCTTTCAACAATCTGTTGTCTACTCTTCCTTCGACTATACCCGTTTCGATGGTGGTCATGCTACGCGAGCTTGTAGTCTTTATAAATCATTTTCATGGCACATTTGCTTTCACAACAATCAGGCATAAATAGTAATATTGTTATTTAATAATTAAGTTTAATTCTTGTAATATAATGCACACCTACGCCCGATACCATGTGTTGAAACTGCTACTCAGATGTCGGGTGTACCTTGCTATAGAAACATGTTAATTACAGATCATGAGATTGTGTTTTCGCCGTGGTAAGCGGTGCTGAAGAATGTCGTCTTTTAGTAAAGAAAAATGTAAGAAATAAAAAAATTAAAGCATTGCCCCTTGTCTTTTATTGATTCATCACATGAACCCCCGGTGTGTCCTCATTCCTCTTTGATGACCTATGTGGCGCGTGTGTCCTCATACAATACGCTAAAGCTTGGGCTTAAACTGCATAGCTAATGAAAACTAGAAGTACTGAATATATTTGCAAACGTATTGTTGACTGTAGGCACAGTTATATCTGCAGGCACTAAGGATGCGACAATATTAGAAGTGAATTAAATACTTGTCGTCTTCTTGACAAATGGCGTGGGTTCATTCAACATACAACATACAAACGCGTTTGCATGTTGATTTTCAGCTCAGCTGCAGCAGCTCTGCTGTGAAGATTTCGAACCTCGGGCCGTCGCTTTCCCCGATCGGCCCGATTTATAGGACTCATGTTGTTCAAATGTTTTTTTGTCATGTTATAAAAGATATATTTGTACATAACCTCTCCAAAGTTGAAGCAGTGATTGATGTCCAACGGATTAATAATCAAGGTAGGTAATAAGTCAGGCGTAAAATAGAGATCAAGTCATTAGTAACATTGAACGCTATTACTATGCAAATGTTTAACTTCTTAGGTCGACATTGATTTATTTTGTATTTTACTTCTAAATCTTTAGTGAAACTTAACAAAAGCTTACAATAATTAAAAATGCCCCTGGTTAAGCAATGCCATTTCTTAAGCTCCTCGAATTGTACCTATGTGTGCTTGTGAAAGCATTAGACATCCTAGTATTTTATAAAAGCCTCTACAGAACAAAATGTCAATCCACGGTTATGACTAAATATTGTTCATCTCTGTGCGTTATCATCAACAAACCTTGGTCTTTAAGGACCCGTGCCCATAGGGTGCCCACGGGAAATTATCACTATGCCTCCGCTGTCCAACCATCCGTCAGTCCGTCCACTCATTGTTTTTTTGGAAATGGCATCTCGCAGTTCATCCATCAGGGATATCTTCTGCTTAACCGAAACGTTCTTGATGGAACTTAATAAAAAATTAGGCTTTCAGCCGAAGCCTAAAAACTTAAAAGCTAAGCGACTATTTGCTAAGGACACCCCCTGCGGAGTACGAGACTCGGCTCAGGACGTCGCTGGGAGATAACAGCAAAGGGACGGGCTGGATCTAATAGATGTATTATTTAAGGGTCTAATTTAAACAACTACTGCCTCTGTAACGCGGGCTAGCTCAAGCAAAGGGTCGGGGGGAGGGCATTGACGGGGTCTATTGCTCTCCTGGAGGAGACTGATAGGGTAATCAAGCTCTGTCAGTGTATGTCTGGGTCTACAAACTTTACTAATTCACGAGGGAGTGTATCGGGCAGCCCATGCCACTAAGGAGTTATGGTGTTTGATAGAACCGTCCATGAAGCACTGAGTGAGGCTTCATGAACTGTTTTATCGTGGGGATTTTGAGATCTGCATGTAGTCTCATTTCGGAAATAGAAGAGGGTTCCCGTAACTTTATGAAGGAACTAATTACTAAGGAAGGAAATTAATATATGCATGTGACGCGGCTTAAGCGAATAGATACCTCGCAAAACGCATACGTCATGATAAGATGGATAACCGAGTGATAGGGGCGCATCTTGCACCTGAGTGACAATTTCCTTTTCTCAGTTGCCATACATCGCACTGCCTTAATGTACTTAGCGAAGGTGAGGTGGTGATCTAACCAGATAAACATTGATTTCAATAAAGAAATCTAAACAATCCGATGTTTCTTTAGGTATCGGTCCACCCAACAACAGTTACTGTGCTTCATGGTCAAGAGTTTTCACCAGCTGATGTAGTGTTGAAGAGGTAAGGTTTTAGGATTAATATAAGTCGTACGTACGCACTTCGTAACAACAAATCAAATCCGGATTTCCTTTGCAAAATAAAAGTATTTTGCGATCAAATTGTACACCAAGTTTTCATAAACAACTAAGTTTTTTGTTGATAACAAACCTCTTAAGGGGTCATTGTGCTCAGTATTACGATCAACTTTTAATTTAAGACCATCACAGATGTCGCGGAAAAATATATTGATATTGTGACTGTTCCTAAAATAGCCCTCGCTAGTAAAAATTTCGTTTTTCCTAAGTCTAATAATAAGGTGGACTTCCTTCAAGGACAAGAGGCTGTGCTCTGCCATCCGCCACATCCCTGTAGAGCCATCGTCTGACTAGTTGCTATTAGGATCAATATCAAGGGAACACTACAGGAAAGGCTGATCTAAGGATTTCAATAATAATGGTTTATTATCCTTTTGTAATGTACTGGAAGGCGTGTTCTTCTAATATTGCGTGAGATTTGCAATGCCAAGCAAAGTTAACTGAGTACCGAGACTATGAGAAACTGTATAACATTACACAATAACAAAATCACACCTTCTTTCTGGGGATACAATATTTATGGTTCTACATTCGTTGCCCAGAATTAGGTAAAACCCAGCCAAACCTAATCAGACCAATTCAACATTTTATCTATTATAATTACAGTTTATGTTTTAAAATTGCCTTCTCTGTATGAGAAGAGGCCTTTGACCTGCAGTGGGACAGTAATAGGCTGGTAGTTCACTTTTTTTTGTTATTAATTTACTTTTTAAAAACAATATTTCAGAGTTGTGAGGGGAGATAATAGGAGTGTTACGCTTGAGCTTGAGACATTCAATATTTACAGCTACGTTAACAATAAACTACTAACGCAATAAAGTGACCTGAAACCGCCTTACATCGTCTGTCTAATACGTGTACTGTTAGACCTAATCATTAATCGAATTCTAACAGAACACGTTTTCTAAGCTCTTTTGAATGTCTAACTCAACCCTAAGACAGATTAGGTACTGCAAAGTCCAACTGTTGTTGAGAAAGACAAGTTTTGAATGGTTCTAAGACGCGAACTATTGTGATTCAACACCCTTTCGGAAGCCTCCCCCTTTACTAAGATAATACAAAGGCAGCACAAGCGTACTGTAGACTGAGTCCGTAGCAGAATTCGATATGATCGTTGTTGGTGTACGCCGAAGGGATTATTCGTCACTTCACATTTCCTTAACTTTCCCATTCCGCAGATGCGGTGATCTAGATCTCATGTTTCGCTTTAAAATATCTCTAGTTTAGGCCTACCAGTTGCTGGATATTAATCGAGACAGGGTCTCTAGCGTTCTCTAAACGGTGGTTTTGGATGCTTAGTGCAGCCTTAGTGAAACCTACCCCCCTCCCGGAAATTCGCGTACAACAAGCCCTACGCAAAGTATTCTGAGCTAGACCTTCTTTAGGGAGCAGTAATCATCAGCAACGTTTGGTTGGTCTATTATGCAATATTCACACACTGTGGCAAAAATAAACAGGAACTGTTAACACGTTAACGGATCGGCAACAATTTCAAACAACGACTAAATTCCAAAAACGCTTCGGTGACACAAATTAAGGGGAAGGAAATAAGGGCATAAGTGTTTAGGTCATTGCTAAAGTGCCCACTTGGCAAAAATAAAACAGGGGATAAGCCATGGTTAACGTAAACAAACAGGGCGACGATAGATTAAGTGGGTTTGAGTGTATACGTATGTTACCTTATAAAATATACCATGACGGTTCCTTAAAATAGTGGTTTCATTCAAAACTTATCCTTAGAGATAATGACAACATTTAAGACTCGAATTATAAACGCTACGATTCTCTATAATTATGTATTACTTAAGGCTGCTGAATTTTCCCTTTTTCAAATAGTGTTACAGTCAGTTTCTCTAAAGAGGAAGGGCCATCAACACGACTTAATTAATCTTTTTCTCGGACTTTTAGAGACCAGTAAGATAGGGCTCTTAAATGCTCAATCATTTCTAGCTTTAGGCTTAAGAAGCTTTGAAAGCTCAACACTTACACAATAGACAATACAAATAAACAATTATACTTACGACTAACAATCATGTAATCAACAACATTATTCCCAGCATATAGGCAGAATATTAATAACGTGCTTCAAAGAACACTAAAGTAACAAAAAAAAAACAGTCAAAACGTAACATAATACCATGTAAAAACAAAAAAGTAATTATGTTATTAGAATCTAATTTCAAATAAAAATCCTTGTACTGGGCTAGAATCATAATACAATTTGATTGAGGTAAAGCACACATACAAAGGTTGGTATTCACACATAAGTATCTACGAAATCCAGTTCGTTGCAATATTTCTACGGCAGTCGGCTGAGCGTCGGCGCTCCGACTGGTAGTGCCAACGCTCAGCTGATCGATAAAACTAAGTTGACTGAAAAATTTCATGACGTATAGGGTCTCCATATCTTTTGAGATTATTATGTTGATGAATATTGTGATGATGATTATTTTCGTAAATCACTCAAGGCTGTGGAATTTTCCCTTTTTTAAATATTGTTAGAGTCAGTTTCTCTGAAGAGGAAGGGCCATCAACACGACTTAATAGATCTTTTTCCCAGACTGGTAGAGACCAGCAAGACAGAGGTCTTAAATGCTCAATGATTTTAAGCTTTAGACTAAAGAAGCTTGGAAAGCTCAACACTTTATATTAACAAAAGCTAATCGCCATCTAGGTTAAGTTAATTAATTTAACAATTTCAGGCTATCACACTCGTCATATTTCATCTTGATTTTTTTAAGTTGTTTAAAAGATTTTACAATTTAATACCACCAACGATTTTAAAACCATCATAACAATATCTTGGTGAAAAAGTCACGCATATTACACATTTTAATGATAGTTTCTAGTGAGTTTTTCCTAAATTTGCTTAACTCAGATTATCGGATAACTTTGCAAGGCTGCAAAGCTCCGTGAATGGGTCACAATTTGTTACAAACTAGACTCTTCCGTGCCTCGGAAAGCACTTTAAGTCGTTGGTCCCGGCTGTCATTTGTAGATCTTTGAAGTAGTTACGAGTATTCAGAAGCCCGAAAGCTTGATAACCTGTCTTACAAAGGGGTATCGTGTTGCCCAGTAACTGGATTGTGGAGGTCACGTAAGCAACCGCTCCATGTAAAATACGGGTATTCAGCTGCATTTGGTTCGTATGGAAAAGGACTGGAAAAAGGCTAGGCAGATTAGTAACTCAATTTTATTCGTTGTTACAACTTCGTAAATTCGTGATTCTGTCTGTATTACACATTGTTGATCAAAAATCTTAACTATAGTTAAGTCGCAATAAAAAGTACTGTAGTTACAAACCCGAATTTATTTTATAGACAAACAATAAGTTATTTATCATAAGTTGCAAGTTGTTTGGGAATAGACTAGCTGCTTTTAACTTGGGACTTAAACATAACAGGCAAAATGTGAATGGCCGAATTATACCTCTGCATAACCCTTCGGGGAATACACGCGTGATGTAATGTGTATTATTTATTCACATATTATGTGATATTAAAATATTGAAAGCACCTGTTATCCAGGTCAGCCTCTTAAAAACAGGCAATCTTCCAGTAGACGTTTACGCATCGCTTTCCCAAAACCCTTTTCATTGTTAGTATGTTAATTGAATAATTATGCAAAAATAATAAAAATAGATATGGTGAGCAGACCAGTGTATTCAGGATGATTGTGTATCGGTGCGGGCGCGAATCCCTGCGATAAACTGGTCCGAAAAGTCCAGTAAAATCTCGGTTCGTGGTCCACTAGGAGCGCAGAAACTGAAAGGAAGTTAGAATTAGAATTATTCTTACAACTACACGTGTTGGTTTGAAGCAGTAAGTGACAGCAATGTACAGAGTCCATCGCACAACAGAGTCGAACCTGGATAAAACGAAATAGCATCATATTTATGAATGCCGTCCTCCGATTTGTGTGAATCGTCCAGAATACTTGAGGTTGTGAGCCTCATCTCTAGCTATGTCGTGGGGTGGCGCATACGTAAAGCTAGTCAATTTGCCACCCTCCGCACGAGGAGCCAGTCTGCCGGAATTCTTGGCCCGGAGCAGACTCCTACTACTACGGGGAATGTTAAGGAATGAACACGTCTTCACGTGGATAACGTAAATAGAGATGCACTGAAAGACATACCTATTCGTTTCAACTTGACTCGTAGCAAGTACATATTGAGGAATACATCATGTTGTTGAAGAATAACAACAAATATTACAAGAATACCACGATAATACTTATTCCACTCAAGTCAATCTAATCGATTTTCTCCTGTGGCGTGGGTGCGTTTACAAACATTTAAAGTCACATAAACGAACAGCCAGACCCGGAATAACTACCTATAGGCTATACCATGCAGGAATCGAACCCACTACACGCAGCGCAACACTGCACCAACTGCGCCAACCGTGCCGTCAAATAAATAATCAATAATCACTAACAACATTTTAATAAGATACTTTGTTTATCTACACTTTATTTAAAATAATAATGTTAAATAACTACTGTTATCCCATGAACCTGCATTATCTTTCAAAGTTTAAAAGAAAACGGAGTTATAAATGGACAGATATTTAGTTTCTTACAAATCACTTAAGGGATATTAAGTTGTTTTGATAGAAAATTACAATAATTCAACAAATCCCTCAAAAACCTGCTTTATATAATTCTTTAAAATAATATCACACGTTTTACATTTATTTTGAGGGTTTATTTTGTTTTATCAGTTTGGTTCAGGGACCAACCATTGAAACGGCCAGGTTGGTGCCCGACCAAACACTGCCGTAAACTGTTTTTTTTTTTTTTTTGGAATGGGCATCTCGCAGTTTATCCTTCAGGGATATTCACTGCTCAACCGAACTTTAGCCGTAAACTGCATGAAACGTTTAGATTTATACGCAAGTCACTCCAGACGGCAGGGATGCTAAAGATTACATGCTGAGATCTGCTTGCCAATTTAGACTAAAATGTTTAATTATTGTCATCATCTGTCTAGCCGTTTCCCATCAATGTAACGGTTGGCTTCCAGTTTTACTAGTTACAACGGAATACAAAAAAAAAACATATAAATACCAATATCGTAATCTGAGAAAAAGGAAGGAAAATTATAACAAAATGTCTAACTTAAGATAAATAGACAAATGAAAATTCACAAAGTAATTAAAATTTTAATCTGCACTGTGTAGTTTATAATTTAAATTACTTGGTAAACGTGCCAAAGGTTCTGTTTGTTTTATATTATAGGTCAGATATGGCCGAATATACGTCATATAATAAAATAGTACTAATGGGTTATGTTTCTATCTAGTAGCTTGGGCTATTATTGTATATCTTAATATTCTTTACATTTAATTTTTATGAACGTATTGCAGCGTTTCTACTGCAAATCTTTTCAAACCATCTTGACCATTCGAGCAAAATACATTATTTTTCGTGAAAAATTGATTGTTCGTATAAGTTTATTAAAATGTTGTTGTTGAAATGACATAGACTATATTTATTCATATGGAGTAGGAGACGCGTGGCTTTTAACAATAACAGTCATTAATGCTACGAGTATATAAGATGTGTATTGTCTCTTCAACTACTACACTGAAACGTTAAGGGCGTGATTAGATAGTAAATACAGTTGTGCATAACGATTACGTTCATTTAGAATGCTTAGTGACTACAGTTAGCAGTTGTAACTGTAGTCACTGATCGCAGCGAGAGTACAAGGAGTTTATAAACCAGTGCGTTGTCAGTTTTACTACTAATACCTACTATCGAGACAATACAGACTATTAAAAAGCACCGTTTATACGGCGTTGATCAGTACGATAATTTGTCTGTTTAATTTTTCGGATTACAACTTCTTACTAAAATGTTTTTATCCTTACAAAATGGTATATAAAGGAATGATTAAATTTTATTGTTTTATCAACATCTACATTTTGCACGCGTCTTCGACCGCGATGATATAAATATAATTAATTTCACCCGCATATTTCCCGTTCCCGTAAGCTGTTCATTAGTGAAATAATGCATTATCTAATGTGTATTAGTAATATGTAGTACAAACAACAGTGCTCGGTATCAAAGGCGCTCTAGGCGAGATTTCCTTGGCGCTCCCTCCCTACCCCTGCCATCTCTCCAATTCACATATGTGAAAAAAAATTTGATCAAGACTGATATTTTAGCCACTATTAAACAATGACTACAATGAATGAACTCCGCATTCATAAAAAAGGAGTTTTATGAATAAAAAAGTACGAGTAGGTAAACTAACATTAATGTCGGCTGCTTCTCATTTGCTGGTGGTCAGTCAAATCTAAATGAGGTAAGACTTATTCATTTAATCTTCACAGGAAGAAACATCAATCAAATCTTAGTAAAGTTGATATTAGACTCGAACAGATAGATGTAATTTTTGTAAAGTGTGTCCTCATTGTTGTGTTGCTCCATGCACCTCCTACGAAAGTGCTCACACATGATTTTCTATTTCCATAGAAGAAACTGGTACTGCGGTACGACACTAGGTCGCTCGGGTACTAGAACATACGTTTAAGGTGCTGGTAAAAGTTACAAATAAAACTTATTTGACTGCATTTAAGCAGATTTTACATATTTATTCTAGCACTATGCGACAATAGTTAAATAAAAGCGCACTGTTATTCCAGTGCACCCTAATAGTGCAAAAACATTTGAAATCTTTTCCTAGACAACAAATCCCAACCACCTCTATAACTACTTTTCTGACATACATACAAGTATGTATAGCTCTGTGGCGCTATGGCGCTCATTAGGAGAGGGCTATGTCCAGCAGTGGACTAGTATAGCCTGATGATGATGATGATGATGATGATGATGTATAGTTCTCTGAGTAACATAAGCATAATATCTCTTTAAATTAATGAGTCGGTACTTTCGATCAGAAAAAGACTAAAATACAAGTTTTAGTACATAAATCAGTTTGATTAAGCACATAGTATTACAATTAGTATTTATTTAAAACTATGTGAACCCCGCGGTGTTACCTGTGATTAAAATTTAGATTAATCAAACGCGCGAACTATAAACTAATCGATAAGTTTTCTGAAATTTTCCTATTTTCTGCACAATTGTCTTATTTTTCTTTCCGTTTGACCCTCTCCTTCTACAAAGTATTAGAAAACTTGAATGAAAGCGTTTAAGTCGTTCTCAAGTTATGGTGTGAGCAAGGGAAATGGGGATTCATTTTTATTTATTTAGATCCATTTTTAATGTCAACTGTACTGAGCAGTCTACGTCACAGGTTTAAGTGAGCTCTCGTTGCGTCCGGTAGAGGTGCTCTTGTCATGCCGGTATGACACCGTCAACGTGAAACTAACGTAAGCGATGCCTGATCGGTTAATGTGATATTTTTATTTTATGAAATCCAAGTGCTGCAAATATTTTAAGGTCTAAAATAATCAATACTTGCTCCGAGCAGCATGACGCACGCCACTGCGGCCTCCATGGCGATTGTTTGTAGTCTTTTAGGGTTTAGTGTTCATGTAATGTAGCGCTGACAAATAATACTAAAATTGACGTATTATTAGAACAGCGGAAGTTTTTATAGGTTTGATGAACTGCTCTAATCTGTAAAGAATTACGCTATAAAAGTCACCATGAAACTTTCATAGGTCAATTTTTATAACGTCTGTCTGAGCTCTCCCTGCATACTTATTTATATACATACATAAACTCACGCCTTTTTCACTCTCATGGGGGAAGGCAGAAACTACAGAATGCCATCTGCTACGATCCTTGCATACTCTTTTTGATTCATTCACGCACGCCGGTTGCGAGTCCAACGCACCTGATCTTTTTGAAAGAACATCAAGACGTTCTAGGGCATCCCGTCCCGGCGTTTCCGTTTTTATCTGCCTTATGAATACCTTTTGTTAGTCGTCTTTTATTCATCCTGTCAACGTAACCAAACCATCTGATCATACTCCTTTCATTGTTCATTGTCACTACATCTTCCTGCTCCTATGTCATGTAAATAAATTATTGTGAGCAGTATTTCAATTTTCAATTCTCACTTAAGTTTTAAAAGACAGCTGGCATCTAATAAAACTAGGCTTTGCTAACGTAAGATTGGTGAAAATGCAATAATATAACACTTATGTAAGTAAAGAAATACTTGAAATCATTTGTAATATTTAATTGATCAACTGTAAAACCTAAGGGAAATATTTATATTGTTAATACAAAATTACATGGATATGATAACATTGCGTGAGGTAGTCAGGAATGAAATATTAAATGATTGTAACGACATTATAACATTACACCTGGATTAGGGTGAAATAAGTTTATAAGTACAGACACAAAAAACCTTATAAGGGAATTTGATTTCCTTACTAACCGTAATGGCCTACCTATTATTCGTACACAATTTCGAGTCAATTCAATTTTTTTCTGGAAAAGTTATAAATCAATACATAAGGAAGCCAATAAAGAAGAAGAAGGGGTCAAATACTATTGAAAATTTAAATTTCCGCACACATTACCATCGATTATTTTAAGAAGAATAATAGTCTTTAGAAATTCAACAAAGTAGTGTCTTGATGTTGGTTCGCTGAGTTGCATGAAGTATATTATGTCACCAAGTTACACTTTGTGTGTTCGACATAAACAATGTGGTCCAGGTTCCGTTTTATGCTTCGTGCTCTGTCTAGAAGTATTCAACTGCATCTATTTTGACTGAATTATAACAAAGTATTTTCCTAATGTTGGTACGCTGAGTTAAGCCGGAGAATAATATGGTACGTAGCACCGCATTGTGTGTGTAATATGAACAATGCGGTACAGGTGCCACATTACGCTGCGTGCTCTGTCTCGAAGTATTCAACTGCATACAACAAAGTATTGTCTTGATGGTGGTCCGCTGAGTTGCGCCGGAGCATAATATGTCACCATGTTCCATAGTTAGTGTAGTTTTGACATAAACAGTGCGGTACAGGTGTCATATTACGTTTGATGCTCTTGCTAGGAGTATTTTTCAGCTGCATCTATTTTGACTGTTATTCACCAAAAGAGTTTTCTTGATGTCGGTCCTCTGAGTTGCGCCGGAGCATATTGCAGCACTTGGTAGAAACAAATCGGTATCGGTACTTCTTTACGCTCCGTGCGATTAATTTAAGAAGTATTGAGATGCATTCTTCAAAAGTATTTTCATGATGCTGGTCCGCTGAGTTGCACGGAGCATAATTTGACACGTAGTAACACATTGTGTGCTGGTCATAAACAATGTGGTACACGTTTCAATTTACACTTCGTGCTTCGTGCAGTGTTACAATTGGAAACGGTTAGGCAGATGGTTAGGTGATGCTCTGTGTGGGACGATGCTACTTCGGTGACTCCGGATACTATTCAATCTCCAACTGTAATGTGACAATTTCATGATGCTAATACAAATCAATTATAAAAGAAATCAAACGTGTAGGTTGGTCAAGTGAATGCATTGCACTTGTACCAAGGTATTTTTTTAATTATTGTGCTCAAATTTTGCCTCTATGGCAGCGATTACAGATAAGATAATTCATTCATTGTTACCTAAGAAAGCGTATAGAGCATAATATGTCTTATGATAATTATGTTTATTGTCAAGGCCAAGAGTATGTTTAAAGTATTCATGCAAATCTTACAGAGTGGGCGACACTGTTCCGGTTCTCAATCAATGATGAATGTAAACGAGCATTGTTGTCACAATGCTCGTTCTTGTGAGAGACCATGTCTTAGTGCTGCAGTTGGTGTAGATATTACCTGGCAGTATTGCCAATGAGACTCTCAAGTCCATATCAAGAATCTTTCTTATACCAGTAAGGAAATAAAACCAGTCATGTGATGGCGGCGTCGCTGCGTGATGTGGCTGTGGGGATCACCGACGTCAGGCAGTCAATGCACCGCGTGGCTAGCTTTTCGTTTCGGTGGGCACGCCAACACCACAACACGCTGCGTGTTCCAACTCATTGCCGCGGCAAAACTGTGAACATACAACATTAATAGTCAAAATTAAGCAAATAATATTGTGTTTGCCTGTGCTTTTCAAGTTTTTAGTCTTAAGTAAGCTTTATTACTAGATTAAGACGGAACGCTGTGTTAAGCTGTCATACAATCTCCGGTTATGAAATTTCAAATTTCCCCACAGTCTGTCCATATTTTATTCATTTCTATTGGGTTAATTAGTGCAGGGTTTGGGCTTAACCATGAACGTACTAAAAAGAAAACCGTGTTTACGAAGTCATAATGCCACTTAGTTAAAACGTTGCATCAGATGACTGCAAGTATAATTACTAAGACTATGAGTCTAAATCTATAAGTCTAAGTCTAATCTGAGAAATAAATGATTAAGCTATAATAAATAACAATACAGGCACAAGCAAGCACTGACGAGCGAATTTAAAGCGCTCCACATACTATCTGTGTAATTGCAATTTTATGTTCGCACAATATTTAGGTAAAAATAATAAATATTTAGATCGCGTCATGTCAGTAGTTATCGACATTACTTGACTGTTATGTCATTTTCATTACAGGGTATAGTCCGCTTAATGCTTGGTCGTGAACATGGCTTGAACATATCAAATTCTATTTTGTACACATTCCTATTTCATGTTTATTTTGATTACTCACATTATAATGAAAAAATCTTTGCCTGTTATTAAAAAAACGCCTACTTCCACGGAAGACAGAACGCCTTTCAGTATTTTACGACATTTGCAGCCTTTTGGTTTTTCTAGTTGTAAGCCACCGGACTTAATAGCACAGTCAGATATGTAATAACTTTTTGAGTTGATTTTCTTTAGCGACACGCTGTAAAACGCCAGTGACTATATTTCACCGTTGCTGGGGCCAGTTTTGGCAAACGAAGTTTTAACGTGTCTGCATACGAAACTTTATTGTTATCATTATTTACAATATTAACACCTGACTTTATCCAATTCGCATTCCGTATTAGGTTATTTCGTTTCGTTACACGTGATTTTATGACTAACAAAGAAGCAATGCCCGTTAGTCGCTGAGTGATGCCCATGATTGCAGATTTAATTGCAATGTTAATGGGAGTCGGCACAACTCGCAATGCTTGCATTACTGACGTCTAGAATGAGGGAAGACTTTTTAATAGATTCGTATGTTTGAAACCGCTTGGACCAATGTTTGGGCTGTGGGAAATGCATGATGGAGAGATTTCGCTAAACAAACGTTCTGTGTTAGCAGAGGTAGGCGACAACCTGACTGTTTTGTATTTCGACTAAATATTTCTCCACCGCGATCGGGCGGGTCATTGTTCTTAGACATCATCATTCTTATTGCAAAGTATTAAAACGCAAATTATTATAATTGTCATAAATCTAATTGTAATAATTCTAATTGATATTCCATTGTTGTTACACATCATCTTATTGCAAAGTATTAAATTAAAGAAAAAAAAACACAAAGTAGAAGTAATCGAACTATAAAGTTATTTAGATGTACGTCACACTTAACAATAAATATATTAGAGAATATAAGAAAATAAATTTACTCACAGATAGCTGATAAAATAAACTACTTACCAGTAGAGAGGAACTAAGCATCTAAACACTTGTGATCTGGTATCGTTAGTTTGTACTTGGCATAATAATACGCAAATAGAAATAACTCACGAGCCAGTGCACTGTGCGTGTGCGCGGATTGAAGTGAATCTCAGACTCCTCCGTTCGCTCTATTGTTGGGGTCAAATTAAATAATTCAATCGTTAACTGACAAAAAGGCCAGGACGAGCAGCGGTTCGCCAATTGGTAATCCAAGCAGTCCCACTTAGGTTGACGGCACGGTTGTCCCAGCGGCTGAGCGATCGACTGGTGCGCCGCGTGTCGTGGGTTCGATTCCCGCACGGAACAAACATTTGTATGGCCTACAGGTAGTTGTTCCAGGTCTGGCTGCCTGTGTACATATATGAAATTAAATGTTTGTAAACCTACCGACACCACAGGAGAAATTCCTAGTGAGGGCAACGTTTTTTTTCAATCAAAATCAATTTAGGAACGAATTTTTCATTAGGTGAAATATATAAGATTCACTTACTTTTTATTTACTGCTCTTTCTTATAATGGCCATCATGCAAGGGCCCATTAAAATCGTCGTGATAGGTAACTAAGATCTGATGATGGAAAGCATCAAGGAAGATAGTGGAACTTATTGTTGGCTAGTAATTTTACTCTGTCTTTTAGTGTGTACATGTCCAATGTTGTGCGTGTTTACAATAGTTTAATAGTTAAAATGTACATAATGTAATAGGTAAATATAGTATACAATCACTGTTCGGCTGTGCCGCTGGTACTTCAATTACTTATTTTAGGTAACATATCATGTACTTTGACACTGTCGAGCAGGTAAAAGATATTGATTGACACCAATATCTTTTTAGTTTTTTAACATATCATGTACTTTGACACTGTCGAGCAGGTAAAAGATATTGATTGACATCAATATCTTTTTAGTTTTATCGCTGTGATTACGGACTCCCATTAAATCAAAAGATTAGTCAGTGACCAGTCGGGGAACGAGCTCTGCAAAACCCTGCAAATGACCCCCTCCCTTTCAGTAAAAATTATTCTAATTTAAATATTTACGTCGCTCGATGTCGAGTCAATCGTTTTCATAGCAGAACAGGCTCACCCTGTTTTACATGTCTCTGCATGAAACATTTCACATAATTTGTATAAACATATATAATTCTACTGTACGTGTGTATGTCTACCCGAACCCGTCTAAGTGGCTGAACCGATTGTAGTTGGGTTCGCTAGTATATTAACAAATAAGTTTGTATTCAATAAATGCCATCTGCCTCGTTTTACGTTATGTCTCTGAAGATTTAGAGTGTTTATGCGTGCATTACTAATACCACGTTTGTCCAGAATCATGGACTGAACTCATCGTATCAGGTTGTGTATCGATGTCCCCTCCACCCTGTATAAAAGTGAACAGGACGAAGATAATGTAGCTTGATAGAGATGTCTCGATGTGTAATTCGGAAATTAATGTTAAAAGTGTGGAGCTATTTGCGAAGTTTGTTTACAAGAAATGGAAAAATTGTTGCTTGTGTGGAAAGGACAGTTGATGGCGCTATTATTATTTCTATCTATTATTATATGCACACTACATCGCTTCATTGACTGGGTGGTCACTTGACCGCTTGACTAGCTGTTAACAATGGTGTACTTACTGATGCCTTTGAAATGATTTTAAAATTTTAATTTGAAATATCCTTCACATAAAACGTCAAGTTCAGTTTTCTATTTGTGTGCTTAAACTGCGTGATCTATCTCGATCGATCTAATTGATTGCTGAAGCTGTGCTCCTAAATATTTATGACATACATGTTCTGTGGGACGAATCCGTTACATGCACATCATATATGCCATTTGTCAGATGTCGTTGTCAGCACAGGAATGTCGCCGTATCCCAGTCAGTTTCAAGTTAGTTCTTTCAGTTTGCCACCCGCATAATGTAAGTGTGTCAGTATTCACAATGCTCTTGTACATTTATGACGTGCTAGTACGTCGGGACGCCCACACTAAGTTGATTACACCCTCTTGAAAAGGCTGCGATAATACTCGTATGTGTATTTTTTAAATATCGCAGTATTATGCTGATGTAGGAGAGAGAAGCCTTTTAGTGCGTGTCGTAAATAAATATTTTTCTTGTAGTCCTTATTTAAACAATTCAGGAGGATGCACGCAATAAACGGCCTGAAAAACAAAATTTGTTTTATGCCCTGGAGCTATTGATTACTTACACAGTGTGACTGGCAGAACATTCAGACCTACTGAAGGCCATGTGTACTTATGATAACATGTAAAACGAAAAAAAAGCAAAGCATTGATGTAATTACAAAGGAATTATCCAGGAAATAGTTGAAGGCTAACGTATATCAAGTAACGTATATCAAGCATAATGTTACTTAATATTGTTGATAAGTAGATTTTGTACAGAGTGTTTTTTGATTATTTTATTGTTATGGCAACATTGACAAGTTGGGAACTACATTATCGAATGGAACGGTTTAGCGGGTAAACGGTTGCAAACTTAGAGTTGATCGGCACGCCACCTATCTGTAAGTCTTAGATAGAAAATAGTATAAAAACATGACGTGTTGTGCATTTTTGGACTCAGTTCCTTGTGAAATAAAGAACAATAACGATGCTCTGCTCGTTTAACTATTGGAACCCAGCCTGATTTCGTATAAAAGTACGATAAAACTTAATATTAGGTCTTTACCTATGAAATTGCCGTTCTGCAGTACTGGCCATTTCAAATCAAAATATTTTTTGTTTGGCTAAGAATTCTAATTTCAAATTAATTTTATTTTAAAAACACGGATTTTTTTTTCCAAAAGTAGTCATTTGTTTATTGATTAGTGTTACATTTTCATCGCATTTAAATCTTTTTCGTCATCATGGATACGTTAAAAATTCGAGTAATTATGGAATATGAGTACCGTCGTGGCAGCAACGCGGCACAAGCGGCACGCAACATCAACGACGTTTACGGAGCTAACACTACAAACCAACGCACTACCTGTTATTGGTTTGCTCGCTTCCGTTCTGGAAATTTCGACCTGAAAAATGAACCGCGCGGTCGTCCGAAGACTTTGGTCGACAATGACGAATTAAAGGCGATTGTGGAAGCTGATGATACACAATCTACGGCTGAATTAGCAGCAGCTTTCGACGTTAGCGTCAAAACAATATTGGTCCATTTGCGTCAAATTGGCAAGGTAAAAAAGCTTGACAAATGGGTGCCCCACGAACTCAATGATCGCCAGCGCGAAGTACGCGTCGAGACGTGCCTTGCACTGCTCAACTTGTGTGTCTGTTGAGCAGTGCAAGGCACGTCTGGAAGGAATTTTGAACCGCATTGTTACCTGCGATGAAAAATGGATTCTGTTTGATAACCGCAAGCGCTCAGCAAGTTGGTTGGATCCTGGTTCAGCACCTAAACAATGCCCTAAACGAAAACTTACCCCAAGAAAAGTGATGGTCACTGTTTGGTGGTCTAGCGCCGGTGTGATTCAACACAGCTTCTTACCAAACGGGGTGAGCATTACTGCAGATGTGTACTGTGAAGAATTGAACACAATGATGGAGAAGCTGGCACATCTCCAACCAGCATTGGTCAATCGCTCGTCTCCGCTGCTCCTGCACGACAACGCGCGACCTCATACTGCACAGCAGACGGTCTCCAAGTTGCAAGAACTGGGGTTGGAAGCTCTCCGTCATCCGCCCTACTCACCAGACCTTGCGCCTACAGACTACTACTTTTTCCAGAATTTGGATAACTTCTTGGCGGGAAAAAAATTGAATACCCGAGAGGCAGTACAAAATGCCTTTGAAGAATTTGTTGCCTCCCGTCCAGCTGATTTCTTTAAGAAGGGCATCAATAAACTGCCACTGCGTTGGCAAAGATGCATTGATTGCATGGGTGATTACTTCGATTAATACAAATAAAAAATACATGAAAAAAATTCATTTAAATTTTTTCATACAAAACGGCAATTTCATAGGTAAAGACCTATTATAATTTATTTCTTTGTTCAGGTATGAGTTACTGAGATGAAGTTTGGGTAGGCAGCGCTGCCATTGCATAAGTTAAATTAAAAAAAAAACAAGCTTTTATAGAAAATCCAACTAAAAAATAGAACATAAAATTTAATAAATTTGGATGAAGAAAAGTGTAAACAAGAAACAAAAATACGTGGGGTGCATAGTGTTAATATTGAAGAATACACGCCGATACATGGAGTCCACTGTGAGTGACAGTAACCATGGAAAAATAGAAAATGTTTATAACTATAGTTGAAAATATAAAATACATGTAAAAAAAACATCAATTCATAATCTAGGGTAAACGTCTCATACTAAGACACCCGTATCTTTGATAACAATCCTAAGCTCCCGGCCTAAGGTAAGAATAGATTGTAAAACACTTACTGATTCAAAAGCACATTTTCTCGACAGTTACGGAACGCCTCTATTAGGTCTTCCATACAACAAACCAGCTGACATGTCTTCAGCAGAAGCTCCAGTAGTACAGACATAGCTCGTATGGAAGCAATCACGTCTCCTGCAGAGCTGTCACATCTCCTATCTAATATAGTTTACGAACACTTTTCATAAGTATTTTTACAGTTTTGCAGTAGTGGCTAATTCCTCTGCACTCACTATCACGTCGATTTTGAAACATCTCCTTAATCAATCCTACGGTAGCATAATTTTGGTTTACAGTGTTAAGCTCCGGTTTCAATACAATAATTTTCTTTTGATCCTTCGCCACAAATACCGGTACAGTATCAGGACCTTGACAGGTTACTGATATTTTCAAATATACTATTGAAAACTTTTATATTTATCTACATTAAACTAACATTGTTCATTACGTCTATTTTATGTTGGATAAGGCACAACGGCTCGTTAATTACATCATGACATTGATTGTAATATATCATTAAACTGTTTACCATAAATAGTTCAATGGCGCGGTCAATGACCGTACGTTTAAGATTGGCGTGTAAGTACCGGCCGTGAGTGCACACAGTATAATTATTTTTGACTAACACATCAATGTCACCCACTGATAAAAAAGTGCAATTTAGGATTTTAACGATATTAAGATGGGCACTTGATGATAAAGCCTATTTATAGTATTTTAGAAACTTAAATTAGTTTTGCAATACAATTTAGAAACACTTGCACTCGGCGAGACTGATTTGGCTGATGAACGTACATGCCACATACCTACCAATATACCAGACTGACATATATGTATTTGTCTGTCTCGCTTCGAGACGTAATGCGCATAAAAGGACCGGTGCTATGCAGTTTGCGGCATAAGCCGAGGTTCGTACCCCGCAGGGGGTGCCCTTAGCGATAGTCGCTTAGCTTATAAGTTTGTATGCCTGGCTGGAGGCCTTAATTTTAATTAAGCCCCCCACAGGAAAGTTCGGTTGAGCTGTAAATATCCCTGAAAGATAAACTGCGAGATGCCCATTCCAAAAAAAAAAAGAAACAGTTTGCGGCAGTGTTTGGCTGGAAGCCAACCTAGCTACTTGGTTGGTCTTCAACAAACACTCATAAACGGTAATCTCTTCCTTCTTCTAAACGCTTTTGTCCGAAAATCATTATCCATAACACGTTTGCTACAAACTTCAGTAACTACAATGTTCAGAAATGTGGGCTGGGAACAGGAGGGAGCGAGCCGCCGCCGCGCCGCGGCTGAGGCTGGCCGGCCGAAGCTGCGGCGGTTAGCGAAAGCCGTCCGCGACGATCGGCACGCGTGGGGCAGCTGGAGACCCGCAGCGACGGAGCTGTGACTAAAGCTTTTTAATCAATTAGTTTTAAAAACATTATTCGGATAAAATACAAACATTATTCAATTTGAATTTAGGACTCATAACTTTGATGATGACTTAAAGCGGTTTTAAGTCTTTTATATATTTGATATAGATTGTAATATATTTTATCTCAAACATATTTGATGAATATCATATTATGTAACAGTAAGTTCGAGCAAGTTGTCATAAGGACAAATGATAATTACGAGAAAAAAAATGATGCATTTTAGACTATGGAAAAAAAGTTAGGAAACACAATAGAGAACCCTGATAAACTAGGATCTATTTATTTAATCAACGTTTATCTGCAGATTTCGTTGTATTAATCCAACAGCATTTTATAAAAATCGTTCTGTTTATGTCTTTCAACCTTATCATCATATACTCGTAGTGGTTCATTCAATCAGTTCTGGTAAATACATACGTAGTCTATCACTCTTTTATGTTAAACAGTGAGTCAGTCATGGAGCTTTTATGTTTGGTTTCACAGATTTTAGATTTAGAATTAACATTGTTTTGTTTTATTTTAACATAATACGGCGATTTTAACATTTTTATACGAACGTTGTCTTATACTAGGAATTTCGCTAGTGTTGTGGGTGCGTTTGAAAACATTTAAAGTCACATACACGAACAGCCAGATTCAGAACAACCACATGTAGGCCATACAACTATTTGATCCGTGCGGGAATCGAACCCACGACATGGCGTAGCAGTCGATCGTTCAGCCACTGTGTCAATGTCGTGTCGCCAATTAAAGATTTTTTTTTAATTAATTCAATCAACTTTAGTATATAATTCGTTTGCAGGTCTTACGATTGCGTAATCAGTGTGTCTACAAAAAGGGAGATGGAGCCACCTTTCTGCTTTATCATCAGACAGATACTATCGTTTTTCATTTTAAATTTAACTACATATACAACGAGAGACAAACGAGGCAGTCCAAACCCCAATACGTCAGCTGAAATTTGTACAGCACTTGGTTAGTCAGCAGACTATCCCGGCTGCAGCTCCAGGTTTAGAAGGTACATAAATCCTGGGTATTTAAATTTATCCGTTTACCAAGTATTATAATTTCGCGATCGACTTATAAGTCGATCGTGAAATAAATTACCATTTTAAGGCCTTTCTCTGAAATAGAACCTTTCGTTCGAGAGTTACAATACACAGACACTTTCACCCTTAGTTACACATTGGGGGTATAAAAAGGCCAGTAACTGTATAGCATCTGGGTTTGAACAGAAATATATCCGATTGGATAAAGAAAACGTTGAAAAATGAATTTTATGTATTTACGATTCAAAAACTCAATTTAACCAAAAAAACTTTCAAATTTCATAGACCTTTGAACTAATTTTAAGAAGAAACTTGTGTTTCTTTAATATCAGAAAAATAATTAGGTTTCCGCGCTAAAAGTTAAACCCATGAAATTGTATAAATTTCGGTAAAGTCCGACTTTGACGAGACTTTCACTGGTAGATGAGCTGATGTGTAGAATAGTAGCTAAGTTTTCATTATATTTAGAAAAAAATTAGGGTAATGCGTAAAGCAATGAAACCCGTACTTTTTAAATTCCACACGTATAAAGTCGCGGCGACAGCTAGTTTATTCATAAGAGCATGTAACAACAGTCTTTAAAAGATTGTGCAACAATGTATTCCTTTCGTAAACACAATTGCTACAATTGTCCGCAATGACGCATGTTATTATTGGTTGTCCAAATGTATAAATAACCTGGTTTACAAAACGATAAAAGCGACCTTTCATCATGGAATCCATTCTCCTGCGAAAGAAACATATTTGATATTACGTCCAACTTAGAAAGGTGCCAGGTGTTTCATTTTTTTCCGGTCATCTATCTATCTTCTATCTATATAAATATAATAAAATACTTCAAGGTTTTAAGGATTGTTCTGTTAACATTTTTAATTTTAAGCTTACTTCACTACTTTTAGTTAAATATTAGTGAAAGACTTTGTAAACGATATGAGCTTATAAAGATATTATGATGGTTTTAATTATAAATATACTTATACCTGACCATAATTTTAGTAATTGACCACACTTTAATTTCTGTTTTGGTTTGTTGACATTATTTTGAGTACGCCGTTAGGTAGACCGTAGCCGGTATTCTTAATTTATATACAAACGCCAGCACATGAAGCTACCCCAGATTTTCCCAATTGAACATGAACCTTATTCTATCAAAAAATATAAAATCTATCAAAGAAATGTGACACATTCGGATAGCTTGATGTGCTGGCGTCTGTACAACATACCTGTAATAAATAATGATATACTAACTACCAGAGCCAATTGTCTTTATTCAAATAAAAAGAAAGTATGAAGAATTCTCCACAGAGACATATTTTATTAAACCCCGCAAACTACATAATAACAAAGCTGATTTTGGTTAAGTAGTTTGGCTAGTAAGATCCATAAACCATTCGGATTAATTCTTCTAACTCTTTAATTTTCTAACTATAAATGTATTGACATAATCCGTAAACTTGAACAATTTACTGCTCCGAGCAGAGAACAGATCAATCAGAAATTTAATTATTTTAACATTTTACATATTTATTTATATAACAAATAAATAATAAATATGACTAGGCAGGTGAAAAATATAGTGTTTGCACAAAAGACTATTAATGTTTTAGTAAAAATTAAAGTATTTTACAACCTTCTATTTATTTTCCCGGTGTCTGTTCTACGGAGTTAAAATTTTACACGTTGATTCAGTTCCAATGAAAATAGATTTGTATGGTAACCGTGACCTCATATCACACCCAAGAATACTTTAACGGTCAACAGCACGGACACGATACATTGTATGCACATACATTATGATATTTTGATAAAAACTGTTTGAATTTGAAGTTATGACTTTCGCCCCGTTGTCTTTTTTTGTCTTACTCACGTTAAAAAGTCACTATAAGAGGATTGCAAATTTACAAAGGTACACCATTCTTTTCGGTATAAAAAGTACCTTCTATTTTAATCAAGGGTATGAGTTACCTTCTCAATAAATTTCTTTCAAATCTGTTTGGCTGTTTCAGCGTGAAAGCGTAACGTAAAACTGCAGTCCTAGACAAACAAAAACTTTTACCGTAGCGTCAAACGCCTAACGTAAATATAACGTCATAATACTCATATGGCAGTAAAATGACCCGTGAAAAGGGACTCTTTCTTCATTTTCCACGGGTCATGCTTTAGAGATGAGAGCTTTAGAAATGTCACGTAGTCACGTCTAATGTCAACTCCGTACAATGTGATCTTTCTATAGGCGTTAACGCTTACAGAAAAGGGTTTTTTTTAATAGGAACATTGCCCCACACTAGGAATATGTCTTGTGTCTTGGGTGCGTTTGCAAACATTTAAAGTCACATACACGAACATCCAGACCCGAAACAACTACCGCGTTTGGTGCATCAGAAGATGACTCAGCCACTGCTCCAACCATGCCGTCAAACAAATTTGTCCAGACAAAATCCTAGGCCCCCAGTGCATATATCTCAAACGGCGACCAATATTCAATCGTTAAAATCAAATCAATCAAAATTCGTATCAATAATATTTTGATTTTATACACTATATTCATGATTCAACTTTAGTAAATACGGTGTAACTTTCCTACTCGTGAAAGTGGAACACGCCGTCCACTTATTTACTTCAACATCGGTCTTGTTGAGGTAGGTACAGGTTTTGACGATCCATTGTGGGGATCGCATGATAAATTGATTACAACATATCTGGACTCAAGAACCACTTATCCAATTCTCATGATTTACAGTTCAACAACCCACATGAGTGAAGCTGTTGCCGTTTGTAATGATTCAATAAACTTTAATTTGATTTTGTCAACATTTTTTAATAGTAGAGATAAGTAATGGTTTTCTCACGCCCGGTTTATGTAGTTTAAGGGTAATCCAAAATATTTATGAGGTCTGGTCCAGAATATTCTGGACCAGACCTCATAAATATTTTGGATTAAAACCAATACAAATCCATATGGATTTGTATTGGTTTTAATCACAACTGGCGAGAGTGCGTACTGGGGCTATGGTTCCAGATGCTACACTATCCGATATAAAGTATTAATAAACCCAGTTTTAAAAGGGGATAGTACTATCGGTCATGTAAAGCTAGGCAAGACACGGTTGCCTATACGTGAATCATGATAGAATTAAGTGGCATAATATGGTACTAATCAAACAATTTACCGACTAGAAAATAAGATAATCCTTTGAAATTCAAGGATTGAAAGGTATTTTTTATAATACTGCACTAGTTTGTTTAGAATTGAAGAAGTGATTTTCTAATAGAAAATACTGTATTAGGATTAAATATTCCTTTAATTTTAAGACTTAATTCATATCTAACTGTGAAACTAATTGTGATTGTATCAAAAAATTGAAACCTAAATGCCACAGGATAGTTGTAAGTTAGGATTTTTAAATCGTAAGATTTCAAATATCACTATAACAGCGCGCAATTGATTTTATTTACCTATTAACGGGCGTAATAAGATTGAGTCTACAATGTTACGGTAAACGTAATCATTGCGTAAAAAATAAGAAACATTTTGTTAAATAAAATCATGGTGTCATGCATAAAGTGACTTACTTTTGAAAGGACAGGTTCGTTGTCGTGTCTTCAGGAGTTTACTCTCTGACTCGCACTTCCATCTCAAGCATGGTGTCACATAGCACTGCATCATCATCCTCCTGCCCTTATCCCAATTTTATTTGGGGTCGGCGCAGCATGTTTTCTTCTTCCATACATCTCTATTTGCCGTCATCTCATGGGTCACCTCTTTTCTTGCCATATCCTCTTTCACACAATCCATCCATCTTTTCTTTGGTCTTCCTCTACTCATGTAACCCTGCACATTCATACTCAAAACTTTCCTCACAACATGGTCCTCATTCCTTCGCATCACATGCCCATACCATGACAACCGATTTCCACACAACTTCTCGGTCACAGGCGCAACTTTAAGACTTCCTCTTACATACTCATTTCTTATTCTATCCATTCGCGTAACACCACACATCCCCCTCAGCATTCTCATCTCAGCTGCATGTAACTGCCTTTCATTCATGCCTTTTGCGGCCCAACATTCTGATCCATACAAGACAGCAGGTCTGACCATTGTTTTGTAAATCTTCCCCTTAAGTTTAAGGGGAATATGGGGGTCACAGGTTGTTCCCGTTACCTGCCGCCATTTCATCCACCCTATGTTAATTCGGTGCTTGACAGCCCGATCTATTTCTCCGTCACTTTGCACGAGTGAACCAAGATACCGAAAGTCGGAACAGACCGGGAGAAGCACGCTGTTAAGCGACATTGCTTCAGGACTGGAGAGACCGCCGAAATCGCAGAACATATATTCAGTTTTGGTTGTGCTGATTTTCAAGCCCACACTCTCCAGCCTCTGTTGCCATTTCTCCAGTCTGCTCTGGATCTCAGGTCCATCTTCACCGACAAGAACAATGTCGTCGGCAAATAACTTGCACCAGGGTGCCTCTTCCTGTATGTCCGACGTCAGAGCGTCCATTATCAACAAGAAGAGGTAAGGGCTTAATGCCGACCCTTGGTGCAGTCCTACAGCCACACTGAACTTGTCGGTGTTGCCAGCAGCCGATCGGACATACGCCCTAGACCGGCTGTACATTGCACGAATCAACTCCACATACTTCCCAGGCACACCTTTCTCTTTCACGGCCCACCACAACACCTCCCGGGGCACCCTATCATACGCTTTCTCCAGATCAATGAACACCATGTGCAAGTTTTTATGTGCACGTCTGTATTTCTCACACAGCTGGCGGAGTGCAAAGGTGGCGTCCATTGTTCCTCGACCTGGCATAAACCCAAATTGACTTGGGGTAATTTCACTCTCCTCTCGCAATCTTTTCTCTATCACCTTCTCCCATACTTTCATACTATGTGACAGGAGCTTTATCCCTCGATAGTTGTTGCAGTCCTGTACGTCCCCTTTATTTTTGAAGATGGGCACTAGTGAACTATTGCACCACTCTTGTGGGATCACTTCCTCATGCAACAACTTATTGAAGAATAAAGTCAGCCACATACATCCATCTTCTTTTAATACCATCCATACTTCTGCTGGTATATCATCTGGGCCCATAGCTTTTCCATTTTTCATACTTCTAACTGCATTCCTAACTTCATCCATGCTAATTTCTCTCACCAAACCCATATTTACCTGTGTCTCTTGAAGCATACCATTCCATTCATTCTCCTCGTTCATTAACCTATCAAAGTAGACCTTCCATCGCAGTTTTATTTCATCATCTTCACACAGAACCTTACCAGCATCATCTTTAATACATTTAATATGCGTTATATCTTTTGCCCTTTTTTCCCTTGCTTTCGTAATCCGATAGAGTTCCTTCTGGCCCCTAGGGCTATCCAGTGAGTTATACAACTTCTCCTGTGCCTTAGCCCTAGCGACTGCTACCACCTGTTTTGCTTTCCTCTTCCATTCTTTGTATATCATATTCTTTTCTTCTTTCAAACTATCGTTCCCGTTTTCTACACCCTGCCATTCTCTAAACGCAACTTTTTTCTGATTAAGTACTTTTTGCACTTCTTCATTCCACCACCATGTATCCTTATCTATTACACCTTTCCCTTTCGATTCTCCGAATACGTCTTTTGCTACTCTTCTTATACAATCTGCCATCTCATTCCAACAATCATTCACAGATTTTCCCTCCATATCCTTCATATCAATCATTTTATCCACAACTTGATTTTTAAACAAATCCGAACACTCCTCATTTTCTAACATACACCATCTAGTTTTTGGTGGGGGCCGTTCTTTGTTATTTCTGGCGGACACACTTACTTTAACCTGCATAACTACCAACCTGTGTTGTGAGACTAATGCTTCGCCTGGCAGCACTTTACAGTTTTTGACACAAATCAGACTACTCCTTTTTACCAGGAAGTAGTCGATTTGTGTCGCGTGGTGGCCACTTTTATATGTGATCAGGTGCTCGTCTTTCTTCTCAAACCACGTGTTTGTTATTGCCAGGTCGAATGCAGTAGCAGCTTGCAGTAGTGCCTCGCCGTCATTGTTACGGTTTCCGTACCCCCAACCACCATGCACTCTCTCATACCCAACGTTCAGCTTTCCAACATGCCCGTTAAAATCACCCCCTACATACACTTCTTCACTCTCTTGCACATCTCTCATCACACAATCAAAGTCCTCCCAAAATTTATCTTTTATACTATCCTCACATCCTGATTGGGGTGCATACACGCTCACTATCTTTAGTACCAGACCCTTCACAATCACTTTGACAGCAATTACTCTATCACTCATTCTATTTACATCTACCACACATTCTTTTAGCTCGCTATCCAGAACTATACCCACACCATTTCGCTTGCCATCGCTTCCACAGTAGTAAAACTTATATCCTTCTCCTATCTCTCTAGCTTTCGCCCCCTTCCACTTTGTTTCTTGCAGACACGCTATATTTATCCGTCGCCTTTTAAGAACATCTGCTAACTCTCTTCCTCTTCCAGTCATCGTACCTATATTCCAACTTGCACACCTCAGCCTTACTTCTCTTTCTCTCCGAGCTTGCATCATACGTCGCACCCGCCCGTTTTGGTGCGACAACCCTTGTCCATTTCCCGCAGGGGCCGGGTGCTGCTCCTGCGCGTCGCCTGTGGGGTACGCCCTAGCCCTATCGTGCAACATATCTTTCGTACTATTCATGCTGCTGTTGTTTTGGCATAGTTTTTATAGTCGGCCGCCTGCCTGACACCAACCCTCCTTGGGAATGCTATCGTTGGTGGTATACCCGCCACCGTGCGGGTGACCTAGAGTGCTTAATATTTTGCACCAGGTCTGAAAAACTCCCTTAGTCGCCTCATACGACACCCACGGGATGAAATGGGGTGGTCATATTCTTAGTCCGTGACCACACAGAACCACCACCAATCACATAGCACTGCATACACTATGTTTTTAATGTACCCCACAAAAAATATCTAACATCATGTCAGGTCTGAGGATCGTGGAGACCACTACTACCGCGGCCGATCCACTGATGGAACCGCGCGTCGAGATAATTTTTAAATCGCTTGCGAAGTGTACAATTCACAACGATTGCTGACAAAATCACGACTTTGCACCGATACGGATAGATAGACTGAATTGCACACTAAATTTCACCAAAAAAGTATCAACACCCTGGAGTACTGAGGTGACCAGCTCTATTACTGTTTTAGTATTTTTTATTTTAAAAATAAATCCCAGGGTAACACAGGGTCTCGTGTCTTAGTGTGGGGTTCAGTGTCACATTTAAACATTGATACCTTATATTAGAAGAATCTTTATTACTTAAAATAAATAAACCAATTAAAACCAAACACGTAATAAAATACACTTGGAATACTTACAAGCATTGTTGTACTGTCTATCTACTCATTTTTTTTTTTTTCATTTTAACATTTAACGGTCACTGGCAATTACATGAGAGGCTACCTATGTGTCGACGAGTACATAACCGAAACCGATAAGTTTACTAGTATGTATGTTTCATTTAATCAGGTTTATTATGAGATAAAGAAAGAAGGATGGAGGAACCAAGGAATGGTTTTAATTATTAAACATAAGAGCTTTGTTTAGGCCGGATATCATTGTGAAAGAATATGAAAGAAATATGTCATAAAAAAGACGCGACGCGGCTTGAATTGCCTAAAATTGCCTGCTATCCCTGGGTATCCTTACCCTAATTTCCTACATACGTAATGGTACAGAAACAAAGTAGGGTTCAATATTATTATTTTTCATCAACACTGACGGGACAACTTCCTAGTCCTAGTACTTTAAATAAATTCTCTTGCATAATTTATAAAGACGCCGCGCCCGCATGGCGTTTGTCAAGTGTCTTGGGGCATGAGCAGATACTATTTACAAAGCGAACGCGTTAGAAAGATGTAAAATATTAAAAAAGTATTGAACACATAATATTTTATTTCGTTTTGATGTTATTAGCAATATGTTTTCTTCCTTACTTTCTTATTTTTCTTAAAAAACGTTCCCCCTACACTAGGAATTACTCCTGTATCGTGGGTTATTTAATTAATAGAACATTACGACTACAGCTTTTGGAAGGTCATCTGATTATTTAAAGTATGATTTTATGAACAAAAAATACTTCACTACTAATTACTTTCTGTGCGTGATTATGTAAGTTGTTTTTCACAAAAAAAAAACAAATTTCCAAGATACAGTAAGGATTCTGAGTATTAAGTAACTCAGTTGTGTTCTAGTGTTTATTATTGCAGAATAAAACATACGGAATCCATTTTGCAAAAGTACCTAAAGAAACAAATCCTTTATGGATTAGTTTCTTGGATGAATAGCTTGTTGACACCGATCAGCTGACTTGTTAGTGTGATGTGTAGAATTAAATAAAATACATTTTTTTTCAGTTAAATGTGTCTTAACTTTATAATTATTATGTTTGTAAGTATAGGTATGAAAAAAGAAGTGAAATTTTTTTTGTCGAATTTGGCCCATCACCAAGAGACTCCGTGGCCTTGGTATGAATATACCCTTTTCGTTACACTCTGTAGACTGGCTTAGCGATGATTATTGAATAGACCAAATTTCAACAAATAGCCATTTATTTAACATTAACAAAATATTCACAATGCAAATCACTAACCAATCAAAGCGCATACATAGAGGCGCACATATAACGACAAACTTTCGCATTTATAATAATTAGTGAGATAATTCTGCCAATTATCGACGTATTAGTCGCTTAGAAACTGATAATACTGAAAATACTTCCTTGTGATATTTGGCTCTGGCTGGTTTATAGTTTCCCAAAAGCACTGTTCCTCAGTACACAATCAGCCTTTAGCTGATCTGCATAATATTTTTATTATTGCATCCTCCTATCCATTACCTTGCTTTGCATGGGTGCAATCTGCATGTAGTGACATGTAACAACAACTTCAAAATGTTCTGAATAATGTAAAAGGTCAAATCATAATTTCACTGTGAATTTACGAGATAAAGGTCACACTGACGTACAAGAAAAGAAACTTTGTTATATTGCACTAGGTACTGTAAAGACATAGTGGGGACTCTACGAGACGGTGGCGTACCTAGTGATCACGTGTCGCCGTGCTCAGCGAGGTTCAGGGGAGACCTCTTGACCGTATCCTCATGGATGTGCCCTAACAGGCGTTTCACACAGGGGGTCTCGTAATGGTCTTAGAGGTATCGGGGCCCCTTCCATTTACTGATGGTGATCACTGGGGTGGTTTTATTGAGGTAAGAATCCCCCACTCCCAAAAGTCCAGGCGCCTTTTGAAGGTTACCCCCCGTAAACAAAAGAAAAACAAAGGTACTGTAAAGACGTACTTATAATAAACACGTGCATAAGTCAGCGGAGTTCTATTAACCATGAATTTTGAAAGTGTCTAAACACATGTAAAAAAAAATCTTTGCAGATACTAGTTCTAGTTTAAAAAAAACTAGAACTAGTCGATAAAAATAACCGGTATATAGTGGAATTGTTATTATTTTATATAATCTATGGTTAATTGGTCGTTAATAGCCAGTAATAGATATGTAGAACGAAATAGAAACGATTATTGAAGAATCAACTACATAGCTAACAATTATTCTTGTACCGTTTATTTTGTATAAAAGGTAACTATAACGGTTGCTTGAAACCCTTTTCACGAATTATATAACAGTAAAAACTAAGTAAAATCAGTACGCCAAATCGATATAGGATTTCTAATTGACACAAAATCGATATTTTTACTGGAGATTGTATGCATCGAATCACATCCAGAAGCCGCGTGCGGCCATTGACCTGTCATATATAAAAAGTTCAGCGTGTGCGTTACATTTCCGAAATTTTATTTGATGTAAGCTTTATTTGTGCAAGGGCTAGTGAATACCTCCGTCTGTGTTTTGATGGTATACATTATTTTTGTATTGTATTGTGTGGTGAATAGAAGAACTTGCTTGTATTTTGTGAACTGAGTCTTTCACTGTTTCATTAAGGCGAAAAAACCAGCATAAATAAAATGGCACAAAGTCTTTACTATTGCTAACACAGGGAGTACCTACTTCGTGGATTTTAACATACGAAAACATTACATGTTAAAATATAGATATTTAAATTTACAAGCGCACATAATATATTGTTTTAATATTTTGTTCCCTTGACCTTTTTGATGAGTGTATTTCATTCGGAATACAAGTTCACTGAGTTTTGAACCTCTCGAAGGTGACAATGATTGATGAGTTTTGAAGTAAATCAACTAGACGCAATAGACTGTAAGTAAATTGCAATCGTGAGGCGTAGATACACAAAGTAAACTTTATATTTCACAATAGGAAGTTTAGTATTCTACTATCGAAACGAAAGAAAATCTAACTAATCCGACGGCATAGTTGGCGCAGTTGCTAGGCACGTGTTGTGATGGCCTATAGGTAGTTGTTCCGGGTCGGGCTGATTGTGTATTCGACTTTAAATGTTTTTAAACTCAACCACGCAACAGGATAATCTCTTAGTGAAGGGCAAAGGTAAAAAAAACACTAAAACCTTAAAGAACTACTGAACACTAGCTAACGCTACAGACGTTGTCCGGTTCTAATTGCGATTCACACAAATACGTAATGCAGCGGCCGGGAACAACAGCTTAACGAGTTTTCCCGCACGGAGGAGTCTCGATATATTACGAACGGTAACCTATCACAAGACTGACCTCAGCAAGCGTAGCTTAACCTTCGATCACCCTGTGCGGATATTTTTATTCAGATCCTCAAATAAATAAAACAAATAAAATAAAATAAAAAATAATCGTTCATATTTTGTTATTGCTCAAGCTTACCGAACCGAACAGCATATACTGAACTGTTATTGGTAGACACATAAACTAAATAAAAAATAATGTGGCTGCTTTATAAACAAATAATGAAATAAAATAAAGGTGATTTAAAATTACATAGTGTTAAATCCTGAACATTTTTTATCGCAATACGTAATTATTTTTTGAAATATTTAAAAATGTAATTAATATGTTTGTAAGAAATAAAGGAAAAAATAATTATTTTAATACATTATTAATATACGTAATAATTATTATATTGCAAATTAAAGGGTTCTTTTAATATGCCTCGCACCCTTCAAATGTCCCAGTGCCAATCAAATGTCAAAAACTTGTCAAAGATGTAGGTTAACTAAACGGATTTGTGACAGATTGAATCTGAAATTAGAATGTCAACGTTATTAAATTTACGGGAATGATTACTACAATAGTTCATAATGTTTAACACTAGTTTATATTTTTTTAACATGTTGATGGCCAACTAAAAGTTTTCAAAGATATCGATAAGTGATACCTAAATCTGTTTCAATAAAAGTATTGTAAGTACAATTACTTATAACCTAAACAAACAGTTTAAAATAAATATTTTAACCATTTTAGGTAACGGTTGAAAAATGATTTCTTGAGTTAGGTTAATACTACGTTGCGATATTTGTTTTGCGTTAACTCCGTGCGGGAGAATGCGCAACAAGTGATGACGCTGTTTTGTACCAGGAAACCATAAGTCGAAAGAACTCCAGCAGGCCAGACAGGGATAGAATGCGTTACATGCAGTAGATATACAAGGGCGACGATAGTTATTAGTCGCAGGTACTAGGCTAACTTCAATCACGGGACGAGCGTTAGGAGTTGTCTTCAGTAACTAAGCGATACCTAAATCTGTTTCAATAAAAGTATTGTAAGTACAATTACTTATAACCTAAACAAACAGTTTAAAATAAATATTTTAACCATTTTAGGTAACGGTTGAAAAATGATTTCTTGAGTTAGGTTAATACTACGTTGCGATATTTGTTTTGCGTTAACTCCGTGCGGGAGAATGCGCAACAAGTGATGACGCTGTTTTGTACCAGGAAACCATAAGTCGAAAGAACTCCAGCAGGCCAGACAGGGATAGAATGCGTTACATGCAGTAGATATACAAGGGCGACATAGTCTTGTGAGTGCCGTAATTCAGCGGAAAATCGAGAAGCCATTGTGAACTTTTAGCATTGAACTTGTGTGTAGTTCAAGGACCGTACTTGTATTGAAATCTACTGTTTACAGATATATAATGTATTGAAATTTCATGAATTGCGATTACTAGAAAAACTACGACCCCTAAATCCAGTATTATTTGAAAGTCTGTTAAAAACTTATTGAAATTTCTTTATTTATAATTTTCACTAATAGATTTATGTAAATCAAAATTACTTCCTATTAAGAGACTATTCAGTTTTATAAAAAGAGAACATTAAATGGAGCAAGCCCCATATAGTAATTTCCTAATGAATGTCCTTTTTCAGTAATGGTGGGTAGAATAATTACTTATTTATTGGTTTAGATAGAATTTGCGATTTGCTAGAGCAAGCTCATCTTTGATCAAAACGCCTTCGAAATTTCTCACGCTACTAGGAGCATATAAGTTATTAGGTGACTCGAATTCAGGTCGAATTGCATGAATATACAGAGTGGATTTTTTAACCTTACCTGGAGGAAATAATCAAAATACTGGGTATGGCAAATTTTAATCAATGGCATTAATAGATTTTTAAAATGAAACAAATCTGCATTCTAAGATTTTCGAAAATTTGCTTGCCACACTCGGTAATCGAACCGGCTAAAATCCGAAAAAATAACAAGCATAAGAATCAAAATAATAGGTCTTTACCTATGAAATTGCCGTTTTGTATGAAAAAATTTAAATGAATTTTTTTCATGTATTTTTTATTTGTATTAATCGAAGTAATCACCCATGCAATCAATGCATCTTTGCCAACGCAGTGGCAGTTTATTGATGCCCTTCTTAAAGAAATCAGCTGGACGGGAGGCAACAAATTCTTCAAAGGCATTTTGTACTGCCTCTCGGGTATTGAATTTTTTTCCCGCCAAGAAGTTATCCAAATTCTGGAAAAAGTAGTAGTCTGTAGGCGCAAGGTCTGGTGAGTAGGGCGGATGACGGAGAGCTTCCAACCCCAGTTCTTGCAACTTGGAGACCGTCTGCTGTGCAGTATGAGGTCGCGCGTTGTCGTGCAGGAGCAGCGGAGACGAGCGATTGACCAATGCTGGTTGGAGATGTGCCAGCTTCTCCATCATTGTGTTCAATTCTTCACAGTACACATCTGCAGTAATGCTCACCCCGTTTGGTAAGAAGCTGTGTTGAATCACACCGGCGCTAGACCACCAAACAGTGACCATCACTTTTCTTGGGGTAAGTTTTCGTTTAGGGCATTGTTTAGGTGCTGAACCAGGATCCAACCAACTTGCTGAGCGCTTGCGGTTATCAAACAGAATCCATTTTTCATCGCAGGTAACAATGCGGTTCAAAATTCCTTCATTTGTGTGTCTGTTGAGCAGTGCAAGGCACGTCTCGACGCGTACTTCGCTGCTGGCGATCATTGAGTTCGTGGGGCACCCATTTGTCAAGCTTTTTTACCTTGCCAATTTGACGCAAATGGACCAATATTGTTTTGACGCTAACGTCGAAAGCTGCTGCTAATTCAGCCGTAGATTGTGTATCATCAGCTTCCACAATCGCCTTTAATTCGTCATTGTCGACCAAAGTCTTCGGACGACCGCGAGGTTCATTTTTCAGGTCGAAATTTCCAGAACGGAAGCGAGCAAACCAATAACAGGTAGTGCGTTGGTTTGTAGTGTTAGCTCCGTAAACGTCGTTGATGTTGCGTGCCGCTTGTGCCGCGTTGCTGCCACGACGGTACTCATATTCCATAATTACTCGAATTTTTAATGTATCCATGATGACGAAAAAGATTTAAATGCGATGAAAATGTAACACTAATCAATAAACAAATGACTACTTTTGGAAAAAAAAATCCATGTTTTTAAAATAAAATTAATTTGAAATTAGAATTCTTAGCCAAATAAAAAATATTTTGATTTGAAATGGCCAGTACTGCAGAACGGCAATTTCATAGGTAAAGACCTAATATAATCGCCATAGGCAAAAGCTGCAAGTTTCGAATCCTCAAAATCAATAGCTCGTCCGCATTAATACCAGGATGTCATAACTGAAAACAGTACATTGCATGTGGAACTTTGAGGGGCAGTCCAAAATAGGTTTATGTTGGTGCCAATTCTTTAGTTAACAGTTTTATTATTTAGGTACTGGTGGTTTTGGAACTGTTTCATGAAAATAAGTAATGTTATTGTTCGTATTTTTTTCCAATGAAGTAAATTATCACAAAGATTTTGCGAAAAGTAGTAAACTCTTTTTATTTAATAAAAGATATTACTGTTGCAATGTGACTAAAAAATAATTTTCTTTTCGGTTTGTAGTATTTTTAAGCACTAACCTAATTTATGAAAACAGTTTACTATAAGTTTAGCCTCATGTAAGCAAAAACTATAAATAGTTTGGTTGTACCAGGGTACTATCACTACCAAGATGTCGTTCCCCCTGCTAGCTGTGCACATGGTTTCACGCACACATATGCAGGAGAACGTCGTGATTTAGTGTTGGTCATCTGTATGCAACCCGTGCGACAATCATATTCGCAAATTGAAAGAGGAAATGCGATAGCAATAGTAGGGGAACTGCCTTTTTACATTGATTAAAAGTCGGGGTGAGTATTCACGCTAGCACACAATTTGCTGGTCAAGTCGAAACATTCATAAGAGATAACATGAAAATCGTTTGATTAAATAATTTTGTAAAAATATGAAAATAATATCGCGCTCCTAAATGATGTTAACCCTGTCCGTGACTTACGTGTTGCGTTAGATTCTCGATTACACTTCGATTTACACGTAGATATTATAAAAAACAGGGCCCTTCCGGCGTTTGGTTCCGTTATGAGATCCTGTTGTGGATTTTAGCATGTATATTCTTATTGTTATACAAAACTTTAGTACGATCCCAACAACAAAAAGTGATACCCTTATTGAATCCTTTGCAAGAGAAGTACAGCTCTAGACTAGAAATGAATACAACCAAAGCCACCGACCTACCGACCTTGAAATGCTTTTCTGTAAGAGGTTGTTTATCCTGTTCGGTGGTTGGATCCTGTTTCTTAACACGCTTTTATTAGTTTCACCTGTATGTATGTATGTTTGTAACCGACTCCTTTGGAAGCTACATTCACAGCGGGCTCCATGTATCGGCGTGTATTCTTCAATATTAAGACTATGCACCCCACGCTTTTTTCCATTAATATACATTTTTTTCTAATTTACACTTTTCTTAATTAAAATTTATTAAATTTTATTTTCTATTTTTTAGTTGGATTTTCTATAAAAGCGTGTTTTTTTAGTTTTTTTAAACAATAATTTATTTACAGATAAAATGAAATATAATGGAGAACAAATTAAAAGTCCTTTTATCTAGATTATTTTAGCAATTTGCATATTATACGAAATTTCTCGACATGACCAGAACGAGTACTACTAACTAATTAAAAAACCATGTCAAAGAGCTGTCAGTGTCAATATCTCACAACAGTGATGAAACTGACAGCTCTTGAACGTAGTTTAGATGTGCTCATTCAGTTTCGTGAGTGAAATACTTCAAATTTTGTACGGTCTGGAGGAATCAATTCTGTTTCCCGCCACATGTCACGCTACCGCGGTTTCCATGGTAACTAGTTTTCTTGAGCATTGGAACTACTACGCTGTCATTTTATTTAATTGTTAATTTATACTTATTGTTTTTGTAACAATAAGTAAAATTAACAGAGATTACTTTGGTAATATGGATGCAAGCATTTGTCAGTTAGCTCAAACATTTAATATATTCCAGAATTAATCAAAGGAAAGTGATTATGAAAAAAATAGGAAAAAAAATAATTGTTTTTTCATTTCATTTTTCACAAGATTTCCAGAAGACTGAAGTTAATTAATTCCTATCTGTCCACTACTTTGAATAATAAATCACTCAAATTCTACAAAAAAAAAAATCTTTTTATAGTTGTAACTGTTTTATTCTCAGGTCAAAGTATACCTGTTTAGGTACTTTTATTAGTAGGTACCTAAGAAATTAATAATCACTCAAACAAAAATATCCTCCACGCATGTCATTATCAAACACCTTATTGTGGATAAATCCACTTTGGATGGTTTATTATGCAGTTCATTTCGTTTCTTCACCACACACGTGTTTATTAGATAGAGCTAGAATCCGCATTAATTGTCTCCAGACAGACAGTCTTTGATTGAAGCGCCTTATAACTTTCTCACGCTACCAGGAACACATACATATATTGTAGGTGACTCGAATTCAGGTTGAAAGTAACTGCATGTTTTGCGAACTGGCGTACCGGGACGTCACCAATCGAACCCAATCAGTGCTTTAGTATATGTGCAACTGCACACATGCGGGATTTTACGTGTTCATAGGCAAGTGATAGAACTTTTAATTAAAAGTTCGCTTTTAATGCCTAAGCTTGCGAAATAATTAAGACATGTCAAATGACGCGGCCTACATCCATTGGTCTCAACGCGAATTCCACGTAGACTGCCACGTTATTTAAATTTATATTGCCAGGTGTGAAATCATGTGAATCGTGAAAATTCAAAATAGCATCAACAGTAACAAGTACTGCTTCGGCTTTACATTACAGTAAGCTGTATAAGAGTGTTTTTAAAATATACATTGGCTCTTTTATTATTTTTCCATTGGTTTCCTACTTCACTTCGCAATTAACGCCTTCAGCAAAGCATACATTTGTTTATCGTTTTGAAACTTGTTTCGCAAAATATTCATTGATTTCGACATAAGACTGCTTATATTAGAAATGAAAAATTTAATACTGAATGAATGTAGTACACTGGATTATTCTTTCTGTTTTACATCTACTACACCCCTTTTAAAGCGTAGTTATGAAAATAATAATAGCCTCCAGCACTCAGGAATACTGTAACTTTCTAACGAAGTACATTTTTTAAGAATTGACTATTATAAAAACTACATACTTTCAAACAAATGTCACCTCTTTATAATATTAAGTATTGATTGTCACGTGACAAGGTAGTCGGTGATATCAATTTATTTGTGTTAGACAGCGAAGCGCATTTACTAATTAAGTTTTTCTTAATTAGTAAATGCGTCAAGTGTTGCATTTTTGTGTTGGTAAAATAAGACCTTAAACTTTATCTTATCTAACATAATTAAATTAAATTAAAATGTATCACTTTGCTCAATGATTTTGACCGGGGGTTATTAAAACACTACCATGAGTTCCGTTTAGTTAAATAGCTTTTTTATGTTATTTTAATAGTTTTTATTTATTTAATAATTAAATAGTTTGTTTTTAGTTTTACTATTTCCTATATCGCCTCTACAACTACTAGAAACGGGAAGTTCAAATTGAAGGCAGTTAACGTGAGCAAAGTACTAGGAGATCAGAAATGAGGAGGACGTCGGTCCTTACTACGTGCGAGGTCGATTTATATTTCGCGGGAAAACCTAGGCTTGATGTGTCTTAATTTCATATAGGTAGTAATTTTGATAAATAATGTAAAGCAACAATGTATTTGATAATTATTATTGCCTGTGACAACTTTATAATCAAAGTGCAAATCATTTGCTGTTAAACTAACTGTCTGATAAGATACAGAGTAAACAGTACATGAACCGTTGAAATAAAACAATGCTGTTTGTTACTTTGTGTTAACTTATTATTAAGAAATAAAAAGCCATACATTTAGGAAAATAACAAATAAGGTTCCTATATAATTAATGATTTGTTGTACCGAAAAATACGTTGAGCTGCACGGTCGTAGTAATATCCAATTACTGTCGCGTCTTTTACATATCCATCTGACAAGTAAAGAAGTTGTTATGTGTATTGTATTTAAGATACAAGATGGCTAGCATTATAGCAATTTTATGTGTTTCTAATTGTCTTATATTTTTTCTCGAATACTTATTAGAAATACTAAACAAATAATAAATGCAATCGGCGCGGCGTGCGTGTATGATTAGAGGGGCAATTCTCGTACTTTTAAGAACGTTCACATTCATCTTCGTATCAATCTGTCAAATACCCATGCTATTCGCACACATTTTTGACATTTACTGTCGCTGAGGTGAGAATGCGCCTAGAATTTTAACGGTTTTAATTACGGGAATTGTCTTTCTAGTAAAGATGATAGTTAACGAAACAAAAGGAGGATCATAGTAGGTGATGGTCTGTAGTTTCTGCTTGCTCCCATGGAAAAAGGCGTAAAATGGTGTATGTATACTAATTTTCAATATTTTAACCACGCAAACCAGCAGATTTTTGTAAAATAAAAAACCAGAACGGGAACCGGAGTGTGTGAACCCATGCGGAGTTCACATGCATGGAAACCGACCCTAAAGTCGCCTCGAATAAAAAAGTCGGTACTCGTAAAATCTAAATTTAACATAAGAAATATACAAGCTATCACAAAGTTAGTCTAGCAAGTCGGAAATCAATACCTCTAAAAACAGAATTATTTGCATGCTTAGTGGTTGTTTCAAATGGAAAACAATGTATGGCAATCTGGTTCGTCTTAAATAGTTCTAAAAAAAGTCCCGAACACCATATAGCTATATTTTATATTTTATCTTTAAGGTAGCTTTTATGATTTAAACAAGTATTTTTTCGACATACTTACTTTTGCATATTTAGACAACAAAGTATCAATCCTTATCGAAATAAAATATTTTATTATAACAAGGACATCATGGAGATAACATTTGCTCTTACAGTAAGTATGTCAATTGGCCATACAGTTTTGGATATAATGTAAAATGATTGAAGAGCACAATTACTTTCGTTCGCGCATAGAACATGGGTTACGAACGTAAGCTTAGCCTTTTACGTACAGTTGGCGTTATGCAAGGACATCATTTTCTAAATCGCTGTGTGAAGAATCTTCGTAGCTTGATGATGCTCTCAATTCACGCGGACGAAGTCGCGGGCGAAGTGCTAGTCTATACATATAATAGAATTGACAGTGAAAATTATACGCCAGACTCAAACTCCACCACCCAAAAGACGCATCATCCATTCCAGAAAAGTAAGGCATGAAGCTTAATTCAGCATGCAATACATTTCTATGCTCGTCAAACTAATATATTATTTTTTTTGTCGCTCTCCTTGGGGGTGAGGGTATTTGTTTAACCTTGCTTTCTATATGGCCTGATTAAACTGGCATTTGATCTCTTTCGACTTATGGTTTCCTAGTACTAAATGTGGCGGCATCACCTGTTGCATGGCTGCTAGAACGCGTTCCAACAAAACAAGTACAGGACATGTATCACTAGTACTGGTATAATCCGAAGTTAATAAAACATACGCATCATTACGTGTGTGCTTTCATATCTTTTTTGATAAAATTAATGTGCGCATCATATATATGCAATTCTAAAAGTGAAAAGAGTGCCAATAAGTTACTTATGTAGTTTATTATACCTTGGCGTACAAGTTTCTATCACAGAGTTTTGTTCGTTTACCCAATACTTATTTTCGTTAACTAAGAATATGTGTAGGAATGCTTGTATAATAAATGCATATGCATTTATTCATACTCACCATTTATCTACGTGAGATTTCGAATTTCTGAAGCTGTCTACTTTGATTGAAATTGATTAAAAGTTTTATTTCAACTACTTTTTCAATATCATCATTATATTTTAGTAACACCGCGGTGTTAACCGTAGTTAAAAAGTAAAATCTTTTGTAAAAATTCCCCTCGAAGCAGTTGCTACAAACTAAGTAGCTCGTATATTATATAAAAAATATTTTTAATCTTTTTTTTTGTTAATCGTTGCCCCCGTTTGAATTTCTCCTAAATCGTGGGTGCGTTTTCAAACATTTAAACTTCAATAGACAAACAGCTAGACCCGGAACAACTATCTGTAGGCCATACAAATAATTTTACCGTGCGGGAATCGAACCGCAAAACTCCGCGCAGCAACCAATTGCTCAGTCACTGAGCTAACCGTGACGTGACATGAGCCAAAATCCAGTCCGCACTGGGTCCACATGTGACTGGCAATGTATAATAAAACTTTAGTCTATATCAAGAATCTATCTCATACCTTTTATAAAAACGAATCCAGTCCAATGTTTTTGACATAGTCGCTGCGAGATGAAACTGTGGGTGACTTGTTGTTTTGGTGGTCATCGAATTGTTGTCCGTGACGTCACGTCGGGTTGCGTGTTCCAAGTCGTTGTCGCCACAGATCTGTGAAATTACAACATAACATAAACATCACGCCTGAATTCCCGGAAGGGTGAGGAAAGTAGTACCTATAGTACGCCCACAATTCGCCAGTTATTTTTAAGTCTCATGTAATAGGGAGCTAGCCCATTGCCATCAATCGTGCACAAATCCAGACTCCGGCCTGCTACTGAGAAATTGTAGATAAAAAACACAATAACGCTTTGCCCGAGCCGGGAATCGCATTCATGACCTCATCACTCAGCAGTAGCACTTACAACCACTAGACGACAAGGCAGTATTTTGAGGTATTCAGTTTTAAACACATTATCTTTTTAGGTGCAAATATGAAAATGGACATAATTAAAAGCCTCTCACCATTTCAAGACATATTCTTGCTGCAGACGCTCACGTTCCAGTTTGATTAACACTGCGGCCCGCGATCCAAATACAAGTAAATACTTGTACTGACTCGAACCGGGTCTGGCTGTTTGTGTATGTGAAATTAAATGTTTGTAAATGCATCCACGACACAGGATACATTTATAGAGCGGGGCAATAATAAAAAAAACATATATATATACAAGAATTGCTCTGTTAAGGTATTAGATATCTATCAAATAGGAACCTTCAAACGAGCAATTCTAATTAAGTATGTACGTAAGTACAATAGTCTTAATTATTACTGTCAGGTAACAGATACGGTAATAAATTGAAATTTAAACGTGACAGTCAGACAACAGAAAAACGTATTTTGTAAACTAATAATAGGGATGTGTCCTAGGTAAAAATATGATATGTCCTGGCGGACAACTAATTTTTGGTAATCTAACTGGCGGATCAAAATCCGCCAGTTAGATTAGGTACCAAAAATTATTGGACACGTTTGTTTGCTCACTCAAATCTATTAAAGGTGTCAAAGATATAGCACATTAAAGTTCAGGAGAAGGAGCTTGTGTCGTCACTTTTACGTGTCAAAAGAAAAAATACGTGTCCAGTATTTTTGAGTTATCCAACTTTCGGACACTATAGAATTTTTAAGGACACTACCCTATTCCTAGTATGTATTACACTAGGTACCTCATTTCATTGATTTTTTTATTAGCTGCTGTTACAGAGTCAGTTTTTGAAATATTTATTATTGCGTAACAGTAATAAATTCCTGATCGCGTGTGTGAAGTTGCTTGTAAAGCTTAGCCTAATAGTCACAAACTCTGTTTCCCTAAATGTAGTTGGAACAGCTTATTGTCGTTTAGTTCCAGTAGAGCTAATTTCCAGTCAGACTATCGTACTATAATCATCAGCCTAGCCTAGCCTTTTCCCAACTACTTTGCGGTCGGCTTCTAGTCTAACCAAATGCAGCTGAGAACCATTACTTTACATTGAGCAACTGCCAATCTGACCTTCACAACTCAGTTTCTGGGCAACACGATACCCCTTGTTAGGACTGATTGTCAGTCTTTTGGGCTTCTGACTACAAAGATCTACAAATGACAGCCAGGACCAACGGACAGCTTTACGAGGCTCCAAGGAGTCCTGATATCTTACGAACGGTCACCTATCCACAGACTGACCTTGGCTGGCAAGCTTGGCTTAGCCTTCGATCAACACGTGCGGCTGTTTTTATTTAGCCACGAGCTAAAGCTATGGTCTTCACATATTGTCATATAATGTTTTCATCATGGTTAATTTATGTTTTATTAAAGATAAGGATAAGAATCATTTAAAAAAATATTTGTGTATCTTCAAAATAGCAAAGACAATAACATCTTGGTATGTTGAGATTATCTCCCACTTGTCACAAAGTTTACCGAGAGTGCCTTATGTGTATTTTTTTATTTATTTAGGTAACCAACGGTGGTTTGTAATTAGATATGACAGAATAGTAACTTAAAGTATAGGTGTCCCTGTTTAACAGGGATAAGTATAAAACATGAGAACGGACTACTAAGAAATATTCAAGTTTAAAAGATGTTGTAATATGTTTCTTTAAAATGCTGTTTCTAGTCCTTTCGTATGGTTTTGTATTTGTATTTTTGAATGTAAGTTTAAAACAGTTAAAAAGTATTATGATATCGTGTGATCCTTGCGCCGCCGCGCCGTAGCGAAGGTTTAACATTATCATGCAATCTCTGGAAAATATAATAAGCTTTCTTTATATAAGACGTGACCAATGAGTGAGTTACACAGAAACTTACAGCTCAAAATATTTATGTTCTCAAAAAGAATACACATTCACATAATTTGATTAATACAAGTTAACCTTAAAACTAAATATAAAAGTAACGTAGCAAGAAGGTAAACGTAAATAAATTAGCTAATTCGTAGATACAGTTTTTACATTGTTGTGGGTAATGGAAAATAGTGAGTGAACTATTACATATCGATATTTAAAAGCAAGTCTCCGAAAGTTAGCTCTAAAAACTATTCCAATATTCTTTCCAGAGAGCTGCGGCGCATATCTAGAAAAGATTTGCTCACCGAGTGCCTTGGAGGTGCTTCGACGAGTTCAACCGCATAGAGTTGCCAGTCCAGTCGGTCGCGACCCTACAAATCACCATGGTACTTGCTGCTAAAAAGAAGAAGAGGAAGGGCTTGGTCTCCATTGACGGTAACATTTTGAAAAATGACTTAAGTTAAGAATATTCATCACCATGGTTCGTTTTGTCTGCTTAATATTGTAAAAGCTGGACTTGTAAAGTACATCACCGGATTTGGGGCTAATAGCAAAAAAATAGTTGGGTTCCGCTGGTTTATAGGCGTCTGTTGTTTTAACATTCGCACGCCACATATAAGATTCAAGCACCACAGCAACCTGAGACACCGTCTGAATGTAACGGTCAAAATCAAATTTATTTAATCAAATTAGGCTAAAAACCAGCATTTTTTAACCGTCAAAATGTACATAAGGCAATTTCCCAAAACGCCCACCCTTCATCAGGTAGGCCGATAGTAAGTTGTGCTCACATTTTCACCGATGATTACAATTATCCTGGACGAAACATACCCTCAATATTATTAGTTGGGTTATTACTTACTATTTACTTTACTATTAGTCCGGTGTCGGTACTTATTATGGTTGTTAAAACAGAACTGATTTGCTCTGGTCCCCGTACTAGTATAGACTGTATACTACATATCTCTATATAGCAGTCTTATTCTACAAACCACGCTCTAGCGATGACTGCCTACAATGACTTAAAGAAGATCAAGAAACAGGTTGATACCTTATTGATCCGCTGTGGTTGTTGAAGATTATACAGGTAAAAAGTTTAATTGTGTTTGTGTGTGAATTAATTCGTAGTAGCTTTTTTTATGAAAGCAGATTTACAATCAGCCAGAAAAATAAATCTTTTTTCTTATATAATTGTTAAAACAATAGCCGTTCATTAATTAATATTTATTTAACTAAGTTAACATTATGAATAACGGATAAAATTTGAATTAACTGTTATAAATGTTAACTTTTCCGTAAAATTTCCCCAAGTCCGTTAATCGTTAATCCAGCACCTACTTTTAAGCAAAAAGATACCGCACGCACCGCGACGCAAAAAAAAAACTTTATGACCAATACGTTAGGGTTGTTTGACAAGTGCAGCGCGGCCTGCCTTCCATTGGTGCCTATATCCAGTACCGCGCAAAGGCGTCAACTTTGAATTATACCTGTTCCGATCCAGGGCTAGTTTGTTTGGCACATTCCGCCACATTCATCGTGGTCTGCCGCAACCATTATTGGCTGTGTCGCATTAGTGGTTATTTAGGTCTGAGCATGACAGACACAGTTAGTAAATAACAATTAATTAATGTATGGTAATATGTGTATTTCAGTTGTACGAGGCTCACCGAGTTCGTTACGGCGCTATGACGCTGGGTCCACTGGGTGCGCAAGACAACCTGCATGCAGAACCGTCCCGCCTGCGCTTACTGCAATTGAAAATACTCGAAAGTAAATATCAACAACCTTTTATATTTGACAAATTTCTAAGGAATATCATACATCGCATAACATAACGTATTCCTTGGTGTTGAATAGACAATTTGGTTACCTGAACGTTTATTTATTTTGTACTGTTGGCGGATAATAGCAATTTCAACAATTAGATATGTTACGAGGTATAAGTCGAAGTCTCTTCGTATCAAAACACAAAAACACACACACACAAATCACACATAAAAAAATTGTACGCTTTGATTATCGTAAAAAGAAATAGTTTTGATACAGGTAATGCAATCGAATAATCACGTCAACGAATATTGAACAAGGTAGTTAACGACATAATAAAAACATTAATCCAATAATAAAATAACTGTTCTAAAACCCTCGATGGGTTTTCATGATCACTTGTCTCACTATACAGGTATTACTTAACCCATAGCTTAAGAGCTTGAGAGTATTTATTAAGAGCTTTCTATTTTATCCCGAGTACAAGAGTTCCGATATATTTATGTTAGAAATCGAAAGTCAGATTCAAAATGTAATCTTGAATGCAGTTTTTTCCATTCATCTTGGAAGTATGTTTATGTCAAAAATAAATTAATAAAAAGGAAGCACAACATGATTCTGTAAAGTAATCATAGCCAAAGTATCAACAGAATGAGAAGGAATGTAAGCTTAAACATTATGTGAATACGGCTAAGTCTTGCTTAAAACAGAAACAGTACTTCTGCCGTTACAACAATTCAAAGTATTCTTCCTCAATACTCTACTATGGGTGACCAACTTTTTACATCATGCATGAGGCGTACTTTCAGGAAAGTTTAATTTAATTTACAATCTTCTAATTTATACAGTCAATCGAATGTTCAATATAATATTTTAAGACATCCTGCACTAAAGTGCAAATTTTCTTAAAATATACATATTAGAACTAAACTAAAGTACTGAAGTACTGTTCGTAGTTTATGCTCTTTAGTAAGACAATAACAGGCTGGTATTTTTGCATGCTCAGTTCTCAACGTACGAAAATGTAATTGTTTTTATATTTCTTTATACACTAGCAAAACGCTCAAACACGCAAACAACAAACAATACCCTCAAACAGTCAAACATATAATATTCGGGAGTGTTCGGGAGTGGGACATGTAGGAAGGCTAGTATCTATCTAACAAAACCCTAATCATCTCAAAATAGTCCTCTCAAACTGTAATTAAACAAAGTAACTTTATTTCGGTAGACTGGTCGAATTAGTATTATTTTGGTATTCTTATAACATATTTTATGAATTAAATTATTGAAAAAAAAAATGTTGTCAATATATGTAACTGCAATGTTTCAAGTTTGAACAAGATAACTGTATGTCTATTTACGTTACGTTAAGTACTCTGGCAGCCTGGTGCTCTGTCACAAAGAGAGCGGAAAATTGACTAGCTGTACGCTTGCGCGACATAGCTAGAGTGAGGCTCGTTCCCTTCATTAGTCTAGACGTTTCACACAAATCAGAGGATGGCATTGATAAAAATGGTGCTATCTCATTTTTATCCAGTTTTGACTGTGTTGTGTGATGGACTCAGTATGTTGCCGTCACTCACTGCTTCAAACCAAACGCACAGTATTACTCGGTGTTCTGTTATGTAGGGTAGTAATAGTAATAAAAATAAACCTCCACACAGATTCTGCGCTCCTAGTACAAATAGAAAAGGAACCGAGAGTTTACTGGGCTTTTTAGACCAATTCTATACGGGAATTCGCGGGTCTCCCGCGCCTATCCTGCATACATTGGTCTACTCATCATTACTTTTACTATTTTTACATATTCAACATAAGATAACATATTACCAATCAGAGTAATTTTGCAAAAACCATACAAATTTAAAAAATAACTTAAATTACGTTAGGACAGTTACTTGCAAGCATCAGGTGGCATCCATTGTGGTGGTATTATTTATACCACGATCTGATATTGGTGTCGGACGGAATCCATAGGAGAGAAAGGAAAACTGTCCAAGGACTGCAGGTGCTGTTTTTAAAATTAATTTTGCCATAACTAAATTGCTCAAACCTGAGTTCTCAAAATGTTGGTTTGATGTGGATTTATTCGGTTTCAGGTCCGGATTATTAAATTATTTTGAAAAAAGAACTCTTACTTGGTCAAATTTAATAAAACTAGCCAGTATCACTTGTAATGAAACCGTTGGCTTTGAGATTTCACAAAATTCATGCGTGTTTGAGGTCCTCGTGAACGAAGTAATGACCAAAAGCTAGTTTCTTATAAATTCGTTTAATTTTAAAAGTTTTCAAGTGTTAAAGTATAAACAGCTATACCTTAGGCTAATAAATAAACGGCATTAATGTCTTGCCCTAAAAATAATACGATTTAAAAAACATTATATTAAGTATTTGTGTGTAAAGCTTGGAGACGTTGAAGTGCTCATCACATCAAATGCGTTATTCCAATGGGACAAATGAATCCAACGTCTTCAAATGTTTTTTTCAACCCTAAGACCTTTTTATTAAAATAATTATTTCCATAGCTTCTGCATAGCGGTCAGTATCACGCGGTGTTAATTTAGAGCCGCTCGATGCTCATGAGTTGATGACTGGTTACATTCACGGTGGTCTCCGTTCGTAAAATAAATGTTTAAGAGCAGCAATGCTTTTCTGTAAAAAATCCCATAAAAATAGAGGGTGAGGTAAAGGCGATGTAAGCAGTTATACATTACTAATGCTAGGAATTGACAGCTCATTTCACTCTCACTTCACCTGCATGTCGTGTAGTGTATGTATGCTAATGTGACATGTTTTGTTTTATCGAGCATTATTCTAAAATTTGAAGTTTGCATTTATGTGGAAGTCGACGCCATTTTTCATTTATTCTTTTAAAAATGCTCCGCATTATGCTCATAAAGTGACAGGGAATCATAATGACAGTGATGGTGGCGCTGCATGTTAAGAGTCGATGCCCGAGTACTGTCTAATCCACGATATTTTGTATTAAATTCTCTATTTTTATTTCGTCGCTCGTAGAACAGGTAAAATCGCTATGACACATCGTTTCGGCTTAGAATACGTATTAACTGTCCGTTACTTCACACAAATAAATGTGCACATATATGACCGCCTCCTTTCGTCCCTTTGGTTTTTTCACCTTATTTCTTTGCAGTAAATCTATTTAGTTTCTGGTTAAAAGTAACCATTATGGAACTTCGTTTCCCCGCGATTTGTTTTTCTAATCCCTTTTGCGATAATTTCTATTTTTATAAATAAACAAAAGAGTTGTGGTTGGTTTCCAGTCTAACCGGATGCAGATACAATATGTATTTGACATGGAGCGACTGCCTATCTGACCTCCACAACCCAGTAACTGGGTAATACGATACCCTTGGTAAGACTGGTTGTCAGGCTTTAGGGCTTGTACAAGCCCTAAAGCCTACCTGTAACGACTGTCAAAGATCTACAATTAACAACCGAGACCAACGGCTTCACGTATTTTCTGACACCAAAATATACAAATATTTTTTACATAATTTATTTCTAATTAAGTTACGGGAAAGTTCGGTTAAGCAATAGAAATCACTGAAGGATAAAGTGCGAGATCCCGATGCCAAAAAAAAATCCTTTTGTCAGTTGTCCACCACACATCACCCATCTGGACGGAGAAGCCTTCCTTTTCTATGGTGGATCTGTTCTAAGTTCCTTTTGCTGTTTTGTCTCAGTATATAGTGAGATAGCAAAACACCTACAGTAAAACGGGGTGAATCGAAAAGCCAGGGTGAATAGAAACAAAACTTTGAAGGGCATTTTCGCGTTAGTAAGACATTGTTTATTACTATAAGGACTCTTATTTTTTTTTAGGAATTAAATGGTTAATTTCAACACCTTGTAAGTAATTAATAATGATGAATCAACGATTAAATCTCATTTAAAGTTTTGTTTCTATTCACCCTGACTTTTTGATTCACCACCACAAAGTAAAATGGTTTTTAAAGTAGGTACCGTTACCTACTTTAAAAACCATTTTACTTTTTGACGTGTAAAAGTGTTTGCAAAAATGTATGTTGCAATGTTTAACTATGGTAAGGGGTGTTGTGATGGTAAACCACCTGGAGAACTCCTCAACAATTGACCAGGGAAGTCAATTGTTGAGGAGTTCTCCAGGTGGGGAAAACGATACTTTGTAAAATATGACAATGTTGTTGACATAAGCTTATTGTAACTAAGATACCGATCCACTAAAAAGTGAGAAATAAAATCTTTTTATCGGGTAGCACGCGCTCGAACTGTGCCTACCCCATTTTAGTATTTAGAAATTTAGAATGTTCTTTGTATGAGTAGATTTATCCCTTGCCGCCCTGTCGGGGCAAGAGATAAACCTACTCTGACGGTTTGGGGCGCCTTCTGTGCCGTATCGTCTGGACTGGCGTCATATCGCCTCGCGCCTGCGCCCTCCGCAAAGTTTAGAACAGACTCCCCATCCCAATGGTAATAGTTTAAACTAAGTTATGTGCTAGTTGTTAAACATACTTTGTTTTTCCTTGTATGTCGGTGGGCCCAAACGCACAAAGTTATTGTGGGTTCAAAATGACTTGAAACTATCCATTTTTATGAGGAGTTACCAATGGAATTTAGATAACTTTAACTCTACTCTTCAACGTCTTGACTGTGATATTAATGTAACAGATTTTACGGAAAGCTGGCTGATCGACGGGTTATTACGCGTGTTTCTACCAGGCTGCACAGGCTCTAGGAAAAACTTTCAATTTATTAGAAACGGTGAAGTGGTCATGTACACTAAAGCTTTATCGAATTATGCCGTCAGTGAACCAAATTTAGAAGACGCCGCGCAGACAGATTTTTATATAAATGAACAGTGATATTGCTATTCTAGGAATCTCTCATCCATCCTTTTATTCTTATATCCTTCCATTATCTCTTTTTATTTCTATATTAAGATCTCTTCTCTCGACCAAAAAGAGATCTGCATCTACACGCGTATGACGTTGTGGGCAAGAGCTAGTTATTAATGAAGCACAATAATAAGGTGAACTAAGGTATTAAAACTAAAGGTAATATATATTACTAAAAGTATATTTTAATATGGGTAGGTAATCGAATGTTAAATAAATCAAAACGCAAAAAATGTGCAGTATGGCTTCAATACAAAAAAACTATAAACTATTGTATTGACAGCAATTTCAATAAAAAACAAGATAGCAATAATCTTAGAGCATAATCTTGTTCTGAGGGTATTTCTGAACAGCTGTATCATAAACCAGTAATTTAAATTACGTAACAGCTTTCTACGGTATTAGTTGCTTGGGTACTCGGCTAACAAAGTTCACAGGAATATTTGGGGTTTTAGCAAACGTAGAGCTGTTCTTGAGTTAATCTGTTGAGTGCAGGTAACGGTAAGAATACTCCGTATACATAATAATATATAGTAAAAGTAACGAAGGAAAATTCTTTGACGAGTTCAACTGAGTAAATAATTACAAAATTTCCGAATTGTATAATAATAACTGCAAGATCACATAGGCCAGGCATATGTAACGCTATAATTTGCGATTTTAATGTTTATTTAATTTATATTTTTAGACCAACCAACAATTTTCACTGCTTCATAGACACGAGATACAAACAATAGATTCACAGACAAGTGTTTCAACCTGTTATAAATAGGCACTACTTATTTGTCGTTGAGTGTCACTTAAAATACTATGGTTTTTAAATACATAAAAAGTTGAATGAAATCTGGGAACTCGTTTTCAAGTTACGAGTATGACGTGAATACGGGAAACAGGGATTTATTTTCTCATTATTCATAAGTCTTGGTCCAACGGACTCTTTGTAGATTTGGTCAGTTGGTTTTCCTAGGGTGACTTTAATTATGACCCTCTGAACTCTTTCAACGTAAATAAATTATTGTGGGCAGTATTTCAATTTTAAATTCTCAATCAATAATTTGAAAGCACTAACTAGCACCCCGTGAAATAAACAACTGTCTCTGCTTACGTTACTTTATTGACAGTGCAATAATATGACTCTTACGCTGGTAAATAAAAATCTTTAAATGGTTTGTAACGTTTTATTGTTCTCTGTTAAACCTGGAATTGGAAATATTTATATTATAAATTATACAAAACTTCATGGGTGTGAAAACATTTCGTAAGGTGGCCAAGAAACATTGAATAATAATATTGACATTATAACAAAACACTAGTATTGAGTGGAAGTGGTTAATAAGTACACATAAATGAAATAATCAAAAGGGAATTTGTGTTTATTGTGAGCTGAAATAACTACAACTAATATTCGTACACGGTCAGAACGGATAATATTAGTCCTTATAAAATTCAGCAATAGCTTAATGTTGGTCCGCTGAGTTGCGACGGAGCATAATATGGCACTTATTGCTACATCGTGTACTTTTGATTAACAATGAAGAAAAAGTGCCACATTACGCCCCGTGCTCTGCTAAGAAGTATCCAGCTGCATCTGTAACGACAGAAGTTCAGCAATAGTATTGTCTTGATTTTAGTCCGCTGAATATGACACTTATTACTGCATTGTGTGTTTGAAATAAACAGTACGGGATAGGTGTGAATTTACGCCCCGCGCTCTGCCAAGGAGTATTTAGCGACTATTTTGACTTCGCGCTTTTGATGAATGTGAATTTTAACCGCATGTAACACCGCGGGGCGCAGCTAGTCCCTAAATAAATTTAAAGATCAAAATTAAGATCAAATTAGATCGGGCTATCAAGAGATCCATGACTACCGACGGTTCGCCAAATATGTATTAATCAAAGTAGTGCTAAATCAAAGACGTCAATTGATACAATTCACAATTTTTTTAGCTAATTTATAATACTTTTACGAACCGTTCCTTGAAGAACAATAAGAATTCCTATTCGTGCATTTGTCTTTGTAACGGCAATTACAAGTTGCACGTTTAAAAAGTGTGTACACGACTTTGCAGTCAAGCTGCTTTTAAATTTCTAATTTGCAAAACAAATCAAAAGGTATACAAAACACAAAAACAAAACAAAGGGCAAACACAACAAAAGGAATGGACGGATGACAGAGGATGAAGAATATCACCAATAAGGTCAGTGTATGCCCATACACTGGTGGTGATATTCTTCAAAACGGTCAGGTGCGCAGTACTCGCAACTGGCGTTTGTGTATGACTAGATGTATGAACGTAGACGAAGAAAAAGGAGTATGTAAGGATCGTAACAAACGTTCTGTAGTTTCTGCCTACCCCCATGGGAAAAAGAACTTCTAACATTCATTCTTCTTCTAACATCAGACTGTTAACACTGTTCGTAAATAAATAAAATAAACTTATTATTTTAATTGAAACCATTTTTCTAACAATCTTATGTCGTTTTAAACAACGAGGTGTGAACGGCCACTAATAATATAAACAACAGTCATCTTGTGTTTTTCAGTTATACGAAACTATGCAGTCGGACTCAAGACGTTGTGTGCTTTTGGAAAAAGAAAAACGAGTTCACAAGGAAACAAAAGAAGTAAGAATAAGTACATTTAGTTGGCCTTATGTGCGTACCAGCATTAGCTGTTCTCTCATTCCGTTGAAACGTCGTTCTTTTCTAGCCCAGCTCAAAGTCATACTATTACCACCAAATTCGACTATATAATACCTACAGGTGTACTCACGTCAAAATAGCTAATTAATTTCACAATCATTGTTACAACTCATTGTGTAGGTACATGGTTTTTCTTATTATCTTGATTATTATTTGACAAGAACGTAGGAAGGGAACATCAATGAATGTATGATAATGTGAACGTGCTGTTTGCCAAGGTCCAGGTGAAGTAAATGACGTATGCTACTAACGTATACTTAGGATGATGTGACAGACAGTTAAAAAGATACAAAGATGGGGACTTTTGATAGTCTAAAATTTAAAATCGTGAAGATATTATTTGTTTTTTGTTTCGGGATTCGATTTTTCAAAAGAAATGTCGGCAACGGGCAAAATGATATAAATACTTGATTGAGGCTACAATGCTTTGGAGAAACTATGATTCCACTTGATTGATAAAAGATATGCCTTACTATGCTTTGAGACTACATTGTTGGCGCAATGGTTAAGCGATTGGCTGCTGCGCTTCGTGTTGCGGGTATGATACCCGCATGGAATAAATATAAGTATGGCCTACAGGTAGGGTCTGGCTGTTTGTACATATGCGTTTAAATGTTTGTAAACGCACGCAAGATACAGGAGAAAATCCTAGTGTGGGGCAACGTTTATAATAAGAAAATAAAAAAATACATGCAGGTTCGAGATACACGCGGATGCAGTGGTAGGCAATATGTAATTACCAATTAGTATCAAAAAGTGTTATTGGCAAATGAGGTATCCGAACTACCACCTGACTCGGGAACCAAACCTAGGACCTCATAGCCACACATTGCTTTAATATTTTTACTTACTGACGTGCAAAAGTGTTTGTAAAACCCATTTACAAAAATAAATATCATAACAAGACAGCGTTAAATAAAACTCCATTTTTTATAATTTTTTGTAGGAGATTTTTATTAAGTGATAAAGTTTACCAATTAAAGGGAACTTAACCTCGCCATTGTAGTATAAAATCAATCCTTGTAATCATAAGAAGATAAAAAACTGCACAAATAGTTTAAATAAATGGATTACGGGTTTCCAGACACGTCATTATCACTATCTATTCTCACCTTATTTAAAAATAGTTTTAGTTAAAAAACAAAACAAAGTATCAAAAAGGGCATATTGGCACATGTGGGAGTCGAACCCACGTCCCCCGCGTTGTTGCCAACGCGGTGCTCTGAAACATCCAGCTAAGCTAATGTGCCGCCGTCAATTGCTGCGAATTTCGTGTCCTGTATCGTCCTTTTGAGTGCATTCAGCGACAACAGCGCCAAACGTCCTTCATAACAGTGAACGTTTGCAGCGACGGACAGACGCGGAACTACTAGCAAGTATCCTTTTTGTAAGTTAGGGACACATTCAGATCCTGCGAGACAGATGGCATTGATTTCAGTCTCGCTTTTGAATATTTTCGTATTACTTGATGGTAAGAAAAAAAAATGATTTATTGGTACAACAATTTTAGGTACAAACTATTTTTTTGATTGGAACCTCCTTTTAGGCAGACAGTGCCTGTGTTAGGAGACTCCGTTCTTACATAGCCAGAAGTTTAGTCAACAAAACAAGAACGTGTACGTATCATGTAAAAACTACCACTAAGTACTAAGTGAAGACGCGTTCAACTGATTTATCTGCTCTCATTTAAGTAAATAAAATATACCTGCTCAAGATATAATGCGAATCATGACTACAGTTAAAGAAAGTTAGAAATAAACGCTCACAGGAAATATCAAAATTACTTTTACGATATATTTATAAATGTAATATTAATTTATACATATATGTTGGCCCATTACAATACCACTTTAGAGTAAAGGTAGAGAAAACATGGGTTACACATTGCAAGTACATAATTTCAGACTTACTAAATTATTGTGCCACTCTGGAGTTCTCACCATATTTCTTTTCTGAATGTTATATTTCAGTAATGTCCATGAACCATTTAACTACATAATACCTACTTTTATGTTTGAAATATTAATTAAGGACGTGACCAGTTTCAATCCCGCATTTTCGTGCTTGAGAAGTCAGCAGGCAGTGCAAATCTTTCCCTAAACGGCGACTTTACCAAATCACATTCCATAAAACCCCTTAGTGCTACATTACAGCCTAGTACTTCAAATATTGTACGGCCTGGATGGATCAATACTAACCAAACACATGGCATGCCACGCCACTTTCGTCTCTATGACAACAGTGCATCTTACTTCAAGCGATTAATATTAGTTTTCTCTTCTATCTGTTTGTTGACACCGTTGACACACATTATTATATCGTACAATTGTGTAACAAGTGTGAGACATAATACATTTTTGATTGAATTCAAAGTTTGTCTGGAAATGACTTCCAGACAAACTTGGAATGAGTTTTGTATTGGTATCGTCTAGAATTACGTCATAATGACTCCTTATTCCAGTTTTCACGTACATTGCCCACTGATTCACTTTTAAGAATCTCGTACCATGAGCCTATGATGATACTCGATATTGCAATGTTAAAAAAACTAGAAATATGGAATCTGAATACTTATTTTGGTTTTATGGCGTGGGAAATATTAATGGCTTTAAAACAAAGCAAGTCCATAATTCAAAATTGACGTTGATGGAAACTGCATCAAAATTTTGTAAGCGACCCCGTACAATGAACTAAAAGGAAGCGAAGAAAACTGAAATAAATGTTATAATTGTTTTTTTGTGGAATTATTGTTAAGCCCAGTTTTTGTCTATTTTACCATTACACACACAATTCATTTAAATTATAAAGTTGCTACGACATGACGTAATTGCTACAAGAGCTACAAGTGCTACGCTAGCTACGCAGTCGTAGCACTCGGAATCTTACTAACACCGGAAGTAAAGCATTTGTATGCACCGTTATTGGCAGGCGTTTTTGTCAGCCTGTAAACACGAATTACGTTATCTTACTTAGAAAGCTGACTTACATTGAATAAAATTGTTAACACTGGCATTGTTAAAGATTAAGGCTTTAATTATACAACTGACACCACTGCCTAACCCATTAGCTGCAATCGACGTGATGTAAAATTATTCCACTTTTATTTTAAAAATTCACTGGCTTTTGTATTTTCGCTCAAAATATTGGTACTGAGAAACACTAGCAGTATAAAATATAGTATGTCATGTATATTTGGGATGACGTCACTTTGAAACAAATATTGCCCTATTCCTACAGCTATATAACACGCACTGTGGCGTAACGGATAACGCGTCTTACTATGGATCATAGCATATGTAGGTTTGTTCGTCATTAGGTACGAATCCTGGCAGGGTCGGAAACCGTTTTACTGGAGCAGCGCCAATCGTCAAACCCGCGAAATTAAAATAGACGTTAAATTTTCCATAATTTTCTGATATTCCGCGCAACTTTCTTAGTTTTTAACAAACACATAAAAATAAATACTCAATTGATCCAGCCATCTTCAAGTTTACTGCTGAGCAACATATTTTGCGATTCATTTTTATTTATATAGATATGATAAGGTTGATCCTTGAAAGCATTTTTGGTCGTTATTGCAATATTCAAGATACTACACATGAATTGAAAACCAAGGCGTGTTTCATCATAATATAGGATTAAAGCTAGTGGCTTACCCTATATCGTTTGGGTAAAGAAAGACTATGAAAAATAATTTCAATATTCTGTAATAATTATTTATTTCATACCTTTATTTTATAATATTATTTCATGGCACACCAAAATGTTGAGAAAAAGTTCTAGTTAAAAATATATTAAGTCTATTCAGTCCGTCAGTACGATTACCAAAAAATATTGGACACGTATTTTTTGCTTACTTAATTCAATAAAAATTGACAATGATATAGCACATCAAAGTTCAGGAGAAGGGGCTTGTGACATCACGCCGTGCTACACTTTTAATGAAAAGTGTAGCACGGCGTGGCGTCACGCGCAATTTCAACGCACTATACCGTCGTCATTTTTGGTTTACGTGACAAAAGAAAAAATACGTGTCCAGTATTTTTGAGTAATCCAACTTTCGGACCAATCAGATTTTTTAAGGACACTACCCTAAATTGGAAGTTACACTAATCTCAAAAAAATTTGGACGGAATTTTATTTTATTTTTAGCAATAGATGGAGTGCTTTTTGGGTAAAATGTATGTGTACGTTGTAAACGTGAAGATTTAAATTAACTTAGATACTGCATGTTATGTAAAGGAAATCTAAGAACAGTTTGGTGTAAGCGGAACGTTGATGTGAGTAAAGCATTGTTACTAGGGTAATGCTTTATACATTACATAACATATTAATAAATATATGCAGTCTGATTGAAACACAAATCACAAAAAAGCCCTGCACGAACTATAAAATGGTCTTTTATAGAAAGGTTTAGGTGTATAGTAAATATTTAAACAAAAAAGTTGTGAAACGGTTTATTGCCAAATTCGAATCGAATCATATGATTCGATGATCGTTTTTCTTTCAAAACCGTACGTGGACTTACGTCAATCATTAACATCACACTAAAGAACACACTTCCAAAATCCTGAATTACTCAAAATATTTTTCAAGGCTTAATTAAAAAAGCTCTTGAAAGCTTATTTAATTAAATAAATTATTATATTATGTAAATAAATAAATAATTATTATATATTTTGTAAATAATAAATGCAAGTAATAATATGTTACAATCTATTACTATATTATAAAGCTACGTTTGGCGCGATACTATTTCTGAATAGCTAACCGTAGCAACCTTATCTTTTATTATGATCTCCTAGTCTAGTTGTGGAGCATTCCGTTCCGTTACCACGTGACTGGAACTGATTCCTACGTTGTGAAGCTACATTTGGCGCGATAGTATTTCTGAACACCTAACCGTTGCAACCTTCTATTATGTTATGTTCTGCTAGTACACGTACGTAAAAATGGATCTGGAACTGATACTACTAGTATTATTTTCACTGTAAATAACAAACTTTGTAACATAATGCTTTCTTTATCTTTGTAAGATGATATAAAACATACAAATTCAAAATGTGTTGCGGTTTTTTGCCCGGGCAAAGTAGTCGTGAGTCTATTGAAGAGTGAGCTTTTGTAATACAGGTCTTAAGAACACCGTGAGAATGACTGTGTTCATTCCTGATCATGGTCCATAGGTTAATTAGTAATGCTACAACCGTTGGACATAGCCGCTGTAGCTAATATGTCACTAATTAGTGTTATAGCATCTTCATAACTATAAATAAGCATAGTGAGTGGTTAATATTTTAATTATAAGGTGAACTCGCGCGAAATGATCCGCCATATTTAGCGTGATTTTATTTCTCGTTTTATATTTAGATAACCACGATATGTGCTGGAGGTTTTTATATGTAGATATTTTTTTGAGCATTGGGATTAAGCGGACGGTCTTGACGGTTAATTGAAACTGTTTGATGATGATTCCAAATAAAATATATCTTGCTTTTACTACGCTATTTTGGTTTTCTAATGTGCCAGCCGCTGTACTATTGTTGCAGTATATACATTGCTCCTACCACTGCCTAAGTATATCGCGTAAGTGACTGGACAAGCAATGTAAAAATCACAAAACGATACTTTATTTAAGCGGATATATCGCTTAGTACGGCCGCAGCATTTAGCGGCGAGTTAGTGATGTGCTATTGCAGATCCACTAACGTAGACGAGACTACTATCGATGGGAATGTCGACTTGCGAATTACTTTCACAGTCTATCCAAGCTACGGGCTTTTATATTACAACACTTATTTTCGCTGATAAATAAACAACATTAATCTTATATTGTCCTATAATAATAAGAACAGAATATAAAAAAAATGAGATGGATGGATGGATGCTGCTGAAAGCTTCATGCCTAACCGTTCCTATATTGTTGGAGGTGACGTCGGCATGGATATTCATAAATCAAAATAACGTAGTAAAAGCAAGTTATATTTTATGATTGGTTGTTAGTCACCGTTTAAGACACAAATATACTTGTACTGTAAGTAATTCCATGAGTTATATAGTTTATTTTGGATTTGGCTTTTACAAGAAACCACTGAACAAAGCGGCATTCTGCCGGCCATTTGCCAATGACAAAATCAATTTGCGTACACAATCACGGCCCCTTGCCACTTCTCTTGTTATTTATATTTCTATTGTCCACCATAAAAATGTAAATAAGCTAGGGAGTTCCCTAGCTTATTTATATTTTGACACATTTGCATAACCATGTTTCAGCTTCCGGCTAAAATAACCATAATTTCTTGTTGTTGGCCAAAAAAGGTAAAAAGTGTTATGCAGCTTGGTTTACTTAGAATAGAGTCGGCTGAAAGATTTCATGTGTAACAGTTTTGTTATTTCTTGGTTTTATTGGGTCATTTTTTAATTTATCTAAAATACAGCCTTATGTCAACTGCTCATCACCTTTAACCAAATATTTCGTTTATATGAAAACGAAATACATTAGCAGGAATGTTAATTGTTCAGGAATTCTCCTGGTACTTTACCATAAACACATTGTTACTAGTATAAATTGCTTTGCATCAACCGAAACCGTCAACAATTTACCAACGCCTCTACATTATTCAATTCTCTATTGAAAAAAATATCGTTCGACCAAAATCTAGGAAATTAGACGTTTTCGGATGGTAAACTTCTCGCATGAAATACCCGCTAGGGCTACTTACTGGTCATACACGCACGCTGGATCCGAGCACTACGCATTTATCCTTTCTGAGGTACATCACCAATAGAGACAGTGTATGAGGACATACATGCCCTAGAATCAATGGATCAATGGGGTCCCCTGCTGGCGTTTCCACGTACTTACATCTACTTTATAAATAATACCTTTTGTTAGTTGTCTGTCTTTCATCCTCTTATTTCAATGAATACTTATTTACCGAAGGGATTTAAAAAACAAATGTGATAATTACATGTATTTATTATGTACAAGTTGCAAGGTTTAATAGTGAACTTTTTTGACATATTTAGAAGCACAAGTATTATTTTTATTGCACAAATCAGGAGTGTGCAAGGGTAATATTTTTTTAATTCTTTAAAGTGGTTTTTTAACATGGAGCTATTCTTGCTGACTTAAAATCTATGTTATGTAGCTACCCTTAGCACGTGCGTGTTTAAGAACTGCTAGCCACTGCAACCTTCGCTTGTATCATGATCTCTTAGTATAGGTATGGAACATTCCGTTCCGTTACCACATGGTACTCGTTAGTATCAACTAACGAGTACCATGTTATGAAGCTACGTTTGACGCGAGAGTATTTCTGAACACCAAACCGTTGCAACCTTCTCATATGTTATGATCTCCTAGTACACGCGCAGAACAGTGGAACTGGAACTGATACGACTAGTATTATTATTACTGAAAATAACAAACTAGCAGTAACTTTGTAACATAATATTTTATCTTTATAAGACTGTAAACAATCAAATTCAAAATGTGTTGCGATTTTTAGCCTAGGGTAAACAAGACGTGAGTTCATTAGTTTAAAAAATTGTGTGATTATGTCTCCTTCCTTCCAGACGATTTATCGCCCATTGCTGACATATGCCAGGCATCTCCTGAACGCAGAACAATTCGTGTTGTGCTACCTACATCTGATGTGTGACTTTTATCAAGATTTAATCTTAATAGTTGAGCATCAACAATCGATTTTTTTAATCTTCCTAAATGGAAGAAAAGAGAACTTAACACGTTAAACGCCAAGTGACCGACAAACAATATATTTTCTATTGTGTCCCGTTTTCAGGCAGTTAAGGTGTTAATATCTATTTCCTTACAAAATTTCAGTGTTATTTACTTCACGGAATGGGTTACAAAATAATAATAGTTTACATCAAAACACAGAATACAGAATCACATCTTAAATTTATAACGTGTTTGATTCAAGGGTTTTCAGTAGCCAACTTGTGATAACAACCGCTTCACAGTACTACATTACTCGCCTCTCCGTTCATGATTTTAAAGTCATTAATCGGATCCACGTTTTATCATATTGATATTTAACGAGCATATTTCTTTTTTGTATTTCTTATTGTCTTAGTCCGATTTAATGTGTACGCTAGAACCTATCTGTTATTTTTATATTTTTCACGGATAGATTAATGTTTAAAAAAAACATGTTGGTATGATTGTAGGAGTGATTATAACAACGAACTGTTTAAATTATGCTATTCAATGATATTAAATTTTGTAGAGATAAAAAACTGACACAGCAGAATCTCAATTAATTATATTATTTAAGAATAAACAAACATTTTCACTATGTATTTTCACATGCCAAATGTTTCTATTATGTACATAAAAACATACACAAAGTTACACTTTTTTGCCAAGGGGGTAGGCAGTAACTACAGAACGCCATCTGCTATGATCTTAACATACTCGTTTTCCGTCATTAACGTTCATAATATAAACAATCAAGTTTATAAGACGATTCTGACTTCAACTTTACCCGATGTGCACACACACAAGCGCGACTAAATAGAAAAGCGAAGTAGTTTGCTAAACACAGCAATCTTGTGATACACACATACGTGCGTGTCATTGTTTCCCCTTCCCCCTATACTGCTATCGCATAACACTCTTGATAATTTTGTATCTCTCTGCACGCACACATGTGAATATAACAGGGGTAGAAAGGGTATAAAATTCTAACTCCTGCTCGGTTCTGGGCTCCTGGTACAAGGAATGTTTATTCGTCCATGTAAGGCAACAACTGATCCGACTTTCGGTATCTCGGTTCACTAGTGCAAAGTACGGAGGAATAGATCGGACTCATCATCATCCTCCTGCCCTTATCCCAATTTATTTGGGGTTGGCGCAGCATGTTTTCTTCTTCCATACATCCATACTAGTGCAAAGTGACGGAGGAATAGATCGGACTATCAGCACAGAATAAACACAGGGTGGATGAAATGGCGGCAGGTAACGGGAACAACTTGCGATTCCCACGTTCCCCTTAAACTTAAAGCGATGATCTATAAGACAATGATTAGACCTGCTGTCTTGTATGGATCAGAATGTTGGGCCTCACAAGGAATGAATGAAAGGCAGTTGCATGCAGCTGAGATGAGAATACTCGAATAGATAGAATAAGAAATGAGTATATCAGAGGAACTCTGAAAATGGCGTCTGTGACAGACAAATTATGTGGAAATCGGCTGTCAGTATGGACACGTGATGCGAAGGAATGAGGATCATGTTGTGAGGAAAGTTTTGAGTATGAATGTAGAGGGTTACAAGAGTAGAGGGAGACCTAGGAAACGATGGATGTATTATGTGAAAGATAATATGGCTAAGAAAGACGTGACTTCTGAAATGACGGCAATTAGGGATGTATGGAAAAAGAAGACATGCTGCGCCTACCCCAAATAAATTGGGATAAAGGCAAGAGAATGATGATGTTAGGCAACATGGACGAATAAACAGAAACGCTGCAGAAAGTATCCAAAACACTGCAACTCCTTAAAACTAGAATCAACAGTGGCGACCACCAGAAAAGAGTTGGGATTATTGAACTGTCTTTGATCACGCAACGAAATTAACCAGAAAAGAACGAAGAGATATCAAGCAAAAGATAGAACAAAGCTAGGCCAATAGGAATAAAGGGACATTTACAATAGAGTTAGGCCCAGTTGCCTAGTACAACGGTTTAAAATGAACGGATTCTAAATGATGAGCTGTTAGATAAGTTTCCGATAGTAGGTATGTCTAAAACGCTTGAACGCATGGAAATTTGATCGACTTTCTACAAGGTCCGTATAGTAAACAACTCCGGATGCACACACTATCTAACATTAAAATGCGATCATTCTGCCAAAAGAGTTCACTCCCATAAAACATGGTGAGTGGATTGCTGACGTCGTAAATTGTTTCAAAGCCAGCGCTTGGCTTTGCTATTTTTATGCAAAGCGTATAGGACGGTTAGTACTGAACCTACCGGTTCATGCAGGTGTAGTCCTAGTCAACCTTGAGGTGCAACGATATGCTGACATGTACTACTCCACACGATCCATGGACGCAGACTTTAACCGTGCTAAGATCTCTAGATCATTTAAAGCCCCACCTGATGTCTGCGAGGAACTTTTAACCGAACCGTAGGTGTAATTCTAAGCTAAGTACCGTCCACCCGAATAATAATGATTACTTACAGAAGTTCAAAATCTATAAAAGCCCGGAACATTACTCTAACGCAAAGATAAGTAGGATAAAAGACAAAACTAACTTTTTGATTACAAACATGTTCTAAACAAATTCTAAGTAAAATTTTTCAAATTATTAAAAAAAAAGTTCTCCACACAACAGAACGTCATTAGTTTTTAATTACACAATTAATAATGAACCTGCAAATTAATTACTTTTATTTCGTATGTTTTCATTTACGTTCGCTGTGATATCTTGCTTCTTTCGAGAATCAATATGGCTGTATTCTTTTTCGATGACTGAGATGCTTGATTCTTTTTGTTACTCAATAAGACCGTATACCTACGTTTTTGATATTTATTTCAACTTTTAACCTCAATGTTTCTGAGAAACGGGTTCACTAATCTGCGTAGTCCTCATGTGATCTAACCTAGACAACGTCTTGACTTTAAAGGAGACTGTGTCCTCTGAGTTTGTTCGGTGGTCGGTCTTCTCAGAGTGGTCGGCTTAGAAACAGTGACCTTCGTCTTGTTTAAGAAAAATATGGCATGTAAGTTTTAAGCTATACATAAAATACCATTGGCGCTCCCCCTATCTGGTGTCTTAGTCTTACCCTGGGTTTGTTTTAGTGGATGTTTATTTATTACTTTGTATCTGTAATAGTTGGCTATCAAATATCAACGTTATTAAATCTTTCATAGTAGTACAAGATAAATTAATTAGTGTCATTATTCGTTTTTATTTTACCAATCAGGTCCTCACACTCGTTTGCCGCAACGAAAGTTTACAATATTATAATTTTATTCAATGTAAGCCGCCGCGTGATGTGTTTGTTACCCCGCTTTCTATGACAAAACTCAGAATTTCGAAGGAAGTGAAAACCATTCGTTGTTAAATCACGGTCAACTTTTTTGTTAACTCCTTCAGCATTTCTGTCATCTTTTGTAAGATGTTTGCAAAAGAATAGCTAAAATGCCACTGATAAGCGCCATTTTACCCTGCCGCTTCTTGTAAACATTACAAATATGGCCACAATAAAGGGTAGTTTCAAAATTATGTCTACCGGTAGTTATTCAGAATTACATGAAGCATTTTAAACATGTTTTTATTGCATACATTTCAGTCTTTATTTGTCTTTAAACAGCCGAAAACTACACAACATTTATTTCATCATGCGTAACTCGGATTGAGCCTGCGCGTTGAAAATCAGATTTCCTCAAACATGGATCCGATTTACGGCTTTAAAATCATGAACCCAGAGGCGAGTAATGTAGAACGCTAAAGTGGTAGTTATCACGTTTTAACTGCTGATAAGCCTTATACATCGTTGTAAAATCCATGGGTTCCTAGTATCTTGTATCGTATTCGCGGCGATTTTGCGGGTTGACGCAAGCACATTGAGGTCAAAAGCACGTGGAGCGTTGAAAAGTCTGAAGTTTATTACGGGTACCGACAGTTCTATTGGTTCAGAGAGTTTAAATCCGTCTTAAAGGCAGGAGCATGTATAATCCGATTCTTTAAATTATTGTAATTGTTTTCAATTAGAAGTTGAAAGTAACCCATTTTATTGTAAACCATTCATTCTTATGCAAAATGGAAAATAGTTTTTTCAAACCTACCTACCTGGCTGGTAGTATAGGCATATAGAGAGTAATTCTGTAAATTAAATAGGTACCTATTGTACCTATTTTATTTACAGAATTACTCTCTCTATATAGATAGATACATATCACGAAAGATTTTGCGGTTGCAAATTAACATTTGGAATTGGCGCATAGACAGTGATGTATAAAGATGTTTGAACGCTATAGTTTTACTTCAAAATCAGAAATTCATAGGCCGTATCTTGAAGTCACATTAATTTTATACTTAATGCTTTGATACGGATCACTCAGGAAGCAAGTCCGAATCGCAAATGTTCAGTTTATTTTTTCTAAAATATAAACAAAGGTTTATCGCATCTTCTTCTAATCCAAGTATATGTAATAAGCTATGTAACAATCCTACTGGAGTTGTGGATATCGGCCCGCCAAACAATACAATAAAATACAACAATTCTACTAAGCTTATTGTTTTAATACACTTTGTTTTTAATAAATCATCGAACGCCTAGCCTTTTCAAAACTGTGTTGGGACCGACTTTCAGTCTATTCGGATGCAGTTGAATACCAGTATTTTACATGGAGCAACTGCTTATCTGACCTTCACAACCCAGCTACTAGGCAACACGATACCCCTTGGTAAGACTGGTTGTCATGTCAGACTTTCGGGCTTCTGACTAAGATCTACAAATGACAGCGGGGACGAACGGCTTAACGTGCTTTCCGAGGCACGGAGGAGTCTCAATAATAATGTTGCGAATGGTCACCCATCCAGAGACTGACCTCTGCAAGCACAGATGAACTTCGATCAACCCATGTGGCTGTTTTTATTAAGCCACGAGAAACGCAACGTTGCTTTTTTTATTGTTTTTTGTTTTTAGTAAATAATAGTAAGAAATAAGCTTTGGATAACCTATCAGCTTCACATTAATTCAAATATGTACTAACTTACTTTGTGAAATGTTCGCGAAACACAGAAGAACATCATTATTATTGGAAGTGAAAATATTTTATTAAAGGCAGGATACAAATTATAAGTTTCTTGCCTCAGTATTTGGTGAAGAACTTCGTAAATTACTCTGAGTAAGATAGACTATAAGATTACTAACTAGCAGTAAGGAAATTCCATCTTTACAATGTAATTTGTTTATTCATTCAATTGCTATGAATGAAATGTTATTAAATGCTTAGCTTGGGGCTAGATGATGCTGTGTGGATTGTCCACCATTATTTATTTATTTATTGTAATACAATAAATAACTATTTAATCATCTCAATAAATAACTTAACTATTATTGTAATACAATAAAAATACTTTGTTGCAAATTAAATTACTATTACTGGAATTATCTATCAACATACTATGTTGATAGATAATTCCAGTAATAGTAATTTAATTTGCAACAAAGTATTTTTCAGAAGTCGCTTTTAAACTGAGATTAGCATCAATATTGAAGGTAGTAACTTCTTTTAACATAGTTACATCACAGTCACAATCACAGGGCACCGTAAAATTTATCCGCATCGCTGCCAACGTGACCAGAAGGCTAGCAGCATTGCTACGTTTAATTGCAATGCTGATTCTTTGGCCAAAAGAAAGGCCAGCCCTCTGGTCACGTCAAGAGTCGACCAAAAGCTTCGCGATTTCTCGAAAAATTAAATGGGCACACGGACACCATGGCCCTAGTGTTTCAACCCCAAACGGCTCAAACATATAACTTCCAGTTAGGTTGTTGTATTTAGTTTAATTTTTATAACTTAGTTCCATCATTTATCCAATGGTTTAGAAAAATCGGGATATATTTCACACTTACTATAGTCCACGTGAAGGCTGTATCTGTCATTTAGTTACAAATATTATCAGTCTTGTATAGCAAATAAGGCTGATCATCACCTGTGTTATAACGATAGACAATTTATTTCCTGTTGGTTTCACAAGAAAAACATTATTGTTATTGGAAGTGAAAATGTTATATTACAGGAAGGGTTCAGATTAAAAATATGTAATGTAACCTAGCTCAAGATTCGGTGAAGTACTTTTTATCTTACTCTGATTTCTAGTGTTAAGCAAATCAAGTTAAGTCTAAGCCCTTGTTACTTGTTGTATGATTTGCTTATTATAATTCAATTAAACAAAAACTATTTAGCGATTAAGAGAAATCATTTTAATAAATGAAATTTCATTTGCAGCCAAACATCGTTGTTCAAACCGGGAATATCAACAATATTGAAGGTACTTTCACCTCAGGAGCCTAATTTTAAGTTTCCATCCTGCATAAAAAAATCGTTTGAAAAAAAAGAATACAGATTACAAACATACATACATTACAATTAGCAATTTTTGTGACTAACATAGTTTTAAGATAATGTTACTAACAAATTATGGACATTTTATTAGTCTGAATTAAACGTATTTCATTTTTATTTATTTTTATTACAAATACATTCGTATATTAAAAATACAACTCACGCCTTTTTCCCCTAGGCAAAAATCGTAACAAATTTTGATATTGCTTGTTTAACATTTTAAAAATTTAACTAAATATTTACGTACAATATTATTTTACTAAGTTGGTGCTAGCTAGCATTCGAATTAATTAGTTTGTGGTATTCAGTGAAAATATTGCTAGCAGTATATCAGCTCCAGTTCCATGCAATGTTCCGCATTTATACCAGGAGAACATACAATAAGAGAAGTGTTGATTAACTGAATGAGTACGAGAGTGTTTACTGTCACTCATTCATAAATATGAAAATACGGCTAGTTTACTGTTCTGATTCCTTGATACCAGGAAGCGAGGTGGCACCCCTGTACCAGGAGACCATAATACAAGAGAAGGTTGCAACGGTTAACTGTTCCGAAATACTCACGGGGCAAAGGTAGCTTTATAACATGGAAAATAATGGTATCAGTTCCGCTTCCAATGAATCGGAACGCAACGTTCCGCCCTTGTACTAGGAGATCATGGTATATGAGAAGGTGGCTACGATTAACTGTTTAGAAATACTTTCGCGACAAAAGAAGCGTCATATCGTAAGTTATAAGCACGCAAGCAAACTAAAAATCTACATACATATGTTGTGGTACAACTTTATAGACAAAAACAAGTTACGACGAAAGAAAATAGTGCTGAAAGTAGTTTAGGTTTTCTACTTTCAGCACTATGTTCTTTCATTATATTTTTAAATTTGATTAGGTAATCAAATTTAAAAATATAATGAACTGCTTAAAATATACATTCTAAACCCTCTGTCATGAATGAATACAAGCAATTATTAAGTATCCATTGAAATTAGAAGTAACTTGTGAATATTTTTGTATTTAATCATTTTATATTTTCACTTTAATAGGATCCTCGGAAGTATCTATTTACTCTTACTTTAATTTGTGTGCATTGGTCTTGTCTACTTCATGTAAGAACCAATTAACCATGATTGCTAATTTTGACAGAACAAAAATAATCCTGTCCTACTGATGTGCGATGTTGTTAGTGATGGTTGCTTGTTTTCTATGCCAGTGGTGGTAATGTGTAATTTGTGTGAAGTTACACATAAATTAAGTCATCGGTTGCTGTTTCTAGATTATTCTTAAACTGAGATGCTTCTCACTATAAAAAAGGAAAACAAGAAACATGAAAAGTCATTCGGGGTGAAGGTTTATTATTTTTAAATATTATTATATAGCCTTCATTTTTTCAACTTTCTTTTGTAAATTGTCGTTTCTTCTTCTATTTTGATACTGTAGATCCTATAGTTTGTTTCTCAATGCATGTTTCCAAGTTTGGTTTATTTATTTACTATTTAAGTGTTACAGTCAATGCTTAGGTTACAAGGTGTGGTCTATGTATATAAGTCCTGTATCTTTAGAACCACCAACTTTCAAAATACAAGTTTGATTTAGTTTGGGAGTTGGTAGATCATCTATTAAGTATGTGCTGTTGTGCAACCATCAAACATCTTTGTAAATTGTAATTCATAGATTAAGTTTTTGTAGAACTTTGAGAGCGAGTAAATAATTATTAAAATAAATTAAATGACGCAAACATTTTTCTCGCAATATAACTGTATTCATAGCTCTGTACGTGTTTTTTTGGTGTCAAGACTCAAAAACAGATATAGAATTTCAATACAATATTTAGTACATTAGGTACACACATATTAAACTTCATACTCGTAGTACTAAACCTAACAGTGAATAAATAAAATTGCGACGCAAAATACGAATAGAATAATAAATTATATGGATATTGATGGATAACAACACATGTCTTGTACTTAGGTACTACAAATACTCTTCACCTCATCAGCATTTCCTTGCAGTGATTTTCCCATGTGAATTAAACTTACAAATAGATTCATCGTACTAGGATCCAATGAATACCAGGAAGTCGTCCTTTGGCTGTGTTTGTATCGCCACGGTCGTGAACGCTGAAACGCCCAACCACCTGTATGATTTCGAGTAACTACAATATTCGAACTTCCCTAGAGGGTGTGAGATAGCATTATTTTGACGGAAATGCTATACTCAAATGATCGTGTGCAGCATACGACTGCTCTATTTCACTTAATATGGTATACTACTATAGATTTCCAATTAGAACGTACACTGGTGTGTACAACGGGAATTGTAACAGGTTTATAGCTAGTAAACATAACGGTTTAAAAGGTTTAAAATAACTTTAGTTTCGGAGTCAGTTGATTTTTAATGTAAATAGACCGGGTTCGGTGAAAATAACTTAAACTTGTAACATGCGGTCAAGTTTAATGCTGAAAGTTCAACGGCCTTTCAATTTTCCGCTGGGTTGCCCCACAAACGATAGACTGCCGACCACTTGAATGACGTCATCAACAACAATATCAGAAAAGAAAGAGACGAAATTTGCCATCCCTTTCTATACGAGTGTCATTCTTACTTTCGTTGGGGGGGTTTGTATCGGCAGAGCGGTAACATGAATTTTCTATCCCTCTCTGGCCGTTATTTATTTTTGTGCCGAATCATCTCCTGTTGACTTATGGTATCCTGGTAGTAAGAACTGAATTCGAATAAAGGACGGAACTTGTACGCGCACTGGTATAAACGTAACTAAGAAAGGTTATTCAAACTATTACTACGGTTAAAATGATGGTGTATTACTGAAGATCTTATTTTAGTTTTAGCTATATCGGTTACGCATTTTGAATTTAATTTTAATTGGATTTATGACATTGTGTATTTAATTTATTTGTGTGTGTCATTGTGTATGTAATTTTAATGTATAGTAGTTTTAATATTATATTTAAATTTAATTTTGTGTAAGTAATATGGACATTGTCTGAAATAAATGAATAATAATAATAATAATAATTAAATTATTAAACTGAATATTGCAAATTTGCTACTCAAATTGCTATTAAAATGTTTATCAAAAAAGGGCCGTACATCCATTGAAATGTATGGGACTAAATATATTTCACTACTTATATTTTGAAGTCCCATGTAATAGGGGGAGAGCCTATTGCCATCTGCCACGATGGCCCAGTGGTTTAGGCCTCGCCTCTTGTGCACGAGGTTGTGGGTTCAATCCTGGGCAAGTATCAATGTGAGTTGTTCAATCCATACGTACTTTCTAAGTTTATCTTGGACATCACTGAAATCGGTGAAGGAAAACATCGTGAGGAAACGAAATGTAATTAATATAAGTCTGAAATCGCCAACATTTCTTGAGCAAGCGTGGTGATTAATGCTCGTGCCTCTGTATGAGAAGAGGCCTTTGCCCTGCAGTGGGACAGTAACAGGCTGGTACTACTACTACTATTGCCATCAACACATCATGCACATCCAAACACCGGGCTACTACCGAGAAATTCCTGATGGAAAGTCTCAATAACACATTGCTCGACTCGGGAATCGAACCCAGGACCACATGCTTAGCAGTCGCGTTTGAGTACTAGACCAACGAGGTAGTGAAGCAGTCGGCAATTGTTTCGTTGATCAAGGAACATTAAATTACTCTTAAACTATTCAATAGATAAAACAGGACTATTTTATTGTACACTGAGTGATTTGAAACATATTTTGTTATGGCGTAAAAGCCACTAATGCTATTCCGAGCACCTGTTTATAGTATTATCAGCTGTGTGCTCTTGGAAATATAGTTCATTTCACCGTTGATTCATGTAATGAAGATGTAATAAAACTTACATTTCATCAAATGAGATGTAAGTATGTTTTATTCGAGAAGAACTGAAGATTAATGTGTGATTTGAATGAAAGTTTTGCTTAGTAATAGAAAATACTTACATTTCTCCTACAGTCTGGAATTATCTCAATAATTACCTTAATTCAACACTAATTTTCTGAAATATTTTTTATGAAATAAATTCAAACGACTCCACACTCAAAGGTTTAAAATTATTCGGTTGATTTTTTTATTTCTAGCTTTTTAGTGGGTCGCTTTGTAATATTGATCTAAGATATAAAATTAAGCAAATTAAAAACTTATATGGTTTTCGCATGGATGCCATTGTCAAAACTGGACTAAATTGAAATGGGGAACTACACGGAAGCACCAGCTTTCAAATATATAAAGAATCATCAAAATCGATTTACCCAGTCGAAAGTTCTGAGGTAACAAATATTAACACCTTAACTGCCAAACAACGAGACACAATAGAAAATGTATTGTTTGTCGGTCATTTGGCGTTCAAAGTGTTAAAGAAAATTTAAGAATTGAGAACCTCCTCTTTTTGTGAAGTCTGTTAAATGAATATATATGTGTGAATAAATTTAATAATAAAGTAGACCAAATAAATATAATATATTTCATTCAGATGTAGTCGTTTGTACCTACATGAGATTAAGAAACATTTAAATCTCTTTCTAAACTCATGTTGAATTTAACTGTACTTGGACAATCAGTAAGTTTTCTGATTAATTCTTAAACAATTCAAAGATTCTCGAATCAATTTTCCAAGATGCGCCACACTTTTCTTATTTATTACTTGCTGATTTTACTGGCCAATTTGCTCAAAAAAAAGATTAGCTTCAAACTACACTCAATCGTTGGAGCAAAATATTCATAATTCATAAGTACGGTTTCATACTTACAAATAAACAAACTTACGTTTAATTAAGACCAATTTCCAATTAAGGTGTTACATTATTAAAATATTAAGCGTGTAAACAGTTTATATTTCAATAGTTTGCTTTGATTTAAAGCCACATTTTTGTTAGATTCCAGAGATTTGCGGATGCAATAACACCTAATGCACATTTTTTTAAGATACGAACTTTTCTCAAATAATGCTGGCGTCGTCGTCACTGAGATGATATTAGCTTCGGGTTTATGACGTAGACTAAAGTGCTACGTGGCACATTGTAAGAGTTTATTTTAGAAGCTTACGTTTTATTAAAAAATATATCTACAAGTGTATGTCACTGAACTGTTTCTAAACGGCTAGACCTATTCGTATTTTGTGTCTGTTTGAGTGGGTTCTTGGATGGTCAAGAGTAATAATTGAAACCGGCAGGTTGCACTGGGATCGGACAGGACAATGTCTGTCGGGTCTGCTAGTATATTTTAGTTGAGAAATAAATTATTTTGATGTAAAGGCCACCTGCCTTGTTTTACGTTGTGAGTCTAAAGCTTTGGAGTGTTTATGCGTGCACTAGTAGTTGCATGTCGATGTACTTTCCACCCTGTAAAAATAAATAAATAAAATAAATATTGCTGGACAATCCACACAGCATCATCTAGCCCCAAGCTAAGCAGAGCTTGTGTTATGGGTACTAGATGACTGATATACTTAAAACAATACATTACATAGATATATATTTTTGCTATATATAGCAAATACCCAAAATACCCGGAACAACAAATATTTGTAGATCGTACAAACATTTGTCCCAAGGCGGGAATCGAACCCGTCGCAGGCGAACCATCGCCCGCCGCCTCACATCGGTCGTCATACAAAATGTGAACTAGTGTTTGATAGAAAATTAATGATATGAGTGTGAAACAAGTGAATGAGTTTGTATATTTTGGGAGTTTCTTTACAAGAGATGGAAATATTGATACTGATGTAGAAAGGAGATTTATTCTGGAAAATAAAGTAAGTTACGCTTTTAAATGACGTTGTGACCAGTCGATATCTAAAAAGGCCTAACTAGCTGCTCACAATAGTGTGTTGGTGCGTACACTGATGTATTGTAGTGAATGATGGGTGTGGCAGGCGGTGAATATATTCAGTAGCAGTAGAATTTTGAATTAGTATGGACTCCGTATATACTTTGCTTCACACTACTTGCGTTCTATTTAAAGGTAGCGGATCAGCTACTGAAGCGGTATAGCAATAAGTATTTAAATAAAATTCCTAGCGAGAAGCAACAGAGTTGTATTGCAGATCTAAGTTAGAAACAATAGGTACTCACAATTTCATTTCATTTTTGGAATTGTTATCTTGCAGTTTAACCTTCAGGGTTATTAGCTGCTTAACCGAACTTTCCTGTGGGACTGAATAAAAAACGAAGGCCTCCAGCAAGGGCGCAAAACTTAGCAGCTAAACGACCACACGCTAGGGGCACCCCCGTGGGGTACGAGCCTCGGCTTAGGATGTCGCTGAGAGAGGACAGGAAAGGGTCGGGCTGGATCTATATAGGGACTAATTTCATTAACTATAACTGACTTAGCGACACGGGCTGGTTCGAGCAAAGGGTCTGGGGGAGGGCATTGACGGGTTAGTCGCGACGGGCCTCGACGGCAAACACGGAACTGAATAATGTATTTTTTTTGTTTTTTGCAATGGGCATTTCTCAGTTCAACCTTCAGGGATATTAACTGCTTAACCGAACTTGCCTGTTGGGACTTAATAAAAATTAAGGCCCCCCCAGGGCAATAATGCAATGCAATCATAGTAATGTTAGAAACTAAATAATAATAATAACGGTTCACGCTTGACCGTTTTGCGCAGGAGTCGACGCCCACTCGTTTACGCAGCTACACAAGACGAGACCGCACCATCTTGTCTCGGTAGTGGTTCCTCAAAAGATGCGCGTGCGCCATGTTCCGGAAGGTGGGGCTAAGTCCGACCGACGACGGCGTGAAGAAGGCGGGGCTTTGCAACTTGTTTTGCACACGGCTCGCTCTGAAGTGCTTAGTGAATTCAGTTATCAGTTTAAAACACTACCTATGGGTCTAACTATGCATACCACTTTTTAACTATTTAGAATGTGTTGATAAGGGTAGATTTATCCCTTGCCGTCCGATCGGGGCAAGAGATAAACCTACCCTGACGGATCCGACGCGTCATCCGTGTCGTATGGACTGCACTGGCGGCATCGCCCCGCGCATGCGCCCTCCGTAATATTTAGAACCTACACCACTACAGATTTGATAATATGTCGTTTAACATATTTGGTGGCCACTGTTATGCACGGGTGCAAACTACTGTAGTGGCCACATCTAAAAATTATTTAAATCAAAATCATTCCAATCAAACATTTAATCAAATCATTTCTATACGATATCTAATACTTTAAAGTGAGTTATTCTTGTATATATGTATGTACATATGTATATAATCTGACTGTCGGAAACGGCTCCAACAATTTTCATGAAATTTATTATGCAGGGGTTTTGGGGGCGCTAAATCGATCTAGCTAGGTTTCATTTTTAGAATACGTTGTTTTATCCGAGACAAACTCAGTCATCCAGGTACTATTCAATATTAGATGTAATGTATAAAAGGTATAGGTACCTACTTATTTTCCGAAGATTAGACTATAGATATACATGGTAGGCACTATAAAATATGTACACATAACGAAACTGTAGCTGCAAACGATTTTGTTTCGGTGACTGCAAAATGCGTGCACAGACTTGACAGGTTTACTCAAATCTGTGTGGTGCCTTCACCAAAATACGATCTATGACACAAATCTTCAAGGACCTTATCTAAACGATCGACAATTAAGTATGATTTAAAAAGTATTATCATTGTGGCTATCACCCTGATGCAAAAACGAAGAAATCCAAAAAGAACTTAGAAAGTAAACAATGTTTCTCATTTCATAACATACTCAAAAGATTACTTTGTTTACGAAACAGCTTAGTAGCTTGTACGTACGTAGAACTATGATATACTGAAGAACAGCAAAGAGATGGTGAAAATAGAGAAAGTTTTTTTGATATTTCATGTTTCAGGGGCCCCATCTGTCGCCCCATTTCCCTGTCGACGTGCGACTATTTATATGTTCTGTTACTTAAAAAAATCATTACTCAAAATCGGGAAAACACAAAGCTCTTTCCATTTCAACCAACATGGAGTAGGATGAATATTTATATTAAGTGGTTGGATTTTTATCATTTTAAATATTATTTTTATTAAATGATTGTACACTCTAGTACATACTTATATTATGATTCTTTGCATTAGAATAAAACATTGAAATTAAACATTTCAAAACAATGTGTTTTACTTTGTTTGTGATAAGGGGCATCTATAAATAAAATAATAAATAATTGTTTGTACCAACACACCAATCTATTAGCCGTAACCAAACTAAACATACTATGGCGACTAGTTAATGGATAGACATAATTATACATATATAGAAATAAACGCTGGTGCTTATCACACAAACATTTGACACTTACGGGATTCGAACTCGCAGCCCCTGGGTTCGTAGTACGGTGCGGAAACCACTCGACCAAAGACGAATCCTCCAGTTAACTTTCTACGCATTTTATGTTGGGGCATCTGGTAAAACGTTTAAAGTGACAACTGATGTGGCGCGGCGGCGGCGGGTGAAGGTCCGCTTGCAACGCAGGAGGTTGCGGGTACGATTCCCGACTTGGGAGAAATGTCTGTACGATCTACATAAATTTGTATTACATACAGTATTTGCTATGTATCATACAAAATCACAATAATCCAAAATTCTACATGACATAAAATTGTATGGGAAGGACGTAGACCATTATTTATATTGAAAATATATTGCCGATATCCGCAACTTCACAGTCGGCGCGTATTTTTTTTATTTTTTTATTATTTATCCATTTATTTGAGGCATCTAGCCATATAAACATATACAATACTATATTAACAAAACTTTAAAATATATACTTTAAAATGTATTACATAATAACTACAACTAGCACACGAAGTGTCGTGTGTAATACTCACGTCCCTACACTAGCACCCCAGCGTATAGCACCCGCAGTACAAAGTCATTACTTTGCAGTTCTGCAATCCTGGTACCTGTAACTAGCAATAATGATGTGAAAGACTTAATGAGCATTGCGTTCAGTTCTACTGTTTATTATCATTAGTATCGAGACTTACTACTTACTACTTTGGCCACGTATGGAAGTTGGAAAACCTAACATCTGATTATATTTCAAACAAGCGAGCACGCGACTTCATCCACGCGGAGTTTAACAACATTTCGGCGGTATTTTTTTTTGAGCGGATCCCTAATTTTTTTCCAAAAATAAAAGAAGTCTTAGTTACTCTTTAATATATTAGCTATATGCCAGTGAAGGTTCTGTCAAAATCGTTCCAGCCGTTTCGATTTATTTGTATCTTTTCTTTTTCAGTTTTAACGAGTTTATATCGCGGGGAAAAGTACCATCAATAAATTACTGCAAGAAACCATCCCATCGTTTCACACTTTATTAGGTTTATTATCAGGAATAAACGTACGAATAAAGTAATGGTCAGTGGTAATCGGCATTTCTCAATTGAGCGTGAATGGACCATATTATCAATGACTGAGTCATCATACTTGTTTTAGTAGTTATTCTGCTACTCGGGGCGAAAATAAATCCAAAAAAGCAGTGATCGAAAAAAATCGATCCAGCAGTTCATGCAAATTATGAGTGCTTTTTTAATAAATTTTATTTAAAAAATCTATCTATCCTCAGTGGAAACAGACTATATTTTATTTCCTGTTCTATTCTGGCATAAACGACATGGGAAAAAGAAGGATCGTTACCGCTTCAAATATAAATTCTACGATATATATTATGACAAAATACCGGCGAAACCTGAACGTGTGCGAGATACTCAGACCAGTGTATGCAGAAAACGCCGTAAGGCATAATTTGTACCAGGATTGCATAGCAGTTAAAAACATGCTCAAAATGTAAAGCCAAGCTGCCAATGCTTGCCGTCACTGAAGGGATGCTGCGTACTTGTACAAAAACTTCTTTTTTTTTTCTTTAGCAAACAAATACCAAGTTTCAGATTGTAGAAAAGTCGTGCACCTTGTTGGGACTATAAGGACTTTATTCTGTATTGGTATTGCCCTGAAATTCAGAACACGTTGAGTTAAACAACAACTTGCCAAACCGGGATCAAAATGATGGCGTCTAGCAGAAATTTAAAATAGCTGTACGTGTTGTTAAATAAGAAGTCATTTCTATCATATATTGCCTTACCGATGAAGGTAAAACCGATCTTAAATATATTCCCGGCTATCCTTAAAGTTCCTTATGCTTGTAATATAATAATTGTTGACTTGGATAATTTTTATCCACTGACTATGAATTGTTTTGGTACTGTATTTTATCCTCGGGGTCGTTGTACTTTGTCCTTGACCATTGCTGCAACATTGACGCCTTCGCGAGTCATGTGATCCTAGTGCTTCGCGCCGTTCCTGTCTGGTCTGCGTTTTACACGCATGCGCATTGCAGAAAGCGACCACGTGCAATGTGGATAGTAGAATTATTGTAGAAATGCACCCCAAAAATACAAACTCGATACTACCATTAGTATGGAGTTTTACCATTATTACATAATTGAAATTGCATAATAGTCCTGTATAGTAGACAAAGTACGTCGTGTAGTAGTAGTGCTTTCATTTTTTTATTAATTGAAACTCCTGTCAATTTTTTTGTTCTATTCTCTGAAAAAAAAGCTTGTTTCTAAAAAATTCTTACTCTTTTAGTTTTATTGTATTATTTGTATTGTAGATGATACGATTAATTATTTTAATTTTTTATTACAAAAATAATAAAAAAATGTATTTGTAAAATAAGCATTATTTCACCTCATACTTCCTTTATTTTATTTCTTTTCTTGGTAATTATATTTTTAAATATTCCAATATAAAACAAAAAAACATTTAAAAATATTAAAATAGTAATCCACCGGTATCGGGAACAGGGTCCAAGCTACTGGCGGTCAGGGCTCGCGAGACCAATACGCGGCGTGTCCAGTAGAACTGCTTTCTGAATCAAGCCCTTGATCCAGCTGCTTAACGAGAGCCTCCTTATGTGTTGGTCGAGGCTCTTAGCTAATAAGCCATTGGTTGACACGACTATCGGTACAACGATTGCTGAGTCCACATCCCACATCGTCGTCGACAGGACAACCTCGCGAGCCAAGTCAAGATACATGATTTGTTTATCTTTCTCTGCTTGCACGAGGTTCCCGTCATGCGGCACTGTTATATCAACAATCGTTGCGCGCCTCTCAATTCGAACCATCACCACTATTATATCACCACCTTATTATTATTACCTTTTTACTTATCCAAAATCAGGTAAAAATTTCAAAACGCATTTACTTACACTTATTTATTAATTTAAAATAGTATCAGTTCCTTTGTCATGGAACGGTGCACATTATATAGGGTTTGTCTGGCTTTATCTTACTAGGTATTTATTTACTATTCTATCTTAACAAATCTTAAGCCTCAAACGATTGCTGCCTATTAAAAATCAACTTTATTAAATGTATCTTAGTGGTATAAGATATATGTACAAAAATAAAATTATTAACAATTTATTTTAAACATTCCAAACAACTAACTAGATCTATTAACTCGTCTTCTACAACTAGACTTTACTTTAAAAATCCGAAGTTGCCCGCTCCGTGCAGTGTCGGTTCCCAGCGCTGTCTATGACATAATTCAGAATTACGAAAGAAGTGAATACGTATACTGAATGAGAACTATTGAAAACCATTCAGTGTTAAATCACTTTACGTTCCGTGTAACTATCTCCGCGGACGGAAGCACCGTCTGCTGGCTGTGCCGGCGAGCAGCACAGTGGCTCGGGCATCATCCCCTGTTCCTCGCATTCTATCTGCGCTCAATAGTATCATGGAAGGCAACCCGAACTGTGACCTATTTGCGGACGAAATTAAAATTGTAATGTGCGTTTGTCTAAGCTTTTGCGAAAGCAAGACAATCTGATTATTATATTATTATTATTTTTTTTACTTTATTTCAATTATTGTTTTATATTCTTTTTTTATAATATGTATAGGTATATATTATATAAATTTGATATTATTTGTCAATCTGTAATGTTAGCGTAATTGGCTCATTAGACCCGTGTTAGCATATATATATAAAAAAATAAATAAATAAATAAATATATATCACGTTTAACTTTTATGTTAACCCATGAATTAAGCTCGTAACATTCATGGGCGCGTTGAGGTGAAGAATGTACAGAATAGTTCAAGTAAATGTAATGTAATTACAATTCGATAGTCTAGTTACCCAACTAAGGTTGTGATTTTGAACGGTATGTACGTATGTATGTACTAACTTTTGCCCGCAACTTTGTTCGAGGGAATTTTGTTTATTCCGGATGCCGACGAAGTCGCGGATTACAAACTATCCCATGTCCTTCCCCGAATCTTGAAAAGATTAATTAAGATTCTATCAGCTGTTCGCGTTAACTTACAAACTAACAGAGTTACTTCCGCATGTACACGTACGCGGCTTTTTACGCTTTTGCCTGTCGTTTTTTCTCACGGCAAAAATTTGAACGTATGTTTATTGATATTTATTTCATTACTAGTTCACAGAGTGACCATATTACTTACCATTATTTTAAATGAAATAAAAATTAAATTATTTAAAAATACCCCCGGCACAAAATCCTCTAATAAGCAAAAAATAGGCCTCGTACTCGCGTCGGAAATTCGCTAGGTTAATAAGATCATGTGTTGTAAACGTCTCCGGGTTTTTATTAAATCAGCAGAACCTAACATACGGAAAAATTATCAGCCACGTCGATTTATTCCTCCGATTTTCATCGAGTTCTCTTATATAGGAGTTCTTGATAAAACAAAACACTTACTTGTAGACCCATGGTCGCTGACTTGCTACGACACGTAGCGCTACGGCGTAGTTCCTATTAAACGTTAAAATTTCCTTTGCTTATGTTAGCTTTGCTTTTGCTTTGCTTAATTGCTGTAAAAAAAGGTTATATTATGTGGATAAAAAGACGGTCAGTTTAAATTTGTTGAGACCGTATCGTTTGCCAACATAGTTGTATATTCAGTAAGCTTTCTGTTCTAACGTGAACTATTGTGTTGCAAAATTTTATATCATGCATTAGCTGTTTTAAAATATTAAAGTTTGCCATACTACGTAGTAGCTAGTAACTAAAGGCCAGTGTTTCGTATTGTCCATATATGTATTACAATAACATCTCTTTTCTTGGTTAGGGATGACCTGATTCCATAGCCATGTTCGTGTCTGCACGGTAGAACAGATACCAGGACCTTGAAATGTATCGCTAATTACTACTTGATAACTACGTCCAGCATTTTTATACCTTTTTTAATAATGTAAACTCATTCTTGTTATTTCTATAGTAACCATACAGTGCAATGAAAGGTAACTCTGGAAAGGCAATTAAACTGTATGATGCCGAGCCTTCGTTTCTTATAAGTATCGGCTGCTAAACACGGCTTGCTCATAGTATTTTTAAGCTATTGTTTTCAGTTAATTTTTTGAAATCTGTTATCTCTCTCTGTTGTAAGTCTGGAATCTGGATGTGTGCCCGGTTGGTGGCAATAGGCTCCATATTGGCATGGCAATAGGCTAATTATGAATTACCAACTTAAAGATTGAATACAAATTTTCATGTTTTAAATGACAAAACTAACGGGTTTCCCATATAAACTTTCATCCCCAACTCCAACCTCCATCCTTTTGAATTTCGAAAACTCATTCTTCATTCCTTATCTAGATTGTAAAGGAAACGTCTGTGCAATATTTCAGCTTTCTAGCTGGTGTCAATGGTTTGTGCTGAGCGTTGATGATTCAGTCAGTCATGACTTGTCATATTAATATTTATAAAGATGACAATCAGAGCCAATGACGGCCATGCTGCCAATTCTACATTTTGCCAATTTCTGAAGCCAAACCTGTAGCCCATACAAACACGGAACAAATGTTCAGTGCGGGAATCGAACCCGCGACAACACGCGACAAGCAAATGGCTCAGCCACTGTGCCAACCGTGTCGTCAAAAAATAAGGCTTCACACATACAGGGTGTCCAGTAAATAGCACGACATACTGCAGGGGGTGATGGCTTGGGTCACCTATATTTCTTGAAAACAATCTTGTCTTTGATAGAAAAAAGACTTATCAATGAGTAAAGTAACTATTCACGAATAATTTGATGTAAAAAAAGTACTAGAAAAGGATTTTTTCATTACGAGATGCTTAAAAATCTGTTTCAAGGTAGAGATTTTTCGGTATTTCGGAAAATTTTGTAAAACTGTAAATCCGTAAGATTTTGCTGAACATATATTGTGTTGTATTGATAGGTAGTGACCCTAGCTATCACCCTCTGCAGTTTGTCGTGCTATTTACTGGACACCCTCTATATATAAAAAAAGTGTAAACTTCTCCAGCAAAGTAAAATTAAGAATAAATATATTATAAGTATATGGTATTATTACAGATTCTTTATTATGTTTTTTTTTCATATAATTCAATATAAATATAGGCTTAGTTCGTTCATCATGTGCCTCTAACTTATGATGTTTTTATTCAAAAGTACTTTTCAGGTCGTTATAAATAAAATTCTTAAAATAATTTCAAACATTTATTGATCTCAGTTAAACATTGAAAACATTGCTTGAATAATATTTTATAACATCTTTATACGTAAGTCTAAGTCGGGCTAGTTATACCATTTATAGCACAAGAATGGTTGGACCGATTTTATGAATCAGCCCCAAATAGCAAAATAAGTATTAACAACTTTCACTATACTTTTATTGATTTTTGAGTCTGGATTTATTCGTTACAAAAATAGGTATTTAGCTTAGTAGCTATTTTTGTAAAGATTTTTTTATTAGTAAATCAGAGAATATTAAAATTATGTTAAATGCCAATATCGTACATACTTATCAGTATGTCAATTCGGGAGATTTTTTTACACTAGCCCTATGTAACACCGAGATTGAAGCTATTGCGGCTATCAACAAGGGCGCCGAGTGAAACGGTAAGGCCTCAGTTTTTTTTATATACCACCTGCATTATCACCGCTCTACTCATTCACCCAGCTGCTGAAATATAGCTGTTAACAAAAGTTTTGTCTTGGTAAGATCAGTAGCAGTGAAGCATAAAATTACATAAATACTCCAACATTGTGCACTTCCGTTATACGCTGAGGTAATTTACGAGTACATGCAATGTGATACTTCGTGCTCTGCCTATGACTATCCAAATGGCAACCAATCCATACGTAATTGGGAACTTGTAAGGCAGATGATGGTGTTCCATAAATCTGGGGTGACGACGCCGCCTTGACTACTCCGGATTTGTTTCTCCAACTGTAATGTGACAAATCCTGATTTTATTATAATTCAGATACTTTCGAAACAAAGGCAATTGCCAACATACAGGTTTCCACTTTGTAACAAACATGTTACATGCACAGACAAAATATCGTGTATGTCTCGTGGATTCGATTCCCTATTCGATTAGTCTAAAGGTAGTTGTTCCGGGTCTGGATGTTTGGATATTTGAGTTAAAATGTTTGTGAACGCAACCACGATACAGGAGAAATTCCAAGTATGTGGCAAAGTCATACCAAATATAAAAAAAAAAAAAAAAAATGAATAATTAGACAAAGCCATACCTTGTCTAACTTTGATTTATTTAATTATTTTATTTAATAATAGACGCTGAGAGAGACCGGATCATGGTCATGCGCTGCGACATTATTGCACATTGACACGTTAAACACTTTATTTTAAACCAAATTCAAAGTTTAAAAATAGGAGAGAATCACTTAAGCGTAAGTTTAGATATTCGTTCGGAGTATCTTAACTTACCTTGTTGCGAGATTTTGTTACTTCTTGTCTAAAATAATGCACTAAGTAGTTATGCATTATTAAAATTAAAAAGTAATGCTCTTGCGTCAGTTTTCACACAACAGTTATGACACAACAGAAATCTGTCATGTTTTGGCTTGGCGCTTGTACCCTTGTCTTAGTTTTAAACGAAAGTCAGCTTAAACGAAGAACTACACTTGCTAATTGAGTAAAGCAAATAAAGTATTGCTTCATCTTCCCGCAGATCTGTCAAAAGAAAAAGAGAAGGAAGATGTTATATTCCGTGAAAAAAGTTGAAAAGCCTCTTTGTTCAGTATGGGAAGGATTTTGAAATTCCCCCATTTCAGTTTTTTTTTCAAATGTGGTTCCATCATATTTATTAACCAGATTTCGATTAATTTGAATATTAATAATGCGTGTGGATCACTTATAGTTGGCAAGTTTTTGCTCACGGTTTCGCTTGCGTGGAGGTTGGTTATTATCCCCGATAAAGAAGAGAAGAGTTTCATCAACTTACTTAGATATAGGTATTTACTGCAAGATGATAGGTCCAGATTATGTGCAAGGCATTGTTAACTGTCAGCAGCCAAATTAACGCCCACCACTGTTTGAGTTTCCACTGTTTGAGTTCAGTGGTTTTGCTAGAACTGCTGGTCTGCTGAACACATTCAGGATCTGAAAATAATTTAAAATATCAGTCGTTAAACCGCATTGTACTCCTTCACACTTGCATGACATGTCATGTTTCTTTTGTTTTGAAGAGATTACATAAAGTAGCTACGTCAAGGAATAAATCTTATAATCGACATAAATATTAGGTTGGGGAAAAAGTCTTTTCGCATTATAGTATGTATGAACTTGTAATAAAATCTCTCTATTTGTATTTGGCTGGTTTTGGTATCATGAAAAGTTTAAATTTTAAAGAACATAATTCCAAATTCAAATTAGGAAAATGTATGATTTTCATTTGTTTATCGTATCGTCAAGATGAGTGAATCTAATGAAGAAATTCGATACATTTTAAAATTTTACTAAAAAAAATATAAACATGCAAAGCAAGCCGCAAAAAAAAATTGCAATGTTTATGGACCTAGTGCCGTGTCTGTGAGAGTAGCACCATTTTGGTTTAAGCGTTTTCAATCCGGAAATTTTGATGTCATAGATGCACGTCGCTCTGGTCGCCCTATTACGGAGAAATCGTAAAACGTATCTGAAGAACTGGAAATTGACCACCAAACAGTATTGGCGCATTTGAAAAAAACTGGGTACACAAAAAAGCTCGATATTTGGGTACCTCAAGAGTTCACTGAAAGAAACCTAATGAACCGTTTACTCATTTCTGATTCTTTATTACGACGTAATGAAACCGAACCATTTTTGAAGAAGCTGATAACTGATGATGAGAAGTGGATTACGTACGACAATAACGTGCGAAAAAGGTCGTGGTCAAAGGCCGGTTAGGCTTCATAGACTGTGGCAAAACCCGGGTTAATTCGCAACAAGGTGATGCTGAGTCTGTGGTGAGATTGGAAGGGCATTATTCATTATGACCTGTTACAACCAGGCAGGACCATCGATTTTGAACTCGACTGCGAACAACTGCTGAGATTATAGAAAGAAGTTGAGAGAAAGCGGCCGGAATTAATCAACAAAGGGGTGTGGCTTTTCATCATGATAACGCTAAACCTCACACATCTTTAGCTACTCAGCAACAATTAAGAGAATGGCTGGGAGGTCTTAATAAATCCGCTGTATAGTCCTGACCATGCACCTTCAGATTTCTACCTGTTTTGGTCTCTTCACAATTCTTTAGACAGTGTCTGGTTAACATCACGAGAGGACTGCCAAATCCACTTGTCGCGGTATTTTGATCAGAAGTCCCAAAATTTCTATAGCAATGGGATCATGTCCCTGCTTACAAGATGGCAAAAAGTTATCGAACAAAACGGTACCTATATATTTTATTTAAATGTAAATAAAGTATATTAAAAATGATTTGAATTTTCTTAAAATATGCAAAGAAACTTTTTCCCCAACCTATTACTTTAAGAGCCAACCCAGTACCTCAATAAACAGCTTGGTTTTATAACACTGTCTGTCATCCATGACACTCAAAAGGAAGCATATAATTTACATTGAGTTGAGAAGGAGGTAGAACCGTTCACCAACCACGTGAGCTAATTTTGTAATGTTGTGAAATAGAACAATTAATAATTTACTCGATTTGAAGTTGGTACAAAAAATGTAACTCATCGCGACATTGTTGCTATGAAACAAAACTGTTTCAATGTTGCGTCCTTTTCTGCATCAACACTTATGTAGAACGTGTCGAGGATTCGGAGGACGTCACTTAGCCCGATACAAATAATTGCGGTGAGGGGCGGAGTGTCGAGCCATACGTACTTGTACTGAAGCTGAAACAACGAGACTTTCTGGCCCTTGCTTTTTTTACCCATAAATTTGGTCGTCAGCACTCCTTTCACATTTTCACACATAATGCGTAATTTATCGCATATCGATAACTTGCTGGACGCAGCGTAGATATCGGGTAGAACGAAATAAGAAAATACGAATAATGTTCTCGTCAGATTTCCAATGCCCATTTAGCCGAGTATTGCACCATCTCTAAATAAAAATGACATACTTAAAACGATACTTGACTGACAAAATATGGAGCAATACCTCCCCCCCCCCGGAATTTGCGTGATGTGAAAAGAATATTGACTAGTGTTACCTTGACGGCCATTGCAATTTGAGGAAAACAGACGCTGAAAGAGACCGGACCATGGTCAAAGAGTGCTGCGAAATTTTTCATATTGACACGTTGAACATTTTATTTTAATGACCAAATTCAAAAGTGTAAAATAAAAGAGAATTATTTAAGCTTAAGTTCAGATACTCCGGACACCTTGTTGATTGTTTGCGAGATTTTGTTACTTCTGCTCTTAAATAATGCACTAAGAAGTAATGCGTGATCCATATACAAAAGTATTGCTCTCGCGTCAGTTTTTTACACAACAGTTATGGTTGAAATCTGTCATGTTTGGTGTTTGCGCTTGTGTCGTTTAACTTAGTTGCTAACTTAAGTATTTCATTCAAAATCATCGATTTTAACACATTATTAGCACAACATAACTCTAACTTCCAGATTTTTTTTTTTTATTATTTCTAAAATACACACATTATTCTTACATCAAGTCTGGCCCCACAACGGAAACCTCTCTGGGTTTATCTGTGTGCAGGCGAGCCGTTAAATACAATTTAAATTAATTTATAGATGATGTTGTGTCAGGAAACGCTTTGATTTATACGTGTAACTTTTCGAACTGGTCATATACAACGTTTGTAATTCTTCTGGGAGTTTATTTAGAAAGTAAGGTACTAGATAATCAGCAACCCTCGTTCCGTACACATTGTTGAATTTTGGTAATATGTATTTATTTTTAAAAGGTATCGTTCTCAAAAATGTAGGTCTAGTTTTTTCAATTATTAGCTCCGGTCTTTTTACTTCCGCTAGAGTACAAAATTCAACTTTATTGAACACATTCATAACATTACAGTATTTAAAAAGTTCATCATCACTATTTTTGAATTTCTTGATCAAATGTTTTGGTGTTATAACTTTCAATATTCTTAATTGTAACTTATAAATGTCTGACAGGTAGGTATGATAAGTTCTCCCGTAGCTGCTGAGCCCGTAGTTGATAACCGAGTCCGCTAGGGCCATATATAGCATTCTGAGTATTTTGTAGGGTAGTTTATGTTTTAGTATGCTTAGTTTACCTAGTACCGATCTCAGTTTGTTACACACATAATCCTTGTGCGGGCCCCAGCAGAATCGACTGTCAACTACTAGGCCGATATACATATGTTTATCAACTACTTCTAAAGACGGGCATTTGCAATTTTTTTGCGAGTTATGGAGGCAAGAGTGCTGATGTGCTATAACTGTAGGTATTGTGGAGCATTTATTGTGTGATGAATGAATGTGAACGATCTTTGTTTTTGTTGAATTTATTACTAACCCGACGTCATGAGCCCATTTACACATTTGGTCGAAATGACGTTGTAAGGATTCCTCGGCATCGTGGATATTTTTATCAGCGACCAGTATACAAGTGTCGTCTGCAAATTGGTATACAGAGCCTGAATTTATAGCATTACTCATGTCATTAACATAAAGTAAGTATTCTGTTGGACCAATAATTGACCCCTGGGCCGTTCCTTGCGTGGATGGAAGCATTGAACTATATTCATTTTTTATTTTAATTGTGTTGTATCTGTTGGTGTGGTAGTTTTTTAAGAGTTTTAGTAATGGCCCTTGTATCCCATTTTGTGACAACTTCTCAAATAGTGTATCATAACGGATCATATCGAATGCTTTGCTGAAGTCTATAAAGAGTGTCAAGACGTGTTTTTTATTGTTTAAATGTTTATTGACTTCATCAGTGAACGAACGTAGTAATTGTGTTGTACTCTTATTTTTTTGGAATCCGTATTGTTTGTTGTTGATTATCCTATGCGTTTCCAAAAAAGTATTTATCTCATCACCAATATAACGTTCTAAAATCTTATCTATACAAGACAATATAGTGATAGGGCGATAGTTGTTAATGTCTTCACGTGGACCCTTTTTGTGTATAGGACGTATCACTCCTATCTTTAAGAGGTCAGGATACGTACCAGTCTGCAAACAACAATTAATTAGGTGTGTAATAACTGGGATAAGATTCGCCGATGTATACTTGACATCTTTAGCACGTATCCCGTCATAGCCCGGACTTTTCCTATCATTAATTTGCTTGATGATTCTTCCGACGGTATCTTCTCGTGCCGGTTTTACTCTTATCGACCTATCAGGGGTTATACTGTACATACATTTATCCAAAAGAGGCACATCGCAACAATTGTTGAGGTTCGTGATATTAAAATTAAATTCAGTCATGAAATTGTTGGCCAATGTTAAAGGATCTGTTCGAAAAGTTACAAGTAAGATGTGTTCTATACATTCCATAATTTTGCCTGTTAAATTATTTACAATACTCCAAATCTTTTTGCTATTTTTGAAATTTTGAGAAACTTCCAGATAGGCATACAAACTGACTTGATAAGCTTTTTGAGGCAAGTTTCGCTTCAAAATATTTGAAGTCCACAATCGTTTCCTACCACCTTTTAGTACGAGTAGTTAAAATTCAATAAACTTACTTTTTAAGGGACCTTGGCGTTCCTCCCATATTATACTGCTTGCTTTCCGTGATATCTGATGATGCACAGCTAAACATATAAATAATATTAGTTTATCAACTTGAACGTCTTACTATTTATTACGAATAAAATCAGTTTTATTTATTTATTTTTTATTTATTTAAAAAAATACGTTGCCCCACACTAGGAATTTCTCCTGTATCGTGGGTGCGTTTACAAACATTTAAACTCACATACACAAACAGCCAGACCCGGAACAACTACCTGTAGGCCATACAAATATTTGTTCCGTGCGGGGATCGAACCCGCGACGCGCAGCGCAGCAGCCAATCGCTCAGCCACTACGCCAACCGTGTCGTCACAAAATAAAATAAGTAAGAATTTGTTACGTTAAGAATGAATGCAATTCATTCAAATGAATAGGGATAATGTGTCCTAGGTAAAAATATATTAAGTCTATTTAGTCCGTCAGTAAGATTACCAAAAAATAGTGGACACGTATTTTTTGCTTACTTAATTCAATAAAAAGTGACAATGATATAGCACATCAAAGTTCAAGAGAAAGGGCTTGTGACGTCACGCTGTGCCACACTCTAAACGAAAAGTGTAGCACGGCGTGACGTCACGCGCAATTTCAACGCACTATACCGTCGTCATTTATGGTTTACGTGACAAAAGAAAAAAATACAGGTCCAGTATTTTTGAGTAGTCCAACTTGCGGACCAATCAGATTTTTTACGGACAATACCCTATTATTGCCATGCGTAAACGTTTATGCTCTTGCGTCAGTCACGGCACAACAGTTATGCTTGAAATCTGTCATGTGTTAAGGTGACGCTTGTGTCGCTCAACTTAGATGATTACTTAATTATCATTGAGATTTAGCATTATAACTCCAATCTCGTTAAAACCATACAAAGTGTATTAGCATATAAACTTTGATGTGGCAAGTTTTGCTTGAAAATATTTGAAGTCCACAATCGCTTCATACGACTTTTTAGTAGTTAAATAAACAGTTAACTTACTTCATTAAAGGATCTTGGCCTTCCTCACATATTATACTGCTTGCTTTCCGTGACATCTGATGATACACAGCTAAACATATTCATAAGATTAGTTAATCAACTTCATTGTCTTACTATTTTTACGAATAAAAATTATAAGAATTTGTTACGTTAACAACAAATGCAATATGTTCAAATTAATTATTGTAATGTGAAACGTTAATGCTCTTGCGTCATTAACTGCTCAACAGGATATGATTGAAATCTGTTAAGTATAAAATTGACGCTTGTGTTGTCTAACTTAGATTTAAACAACACTCCGCTTTTATGTAGAACTTTTCATTTTGTTGCTCATCGACTACATGAGTTAATCATACAGAATTGCTTTATAATTTGACTGACTCTCAAATGGGAGCGAAGCAGAGAGACAGAAGATGTTTCGATCTTTATTCTGTGGAAATACATTGAATGCCTCTTCAATAACGCCAAGACATAAACCATTTGTTTGTTATAGGAATGATTCTCATATTCTTCATTTTTACTTTTATCTTTGATTTATGTTTACCTAGAACAGAGTAAATCAATTCTATTCAACAAAGTTCAATCAGATCTAAGGCGATTGGCACACTGCACCGCATATCGGAACGGGTTGCGTGGCGACGAACGACGAAAACTGCGCATGAATGCGATTTCTGTGTGTTGCACTAGGCGTGTTTTATATGCAAAAACAGTTAATTGCAAACAATGTCAAGACACGCTCTCTACGCCGCTTTATGCGGTGCAGTGTGCCAACCGCCTAATGAAATTAAAAAAAAAATGCCTCATATTTCTCATTAAAAATGTCGTATTCGTTCAAAATCATTTTTTTTTTAATTAAATAAAACTTCACCATAAAACTTAGAAATGAGTTATATCGAAGAAACATTTGACTACAACGTTTACAGGTTTACATAAAAACACCCGTTAGAATGCGTCGGATTCAATCATATTTCACAAACATATCGTTGTTCTAGGCCTGGACCATTTTGCAGCCAGAAAAAAATACAACGAAACTGGAATAAGTAACTATCTATGAATTGGTCTTTTGCTTGCTTTAATAAGAAATATGTATGTTGCTATTTTGATAAGCCTACTCGGCACGTAACAGGAATTACCGACATGCTACTATTTGAAAATGTTGTAAATTTAGAGTTCTATTAACTTACTCAGAAGTGTTCACTGCGACATGATAGGTCCAGGTTATGTGCAAGCCACTGTTAACTGTCAGTCTCCAAAGTAACGTCCACCACCGAGTTTCTAATGACGATACGTTCGGTGGTTTTACTAGATCAGCACTGTTGAACAAAACCAGAATCTGAAAATAATTAAAAAAATCGTTAAAACGCATTGATCTCTTAATCTTTTAAATCTGCATAAGCACTTATTTTTTAAATTTGTAGAAAGGCGGCCGGCGTATGTTACATAAGTAGTCCTCGAGGTATCGAGGAATAAATCCTATAACTAATGTAAAATACTTTGAGAGCCATCTCGGTACCTCATCAAACGGGGTATTCCTCAAAGCGCAACTATATTTAAACGCAATTAACTAAACGCAAAAAAAAACTAACAAAACTAACTAATGGAAAATATCGATACTAAATAACACAGGTTGCTTGGATAATATATACCTTACACTCACTACACAATGACAACACACGCGTGACAATAAAACTAGTTAACTGCAAAATGTTGCCATTACTTGCCACCGACCAAAAACGTTAATATTTTTTTATAATAGCACCTTTTTTTCGAACTACCAAGTAGGGTCAGTTTGAGCAGCGGGTGACACTACAGTTGTAACTAACGTCAATTATGTGTACTTAAACAAAAAATGTTGATATCGCACGAAAAATTCAACCCTTCTACAATGCGAAGGTAGGGGTGACCGTTGCCTCGCTAACTATGGTCAAGGTGATATATGAACATGAACGGCCCAGACAACACAGTATTCTGGTTTAGCAGCTGCTCATGAACTTCATTCCCCTATGTCTCACACAGGAATAATACCACTACGAAAAAAGCCCGAGTTGATATTTAAAGTTAACAGAAGTAAATATTAGTGGCATACCTGAAGTTGTCAAGTTTCGTAAAATAGTTCAAGGTTTGTTTTTTTCTGTTATAACTGGTAAAGGAAAACATGTGTACATTATACAATGTAGTTTGCGGAAGGCAAACTGCAGTTTAAGGTATCGCCTTGTTCCGTCCTTTGAATAGATATGGAGATATAAAACTGGTCAAAACAGTTCCCCTGTTATAAGTACCGAAACCTGCGCATGGCAAGTGGCCACCCTTCCTCGGCCCTCTCGATCATATTAGGTAGGATATTAGCAGTTAATCTGATGCCGCTGATTCCCTTCTACACAAACTAAAAATATTGAAAGGATATTGAATTGGAATTATGACTGTGTACAAAATTATTTTTTTATCCTTCGTGCCAATAAAGGAATTGACAGGTGTAGCATTTTACGTGGCTAGGTGCAAGTTATCATTTTTTCATATCCTTTCAATACAGAACAGGAGTGTTAGGCCATAGCGCCCAGCATTTTTAAACTTTCTTATGCACGCAATATTAAGTACCAGTTGTGTTGCTATTTCAGATATTTATTGGGTGAAATTTCGTTTCCTTGATAAGGCGAAGAGCAAATATGCCCTGCGAAGAACACTTATCATAATTTAATTATTTGAAAACTTAATAAAGCATGTCTGGCGCAGTTTTTTCAAACATACCCCCTATTCACCTGTCATCTTATCGAACCCAATTGTTCACCGCTTTTAACACTATGATTATGTCTATTATACGAGTATACTATGCACTTTATTTTACTCGCGAACTTTCACTTTAAGTAATTATTTTTGGAGGTTTTTTGATACTATCGGGGACACTTAGTTTATTAGAGATACCACTCATGTGGCAACCATTCCCAGCCACATAAGCCGGCTATGGTTCGTTTCAATCTCCACTCACTCATCGGATGAGACTCGTAATTAAAAATACGACTTTATTTATTCATTTCACAAGTTTTGTCTAGTACTATGTCATTTTGTCTTATAATCAGAACCTTTCACAGTTGTTTAATATACCGAATCAAATAAGCTCGTTCGGGTTAAATGGATTACTAGTTATTTGCAGGAGTTCGAGAATGTCTTAGGCGACCGCTCAGGGCCTAGGACAGTCTCAAACTGGCTAGTTTCCGACCGCGCTCGGTTTGTGAAGTGAATCCGCGGTACCGCGACCGGCAGACTGACTATTGTTACGCATGCGCCAACCGAGGATATAGCGAGGGGATGAGCAACTTACTTTACTGTATACCAATACATATAAGTTCTACATGATTCCAAAAGTAAGGGGATGGCATTGACAAATACCGACACTTATCTGTTTTCAAAAGACAAAAAAAATAAAAAAAAATCTGACTAAAAATAAATATAAAGAATTGTACCCAAACCAAAACCGCGTCGATATTTCACCTGTTTACGTACGGGGAAGTTTACCGTAATAAATGGGTCTGGAGTAAGTCTAGTTCTACTTAGTACCTACATACGTATCCGTAAGTACTTGGAACTCTAATTTTTATGATTCTTATAAAGACACTGTACTACTTCAGTATCACGAAATTTAAGTTGGTTATTATTGACTCAGAATTAATATGATATTGTTTTTCAGACTCATTTATTTAAGAAAAGCGTACCAATCGTCGACGTTTCAAATACTTATAAACTAAGATAAAACTTAAATATCTTTCTTGCGGCATTCGTAAGACAGCTCCTTCTGAGTCATAATCTGTAAAACTTCTTTTATTTTTACGTTTACTTAAAAATTGCTAGTTTATTGAAGCTTTTAACTTTTTCTTACTTATGAGCGGCTCTCTCTGTACTAAGAAAATACCAAACACAGCATTTTCTATTTGATTTGTGTTATTTCAGCGTGCATAATGGACTAACTAGGAAAAGGGAACATGAGCATTGCGTTGCCGCCTCAAATACTCGGTTACTTAAGGGATGTATTCAGCGGAGACATAATATAATTCAAAAAACTCATTTTGTCTACATTCTTACAGCGGTCTTCTGTTGAAATATTATTGCGTTTGACAGAGGGTGGAAGGGACATCGACGCACATCCTAAAACCCAGAGTTCAATACATAATTTTAGATTACTCAGCCTAATCACTAAAAAAAATCTGTTTTTTTTTTAACTCGAGACTTGACAAAGACTCGAGACTTGTTTACTAAACAAACAAAACTGATCCTACTTCTGACGTTTATGCTGGCCTAGTACTTGGCGAGGAGCTCGGGACACGGCTTCCGCATTGGATTTCGCAGTTGTATCCTGAAGTTTGATAGTGCACTGTGCTAAATCATTGTCTTTATCTGACTATCGCTTATAAATTGTGCGAGAGCGAGACAAACAAAACTTTTTTGTCTAGCTCTCGCACAAGAAAAATTTAAATTAAACTCACTTCATAATTTAGGCAATGGATTACTTTCTGTGAATAGTGTCTGTAGAGCTTGAGCGGCGGTAACCATGGTAACGCGTTCGTTTTACCAGGGAGACAGGACATGTAAAGAGGTGGTTTCAACCTTCAATTGGTTTTCAGTTCAAAGCGTGACAGTGAAAGTTGTCCGATTTTGTTTTTCAACAGTGTTCGATCATTATTATTCTTATTACGTAGGGAAACTTGCAATAACTGATTACCTCCTATAATAAAATATTTGTATGTATGTGTCAAGGGTTCTTACATAGTTTTTTCAAAGTCTGTCTTGACATAGTCCGCTTGTGACACTTACACTGCTGGAACATCTTATCTTCAAACGTTTAAAGGTCGTGAGTATTTATAGCTTGACCCTTTTACAAAACTTCACCAACAATGTTAATAGCCGTGCCCGGACATTGCTCCTGTGGAATTTAACAGCCGTCTTGTGTTGAACTGCAAGTGGCTCTACATAAAAAAGGAAAAATTCAGTAGCAGAAACAAGCCGAAACCAGTGAACAAGTAGTGAAGTGTAAATGTTCAAGTCTCTCCCCGCGGTCCTAGTGGGTTGTACCCACGACAAGGTATATGCATTCAGGAGTGCATGGTGACGTGTGGCACCAGCAGAGTTAATAACAACAGAAGTCGTCAAACTCACGTCCATATAGTTGGGAGATTGTCCCAGGTCAGTTCAGGGGTTTCTATCTACCCCTTTCGCACCGAAACACGCGCTGTTAGTTAAAGTTACTAATCTCAAAAAGTGCTGAATGGATTATCTTTAAATTTTCATAAACGTATAGAGTGTTTCTTAGATTATTTTTCGTTATACTTTATGTACGCTGAGCTTTAAACAGGGACCTGACAGTTATATTGTTGTGGTAACACATAGCAAACAAAATCGAAATCTTATCATTATCCTCTAAGTCGGGTGTATTTATTTTAACAAAGGTAACTTTTTTGTAACCTACAATAAAATTATGAAAAACTCAGCTAAAAGTACCACAGGACAAGTCGTAATCCATGTGTCAGAAAAACGGAAAGAAAGAAAATACTATGTTCCTTATAAGACTGCGTTTGCTTTCTTAAATCTTCACACAGTTTTAATGACAAAATACTTCAAAATTATTTTCAACAAGCTCCATGCTTCCACGTGGTATTAACACACGTAGACTGTTCCACAAAAAGTCGGTGTGAAACACGAATTTTGCCCGAGAGTTGCTCGAATTATGGTGCTGAAACTAGGAGTCTACGAATCGTCGAGAGCTTAAATCTCGATCGCAGTTGAACAACTACCTTTAGATCGTTGTACTACACTGTACCCGCTATCAAAGTCTCTAAAGTTTACTATTGCCTGGTTTTACGGCAGCATAAAAGTTACCACAAAATAAAACGTTTCTTTGAAACTTTCTTCTAGAAGATTACTTTTGTTTTTTCACCTGAAGCTTCAGGTATGAAGTTTAATTGCTGGTAACCTTCGAGTAAGTAATCATTCATTTGTGTTTTTGTTTTCGTTTTGTGGTTATAGCTTTTAGTCCTATTATTACAATGTATGAGTGATGCTAAATGGAAACGATCATAGGTTAAGCTACGCTGCCGAATACAGTTGTGGATGGGTCACCCTTCATGGCATACGAGACTCCTCCGTGTCATCACTTTCAAAGAAATATTGATTTAAGGGTAAAACCATCCTAACCCAGAGAAAACAATAAATAGTATGGTAGTAGTTTTGCTAATTAGTGCATTTAGCACTTTATTTGTTACTAATTAAAAGTATTTGTTTGTTAATGAATAATTACTTTCTATCTTTTATTAACATTGCCTGTAGCATGTTTTTTTTTTATAATAATTATATTGTCCCGCAGTTAATAACTTTTAAGTAATGATGGAAGTTATGGTACATTTTTTTTATTACCAGCGTCCTATAAGTCAAAGCGACTCCAGTCAAATAGTATTAGATCTTCTTTGAGATTGAGCGGGTAAATATGCAAGTCGCAGTAAAAGTTATGTAGCGTATGGTGCACTATTTGAATAAGACAATCTTCATATCAATAGTAGCTTCACAGTGCCAAACAGTTTTGGAATATGGCACTTAGAGCTTAAGGTTGAATACAATAAAAAATAAATCGTTTTGTGCCATTGATTTCAAGTAAATCGTGCGTGCCTATTTTCTGATAATTCACTTCCCTGTATCTTTATAAATGTAAAAAAATCAACTTCCATATATTTCGAGTCCGCAAAACTTCTAATAGTAGTGATTGACGTTAAACTTTTGCACAACACTTCATTGTAATAATTAGTGTTTTCATACTTTTTATTCTAAAGTTCTCACGGAAACGGCATACGAAAAAATCTAAAGACTCGGTCTTTGTACACCGCTATTGGTACGAGCGGACTTTGTGACTTTATTGTACAGATAGGTACATACAAAATAAGAAGTCGAAGCAAGCATTAGACTTTAGTTAGAGTACCTACATGTATGTAATAATGACACAAGTTTACTAGGCTTTTTTGTCCATAATGTAAAACAAAATTACATGGGTTTGTATTTGAAGCCGTTGAACTTTGGGGAAAATATTGAAAAATATCATGAACAAAATTAAGCTTATGAGGTAGTTGACTACTCTGGTACAGTGAGATACTACTCAATTTATCCGTGAATGTAGTTTGGTAACTGGGAAGTCCTCCTAATGGCGACTTAGCCATTATTGGAAAGTTTTAATTTATCTTTATTTTGCGCGGACATTTACATGCAGAACCTACATTTTATCTTGATGTGACACAGGAAATCCGAATTCATGTTAATTGGCGGTTTGCAGTATTTGTGTAACCAGAAACTTTGATTTAACACAAAAATTAGCCACAAATATAGAAAAAACCTTTTGGGTTAACTGTACACTCTAGAAGACATTTGAAGTGGATATATTATCAGTATTTAATTCCAACTGTTGTTTACAGAAAGGACAAAAATAATTTTACTGCCGGTAGATAAATAAATGTTTGATAAATTGCGCCTTATTTTTTTCATATAAAGAGAAGCCGTTTGTCCCAGCAGTGGAAATACAACAGACCAGTAATATGTTTGTACGTGTACTTAAGCTTAAATAACATTAATTAGCAGACAAAGTGTCTGTTTTAGTAGGTAGGTATTATTGTCTTGCCTTACCTTGATAGAGATTTGTTGTGGCCTGAACTATATATAGTTCAGGCCACAGAAAACACAAATCTCTTTTCCAGCTGCATTACGGACAGCTGTGACATCAGTTTTGACAAAAAAGGCAATTATTTATTTGTTTTATAAATCTTTTGCAGATTAGAGCAAACTGGAACTGTTTGGTTACAAAACATTCACATACAGATGACACACGAGTAAGAAAATTGCTGTGTCGCCATCGTTTTCTAAATACCAACAGACATCAAACATTTTGGAATATGGCTGTCGTGATCTATACACTAGTTTGTGAATACTAGCACTTCTCCCGCGACTTCGTCCGCGTGGATTTCGAACTTTTCCCTTCGAACTTTAACATCACCTCCACCCTCTATAAAACGTAGTTTTGAAAGTAAAGTAAAGCCAATGTTACTCGCTAATAATGTTTCTTAGATAATGTAGATTTTAGGTTCTGAAAGTAGTTTTTGAGTTTATCCATAATAAACAAAAAAAATCTAAATAACCAGCGATACATCAGCGTACAATGACACAGTCATGTCATCCGATGACAGTACGAGCTACCCTGTGGAGTTCCTAAACTCTTAGGAGCTATCTGGAGTGCCACCCGATTTGTTAATGAGCAACATGGACGTACCTAGATTATGCAATGGTACTATACTGCGAGTCACGAAATTAGCTCCCTAGGTTAGTAACTCGCAATATAGTACTATTAACATATACATATTGTGATGGCCACCATTTTAATAGTCTAAGGTCTTTCTGTATCACAAGTATGTGTTTTAACAATCTAAACTCTATCTTTGCTGGGAAAAGATTTTTGAATGCCAAAAGTGAAGAAACTTTTTGTGGGTGTAGTGGTATGTATTCGCGTGATATTGTTTTCAAAATATTAAGGGAATGAAACGTCCATTCGAAAACAGATTGAAAGATGGACAATGCGTGTGTGAGTTTAACCCTGATTGCACGAAACAAATGGAGAATTTGATAGCACGCAGGAACTGCAAAAGATATAGAAAATATACATACATAGAAAAACACACGCCATTTTCCAGGTAGGTAGGCAGAAACCACAGAAAGCCACCCGCTACGATCCTTAGATACTCCATTCGTTTCGCTCACGAGCATACACACTTAAGTAAATTTAAAAACCCCCGACACAAGTAAGAACTCATAAAAAGCGAACAAATACAATGGTATTGGCCTTTTAGTTGAATATAAATTGTAGTATGTTAATCCATGATGTGTCGTCGTAAATAAAATGGAATAGGAAGTTAAAAAAAAGGACGAGTATGTACAAGTACTTTCGTTTTTCTTGGGTATTGGTTACCGGTTCTCCAACCTGTACCAATTTATGAAATCATGAAAACCATGCAAACGACCACGTTAAAACATCCACCAGTTTCAATACGAATTCTATGTGGACTGCCACGTAATGCGCAGGCGTGAAACGGAATCGTGAGTCAGAATCGTGAATCACAGGAATCACAGTACCAGGAGCCCATATAGCAGAACAGTATCAAGAATGAACATTCGAAATAGACAGTACCGCTTCAGTTTTGCACTACGGTAAGCTGTAAAGGAGCTATTTTAAAGTCTACATTTGCTCTCTTATTAATAATTCATTGGTTTTGACCCTTCAACGGGAACAAAGCATGACTCGATTTGATTGCAAAAGCGTTTAGTAACTTGTTTCGCTAATTTTTTAATAGATTAAAAAAAAAAAACTTATAATTGACATGGAAATAAAAACATAATTAAATAATGGATCAATGTCAATATGTATAATGTACAGTACTGTATTGATTCGGATATTATTTAGAACTTTCACAGTGCCGATGCCACCGAACTGTATTTTTGAGGTTTACCGTTAACGGCAACACAAAGGAACAAAGTTAATAAAATGATTCCGACATGAACTTCGTTCAATGCACACACACGAGTGCAGCTTAATATAATGCCGCAGTCTGTCTCATTACGAGTATAATACAGTAGCCGTATGATGCACACATACAAGCATGGCAGTTTGCTTTTCCCCTGATACTGCTAATTCACTCTTGTATTTTTTGCGAATCGTTTTCGTACTCATATTAACAATGAACACCCCTCTGCACGCACACAGGAGGGCACAACAGGGGTGGAAAAGGTAACATCTTTATTTTCCTCAGATCCTGGTACCGGGAATCTATTTATTCCCTATGAGGCAGAAAATCATCAATTGTGATATTACAATATTAAGGTTACTGTATCGTGAACAAAGAATAGTGTATGTCAGCTTCTAAGACGTTCTTGTGTAAACATAATTAATACACAAGACTCAATATTCAATTTATATTATTTCTGGCCAACCAACCATTTATTGTTTACACTGTTACATGTTAAGATAAAGATTCATATATCAAAGGTTAGTATAACAATTTCTTATAGGTTAACACCGCATGCCCCATAAAATAATAAATGTTACTAGTTAGAGTCTAAAGTAAATTTTAATAAATCAGAGTTTGAAAATAGCATTATACATCAAAATTAAATACAAAAATTAAAAATAAAACCAAAATTAAAATTTAATCATAAGACAAACAATCCAAAATGATACAATTCAAAATCAAATTCACAAAAAAAATACATTTCATTCAAGAAAAGTAGACTTCAGAAAGAACATGTTAGCTTTATAATAGGTCTTTACCTATGAAATTGCCGTTTTGTATGAAAAAATTTAAATGAATTTTTTTCATGTATTTTTTATTTGTATTAATCGAAGTAATCACCCATGCAATCAATGCATCTTTGCCAACGCAGTGGCAGTTTATTGATGCCCTTCTTAAAGAAATCAGCTGGACGGGAGGCAACAAATTCTTCAAAGGCATTTTGTACTGCCTCTCGGGTATTGAATTTTTTTCCCGCCAAGAAGTTATCCAAATTCTGGAAAAAGTAGTAGTCTGTAGGCGCAAGGTCTGGTGAGTAGGGCGGATGACGGAGAGCTTCCAACCCCAGTTCTTGCAACTTGGAGACCGTCTGCTGTGCAGTATGAGGTCGCGCGTTGTCGTGCAGGAGCAGCGGAGACGAGCGATTGACCAATGCTGGTTGGAGATGTGCCAGCTTCTTCATCATTGTGTTCAATTCTTCACAGTACACATCTGCAGTAATGCTCACCCCGTTTGGTAAGAAGCTGTGTTGAATCACACCGGCGCTAGACCACCAAACAGTGACCATCACTTTTTTTGGGGTAAGTTTTCGTTTAGGGCATTGTTTAGGTGCTGAACCAGGATCCAACCAACTTGCTGAGCGCTTGCGGTTATCAAACAGAATCCATTTTTCATCGCAGGTAACAATGCGGTTCAAAATTCCTTCATTTGTGTGTCTGTTGAGCAGTGCAAGGCACGTCTCGACGCGTACTTCGCGCTGGCGATCATTGAGTTCGTGGGGCACCCATTTGTCAAGCTTTTTTACCTTGCCAATTTGACGCAAATGGACCAATATTGTTTTGACGCTAACGTCGAAAGCTGCTGCTAATTCAGCCGTAGATTGTGTATCATCAGCTTCCACAATCGCCTTTAATTCGTCATTGTCGACCAAAGTCTTCGGACGACCGCGAGGTTCATTTTTCAGGTCGAAATTTCCAGAACGGAAGCGAGCAAACCAATAACAGGTAGTGCGTTGGTTTGTAGTGTTAGCTCCGTAAACGTCGTTGATGTTGCGTGCCGCTTGTGCCGCGTTGCTGCCACGACGGTACTCATATTCCATAATTACTCGAATTTTTAACGTATCCATGATGACGAATAAGATTTAAATGCGATGAAAATGTAACACTAATCAATAAACAAATGACTACTTTTGGAAAAAAAAATCCATGTTTTTTAAATAAAATTAATTTGAAATTAGAATTCTTAGCCAAACAAAAAATATTTTGATTTGAAATGGCCTGTACTGCAGAACGGCAATTTCATAGGTAAAGACCTAATATTATCTATGTAATATATCTCAGTTAGGTAAAGTATTGTCTTTTATTAGTCCTGGAGTTGCGGAAATAGGCCCGTCTAACAATACAAACAATAGGTAAAGTATTTAAATTATAACTCACACTCTTGTTTTAAATAACTCTTGTTTTAAATAATGTGCTATAGAACTGTTTCATAAAATACTACGTTTACGCTTTATTTTTAAATATACAGTAGCGAAGAACGCGCTCCTGCTTTGTACAGAATTTTTATATGATTTACCTTTATTTCATATTAAGTTACATTTTAATTTATTTATTTAGCATGGGGTGGATCGAATAAGGTATTGTCCCGTAAAGCAAAATACGCGCAGAGTCCTGTTTGCGGATATCGGCCCTTCAAACAATACAACAATAAAATACATTTTGATTTATATATTTTATTTATTTATTTTCCTTCCGAAATCTGCATCAAAGGACATAGTGAAATTGAGAAGACTTAAGCGGTCACACAAAAACATACGTAAAGTGCCATTATTTCATACCACATACAGATATTGAACACATGGTGCTACTGACTTACAAATATCACAACGTCTACTAATTGTGATTTTTATTTCTATCTGTAAAGCTACTCAGCCTGACCAAGGAGACCCAAACTACAAATTATTCATAGACCAAAGAGTTTGGTTGGATCCTGGTTCAGCACCTAAACAATGCTCTAAACGAAAACTTACCCCAAGAAAAGTGATGGTCACTGTTTGGTGGTCTAGCGCCGGTGTGATTCAACACAGCTTCTTACCAAACGGGGTGAGCATTACTGCAGATGTGTACTGTGAAGAATTGAACACAATGATGGAGAAGCTGGCACATCTCCAACCAGCATTGGTCAATCGCTCGTCTCCGCTGCTCCTGCACGACAACGCGCGACCTCATACTGCACAGCAGACGGTCTCCAAGTTGCAAGAACTGGGGTTGGAAGCTCTCCGTCATCCGCCCTACTCACCAGCCCTTGCGCCTACAAACTACTACTTTTTCCAGAATTTGGATAACTTCTTGGCGGGAAAAAAATTCAATACCCGAGAGGCAGTACAAAATGCCTTTGAAGAATTTGTTGCCTCCCGTCCAGCTGATTTATTTAAGAAGGGCATCAATAAACTGCCACTGCGTTGGCGAAGATGCATTGATTGCATGGGTGATTACTTCGATTAATACAAATAAAAAATACATGAAAAAAATTCATTTAAATTTTTTCATACAAAACGGCAATTTCATAGGTAAAGACCTATTATGACGCCAGAGTACTAACTTGCATACTAAACGTATTGCAAAATGTCTTAAGTTCTTCAAAAGTTCAAAAGTTGTATTAGAATTATAGAGTTTACATAATTCTACGTACTGACGATCATTGTTCTTGACACCTACTATGATTATCTTATGTCGACAGTCATGGTCAAGGCTAAAGTGCCGCGACCGCTTTGGCCTTGACCACGATCGTTGCAATATTAAACTCTTGGTGAGTCATGTGCTCCTAATAGTTCGCGCCGTTTATGTCGGGTCTGCCTCGTTAAGTAGACAGAGCACGTAAAATAGGATAGGAAGGCTTGGGATTGAGTTATTGTTGACTTTATTCAATAACTTATTTACTAATGAAGTCAAAATTTCGTGAGCCGCTTTGAGCAATTTTTGATAGGGGCATAACTTATGGGTTCACCGATATCCTAATGCGACGTGTTGCGCCAGTCTGGCAGTAATTCTAACAAAGTTTTAAGTTTTCACTTCTGTTTGCAGTTCACATAACTGAATATTTTAACCCGACTACGGCGAGGTTATGATTTTGACCGGTATATTTAGGAATGTTTGTTTGTACCCATAAGTGACTAAGTTTTGTTATTAAATAAAACAACAGCTTAAGGTGAACCTTCATATTATTTAGGTTCTGTTCTTGTTCGTTCAAGCCAAAGACAGTGCTACCTAATTCTTCCACGATTCTTGATAAAGTGTTCTTCGAGAGTATTGACCGGCTGTTTTCTTTGCTTCTGAGGAACTATCAGAGATTAAAGAGGTGAGGCTTTGTGCTGTAAGATTTCTAGGATAACAATCGCTTAGAAACTTTTCAATCAGTACATTTATATAAAGACAATGTGCATGCAAACAAATTATTTCGACCGCACAGGGAACTGCAGATTATTTTACCGCTAAATTCTCAGTTGACCTCGACATGAGTAACATAGTTGAGAATATAGTGACATGCTCACTTGAGTGACGCATCTGATGATAATGTCAGCTAATTATTATGCAAGGTGTATTGTGTTACACCTTGCACCTACCAGTGAAATAAGATATCGTCAGAAGGCAACCTGTGTGTGTATTCGATTATCAATTTTATTTATTTTTTAATATTTTTTTTCGAATTGCGACGAGCGACCAATTCGTTTCTGAACACACTATGTACAGAATTTACAAATAGTAAAACGTTACCTTAATCGAGATTATCGTAAAGATAACTTTCCTATTTGCATTGTGGTCTATTAGCGATCTATGAGAATACTTTGGATCTCACAGAAAAACTAACTATTGCATGCCAAAATAATTTGGAATAAGGTCCTGGTGGCTCCATCCTTATCGGTAGTAGTAAGAGTTACCTATAACGGAGCCCTCACCTCTAATGTATAAAAACACAATGTAGTCATTAAAAGCATTAAGTAGATATCAATCACTTGCTCAGAATCTACCAAGAAATCTTAAAACTGTGACAATCTCTTGACTCTAAGTTTTAACTTGAGAGAAGAATGTAAATACATTTTAAAACGGAATATGATTAAATTATACACCATACTGATACACAGCATTCATTATTATTTAGATAATCACTATTATTTTTTTCAATTTACGTAATTATAATATCAATCCGTGTATTATATGAAATCACGTATGGTACTTGTTAATCTGGGGGCACGGTAGTGCCCCCGCCAAGACGAGCCAATTTGTTTTTCCATTATCGACGGTTGATGTCACTCAGTGTGTACCTCGTTATTACCTAGACGACGACGCGTGAAAAATAATAGTTATATTGCTTGTCTTCTGATATATTATGTTTTTATTACAAGCTTTTTATAACTTGCAATTTTAAAAGTTGTCTCCATAATTTACAAGCCATTTTTCGACCACATGCGATACCTTAACATCGTATTTTGAAATTCTGGTTAGCTCCAGTAAGTTAGTAGAGGGTCGTCCCCTTTCACTTTTAATCTAAAGTCTAAGTTTTGATTTTCCGTCGCCCACCTCCTCTGCTCCTGGTGCTTTCCCCATACTAGCGAGCAAGCAAACTGAAATGCGCTACCAGGAGTTCATAATACGCCAAGCGCTCGCTTGATTGGATCCCTAAAATACTTTCCGCAGCTGTGTTACAATTTTCTTTATGAGTAGAATATTTTAGTAAACCTTATTTAGTGAACTACTAACATATTATTAGTTATTAGAAAAACTTTAACTACACAGACTTTGTATGTTGAGTATGATGCGTCACGTCGCCATTTTTCAAATATTTGTTGAGATAGCAAGTGGTAGATGCGTAATCTATATTGATATAATAACGCTAACGTTTTTTTGTTTGAACTCGATAATCTCTTAAACAACAAATCGGATTCATTTTACTTTACTTCCTTACTACAACTTCACGCCTGTATTCCACGATGGTGTGACTGTCTGTCAAGTACTCCTATTAAATAATAAATTATGTTATTTATTTTAAACATCGTCTCACGGTATCTGCTCACTTGGAAATACATTAAATCCTAATTTTATGGTTTGACAGCCTGACGTGTCACCCTAATAAATAACAAAATATCCTATTGAGTTTAAAGTTGTAAACCAATTCTGAGCCTCTTAGAAACCCATGCCATTTATGTTTTACGAGTAACAAGTGCGCACATGTGCCGGCCGAAATGCAATATCTTTACAAATTCTAAGAATCAAGTGAGATCTAACGAGCCAACAGACAACACAAGTGCCACGGCTGGTGCCCATAAGTGGAGCCCAGCCAGTACCTGAAAGGACCCTTAGAACAATTGAGACATTATATAAAAAAGGGCAACATTCCTATTGAGCAAATGTGTGGGAACATGGACGAGGGATGGCAGGGGAAAGGGAAGTCGATCTTGCACCGTGGTAGGAGACGGACCTGATGGGCTAGGCTAGGGAAGGATAGTGAGCTAAGGATCGTGAGAGAATACAGACGTTATAGCTGAGGCTAGTTAAATTAGGCGACTTGATTATTGACATAAGGCTAGATCCCGGTGGGTTATCTTAGAGCCGCGAGAGTTATCTACTAGTTAAAGTCAGTTTGGAAGAGGAGAGGTGTCTGAGGCGTAACGGGTAATTCCAGCGTTATTCAGTAAGTGGTTTACAGTCTAATTCACTTCAGGCAGTTATTCGGTAAGTATAGCCTTTAATTAACTTATATTCTCCTAGTAGTAATGTGTACATAGATATAATATTATTCTTGCAGTTTGATTGGTGTTGTAGTTTAAAGTATCGTAAAGGACTGCTAATAATCATTTATTCCAGGATAGAGAAACTACTTCTCTATCTTATAATATTATTGTGCTGTATAATCTCTCATGTGTTACTACATATTCACGTCCCAATCCTTAACTTGGCAGTCACTCGTCATTGGTGTTTGGTTATAGGGAAACGGAGAAGGCCTACCGCTACACTTTACACACATACATACTCATACACTTTACAACAACACATCCGACTATCGACGCTTATTGACTCCTAACTGACGCATCACACTCATGGAAGGCAGAACCGTAAACAACCACAGTTTATATAAACCGAACTAGGCTATATGGCCAACCTCTTACTGCATTATAAATCAACCAAACGTTATTGATGATTACTGTTCCCTACAGAAGGTCTAGCTCAGAATACCTTGCGTAGGGCTTGTTGAACGCACATTTCCGGGAGAGGGGTAGGCTTCACAATTAGGCTTCACAAAGCACCCAAACCACCGTTCAAAGAACGCTAGGGACCGTGTCTCGCTAAAACCCCCCTCACCAGCCGTTGTTGGCATATATTGAATCGTCACTATTTAGCGAAACACGAGATCTGGATCACCGATCCTCGAAATGGGAAGATTAAGGAAATGTGAAGTGACGAAATACCACTTCGGCGTGCACCAAGAACGATTGCAATGAATTCTGCTACAGACTGAGTCTACGGTACGCTTGTGCTAATTTTGTATCAACCTATTAAAGGGGTAGGCCACTGTAAGGGAGTTGATCACATTAGATCGCGTTTTAGAACCATTCAATACTTGTCTTCCTCAATGGCAGTGACACTCCGCAGTATCCTGTCTTAGGATTGAGTTAGACATTTATATAGAGCTTAGGAAACGTGTTCTGTTAGAATTCGATAAACGATTAGGTCTAACAGTACACGTATTCGACAAACGTTGTAAAACGGTTTCATGTCACTATATTGGGTTCATAGTTTATTGTTAACGTAGCTGTAAATATTGAATGTCTCAAGCTCAAGCGTAACGCTCCTATCATCTCCTCTCACAATATAACTCTGAGAGATTGTTTGTAATAATTAGATGAATAACATAAACTGCAATTATAATAGATAAGGTGTTGAATTGGTCTGATTAGGTTTTACTGGGTTTTCCCTAATCCTGCGCAACGAATGTTGGACCATGAATATTGTATCCCCAGAAAGAAGGTGTGATTTTGTTATTGTATAAAGTTATATAGTTTCTCATAGTCTGTATTTGGTATTGCACGTATCTCGCAATATTAGTAGGACACGCCTTCCAGTACATTACAAAAGAATAATAAACGATTATTATTGAAATTCTTAAGACAGCCTTTCCTTTGGTGTTCCCTTGGTGTGACCAGTCTGACGACGAGCTCGGTAGAGCTGTGGTGGATGACAGAGCACAGCCTCTTATCCTTGAAGGAAGTTCACCTTATTATTAGACTTAGGAAAAACGAAATTTTTATTAGCCTGGGGTATTTTAGGAACAGTCACAATGGGTAGGGCAGACTTGAAAATCGTTCGAATTGACAATACGTTAACGCCAAGCATTCGTGCTGTACAAAACTGAAGGAACCTCTTAGGAAATTGGGAATTAAAAATAAACTCAGGACATAGCACGCAGAGAACCCTTTTTAATAATGACTGGTCACATTCAAAACGAAAACCAAGGACACCAAGGTTAACGCCTGATAAAATACTTATAGCTAAAGTTACTAATTACAAATTGCTCAGAGTTGACTTGAACTGAAGCTTTAACATGCCCCCGGCCGTTTGAAGCTCGCCTTTCAACAGTTGTCTTTTAATAATGGGCAAATCTTGGAGAATGCCCGTCTCACAGTTCCAGTTGAAGTCCTGATATCGGAAACTCTGCTTATACCATCTGTGCCAGGGTGAAGACCAACAACGCGGCCCAACTTCCACTTCAGCGGTGGTTGGTTATCCTCCTTTACGACCACGAGGGAGTCCAATTTCAGGCTGTCGTTGCCGGTATGCCACTTAACTCTCTGCTGAAGCTCGGAGACATATTCCTTGCTCCATCTTGACCAGAAATGCTGACGCAACTGCTCGATACGTTGATGGCGCGTCAAGTGATGAGTGGAGTAGTCCCGGATATCCTTTACAGGAAGAGACGTGAGAGGTCGTCCAATTAAGAAATGACCCGGAGTGAGAGGCAACAGGTCTTCTGGATTTGACGATAATGGTGTGAGTGGTCGAGAATTTAAAATGCCTTCAATTTGAACTAAAACGGAGTTAAGCTCCTCGTAAGTTAGGTTACAATTGCCCAACGCTCGATACAAATGAAATTTGGTCGATTTGACACCCGCCTCCTAAAGACCACCAAAATGTGGAGCGTAAGCAGGAATAAAATGGAATTTGATACCATCTCGAGCCACACTATTAGTTATGGAGTCACAATTGCGTTTCAAGAAATCAGCTATCTCATTGTAGGCTCCTACAAACGTAGTTCCGTTATCGGAGTATATGTTCAGAGGTTTTCCTCTTCGAGACATAAACCGACGTAAAGCCTGTAAATAGTTACTGCTCGTCATGTCACCCACCAACTCTAAATGAATGGCTTTAGTAGTGAAGCACACGAAAATAACAATGTAAACCTTAACCAATCTACATCCACGACCTTGACGACTAGCCGAGATTATAGGACCTGCGTAGTCAACTCCTACGCTTTGAAAGGGAAAGTCTGCTGGTGAGAGTCTGCTCAATGGGAGATTACCCATCTGAGGGACAACTGTCTGCGGCTTTAGACGCTGACATCGAACACACTGACGATAACAAGCTCTGGCTAAATTACGACCACCAAGTGGCCAGTAAGTCTCTCTAATTGTACTTAATAATAACTGAGGACCTGGACCTGCGTGCATTAATTTGATATGCTCAAATCTAAATAAAAGTTTGACAAAGTGATGAGTGGACTGTAATAAAATTGGATGTTTCTTTTCAAATGAATATTCGGAATTATGTAATCTACCACCTATACGAATAATTTTATTATCATCTAGAAACACATTTAGGCTTAATAATTGGTTTTTATGTGGTAATTTTTTTATTATTTAAGTAAAATGTATTCAGAAAATGACTCCTTTTGAGACTGAATAATAATTAAGTTTAATGAATTTTGAAATTCTTCATCATTCAAATAGGACGTGTTTGCTGAACGCCTTTTACATGCATTAATAAAACGGAAAACGTAGCAAATAGAACGCTGTAATCTAATAAAATTGGAAAAACGATTAAACTCGATGAATGATTTAAATAAATCTTCAGTAACATGATCTTGGGCTAAATTAATTAAAATACTAGATTTAATGTCTGGTAAGATTCCTGGGTTCATACCTGGAGATGGCCATGTAGTACTGTCAGACTTTAAGAAAGTCGGACCGAACCACCACAAATCCAGTGATTGCATAGCGGTAGGTTCCGCTCCGCGGGTTATTAAATCAGCTGGATTGTAGTGTGTCGACACATGTCTCCAGGTGCCTGCACCGGACAACTCTAATACTTCGGCAACACGGTTGCGAACAAAAGTATTTAATTTAATAGGTAACATCTTTAACCAACCCAGCACTATCATGGAGTCAGTCCAAAAGACTACACTAAATGGTTTAATGCGAAGGGAACCAGCAACCTTTTGATATAAACGTGCACCAAGCACAGCAGCACAGAGCTCAAGTCGCGGTATTGCTAATGGTTTAATAGGAGTTACGCGACTTTTAGCCATTAACAATCGCACGTCGACGTCACCCTGCTCATTGATACTGCGAATATACAAACAAGCGCCGTAAGCTCGCTCTGAAGCGTCACAAAAAATATGAAATTCTACATGTTTGTACGAGTATGCGTCACAGACCACACGACGTGAAACACGTAAGTTATTAAGGCAAGGCAAGGCTTTAATTATGTTTGCCCATATTGTTTTAACCTCAGGTGATAACTGGTCATCCCACTTCAACCCGTCTAGCCAAAGTCTCTGAAGTAACATCTTCATACTCACGACACAAGGTCCTAACAACCCTAGTGGATCAAATATTCGCGCGATTACTGCTAACATGCCACGCTTAGTAGTTTCAATGCATTCAGGAACACTAATAGGAAAACACAAATCATCTGTGTCAGTTTGCCAACTAAGACCAAGTGTTTTATTGACAACATCACTTTCCTTGTGGAAATCAAAATGACTACCGCCAGATGGTTCTGAAATTAAATTGGGTTCGTTAGATTTCCACTTCCTTAAAGGCATGCAAGCAGAAGCAAGAGCATCAGTCACCTGATGACGCAACATTAGAGCCTCCTCAAACACGTCCGCACCGGTCAAAAGGTCATCTACGTAAAAATCATGAAGGATAACTTCCGCGACCTTTTGATCGTGACATTCAATACCGATCTGTTTGAGGCACCTAGTAGCGAAAAACGGTGCACTAGCCGTGCCGTAAGTTACTGTATGCAACTGGTAAGCTTTAAGAGGACTAGAAGCATCATCACGCCAAATAATTTGCTGCAGGTGCCTATCTGATGGATGTACAGACACCTGCCTGTACATTTTCTCTACGTCAGCAGAGAGGACGTATTTATGCATTCTAAATCTAAGAAGGATTGCAGTCAGATCGTCCTGGACGGTAGGCCCGACCATCTGTATTGCATTTAATGAAAGACCAGAGGTTGTGGGTGCACTAGCATTAAAAACTACTCGTAATTTAGTAGTACTACTACTCTCGCGCAGTACTCCGTGATGAGGAATAAAATATGACCGCTGATCTTCATGAATAGTACACTCGAACATATGACCTAAAGAAATGTACTCAGTCATGAAATCTTTGTACATTTTATCGAGTGAAGGTTGGCTGAGATTTCTGCGCTCCAAAGACAGAAAACATCGTTTTGCACGATGATATGAATCGCCTAAACTATTCGAAGATTCCTTCAACGGTATTTTAACGCTAAAGCGGCCATCAGCCAAACGCGTTGTGTGTTTTATAAAGTGTTCTTCACACATCTTCTCCTCAGCTGAATAAGTTGATGACTCATGACAAACTTCCTCGACCTGCCAGAAACGCGATAATTGGTTTCGGATGTCATCTAACTCAGTCGAACTGGAAGAACTTTCATTAACATTAGTAAAGTTACATTTAATTGATGAGTATTGAGATGAATTATTATTACTACAGCCGCTGTTAATTGGGCCGCAAACTAGCCAACCAAGTCTAGTTTGATAAAGTGTTGGTTTCCCATCACCTAGTAAAATCTTATCTGATCCTAATAAACTCCAAAATACGTCTGCTCCTATAATAATATCAATAGAAGCCGGTGTGTGGAAATACGGATCAGCTAAGTGAATATTTGACGGTATATTCACATGTACCTGTCTAGCGGGAACGTTATCGGTGATCGTGGGCAGGACAAAACATATTAAATCATTAGCGTACGATTCATGCAACGATTTAATGTGCACACGACACATTTTCTCCACATGCGATAGAGAATTATTTATACCTTGTATAGATTTGTTTGTGTTTAAATGAGGCAGATTCAGCTTATTAAATAAATTCTCTGTCATTAAACACGACGAACTACCAGAATCGAGAAGAGCTCGAGCGATGTGTTCTTTATTATTGACATCGTAGCACCTAATTAAGGCAGTCGACAACAGGATGTCGCCTGTGCTGCTCGTATGCGAATGCGCAGAGATATTAGCTGAGAGTGCAACGTGACTATTGTTTGTGTCGGCAGTGGAGGATGACTCAACCTTAGCCTTATCGGTCGTACCGTCAGCTGATTTGCTTGAAACAGGTTGTGATTTAAAATCTGTGTTATGAATAAGCGTGTGGTGCTTGCGTTTACATATTTTACAGCCTGGTTTCTTGCAATTATTGGGATAGTGACCGTGACGCAAACAATTATAACATACCTTATAGCTAGGTAGTAAAGACATTCTATCGTTGACACTTAATGATAGAAACTGTGGACATGAATTGAGGTTATGATCGCTTTTACATTTTGGACAATTTGATGAAGAAGAACTACTGGTGTTTTTCGTTGTAACAAAGGCTTTTATTTTAGTGTTCTGTTTAATGTTAGTTATAGAATGACGTGATTTTTCCAGTGTTTCTATTAAATCAGCGCGATTACGCATAAATTCAATGAACTGATCAAAAGTGATTCGTTAAGACTTATCAATACGCCCTTTGTATTCCTCCCATTCTCGGAATGTTGTAGTATCTAGTTTTTGTTGAATTATATGGATAAGTAATGTGTCCCAACTATGAAAAGGTTCGCCTAATGTTTTTAACGCTCTGATATTTTTGTTTACATTGTCTACAATACTTTTTAATGCAGTTGAGGACTCCTTTGTGATTGTTTCGACATTGAACAACGCAGTAACGTGATTCTCAATCAATAATCTTTCATTATCGAATCGCTCACATAGAAGCTCCCATGCCACGTTGTAGTTTTTAGCAGAAAACTCGATTGACTGGATCACGACAGCAGCAGATTCGGCTAATGATGACCTTATGTAATGGAACTTATTAATCTCGTCTATATCGTCACTGCCATGAATGAGACTTGCGAAGGTATCGCGAAATTCAAGCCAGTTATCATATGATCCTGTGAATTTGGATAATTGGATTGTAGGTAATTTGACGAACTGACGCTTACGACTACTGCAATTCGATTTTACTTCATCTTGCTCAAGTTTCGAAAACTTACCTAACATAATTTTAGCTTGAGCTACCAACCCATAATATTGAGATTCAATTGTAGTTCTTTCGAGTGCCTCAGTATCAATATTATCACACATGCATTCTAATGTCAATTGAACCTCGTTAAATTCATTAAAAAGATCATCCAATTTGGTGACTCGCAATTGCAACTCCATTACCTGAAAAGGGGTTATCTCAGCGTCTTTTAGATTGTTTAAATAGGTTCCAAATACTGTTAACCTTCCTTTATAACTGCTTCGCTTCCTTTTAATATCTTTAATCTCAATCATTTTGAAAGGATAGTGTCGTAGACCTGTAAATTATACAATTATAATGTTAAACAATGATACTTTAACTATATAACTAATAACGTTTATACGTTACAAACTAACGTATAAACCTATCGTATGGTCTAATGAGACTGCAATAAACTTTGCCTAGGTTAATAACGATAATTATACAAGTTTGAATTTAAGTTCTATCACTGAACCGAAGGAAAGTATGTAATGTTTACTACTCCAAAGAAATAACGTAATAAACAAATAAATTATCTACCGGTTAAATGGTTTACAAAGCAACAATTAATATTAAAGGTTTTAATAAGTAAATAACATTTGTATATTGAAATATAAATAGCTAACTAATGTAGGTTAACACTAACACTACTGTACTGTATTTTAAGCACACGTTAACTATATTAATTTACAACTGTGATTTAACCTAATGCTCTGTAAATAATTCCTTGTAAATAAACAAGAGAAAACACAAGTAAATAACTTTGTAAATGTGATATAAAATATTTTACTAACCTTAATTAAGTTCTCATTATCAATACCTACTTACTTTAATTCCTGTATTTTATTTTACCTGATTTAACATTAATGAGTGTTGGGTGACTTTAATTAATATTACAATACTTAAACACTTCCTGTTTTATTTCACTTAATGTCCGATCCACTTTTCTTCCAAAACGTGTTCGTAACCTCGTCACTCCGGTACTCATTTAATCCAATTTCCAGAATATCCAATTCCAGCTCATTCCACTTTGCTAGTATGAAGCTAATAATATCCGGTTCGTATGGACCATGTACAAAACTGAAGGAACCTCTTAGGAAATTGGGAAATAAACTCAGGACGTAGCACGCAGAGAACCCTTTTTAATAATGACTGGTCACATTCAAAACGAAAACCAAGGACACTAAGGTAAACGCCTGATAAAATACTTATAGCTAAAGTTACTAATTACAAATTGCTCAGAGTTGACTTGAACTGAAGCTTTAACACGTGCTAAGTTCACAAAACGGAACGCAAGTCGCGATGTGCTGCCGGTATTTGGTGATTGAGTGACCCAAAGTTTGTAATTAAACCTAAAACAATAGTTGGCTATCAAAAATAAACGTTTTTAATCTTCCATATGACCCAATTTCAAAATCGTCTTATAACTATGTGTAACCAATTAGAAAATCCATTTGACACCTTTTATTTATGACGTATATGTCAACCCATCATACATTTATTACTCGGATAAATGTTATCTTACTGTTGAAAAATTAGCCGTTCGAGGTACAAATATGGCCGATATTGTATTCCGAAGCCAAATTATGAAATTTTATCGAAGTGAATTAATACAAAAAAAAATGTAGAAACTAAGTAACGAATACAAAAAAAAGACAATTTACAATGAATCTGCTAGGTTTCTCCGCAACTCGAGTTTACTTTAGAATCCCAAGTAAGCCGCCTCGTTTCTCCCGCTTACTACGACAAAATTCAGAATCACAAAAGAAGTGAATACGTATACTAAATAAGAATGATTGAAAACTATTCAGTGTTAAATCACGACTAACTTTTATGTTACCTCCCTTAGTGGTTATGTTATAGTTCATAAGATATTTGCAAAATAATTGACAAAATGCCACTGTACAGCACCATTTTGCCATGAGTGTTCTTGCAAACATTACAAATATAGCCATAACCAGATGGTGTTTCAAAATATTGTTTACTGGTAGTTATTCAGTACTTCAAGACGCATTTTTATCATGTTTATATCGCTTCCATTTCTGTTATAATTCGTCAGAAATCAGCAAAAACTAACACGATTTAAATTTCGTCATAGGTAACTCCGACTGAATCTACGCGTGAAATATCAATATGTTAAAACGTGAATTCGATTTACGACTTTAAGCTCGTGAATGGAGAGGCGAGTAATGTAGTACGCTAAAGCGGTGGTTAATTTTGACGGTTAATGGGGTACTGACTACTCAGACACAATTCAAAGACGTTGAATTCAATACCACACACCATATTGTTGTTCGCAATTTCAATAGCATAAGATTTGTAATAAAACGTGTTTTTATAATAGACAGATTAAGGGCGCATTTGAAAAAAGGGATAATAGGGGAGTTTCGTCTGGGGAACAGAATTCTTCATCTGTCCCATCGTGTGTGTGTTGCACACAATGATGTTAATACATTTTAGTAAAATGTATGACATAGTATGGTATATATATGGGTATGGTTGGTAGGATGTGAACTTATAGATCAAGATAGAGATGGGTGGAAGGAATAGGAGCGCTGTGCCGTCCCCAAATAAATTGGGAATCCTCAAATGCCCAGGCGATAAGAATGGTATTACCTACATTTAATGTCATCTTATAATAATAATAATATGCTTGAAACTTCACTAATCATAAGTTGGAGTTTGCCGCGCTCTAATCCTTGTTCTCAATCTCCTTTTTACAACTTTCCTTGAAAAAAAAAATTCATGATGGCCATAGATTTTGTGAGACAAATATTTTTTCAATTAATTTAGATAATAATCTTGAGAAAAAAAAAACAGTTCGTAATAAATATTTGAGAATCATCATATCGACATATTTTATCCTTGCTACCTTTGTTAGCTACCACAATCGAGAGTTTAGTATCGGAAATTTTTGGGCGTCTCATCAAATGAAGCTACTTACGGAACATTAGCTTGATAGTAATCAAGTGCAAAAATGTACCATGGATCCTGGACTAGCTGTAAATAAAACTGCAAAAAATATTAAGGGAGATATCGGACCCGACAATCAAGCAACACAGCAGTACTTAGTATCAAAGGCGACCTGGTCGAGATTTCTAGATCCCTGTTCCACATTTCACAAATGTTAAAAAAAATAAGAACTTAAAAAAATACGTCTCTTCGCCCAGCGCAGCGGTGCCCTAATTCGGCTACTGTGAAACAATCACTTGCAAATGAACGCCGCATTCATAACAAAAAGGAGTTTTATAATTAAAAACGGTAAACTAACTTTAATTTAGATTAAAAATAACATCTCTAACATTATATCAGTTCAGTGCGATGCGCGCTCGGATACGGACGTGTTACCACAGTGCAAATAATTAGTACACGTGTAGCGCGGCAACAGCCGTTGCCCGTCATTGAGCTATGAGTTCACAGCAGCTTATAGCCAACGAGTTGTTGGCATTCATACAACATGCCATCGATACCATGGACGAAGTGAGCATCTTGCAGATATGCAAGTCGAGCTTCAAAGAAGATGAGATCAGCAGCAGCAAGTTGCTGCTATTCCAAACGCTTGGAAAGATCGAGGAGATGCCGTCTCGCAGGAGGGATGGGACGGAGAAGAGTATCCAGGACATCATCACCTTGTTGAAGGTCACTGACCCGGACGACGTGCCCGCTTTCGTGGCTAAGGACCTGCATAAGCTGCCCCCTGTCACATTCGACCACGTTGACGTCACCAGGCTGTTGAAGGACATCACATTCCTGAAAGCAAGCCTGGCCGAGCTGCAGTCTAAGTTGGAGGCGTCGGATAACACCATAGGTGAATTGCGAGCAGAGGTAGTGTTGTTACGCAAGGCTGCTTCTGTAAGTAGGACACCTGACGCTTCCAACGTGAACACGCGTCGCGGGGCGCAAAATGCTTCCTTCGGCAGTTTTGAATCGGCGAAATTTGATGCGTCACCGGCTGCCAATATTGTCTGCGATGCATCGTGTCCCGTCGCCGCCGTCCCCGCCTCAACACCAGCTGAGGTGACGACATGCGTAGGTGCGTTGACCCCTAAACGTGCCTACGCTTCAATAGTGGCTGCAAACAAACCAGCTGTGTCGCAAGTCAAGCGGCATGAAGTTAAAGGGGGTAAGCAGAGGCGCTGTGATACTACCTGCAAGGATCTGGCACAGCGTAAAACCGAGCAAGATACATGCGATAAAGATGGCTTTATCAAGGTGCAGAGGAAAAAGAGGAAGCCAGCTTGTCGCAACCAGTGCGGTAGTGCGGTACTGCCGAGCGGGCCGAACTTCCTGCTGCGTCCTGCTGTACCAATAACGCCATTGTACGTGTCCCGTTTGTATCACTCTACAAAGGTCGCGGAGATTGTAGAGTATATCAGCATCAAGACCAAGTTCACTCTGAGGGTCGAGCGGTTGGAATCTCACCACGGCGTGAGTTTCAATTCCTTCGTGGTGAGGGTGCCAACTCAACATCTATCGACTTTCATGAAGGAGGAATTTTGGCCGAGAGGTGTAGTGTTCCGGCGATTCCGAGGCCGGATACCCGACACCGCGCGACACACGACGCCGACTTTACGTGTCAATTAGTTTTTAATTATGTTTTTGATATGTATTAGTTTATTAATGTATAACTTTATTTTATGTATTTTATCTATGGGCCTCAGTTGCCTGACAATAAAATGATTATTATTATTATTATTATTATTATTCCAAGATCTTTGTCTGCATCCAGTTACATAATTAACTCCGTAGATACTCATCTTGTTCTATTGACAACAACGATGATGTTTTATAACGATGTTTGGTAAGCTACTCAGAACGACTGTCAAAGCTCGCAATTTTTCTTTCTTAACATTGCCACATTTTGGTGACAAGAACTTTCTTTATCACTTCTGTGAAACACGTATTTTTCGTCATATACTCACTGCTTTGGATGGTGCTTCTTCTTACGAAACTACCTTTTGGAAGGGGCAACTAGAATATTTTTTGCATTTTATTTTAATAGTAATTTTAGATGTTGAAAATAGCCTTTTAAATAGTCTTATTTAACAAATGATTTGAATTTTCGTTGCAAACCAAGTTTCTGTAAGGTTTGGCTGTTGTGATTTACTATTTGTCTGCAGACCTCTGCCGCTCCTGTATAAAGTTGTAAAAGCCTTGTTCTTTATCAAAGTATGCGTCGGCATCAGCGGTCTTCCTAAAACAGTGCCGTTTTTACCCATAATACTAATAATACCGTGACAGCATGAGGCTTGCATTTGTTAAAAGGAGGAAAATTATTGAGAACAAATACCAGCATTTTGACGCCTGCTATACCGAGATCTGAAATATTGAGTTTCAGGATTTATTTTTATTTTATGATAGGAACTTGAAAATGCTGTAAACTTCTCAACGTAAAGTATTGTACAGGATACTGCCATATGAACAACTGCTTAACGTGTACGCGTAAGTTGGGGATTGGAAGTTTGAGGACCCGGATTAAAAAAATATAGTACTGGCAAAAGTTCTAAGAAAATTGAAGCGGTCTGTAACTTAATCAGACCAAATAGAGGTAATAATATACAGATACATGACTTTTGTTTTTTTTTTTAAGTATTTTATCAAGTTATGGTTCCTAAAGTGGTACGTGGTACAATTTCTTATAAAAGAAGCTACTAGAGAGATGGCATATTTACTTCCCACTGTTTTAAATGATTACTTCGTTTCATCTTGATTGCGTTGATCGTGAACGACCACGCACAACGAGCCGACGACACTGTGTCAGTGCACGGTGTGATACAGTGTCGTAAATACTAGGAACACAGATCCGATAGAAGGTGGTTCCATTGAGTTGATAACGAGGAACTTTGATGTCATCTTTGAAGTTATCGATGATTTTCGGGTTAAGAACCAGTTGCAATATCTTCTTTGCGTAATAATTATATTCTATTATAATCATAATGGCTTCCTTTTAGTAATTTCATTTTGATGTTCAATATTCAATGGACTGTGGACACTGGACTCTAAGAACTGTAATGATACAAGAAAATACGTTACGCTTAGCAAGGAGGATCTTTACTCTAGAGTATTATAAAGACTACGACAATTTTTCACATAATATTTCTTGAATTGTCATCCACTTTACGAAGGGTCTGCAACGTTTTCATTTAAATCGTTACTTGATACTTTTAGGGTTCCGTACCAATTTTGCTACTACAATGTTAAGTGTGTCTTTAATTCGGATAAATATTCAATTCAAATTCAATTCGCATTCTTATTCAAATTGGGTATTTGAGTGAAGCCATGAGCCCACGGGCATAGTTTTGCGAGTCCAACTCGCTCTTGTTTGGTTTTATTATAATAATAATAAAGCTGCTGATCTACGAAGTTTGCGGAACATCAAATGTAGTAATCCTCAAATAAGTTTTGTCTAGCACTATGTCATTTTGTGTTAATTATTAGAACCTTTTACAATGGTTTAGTAAACCGAGTAAAATGAGCTCCTTCTGTGCAAACGGAGTACTCAAGAGCTTATGAGAGGATCCAGCTGAGCTGGCGTCCGCTCTGAGCCAGCTAAGCTGGCCCTCTGGTTCGTTTCTGTCGGCGCTCGACTTGTGAAATGAATCCGCGGTACCGAGGTAATGTTACGCATGCGCACATCCGACGATATAGCTACGGGATGAGGCTAGTACTCTTATGTTTACCTTTACATATTACGGCTAAGTATTTGGGATGGCATTGATAAACAGGATGGATATCACATATATGCTATCAATTAAACCGCAAGTAATACTAGACCATAGAAATATAGCAAAACTGAATATTTAATGAAAAACCGTAAAATAAGAAAGTGAAATTTTCAAACAAAATAAATATCAAAATAAATCCAGTAAAAGTAAACACTTTGTTTAGACCACGTACCTTGACCCCAAGAAGATTGGCAACCATGCACGCATGGGCATAGGCGAGTGGCGGTTTCTTTGTCGGCGTTGGCGCTTTGATTCGTTAGACAATGAGCGACCAAGTTTTTATTTCGCGATAACTGAACTAAATGCATTCAATATTTCAAATTCGTTCCAAAATTAATGGTTACATAATAATGTAACCATTAATTTTGGAACACACACACATTAATTTTATTACACGGTTGATAGTTCCTTTTCAGCACTTGATGAATTGTTCTATGGCTCACTCTGAACACACGCCCGGCTATTCTAAGGCTGCAGGTTGGGTTCCGATCGAAATGGTCTACGACGCGTTGTTCGAAATGGATGGGACGTGGCGCGGAGCAACTCCTTCGTGAGTGTTGGGCACTATGCGCTGGTTTTCGGACAACCCCCAGAATTGTCCGGCCATAAGTAGGGCAGATGCAAGTTACGCTGTATCTTTCACGATAAGTATGTAGAGTCAAGGCTGCATTTTGGCGGCATTTGCCATACAGTAAAACCATGTCTGTATACTCTGCAGCACTGTAAAAATGTTCTTGTCTTGGCATTTTGTTTAAAACACACGCGTACACACAGGTCAAGTAGTGTCAATTTCACCGTTAAAAAGTAGGTATTACAAATAACTTAAATCACAATTTACACACACAAGAAGTAGACATACAATGTGCATTATTCTGAAGTAACTCATAAGTGTAAAACTGAAAAGTTCCATCGACATCCGTTTAGAAGTTTTAGTGTGAAAGAGTAACAAACATCTACTTAACGTGTAAAAGTGTTTGTAGAAACTTAACAGAAATAAAAATTATCATTCATTATTATTGTTTTTTATTTTTTAATACCTAGTATGTTTTAATAGGATGGTTTATATGTATAATACATGCATTATAAAGTAGAGAAACACTGATAATTTTATAGGTTTTTAATGTGATATCGTAAATAAACACATTTATACCGCTAACATTGCAAACGCTGGCTGAACGTACTACAGTATTGTACAAATTAAAACATTCTACGGAAAAATCCGTAATGGTATATGTCCAAGTCTTAAGGAACACAATAACCATTTACTTTTTACGATAAATAATCGCCTATTTACGAAGCGAATTTAAGGAATACAGAATTAATCCTTATCCTATTAAGTACCTTAAATACAATGTATATTTAAAAATGATTAATATGGCTCCTTATAGCATTTCATTTCAATGAATGTTATCGAAGATATTACAGATTTAAAATGCAGGGACACAGCGGTTGCAGCGGTACCGGGCGGCGCGCGGCGGCGCGTTCTTTACTCAGCATGCATCAGCTCAGCGAATCCATTACGAGTATGCATGTTATATACATTCAAATGTCACTTAAGAAACACTCTACAAATTAAAGAATATTTCATGAAAATCGGTTCCATCCTTCGGTGCGTCGTAACTAGACACATCGCTGGATGCGATCCCCTTGGCGCAAGGTGTTAAGTTAACTTGGCCAGGTCGTATATTGTTTTAAAGAAAATACAGGAATTTAATTTCAATTCAATTTCTATCTTTATAATATCACGTTTTTTTTATTAATGAACGGAGTGCATGATGGTACGTATAACAATTTCAACATATAATATTTTGTGAGAGACTGGTGCTTGAATTTGGTTCTAGGAAAAAAACCTGTGTAACTAACTACTCGTACATAGTTATAACCAAATTATAATAACAAACGAAAGCAACACAATACCGGCCGGCGAATTAAAAATATTAAAATAACCAAAAAGCTTTCCCTTACATTTTGTAAAGAATTTGTGTAACTGAAATACAACAACAAATCTAGAGGCGTCATTAATACGAAAATTAAATCGTCTTGTTTTTGATATTGTGTACAATTCTACGTGATCATTTGTCTTTTATTTTATTTGTTGTATTTCAGTTACACAAATTCTTTACAAAATGTACGGGATAAGTTTTTTGCAATTTGTGACTTTTCGAGTACTCCAACGATGGTTAGTCACATAGAAGTTTTTGATCAATATCGGTAATAGAAACAGGATCGATTGCTATCAAAAAATGTTTTTGTGTAAAATGGATATTTTCTTGCTAACTGTATTTTTTTTTTAATCTGTGTATGGGGTTCAAATTCCATAAAATAATATGGATAGTCTCCTAAGACCATTTTCGCGTAGCTGCAACGGATAAGGTACTTCCCCTTACTGCCCCGCTGAAAGTTTCCACCCTGTATAGCTTATGAAAACGAGCAATTCCTGTAGTCACATTCTATCAAACGGCTCGGCTCGAATGTAGGAGGTGAAAAATCGACCTACCTAGATGTTATCTGTGGGTTTTTTTTTGTCATTTAATATTATTTTGTCCTGAGCAGAGCTCGGTCACCCAAATATTTAACCTAAAATTTATTATTAATTCTAACAACAACTTTGATTTGTTAAAACTTTAAGGTGGCGTGACTAAGCGTTTACCTACGCAGGCCTTATGCGATAAATGTAAGTGATCAGGCGGAAAATACCGCGAAAGTACCTCACCGCCGCGATCGCGAGCTCGGTTCATTGACCCGGCGTCATTAAACCGCGATCGCACGGTCCTCCGCGCCAGTCGTTACCCTGCTCCGAAGGCGAATGTCTCGCAAACTAACTTTCCTAAAGTCTCAATTAACCACTCTAACTCTTATAACTGTATCTTCTAGTGCTTGTTCTTCTAATCTTACTTCAATCTGAAATTAAATAACCTATTATTAGCTTCTAGTTTCAACTTTCAAAACTTCTGTCATTTCTCCACACGCTCCGGACAACCACAGCATGATGACTTTTGATGCTCTTTAAAATAGGACATGCTTAACACGGGGATTATTTATCAAAAAACAATGTCTAAACTGGAAACAATAGATGTTCTGGTACATTTTAGATACATGGGACCCTCGCGTTAGTAATACGATGCTTTTACCACTTAGATGTTGTGATTTTTGTAATAGTCAAAATACAAAATATCAAGTACCTAAATCCTCCCTATGGATGAGGGTGCTAGATTGATGGCAGTAAAGCAAAGATTCCATAAATTCAACAGAACCAGCAACCCCCCCTCGATAGACAGGTGAGAGGCTCTGTTGAGTAAAATGATAAAAGCACCGAACTTTATTTCTGTAAGTTCCTGAATTCTGTTGGTCTGGTCTCGTCCGACGACGACTACCAAGTCGTAGGAAAAGGAGGAAAGAGGAAGCCCTCTAAAGCTCCCTCACAGGCCACCAAGGCCAAAAAAATCGGCGCCCCGTCCCCAGTTGACGAATCCGCGCCCTCTCCCCCCCGCTCCCCCGTACCCCTGTCACAGGCCTCCGGTACGGGCCCTAACGGCACCGCCACGCGTAAGGCGAAGCCACCTCCCCCTGTCTTCATCCAAGACAAGGCGAAGTGGACGGCCATTTCCGAGATGTGTGTTGATCGCAGGATCAACTACACCAACGCCCGAGCTACCCCTCTGGGTATCAAGGTAACCCTGTCGTCAGCAAACGACTACAGGGAAATAGTATCCCTTTTACGTGGGAAGGCCATCTCCTTCCACACCTATTCCCTCCCTGAGGAGACACCGACCCGTGTGGTCATCAGGCGTATCCCCAGGGAGATCCGAACGGAGGACATCCTGGCCGACATCCGCGCCCAAGGTGTCCCCGCGTCCGCCGTCCACCGCCTTCATAAGGCCCGGGGTGGGCTAGTTTACGATATGGTCCTAGTTATTTGCGACCCCACCGAAGGACACCACCCAATATTCAACATAAAAACGGTCTATGCCCTGTCCGGTATAAAGATAGAGAAACCGTACCGTCCCCATCTAATTGGCCAGTGTCATCGCTGCCAATTGTACGGGCGACTGCGACCGACCAATAGACCGCACTCTCTGCACAGAACCACCGAGTTTTGTTCTGTGCGGACAGTCCGGTCATACCGCAAACTTCCGGGGCTGCCCGCGAGCCCCAAAGTCATCTTCCCAAAAGTTGATGAGACGTGCAAACGCTCGTCAACAAAGGGAATGCCCCTCTACTAGGGCACCAGCCCCGCCATCGTCTGCGCTCCCTGAGCGCCTTAGCCCACAGAGGTCATCTCCGTGGAACAAGCTCAACCACCAGAAGGCCTTCCCGGCCCTGGCGGCTAAACGCAGCCACCCACCGGCGCTGATGGATTCACCCATCCCGGCGCCGACCCCAGCCCCTGCGGTTCAGGCTACCCCGACCGCAGAGGCTGAGGTTTCCGCCTTTCGTGCTCAGCCTATGGAGGCTCTATATGACATCGAGACCCGTACACAGCGCAATATGAACGTCATATTGCCAGTGTACTTAAACTTTAGCAACCGCGAAGCCGACCGTCTAGCCGATCGCTTAGAGTCTACCAAAGACTCTAAGAAGCGCATCGAAGCGCTCATGGAGTCCCCCTCGGTGCTCCGCGACCTAGAAGCCCACTTTAATTACCTCAATGGATAGGTACGTTAACGCAAGAACCTTGAAACCGCGATCCCTAAAGTTAGGATACGTTAACCTAAATGGCTTACTCCAGCAACGGGCTGAGATTGCCAACTTCCTCCGCGATCACCAACCGGATGTCCTCCTCATACAGGAGACGTTCCTCAAACCGCACAACCTCGACTCCAAAATTGCAAACTACCGTATGGTGCGCAATGATAGATCCCGCTGTCACAAGGGCGGTACAATGATTTATTATAAAAACTCATTGCACTGTGTCCCTTTAACTGCTCCTCCCCCGACCTCGCTCCTTGAGTACTCTATCTGTCGGCTCGGCATGACTGGCCATCAGCTAATTACTATGGTATCCGCGTACTGCCCTCCCGCTCGTGGGAGGGACGACATCCCAGCTTTATCCCACAATCTCTCGGTTCTCCTCGGCTTGAGTGACTCCGTTATCATAGCGGGCGATCTCAACGCCAAGCACTCCGCGTGGAATAGCAAAATAACTAACGCCAGAGGGAGGGCTGTCCTCAATCTGGGCGCCTCCCTTAACTATGACGTCATCGCCCCGATGACTCATACCCATTTTCCCCACGATCCTGACCATAGACCTGACATACTGGACATAGAGGTCCTAAATAATGTAAACCTTCGTTTACAATCGATAGAGGCGCTCCACGAGCTTAACTCCGACCATCGTCCGGTGATGATGACGCTAGTTCCCCGTACGGGTCCGCTTGACCCTGATCAGCCACCCCCGACTCAGTTAGTTACCGACTGGAGGAAGGTAAGCGAAAAGCTGAAATCCTCCTCGTCGCCTCTACTCGACTCCATCCCCGATCTAATCACCTCAGTCGCTGACAGCACGTACAGACAGTCCTGAACGACTGTTCAAGGCGGGTTCCGGCGCTGGATGCCCAGCGCTGGAATCTACCGGACGATGTACGGGCTCTGATAACCGAGAAGAACGCGTCCGTCCGTGCCTATAGCGCTTTTCCCTGCTCTGCGAACAAAGCCCACATGCGAATGCTACAGCGTACTGTCAGCAAACGTGTGGCGGAGCATAGGTCGGAGAGCTGGGACAAGATGATCAGTGAGCTAGAGCCCAACCACCATGCCTTCTGGAACCTCCAGAGGAAACTCCGGTCCACCGTAGAGGCTACCATGCCTCCCCTCATTCGTCCAGATAAGAGCGTCGCGTTCGACGACTCGGAAAAATCCGAATGCCTAGCCGAAAGCTTGGAGACTCAATGCTCGCTTAGCTCCCAGCCGTTCGACCAAGCTCACCTCTTAAAGGTAGACGCTGAAGTCGAACGCAGGTCCTCGCTCCCTCCCGTCGACAACCCTGATGATCCTCTGCCTCCCGTCACTCCGGACGAAGTGCAAGACATCATTAAAGGGCTCAAACCGCGCAAAGTCCCCGGTAAGGACGGTATCACCAATAGGGTGTTTCAAATCCTCCCCGCCCAACTCGTTATGCTCATGACCGCCATCTTCAATAGCGCTCTGAGCAACAATATCTTTCCTCAATCGTGGAAAGAAGCCGTGGTTATTGGCATCCCCAAGCCTGGTAAGCCCAAGTCTGAGCCCACGAGCTACCGACCTATCAGTCTGCTCAATGTTTTCGGCAAAATCTACGAGAAGCTTATTTATAAGCGACTCAAGGACTAAGCCTATCCCTTGGGATAAGCGAGCCAAATACTTAGGTGTGATACTTTTGACGACCGATGTGGCGCGGCGGGCGAAAGTCCGCCTGCGACGCAAGAGGTTGCGGGTTCGATTCCCGCCTTGGGACAAATGTTTGTACGATCTACAAATATTTGTTCCGGGTGTTCTGGGTATTTGCTATATATAATAAAAATATCTATCTATGTAATGTATTGTATTAAGTATATCAGTCATCTAGTACCCATAACACAAGCTCTGCTTAGCTTGGGGCTAGATGATGCTGTGTGGATTGTCCAGCAATATACTCGATCACAGACTAACGTTCGCCGAACACATAAAGGCGGCGCGTTCGCGCGCCGTCTTTGCGTCCGGCAGGCTTTATTGTATGACCTACGAGAAAAGCAAGTTGTCACTCAGGTGCAAATTGCGGCTCTTCGTCTCGGTCATCCGACCAATCATGACATACGCTTGCGCAGTGTTCGCTCACGCCAAGCCGTATCATATTCATAGGCTTCAGACCGTCCAGAACCGATTCCTGCGCAGAGTCACGGGAGCCCCCTTCTACGTCCGAAATGAGACTCTCCATGTAGATCTCAAAATACCCACGGTGAAACAGTTCATGAAGCGACTCACCCAGCGCTTCATGGACTGTTCTACCGCTCATCCTAACCCCTTAGTGTCATCGGCCGCCCGATACACTCCCTCGCGAATAAGTACAGTTCGATGACCAAAACACACACTCACAGAGCCAGATGATCCTATCACTCTCCTCCAGGAGAGCGATAAGGCCACCAGCACTGTTCGCAAACACAGTCCGTCATTCCGTCTTCGCCGCGGAGGCCCGTCGCGACGACCCCGTCGATGCCCCCCTCCCGACCCTTTGCTAGAGCCAGCCCGCAAAGCTGAGCCGGTTAATGATTAAAATGTCCCTAAATAATGGAACAATCAGATCCAGCCTGTCCCTTGCTGTCCTCTTCAGCAACGTCCTAAGCCGAGGTTCGTACCCCGCAGGGGGTGCCCTTAGCGATAGTCGCTTAGCTTATAAGTTTTTATGCCTGGCTGGAGGCCTTAATTTTAATTAAGCCCCCCACAGGAAAGTTCGGTTGAGCAGTAAATATCCCTGAAGGATAAACTGCGAGAGGCCCATTCCAAAAAAAAAAAAAAAAATCTTTTGGTCTGGTGATGGACAAGCACTAACGAAGATTTGACCCAGAACCGGTTCTGGGTCAAATCTCGCGGTAGACTAAATTGTTAGTACCCAAATAAAAAATGAATAAATGGCATCTTTACTAACCCCGAACTATTATAAACTAACATAGCTAAAAAATGCTAGACAGATGTTGGGTAGGTGGTAACAACGGAATGCTACCTGGTTTAATCCTAACATCATGTTAACATACCTTTTTTTTTTTTTTTGGTGCGGGTTGGAAAATCCTCATGGATGTCCTTCGCTCTGGGGGAGCGAAGGGGTCTGTCAGACTCCTACTGACTAAAAACCACCCCGGTCCTCAGGTCGAGGGGGGGAGTGAGGTGTCTGACTCCCCCCGCGACGTCTAAGAGGGGCGCGCGTGAAACACGCGCCGCCACCTCGGGTCCTGGTGTTAGGGGGGCGACAGACGTCCCCAAGTCCGTCGCCCCTGGACCCATTTAGGGGGGCTGGAAGAGGGCGTTGTCCGCCCTCCGCCGACGCCCGGTGCGTCTGCTGCGGGCCGGGTTGGAGGAAGATATCTCCCTTTCCCGTTCCGCAGCCTCCTTCCGCGAGATAACCGTCTCGCAGAAGGACTCCACCGTGTTCCAGGCCTCCTCGCTGCCAACCATCGATGACACGATGGCCGGCAGCGACAGGTCCCTGCCTACTTCCGCAACGAGGGCACGGCGTGGATTCTCCCAAGCGGGACACTCTGCCAGCGTATGCCATGCCGTGTCCTCCCGGCAGTCGACGCAGTGGTGACACCGGGCATCCGGCTCCCTGTTTATGCGACACAGGTACTTCCCGAAGCAACCATGCCCTGAGCGCACCTGTGTCACCCGAAACGACAGGGAGCCGTGCCTCCTCCCGAGCCAGTGATCGAGCACCGGCCGGACCGCCTCGATGGTGACGAGGCCGGCGGTAGGGCGTGAAAGCCTTTCCCGCCATTCCGCCACCAGGACCTCACGAAGCTGGGACCGACGCAGCTCCAGTGTCGCTGCGTCAGTCGCTCGCCTCGCGCCCGCGCTTCCTCGTGCCACCGGTACAGTGACGCGAGTACTTTCGCCTCCAGGTCCCAGGGCGGGGATCCGGCCAGTGCACAAGCTGCCTCGCAGGAGATCGTGCGATATCCCCTGATGACTCTGACGACCATCGCTCTCTGTGGCTTCCGCAGAACAGAGAGGCTACAGGCCGTCAGGTCAGCCGCCCAGATCGGGGCCCCGTACAGGGCCATCGATCGCACGATCCCTACGTAGAGCCGCCTACAGGCGGCGCTCGGGCCCCCCAGATTGGGAAGCAGCGTTGATAGCGCCCCGGCCGCGCCCAACAACTTGGGCGCCAGCCGCCGGAAGTGGGGTCCAAAATCCCACCGGCTGTCGAGCACCAATCCCAGGTACTTCATGGTGGACTCGACAGCTATTCGGACCCCCCCGACCACGATGTGTGATCCCGGCGGCGGCGCCCGTCGGGGACCATGGAATACCATGGCCTCCGACTTGCTGAGGGCCACCTCCAGGCCTAGGCGCCGTATGCGGTTCACCACCTGTGAGACCGCCGCCGTCGCCAGCAACGCTTCCTCCCTGTGCGAGCTCCCCCGGGCCGTGACCAGCGTGTCGTCCGCGTAACACGTCAGGTCTACGCCCGGTTGGAGTCCGCCCCTCAGCACCCAGTCGTACCCGATGTTCCACAGGAGCGGGCCTACGACCGAGCCCTGTGGAACACTGCACGACACGCAGTGCTGGTGTCCGCCATCACGTCCCATGTAGGTGACACACCTCTCCGCCAGGTAAGCCCCAACGATGCGGCGGAGGTAGAGAGGCACCCGATGATACCGCAGTGCCTCCCGAATGCAGCTCCAGGGCAGGGTGTTGAACGCGTTGGAGATGTCTAAAGAGACCGCCAACGCCACCCCGCCCCGGGACACTGCTTCCTCCGCCAGGACTCTCACTCTCGACACAGCGTGAATAGTGGAGCGCCTATGCCGAAAACCGAACTGGCTCTCGTCTAGGTCCGGCCCCTCTCTGCACAAGTGGTCGACGAGGCGGGCTGCGATTATCCGCTCGAACAGCTTGCCCACCTCGTCTAACAACACTATGGGCCGGTACGCGGACGGAGAGTCCGCGGGGCGCCCCGCCTTCCTGAGCAGGACCAGGCGGCCAGACTTCCACAAGGAGGGAAACTGGCGCCGCTCGAGGCACGCTGTGTAGAGTCCTCTCAGTTGGGGCTCTAGCTCCTTCAGAGCGAGGGTTAACACGCAGCCGTGAACCCCGTCGGGCCCCGGAGCCACGTTCTTGGCCCGGAGCCGCGTCACAGCTGCCCCCATCTCTGCCCGTGTCACCTCTGGGACGCTGATGAGGTTCTCCTCTGCAGGCTCCGCGGCTGTGGGCAAAGCCATCGGCGGCGGAGTCTGCTCCGCTCTTGCCGGGAAGAGGGCTTCGACTATAGCGTCCAACACCTCAGGTTGGAGACTCTCGGTGAGTGGAGGCGCCGCGGCTCGGAGTTTCCCACGAACCGCACGATAAGGGCGCCCCCACGGATCCCCCCGTGGGGGCGCCCTTATCGTGCGGTTCGTGGTCCAGAGTCCCCAGCATCTCCTCCCTGGCTCGCGTCTTCGCCTCGCCGATGGCCAGCCTCAGAGCCTGCTTAGCCGCGCTGTACACCTCATACAGCGCGGCCTCTTCGTCAGGAACCCGACGACGTCTTCTGCGGTATCGGGTGTACCGGCGCCAAACCGTCGCGCACGAGAAGCGCAGTTGCGCAATCTCGGCGGACCACCAGTACACCTGGCGCCTTGCAGACTGTGCGTGGACGCGGGGCATGGAGGCGTCGCAGATTTGCGACATCGCCCCACGGAACCACAGCTCCCCCTCGTCGACGTCGTCGGGTTCGGTCGTTGCCGACTCCCGGATCCAGGCCTGGACAATGGCGGCCTCCTCGAGAAGTTCCCTGTCGATGCGCGTACGCGCCCAGCGCGGACCGTCGGTCCGCGGAGCCGATGGATTGCGGCTGCCGGCGGTCTGGGCGGAGACATCAAAACGGATATATCGGTGATCCGATAACGTCTCCACCTCCGCGGCGACACGCCAGTCGCGGACACGGCTAGCGACAGCAGGGCTTACGAACGAGACATCCACTATAGACCCGCCCCGCTGCCGCACGCATGTGTGGACCGAGCCCCGATTTAGGACGGTCAAACCAGTGGTGACCGCCCACTCCTCCAAAACCTCACCCCGAGCATCGGTCGCCGGAGATCCCCACGCCGTAGACTTGGCGTTGAGATCCCCTAGCAACAGCACAGGGCGAGGGTGGAGTCGGCCCACGACGCCACCCAACTCGACAAGGAAGTTCTCGAAGTCGGCGAGACTCTTGTTGGGCGAGAAATACGCCCCAACAGTGCCAATACCGTTCGCGAGGACGGCCACCCAGCCGTGACGACGGGTTGACGAGAGCCCCGCCAATTATGGCCACCAAACCGTCCAGATCGCCCACCCAGTTATCCCTGGGGGGACAAAGTACGGCTCGGCGACCACAGCCACATGAATCGACCACTCTGCCATGCTCTGGAGCAAGAGATCCTGAGCTCTGGCACAGTGGTTGATGTTGCCCTGGAGGAAATGGTACAGCGCCATTAAGCGCAGTCCATCCCCTCCGCACCATGCCTAGGCCGGGAGTCGGCCGGAGGGCGGCTAGGCTGAGGGGGGGGGTAAAGAGCCCCCGCTAGCCTTGGCACCCCCTCTCTTCTTTTTGGGCGCGGGCGCGCCACAGGCCTATTGACCCACTCTGTGCCCAGCGGGCCTCCCTGCAGCTGTACAGAGGCTGCAGTTTGGCGACGCGGAGCACCGGGACGCCTTATGGCCGGGCTGACCGCAGCGATAACACTCCTCGCTTCGGTCTGTTTCGGCGTTGCACCGCACCCTGACATGCCCAATGTCAAGGCAGCGGTAGCACCGCAAAGCCCTTGGTCGCAGCAGCTTGGCCCTTGCTGCCACCCATCCCACCAACAGGTGCCCGCCGTCGGCGACCTTGTGTGCGGCCGCCACCGGGCATCTGACCCAGATCGAGCCGAGCCCGGAAGCGTCCACCCGGATGTCGCCCGTGCGGATGTCTTCAGGCGGACACCCACCCGCTCGGGCGACGGCCGCCACCACCTCAGCCGGAGTCGTCGAGTCATCCAGGCCGTCGACGCGCAGCTCAGCGGTCTTCGTCGGCCTGGACACCCGGACGTCCTCCGGGTTGAGGACCTCCCGCAGCTTCGCGGCCAGGAGGTCCGCCTTTTTGCCACCATCGGCACCCGACACCTCGAAGAGCCGCGCCCCCGTAATCGCCGGCCTCATCTTGAAGCCGGTCGGTGTCCCCAGGTCGGGGAACGCGATCTTGGCCCTTGCCTCCGTCAGGACCGCCTTATATGTGAGGCCCCTTTTGACGGCTCCGGGCTGCAGCGTCACAACCACAGCCGCGGAGCGTGGAGCTTTCACCCTAGGCAGCCCCTGGGCCCTCTTGGGTGCCGATGACGCCGCTTTAGCGGGTGCCGGCGGTGCCGGTTGTGCCGTCGGCTTCCTCCTCCGGCCCCTCCTCACGACCGTCGCCAGGTCTCATTGGGACTAGGCGGGGCCGCCAGAGGCACGGACGTTGGAGGCCCGGCCGTCCGAGGCTTAGGCGCAGACGAACCTGCAGCCTTGCTACTCCCCACCACGGGTTTGGTGCCGGTCACCGGCGCTGGCGCCTTCCGCCGCTTGTCTGCAGCGAGCGGTGGGCGGAGGGTTACCGGCGGGAGAAGCCTGGCTTCGATGGACTCCATCCGGGCACCCACCATCTTCCCGCATTGCATCATGCAGATGCGCGTGATCTTTTCGATCTCCGCATCCGCAATCGCAGGGGTCGATGACGGGGCTGCCGGCGGAGTCAACGGCGTTGCATCAACCGAGGGGGCAGGAGCCACCCTCTCGATAGCAAACCGCCGCTTGAGGTCCTCTACCTCAGCTCGGAGACGGCCGTTCTCCTCCCACAACTTCGCCATCTCCTCCGAGCTGGTACGGTTAAGGAGGACCTCAGTGGCCTCCTTTATCGCCTCAGCCGCCTCTTTGAGTGCGCGCGTGAACGTGACCTTCAGGTTGCCCGATCAGAGCAGCCACCAGCGCCCTATTTTTATTATGCATGGGCAAACGGGGTAAGCGTGGTCGTAGTTAAGTGCGGGTAGCATGAAACGATATTCCCGAATGGCACCTTCCAAAGCACTCCTCAATTCCTCATTGTATTGGGTACTTACATTTGTAACCTTGTCACTACCCTCTCCGTGAGCAAAACTAGATAATACAATGTTGTACTGTGGTGGCACTACAGTGTGCGACGGCGAGGTAATGACACGGCTACTCTGCATTTCCGTTCGGAGGCGATCAAGTACAACGTCATCCAACATATGATTACGCTGAATGACCCGCACCTGATCCGAAAGTCGTTGTGCCGATACGTTGACAGCTGGCTCAAGCACCTAAAATAGAGAGAGCATCCGAACACGGTACGCGGTCAGGTTACTTCCTCCCTCTGTAGCCCCATAGTATGAGCGCATGACGTTTTCGTTGATGGATTGTGTCCATCGCATGCGCTGCACACTTCCGCCGGGAGCTGGGACCCTATCAGAGGCCGGAGGGCCTCGAGGTCCTAAGCTTCCGGTGGCCGGCGTCCTCTCCGTCGACGTGCAGGTGGTGGCGACGTGGGCGGGGAAAAATACTCGTCGCTCGAGCTCGACGCGACTGGCACAGCCGCCTTCACAGTACTCACGATGGTGCTGGGTTTCGGCGGTGACGAGGCGGAGCTGAGTGACGAGGCTGGAGGTGGTGGGCGTGCTCGACGTGCTGCTGATCTTGTTAACATTTCATCAACTATTATAAGATAATTTTCTTTGATTTGACATCTGTCAATTTCTGTTTTGATTTTGTGAACTGCATTGTTGGTGAATTTTTGGACATTTTGGATTTATTTAAATTTCGTGGTTATTTCCGTTATTCTTCTGGTGGTGTATAAATAAACTGCGTAGTGGTAAATGAAAATTAGTTATAAAATTTGCGGAAGAAAATTTCTGAGTGATGTCAACTGTGGTGTTGCCAGCTTATTATTATTATTATTAGGAAGTGATCCCACAAGAGTGGTGCAATAGTTCACTAGTGCCCATCTTCAAAAATAAAGGGGATGTACAGGACTGCAACAACTATCGAGGGATAAAGCTCCTGTCGCATAGTATGAAAGTATGGGAGAAGGTGATAGAGAAAAGATTACGAGAAGAGAGTGAGATTTCCCAAAATCAGTTCGGGTTTATGCCAGGTAGAGGAACAATGGACGCCACCTTTGCACTCCGCCAGTTGTGCGAGAAGTATAGATGTGCACATAAAAACTTGCATATGGTGTTCATTGACCTAGAAAAAGCGTATGATAGGGTGCCTCGGGAAGTGTTGTGGTGGGCCTTGACAGAAAAAAGAGAAAGAGAAGAGAGGAGAAAGGTGTGCCTGGGAAGTATTTTGAGTTGATTCGTGCGATGTACAGCCGATCTAGTACCTATGTCCGGTCGTCTGCTGGAAACACTGACAAGTTCAGTGTTGTTGTAGGATTGCACGAAGGGTCGGCCTTAACCCTTTAAGTATTTTCGTATCTAAATATGCACAAAACATTTAGACGCTCATTACACAAAATTCAAAAGTCGCGCGACCGTACTCCTCTTGCCGTTCGAGTTATCAACCTACAACAAAACGAGAACGCAATACGTCACGCCACGCGTACTATCTCTTTCTCTCCAATCACAGCAAGAACTTAGACGGTTCGCGCCGAATCTGAGTAATGGTGGACGTTTATTAAAATTTTGTTAAAAGTAGTGGTAAAAGTGGATAAACTGTAAATATTTTGGTGTCATATTATTTGAAAAGCATCCAGTTATAACAAGTAAGTGTTATTTCATTACAAAATTATGCTATTTTACGTATAGTGAAGGAATAAAGTATTTGTATCTAAATAGATACCTTGCGACTTACCTCTATAAATCGATTTTATTACTCATGTATCTAAATAGATACTGGGCGTCTTTCCCAGTGATTGGCAATTTATTTGTTTGTGTCCAAAAAGATACAACGATACTTAACGTTTGTTACAGAAAATGAAGCGAAGTTCGAGGGTATCAAGAATCTTGGCCCTGGTGCCGCCAGCTGACTCAGGTTCTGAGGATTCTGACTTTGATTCAGACTTGTCGTCAGACGCTCCCGATATCCCAAACGAGATGATGGATATTTTTGATGAATCTGATAGAGAAGATGACTCTTTACCATCTCAAATACCGCCTCCACAAGAATACCCGATGCACCAGCCGTGTGTGTTACGATCAAGGTTACCCGATGCACCAGCCGTGTGTGTTACGATCCCTTCTTCACCTTCTCTTGTGTCAGTAAACCCTTCACCCGACACAACACAAACGGTACAGTCGCCAAGAACGCCAAATACAATTTATTCTAATACTTGTAGTCCTCTGATACCAATTGCACCCAGACTCCTACGCTCCCGCAGATCAGGAATTCAAAACCAAAACAACAGAACAGAACCATTATCAAGCACACAACCAGAAGACCTAATTCAACCCCAGACTTCTGGTGTTGAAGTTCAGCGTACAAGAAAACGGAAAAAAGAACACATGGAGTTTAATTTTAGATCTACTAAGTTTATGTGGCATGTGGACAGGGAAACAAGTGTTGACAGTTTGTTTCAGGAACAAGTCACTGGTATTGATACTCCATATCAATACTTCAAAAGATTGTTTGACGATGAATTGATGGAATTTATTTGTTATCAATCAAACCTTTACTCTACTCAAAGCACAGGAAGATCAATTGATATGACAAAAGAAGAATATGAAAACTTTTTAGGTATTGATATGCTAATGAGTATTGTCGGTATGCCTTCTTACAAAGATTATTGGTCACATCAATTAAGATATGACAAAATAGCTTCGGTAATGCCACTGAAAAGGTATCAGCTGTTACGTAAATACACGCATTTTTCCGATAACAGCAATGTAAACCCCAATGATAGATATTGCAAAGTGAGACCTATCATGGAACACGTAAGAAAAAATTGTTTACGAATAGAGCCCGAAAAAAGTTTTTCTGTTGATGAAATGATGATTCCTTATAAAGGGACAAGAGCTGGATCAAGAAGACAGTATATTAAAAATAAGCCTCATCCTTGGGGGTTTAAGTTTTTAGTCAGAGCTGGAGTATCTGGCATAGTTTATGACTTTTTCCCTTATGCTGGTGAAACAACTTTCGATGACGTGAGTTTTACGGACACTGAAAATAAATATTTCGGACTGACAGAAAAATGTGTACTGCGCGTTTCGAAAACTATTGAAAATCCAGCTCTGACGACCTTGTTTTTTGACAACTGGTTCTCCTCTCTTGAACTTATATCCTATCTGAGAAGTGAGTTTGGCATCCTGTCGTTGGGGGTTATCCGTAAAGATCGTTTGAGAGGATGCAATATGATATCGGACAAAGATTTGCTAAAGAAAGGAAGAGGAAACTACAAGGTTATGGTCGATAACAATAAGAAGATTGCTGTGACTAAATGGGCAGATAATAAATGTGTTACGTTAGCTAGTTCATATGCAGCAGATAACAGGGAAACTTTTGTAAAAAGATATTGCAAGGCCTCTAAGCGTAAAGTAGATGTCAAATGTCCAACGGTTATATCAGAATATAACCAGCACATGGGTGGTGTGGACTTGGCGGGAATGTTTGTGTCTCTGTATCGAACAGGCAGTAAAAGTAGGAAGTGGTATAAAAGGATATACTACCACTTGGTGGACATTTGCGTCAACAATTCCTGGTTACTATATAGAAGACATTGCAAAATGTTGAATGAAAATAAAGTGTTATCTCTTAAAGATTATAAATTAAGCGTTTCGTACACGCTTATACAAAAAGGTAAAATGGTGTGTAGAATGGCAACTAATTCGGTGAAAATTAAACAGCCCATTGTGCCAAGGCCCGAAAAGGATATCCGCACTGATGGCTTACACCATATCCCTACTGTTGTAAAGAAGGGTCGGTGCAGGAACTGCACAACGGGTCAGACAGTAATTAGTTGTCTGAAATGTGACACAAGGCTATGTCTCACAGAAAAACGTAACTGTTTCCGTGAATTCCATACCAAATAATCTATCACGGCTCCATAATTTTATTTTGATCTCACAGAAGTTCTTATTTAAGTTAACAATTTTTTATTGTTTAGAGCTAATTGTTATTTATCTATATAATATTTAATAAGCCTTAAGGTCATTTTGTGCATTTTTAGATACGAAGATCACAATAACCTATTTTGTTTATTTGTGTTTTTGTATCTAAAAAGCTTCAACCTGAAAACTCAGAATATTGTTCCTGAAAAATTATTTGTGTTTTGAATTTTGTTTATAGTATTAAAAAAAATTGATTTAATCTAGTTTTTTTCTTATTTAACCATCTCAATAACTTTTTGCTCCTTAAAGGGTTAAGCCCTTACCTCTTTCTGTTAATAATGGACGCACTGACGTCGGAAATACAGGAAGAGGCACCCTGGTGCATGCTATTTGCCGACGACATTGTTCTTGTCAGTGAAGATGGACCTGAGACCCAGGGTAGATTGGAGAAATGGCAACAGAAGCTGGAGAGTGCAGGCTTGAAAATCAGCAGAACCAAGACAGAATATATGTTCTGCGATTTCGGCGGTCTCTCCAGCCCTGAACCCATTGCGCTTGATGGCGTGCTCCTTCCGATCTGCTCCGACTTTCGGTATCTCGGTTCACTAGTGCAAAGTGACGGAGGAATAGATCGGACTGTCAAGCACAGAATAAACACAGGGTGGATGAAGTGGCGGCAGGTAACGGGAACAACCTGCGATTCCCACGTTCCCCTTAAACTTAAAGGGAAGATCTATAAGTCAATGATTAGACCTGCTGTCTTGTATGGATCAGAGTGTTCGGCCACAAAAGGAATGAATGAAAGGCAGTTGCATGCATCTGGGATGAGAATGCTAAGTGGGATGTGTGGTGTTACGCGAATGGATAGAATAAGAAATGAGTATATAAGAGGAAGTCTGAAAGTGGCGCCTGTGACAGAGAAGTTGTGTGGAAATCGGCTATGTATGTACGTGTATGGACACGTGATGCGAAGGAATGAGGATCATGTTGTGAGGAAAGTTTTGAGTATGAATGTAGAGGGTTGCAAGAGTAGAGGGAGACCCAGGAAACGATGGATGGATTGTGTGAAAGTTGATATGGCTAAGTAGGAGGTGACTTCTGAGATGACGGGAAATAGAGATGTATGGAAGAAGAAGACATGCTGCGCCGACCCCTAAAGAAATTGGGTTAAGGGCAAGAGGATGATGATTTTCCCCAACAAGGAATATCTCCTGTATCGTGGATGCATTTACAAACATTCAAACTCACATACAAAAACAGTCCGACCCGTAACAACTACCCTACCGTAGGCCATACATATACTTGTTTCGTGCGGTAATCGAACCCGAGACTTAGCAACCGTGCTGTCAAATCAGTTAGATTCACTTAAGTTTCAGTAGTAGAATACTCAACGTTCTATCTCGTATATATTAGGTCTTTACCTATGAAATTGCCGTTCTGCAGTACTGGCCATTTCAAATCAAAATATTTTTTGTTTGGCTAAGAATTCTAATTTCAAATTAATTTTATTTTAAAAACATGGATTTTTTTTTCCAAAAGTAGTCATTTGTTTATTGATTAGTGTTACATTTTCATCGCATTTAAATCTTTTTCGTCATCATGGATACGTTAAAAATTCGAGTAATTATGGAATATGAGTACCGTCGTGGCAGCAACGCGGCACAAGCGGCACGCAACATCAACGACGTTTACGGAGCTAACACTACAAACCAACGCACTACCTGTTATTGGTTTGCTCGCTTCCGTTCTGGAAATTTCGACCTGAAAAATGAACCTCGCGGTCGTCCGAAGACTTTGGTCGACAATGACGAATTAAAGGCGATTGTGGAAGCTGATGATACACAATCTACGGCTGAATTAGCAGCAGCTTTCGACGTTAGCGTCAAAACAATATTGGTCCATTTGCGTCAAATTGGCAAGGTAAAAAAGCTTGACAAATGGGTGCCCCACGAACTCAATGATCGCCAGCGCGAAGTACGCGTCGAGACGTGCCTTGCACTGCTCAACAGACACACAAATGAAGGAATTTTGAACCGCATTGTTACCTGCGATGAAAAATGGATTCTGTTTGATAACCGCAAGCGCTCAGCAAGTTGGTTGGATCCTGGTTCAGCACCTAAACAATGCCCTAAACGAAAACTTACCCCAAGAAAAGTGATGGTCACTGTTTGGTGGTCTAGCGCCGGTGTGATTCAACACAGCTTCTTACCAAACGGGGTGAGCATTACTGCAGATGTGTACTGTGAAGAATTGAACACAATGATGGAGAAGCTGGCACATCTCCAACCAGCATTGGTCAATCGCTCGTCTCCGCTGCTCCTGCACGACAACGCGCGACCTCATACTGCACAGCAGACGGTCTCCAAGTTGCAAGAACTGGGGTTGGAAGCTCTCCGTCATCCGCCCTACTCACCAGACCTTGCGCCTACAGACTACTACTTTTTCCAGAATTTGGATAACTTCTTGGCGGGAAAAAAATTCAATACCCGAGAGGCAGTACAAAATGCCTTTGAAGAATTTGTTGCCTCCCGTCCAGCTGATTTCTTTAAGAAGGGCATCAATAAACTGCCACTGCGTTGGCAAAGATGCATTGATTGCATGGGTGATTACTTCGATTAATACAAATAAAAAATACATGAAAAAAATTCATTTAAATTTTTTCATACAAAACGGCAATTTCATAGGTAAAGACCTATTATAAGTTTGAAAGTTACTCATAGTCTGCTGCGTCTAGTTCGTTTCCTTCAAAAGTCATCAATCATTGTTACTTTGGACTGGTTATTCAATCAATGAGCTTGTATTCCGAATAAAATACACTCATTAAAAAGTACAAAGGGTATTTATTTAATATATTTTACTATCCTTTTGAAATTAAATGTGTTTTTAAAGTAATTAAATACCGTAAAACGGGGTGAATCGAAAAGCCAGGGTGAATAGAAACAAAACTTTAAATGAGATTTAATCGTTGATTCATCATTATTAATTACTTACAATGTGTTGAAATTAACCATTTCAATTCCTTAAAAAAAATAAGAGTCCTTATAGTAATAAACAATGTCTTACTAACGCGAAAATGCACTTCAAAGTTTTGTTTCTATTCACCCTGGCTTTTCGATTCACCCCGTTTTACCAATGTTTTCGTATGTTTAAATCCACTTAAAACTCCCCATATTTGCATTAGTAAAGACTTTGTGCCATTTTACTTATGCTAGTTTTTTCCCCGTAGTTAAACATTGAAATACTCAGAAATAAGTTCGTCTTCAAATTATCATTGTATTGTGTGTTGACACAATACAATGATAATTTAAATTAAGAAAACACGGACGGACGGATATTAGCTAGCGCTGATACAAATAAAGCTATTACATCAAATCCAATGTCGGACATGTACAGCACACACTGAACACTTTATATATGACAGGTCAGTGGCCGCATGAGGCTTATGGATGTAATCGATGAAAATAATCGCCAGTAAAACATCAATTTTGTGTCAGTTAGAAATCCTATTTCGATTTGGTGAACTGATTTTAATTAGTTGTTACTGTTATAATAATATAATTTTAGAAAAGTTTTTTAAGCAAACGTTATAGTTACCTACCTCTTAAAATAAAATAAACGATAAGAAAATTATTATTAGTCAGTTAATTCTTCCAAAATCGTTTCTATTGCATTCTACATATCTATGAACGACAAATTTATTTATTTATTTATTATGAGCACGAAAGAAAGTCTCTTTTCGTGTCCGTCAGTGTAAACTCCCATATCTCATGACTTGACAGAGAAATGTTGATTTGACCTTTCTACATTATTCAGAACATTTTGAAGTTGTTACATGTGAGCACATCAGCAAAATAGATAATAATTAATTCAAATAAAGTAGATGAAGATGGTTTAGAACCAGAACACTCTTCACCCCGTTTGTACGGACATACCCTTTCCGTTACACGCTGTATACATAAACATAAAATGACCCGGTGCAGTGTGGAAATAGAGTTAGTAATATATTGGCCCGTTGTGACCTCTACTAAACAATATTATAACATATTGACTCTATCAAATTAAGTCGACATTTTTGAAATTAAGCAGTTCAGTGGGCCATCTTCAAACCGAGCAATTTTAGAATCCAGTATTACAACTATCCTGTAGCATATAGGTTTCAATTTCTTTATGCAATCACAATTAGTTCCGCAAATGGATATGAATAATGTATTAAAATTAAAGGAATATAATATCCGAATACAGTATTTACTATTTGGAATACGTTCGAATTGACGCTAGGTTTACGCCAAGGACTCGTGCTAGACAAACTAGTTCAGTATTATAAACAATATTAAAGTCTTTCAATCCTTGCATTTCATACTATTTTGTTATTTCTAGTCTGTAAATTGTTTGGTTAGTACCGTATTATGATGATTGATTCTATCATGAGTCAAGTACACGTAAAGTACAAGTACCTAGCTTTACATGACCGGTAGCACCATCCCCTTTTCGGACTAGGGTTAATATAACATTAATACTTTAAAACGGATAGTGAAACATCTGGCGACATAGCCCCAGTACGCTCTCTGGCCAGTTGTGATTAAAACCATTACAGACCATATTCTGGGCCAGTACTGATAAAACAATATTGGTTACACTTTAACTACATAACCATGGGAAAACCATCCCTCATTTCTACAATGTAAAAGTGTTGACAAAATCATTTTTAAGTGTATTGAATCATTTCAAACGGCCCTGCAGTAGTGAAGCTGCGGGGCCGTTCTAAGGCCGGCTGTGCGTAAATTCTTTCGAGATTGAGATTATCGGTTACCATGACAACGCTTTCGTCCTACCAGGATGGCAGGATTTGTAAAGAGTTTGTTAATTAATAAAGGCTTATTTTGAATAATAATGACTGTTAAATGATAACTGGATGTGGGAAATGCCGCGACTAGCAATTCATAATACTCGTATACGTGTTATACCTACTATAGTCGGTGCTTTTGTTTCTTGTTGTACAACCAAGTTACTTGATTGATGGCAACTGACACTTGATCAGATTTGAAATATTTAATTAAATATGGGGCTAGTGTGCGTTAATTATGACGGTCGTAGCCTAACTAAATCGGCTATGACCGCGTAGCCATCGTAACCATGACGTCACTTTCTTCGTAGCAATTTGGTATCTCTATTGTGTAACAACAACGTATTGCATATTGTGTATGTGTTTCTTTGTCTTTCAGTATTAATCAAAAATGAAAATATACGTTAAAAGAGTGTGCGATTTGTAGAGAAACACTCATTCAAAGATAAGTTAAGGAAAATAAAAGTTGTTATTATTGAGGTTTGGTTGAATTTATAAAAATTATATTTCTCGAAAAAATCTCCGATTCTGATCATATTCAGATTCAGTTTTACTACCAGGGCAGCATAAGTTAGTGCCTGGTATACTTCTCAGTGGAATCACGTACAAAAACTACAAACAAACGCTTGGGGGCGAGACCGGACTGGCCTCTTGTGTTTGATTTCAAGTTATTTATTTATTTACTTTAAACATACAAATATCCTTACAGGTTAGACCCAATGCGATATTGTAGCATACTTAAAAAATAAAAAAAAATAAAAAATACATAGTTCCGCTATTTACCATAACAAATTCTATGGGTAGCTGTTCTTGTAAATTCACCCAAAGGGCAACAGAATATATCAAGGTCATCGGCAATGAGATTGAGAGTGCGGAGCGCGCTGGTGAGCGGTGCGTCTCGCAGTAAATTAGTACGCGCGCGCGGTTCCGCCAGCAGCCGCGGCTGTCGACGACGTCCTACATACCCGTCTGGCGCGACTAGCTCCATCCTTCGCAATATATCCGCATTGTGTATCTTCCCTCTAATTATCTTAAAGATATAAATCACTAGTGTGAGTTGCCTCCTGACCCTTAGTTCATTATATCCGACCATACCCAAGACAAATAGAGTTGGATACATCAATGGGTAAAATGTATGTACCCCGTATTCCCTCATATATTTGTACCTCAAAAATTTATTTTGGACTCTCTCCAACATGAGACTATACTTAGCTTCATGTAGAGGACAGATAACTGCATGACATTCAAGTTGGCTTCTTACTAAAGCATTATATAATGCCGTTATGGCTTTAATATTTGTGAAGCCTTTAACCATTCTAAGCACAAATAAGTTAGTTACATAGTAGAGTGAAGGACTAGGTTAACAGAAAACGCAACGTTCAGTCTGTATATGCCCAGAGTCTCGCGGTTAAACTAAGGAAAAATATGTTAAGACAAACTGCTGAATGAAAACTTTTATTTTCATTTACCTACTTGTTGGCTAATTAAAGCTTAAGAAATGGGGTTAGTAAATCCTATTGAATTTCACACAGCTATGTGCTATAGTTTGAAGTCCCATGTAATGGATCGAGCCTGACTGGGCAGATATCCAGACTCCGGGCACCTACTGAGAATTTCTGATGAAATAAATTTCTAAAGTCTTCAATGCTGGTTACTTTTTCACCTAAAACGAGATCAATTTCAATTTGGTTTTCCAAATGAGGTACTTTTCCGTCTCATATTAAAATTAACTTTGAAGGAAAATATGTACTGCCTCCACCCAAGTGTGCTCTCATGTTAGCAGATAGTTTAAGGGTATGACAGACTTCTATAATGGGGAAGTTTTTAAGCAATGTTTGCTCTTATCTAGTTCCCGTAACTATCACCAGTAACGTTTGTCAATAATCTCCACCAAACATGACAGTGTTTCCACCCATGATTTTATTATATCTCTAAAAGTCCCATCTAGAGTCACTACATGAGTTCGATGAATCATGGTGCATTCATCACATATTGATTTAAGTGACATCAAATGTATTCCCAAAAGGCCATTTTTACGAATACAGTACCGCTATCTTTCTGGAAAGAAACAGTTACAGGCAGTTTTAAAGTTGAATGAGCCGTGCGTCGACCTGCTTATACTCGTAGAGTCGCAGCGGTACCCGACGACGCTACCACCAAAGCGAGTTCCACCTGAGACCTAACTTTAGCAAATATCAAAATGTGTAATGTCTGGAAAGTCTTGCCGGGCCTACCTGGAGCATCTCTCTATCATATATCATAGCATATCTCTTAATATATTGTTTGAAATCAATTGATGTTAAGGACAATTTTGATGACAATTAAATACTTGTAATTAAGAACATATTTCTTTAGATAAGGATTAACATTATGTTGATAAGACTCATTTGCAAATAACGCATTAATTGCGAACAAATTTGACAGTCATAAAAAAGGTTACAGAGAATCAATCTTAAAAGATGGACATATTCAGCATAAAATAATTAAAGAAAAACAATTTCATCAAACATGACTTTTGCGTAACTTTAACCATTTACAAAGCGCTCAATAAGGAACATTTTTTCCCGTTTTTGCAACAGTTTTCATTAATGCTTTGCTCCTATTGGTCGCAGCGTAATTTTATGAAGCCTTATAGCCTTTCTTTATTAATAAACTATATAACACAAACATATATTGTTCATTCAAACCATTCCAGAGATAAGCGTGCTCAACTATACAAACAAACAAATTCTTCAGCTTTATATTACTGGTATAGATATTTTATGAGGTAAATGTTTAGATATTTGGAGTCCGCGAACCCCAATGCAGGCAATTTGTAAGAATTCTCCTCTTAAGACAAAATGGTTTTATCGACCGAACTGTGATGTAATTTTCTGAAGCCACAGTAAGCCGTGCTGGCCCGCTGCACTCAGCTTATTTAAATAATATGCAGTACTGAGGTTGCCTGACTAGTTTAACACAATATACGCTATCACTCGCAATATCTAGGGGATGAAACTCTCTTTTAAAAATGTATTTATTTATTTTACAACTTTTGTCTACAGTAATTTTGTTTTAATTATCAGAACCTTTCACATATTTTTTGTCAACCGAATCAATCTCCATTCGGTTCAAACGGATTTTGAGGATTGATTATTATTTGCAGAGAAGAAGATGACGATTGGCGACCGCTCCGGGCCCTCCGCCATCTGCCTCTGGTTCGTTTCGGTCTGCGCTCAGTTTGTGAAGTGAAATCTCGGTACCGCGGCCGGCAGACTGACGAATTATACGCATGCGCCACCCGAAGATATGGCGAGGGGATTCGACTCGTACTCAAGAGTATACCTATACATATAAGTTAGGGGGTGGCATTGATAAATATGTTGCTGTTTCATTTATACCTATCTGCGACTCTGTTGTGCGATGGTATCGGAATGTTGCCGGCACTGACTGCTTTAAGTTAACTCGTGTAGTAGTGATGTATGTGTGCTGTACAGTGTATCCAGTTTTTCTTGACATACCGATGTAGAACAAAAATACTTCGGTCTCGAGTTAATTCACAGGTCATGGTATTCTGGTCAACCGCTCTTTAGTTTGTGCTCCTTGCGATACTGCATTTCTAGTAACATTTTTAAATAAATAAATAAATAAAATAAAAAGCATTTATTTCAGGCAACTAATAGCACCCATACAACAATCACAAAACAGAACACACACACATAGACAAATACATTTACACTATCGGACATAGTTAGTAACATGTCTGCTACAGCAATGTCCGATATAAGGGCAATCAATTCTGCCAGCAATCATCGCCAGAACTGTATTGGAGCTGCCCCGCACCCTGCGCACCAAGGACGCGCACCGCTTGCGCATGGTGGTGTGAAAACAGTCGGTGCGCGCTTCCGCAAACATGCCCGAGGCACTACAGAAGCGGGGCAGCCCCAACACCGCCCTGAACGCGTTTTTGTATTGGATACGGAGGGCACTGTACACCGCTTGTGTGTAGGAAACCCATAGGCTGCACGCGTACAATGAAGTGCAAAAAGCTTTAAAAAGTGTGATCTTGACCTCATTTGAACACCGTGCAAACCTACGGGCTATCATATTTGCTCTTTTAGACAGTGCCCTTCGCTCCCTTACTATGTCGACATGGTCCCTCAGGTCAGCTGTTACCCAATGCCCCAAGTGTTTAACCTTTTGACCGCCAGAGGATAAACGCACGCGCGTGCCCTCCACGCCAAGCCTTTTTAATAAAAACGTTAAATCTCTTCTTTGTCATCATGAATGTATCAATATCCGTGTTTTATTTTAATTTTTTTCATGCAATTAAATACGCACGGGCACTTATACTTTTAAAATATATAAAGTAACTCACACAAAAGTAATGATTTAATTGTTTATTTCGTGTTATAGTACTTAAGACTGTACGGCGTTTGTCACGTATTTGTGACGTTGGCGTACAGGGCATGCGTTCGCTTGTCACGTATTTGTGACGATGGCGGTCAAAAGGTTAAATTGGTGCACCCGTTCCAAAGATACATCATTCAGGCGAATGGGTGGTACATGTTGAGGGCATTTGGAGCCAGCCTGAAAGACCATGTATTGACTCTTAACACCATTGTACAAGAGGCCGTGACGGCACGCGTACTCCTCACACACTTGTAGTAACCTCCGTATGCCACAGACTGACGCACTCAGTAGCACCATGTCGTCCGCATAACTCAGGTTGTTCACACAGACTCCATCAACGTAGCAGCTAACATGGTGACCACTAAGAGCGACAATGAGTGCATCCATGTACAGATTAAACAGGGTGGGTGAGGTTAACCCACCCTGCCTCACTCCACACTCAAGCCTGTACGGCTCCGCAAACACGCCCGCCCATCTGACACTGTTAACCTGGTGTGCGTACCAATACTGGAAAATGTTAATTATTTCACGTGGCATGTTTATGCCCTCAAGCTTTTGCCATAACAAGTTATACGACACCAGGTCAAAGGCCCTGGACATGTCGAGGAAACAAGCGTAAACAGGTGTTTTAAGATCTGTATAATATCTAATGGTATGCTTGAGACACAGTATTGCACTATCTGTAGACAATTTGGGTCTAAACCCACATTGATTATCGTGCAACGTCACGTGTTTATTTAACTGTGCATCCAGCAAACCATCAAACACTTTAGCTATAACAGTAGCAAGGGAGATGGGCCTGTAGTTAGTCTTATCGGATAGATCCCCCGTTTTGTTCTTCACTACAGGCACTACCACTGTCCTCATAAAATCACACGGCAGGTAGGAATGGCTCAGGCATAGCGAGTAGAACATAGCTAAGACCCTAGTTACATGCGGGCCAGCATGCTGCAAGTGTTCAATACTGAGGCCATCGTGGCCAGGAGACTTACCCTTTGACATACACTTTATTATTTTCCGTACCTCTTTGGCTGAAAACCTCGTCTCCATTTCGCCCGTGGGGCCCTCAGTATTGAACACCGCAACCTGTCTGTCCAATAGTGGCTGTACAAAAAATTGGGACCTAAATAAATTTGCTATGTCCTTTGGTTCACTTACGCCATCGACACTCACCGGAAGGCCTGGCCTTATATTCATCTTCTTGATACCCTGCCAAAAACCCCGAAAATCCCCATTTAAGTGCTTCTCAGCAAGAATGTCCATTTTCAATTGGTCCTGATGATCTTGGCACCATTTAAGTCTAGATTTGAACACCCTTCTGCTTTCACACATATCATGATATATGTATAGATTGGGTAAAGTGCGGTAAACCTAAGGGAGGAGCCCTTAGGTTTACCGCACTTTACCCAATCTATGAATTTTGTTCTGGCCACCCGGTGAGCCTCGCTGACGTTATTTTTGTCTATTTAGAAGAAAAAGCCAGTGGCGACAGATTTGGAAGGGAAGCTCTAACTTAGCCTGTCACATTTACATTTTCTCATGTATTTTTTACACTTTTGCTGTTGTATGTGGTGCTATATTTTTAGATGCTTCATACGTTTTCTTGTTGTGTGATGCATGTATGATCATAAATTAATGTAATCATATTAGAATTTTCAGAGATTTTTCGTATAAAAAATGTAACCGCTGCATAATTTAGAATAAGACTAGAATAAGACGCCCACCTCATGAGACTAGCCAAAGAAAGATCAAGTTGAATGGCGTGCGATTGGAGAGGCATACTTACAGCTGCTCACAGAAGGTTATACAGGCAGGCTGACGATCATCATAGTAGTCTAGGTATGTAAACGGTGACTGATAATTATTTTTTAAACCTCCCAATTACCAAAGTCGGGTTATTATGGGAGGCCCAGGCGGTTTGGTGATCGGTTTGGAATCATAACTTTCTAATCAAGTAACGCGTTCTTTAGGACACTCTTAGACCGATGCCTTATTGTTTGAGGATTCGCCAGTTTTACTTGAACTTTATCACCGGTTTCTACATCGGTGATAAAGTTCAAGTAAAAGTGGCGAGTCTAGGTTGTTCGTTGTTTTATAGCTAATAGTTTTATAGAATTTCTTTTCACATAAAATGTTTCTCATATTTTCGTTTCATAGAATAATCAATACGCAGAATACTTATTTTGAAGATTTTGAAATCATTGATTTTTTTCACATAAATTTTAATGTTGGAATAATCATATCAAAACATATGCTTTAATTAGACTTTTTCTTCATTCTTTACCTTATTATAAAAAAATATTACCAAGAATAACATTTTATCAAGTGATATTTTCTTAACGTTTTTCAATTCATACCGTAGATAAATTTTATACTTTAAGGTTTGTAAAAAAGCCATTAATGTTTCCACGCCCTAAAACAAAAATAACTATCCAGCTCCTATACTTGTGGTATTTTAAACGTTGCAATATCGAGTATCATCATAGGCTCATGGTACTAGGTTCTTCAATGTGAATCAGCGGGCAATGTACATGAAAACTAGAATAGAGAGTCATTATGACGTAATTCTAGACGATACTGATAAAAAACTCAATGGAAGTAATTAACAGACAAACTTTGAATTCAATCAAAAATGTATTATGTCTCACACCTGTTACACAATTGTATTTGTACCTTTAATAAATATTTAATTTTCATAAGTTAACGGTGTCAACGAACAGATAGAAGAGGAAACTAATATTAATCGCCAACTTGAAGTAAGATGCACTGTTGTCATAGAGACGATAGTGGCGTGGTTTGCCATGTGCTTGGTTAGTATTGATCCATCCAAACCGTACAATATTTGAAGTACTAGGCTACCATGTACCACTAAGGGGCTTGATGGAATGTGATTTGAAAGCGTTTAGGGACAGTTTTGACTTCTCAAGCACGAAAATGCGAGTTTGAAACTGGTCATGTCCTTAATTGAATATTTCAAACATAAAAGTAGGTATGTTTTTTAATGGTTTATCATAGAAATTACCGAAATGTAATATACAGGAGAAAAATATCATGAAAACTCCAGAATTGCATAATAATTAAGTACTATTAAGTCTGAAATCATATACTCGCAATGTGTAACCCCTGTTTTCTCTACGTTTACCCTAAAGTGGTATTGCAATGGGCCAACATAAATATGAAAAGTAATTTTGATGTTTCCTGTGAGTGTTTACATCTAACTTTCTACATTGTATTGCAAGTGGTTGTTCAAAAATTACTGCAGTCATGATTCGCATTATATCTTGAGCAGGTATATTTTATTTACTTAAATGATAGCAGATAAAGCAGTTGAATGCGTCTTCACTTAGTACTTAGTAGTTAATGGTAGTTTTAGCATAATAAGTACACGTTCTTGCTTTGTTGACTAAACTTCTGGCTATGGAAGAGCGGAGTCTTCTAACACAAGCCCAGTCTGCCTTAAACGAGGTTCCAATCAAAAAAATTGATTCTACCTGAAATTGTTGTACCAATAAATCATTTTTTTTTCACTTACCATCAAGTAATACGAAAATATTCGAAAACGAGACTGAAAACAATGCCATCTGTCTAGCAGGATCTGAATGTGTCCCTTACTTACAAAAGAGGTCTGTCCGCGCTGCAAACGTTCACTTTTATGAAGGACGTTTGGCGCTGTTTTCGCTGAATGCACTGAAAAGGACGATATTGGACACAGATTCACATCATTTCACAATAAGGTTAGCTGGTTGTTTCAGAGACTCCCACGTCAGTAAGTAAAAAGTAAACTTATTATTAAAGCAACGTGTGGTCTGAGGTCCAAGGTTTGGTTCCCGAGTCAGGTAGTAGTTCGAATACCTCATTTGCCAATAACACTTTTTGATACTAATTAGTAATTACACATTACCTACCACTTCATCCGCGTGTATCTCGAACCAGCGTGTTTATTTTTTTTCTTATTATAAACTGTGCCCCACACTAGGAATTCTCCTGTATCTTGGGTGCGTTTACGAACATTTAAACTCATATGTACAAACAGCCAGACCCGGAACAACTACCTGTAGGCCATACTTATATTTATTCCATGCGGGTTTCATACCTGCAACACGAACCGCAGCAGCCAATCGCTTAACCACTGCGTCAACAATGCCGTCTCAAAGCTTATTAACGCATAATAATATATTTTACAATCAAGTGGCTGAGACTTGGAAGCGACGTCCCTAGGGGTAGAAAGGCCCAGTTGGCGCTTTTCGCCGACGACACGGCCATCTACTATACCGGTCACAACCCTACCACCATAGCTCGCACTCTCCAAACCTCCGCAAACGTCTTAGGCGCTTGGTTCCGGAAATGGAGAGTCGAGGTCAATCCCGACAAAAGTCAAGCGGTTCTCTTTAGGAAACCCGGACGCCGCAATGTCCCCACGCCTAGTCCGTTAGCCATGTACGGCAAGCCTATCCCTTGGGATAAGCGAGCCAAATACTTAGGTGTGATACTCGATCACAGACTTTCGTTCGCCGAACACATAAAGGCGGCGCGTTCGCGCGCCGTCTTCGCGTCCGGCAGGCTTTATTGTATGACCAACGAGAAAAGCAACTTGTCACTCAGGTGCAAATTGCGGCTCTTCGTCTCGGTCATCCGACCAATCATGACATACGCTTGCGCAGTGTTCACTCACGCCAAGCCGTATCATATTCATAGGCTTCAGACCGTCCAGAACCGATTCCTGCGCAGAGTCACGGGAGCCCCCTTCTACGTCTGAAATGAGACTCTCCATGTAGATCTCAAAATACCTACGGTGAAACAGTTCATGAAGCGACTCACCCAGCGCTTCATGGACTGTTCTACCGCTCATCCTAACCCCTTAGTGTCATCGGCCGCCCGATACACTACCTCGCGAATAAGTACAGTTCGAAGACTGTTCCTGACGTCACATCGGGCCACACACCACATCGCGATCGCGGGCTTCCCCCGCCTCTGACTCGCTTGCCGACACCTTGAGCGTGCGCACACATATCGGTCGTCTCAATAAATTATAATCAGTACCTACTTGCGAAATACAGTACTTGTCATTAAATCGGAATCAAGTAGTTTTATTCAAGACCACCAGCAGCACACCTGGAGCTTGATACTCAACATATGGTCCTTCGAGCTAAAGAAGATCGCCGTTTTTGTGCTACGCACACGTCTCCAGTGGACTTTGGACCGTCCGTCCGTACCGCGCGCTCGCCTACGCCGTAGAGGACACTTAAAGGACAGTCTACCCAGAGGGACACTATTCTGAGTGAGTCCGTTCCATTATCCTTATCTACTTTCCTATTTTTTCGTCTTTTCTATCCAGGAATTTTAAAATAGTGCTATACGGATCAGACATACATTGATCTCTTCATACATAGCTTACCTATTCAGTGGAAGTTTCCATAATCAAATCATCATTTTGCATAATAACTTAATTTATTAAAACATTCCTTCATTCGCTAACCGCACGTGTTTGCCAAACGCGTAAACAACCTCGTTAGTGTTTTTTTCGATATTGTACTTATTGCACCGGTTAACTCGCCGGGGTCATTAGCAATATCAGCTGATTATACCGTGAGCTTGGCCAGCTGTTTACGCATAATTTTATACTTAACTTAATTTAGATTATTATTGGTTTCTTTGTCTTTGCTTGCACATCGGATTTTTTGCTTCGCCTTAACGACCTACCTACCTTCATATTATGTCTGATGCAAGATTAAGGGAACTTATAAAGAGGCGCGGTGGCTACAAAGCAAAGCTTACGCATTTCAGCAACTTTTTAAGATTATTACCTAGCACGGGAAATGATTTAGATAGCTTCCAAGCAGCAGAATTAAAAAACCGTCTTAGTTTAATTGAAACACTATACAAGGAATTCGACGTGTTGCAGACAGAGTTGGAGCTGTTGTCCGAGGATGCGGACGAAATGTATGACGAGAGGGAGCAGTTCGAGACGCAGTACCACGCGCTGGTGGCCCGCGCGAGTGCGAGCCTCGCCCCCGCGCGCGCCTCCTCGCCCGCGCTCGTGTCTGCTACCTCCGTCGATGATCTCCCGCGCCACGGCTCTGGCTGCAGGCACGACTTCGTTCGGCTGCCTAAGATAGACTTGCCTCATTTCGACGGGGACTATCAGCACTGGCTTGAATTCCGAGATACATATCTTTCTCTTATTCATAACAATGACAGCATACAAGACATCAACAAGTTTCACTACTTACGTGCTGCCTTAACCAGCAGCGCGTCATTAGTGATAAAAAGCATAGATTTCAAAGCAGATAACTATGGTACAGCTTGGCAGCTATTATCCGAAAGGTACGACAATGAAAGACTACTTGTTAATAATCACGTGCAGGCCTTATTTAATCTTGAACAAATTCAACATGAATCATGTAAATCGTTACGCAATATGATTGACGTCACTAATAAAAATCTTCGTGCCTTGTCAACTTTAGGGCAGCCTTCTGAGCAAGGGGGTCTAGGGGAAACCCTTATTATATACATGATGTCAGAAAAACTTGACAAGGTCACACGGAGGGAGTGGGAAGAATATAAAAATAACTTAGATGCCTTTCCAAATTTAAAAGATTATATTAATTTTTTAACAAACAGAGCAGATTTACTTGAATCCTTAAATTATAATAAAAACACAACAACAACAAAAAACACTAACGAAAACAACAAAACTAAAAATTTCCTTACAACAACTAAAACTAAAATTAATAATAACTCTGACAATGTTAAATGTCCTATGTGTTCTCAGAATCACTTTTTATTCAGTTGTCAGCCTTTCAGAAATCTTGACATAGAAGCACGCATTAAAAAAGCTTCAGAAAACAATATCTGTATGAACTGCCTTCGACCTGGTCATACCGAAAAGCGTTGCAGTCTCTCGCATTGTAAATATTGCAAGATCAGACACAATACCCTCTTACATAGGGAATCAACAGAAAAACAGACAGGGGAAAACATTGTTTTGTCAACAAACGTCGTATTACCCTGTTCAGAAACTAATCAGGTTCACATTTTGCTATCCACAGCCTTAGCAAAGGTGACAGACGTCAATGGAGAGCTTCATACTGCCAGACTACTGTTGGACAATGGCAGCACCTCCAACTTCATCACCCAAGAGCTCTGTGGAAAGCTCGGTCTGGTAAAACGCTGTACTAGCTCCACCGTCTCAGGTATAAACGGTCAAGTTTCCAGTACCTCAGATAGCTGCAGTCTTCATTTGCGGTCTTGTAATGGTGGCTATCAGGCGAAAGTAAGCTGTTTTGTATTACCAAAGATCACACAATCACTGCCTGGCTCTTATGTAGACAAAAGGTACATCACTATCCCGCCAGGTATTCAATTAGCAGATCCATCATTCAATGTACCTACTGCTATCGATATTCTAGTAGGTGCTGAGGTATTTTGGGACGTCTTAGGTTCCGATACCATTAATTTAGGCAATAATCAGCCTAGATTACAGTCATCCAAACTAGGTTGGCTTATTTCGGGCCGTGTCAGTCGGTCTCGTCTTCGTACACAACCTTCTGTTTGTCACTTTCTTTCACATGAGGAGTCAGAACAGCTGACTCGCTTCTGGGAACTTGATACGGTGTCGTCTGCAAACTGTTTCTCTTTAGAAGAACAGGCTTGTGAAAAACTTTTTCACGAGACCACACGTCGGGATACGCATGGTCAATTCGTTGTCACCATACCATTGAAGGACTCGCTCGATTGCTTAGGTGACTCTTACGCGATGGCGAAGCGTCGTTTCCTCTCACTAGAGCGTAGATTTGAGCGGGACTCCACATTTAAAAACAGATATTTGCAATTCATGCAAGAATATATTGACCTTCATCATATGACAGAACACACAAAAACAAATCATTCAGAAATTGATTATTTTATGCCTCATCATGGTGTTGTGCGCGAGTCAAGTTCTACCACAAAACTTCGCGTAGTTTACGATGCTTCGGCCTCCAGCACCTCGGGCAAGTCCTTCAATGATATTCAGATGGTAGGTCCAACTGTACAGGAGGATTTGCTATCCATACTCTTGAGAATCTCATCTGATACAGGCAACACAAGTTTGTTGTAACAGGTGACATAGAAAAAATGTATAGAGCTATTCTAGTTGAGCCATCTCAGCGCCCGTTACAACAAATTGTTTTCAGATACAATTCCTCAGACCCTTTAAAGAACTATGCACTGAATACAGTGATATACGGTACAGCATCAGCCCCCCATTTAGCCACAAAATGCCTAGTTTCACTAGCAGATCAATGTTCTGACCCAGAGGTTAGTCAGTCCATCAGACGTGATTTTTATGTAGACGACTATTTGAGTGGCGGCGATTCGATTGAGTCAGTCATAAATTTATGCCAAGGGGTAGTGAATACTCTCGAGTCCGCCAAGTTTCACCTTAGAAAGTGGCAATCAAATAGTCCGAAGATATTAGAGACAGTCACTAATATAAAACCAGAAAAACAAGATAAAAGGTTAAACCTAAATGACACTCCTAGCAAAACACTTGGGCTATACTGGGACTGTAAAACAGACAGATTATTCTTTTATATAGATTTAAAACATACTTCAAAAATTACAAAACGTAATATTTTATCTTTAATAAGTCAGGTGTTTGATCCTCTTGGCCTCGTTGGGCCATGCATTGTTCAGGCTAAACTTATGTTACAGCAGCTGTGGATACTTAAATGTAACTGGGATGATGAAGTACCAACCGAAATAAAATCTCAATTCCTTGAATTCGTGCAGTCACTTCAAGCTCTTAACTCTGTTCACATTCCTCGTTGGGTATCTTGTAGCAATGCTTCTTTAGTAGAGCTACACACTTTCACAGACGCGTCTGAACGCGCCTATGGTGCGTGTATTTATGTGAGAACGGTAGCAGTCGATGGAACAGTTTGCGTTCGCCTTTTAGCTTCCAAAAACAAGGTCGCCCCTATAAAGCCCACAACCATACCAAGGCTGGAGTTGTGTGGTGCTTTACTGGGCACAAGACTTTTTTTGAAGGTACGTAAATCACTCACTCTAGAGTTTAATCACTGTTTCTTTTGGTGTGACTCGATGATCGTGCTTGGATGGTTGTCTACATTGCCAAGTCGGCTTGATCAATTCATCCGCAATAGAGTGAGTGAAATTCAAGAAACTACGACTGGACAGACGTGGAGCTATGTGTCTTCTAAGAGCAACCCCGCTGATCTTACATCTCGGGGGGTGAAGGCTGATTGCATCAGCTCGTCCACTCTTTGGTGGTCGGGTCCTGATTTTCTTAATCACAGAGAAATCAAATTTCCTACATCACCTAATACACAAATTCAATCTTTACCAGAAACATCTTTACATACAACTGCTGACACACCTAACCAAAATAATAACAATATATTCTCGAATTTAATACATAAAAGGTCATCATTTACATCACTCATAAGAATCATAGCCTATATACAAAGATTTATCCGTAATTGTCAAAAACAGAATAATAAAAAATCTAATTACTTAACAGTTTCAGAATTACAATCATCACAGAATCTTATATTACAGATTTCTCAACAGGAAATGTTTCCTGAGGAATTTTCATGTCTTAAAAATAATCAGGCCTTACATAAAAAGAACCGATTAATAAGTCTTTCTCCCTTCATTGATTCAGACAACTTAATACGCGTAGGTGGACGTCTTAATAACTCCAACTATAGTTACAATGTTAAACATCCTATCCTTTTATGTAGCAAACATCACTTGACGAAAATTATCTTCGAAAGAGAGCACAAAACACTCTTTCACGCAGGGCCACAATTACTTTTAGCACACATTAGACTCACCTACTGGCCTTTAGCAGGCAGAAACCTAGCGAAGCATGTATTGCGTAACTGCGTTCGCTGTACTCGCTTCAAAGCTCAGCCTATTCAGGTCATCATGGGCAACCTACCAAGCGATAGGACTCATCTAGAGTACCCTTTTTTGAATACAGGGCTTGATTATGCCGGGCCAGTGCTGATAGCCGACCGTAGGGGTAGAGGATGTAAGCTATTAAAATCATACATTTGTGTTTTTGTGTGCTTTGCAGTCAGAGCCGTTCATCTGGAGCTGGTTTCCGACCTCACCAAAGAGGCTTTTCTAGCGGCTTTCAGCCGATTTATTAGTCGTCGGGGCAAGCCTCAACGCGTGTACTCCGACAACGGCACTACATTTGTGGGAGCTTTCAATGAGCTTTCACGTTTCTTAAAGGTTTCATCTAGTAACATAGAGTCTTGCAACCAAAGACATTGAATTTAAATTCATACCTGCCTACAGCCCACATTTCGGTGGAATTTGGGAAAGTGCCGTAAAATCCACCAAACATTTATTGCGTAGAGTCATGAGCCTCACTCATTTAACATATGAAGAGCTCTCAACTTGTCTGATTCAGATAGAGGCTATTTTAAATTCTAGACCTTTAACACCTCTATCCACTGATCCATCAGATCTTTCTTATCTTTCTCCTTCACACTTCCTCATCGGACGAACACTCACGTCAGTCCCTCGTCCTCAGATCACCGATGTCAATATCCAGCGGCTACAGCGCTTCGATCGCATTGAAAAACTACGACAACATTTTTGGCAGCGCTTCTCTAATGAGTATGTGTCTCTCCTGCAGCAGAAAACCAAATGGCAGACAGCTGGGCAAGAGCTAGAAACAGGCACCATGGTCTTAGTGAGAAACATTAATCTTCCTCCTCTTCTGTGGTTGCTGGGAAGAGTGGTTGCAGTGAAGACTGGCTCTGACGGACATTGTCGAGTCGCCGACATCCTGACGAAGAAGGGCATCGTAACACGTGCATACAACAACATATGCCCTCTGCCGGTCTCTTCAACATCATCTTGAAGAATTCTCTTCAACGCCGGGAATATGTTCCTGACGTCACATCGGGCCACACACCACATCGCGATCGCGGGCTTCCCCCGCCTCTGACTCGCTTGCCGACACCTTGAGCGTGCGCACACATATCGGTCGTCTCAATAAATTATAATCAGTACCTACTTGCGAAATACAGTACTTGTCATTAAATCGGAATCAAGTAGTTTTATTCAAGACCACCAGCAGCACACCTGGAGCTTGATACTGAACAAAGACCAAAACACACACTCACAGAGCCAGATGATCCTATCACTCTCCTCCAGGAGAGCGATAAGGCCACCAGCACTGTTCGCAAACAAAAACGGACATTCCGTCCTCGCCGCCGAGGCCCGTCGCGACGACCCCGTTGATGCCCCCCTCCCGACCCTTTGCTAGAGCCATCCCGCGAAGCTGAGCCGATTAATGTTTAAAATGTCCCTAAATAATGGAACAATCAGATCCAGCCTGTCCCTTGCTGTCCTCTTCAGCGACGTCCTAAGCCGAGGTACGTACCCCGCAGGGGGTGTTCTTAGCAATAGTCGCTTAGCATATAAGTTTGTGTGCCTGGCTGGAGGCCTTAACTTTAATTAAGCCCCCCACAGGAAAGTTCGGTTGAGCAGTAAATATCCCTAAAGGATAAACTGCGAGATGCCCATTCCCAAAAAAAAAAAAAATGAGACTTGGAATCATAGTTTCTCCAAAGCATTGTAGCCTCAATAAAGTATTTATATCAGTTTACCCGTTGCCGACATTTCTTTTGAAAAATCGAATCCCGAAACAAAAAAAAAACAATATCTTCACGATTTCAAATTTTGGACTACCAAAATTCCCCGTCATTCTATCTTGTTAACTGTCTTTCACATCATCCCAAGCATACGTTAATAGCATACGTCATTTACTTCACCTGAACCTTGGCAAACAGCACGTTCACATTGTCATGCATTCATCGATGTTCCCTTCCTACGTTCTTGTCAAATTATAATCGAGATAATAAGAAAAACCATGTACCTACCCATTGAATTGTAACAATGATTGTGAAATTAATTAGCTATTTTGACGCGAGTACACCTGTAGGTATTATATAGTCGAATTTGGTAGTAATAGTATGACTTTGAGCTGGGCTAGCAGAGTATGACGTTTCAACGGAATGAGAGAACAGCTAATGCTGGTACGCACATAAGGCCAACTAAATCTACTTATTCTTACTTCTTTTGTTTCCTTGTGAACTCGTTTTTCTTTTTCCTAAAGCGCACAGCATCTTGAGTCCGACTGCATAGTTTCGTATAACTGAAAAACACAAGATGAATGTTGTTTATATGGTTAGTGGCCGTTTAAACCTCGTTGTTTAAAATGACATAAGATTGTTAGAAAAATGGTTTAAATTAAAATAGTAAGTTTATTCATACGAACAGTGTTGAAAGTCTGACGTTAGAAGAGATTTGCGTATGAATACATAATTATTAACTAGAAATTTAGTTAAACAAGTCGTGCACTTCAGAGATGGCCAGTGCTGATCTCAAAGGTTTTCATAAGGAGCTATATTTAAACACACATGACATGCGAGTGTTAAAAATCTGACTGTGCGGTGATATGTCTATCACCGCTCAGTCAGATTTTAAACACATAGTTTGTAAGGCGTCCCCATGGGGGTAGGCAGAAACTACAGAACGCCATTTGTTACGATTATGACTCCTTTCGCTTCGTCTACGTTCATACATCTAGTCATACACAAACGCCACGTGCGAGTACTGCGCACCTGACCGTTTTGAAGAATATCACCAATAAGGTCAGTGTATGTCCTCCCAGCGTTTCCATTTACATCTGCCTTATAAATACCAGTCGTTAGTTACCTTTTGTTGTGTTTGCCCTTTGTTTTGTTTTTGTGTTGTGTGTACCTTTTGATTTGTTTTGCCAATTAGACATATAAAAGCAGCTTGACTGTAAAGTCGTGTACACGCTTTTTAAACGTGCAACTTGTAATTGCCGTGACAAAGACAAATGCACGAATAGGAATTCTTATTGTTCTTCAAGGACGGTTCGTAAAAGTATTATAAATTAGCTAAAAGAATTGTGAATTGTATCAATTGAGCTATAATTGACGTCTTTGATTTAGCACTAGGTACTTTGATTAATACATATTCGGCGAACCGTCGGTAGTCATGGATCTCTTGTCAGTAAACGATAGCGCGATCTAATTTGGTCCTAACGGTTGTGTGTTCAATTGGATAAACTTAAAGTTTATTTAGTTACTAGCTGCGCCCCGCGTTGTTACCCGCGGTAAAAATTCGCATTAAAATCTTCGCTAAGTTTTCTGAATTTTTCCAATTTTCTGCCCTATTGTCTCAAATTTTCTTTCTTTAAGAACCTGCTACAAAATATCAGAAAACAAAAAAAAAAGGATTAATGCCATCGGGTAAACTCGTTCTTAAGATCTGGAAATACCTAGAGGAATAGGGATTCATTTTTCTAATAAAAGATGGAGTGCAGAAATGAAAATTGGTATATTGGTGATTGGTTGGGGAATATCGACCACAAGTTTTAATAATTAATGCAACTGACTTGGCAGGGGTAGCGGCATCGTTGCCTTGGTTACTAAAGTGTACACTTTGATTTATTGTGTGTGAAGTTCTCGAGGACTGCAGTGTTGTTCAGACTAGAACGAGAGTATTTGCAGCACTAATCTGTCATGGAACGGTGAGAGGCTTTCTAGAATGTCTATTTTAATACCACATAGCTCGTATTTGCACCCGTAAAGTAATATTTTGTGTATTCAATATAATTTCGTGTGCTTTTTGTTTGCCTTGATTTAAAAAGAACGCATAAAGCGGATGCTGACGCTCTGAGTACTAATGACATTGTGTAGTGGTAATGTGATCACGTCAATATTGTAAAAATGACATTATTACTAAAAGTAGGATACAATGGTTCGTTTTAGAATAGGTAACTAATTGTTTTGGGTGAAATTCAAAAAGTTATTTTCAATACTTAGTAATATTCATAAAACTCTCTCTTATACATACTCTCTTAAATATATAACCACATTTTCCGGTCCATCCAAGTCCCGGTCCAAGCTGTTGGCGACAAGACTGCCTAGTGTTGGTATACCTATGAGCTGTGGTTTAGTATGGTGCACAGTCAGGCATATTCCGTGTTAAAATCTATTTTAAGTCTACAAATTAATCATCTTATTACTCTAATAATATCTTTCTACGTTCTGATTAGTGATACCGACGCACGGATTTATAATGTGATTGTTTTTATTTGTATTACAGATGAGTCCTTGATATGTGCAAGATTAATTAATACTGCTGGTAAAAACGGAGTCAGCAGAACCGGTTTCCTGGCAATTTCGGAATGAATTCATGAGACTAATTGAAGGTAAAACAATTGTCTTTTATTTGAAAATTAATACTAAATTACTTCCAAACCTAATGTTGCCTCTTCCATACAGAGAGGTTTTCGTCATAATATAAAGACTGTTTTATATATTTCAGATGGAGTGTCATATTGCGACAGTTGGATGATTGGGGATGCAGTAACGTGTGAAGCCGTAAAACGATGAGGTTACGCTGCCGGAGAGAAATCACGTCAACTTGTAAGTAGATAAACATGTTTTATGTTTCAAGTTAAAAACAAAACCAGAACGAAAACGACGACGAAAAATGTCAACCCTAGGGTACAGAAACATGTCCTGAACTCATGGTATCAGGTTGTGCGTTAATGTTCCTTCTCCCCTATTAGATACATATAAAAAAGTGTTCCACCTAACCTTTTAAAGCTAGACTTACTTACTCAAAACACAGCGTTCCATTTTAGCCTTGCAACAATAAATTTATGATATACAACACTAGGTAATACAATACATACATTTGCTTACATTTGACCATGACTGTTGTATGTTCACAGTTTGGCCGTGACAGTGATTTGGAACACGCGACCTGACGTGGCGTGCCCACCGCGATGACAAGCTGGTCACGTAGAGCTTTTACTGCCACAACATAAGTTTGACGTAGTCTAGGCTTTATAACGCAGAGGTTCCGATAACACAATATACTGGTTTTGTTTTCCTCTCTATTATGTCATATTCATGATAGACTTGTATTTGAATTCATCATCAGGCTATACTAGTCCACTGCTGGACATAGCCCTCTCCTAATGAGTGCCATAGCGCCCTGTCTTCAGCTTGCCGCATCCAGCATCTGCCTGCAGTCTTTCGCAGATCGTCATCCCACCTGGTCAGAGGGCGTCCTACACTACGTTTGCCGAGTCGCGGTCTCCACTCAAGAACACGTTTACCCCAGCGGTTGTCGGTTCTTCGCGAGATATGGCCAGCCCACTGCCACTTTAGCTTGCTAATTCTTTGAGCTATGTCGGTAACTTTGGTTCTCTGTCGGATGTATTCGTTACGAATCCTATCCTTCAGAGAAACTCCGAGCATAGCTCTCTCCATAGCTCGCTGAGCGACTTTGAACTGGTGGACCAGCCCTACCGTGAGTGTCCATGTCTCGGCTCCGTAGGTCATGACGGGTAGGACGCACTGATTGAAAACTTTAGTTTTCAAGCATTGCGGTATGGATGACGAGAAGACTCGGCGCAGTTTCCCAAACGCTGCCCAGCCCAGCTGGATCCTCCTCTTGGCCTCCTTCTCGAAATTGTAAAATTATTGTATTTGAATTATGAAATTATTAAAATTTAATTTAAGTGTCTTATAATGGCGATACTTCCAGTCAATAACTGTACCAAATGCAGCACAAAGACATGGTCTCTTACAAGAACGAACATTGTTCACATTGAACGTTGCATAGGAACAAGAATCGTCCCACAAGAATTACATTAATACTTTATGCATACTTATTGGCCTTGACAATGGCCATAAAATAAGAGTGTATGTAACGCTCTCTTGGGAAACATTAACTTCTAGACAAGCTTTAAACTTAATTATTCGATAAATACCTTGGTACAAAGTGCAATTTACTTGACCGATAAATAATAAAAAGGTGAATTTATTAAGGTTTGACACTAACTGATTTCTAATAGCATCATGATATTGTCACATTACAGATGGAGATTGAAAGTGTCCGAAATCACCGAAGGGGCGTCATCGTCCCACACAGAGTATCATTATCTACCTAATATGTTGTAATAATATTGTATTGTGGTCGACTTCTAGTCGAAACAGATGCAGTTGAATACTCCTTGAAAGAGCGTGGGGCGTAAATTTACACCTATCCCGCACTGTTTATGTCAAACACACAATGCGGTTATAAGTGCATAACATCAAGACAATAATATTGCTAAATTTCAGTCGATACAGATGCAGCTGGATACTTCTAAGCAGAGCACGGGGCGTAATGTGGCACTTTTGCTTCATGGTTGATAAAAACACACACTTTGAGGCAATAAGTACCAGATTATGCTCCGAGCAACTCAGCGGACCAACATCAATACAATACTTTTGCTTAATTTCTAACGATGTATATTCTCCTTAAAGGAATCGATGGTACTATGTGCGGACCTTAGAGAATCATTTTTCATATATGTCTCTGTTCTGTTTTAACACCAGGCTTACTTATTCATTGATTTATAAGTAAATAAGTGACTCAAATTGTGTACTAATATTTGATTTACCTATTTCAGCTCATAATAAACACGAATTCCCTTATAATAATTTCATGTATGTGTACTTGTTAACCACTTCCACCCAAAGCAGTTGTTTTTTTATTATGTCTAAATTACTATTCAATGTTTCTTGGCCAACTTACGCAATGTTTTCATATCCATGAAGTTTTGTATAATTTACAATGTAAATATTTCCACTAGGTTTCACAGAGAACAATAAAATGGTACAAACTATTTTAACGATTTTTATTTACCAGCGTAAGTGTCATATTATTATTATTGCATTGTCAATAAAGTAACGTAAGCAGAGACAATTTTTAATTTAATGGGGTGCTAGTTAATGCTTTCAAATTATTGATTGAGAATTTAAAATTGAAACACACACAATTATTAATATATGAAGAAAGAAAAAAATAATAACAGGGCATCGAAAAATTCATCCGCATCGTTGTCAACGGGAAAAGTGCCCAGAAGGCTGGCAGCATTGCCACGTTGAATGGCTATGCTGATTCTTTGGCCAAACAAAAGGCCAGCCCTCTGGTCACGTGGAGAGTCGACCAAACGCTTCGCGAATTCTCGAAAAACTAAATGGGCACACGGACCCTATGGCCCTAGCGTTTCAAACCCAAACGGCTCATACATATAACTTCCAGTTAGGTTGTTGTATTTTCGCCGTTTGAGGTTTTCTGCACCTGCAGCAGCCGCACCTGCACAGTCCACCGTACTAGGAAGATGGGATGGCGCAAGGGTGTCGACACAATATGTTGCATCCACACCAAAGGCCTACCCATCTTCCAAGGTATTATGGTCATTCCATCTGGTCTCTTACCATCGTCGCGTGCCAAGCCGGATGGATGATGTCATTAATACTGGAGTGTCAGGCTATCCGATCTGCACTCTTACTGCAGGATAGGCCATGGTGTCCGAGGCAATCGACTGCTTCATCGCATTGACAACGATGTGGAGCTCCGCAAGGAGCGCCCAGACGCAGACATGTAGCGAGCCGGAAGGTAGTGTCACCTAGCATGGCGCCAATGTCGGGTGACGGTAAAGCCTGAAGCCAAAGGCCCAACTCCCACGTACCCACAGCCAGCAAGCGGGCACGCTCAGCAGTATTGGTGGACGTTTTAATAAGATTATTCCGTCCAAACTGCAGAGCGGCTCATCCCACTGTCTCTGGAAAGATCGGTTCACGGGCCTATCTGTATCCGGTCACGTCACTTTCCAGGCGTTAACCGCATCGGCAAAGCACAGCACTTCAGATAAAACTAAGGAGGGGGCTTAAATTTGATTAGTTACTTCTCGGTGCTGTGGACAGAGGAGAGGAACGCGTAACGTAAGCGGTAAGCTAAAACTGGTAATTTTACGGACGCCGAGGCCACCAAAACGGATAGGTAGTGTGGCTTGTATCCACGCTCGGTCGTCCAAGGCCACATTTAAAATGGACGTTAGTGAAGTGCGAATAGTTTCATCAATTTTTTCCAAGAGGTGTGGCTGCTTCCATAAAGGGGAAGAGCGTAGAACATACATACAATTTGGACCAAAACAACAGTATCTAATAAGGGTAAAAGCGGAATGATAGTTAATTTTTTAAAGTCTGTCCGAAATATCGTTGAAATTTTTAACTTTATTGTCAATGAAAGCTGTCTTCTAAAATTGGGGAACCTAGGAGGTGTAGTAAGCTTTTTTCTAAATGTTTGATTTGTGGAGCTATTGTATGAAAATTCTGTAGAGTCGATTGTCTGTTGGTGATGTCAGAAAGATAGATTTCCCATTTTGAGGGGTTAAGGTAATAGATTTAAATTCCTGTGTGAAAAATTTTAAGTCTTTTAAAACGGTGTCTACATCACCTCCTAGTGTTCCGTTATCTAAATACCACACGTTAAATTTTGATCTTAGCTGTTGGATGATTGGATGAATAAAATAAAATAAATAAAAGCCAAACTGAAAATGACTGGCCTGAGAGGATCACCTTGTTGGCAACCAACTGCAGATTCTAAAACGTTGTCCTTATACAGTAATGTTAAAGGGTGCCTATAACATTGCCATAAAAATCCATAAATTTCGGGTAATTCCTTTTTGACTTCAGCCAACAAAGTTTCCCTGTTTACAGAATAATAATGCCCACAATAATTTATTTACATTGCGAGAGCTCAGAGAACCGTTATTAAAGTCACCCTAGGAGAACCTTCCGCTACCCTACTGACCAAATCTATAAAGAGTCCGTTGGACCAAGACATGAATAATGAGAAAAGAAATCCCTGTTTCCCTTATTCACGTCATACTCGTAACTTGACAATGAGTTCACAGATTTCATTCAACTTTTTATTTATTTAAAAACCATAGTATTGTGCGGTGCAATAGTTCACTAGTGCCCATCTTCAAAAATAAAGGGGATGTACAGGACTGCAACAATCGAACGATAAAGCTCCTGTCGCATAGTATGAAAGTATGGGAGAAGGTGATAGAGAAAAGATTGCGAGAGGAGAGTGAAATTACCCCAAGTCAATTTGGGTTTATGCCAGGTCGAGGAACAATGGACGCCACCTTTGCACTCCGCCAGCTGTGTGAGAAATACAGACGTGCACATAAGAACTTGCACATGGTATTCATTGATCTGGAGAAAGCGTATGATAGGGTGCCCCGGGAGTTGTTGTGGTGGGCCGTGAAAGAGAAAGGTGTGCCTGGGAAGTATGTGGAGTTGATTCGTGCAATGTACAGCCGGTCTAGGACGTATGTCCGATCGGCTGCTGGCAACACCGACAAGTTCAGTGTGGCTGTAGGACTACATCAAGGGTCGGCATTAAGCCCTTACCTCTTCTTGTTGATAATGGACGCTCTGACGTCGGACATACAGGAAGAGGCACCCTGGTGCATGTTATTTGCCGACGACATTGTTCTTGTCGGTGAAGATGGACCTGAGATCCAGAGCAGACTGGAGAAATGGCAACAGAGGCTGGAGAGTGTGGGCTTGAAAATCAGCAGAACCAAAACTGAATATATGTCTGCGATTTCGGCGGTCTCTCCAGTCCTGAAGCAATGTCGCTTAACAGCGTGCTTCTCCCGGTCTGTTCCGACTTTCGGTATCTCGGTTCACTCGTGCAAAGTGACGGAGAAATAGATCGGGCTGTCAAGCACCGAATTAACATAGGGTGGATGAAATGGCGGCAGGTAACGGGAACAACCTGTGACCCCCATATTCCCCTTAAACTTAAGGGGAAGATTTACAAAACAATGGTTAGACCTGCTGTCTTGTATGGATCAGAATGTTGGGCCGCAAAAGGCATGAATGAAAGGCAGTTACATGCAGCTGAGATGAGAATGCTGAGGGGGATGTGTGGTGTTACGCGAATGGATAGAATAAGAAATGAGTATGTAAGAGGAAGTCTTAAAGTTGCGCCTGTGACCGAGAAGTTGTGTGGAAATCGGTTGTCATGGTATGGGCATGTGATGCGAAGGAATGAGGACCATGTTGTGAGGAAAGTTTTGAGTATGAATGTGCAGGGTTACATGAGTAGAGGAAGACCAAAGAAAAGATGGATGGATTGTGTGAAAGAGGATATGGCAATAAAAGAGGTGACCCATGAGATGACGGCAAATAGAGATGTATGGAAGAAGAAAACATGCTGCGCCGACCCCAAATAAATTGGGATAAGGGCAGGAGGATGATGATGATGATGAGTATTGTGCGGTGAGTAGTTAAATACTCATCTAATTTTAAGTGACACTCAGCAACAAATAAGTAGTGCATGATGTGTTTATTTATAAGAGGTTGGTACACTTGTCTGTGAATCTATTGTTTGTATCTCGTGTCTATGAAGCAGTGAAAATTGATGGTTGATCTAAAAATATAAATAAAATAAACGTTAGAATCGCGAATTATAGCGTTACATATGCCTGAATTTTCCTTCGTTAGTTTTACTATATATGTTATTAGTAAAACTAACGAAGGAAAATTCTTTGAAGAGTTCAATTGAGTAAATAATTACAAAATTTCCGAATCGTATAATAATAACTGCAAGATCTCATAGGCCAGGCGAGTGTATCAACCTCTTATAAATAAACACATCATGCACTACTTATTTGTTGCTGAGTGTCACTTAAAATTAGATGAGTATTTAACTACTCACCGCACAATACTATGGTTTTTAAATAAATAAAAAGTTGAATGAAATCTGTGAACTCATTGTCAAGTTACGAGTATGACGTGAATAAGGGAAACAGGGATTTCTTTTCTCATTATTCATGTCTTGGTCCAACGGACTCTTTATAGATTTGGTCAGTAGGGTAGCGAAAGGTTCTCCTAGGGTGACTTTAATAACGGCTCTCTGAGCTCTCGCAATGTAAATAAATTATTGTGGGCATTATTATTCTGTAAACAGGGAAACTTTGTTGGCTGAAGTCAAAAAGGAATTACCTGAAATTTGTGGATTTTTATGGCAATGTTATAGGCACCCTTTAACATTACTGTATAAGGACAACGTTTTAGAATCTGCAGTTGGTTGCCAACAAGGTGATCCTCTCAGGCCAGTCATTTTCAGTTTGCCTATTCATCCAATCATCCAACAGCTAAGATCAAAATTTAACGTGTGGTATTTAGATAACGGAACACTAGCTATATACTATATACTAGAATCGCTATTTGCACAGGCTTTGGCGACAGTAAGCTGTTCAAGCTATTGAAAAAAAGGTCTCCATAAATCGATAAAAGTTCCGCATAAGATTTCGTTTACGCAGGTTGTTCGAACATACAGACTTCCTCAAGCCCTCAAGCGCACTATCTTGTCCGACTAGTTTCGTAAGTCTTAGTTAAAACGAGAACACGAATATAAGTATACGAGTATAAATGACTTACTACATTCAAGATGTTTTTTTTGTTTTTTTAAACGTTGCCCCACACTAGGAATTTCTCCTGTATCGTGATCGTGGGTGCGTTTACAAACATTTAAACTCACATACACAAACAGCCAGACCCGGAGCAACTACCTGTAGGTCATACAAATATTTGTTCCGTGCGGGGATCGAACCCACAACACGCGGCGCAGCAGCCGATGGCTCAACCACTGCGCCAACCGTGTCGCCACTGCGCCAACCATGTCGCAAATGTGGTGAGTACTTGTTGCGCCTGAAACTGCACAAGGTATCCAAAATCATGTAAGGGTATGGTTGGTACTCCTGGACTAATTGCTAAATGATAAAAGATAAATGATTTTAATATCCTTACCTAGCAGGTTAATCGTGAACAAATGTGATGAGTGTGAATCATGTGCTAACGGAATGTGATGATTCGTGAATAAATAGATTTTAGATCATTTTTGCATTTTGATTTATTTTACATTCGATTACCTACCCATATTATAATATACTTTTAGTAATATATATTACCTTTAGTTTTAATAGCTTAATTAACCTTATTATTGTGCTTCATTAATAACTAGCTCTTGCCCACAACGTCATCCGCGTGTAGATGCAGATCTCTATACCAATTGTTATTATAGAAATAAAAAAAAACATACAATAAAACTACGTACTCAAGGTGGAAATGGTGCAATGGTTGTTAAAAACTTCAGACCATGACCGATCATTTATTTATCTCGGCGACATTGGCCGCTTCCTCTATTCAAGTTTTCCATCTTGGTCTGGAGAAGCTAAGTTGGCTATTTTTAAGTAATTCGCAGCCATCTATATTATGATCCGTAAAAGAAGACTTACCGATTAATGCAGTGGATTTGTTTTTGTACTTTAAAATTATGATATAGGCAAGTATTGTATCTATTCGGCTTAGTTTTTGCAGGAAGAAGATAGTGTAAGACCACCGTACACAAAAGAACAATAGTCAGTGTTATTATTGATTTCATTGTGTAAATAATGTATCTCTCGTAACAAGAGTTGTGTCAAGTTGTTAAGTTGCATCAGTGTGGCATCAAAAGCGGTGGCGAAATTTCTACGATTAGAAAATGATGGATGAGAGATTCCTAGAATAGCAATATCACTGTTCATTTACATTAAAAGACTGTCGGCGCGGCGTCTTCTATATTTGTTTCACTGACGGCATAATTCTATGAAGCTTTAGTGTACATTACTACTTCACCGTGTTTGTTAAATTGAAAGTTTGTCCCAGAGCCTGTGCAGCCTGGTAGAAACACGCGTAACAACCCATCGATCAGCCAGCTTTCCGTAAAATCTGTTACATTAATATCACAGTCAAGACGTTGAAGAGTAGAGTTAAAGTTATCTAAATTCCATTGGTAACTTCTAAAAAAAATTGGATAGTTTCAAGTAATTTTGAACCCACAATAACTTTATGCGTTTGGGCCCACCGACATACAAGTAAAAACCAAAGTATGTTTAACAACAAGTACGTAACTTAGTGTGAACTACTGTATTTTCAATGGTATTTGGAGTCTGTTCTAAACTTCACGGAGGGCGCAGGTGCGAGGCGACATGCCGCCAGTCTAGACGCTACGGTACGGACGGCGCCCCAAACCGTCAGAGTAGGTTTATCTCTTGCCCCGACAGGGCGGCAAGGGATAAATCTACTCATACAAAGAACATTCTAAACACTAAAATGGGGTAGGCACAGTTAGAGCGCGTGCTAACCGATACGTTTTTAAATGACTTTGCTAAAGGAGGTGGTTTTCAATTCATGTCTTTTTTTTGTCTATATGTTACGTGATGTCTCTCTCTAAAGTAATTTTGGTGAAGTATATTTTATGGAAATAATATTGAAAAAGACAAGGACTGTGGCTTTACTCGTAGTTGTTTTGAATAGTTGATTTTTGCAACCAACTTCCGAAGTTTTTGTAAAAAAAGATTTTATTTCTCGCTTTTTAGTGGGTCGGTTTGTAAATGATCTTAGTTATAACAAGCTAATGTCAACAACATTGTCATATTTTACAAAGTATCGTTTTCTCCGGTGCAGGGAAGTCAATTGTTGAGGAGTTCTCCAGGTGGTTTACCATCACAACTCGACGTTACACATTAAACATTGCAACATAAATGGCCAACATATTAACGTAAAAATAAATGATAATTAGAAATCAAACGAACTTACCAAGTGAAGTTCGATGTTAATTGTGTGAAGGTGTTGGTCCAAGACGTCCTATAATTCTTGACTTGTAGTAGACCCATCGTGTCGCCCTACACCACGTATATTTGAAGCTAAGTTAAAAAATGAAACGCTTCTTACGTAGACTGGAACGCGCCCAAACTCATCTGTCATTTAGTTTGAAGTTCCTATTTCACGACCTGTAACTTAGGGTACTCATGCACTAGCATTAGGGTCCGGGTGGGAGTCTTGGACGTCTTGGACCAACACCTTCACACAATTAACATCGAACTTCACTTGGTAAGTTCGTTTGATTTCTAATTGTGTTTCTGTGTTGGTCCAAGACGTCCTATAATTCTTGACTTGTAGGATGTTCAAAGAGTCGTGAAATACAACAAATAATTTCTTTTTTATATAGTGTATTAATAAAAAACAAAGGACTCATTAATGAGTAACAATAAAAACTTAGATTTTAATAATTATTTATAACAATCAACTAATCAATCTTAATTAAAACTAAAATTGAGATTCATATAATCGTTAATGGATAACGTTAAGCACTTGAATTAAAAATAGTTTCTGCGAATAAAGTTTCTGATTGTACAATAGGTCTGTTGTAGAACCTGGCAAACACTGAAGAGGTTTCACCCCAACCTGCCGTTTTTCGAATGATATCTAGGTTAACTCCTAGAGCTTTTGCCTTCGATGAAGATGCATGTCGCGTGCTATGTGCTGTGAACATGTCGGTGTCTATGCCGCTCTTGGTCATCATATCTTTGATCCAACGGCTTATAGTTTGTGATCCTATAACTTTATATGGTTTTTTGAAACTTAAAAGAAGCCGTCCTGAATTACTGAGTCGTAATTTTTCAGTTATTTTGATGTAGTCAATTAGTGACTGCGCAGGGCAGATTTCGGGCCTTTCGAGAAAAAATGGAATGATTAGGGCAGGTTGAGTTGCACCTACTCGAGATGTTTTAATGAGATCAGTAATTTTTATGATATTTTTTTTTTTTTTTTTTTTTTTTTTACAACATTTAATATTTTCTAATCTAATCAGACTTAAGGTTTGGACCCTGTGTGCAGTTATTAAAGCTAAAATAGTTACTAATTTTTTTGATAACATTTCCAATGATATGTTATTATTAGGATATAAATTACTTAAGTAATTCAACACAGTGTTGGTATCCCAGGTAACATCGTACTTTGGGTTATTTGGTCTTAGCCGAAATACTCCTTTAAAGAACCTTTTTATTAGCTCGTTGGTACCAACTTGTGGACCTACTAATAGCGAAATTGCAGATCGACATGAGTTCAGACTTCCATATTTTGAGCCATTGTTGTACATTTTGGTTAAAAACTTTAATATATCTGGGATGCCAGCACTGTAACAATCTATTGAATTATCTAAACAATAAGTCCACCATGATTTTAAACATGTGTTATACTGTGACACAGTATTATCTGCTAAGGAAGCTAGCATGACGTCCATTGACATATCAGGAACACCTCGGCTCTCTAGAGCTTTCCTGATAAGACCCCTGCAACCAGGGTAAGCCGCTCGTGAAGAGGATGCGGCCTGCTTTTATGTTTTTAAACCACCAATCAAAATCTGATTTTAAATAGCTGGGTAATTTCATAGTTTTATTGTAATTTTGATTATTATTAAGCAAACTCAGGTATTTCAGTCTTTCAAAAGCTTTGGTATATACCCAGCCATATTTAACAGCGGGGCAAATGGAAGTCAGTAAACCTAACAAATGGGCAAACTCTCTTATTTTGCAGTTTTTCTTATTATAAAAAAATAATAATTCTTGCCGAATCTTTAAGCATTTTTCAGGTGGTAATTCTATTGTCATGTCTAGTGAATTTAACACAAAACCTAAAAAATTGCATTTCTGTTGGGGTAAAAGTATACACTTGTCATAATTAATTGTAAAAACTAGGTGTTCTAAAAGTCTACACACTTTTTCAATACCATCTTTTGCCTCTAACATGTTGTCAAAAATTAAAAGTATATCATCGAGATAAACAGAACACAAAATTCCTTGAGACCGGAGGTGTTCTATGACCGGTTTCATAATTTTAGTGAACACATAGGGTGCTGTGCAGAGACCAAACGGTAATACATTAAACTCATACAGCTTATCCTGCCATTAAAAACGGAGGTATTTTCTATAATGCTCATGTATCTGCACAGAGTAGTATGCCTCTTTAAGATCGATTTTTGCCATTAGGGAACCAGCTGAAAGTAATTTTGTGGCAGTTCTAATGTCTTCGAGTTTGAAATGGGATGTACTCATAAACTTATTCAGCTTCTTTAAGTTTAAAATGAATCTTTTTTCACCATTAGGTTTTGGGGCCAAAAAAATATGTGAAAGAAACTGATTATTACATGGCTCACATTCCCTTATAGCCTTTATGGTAATAAGATGGGATATTGATTTTTGCATTTCTTGGGCCTCTTTACCTTTTAATTTATTTGCTGGTGCAAGTGTTTGATTATGTATATTTAAAAATGGCAATTTATAACCTGCAGCCCAGGACAAAACGGTCATATCTTTGGTAATGGCTAACCAGTTATTATAGTGAGATGAAAAGGAGTTTTACCTCTAAGTTTTTCTGTGTGGTGGGCCACTTCTCTGTTGAGGAGCTGGCCACCGCTGTGGAGCTGGCCACCGCTGAGGTGCTGGCCACCTCTGAGCTGCTGGTCGAGGCCTGGGGTTGTGCTGTTTGCCCGCGCTCGGTGTGTGGTGATGGTGATACTTCCGAGGCGGGCCCCGTGAGTTTAAATTTGTTGGATTTGCTTGTTTTTTTTTTTTTTTTTTTTTTTTTTTTTTTTTTTTTTTTTTTTTTTTTTTTTTTTTTTTTTTTTTTTTGATGATTGTGGTTGATTATATTTGATTTCTGATCCAGTCTTGTTAATAGCTTTTCCAGCTTTTAAATCCTCATGAAGGTTTTCACCGAATATGTATTTTCCCACTTTTGTTTGAATAACAATATCCTTTGTATCTTTATTGAGTGCAAATTGTAAAAGGTATCTGCGAGACATTGATTCAGAATGGAATAAATCACACAGCATACGTCCGGTGTCGCTTACAATTTTTGTAACTTCCTTCCACTCTTTACTTTTAATTAAAATATCAAGTGCCTTCCCGATGCAAGCCGTAGCTTGGCCCAGGCAGTTTTGTTGCTGCTCCATTGCCCGGTCTCTTTTTAGGACCTGCTCTGAGATAGCTGCCTTAATCTCCGGATTTATTTTGGGGGCCTCCAAGAAAATGCAATTGTCAGGGATTGGATACAACTTCAGGAGTTCTGTTTTGCTGTCCTTCTCCAATCCATTGGTAATTATAAGATTCCATCTCATGGTGATGTCTTTGTGAATTGCTTCTGCATAAGTCTTTTTATTAGGGTCCTCTCCTAGAATACTGAGTATGTCCTCATCTAACGGCAAGGACTCTGAGGAATTTTCTGGTAAAATTTCAGTGGCAGGAAGCTCAGGAAGCTGATTCTCAGGAGCCAACTCAACTGTAGACTGTCTGGCTAAATTTGTTTCCTCTTGAAACTCTTCTACACTCTTTGGGCCTTAAAAATATTTTTATAATATTACTCTTAATATAGGAGCCTTTTATTGAGGTGAGAGATATACCACACGAATAGCACCAGCAGTGCCATCACACGAGTATATCCGCAAACCTTAAGGGGTTACGGTCGGGATGTGCCACACGAATGGTACTCGCAGTACCACCACACGGGCATAACCTCTAACCTTTATTTCCGGTCGGGATATACCTCACGAATAGCACTCGCAGTGCTACCACACGAGTATATCCTCGTACCATTGTTATATTTCTTTATAGAATTAGCCACATATTGCGTAATTATGATTCTAATTAGAGCAAACACCGAATTTTAAACAAGTATGGACTTGTTTTTTCACCACAAGCACCGCGTGCGTGAGAATAACGGATAGGCACATAAGTGATAACTATGATCACCAAATAAGAGTACGGTATGTTAATTATTTGTATTTACCTTGAATATCGTCCTGTATTTCGATTTCACTCGAAGTGGAAGAGTGTCTTTCTCTCATTCGTTTCTTAAACTTTTTAAATAACGAATATAATTCTTCATCTTCATTCCTCCTTTTTCTCTTATGTTTTCCCATTGTAAATAATGTATTTTTAGTAGTAAAATTTACCTGTAATAACTTTTTATAGGAGCAAGAAGAAAAAACGTGGATTTTTGGCGCGCACGAATAAGTCGAATGACAGATGAGTTTGGGCGCGTTCCAGTCTACGTAAGAAGCGTTTCATTTTTTAACTTAGCTTCAAATATACGTGGTGTAGGGCGACACGATGGGTCTACTACAAGTCAAGAATTATAGGACGTCTTGGACCAACACAGAAACACAATTATAATTATTTCTGTAAATACATTTTTACAAACACTTTTACACGTCAAAAAGTAAAATGATTTTTAAAGTAGGTAGGAGTTTTGCTATCTAACTATATTCTGAGACAAAACAGCAAACGGAACTCAGAACAGATCCACCATAGAAAAGGGAGGCTTCTCCGTCCAGATGGGTGATGTGTTTTGTGGCATCGGGATCTTGCACTTTATCCTTCAGTGATTTCTACTGCTTAACCGAACTTTCCCGTAACTTAATTAGAAATAAATAATGTAAAAAATATTTGTATATTTTGGTGTCAGAAAATACGTGAAGCCGCGGTTGGTCCCGGTTGTTAATTGTAGATCTTTGACAGTCGTTACGAGTAGTTCCAAGCCCTAAAGCCTGACAACCAGTCTTACCAAGGGTATCGTATTATCCAGTTACTGAGTTGTGGAGGTCAGATAGGCAGTAGCTCCATGTTAAAAACTTGTATTCATCTGCATCCGGTTAGGCTGGAAACCAACGCCAACTCTTTTGTTTATTTATTAAAAATTGAAATTATCGCAAAAGTTCCATAATGGTTACTTTCACCAGAAACTAAATAGATTTACAGCAAAGAAATAAGGTGGCATAAGCAAAGGGACGAAAGGAGGCGGTCATATTGTATGTGCATATTTTTTTTATGTGAAGTAACGGACAGTTAATACGTCTTCTAAGCCGAAACGATGTGTCATAGCGATTTTACCTGTTCTACGAGCGACGAAATAAAAAAAAATAGAGAATTTAATAAAAAATATCGTGGATTAGACAGTACTCGGGCATCGACTCTTAACCATCACTGTCATTATGATTCCCTGTCACTTTATGAGCATAATGCGGAGCATTTTTAAAAGAATAAATGAAAAATGGCGTCGACTTCCACATAAATGCAAACTTCAAATTTTAAAATAATCCTCAATAAAGCAAAACATGTCACATTAGCATACATACACTACACGACATGCAGGTGAAGTGAGAGTGAAATGAGCTGTCAATTCCTAGCATTAGTAATGTATAACTGCTTACATCGCCTTTTCCTCACCCTCTATTTTTATGGGATTTTTTACAGAAAAGCATTGCTGCTCTTAAACATTTATTTCACGAACGGAGACCACCTTGAATGTAACCAGTCATCAACTCATGAGCATCGAGCGGCTCTAAATGAACACCGCGTGATACTGACCGCTATGCAGAAGCTAAATAATTATTTTAATAAAAAGGTCTTAGGGTTGAAAAAAACATTTGAAGACGTTGGATTCATTTGTCCCATTGGAATAACGCATTTGATGTGATGAGCACTTAAACGTCTCCAAGCTTTATACACAAATACTTAATATAATGTTTATTAAATCGTATTATTTTTAGGGCGAGACATTAGTGCAATTTATTTATTAGCCTAAGGTATGAATAGCTGTTTATACTTTAACACTTGAAAACTTTTAAAATTAAACGAATTTATAAGAAACTAGCTTTTGGTCATTACTTCGTTCACGAGGACCTTAAACACGCATGAATTTTGTAAAATCTCAAAGCCCACGGTTTCATTACAAGTGATACTGGCTAGTTTTATTAAATTTGACCAAGTAAGAGTCCTTTCTTCAAAATAATTTTAATAATTCGGACCTGACACCAAGTAAATCCACATCAAACCAACATTTTGAGAACTCAGGTTTGAGCAATTTAGTTATGGCAAAATTTAATTTTAATAATAGCACCTGCAGTCCTTGGACAGTTTTCCTTTCTCTCCTATGGATTCCGTCCGACACAAATTTTAATATCAGATCGTGGTTTAAATAATACCACCACAATGGATGCCGCCTGATGCTTGCAAGTAACTGTCCTAACGTAATTTAAGTTATTTTTTAAATTTGTATGGTTTTTGCAAAATTACTCTGATTGATAATATGTTATTATACTATATGTTGAATATGTAAAAATAGTAAAAGTAATGATGAGTAGACCAATGTATGCAGGATAGGCGCGGGAGACCCGCGAATTCCCTAGAATTGGTCTAAAAAGCCCAGTAAACTCTCGGTTCCTTTTCTATTTGTACTAGGAGCGCAGAATCTGTGTGGAGGTTTATTTTTATTACTATTACTACCCTACATAACAGAACACCGAGTAATACTGTGCGTTTGGTTTGAAGCAGTGATTGACAGCAATATACTGAGTCCATCACACAACACAGTCAAAACTGGATAAAAATGAGATAGCACCATATTTATCAATGCCGTCCTCTGATTTGTGTGAAACGTCTAGACTAATGAAGGGAACGAGCCTCACTCTAGCTATGTCGCGCAAGCATACAGCTAGTCAATTTGCCGCTCTCTCTGTGACAGAGAACCAGGCTGCCAGAGTACTTAACGTAACGTAAATAGACATACAGTTAACTTGTTCAAACTTGAAACATTGCAGGTACATATATTGACAACATTTTTTTTTTCAACAAGTTAATTAACAAAATATGTTATAAGAATACCAAAATAATACTAATTCGACCAGTCTACCGAAATATAGTTACTTTGTTTAATTACAGTTTGAGAGGACTATTTCGAGATAATTAGGGTTTTGTTAGATAGATACTAGCCTTCCTACATGTCCCACTCCCGAACACTCCCGAATATTATATGTTTGACTGTTTGAGAGTATTGTTTGTTGTTTGCGTGTTTGAGCGTTTTGCTAGTGTACAAAGAAATATAAAAACAATTACATTTTCGTACGCTGAGAACTGAGCATACAAAAATACCAGCCTGTTATTGTCTTACTGAAGAGCATAAACTACGAACAGTACGTCATACTTTAGTTTAGTTTAGTTCTAATACATATTTTAAGAAAATTTGCACTTTAGTGCAGGATGTCTTAAAATATTATATTGAACATTCGATTGACTGTATAAATTAGAAGATTGTAAATTAAATTAAACTTTCCTGAAAGTACGCCAAATGCATGATGTAAAAGTTGGTCACCCATAGTACAGTATTGAGGAAGAATACTTTGAATTGTTGTAACGGCAGAAGTACTGTTTCTGTTTTAAGCAAGACTTAGCCGTATTCACATAATGTTTAAGCTTACATTCCTTCTCATTCTGTTGATACTTTGGCCATGATTACTTTAATCATGTTGTGCTTCCTTTTTATTAATTTATTTTTGACATAAACATACTTCCAAGATGAATGGAAAAAACTGCATTAAAGATTACATTTTGAATCTGACTTTCGATTTCTAACATAAATATATCGGAACTCTTGTACTCGGGATAAAATAGAAAGCTCTTAAAAATACTCTCAAGCTCTTAAGCTATGGGTTAAGTAATACCTGTATAATGAGACAAGACTTGTCTCATTATACAGGTATTACTTAACGCTCCTTTAATCATAAAACGAAACAATTCAAAATTTACATTATTCGAGTTTTTATCATAAAGTGAATTAACTTGAAACGGAGAACACGTGCAATCCAACAGCCAACTCGATACGACGAAAATGACAGAGATAGAAGACTATCGTTCTCTTTTTGATTAACGGACTCAAACAAATTGGTACCGGTAAAGTGACCCATTTAGTGATGCACCGACTTCGGTCAAGGTAAGTTCTTGGAAAAATATTAAAAAAGCGGAGTAAAACCAAAAGAAATCGGTGTTTTGCTATCAGGTAATTATTTTATAAGCTTTTATTTATTCAAAAAGTGAACTTATTTGAGTTATTTCTCTTTATTAGAAATGTAGACGTAATTTGTGTCTATAATATTTCGACTTAATTCAGTTTTGTATAAATTGTATGATACCGTATTACAACAAAATTTCGAGTTGATGCAGTTCTGTAATAAAATGCATAAGCAAATCTAAATTAGATTATGTATTATTCCAGTATTGTACTATAATTTACCAAAAACTTAGTATTTTTTTGGGTTTGTTCCTGTTTACTGGTAATTTCTCAGGTATGACTTTGTTTTCATTTAGAGTTATTTTACTATTTTAGTAAAATACGTTAATAAACTAAAATATTAACAAGGGTATATTCATTATTTTCTTATAATGAGAGTGAGGTGGAGGTCTTGGAAGGAGTTTAATAGATACGAGTACCTACTCTTTGTCCTGTTTTAGAATGTCTTCAAGAGCACGAAAAATTTTGGGTTTACTGATGGAAAATAAAGTACCGGATTGTGAAAACCCTTCACCGGACTTTGGGTTAGAATGTGAAAAACCCAATAACAGCAATAAGGATTCCAACTACGAGGTCAGTACCTAATTAATAATTCCTATTATTGCATATTACCTACATTCAATTGGTTAATTTATAAAAATGATTTATGTCTACCTATGATTCCACTACATAAACAGACGTATGCACACGCGCACGACTTGTGTGCGTGATGAGTTCTACGAAATTTCTTACGATTATTCTTCGAACTCACGGGTGATGCACCTACGTGGCATGTGAGGTAGAGCGCAATTATAGGTACCCACTTTTATAATAATCTTACGTCTCTGGTCAGATTCCCAGGTCGAGACAAAAATAGTTCTGTATTAGCAGCCTGCACTCAGGACATTGTTCTTATTAATTATAAACCACGTTATTTATTTCTTATTAGATACTTATTGAAACTGTTTTTGTTCTACTATTTTAGGTTCAAAATGAACAAAATTTCGCTATTGAAACGGAGGATGAAACAATTGCGGAATCAATAGAACACTTCGATAAAACAAATGAAGTAGCTATAACAGTGAGTAAAAATTGGTGATGATTAAATTATCGAGAAACTAAATGAAAACATTTCAGTTTATTTATTCCTGGAAAAGTATTGAGTAAGTGCACATTAAAATGTTATATTTATTCATTACAGAAAGCTCAGTTTGAACAAGCCAAATCCAATAAATGTCATTTAGTGCCTTATTCTGATAGTGACATTAGCTTGTCTGACCATGAAGATAATACTACACGATACACAACTACGGAGGCAGAATACAAAAATGAAGAAAATACTGTTCGTCAACTTTCATCATCTTCAAATCCGTGTTCGAGCTCATCGTCCTCAAGTTCAGACACGGATAGTTCGCAATCAAGCATCCCTCGGTCACCCACAAAAACTGCTAGACACTACGTGACTGTTGATGAAACAGACGACGATGACGTTATTGAAAATACTCCTCCGCAGCAACAGTATATTGACAATAGAAGGAATGTAAGTTAGTAACTGGTTTATGTAAAAAGACCAAGACTTACCGTTATTATTTCAATAGAAATTGTTTTACAATTAAATTTTAATGTTAATTTGTCTTTCAGGAACTAAATTGTCATCCCAGGGAGTTAACAGCTTCACTGCCAACTGAAATTTGGTGACGTCATGAGAAAATCCAATGTATTTTTTTTGTAAAATATGCATGAGGGACGTTTCAATATTTTTATTTTGGAAATATTTAAATATTTTTAGGAGTTTTTGGTAAGAAAAAGTTAGTGGCAATTTGCTTCGTTTTGGCCTGGACGGCCCGGCTTCGTCATCCATATTTGAACCTTATTTACTTGAAAATAAAAGTCAATTTTAAAAAACCGCAACTTATAACGGTATTTTGTATTATTCAAGCGCAGAGCCACCCTACAAACGTGTTGCCAAGCGCAGTGCCGGGCGCGTACTAATTCATAGAAATCGAGCGGCGCTACTCCGCATATTAGCGGGGCCGGCACCCCGCGCTCACCCCGCACTCCGCTAATTTGCGGAGCTGGCAGCGAAGTTGTTAAAGAATACTCAAAGTTATTATACATCTCCAGTATATACCGACGAAAGTGATATAGACCTCAGTGATACAGATCCGACATTTACAAACATGAAACCCAGAAGAAAGAGGAACTATATCTTTTGCCAGTCGAGCTCTTCTTCTACTAGTTCGTCAAATTCGCGTATGACTCCAAAAAAGGGACGCAAACGTACCAAAAATCCATCCCAATGGAAACAAAATAAAGTAAAACGTTTGCGTAATAGGGGAAAAGCATATATTTCCATGTCGAAGACACAGAAGAATATTCCAGCCCGGTGTCTCAAAGAACCTTGCTCAGAAAAATGCAGGCTTAAATGCACCACAAAAATAAATACAGATAGCAGATATGCACTCTTTCGGAAGTTTTGGGATTTGGGAGATTTGGCAAAACAAAGAGCGTTCATAAGTGCATCTATGATTGATGTTCAGCCTAAATACAAATACACGAACTCTAACCGACCTAGGCACAATAATAAAGCATTTCATTTTACAGTCGACAACACTATGATTAGGGTCTGCAAAACTTTTTATAAAGCCACGTTAGACATCTCCAACCGTATGATATTTACGACACAAAATAAAATAAAGGATAATGATTTTTCTCTTAATGATTTTAGAGGAAGACATCAAAATCATACGAAAAATGATCCCGAATTACGAGCTGCGATCAAGCAGCACATAAATTCTATCCCTAAAATTGAATCTCACTATGTGCGAGCTTCTTCAACAAAGGAATATATAGAAGGCAGCAAAACTATTAAAGATTTATACAACGATTTTAAAGTAAACCAACAACAAAATAATAAAGACGCAGGTACATATATAACATATTATAAAATATTTACATCTGAATTTAATCTCTCGTTTTTCCAACCTAAAAAGGACCAATGTGATCTCTGCAACTCATATTATAATTATAATGCTGATCAAAAGAAAGATCTAGAAGAAAAATATAACACACATTTGGAAGAGAAGAGTTGTAGTAGGGTTGAGAAGATGAATGATCGCATGAAAGTCAATAAAAACTTCAGAGTAGCTGTGTATGATTTGCAGGCAGTATTACAGTGCCCAAAAGGCGATACTTCCTCTTTTTATTATAAGTCTAAACTTAATTGTTATAATTTAACCGTAACGGAATTAACTGGAAAGGACTGTAATGTAGCATATAAAAATGTGCATTGTTATTTCTGGTCGGAGAGTGAAACAAAACGTGGCGCCATTGAGATCGGCTCATGTGTATGGGCATATTTGAAAGCTTTAAGCGATGAAGACGATGGTGAAAAGGAAGTTATATTTTATTCCGACAACTGCTGCGGACAGAACAAAAATAAATATATTACTTCGCTGTATTTATATGCAGTTCAAACATTAAACATAAAAAGTATAACACATAAATTTCTAATACGGGGTCATACACAAAACGAGGCTGATAGCGTCCATAGCCTCATCGAGAGGGAGGTGAAGAAGAATTTAAAATCTGGTCCTATATATACACCCGACCAGTACATACCCCTTATAAAAAATGCAAAAAAATCGAAACCTCCATTGATGGTGCATGAACTGGATTACGAATCATTTTATGATTTTAAAACTTTACAAGAAGAATGGGGGTATAATTTTACAACGAATAGCGAAGGACAGAATGTCAACTGGAAGACATAAAATTTTTAAAAATTAACAAACAAAACGCTACCGTATTTTTCTATAAAACGTCTTATAAGCAAGTAAATTACCAGGAAGTTAATGTTAGAAATAAAAGAAAAAAAATGAAACCACTAACAGATATATCACTACAGCGAGCCTATTCCACGAAACAGGAGATTAGTGAGAGTAAAAAAAAAGATTTAAAAGAGCTTATCTCAAAAGCTCTGATCCCTTCTTTTTATGCAGGATTTTATAATACGATATTTTAAGTTTAAAATTATTTTGATTGTTTTGTTGTTGTTGATCTCATTTTTTTGTTATTTTTTTTTATAATAAAACCGTAATAATAAGTTAAGTCTGATTACTAGAATATACTTTTATTCGTTTTTAATAAATATTTATAAATATAGAAGAACATTTTATATAGAGTTTTGTTTGATTTTGACTTATAACGAACACTTTTGATATTTTGTGTTTTTTTACAATAAGTAGTTACAACAGTTTCCAATTTTATGTAATAAATTTAGATAAGAAGAAAAACATGTCTTTTTTTTATTAATAAATACAAAAAAAATATTTGTGAATTTAAATTAACATAGAAATATTATGAAATGTTTCTCTGACAGTTAATGCTTCTTAGTTTAACAATGCACTAAATCGAAATACTTCGTCTACTTGCAAGATGATTTTAATATAAAACTGCAACACTTTGAGTTACTTCGTCTATATAATAATTATTTGTTTACATATTTTATTGAAAAGTGAATTAACTACGAACTTATTTTTGAATTCTTGATTTAAGTGTCTTTCAGATAAAAATGTTTTTTTGTTTTTTGACAATCACGTAGTTTATTCGTTAGGCTAACTTTATCTACTTTTGAAACTGACCTAAACCATTTCTTTATTTTTTTGTGATAAATTAAAGCCATGATTGTAAACACGTCAAACTTAAAATACGTTTTCCCAAAAAAAAACAATTTTGAATTATTTCGCTTTATGATTAATGGGTTTTCATGATCACTTAGTGATCATGAAAACCCATCGAGGGTTTTAGAACAGTTATTGTATTATTGGATTAATGTTTTTATTATGTCGTTAACTACCTTGTTCAATATTCGTTGACGCGAGTATTCGATTGCATTACCTGTATCAAAACTATTTCTTTTTACGATAATCAAACCGTACATTTTTTTTATGTGTGATTTGTGTGTGTGTTTTTGTGTTTTGATACGAAGGGACTTCGACTTATACCTCGTAACATATCTAATTGTTGAAATTGCTATTATCCGCCAACAGTAAAAATAAACGTTCAGGTAACCAAATTGTCTATTCAACACCAAGGAATACGTTATGTTATGCGATGTATGATATTCCTTCGAAATTTGTCAAATATTAAAGGTTGTTGATATTTACTTTTGAGTATTTTCAATTGCAGTAAGCGCAGGCGGGACGGTTCTGCATGCAGGTTGTCTTGCGCACCCAGTGGACCCAGCGTCATAGCGCCGTGACGAACTCGGTGAGCCTCGTACAACTGAAATACACATATTACCATACATTAATTAATTGTTATTTACTAACTGTGTCTGTCATGCTCAGACCTAAATAACCACTAATGCGACACAGCCAATAATGGTTGCGGCAGACCACGATGAATGTGGCGGAATGTGCCAAACAAACTAGCCCTGGATCAGAACAGCTAGAATTCAAAATTGACGCCATTGCGCGGCACTGGATATAGGCACCAATGGAAGGCAGGCCGCGCTTCACTTGTTAAACAACCCTAACGTATTGGCCATAAAGTTTTTTTTTGCGTCGTGGTGCGTGCTGTATCTTTTTGCTTAAAAGTAGGTGCTGGATTAACGGACTTGGGGAAATTTTACGGAATAGTTAACATTTATAACAGTTAATTCAAAGTTTATCCGTTATCCATAATGTTTACTTAGTTAAATAAATATTAATTAAGTTAAGTTAAGTAAGATTAAGTAATAAAATCGATGTGATGAACGAGGAGTTTATTAGTCATATTTGTGTGAGTGCATTTTATGACGAGGACATTCACACTGCTAAAAATCTAAACGGATTAACTATTTGAAACCGTTACCCGGATTGTGATTTTCATAATAATATTGTCAAATGATTCATTACTTTATCGCACATACCGCAATAATATCCTGTTTTCCAATTCATTTTCATTCAATACTTGGAATAGCTGACAGTAAAGCTATTTACAAGGCAAACAGTGGCAGGATAAGGTTTAAAATGAGAACAACGGGCCCCTGTCCAGAGCTGACAGTGATAGCATGTTGTGATCCAAACATTTGTCTCTATAAGGTAATGGGCCATTTAAGCGAGGCCAATTGTCTAGTCATTCAATGCCGAGTCACAATAACAAAAAAAGCTGATTAAAATATATTTCAAATCATTCTCATTTAATGGATTGTCTTTATCAGTAACCACAAGACACCACATTGTCTAATAACTTGTGTTTACACTACACCAATAATGACTTTGCTTAGTGGAACGCCACAACAATTGGCCTCATTTAAACGGTCCTTAAGTATATATTTTATAAATAATTGTCCTAATTACAAGCCATTAGCTTTAGTCTTTAGTTTCAATCCCAATTCTGACAGAGTCAGTAGCCTTTTTAATGTAAATATATAATGTCTCCAATTTTGATATCATGAAACTGCCAATATTCAATGCATGCATGTAAATTACATGCATGAAACCAGTTAAAAACACCTTATGTTACCTCTTAGAAATTGAAGACATTTTAGATTTACATCATGTAAATATATAATGTCTTCAATTTTTAAGATTTATAAGTAAACACACACAAAAATAAATATTTAAACTAGTTTTATATGCCTGCCTGATACATACAGCTATTATCTAATCAGCATGATCAAAGAAATTTGAAACTAAATTGAACTCTGTAACAAATAAAAATGATTATATTTACAGATTACATTTGGGCATGAAACCAAAGTCTACAATTTAGGTGATAATGAAGAAGAGAAGTTTCTCACTAGTTCTGCTTCCAATTTTAATGAACTCAGAGAGTACTACTTAACTTGGCATAATAACAAAATTAAAGTTGGAATAATAGATCAGGAGGCTTTTGTTGACTACCAGAAGATGTGTACTGATCTCCTTGTTGGGTATATCCTATTCAAAACTGAATGCAGAACTTCAGATCCTGTGGAGTGGATAATAGAAAGTAAGTATATGGTTTTAATTTTATTTCAACTGACTGTGATTGACTAACACTGCAAATAAAGGTGACTAATCAATACCAAGCTATGTGGCCGCATGGTGCCGCCGTACATGCTGTGGTTTATTCAGCCAAGTAACTCACTCCTTGTAGATTGTAATGAGAAGAAAACAAAACATCCTTTTCATGTCGTTAAGTCTTTGTGGTGCACTGAGCTCCGTGTTCTCGCAATATGTGCACACAGCATTTTGTAATATTAACGTGATATTTGCTGACTAGCACAGATCACGATATTATTCATACAAGCCAGCTCTAAAAGCAGCGACAACCTACTCCCTAAAATGTTACTAGTAAAAGAAGTCAGCAGCACTGCATTAGAAAATTGCTATGGTATGTTAACACAGCCCAGTATAATGATATTTAGACTCGCATTACAAGGTAATTCGATAACTTCTTTATGCAATCAACTCTTCAAAACATGAAGAAACCATGTTTTTAAACCTTCCACAAATAAAGTATGTGTGTACTTTAAAAACAGCAAGTAGGTAATTAAATGGTTTTGGAATGGGCGGTTATTAACTGCTCAACCGAACTTACTTATGGGGATTTATTAAAAATTAAGGCTTCAAGCCAGGCATAAAGGAAACGGCCGAATACATTGAGTAATATATATAAAATGTATATAGTAATCGTTGGCCCAAGATTTTCCGATTTTCAGTTTTGTGTGTTGGACCCAAAATCTGCTTCACAACATTATTATTTCGTATTATAAAATGTGACACATTTTGAAGCCGACCATAACCTCTTTAACTAGCTGACCATTTAAATGTAGTAAATAAACAATATTAGCATTTATTTATTTTCATTAAACAAACAATTACTTAATTACATATTAAAATTATTTTAATTAGAAAAATATTACTTTGGGACCTTACGGAAATTATGTATTTTATTCAGAGCTTTTAGCCGTACCTACCTATCTACTTATTTTTAAATGTACTTATTCAATAGGTATGCACTATAACAATTATAATACAATATGTTCTTTTTTTATAATTTCAGCTTCGCCGGTAATATTACCATCGACATCCTGTAAAAAATTAGGAGGAAAACTTTGCTGGCGTCATATTATGAGAAATGGTATATTGCCTCCAGATACAATGATTGGTGGATTTGAAAATGAACTTATTTACATAGCCATAGCTAAGCATTTTGGTTCGTTGTCCTGGGAAATATGTGCCGACAACTCGCACAGCATATATCCCTTGGGGCCACCAAGAACATGCTAAACATCAGTTTGAGGTAAAAAATAATGCTTGACGTCGATTTTCCGAGTCACACTGCTAGTTTTCAACTTTTATAGTAATAAATTTGTATTTTATTTTCTGATATTATGTGGATTTAACGTTCAGTGAGTTAAAACAACGACAAACTATGTGCCACATAATGCATTCATTGGTGGATATTCTGAAATTAATGATGAACCATTGTATAATAGGAAGAGGTATGATTGAGAGAAGATTTAGATACGTTACGAACGTTGCTTTTTGACCTTTCAGGGCCAGGAGGTTGAAAAATCAGTATTTGAAATATTAGTAATACCGAATTGTGAAATACCACAGGCCTTACCTCAACATTGATTTAGAAATTAAAAATAAACGTTTCTTTTTAAATAATAATTTAACTAAAAATAAATGAAATTCGTATGGTGATGTCTGAAGTTAATTTGTGTAATACACAGCTGACCTATTTACTCATGTGCAGTCCAAAAACCAAAGCAATACATGTTCTGCGTTTTCAGTGGATTCTACAGTCCTGAAGCCATAACACTTGATAGTGTGCTTCTTCCGGTCTCCCCCGACTTTCGGTATTTTGGTCCACTCGTGCAAAGTGATGGAGAAACAAATCTAGACTGCCAAGCACAGAATGTGAATGAATAGAATAAGAAATGAGTATGAAAGAGCCACCTTGGATCGAGAAATTGTGTGGAATCGGTTGTATACCATGCATTACCATCACATGCCCATACCATGGTATGGGCCATGTGATGCGAAAGAATGAGGATCATGTTGTAACATTCATACTCAAAACTGTCAGACCAAAGAAACGATGGATGGATTGTGTGAAAGACAATATGGTTATGGAGGTAACTTTTGAGATGGCGGTAAATGTATGGAAGAAAACATGCTGTGCCTACACCAATAAATTGGGATAAGGGAAGAATGATGATTTAAATAAAAGTATCTGGATGACCGAGCTTTGCTCGGATAAAACGTTTTCTAAAAATAAACCTAGCTAGATCGATTTATCGACCCCGAAACCTCCTGCTTACTAAGTTTCATGAAAATTTCAGATTATATGTATGTACACAAGAGTTGCTCGTTCAAAGGTATTAGATTAACTGTCACCAGCAGCCGATCGCTCAGCCACTGCGCCAACCGTGCCGTGCTTGGAACTTTGAACATATTGCTGGTTGACATGAACTCTTTACAAGTCCTGTCACCCTGGTAGAACGAAAGCGCATTAGACAAAGACAGCTATGTGGAAGTCTGCCGTGGTTTCAGTCACTCGCTACTAATAATCATCCATACATCCACCACCAGTCCACTAGAAGATGTTCTTCCAAGAAACTAAACTATCTTCATGTTTTGGCGTAACCTAATAAAGAAAACACACCGATGGATATAAGAAATTAACTGCATAATAAACCATCTAAAGTGGACTTATATCCAAACTAAGTTGTTTGATAACGGCATACGTGGAGGATATTTTGTTTATAAATAAATAAATAATAAAGACACACAGACATCAAGCTATCCCAAACTGTCAAATTTTCACAAATGAACATGAACCTTGTTCTTTTGTATTAAAGTGGAAAAACTATCAAAAAAATGTTACAGATTGGGGTAGCTTGATGTGCTGGCTTCTGTAAATAATGTTTGGTCCTGAATAAATGATTGGATTTGATTTTCTTTATTTTAGTTTAATGGTTCGCCTGTTGTTCCTGCTCTAGCTTTTTGAACATAATACATCGTACTTCCTACCTTACTTCTATCATGCTATAATAGTCCTACCTACTCCTACTAATATTTATATATGATTTTGAGTAAACTTTGCAGTGATATAGTTTAGACATCAGAATAACAAATAGGCAACCATTTATTTAGATTTTGTCTCATTTGGCCATTTTATCACAATAATTATCAAGTAAATCGGAATTTCTAGCAATGGCAGCAAATCCATCAAAATTATAATTTGCCAACATCCCTGTCGCACTACTACGTAAGGGCAGCAGCAGCAGCACACTCAGTGCATTGATATATTGAGCGCGTAGCGCGTAGCGCGTAGCGTAGCGCGTAGCGCGCTGGGTGAAGTTGACCCACAGGCTGCATGTGTAGAAAGGCTCACAGTAAGCTCTGAAAAGTGTCACTTTAACTGGCTTGGTACAACCTGCAAATGTCCGGGCCAGCATGTTACAAGGGACAGCCAGCGCAAAACGTTCACTTTCAATGTCAAAATTATCCTTAAGATCTTCAGTGACCCAGTTATGGAAAGGTAGCACCGCTATAACTTGTCGTAAAATAAAAAGTATGTCCCAAATAATATATCTTGAAATATCATCCACTTTATGAAGGGTTAGCAATGTTTTCATTTAAATAATTACTTGATATATTTAGGGTTCCGTACCATTTTTTCAACTACAATGTGAAGTTTGTCTTCAATTCGGATTAAGACATTCATTCTCATTAAATTTGAATCACTTGAGTGAAGCCACGAGCTGTTGGTCATAGTTTTGAGACGGAACCCTCGAGCGCGAGTCCAACTCGTTCTTATCTGGTTTTATTTTCAAAACGCTGCTGATCTACGAAGTTTGCGAAATATCAAATGACGGAATCATTAATTAAGTTTTGACTTGCACAATTTCATTTTCTCTTCACTATCAGAACCTTTCACAATTGTGAATGGCGTGCGATTGTAGAGACATTTTTATATACACTTTTAGAACGATGACTTATTCTTTGAGAACAATAGACTTTACTTGAAACTTGTCACCGCTGTAGATATCGTCTATAAACCTGTACTTTCTCTTCCATTTCGTTTCCAATCGGAGTGTTTACGTATATTTTCTACATGTTATTAAATGTAAGAAAGTATGCAAACAAATATATAAAGAAGGTTATCGATTGCTTTTAGATGGCTACCAGCATCAGGCGGCAGGCTTCCAAACAGGCTGGTATTATTATAAACCACGACTCTGTAATTGCTATTTCATATTAATTAACAATAAATGTCTAACCAAGGTCCAACGAGGTAAAGTGATTCAGTATTAATTATATTTGTATGGACAATAGAATAAACATAAAAAATCGCGGTGTACTAAAATGTAGAACAGATCCTTAACCTTCCAAAAACCAATCTAACCCTAATATTAGAATAAAAAATAATCGAAATGTCTAATATATACTCAGCAGTTTTGTTTTGTTTCTATTGACGTCTACACCATGTCCTAAGAGATGTAAACTACTTGGTTTGTTTTCCTTGGTCATAATCAACAATGTTTGCTAGATTGACCGCTGTATAAAACAATACACAAAATCCCTAAAGCATTATTTTTCTACGCAGCAATCATAAACATATAGAGATATGACTTAAATGTAATAATTGAGATTTCATACAATTCTGTTTAACGTAAATAATACCTTTGAAGCACTAAAGACAGTTTGCGTCGGTACTCGCATCTTAATTATAAAGATTACATGTTCTTTTTGAGGTCTTATTTTATTGAATGAAATATTGAGCCTTGAAGTTAATTTTTTTTATATGAGAACCTCATGGAAGATCAAATGATGATGACACCTATATCGCAATAAACTTTCAGGGCTTCCTTTTAGGCTTCTGCCTTAAAGGCAGCTCAACCAATAAATAGATTCCCGGTACCAGGATCCGATGAACATAAGGATGTTATATTTCGTCCACCCCTGTTGTGCACTCTAGTGTCGTGCTGAGGGATATCCATTTATAAATACGCGTGCGACAACGATTCACAAAAATTACAAGAGTGAATGCGATAGCAATATTAGGGGAAATGCAACAATTTATATTTAACTAAATACTTTTTCAATTTTTGATTCTCTGTTTAACCTCTGGTATGGAGACGATCCACTTTGTCTGCTTACTACGTAAATAAAACGAGACTCTAATGGCAAATATGTTGCCAAAAGTCGGCAACAACACCCATGGTCGCCTCATGTTTACACTACACAGCATTCAGGTAATTAAACATATTTTTTATCGTTTTAAGCAATTAAGTCTTTAGTCTTTAGAAAACAACAAGCGCATAGACTTGAAAAAAGGATTTTGAAGTAACAGGAAACATGAACGAACTAGACAAGTTATAAAAGTAACAAATAAAATGTTCGTATTTTTATGAGGCGAACTCCTTCTCGGTTATGTTCTCCTGGTACTTGTTTTGCTCACGTTGCATGGCATTCATAATAATGGGGACACTCATGCCGGCTGAAAAGGCTGAAATCGCAAAGGATTGGTATGTCTTATACAATACTTTTATGGTTGACGACCTTTTTCATCAAGCCGTTACTTACAGAGTTATACTGCGTTCAATATTGCATGAAAAAGAAATTAACATAATCGATGATTTTGTATGTATATGCCACACCACTCCAGTGACGTTATTTGGTTGCGTAAAAAACACGGCCAAATGGTAGTTAGTCACCGAGAGACAATAACCTTAGTTCATTATTTTCTACAATTACATACGGACTACCGGTTGGCAAGTTTTTTTGTGAAAATATTTGTGGAGTTTTAAAGATTAAAGACTTTTTGTACAATGAAATTAGGTCAAAATGTCTGGTAAATGTGGTAATGATACAAAACTGAAGGACTTTTGTGCAAAGTATTGTTTTTATATTTATAGCAAATTAGAAATTACTCATCGTATGGAAAGAGTATTCAAAAGTAATTATAGTGAGAGGTTAGAATCAGAAATGATTTTGTGCGAGTTGTGGTGGAAAAAGTCGACGTATTAGATTCCAGCACATCTACACAAATTGTGGTTCCATCTACAGCGAAAGCATCTATTGGCACATATACCGAAGTAAGTCTTAGAAAACCTTTCACTTAATTAAGTCCTAAGCAAAAAAGAATCGTGTAGAACATACTGTGCCAAGTATAGATTCAGACGAATTTTCACATGCATATGTTTCAAAGTTAGAAGCAATATTAGATTACTTGCTTAAGAATCTACGATAAGTGCAGTAAGTGAGAAAAACTTGGTTTGCACCGGATGATGATTAATCTTGGCTTATTTTTGTCTCTTTAAATGACGAAATGGCAATATAATACGTTGCGGAAAAGCACCCGACAAGTTATTAGTGTTTACATATTTCCCTACTACTACGCATTATAAAATGTAAATCTAAATTGCTATCCATCTGTAACTGCTATTATAGTAACTGATAAAACAGCTAGAATAGAATTGCAAGCTCTTTTGGAGATTACTGTAAAAAGATTAATTAAATCAACCCCAATTGATGAGACGTATAACGTTATGATACTAATAAGTAAATGGGATTGTGACGGTGCTTCTAATCAAGCCAACGATAAGCAAAAATTACATTTAGAAACCACAGAAGAGACTGATTATGATGATTCGAGTGTTTTTATGGGTAGTTTGATGCCTGTCAAATTGGTTTCTGATGATTAACTTGTTTGGGAAAACGACACTCCTAACTCTGCTTTTTGCATTGCACTTTCCAATTTGTTAAAGACAACAAATATAGTATTCTACAGGAGAAAGGCAGTCAAGGCAGAGAGAGATAATTTAGTGAAGACAGAGATTGGAGGATTGAAAATCTCACACGACTTAATGTTAACGATGATAGATGGTAAAGCGGCAGCTATTCTCTGCGAAATATAATACCTTGATAATGACAAAGAAAGCTGATGTCGGCGTAAATAAAAATTGTCTATCGTCGGTACACGTTTGGATTTTCAAGGAATGCATTCTTCAAATATCATATAGATTACATTTGAATACCTGGATTGTTAAGGGTGACAGCAAGGATATTATAAGGATATTAGCAGAACAGAAAGAAAGATATTCAGGAAGCGTTCAAATCTCAAACAGGACTTTTATTTGATGTCGAAACACAAACATTATAAAAGGAAAGAAAGATAACCCTAGAAGATTTTTTGAAAACTCCGAAATTGCGGCTTTAGTCAGAGTAGTCGACGAGAATTTGAGAAAATGTTTTAAAACCATACTAGAGGCAATTTCTGAAAAAAACTATACCGAGGCAGCCATGAAATTGTTTGTTCATTTGTATTATTGGTATTGCATGCCTGCCAGTGTACATAAAGTTCTTGCTCACAGAGCAGATATAATTGAGTATTGCACGTCTCAACGCGAAGCGTTGAGTTGTGCTTTACTCTCACTCTCTCAAGGTCAAGCAATTATCTCGGCTTAAATTGCTTTTATCCGATCCTTTTGGACTTTGAGTATTAAATGAGTTGACAAATATCAACAATAACACTTTTTTATGACAGTAGATACTTTTAAGAAACACTATTTTTGCTAGATAGTAAATAAAAAACCGTTTTGAAAAACTATTTCAGTGGACGTCGGGTTGTCTATATGTTCGGATGATGTATGTGGTCACGATATCGATATACTTCACTTTTTGAGTAATTTTTTTTTTCATCCGCTTCAGTATCATTCTGAGTAATAGCCTAATGAAAATTACCGTCTAATTCAATCAAGTCATTTTTGTCATAAAATGAGCGTTGAGACGTGCACTTTTGGATTTTCCAATTTTTTTTCGGGTATATATAGATATACTCTTGAGAATAGGTGGTTCGGTGACATTAAGCTGCCAATCAATAAGATCGAGGTAAGAAGAGGCGTCTAGGTTTAAGTCGGGAACTTGAAACAGTCTGAGTTTTGTGTGTGTCTGAGTAATGGCACGGGCTTTCAGAATACGACGCGCAGCTAACTCACGAACGTGTTTTTGTGGGTCAGTCAACATTGCCAATAATGCATTTTCAGGGTGAGCAAAATAGCTATTTCTTGTGATGACAGGATCTATTATAGTTTTGAGATTAGCTGGTAGGTACCTAGAGGCAGAGATTAGTTTCCACAAATGTCGTGTTCCGTCTTTACAAGTAGGATGAGTCTTTATGGCGAACCAAGTCGGAGTGTAAACTTTCACAACATAGGTTGCTAAAATAACTAGGTTTTCAGAAGGAGCTTCTGTCGCAACATAAAGACGGACTATTCGATTAGCACGGGTGAGCCATCTGGCATGAGACATCTTGCCTGGTGATTTATTGGCTAAGTCTTCAGGAAACACACCGCTTATGACAGCAGAGACAATTCTATACAAATATAATTGGTCGGTACTAAGATCTTGACTTGATAACTCTGGTAACTCCGAAGGAATCGGATGAAACTCAACAACACGTTTGTTTTCACAGTTTTCCAGTTGTTTTCCAATCGTTCCTGTAAATGTTTGAGGTCCCGATGTAGCGCCATCAATATGTGTGAACAAATGTCGAAATGGTAACTCATTCATGTGAAGCAAGCAAATAATCCATTGTAATGGTTTATTTAATCTCTTCTCTAGTAAACGTATAACACCTCCATATTTTCCAACGTTAACATTCGTTCCATCGCATCCAATCGCCAGTACAGATTCCAATGAAATGTTTTCTTTAAAAAAATAATCAGTAATGGCTTTTTCTATTCCCTTAGAAGTTCCAGAGGTTGGAGAAACATAGCCCAAATACTTTGACTCTGGTTCTCTTATCAACGAAATGTGTTCTTCTAGGATACTCTGTCTGTAATTTCTGCCTGCTTTTTTCGACATAACTAAGGTTTTATCTTTTCGGCCATCGAAATATAAAGCGGGTACTTGTAAAACTCTGTCTTTCGCCATTATGTTCTGTCTTGTTTTTGATCTTTCCCTGCGTAGTTTATTTTTGTCAATAACCGGTATGGATGATTTGGTAGCTTGCAAAACTACTGAAGCGATAGCTGCCCCTGCCCTGTCTGATATTCCGTACCTGTCACACGTTTTCGCGAGCGTAGAATAATCCATGCTAACGGCGGCCTTCTTTTGCGGAGCTTCAGTTGCAACTAGCTTGAGTGAATCGTCACCACCAGACTCATTGGAATCAGAGGAAGTAGAAAATATATCGGTTTGAAGGGGCTGGCTTGTCGTTGGCTTATGTGAGGTGCATTCTTCCTGATATTTACGCGAGGCTATTTGCGTTTGAAGTTTCCGTTTTAAGTTTTTTTTAAGTTGATTCGTAGTAGCGATATCGGTGTTTCCTATGATCATATTTCTTGTGGTACGTTGATCAATTAAGAAACAGTGCTCCTTGATCGGTACTCTCCGATCTCTAGAACAGTTACACTCATTCAAGTTCTTACACTTGCAAGCAGAAATATCAAACAAAACCTTGCTGCCACGCCGGAACTCTTCTAATGTTTTTTCTGATATTTTGGGGTAGGACTTCAATAGATTTTTGTACTTCAAATGATAACATTTTAACATTTGAGTCACTCTTGTGTGGGAGACAATAGGAAGAGATGCTTTTTTCCATATTTCTTCGATTCTAGTCGAGATAATATTCGCAATTTCCAAAAATGTTGGTTCCTTTTTAGTATCTTTTTCAAATTTGAACTGCCACCGCGCCCACTCATAATATTTCATAATTTCTTCATAAGTTGGTAGCATATTATCTTTAATATCACTTATTTCACCAAGTAAAGGACACTTTAACGAGTTTCGAGTGCGATCCATGGTAAAAACGAGCGTAACACAACTTCACGATTAAGTAGCCGTAGCGTCACTGGCGCGTAATAAATGTCGCAAAGTGCAATCGACGCCCCCCGCCACCTCACTTCACTCCGTAATTAATCAAAACAATGACGGTTATTGATTGGTTTTAAGAAGTTGATTATATTTGAATGTCAATAATATGAAAAACGTATTATAAGTCTCAATTTCAATTATTCATATTGGTTGTTGAAAGTACCCCTAAAAAACGAAAATTTTGAAACTTCAAAGCTAATCCGGAGGCAGTTAATCAAAATAGAAACTAATAATAATTTGCACAATTACTTTATACTACATTTAACACCCTTTCATCACTATTACAATTTAAAAAAATAAAAAAATGAAAAATGACCCACCCTAGCGTACAGCTAGTCAATTTTCCGCTCTCTCTGTGACAGAGCACCAGGTTGCCAGAGTACTTAACGTAACGTAAATAGACATACAGTTATCTTGTTCAAACTTGAAACATTGCAGGTACATAATTATATTGACAACATTTTTTTTTTCAATAATTTAATTAACAAAATATGTTATAAGAATACCAAAATAATACTAATTCGACCAGTCTACCGAAATAAAGTTACTTTGTTTAATTACAGTTTGAGAGGACTATTTTGAGATAATTAGGGTTTTGTTAGATAGATACTAGCCTTCCTACATGTCCCACTCCCGAACACTCCCGAATATTATATGTTTGACTGTTTGAGCTTATTGTTTGTTGTTTGCGTGTTTGAGCATTTTGCTAGTGTATAAAGAAATATAAAAAATATTACATTTTCGTACGTTGAGAACTGAGCATACAAAAATACCAGCCTGTTATTGTCTTACTGAAGAGCATAAACTACGAACAGCACGTCATACTTTAGTTTAGTTTAGTTCTAATACATATTTTAAGAAAATTTGCACTTTAGTGCAGGATGTGTTAAAGTATTATATTGAACATTCGATTGACTGTATACATTAGAAGATTGTAAATTAAATTAAACTTTCCTGAAAGTACGCCTCATGCATGATGTAAAAAGTTGGTCACCCATAGTACAGTATTGAGGAAGAATACTTTGAATTGTTGTAACGGCAGAAGTACTGTTTCTGTTTTAAGCAAGACTTAGCCGTATTCACATAATGTTTAAGCTTACATTCCCTCTCATTCTGTTGATTCTTTGGCCATGATTACTTTAATCATGTTGTGCTTCCTTTTTATTAATTTATTTTTGACATAAACATACTTCCAAGATGAATGGAAAAAACTGCATTAAAGATTACATTTTGAATCTGACTTTAGATTTCTAACATAAATATATCGGAACTCTTGTACTCGGGATAAAATAGAAAGCTCTTGAAAAATACTCTCAAGCTCCTAAGCTATGGGTTAAGTAATACCTGTGTAATGAGACAAGTGATCATGAAAACCCATCGAGGGTTTTAGAACAGTTATTGTATTATTAGATTAATGTTTTTATTATGTCGTAAACTACCTTGTTCATGAAAAAACTTTACCTAATTAACACCAAACATAAAATAAATTTCTTAACATGCACAATCCAAACCTGCTAGAATATTGTGATTTATATTATTTGACGGGCTGATATCGGATATTAGTATGCATTGAAATTAGGAGTACTTAGGTGTGAATGTATTTCTGTCATTTATGTATTGAATTAATCCATCGTGCTGATGATACTAATTGAAACATCACACAAATTGCTGAGTAAAATAAGTTGAAAACATTGAATAAATCTCAATAAAAAGCAGAAAACAAGTTTTCATTCAAATGCAGTAAGAGGATATCATCAACAGCGTTCGCCTATTTAAGTCTCAACGTGACTTTTTAATTCTTATTTTTTAAGACTATACCAAAAATCATTGAGAAACCCTAGTTAGATGGAGTAATAAGGATGTTTCTGTTGGCAACATTGTGTAAATTTTTTGTGTATAGTCCAGCGGCCGCCGTCTGTTTTTGTTGTCAGTAATAACAGGCTGAATATTCGTGAATAGGTTAGGTTCGACGAGACGCCCAATTTTTTCCTCCATGAAAACTTACGAAGAGCTTCAGAGGTGCGCGGGTATACAACATGTCAATTCGGTGGGGTGTCGAAATTGTCTGAACATAAGTAAGTTTTTTTTGTATTGAGATAATTGGACGATACACTCGGAAAAACATTTCTCTTACAAAATGGATGGTTTGACTGGAGCGTCCCCTCAATCTCGAATATGTTCAAATAACAGGTCAATTTTTTTTAGTAATAACCAGCTGATTTATTGTATGTGGCTTAGTAATTATAACTTTTTGTACAATAATATGGCTACACAGTCCTACAAATGTAGTGCACGTTTTCCCAGTCCTAAGCTTAGAAGTTGTTCATTTCACGGTAACATTTTTTTTCATTAATAAGGAGTAACCTTAAGACACTTTGAGCTTTTCTATGTTTCAGATCATGCTTCTGATACCGTTTGGGCTCCTAATGTTTATTTCAAACTGCAGCTGACTTTGCAATTTTACGGAAATTATTATTAGTTATTATTAAAACATTATCAGTATTGTATAACAAACAAGGCACATCATCGTCTGTGACATAACAATGGACAATTTATTTCCTATTGGTTTGCTTTTCTGAAACGCTCGGAAAGCATATGAATCACATTATTATTATAGGAAGTGAAAATGTTATATTACATAAATGATTCAGATTAAAAATAATTAAAGTAACTCAGCTCAGGATTCGGTGAAGTACTCTTTATCTTACATACAGTACGTAATTTATCTTATATACGTTCAATAATATTTTACTAAGTTTATTGTTTTTCCGTATTCATTTATTGTACATATTTTAACGAAAAAATCATAAAAGACACTAAGTTGTTGTTATCATTCGCTAATTAATTCGTTATCTTTAATCTTAAGCTGGCTCATTCTTTGCCCAAAGAATTAGTATTGCCATCCAACGTGGCAATGCTGCCAGTCTTTTGGGCACGTTTCCAGATGACAGCGATGCGGAGGAATACTTTGACGCCTGAGTGTCCTTGTCGGCATTTTTTTTTGTTTTTTTTTGTTTTTGTAAATATGTATATACCTAGTTAGTTTTATAATATAATTGTATATATGTGAATAAAAATAATAAAATTTGGATTTAAAAAAAAAAAAATTCGTAATTATTTTTTAATAACTATCAGTCCCGGTTCCATACAATGTTCCGCACTTATACCAGGAGAGCATAATACAAGAGAAGATTTGACGGTAAACCGCACATAAATTTTATTACTCTCGTACCAATTTATACATGAAAATACTGCTAGTATCAGTTCCGATTCCATGGCACCAGAATGAAAGGCGCCGCCCCTTTACCAGGAAACCATAAAACAAGAGAAGGTTGCAATCGTTAACTGTTCCGAAATACTCTCTAGGCAAAGGGCGGAACGTTTCGTTCCGGTTCCGGTGAATCCGCCCTAGTACTAGGAGATCAGGGTATAACAGAAGGTTGCGATTAACTCTTTAGAAATACTCTCGTAGCAAAAGTAGCTTCATACCGGAAACTTTAAATACGCAAGCAAACTTAAAATGTACTTAAGTTGTGAAATAACTTTATAGACAAATTCAAGTTTTACCCTGAATTGTGAAATAAAATTTGCTTTTAATTCCCGCGACGTACTACGAAATATTATAAAACTCGAATTTGTTCGTATGATTTAAAATTACGCTCGTCAGCGTTTTAATAACATAATTATGTACATGTGTCATGATGGAAATGATCACACATTGCGTGCTCAAAATTTGAAAGCCATGCGCGTTGTGAGACACGCGGGGGGTCTCTTTGACGCATTTACGTAGTATTTTAATAACTTGATAATTAAAATGACACAGCAGATGCAACCGTTGTTAGTTACGCTAAAATCCTTGTGTTGTATAAAGTTAGCCACCTTTGTCGCGCTGGTTGATAACTCTGGTTTGGAACACTGTCATTATTATTATTTATTTATTAAGCTTAACCAAAGATTGTTTACACATAACATTACGTTGCGATTGACAGATAAACATTTGATAGTGTAACAATCACTTAAAGGCTAATACCGCATGCACAGTAAACGGCTTAAATGTACAAAATGAGTTATTACTACAACGATTATTTAGGTTAGTTTTTTCCTTAAGATTAGATTAGTTGTAACAACAATCAAATTTTATAAAAACATATTAAGATGAAAATACAATTAAAAATGTAATTCACAGATAATAATGGTGTCATCAAAATAATTAAAAAAAATAAAAAAATAATTAAGATATTCGTAATTAGGTAAAGAAAAATGAAAAAGTGTATAATTAAAATGAGTACATGGATTAGATTGAATTAAGGTAGATTCAATTAAATAAAATAAAATAAAATAAAATTAGATGAAATTAAATTAAATTAGATGAAGTTAAATTAAATTAGATGAAATTAAATTCAACAAGGTAAATTAGATAATAATATATTGGATTAAAATAATTGGTATAATAAATTAACGGATTAACGAATTTTACATTTAATACTATTACAATTCAAATTGTTGCGAGTGAAATATTTACAATTACTTTAATAATTCTGTTAATACTGTCCTGGTTTATATCCACTAAATCACTGCAGCCATTGAGAATTTTACATAATCTAGGTATAGGTGAGTTTGCGCAAAGTACCGACCTTCGTAGTGGTGGGCATAACGGAGTAATGATATTTCTCGGATATCTAGATGGAGCATGGAATCTAATAAGACTTAACAACTTAGAGCAATCAATTCCGTTTCTTAATATTTTATACAGAAATATAGCGTCGGTAACGTCTCTGCGTGTGGATAAGGAGTGCATTTTGAAATGACGCAGGCGGATTTTGTAGGAGGGTAGCTGATTAGATTTCCCCACACGAAAAGCTAGGTGCCACACAAAACGCTTCTGCACTCGTTCTAACCGCAGCATATGAGTGGCGTAGTGAGGTCTCCATACAACGCTGCAATATTCCAAGATACTTCGCACGAGACTGTTGTACAACATTACTTTGGTACTGCTTTTACGAAAACCTCTAGTATTACGAAGCAGAAATCACAACATTTTAGATTATTTTTTAATAATGTAATCAAAGGTGACTTTTCTATCAAAAAGCACTCCTAGGTCCTTGATTGTTTCGAGTTCTTGTACTTTAACTTGGTTTATGGAGTATTCAGATGTAATATAGTTATTTTTCCTCGTAAATTTAACGTGATAACATTTGTTAGAGTTCAGTTGCATTCTGTTATTTTTGCACCATTCAATAACTCTGTCAAGGTCGTTCTGTAAAAGCTCGTTGTCTATTGGGAATTTAATCGTTCGTGCAAACTTCAAATTAAGATTTCTCAAACAATTATAATGCCTAAAAGTAGACTAAAACTAAAATATGTTTATTACAGGTGCAAGTCGGTAATGATGGTTCGAGATTACAATGTTAGATAGCGACCCGCCCGATCTAGGTTAATTCAAACCTGTGTTTCAGGCCATCACTTTACATTTAATTTAAAGAAAGCACTAAAATTTAAAGTTAAACTGATATAAAATAATCTATAGAAAAAACTATGAGAAAAAAACCTAATTATTAGTACATTAATATCTAAAACTAAACCTATGTAAATTTACAAAAGTAGTAGTAGTTTTTTCTGTGTCTGTGTAATTGAGTATCGCTAAATATTCTGTTAACAATATACTACATTTCTTATAGCTTACACTATAGAAGCCTAGTAACTTGTTGAGCCTATTATACAGAAAAGGTCCTAAAAACACAAAAAATCGATTAGCAAACGCATGACTAGTTTGAGGATTTATGCAAACCAAGTCCTTCCTTCTCTTGTCGGTAGGTACTGGCTCAAAAGGAAGTGCCGTGTGCTGGTGTAGTACTGTACTTAGTATGAATAATTGCCGTACTGTTAGTACATTACATGATTGGTAGAGCTCGTGCGTAGGAAATCTAAAAGGGCGAAAGGTAGCAACCTTTAGAATTGCTCTTTGAGCACGCTCTAGAGGGAGTAGAATTGTTTTTGCAGCCCCACCCCAAGAAGTTATGCAATATGTAAGAATGGATTGACACAAAGCTAAATAAACCTGTTTAATGAGTTTATAGTCTGCTATGTTCCGTAAATTCTTAAAGACATATATTAATTTGCGCACTCTAGTACATAGTAACTCGATATGTTTACGGAAATTTAGATTAGTATCAATAGTGACACCTAGGTATTTTAAGTGGTCAGCTTTTGCTAAAGTGGAGCAGGAACATGCGGTGTCAGCGTACGTGCCGCAATTATGCGCGTAAATTTTTAGATTAGTAAGCGGTATGTTAGTATTTCTCATTGTAAATAAAATGTATTTTGTTTTATCTGCATTTAATGTCAGTAGATTATTATGAAGCCAATTAGACACAATGTTAAAACCATTCTGAGCATGTTCATAGACCTCAACTCTTGATTTAGCTGAAAACAATAGAGCGGTGTCATCCGCATAAGACATTATGACACCATTTTGGAGTGACAGATTTAAAATAACGTAGGGCCCAAAATGCTACCTTGTGGAATCCCAAAACCACTATTTTTAAGTTCAGAACTTGTATAATGATCTATTTTTACACATTGCTGACGATCGCTAAGATAATCAGATAATAGTTGAAGTTGGACTCCTCTTATCCCAAGTGTTTCAAGCTTGTGCAAAAGTAAAGTACATGAAATAGTGTCGAAGGCCTTGGCAAGATCTAGAAAGATCCCTATTGTGTGCATGCCCTTATCTAGATTGGTAGTAACATAGTTAGTCAATTTGTGTACCGCTTGGCTGGTTGATCTTTTGGGCCTAAAACCAAATTGACTATCTGAAAGTAGTTTGTTATCTTCCAGATATTTTATCAATCTGCTGTTAATGATTTTTTCTATAATTTTAGAGAGGCCTGTTAATACTGAAATAGGTCTATAGTTATTCACACAGCTTTTGTCTCCAGACTTGAAGACAGGTGTGACCACCGCTTTTTTAAGTAATTTGGGGAATACTCCTTTAGATAAACATAGCCGGAAAATAATATGTGTTAGTGGAGGTGCAAGTATGAATTTAAATCTTTTTAGTATATTATTAGGTATGTTATCCCACCCAGTAGCACAAACATCCTTTAACCCATTTATCATGCTTACTACCTCGTCAACGTCGGTATCTAATAAAACAAAAGAATTTAGTGCAGAGGATGACATAGTCGGGTTTTGACGGCAAAAATTACTAGAATTTAAAGTTTTTTCAGCCAAGCTTTTACCAACGTTAGCAAAAAACTTGTTTACGTTATTCATTGCTTCGGATGGGTTTGATTCTGTTGATAGTAAATCATACGGAGGTTCGTGATTTTTTGATCTAAATGTATTAGTTTTGATAAATTTCCACACAAGTTTACTATTTTTCCCCGCCTTCTGTAATTCATTTTTATCATATTGATTTTTTAGTTTTTTCAAAAGATTATTACAGAAGTTTCGATACCTTTTATATATAACAGAAAGTATTTCATTATCAGGGGCGAGTTTCAATTTTAGGTGAAGTTTGTCTCTATGTCTTATGCAACGAACGAGTCCGGGTGTGATCCAGGGCTTAATACAACTATACTTTCTAGGTATTGTCTTAGTGAATGTGTTTTTCGATATTGCATATTGTAGAGAATCTATGAAATACTTCAAAGATATATTTGCATCGTTTGAATTATAAACCGGGTCAAAATTAATACCGCGTAAGTCATTTTCCAGGTTTGTCATATTATTATAGACTTTAGTGTAGCTACGCATGCAGTTTTTTCTAGGTGAACGTATATTTTGTAATGTTAGTAAAACGGCTTGATGATCGGTAAGCGAAGAATTAGTAACCAATGTTTTGGATGGATTTTTTGATTTTAAAATAATATGGTCTAAACATGAGCCACTCTGATGCGTGGGGTGAAAGTGAGCTGGCAAAAGTCCATGAAATGAGCAAATATTCTCTTACGTTGCTAAGACATTTTAATTTAAATAGCCTCCTCCATACCGAACAGTATGGCTTTACAATAGGTCGTTTGACTACCGATGCGGGTGTCGCTTTGTTAAAACACATAATATTGAATACATGGGAGAACCGACAAAATGCAATAAGGGTTTTATGTAATCAAAAATGCCTTTCAAATGCCTTTGATTGCGTACTGCATAACACACTTATGCGTTAAATAGTTAATTACGGTGTCCCGTTGTATAGGTTAGTTCCCCCTTCTATAGCACCATAGTAGGTATGAGCGTATGAAATTGTCATTGATGGGTTGAGTCCATCGCATGCGCTGCACACTGTCATCGGAAGCGGGGAGATTATATTTTAGGTTACCGGCGGGCCTAGGGTGTCCCAAGCTAGCCGGTGGTCAGCCTCTTCCTCGTCGACGTACTGGTGGTGGTGTCGTCGTCGGCGAGAAGTATTCGCCGCTTGAGCTCGACGCAACTTTAGTGGCCGATGTAACTGGACTCACGTCTGGAGCAGGTACTGCAGCTGGGAGGCAGAACTGAGCGGCGGACAAAATGATATTTCTGGTGCATTTTGTATACGTGGCTGGCTTCTTGTCAGCTTTTCTGATTTCTTGACTTGATGATCCACGACACGATGCTCTGTTTGATGACTCTTGCAGTGTTGTCATGTCTATCGAATGGTGTTTGACTGCGTAGCAATTCCTTCTTGATTTCGATTCACTGTGGATTACAGGTGAAATGCAACGAATAAGTGTAGGCTGCCGTATTGTTCAACATATACTCATGCATATAGCGCGGGCACCCGATGTAAGTAGCCGGCAAAATTGTCATTCTTCCCACATTGTTTGCGTTGTCATCAGCATTAATAGCATCACGGAGATTAATGTATTCTTCAGATCTAGACTGTTGCTGGTTTATACGAATGTTTATCGATTTCCGCACCATATTCAATTTCTGGATCGTAATGGAATGCTGTTCCTTCCAGGATAGCAGGAGCACTGTGCCTGCGGAATCGTTTTATTTTATTGTGTCGTGTTAACTGCTGTTTTTTTATTTCAATCACGAACTCGTTCCATTCGAAGCCTATCCACTTAATTTCCAGTCACTCTGGAACGCAATTTTGACATAACAATACGACTATTAGCATTATCTGTCTTTTGCATGTCATATAGCACGTCATACATTTGATTAACTTCGACGACCTTCTCCTTGACATTGTAAACAAAAGAAAAGAAAATTTTGCACAGTTAAATAAAAAATAAACAAATAATGCTGGACAATCCACACAGCATCATCTAGCCCCAAGCTAAGCAGAGCTTGTGTAATGGGTACTAGATGACTGATATACTTAATACAATACATTACATAGATATATATTTTTTATTATATACATAGCAAACACCCAGAACACCTGGAACTAATCTTTGTAGATCGTACAAACATTTGTCCCAAGGCGAGAATCGAACCCGCAACCTCCTGCGTCGCAGGCGGACCTTCGCCCGCTGCGCCACATCGGTCGTCATATTCTTTTCGCGCGCAATTCATGTTTTTTCTAGGTTTCCCTTTGTTTCGCAGACGGTTTTCATTGAATTTCGTTTCTCAAAAAATGTGTCATATAATATTTGACCCTTGTATTTTTATTTCAAATATTACTGTTTCCAAAACTATTTGGAATATTATACTCGAATGAAACATATTTCACAGAAACACAATTTAATTTTAAATAATTATTTTTCGTTCAACAAATTTATCAAGCAGTAGTATAACTTTTAACGACTATTGTTTGTTCAGTGTATTTTTCCTTGTTTCGTTGAGTTTATAAATGAAATCAGTGTCAGTTTTGGCCTAATTTTTGCGTGGAATCGTCGATTCCAACCCTCTCTGTAATCCATTGTTGGTACGATGACGGCCCATTGCGCAGCTTAATACTGCTGGAGACATCCATTGATTTTCGAAATAAAGTAGCAGTAAATTCTGTTAATGGACCTAGATATTTCATATTATTCTGTATTCTTTCCTCGATTTTCTCCTAGGCAACGTTTATAGATTCAGACGAGAGGTGGGTTTCTCTAGCTAACTTAAAATTTGTTAACTCCATGTTTTTATCATTGTAACTATTATAGCCTTGTTCATATAATAGTAGGTAGCATCCAGACTAGTGCGACTTCGGAAAAACTGTTTCGAAAGCATTCATCTGTGTTACTTCAAAGTCACATTTGTTATAAGGAATTTCTGCCCCAAACCAATCCTTACTTAAAGTGACCAATCTTGTATATATCTTTTTCGTCTTATTCGTTAAAAGCGCATACGTTATGGATACAATATTAGTCATTTCACTACAACTGTCTACATCAATTTGTATAGTATAAAGCTCGTAAAAGGGAGGTGGTACATGGATTGTGCTATCTCCAAAAAGTTTTGCAGTAAAAGGGAGGTTTCATCTTTTTTTCACCCAATGTGGTTGAAAACAAGAACATTTTGTTGTTATTTTTTCCGTCTGCGCGCTCCACCAAAAATGTATCAACTCAAAGACCAGGTAAACAACTTCATCCAGGTTTTTATTCTGTCTTTTTTTGCATTTTTAAGGATTTCATACGTGTGCGATACAGAGTATCTTTAGAACTTTGGGCGTTCATTACAAACATATGCCGTCCGGTATGATATCAATATCTTTATTGCAGTCTTTTGTAAAGTTTTTTTAGTTTTTTTTTTGGACACAAGTGATCTCCTTGCTTGTTACTTGGATTCATAATAATAATAAATCATTTATTTGCTGATCTAGGATATGTTAGTATTATAGGGTATGTTAGTATTATAGGATATGTTAGTGCAATGGTGTTAGTATTACATTATATAGCACTCCTTGATAAACCTCACTGGCGTGCAAAATTTTACAATATGTTCTGCTTAACTTGAATAAACAGGTACAAGCATCAATATAAGAATAGTGCAATCATGAATACTTGTCTACTTGTTTTTTTTTTAAATTAGATCTACATGTATGCTTCGATGAGTACAAAAAAACTGCTAAGTTTTCTTTATCTAAAGTAACACATATATCTCGATTTTCACACCTTCAGTACGTCGCTCCATTTTTTTATTTACCTTTTTGTGACTTAATGAATACTAAATTATTTCTTGATGCGCTATTACTATTACGAGTAATTGGGCCTACACCAATATTCTTTTGGTATTGCAAAACAATTAAAACAATTTCCCTCAAAAGATTTTCTTCATGTCGTACTCACTTTGTGGGACCCACTGTTTATCTTGATTGGCGATTGTTAGGCCAAATACATTTCTTATAAACGTAAACTAAACTTATGAATTGCGTAATGTTATGCTGCTGTTTTCTCAGGATAAACTGCCCACAAATGTAGCAAAAATTGAACACTTTCGCGGTGATATATTTCAAGTGAGCGTTAAGAAATACGCGGAAGTACTGATTTTGTAAAATCAATGTTGATGCTATTTATATAACAAACTACCTTTATTAACCCTCTTCTAACGATTTAAGCTAATTTCTATTAAAAAACCTTGTAACTCTACAAGAAATGAGCAAATTACTTAAAATCCATCATTTTTTTTATTTGACTAATTCACTTCTTTTGAGACCATTCAGTGTGTGTTTTTATTCATTAAGAAACGATTAAAATAAAATATTTACTAATACCTAGGAAAGCCTAGGTAATTTTGGCAAAAAACAACGGTGCTAAATAACTAAAAATCCTGACGTGTTGGAATTTTTAAAATATTTTTATAAATCGTAAATATATTATAATCAGCGCCCATAAATCTACCCAAATCAATCATCAAAATTATAGGGGGAAAACTATTGCAGGGTTCGATGCTTGAGGCATTTATTGTCAGTGAGTAACAGTGAATCTGAGCACACTGCGTCATGGACTGCGCATGCGTGAGTCCGGTGTGTTCGGAATTCTAGTTGTGTTATTATTTTATTTATTAAAATACAGTAGTACACACATAATTTTTACATTCAAGTGATGCAATATAAACTCTTACGAGTTTTACCGGGCACCAACATCATATTATACTCATTAATGCATTTATCTTTGGTATTTATATTTTGTGTTTCCATTTTGTAGTTCCAACCCCTGCCAGACAAGCATGTAGTGTAGCTGTAGGAGCCAACGCGAGGCAGTACATAAATATGAGTGGGTGCGAGTGAGATGGCAAGTTAGGTCTATCGCAATCCTGCACTGCGCATGTATTGTTTAGTACATGTATACATCAGCTAACTTGGAAAACTTCTTATCATTTTTTTCTTCTACGTGGTGTGCAGTAAAAGTAACATCTATTTCAATGGAATTCTCTGCATGTTTTTTTTTTTTTATAACGTTGCCCCGCACTAGGAATTTCTCCTGGGTCGTGGGTGCTTTGACAAACATTTAAAGTCACATACACAAACAGCCAGACCCGGAACAATTACCTGTAGGCCATACAAATATTTGTTCCGTGCGGGAATCGAACCCACGACACGCGGCGCAGCAGTCGATCGTTCAGCCACTGCGCCAACCGTGTCGTCACTGAACTGAACACTGAACTCGCACCAATTAAGCTGAAGGAAGAGAGAAGCTGAGTGAAGATGTGATACAGTTAACTCAGACAAATGCGATGAACCTGGTATTGAATCGTTTGTTGATGTATTTACGTCATTAGATGTTTCTTTTTCTTGCTCTATTTCAAAAGTTTTTTTAGATTTTTTAGGTTCTGGGGTCATTTAAGAGTTATCGAAGTTGGACTAAATAATTTTCCATTCTTAATTACAGTTATCCATCATGTGGGTTAGACCCTTCCATCAGTGAAGAGATTTCGAGTTGGAGAAAGTAGAAAATACTTTATTTATTTATTTAATTAATTACAACGGTTGAAAAACCAATTACCTACAGTAAATAAACACAAAAAATAAAAGTTAAGTTATAAACAACATATAGGTACTTACATCAATCCGACCGACATGACGACCGTTGTGGCGCGGCGGGCGAAGGTCCGCCTGCGACGCAAGAGGTTGCGGGTTCGATTCCCGCCTTGGGACAAATGTTTGTACGATCTACAAATATTTGTTCCGGGTGTTCTGGGTATTTCCTATGTATAATAAAAATATATATCTACGTAATGTATTGGATTAAGTATATCAGTCATCTAGTACCCATAACACAAGCTCTGCTTAGCTTGGGGCTAGATGATGCTGTGTGAATTGTCCAGCAATATTTATTTATTATTTATAATCCCTCTCACAGTACTTCTGACATGCCAATAAAATCATCTTCCATTCATCAGCAAACAGATCGCTTGTTGCATAAGAATCCAAGAGATCATTTAGTGCAGCCAAGGTGCGAGGTATTGGAGATTGAGCACGGGCAACAGTGCGACACTGAGGCACAGCAAACATTCGGTGCTTTTTGCCGCGGCAGTGATTGTCCGGAACAAAGAAACGTGCAAGCACAGCAAGCAGGTCAGGCGCGTCAATAGTGCCACGGAGCGTCTTGCAGGCTATGATGAGCTGATTACGCGCTCGTCTTATCTCTAGCGAGTTATATCCGAGGCAACCCAACATAAATTTTGTCGGATAGAGGTGTGGATAATAGCCGTGCAACCGCTTGTGAACCTAAGGAACGCTTTTTGCGCTTTTTGCACTTAATTGTAAACATATAATGTACTCGTACGTACGAGTATGTACTATATACTAATAATATTGAATATATTTAATGGTCTGTATATATTCGAAATATTGTATGTTGTTAAATAATAATGAATATTAAATAAATATTATTTGAAGATAGCACATAAGACTATTTCGGCTGATGTAAACATGTACTAAACTAATGATAATAATAAACTTAATTGTCATATATCATACAATCATTTTTATGAATTCCCTAGCTCCTGCGCTAGTGTAAACTGTATTACAGGAGCTAGTGTCTACCCCTAATTAAATGTTACATGTTTATTTTTATTTATTTATCCATTTATTTCAGACATCTAGGCCCATATAAACATATACAATACTATATTAACAAAACTTAAAAATACTATAAATATATATTACATAATAACTACAACTAGTGCACACGAAGTGTCGGCGTCGTGGCATGGCATCAAAAGATTACAAACTAAACAGAAGTAAAAAGAAAAAAAACAGTACTAAACTACTAAGAAATAACAACTGCGCAGTGAGGGATCGCGATGGACCTCACTTGCCATCTATAAAATAAATAAATATAAACGGGGTTGGAACTATCAAAAATGTCTGGCTAGTGAGGGAACATCATCTAATTATTACCCAAGTATTATATTATATATAAAAATCTGCTTTTAACGTAAGTACAATCATAGTTTCATTAATGTTAAGGGTGTCTGGCAAAGGGTTACGCAAGAATAACACAAGTAAAATTCCGAATACACCGGACTCACGCAGGCGCAGTACATGTCATGATGTCAGATTCATTGTTACTCACTGGCAATAAATGCCTCAAGCATTAAACGCACGTTTTGAACGCTTAACTCAGTGTTCACTATTTATTAGAAAGAAAAAAACGTATTCCTTCTTATTAATTATTTTGTTCAGGCGTGAGTCCCATCGACAGTATTTGTTGTTTTATGCTTATCTTTATAGCAGCTTATGGGGGCATACATTTAGATGACAACCCTGCTTGATGGATTTTTTTGCTTGATTAGGAGAACTCTCAAGAGTTCTCAATAAGAAACATGTTTATTTTTTATGTTTGAGCTCGTATAATTTTTTACAGTGCACTCCAATTTCGATGGTTCTTTTTTGATTGGATAACTGAACTTTGAGATTATCTCAAAGTTGAAATTAAAAATATTTTACTTATTTTTTTTTTTTTTGTAAGTCGTTTGATTTTTTTAATTTGACTGTTTCTTTTTCTGATATTTATTCCATCGGGATTTTACCATTGCTGCAAGTCCAATAAATATGAAAATATCTTTGAGTCGTTTTGTCCGCCTCATTGTATTATATTGTATTGTTTGACGGGCCGATATCCGCAACGGATGGGATAATACCTTATTAGATCATCCCCTCTTCCTAAGAAAGGCCAGCAGCCGTTACTGGCCTTTGTTTTGTGCCCTACTGATAGCAACAGGCTCGCCTCCTATTTATATGGGACTTGATATCTACATAACTTTTGGAATACCTATACTTCTTTACCTCTGCCTGACTCAGATATCAATAGCGTGAAATATAATATTATATGGTTAAAAAGCGTAGGATGCTATTAACTATATTTTATAATTCTAATTGTATAAATAAAAAGCTCATCATCATCATCCTCCTGCCCTTATCCCAATTTATTTGGGGTCGGCGCAGCATGTTTTCATCTTCCATACCATCTATTTACCGTCATCTCAAGGGTCACCTTTTTTCTTGCCATATCATCTTTCACACAATCCATCCATCTTTTCTTTGGTCTTCCTCTACTCATGTAACCCTGCACATTCATACTCAAAACTTTCCTCACAACATGGTCCTCATTCCTTCGCATCACATGCCCATACCATGACAACCGATTTCCACACAACTTCTCGGTCACAGGCGCCACTTTCAGACTTCCTCTTACATACTCATTTCTTATTCTATACATTCGTATAAATAAAAAGCTACCAATTAAAAAATAATAATATCAAGCACCCCACGTATTTTTACGTTACTTGAATATTTTTTGTATATTTCAATTGTTATTTTAACGTTATCCCAATTTAATTACTTAGTCATAACTGATTGTTGGACTTTCTATTGCTGTACTTATCACAAACTCTTCATACTTCAAATATATTTCTACTATTTAGTATGGTTTGCTTGTTTTTTTTAGTTTCTTAAACCAAGAATTTTGTAATATCCCTATTTGAAACTAAGTAACTAGTTCATGTTAGCCATTATTGGCTCAGATTAAAACTAGAGTTTTTATTAGCTCTGATTTTAAGCATTAGTAAGTTATTTTGATAGACAAAATGTGCCAATTGAATAAAGCTGGTATTAGAGATACGGTATATATTTTATTGGTGTTTTATTCTTTAAAACAGTCTAGTTCCGCGTTGTTGTTTTTATATTGTTACCTATTTTCCTACCGTGCTTATGTTAACTATTTTTACTATTACTAGTTTAGTATTCCTATTTTTGATATATCTAAGTAATGTTATTTTAGAAAGCGTATGACTAGCCTGCAGAATAACGCAAGTACTACATTCATCACAACACCACACTGTACTTTATTTATGCGAATCAAAACTCTTAGAATGTGTTTCCTATTCAAATATAGTATAATAGACCATAATATTGTCAGACAAAGGAAATGTCGGCTGCAGTCACTCCAGAGTTAAGTTTAGTTTCATTTACAATCCAGTTCCATAGGTCAGGCTCTTGAAGTATGGAGGTGTAAGGAAACACGTCTGGTCAAGACAAGCGTTGATTACTAACTAGGTTACAATGTAGCTTAATACTAAATACATTTATACACTTCAGCTCCGGGGGTGTAAGAAAAAATAATATAAAAATAAAGACAAGAAAAAAAAAAAAATACTTACTATTTTTTATGACCTATCTTTGTGTATTACATCTACCTTACCCTTTTTAATTACCTTTAAATTTACGCTTAAATCTTCTAACACTTCAAAAGATCCATCAGAAACCCTAAGCACAGTCTAATTTACGAGCACATTCATTCTTAAGTAAGATAAGAACATTTTCCTTATAAAATACAGGATTACATGATTAATTCATATTTTTATTCATATTTTTTTTTCATAATTCAAATTTTTATATTCATTAATGAGCATTGTAAGATTTCTCAAACAATTACAGTAAGATTTCTCAAACAATTATAATGCCTAAAAGTAGACTAAAACTAAAATATGTTTATTACAGGTGCAAGTCGGTAATGATGGTTCGAGATTACAATGTTAGATAGCGACCCGCCCGATCTAGGTTAACTCAAACCTGTGTTTCAGGCCATCACTTTACGTTTAATTTAAATAAAGCACTAAAATTTAAAGTTAAACTGATATAAAATAATCTATAGAAAAAACTATGAGAAAAAAACCTAATTATTAGTACATTAATATCTAAAACTAAACCTAGGTATGTAAATTTACAAAAGTAGTAGTAGTTTTTTCTGTGTCTGTGTAATTGAGTATCGCTAAATATTCTGTTAACAATATACTACATTTCTTATAGCTTACACTATAGAAGCCTAGTAACTTGTTGAGCCTATTATACAGAAAAGGTCCTAAAAACACAAAAAATCGATTAGCAAACGCATGACTAGTTTGAGGATTTATGCAAACCAAGTCCTTCCTTCTCTTGTCGGTGGGTACTGGCTCAAAAGGAAGTGCCGTGTGCTGGTGTAGTACTGTACTTAGTATAAATAATTGCCGTACTGTTAGTACATTACATGATTGGTAGAGCTCGTGCGTAGGAAATCTAAAAGGGCGAAAGGTGGCAACCTTTAGAATTGCTCTTTGAGCACGCTCTAGAGGAAGTAGAATGGTTTTTGCAGCCCCACCCCAAGAAGTTATGCAATATGTAAGAATGCATTGACACAAAGCTAAATAAACCTGTTTAATGAGTTTATAGTCTTCTATGTTCCGTAAATTCTTAAAGACATATATTAATTTGCGCACTCTAGTACATAGTAACTCGATATGTTTACGGAAATTTAGATTAGTATCAATAGTGACACCTAGGTATTTTAAGTGGTCAGCTTTTGCTAAAGTGGAGCAGGAACATGCGGTGTCAGCGTACGTGCCGCAATTATGCGCGTAAATTTTTAGATTAGTAAGCGGTATGTTAGTATTTCTCATTGTAAATAAAATGTATTTTGTTTTATCTGCATTTAATGTCAGTAGATTATTATGAAGCCAATTAGACACAATGTGAAAACCATTCTGAGCATATTCATAGACCTCAACTCTTGATTTAGCTGAAAACAATAGAGCGGTGTCATCCGCATAAGACATTATGACACCATTTTGGAGTGACAGGCGGCACAGTGCATCTTTATAGATTAAAAATAACGTAGGGCCCAAAATGCTACCTTGTGGAATCCCAAAACCACTATTTTTAAGTTCAGAACTTGTATAATGATCTATTTTTACACATTGCTGACGATCGCTAAGATAATCAGATAATAGTTGAAGTTGGACTCCTCTTATCCCAAGTGTTTCAAGCTTGTGCAAAAGTAAAGTACATGAAATAGTGTCGAAGGCCTTGGCAAGATCTAGAAAGATCCCTATTGTGTGCATATCTAGATTGGTAGTAACACAGTTAGTCAATTTGTGTACCGCTTGGCTGGTTGATCTTTTGGGCCTAAAACCAAATTGACTATCTGAAAGTAGTTTGTTATCTTCCAGATATTTTATCAATCTGCTGTTAATGATTTTTTCTATAATTTTAGAGAACGGAAACATTGGGGAAGGTCATTAATAAAAATATTAAATAATATTGGAGCTAAATGCGAACCTTGAGGAGCGCCAGACGTTATTATATGTTCTGAGGATTTAAATCCATTCACAACGACGTAGAAATCTCGTTCAGTTAGATATGATCTAAACCATTCTAGCAAGGGCCCTGATACACCGTAAGTTGCAAGTTTGTAGATTAGTATGGCATGTGACATCCTATCAAACGCCTTACTGAAGTCCGTATATATTACGTCAAATTGTTTATTTTTATCTTATTATTTACATTTACAGACTACGTGGGAAAAACAGCGAAAGTCAAAATCAACCCATTATTGTCGAAACAAGCTCCACTATCTTGAAAACCGAAGTTTTAAAAAAGAGTAAGTCTTTTAATAAAACTCATAAACATAAATTAGCATGTAAACAACTGGGATACACAACACTTGAAGATACCCCAATTTACCTGTCCGAGCACCTTACCGCTAAGGGCTCCCGTCTTCACTTCCTGGCCAGAGATTTAACTAAATCTGGAGCCTATAAATTTTGCTGGACGGCGTATGGAAAGGTTTATGTAAAGAAAGACGAGCAGTCTACAACCGTAACAATTAGAAGTGAGGAGCAAGTTCACAAACTGATTGTGGGTAATTGACTAGTATTAGTATATGGCTGCCAATTTGGCTGGACTTATGCTCCTATACCAATTATTATGTTTTCTATTATAGATATAAGACAAACGATTCTTACTTTATATTGTCTACTGGTAAAATTCATGACTAATTATGTTAAACTGTTAATTCACTATTTCTTGCCACAATTTGTAGAAATTGTAACTTACACAGAATTTAAAACATTCAACTTTTATAAACACACAAACATACACTATACACACTGCACACTTAGTAACTTACATTCTTGCACGTCTTCAAGTGAAGTAATTTCAACACAGTGTAACGGGGAGTTTAAATTATTCAAAAAATGTAACACTTGCATAAAATATAATGAAACTACTAATAACAATTTGTATACGTACCAGGTTTTGTTGACTAGAAATTTTAAAATATTTAATGGATAGCACATTACAAACAGTAACGGACATAGATGATATTGAAATTGCCCGCACTTATCAATGTAGTTGTACAAATTTACATAAGCATATTAACATAAATAAAAATGACATGACTATTATATCCCAAAATATAAGGAGTATCTACTGCAATTTTGACGACCTGACAGTGTTTTTAGCAAGTCTAAAATTTGAATCAGACATTTTAATACTCACAGAATGTAGGCTTGACTCTAAAAAACCTATCCCGCAAATTAATAACTACCATTGCTTCGCGACTAATCGTAAGCTAAACCAAAATGACGGCGTAGTGATCTATGTAAGAAAATCTTTAAAGGCTAAAGTGAGAGAAATATGCTTGACGCAAGCTTCGTGTCTCGAGTTGGAGGTACTGGATAATATTGTGCTATGTATTTACCGCTCACCTTCTAACACAAATACAGAGAGCTTCATTGACTCTCTCAACTCACACCTAAATACTTTAAAATCAAATCAAAATGTCATAATAGCGGGGGATATTAACATCAATCTCATACCTAAGGACAATGATCCAGCTTACGTTTATAATAATAGAGCTAACTATTTAAACATGCTGTCACTGCATGGTATACTTCCGGGGCACGTACTTCCTACACGTGAAGCGAACTGTTTGGATCATTTTATGATTAAAATAAACAGAAAAAAAACATTGGCATATATCGCTATTCTCCACACTACTATAACCGATCATTACACAACATTTTTATGTTTATCTAAAATAAAAACTAAGCGAATTATAAATAAAACAACTACAACTGTTGATTTCGAGCGGGCCCTAAAATATCTTATGGATAATAAAATAGCAGACTTACTATTCTGTGACGATCCTGACCAATTAACTCAACTACTACTAACTAAACTTACTGAATCTTTACAGATTAGCACTATTACTAAAACTATACCTAACAGCAAGCGTACAATTAAGCCATGGATAACCACCGGGATTTTAAGATGCATTAAAAATCGCAATAAACTACAGCAAAAAACTCGAAGCGAGCCATTTAATGAAATATTAAAAATAACCTACCGTCGATACCGCAATCATTGTAATAATTTGATCAAAAAATTAAAAAGAAAATATGAACGAGAGCTTCTAGGTAAATCAGTAAATAATAATAAATTACTATGGAAAAACATTAAATCTATAACCTACACTAATAATTCCAAAAGCCCGAACATTGAATTACTGAATATCAAATCAAGTCCCTCTGACTCAGTTAACTTTATAAATAATTATTTCACGAACATTGGCAAAGACTTAGCAGAAAAAATTCAAAAACATTCAAATCATACTGGCACACCTAAAACTTTAAATACACAGGTTAACTCATTTACTCTTTTGGACACCGACAATGACGAAGTAAGCAGAATACTATCGAGCCTTAAAATTGATTGTGCACCCGGATGGGATAATATATCAACAAATTTTACATACATACATTGGCAAAGAAATTGTCCCTATCGTAACGCATCTGACTAATCTCTGCTTTAAAAATGGTATTTTTCCCGAGCCACTTAAAAGGTCTGTCATCATCCCAGTTTATAAGGGCGGGGACAGAGACGATGTCAGCAACTACAGGCCAATATCCATCCTGCCAGCTATATCAAAAATTATAGAAAAACTGATAAATAATAGACTAACAAAATACTTTGATAAATATGAAATTTTAAGCAAAACTCAGTTTGGTTTTAGGCACGGCATGTCGACTGAGAACGCTATAACTGCTCTCACTTCTTTGGTAGCTGACAGTATGGATAAAGGAGATAAATGTATAACCGTATTCCTAGACCTAAAAAAAGCATTTGACACCGTCTCTGTTCCCATCCTGATTAATAAACTAGAAGCTTCAGGAGTGAGAGGAATCCCGTTAAAACTGTTTGGTAATTACCTGTCTAACAGAAAGCAAAGGGTCAAGGTAGGAGACTACTTAAGTGAAGAAGCTAATGTCGCTTTTGGAGTCCCTCAAGGCAGCGTGCTTGGCCCTACGCTATTTCTTCTTTACATCAATGACCTCAGTGGCGTCAGACTAAATAAGGCAAAAGTATTTTCTTATGCTGATGACACTGCGGTCGTTTTTACCGGAAAATCCTGGAGTGAAGTTGCTTTTCTGGCAGAGGCAGGAATGACTAAGATAGCTAAATGGCTTCAAAATAATCTTTTGTCTCTGAACACAGCAAAAACCAACTACATTTGTTTCTCAATCTCAAATCGCACACAACCAAAGCCAGATTTTAGAATCAAAGTTCACACCTGCGAAGATTCCTCTAATTGCCAATGTCCGTCAATAGAAAGAGTAAAAGAGACAAAATATCTTGGAGTAGTGATTGATCAAAGATTGTCGTGGTATCCTCACCTGGACCAAGTGAATATTAGGATGAGAAAACTGTGCTGGATATTTAAGACTTTGAGACACATAGTACCAAAAAGCGTCCCCAACAAAAAGGACCTATCGAGAAACCTTCTCAATGAAATATATATGGCCTTGGTTCAGTCCATCTTAACCTACTGCATCCCTGTATGGGGAGGGGCAGCAAAAAGTAAATTTATTGACCTGGAGCGTGGGCAACGGGCTTTAATAAAAATTATGTATTTTAAAAATATTAGATACTCCACACAGTCTCTCTACCATGAGAGTGGGTTACTGTCTGTAAGGAAATTATACATAATCAAAACTGTTTTGAAGTTGCATAAGTTACTACCCTACAACCCCAGTTCAATCGTGAAAAGAAGAAAAAATAAAGTCGCTGAAGTCCCTCATACAAAAACCAAATTTGCAAGTAGACAGTACCAAAACCGTGCAGCACACTTATATAATAAAGTTAATAAAATAACTGATATACATAAAGAAAAACTACGGGATTGTAAAAAAATATTAAACAACATCCTAAAAACCCTTACCTACGAAGACACCGAGGCGTTGCTGGAATAAAAATAACTGGCAAGATCACACTTCACACTCAGGTAAACATACCTACAACATACAACACTTGACACACAAACACTCACGTCCATTCTATACACTCACATACATACTCACACACACACATAAATACACACACAGGCACAAACGCGCATCCAAACATACACACACACACACCCTCAATGACACACACACACACACACACACGCGCGCACTCACACTCCTAATCGTACATCATCATTAAAATGTTTAAACTTCGTAAGTATTCTTTTTTCTTTTTTTTTTTCTATTCTCTTTTTAAAATACTCTTTATACTTAATTAAGAACAAGTTTATTGGTTCTAAGCATAATATTAATAACGTTATGGAAGAGCGGTGTCTCCCAATACAGGCTGTCTATGCTTAACGGGAGGCTCCAATCACAATCATTATGTACAACCCTTTATGAACTAATAAATATTTTTTCATTTTTCATTTTTTTTCATCTACTGCCTGAATTAGTGACTCCGTGAAAGTTGTTAAGTTCGTAGTTGTAGATCTCGCAGTTATAAAACCATGCTGATGGTCACTAAGGTATGCTTTGAAATGATGCTGGATGTATGGACAAACGATAGATTCAAAGATCTTTGCGAAAGTGGATAATATTGAAATAGGCCTGTAGTTGGAAAAGGCATTTTTGCTATCCGACTTGTACACTGGAACAACTTTCGTTTTTTTTCCATTCTGACGGAAAAGTCCCTGTGGCTAGCGAAGTATTAAAAATTATCAGTAAAAGAGAAACCAGAGCTATTGCGCAAAGAAGAAATGAATATCAGTGGGATGCCATCAGGTCCAGGTCCCTTAGTAATATTACCTGCTTTAAGTTTCTTAAGCAAACTGTCGCGATCGATTACCGGGGTACTCAAACACTGACTATTACTATGCAGAACTTGTAAAAACTTTGTCATACAATCTATTTCTTTATTACTATCAGAAATGTATACGGACGAGAAGTAATTGGCAAAAAGATTGCAGATTTCAGAACCATTCGATGTTACAATCTGTCCGTCAGTCATAGATCCTGGGTAAGCACTAGATCCGCATCGTTTAGCTTTTATATAACTCCAGAAAAGTTTAGGATTATTCTTAGTACCTTGTTCTAAATTCTCAAGATAATCATTAGGTATATAACTTCATGGCTAATTTTTCGCAACGCTTGGAAATTAAATTCTGCTCAATTTTATCCATAGGATTTTTATATTTTTTAAAGCGTATCCTCAACTTTTTTTTTCTTTTAATGATTTAATTATTGTTTTATTAAACCAGGGTGGATAACGACAGTTTTTTTGTTTTCTCTCTGGCACAAATTTTTTTATGGCTTCATTTATATGTTTGTAAAGTATTTTTAACATGTCATTTACGTGATCACTATTTTTAAAAAGTCCATTCCAGTCTTGCTCCTTAAGATAATTATTAATGTCTCTATAGTTTGCTATAGTAGTAAAAGTTAGGTCTACAATTGGAGTTGTTATATGGTAGACTACGATTTTTTGCTAATGCCAGAGTTATATCAAGAGGCGGATGGAGTTTATCGATAACCGTTACAGAAGAGTTGGATTCGTTTACTGAACACGAGGGCACTGAAGATAGTACCAGGTCTAGGGTACGCCCAGCGTTGTTTTTTACATGATTACATTGTACTAGCTGACTTACATTTATAAAATCCATTAGCATTTGGCTAGTTTTAGGCAAAGAATCATTAACAGCTTTCAAGTCCCAATTGATTTTACCTAGGTTAAAGTCTCCGACAATACAAATAGGAATATTTGTTGAGTCAATAACCTTGTTGCAGTGCTCGATGAAATGTTCAAGAGTTACCGGGCTTACAGGTGGAGGAAGGTAAATGGCACATAGGGCCATTTTATGAGATTTATGAGATGGTGATATATCGATAGTAACCCAGAGGTCCTCGCACCTACCTTGCCAGTGTTCGATACGTGCTGACTTAATCTGTTTATTAACAGCAATTAACACTCCACCGCCGTCCTTATTACCTTGAAATCCAGTAGTTTCCCTATCTCTCCTGTACACTTCATATCTATCATCAAACAACTCACCGCTCAGCACGTTACTATTTAACCAGGTTTCCGTTAATATTATTATATCATAATTCAGACAACACAAATTACAGTAAAAATATTTAGTTTTCGTTCGCAAACCTCTACAATTTTGATAATAAATTACAATATCATTGAATTTTATAAGAATTAGACCTATTACATGCATTCAATTATTATAAGAAGAGAAAGATACTTGTTATACTATTTTACTTAGGCTACTTTTGCTCTTGATTTGAATGTATTCAGCGCCATCGTTTTTCCTCGCAAATATTCTGCCATTTCTGACCCACACGTACTTATAGCTCATCTCCTTGGCTTTGATCATAGTAGCTGCGTGAAGGGCTCTGTTGGTTGGTGACAATGTTCCGTAACGTACACAGGTGATTTTGGTCCTGCGATACCAAGATGGGTGCAATTGAGCTTTTCTTGTGGGTTTAGTTGATTATACTTTATAGTTGCAGCCAGTAGTTGATCTCGTATTCTTGGTGATGCCAACTGAACTATTATTGAACGAGGACGAGCGCTGGATGAGTTGGTCTTAGCGATGCGTGTGCAGTGTGAGATGTCTTTGTCATTTATTTCGCACTTTACTACAAAGTGGATTTATCCACAGTAAGTTGTTAGATAATGACATGCGTGGAGGATATTTTTGTTTGAGTGATTATTAATTTGAAAGGTACTAATAAAAGTACCTAAATAATGTATAACTACAGGTATACTCTGACCAGAGAATAAAACAGTTACAACAATTAAAAGATTTTTAAAACGTAGAATTTGAGTGATTTGTTATTCAAAGAAGTGGACAGGGAGTAATTAATTAACTTTAATCTTCTGGAAATCTTGTGAAAAATGTTTTCACTCAATTATTTTTTTCCGATTTAATCTCTTTGCTTTGATTAATTCTGGAATACTTTAAATGTTTGAGCTCACTGACAAATGCCTACATCCATATTAACAAAGTAATCTCTGTTAACTTACAAAAATAATAAGAAACAATAAAAATTAACAATTTAATAAAATAACAGCGTAGTAAGTTAAAATGTTCAAGAAAACTAGTTACTATGGAAACCGCGGAAGTGTGTCATGTGGTGGGAAAGTTATGTAATTGATTCCTCCAGACCGTACAAAATTTCACTCACGAAACTGAATGAGCACTTCTAAACCACGTTCAAGAGCTGTCAGTTTCATCACTGTTGTGAGATATTGGCACTGACAGATCTTTGACACGATTCTTAATTAGTTAGTAGTGCTCGTTCTAGTCATGTCGGGACAGTCCGTATAACACTTAACGGTATAATTTTTTTATCTTTTAATTTTTTCTCCATTATATTTCATTATATCTGTAAAAAAAATAGGATCCAACAACCAAAGAGGATACTGTAAAATAACATCGTTAAAAACAACCTCTTATAGAAAAGCATTTCATGGTTTTCATTTCACGTTTTTGATTTTTACGGTAGGTCGGCAGATCGGTAGGTCGGTGGCTTTGGTTGTTTTCATGTCTAGTCTAGAGCTTTACTTCTCTTGCAAAGGATTCCATATGTGAATCACTTATTGTTGTTGGGATCGTATTAAAGTTTTGAATAACAATAAGAATGTATCAATCAGAACATACATACACAAAATCACAACAGGATCTCACAACAGAACCAAACGCCGGAAGGGCCCTGTTTTTTATATTATCTACGTATCTTTTGACATGACCAGCAAATTGTGTGCTAGCATGAATAAGTACTCACTCCGACTTTTGATGAATGAAAGAGGGCAGTTCCCCTACTGTTGCTGTCGCATTTTCTCTTTCAATTTGCGAATATGACTGTCGCACGGGTGCATACAGATGACCAACACTAAATCACGACGTTCTCCTGCTTATGTGTGCGTGAAACCATGTGCACAGCTAGCAGGGGGAACGACATCCTGGTAGTGATAGTAACCTGGTACAGCAAAACTATTTATAGTTTTTGCTTATGAGGCTAAACTTATAGTAAACGTTTTTCATTAATTAGGTTAATGAAAAAGTATATTTTGCAACTCAACGTGTCTATTGGGACTTCCAAATTCATTTGAGTGCTTAAAAATACTTCGAACCGAAAACAAAATTATTTTAGTCACATTTCAACAGTGATATCTTTAATTAAATAAAAAGAGTTCACTACTTATCGCTTAAAAATATTTGTGATAATTTACTTCATTGGCAAAAAATACGAACAATAACATTACTTATTTTCATGAAACAGATCCAGAACCCTTATTTCTCACCAGTACCTAAATAATAAAACTGTTAACTAAAGAATTAGCACCAACATAAACCTATTTTGGACTGCCCCTCAAAGTTCCACATGCAATGTACTGTTTTCAGTTATAAAATCCTGGTATTAATGCGGACGAGCTATTGATTTTGAGGATTCGAGACTTGCAGCTTTTCCCTGTGGCGATTGCGCGTATGCTTTAGAGTCCGCGAAATAACATGGTGTTAGGATTTATTGTAGAAAAATATTTTGATCCTTATGCTTGTTGTTTTTTCGGATTTTAGCCGGTTCGATTACCGAGTGTGGCAAGCAAATTTTCGAAAATCTTAGAATGCAGATTTGTTTAATTTTAAAAATATATTAATGTTTCCATTGAGTAAAAATTTGCCATCCCCAGTATTTTGAGTATTTCTCCCAGGTAAGGTTAAAACATCCAATATGTATATTCATGCAATTCGACCTGAATTCGAGTCACCTATAATTTATATTCTCCTAGTAGCGTGAGAAATTTCGAAGGCGTTTTGATCAAAGATGAGCTTGCACTAACAAATCGCGAGTTCTATCTAAACCAATAAATAAGTCATTATGCTGAAGACCATTACTGAAAAAGAACATTCATTAGGAAATGACTATATGGGGCTTGCTCCAATTAATGTTCTCCTTTTATGAAACTGAAAAGACTCTTAATAGGAAGTAATTTAGATTTACATAAATCTATTAGTGAAAAATTATAAATATAGAAATTTCAATTAGTTTTTATCAGACTTTCAAATAATTAAGATTTAAGGGTCGTAGTTTTTCTAGTAATCGCAATTCATGAAATTTCGATACATTATATCTGTAAACAGTAACAGTCACACAAGTTCAATGCTAAAAGTTCACAATGGCTTCTCGATTTTCCGCTGAATTACGGCACTCACAAGACTATGTCGCCCTTGTATTTACTGCATGTGACGCATTCTATCCCCGTCTGGCCTGCTGGAGTTCTTTCGACTTATGGTTTCCTGGTACAAAACGGCGCAGCTTCACTTGTTGCACATTTGCCCGCACAGAGTAAACCCAAGATAAATATCGCAACGTAGTATTAACCTAACTCAAGGAAACGTTTTTCAACCATTGCCTTTTTTGGATGAAATATTCATTTTAAACTTTTTGTTTAGGTTATAAGTAATTGTACTCACAACACTTTTATTGAAACATAGATTTAGATATCGCTTAGTTACTGAAGACTATAATGAGCCACTTAATTGCTGTGTAAAAGTACTTTTACCAGCAGTATATGGCTCCTTAAATCTAAGTACAACAATACGTTTGCTAGAACTCCTAACGCTCGACCTGTGATTGAAGTCAGCCTAGTACCCCTGCGACTAATGCCTATCGTCACGCCGTCGTACCGCGGTACTGGTTGGTATCCAATATGGAAATGAAATTCAGTAATAAGCTCAGTATAGCATAACAACCAGGATACCAAAAATATAATTATCAGACTGAGTAAGAAATGAATATTATGTGTTCTTCCGGAAAAGATATTTAATTAATCAGTCTTACCTTCTGGCCACTAACAGACATCAGAAGCAGCCGGGGAGAACTCTTGAACACCACTTTATGAATTCGTTGAATAATGTGAAGCGAAGGGCGCTGGCTTGCCTGGTACCTGAAGAAACATCAGCTTGTTTAGCTCTATTTATTGTAATTGGTCTTTAGTAGAGACGTTTCATTAAATATGCCCTGTGATCATATAAATAACCAAATAGAAAAACATAAAATACCAAGATCTGAACATTACCGATTAATTTTTGTTTATGATGATATCTTTGAAAACTTTTAGTTGGCCATCAAAATATTAAAAAAATATAAACTAGTATTAAAAATTATGAACGACTACCTGTAGTAGGCCTATCGGAAATTGAACCCACAACACGTGACTAGCAACTGCGCCAACTATACCGACAGATCAGTAAGATTTTCTAAAATTTTGGTAGTAGAATACTTAACTTCCTATCGTGAAATATAAAGTAAACTTTGTGTATCTGTTTGTACGCCCCACGATTAATATTTCCTTACAAGACTGTAAGTTCATTGCGTCTAGTTGATTTACTTCGAAGGTTATCAATCATTGTCACCTTCGAGAGGTTCTAAACTCAGTGAGGTTCTATTCCGAATGAAATACACTCATCAAAAAGGTCAAGGGAACAAAATATTAAAACAATATATTTCCGTGCGCTTGTAAATTTAACATACAATGTTTTCGTATGTTTAATTCCACTAAGTATGTACTCCCTATTTTAGCATTAGTAAAGACTTTGCGCCATTTTATTTATGCTGGTTTTTTCTCCTTAGTGAAACAGTGAAAGACTCAGAAGTAAGTTCACAAAATACAAGCAAGTTCTTCTATTCATCAAACAATACAATACTCGTACAAAAATAATGTATTACATCAAAACACAGACGCAGGTATTCGCTAGCGCTGGCACAAATCCTCGTAAAGCATTTACATCAAATCAAATATCGGAAAAGTAACGCACACACTGACCTCTTTATATATGACAGGTCAATGGCCGCACGCGGCTTCTGGATCTGATTCGATGCTTACAATCTCAAGTAAAAATATCGATTGAATGTCAATTAGAACTCCTATATCGATTTGGTGTACTGAACTTACTAAGTTGTTACTGTTATATAATTCTTAAAAAGGGTTTAAAACTGGGGTTATTAATACTTTATATCGGATAGTGAAGCATCTGGAACCATAGCTCCAGTACGCACTCTCGCCAGTTGTGTTTAAAACCAATACTGATCCATATTCTGGACCAGTACTGATAAACATTTTGTATTACCCTTAAACTACATAAGCCGGGCGTGAGAAAACCATCCCTCATTTCTACAATGCAAAAGTCTTGACCAAATCAAATTAAAGTTTATTGAATCATTACAAACGGCCCTGCAGCTTCACTCTTGTGGGTTGATGGACTGTAAATCATGAGAATTGGATAAGTGGTTCTTGAGTCTAGATATGTATATTGTAATCAATTTATCATGCGGTCCCCACAACGGTTCTTCAAAAGCTATACCTACCTCAACAAGACCGATGTTGAAGTGAATAAGTGGACGGTGTGTTCCACTTTCACGAGAAGGAAAGTTCCACCGTAGGTATTTATTAAGTCAATAATAAAAAAGTCTATAATGTCAAAATATTATTGATACTACAGGTCGCGGTCGAAAGATTACCGTTTTAGCTATATGTACTGGGGGCCTAGGATTTTGTCTGGACAAAATTTGTTTGATGGCACGGTTGGCGCAGTGGCTGAGTCATCTTCTGATGCACCAAACGCGGTAGTTGTTCCGGGTCTGGCTGTTCGTGTATGTAACTTTAAATGTTTGTAAACGCGCCCACGTCACAGGACAAATTCCTAGTGCGGGGCAATGTTCCTATTAAAAAAAAAAAACCCTTTTCTGTAAGCGTCAACGCCTATAGAAAGATCTAATTTACGGAGTTGACATTAGACGTGACTACGTGACATCTCTAAAACTCTCATCTCTAAAGCATGACCCGTGGAAAGGAATCCCTTTCCACGGGTCATTTTACTGCCATATCAATTTTTTGACGTTATATTTACGTTAGGCGCTTGACGCTACGGTAAAGGTTTTTTTGTCTAGGACTGCAGTTTTACGTTACGGTTTCACGCTGAAACGGCCAAACAGATTCGAATGAAATTTATTGAGAAGGTAACTCATACCCTTGATTAAAATAGAATGTACTTTTTATCCTGAAAACAATAGTGTACCTTTGGAAATTTGCAATCCTCTTATTATTAACTTTTTAACGTGGGTAAGACTAAAAATACAACGGGGCGAAAGTCATAATTTCAAATCAAAACAGTTTTCATCAAAATATCATAATGTATGTGCATACAAAGTATCGTGTCCGTGCTGCTGACCGTTAAAGTATTCTTGGTTGTGATATGAGGTCACGGTTTTCATACACGGTTACCTATTTTCATTGGAACTGAATCAACGTGTAACATTTAACTCCGTAGAACAGACACCGGGAAAGTAAATAGAAGGTTGTAAAATACTTTAATTTTTACTAAAACACTAATAGTCTTTTGTGAAAACTCGATATTTTTCACCTGCCTAGTCATATTCATTATTTATTTGTTATACGACCGATGTGGCGCAGCGAGCGAAGGTCCGCCTGCAACGCAGGAGGTTGCGGGTTCGATTCCCGCCTTGGGACAAATGTTTGTACGATCTACAAAGATTTGTTCCAAGTGTTCTGGGTGTTTGCTATGTATAATAAAAAATATCTATCTATGTAATGTATTGTATTAAGTATATCAGTCCTCTAGTACCCATAACACAAGCTCTGCTTAGCTTGGGGCTAGATGATGCTGTGTGGATTGTCCAGCAATATTTATTTATTTATATAATATTAAAATAATGCAATTTCTGATTGATCTGTTCTCTGCTCGGAGAGGATTATGTCAATACATTTATAGTTAGAAAATTAAAGAGTTAGAAAAATTAATCCGAATGGTTTATGGATCTTACTAGCCAAACTACTTAACCAAAATCAGTTTTGTTAATATGTAGTTTGCGGGGTTTCATAAAATATGCCTCTGTGGAGAATTCTTCATACTTTCTTTTTATTTGAAAAAAGACAATTGTCTCTGGTAGTTAGTATATCATTATTTATTACAGGTATGTTGTACAGAGGCCAGCACATCAAGCTATCCGAATGTGTCACATTTCTTTGATAGATTTTCAACTACATATATTCCGAGAGAATAAGGTTCATGTTCAATTGGGAAAATCTGGGGTAGCTTCATGTGCTGGCGTTTGTATATAAATTAAGAATAACGGCGTGCTAACTATCACATAAGTTAAAATATTAATATACTCAAAATAATGTCAACAAGCCAAAGCAGAAATTAAACTGTAGTCAATTACTAAAATTATGGTGAGGTATAAGTATATTTATAATTAAAACAATCATAATATCTTTATAAGCTCATATCGTTTACAAAGTCTTTCACTAATATTTGACTAAAAGTAGTTCAGTTACCTTAAAATTAAGAGAAGTAAACAGGTAATGGACATGGATAAACAGATCAATTTTTATAAAATGCTGTTGGATTAATACAGCAAAATGTGCAGATAAACTTTGCTTAAATAAATAGATACTAGTTAATGAAGGTTCTCTATTGTGTTTCCTAACTTTTTTTCCCATAGTCTAAACTGCATCATTAATTTCTCGTAATTATCATTTGTCCCAACGACAACTTGCTCGAACTTACTGTTACATAATATTAGGTCTTTACCTATGAAATTGCCGTTCTGCAGTACTGGCCATTTCAAATCAAAATATTTTTTGTTTGGCTAAGAATTCTAATTTCAAATTAATTTTATTTTAAAAACATGGATTTTTTTTTCCAAAAGTAGTCATTTGTTTATTGATTAGTGTTACATTTTCATCGCATTTAAATCTTTTTCGTCATCATGGATACGTTAAAAATTCGAGTAATTATGGAATATGAGTACCGTCGTGGCAGCAACGCAGCACAAGCGGCACGCAACATCAACGACGTTTACGGAGCTAACACTACAAACCAACGCACTACCTGTTATTGGTTTGCTCGCTTCCGTTCTGGAAATTTCGACCTGAAAAATGAACCTCGCGGTCGTCCGAAGACTTTGGTCGACAATGACGAATTAAAGGCGATTGTGGAAGCTGATGATACACAATCTACGGCTGAATTAGCAGCAGCTTTCGACGTTAGCGTCAAAACAATATTGGTCCATTTGCGTCAAATTGGCAAGGTAAAAAAGCTTGACAAATGGGTGCCCCACGAACTCAATGATCGCCAGCGCAAAGTACGCGTCGGGACGTGCCTTGCACTGCTCAACAGACACACAAATGAAGGAATTTTAAACCGCATTGTTACCTGCGATGAAAAATGGATTCTGTTTGATAACCGCAAGCGCTCAGCAAGTTGGTTGGATCCTGGTTCAGCACCTAAACAATGCCCTAAACGAAAACTTACCCCAAGAAAAGTGATGGTCACTGTTTGGTGGTCTAGCGCCGGTGTGATTCAACACAACTTCTTACCAAACGGGGTGAGCATTACTGCAGATGTGTACTGTGAAGAATTGAACACAATGATGGAGAAGCTGGCACATCTCCAACCAGCATTGGTCAATCGCTCGTCTCCGCTGCTCCTGCACGACAACGCGCGACCTCATACTGCACAGCAGACGGTCTCCAAGTTGCAAGAACTGGGGTTGGAAGCTCTCCGTCATCCGCCCTACTCACCAGACCTTGCGCCTACAGACTACTACTTTTTCCAGAATTTGGATAACTTCTTGGCGGGAAAAAAATTCAATACCCGAGAGGCAGTACAAAATGCCTTTGAAGAATTTGTTGCCTCCCGTCCAGCTGATTTCTTTAAGAAGGGCATCAATAAACTGCCTCTGCGTTGGCAAAGATGCATTGATTGCATGGGTGATTACTTCGATTAATACAAATAAAAAATACATGAAAAAAATTCATTCAAATTTTTTCATACAAAACGGCAATTTCATAGGTAAAGACCTATTATGATATTCATCAAATTTGTTTGAGATAAAATATATTACAATCTACGAGTATATCAAACATATAAAAGACTTACAACAGTTTTCAGTCATCATCAAAGTAATGAGTCCTAAATTCAAATTGAGTAATGTTTGTATTTAATCCGAATAATGTTTTTAAAATAAATTGATTAAAAAGCTTTTGTCACGGCTCCGTCGCTGCGGGTCTCCAGCTGCCTCACGCGTGCCAATCGTCGCGGACGGCTTTCGCTAACCGCCGCAGCTTCGGCCGGCCAGCCTCAGCCGCGGCGGCTCGCTCCCTCCTGTTACCAGCCCACATTTTTGAACATTATAGTTACTGAAGTTTATGCATGAAGACCTATAGAGGCGTTACGTAACTGTCGAGAAAATATGCTTTTGAATCAGTAAGTTTTATACAATCTATTCTTACCTCCACACTTTTCCTTCCACACTTTTAACATTAATTTCCGAATTACACATCGACACATCTCTATCAAGCAACATTACCTTCGTCTTGTTCACTTTTATACAGGGTGGAGGGGACATCGATACACAACCTGATACGATGAGTTCAGTCCATGATTCTGGACAAACACGGTATTAGTAATGCACGCATAAACACTCTAAATCTTCAGAGACATAACGTAAAACGAGGCAGATGGCATTTATTGAATACAGACTTATTTGTTAATATACTAGCGAACCCAACTACAATCGGTTCAGCCACTTAGACGGGTTTGGGTAGACAAACACACGTACAGTAGAATTATATATGTTTATACGAAATATATGAAATGTTTCATGCAGTGACATGTAAAAGAGGGTGAGCCTGTTCTGCTTAGAAAACGATTGACTCGACAGCGAGCGACGTAAATATTTAAATTAGAATAATTTTATCTGAAAGGGAGGGGGTCATTTGCACGGTTTTGCAGAGCTCGTTCCCCGACTGGTCACTGACTTATCTTTTTATTTAATGGGAGTCCGTAATCACAGCGATAAAACTAAAAAGATATTGACACCTGCTCGACAGTGTCAAATTACATGATATGTTACCTAAAGTAAGTAATTGAAGTACCGGCGGCACAGCCGAGCAGTGATTGTATACTATATTTACCTATTACATTATGTACATTTTAACTATTAAACTATTGTAAACACGCACAACATTGTACATGTACACACTAAAGGATAGAGTTAAATGACTAGCCAACAATGAATTTCACTATCTTCCTTGATGCTCTCCATCATCAGATCTTAGTTACCTATCACGACGATTTTAATGGGCCCTTGCATGATGGCCATTCTAAGAAAGAGCAGTAGGTAAATAAAAAGTAAGTGAATCTTATATATTTCACCTAAAGAAAAATTCGATTCACTGGTACCTAAATTGATTTTAGATGTAGAACACCGGGATCATTCGGAAATAAAACTACCTACTGCAAGACTAATCATACATAGCTTTGTTGTGCTTAATATCAACATTTAATTTCATAAATGTACACAGACAGCCAGACCTGGAACACCTACCTGTAGGCCATACAAATGTTGTTCCGTGCGGGAATCGAAACCACGACACGCGGCGCACCAGTCGATCGCTCAGCCACTGCGACAACCGTGCCGTCAACCTAAGTAGGACTGCTTGGATTACCAATTGGCGAACCGCTGCTCGTCCTGGCCCTTTTGTCAGTTAACGATTGAATTATTGAATTTGACCCCAACAATAGCGCGAACGGAGGAGTCTGAGATTCACTTCAATCCGCGCACACGCACAGTGCACCGGCTCGTGAGTTATTTCTAGTTGCGTATTATTATGCCAAGTACAAACTAACGATACCAGATCCCAAGTGTTTACGTGCTTAGTTCCTTTCTACTGGTAAGTAGTTTATTTTATCAGCTATTTGTGAGTAATTTATTTTCTTATATTCTCTTATATATTTATTGTTAAGTGTGAAGTACATCTAAATAACTTTATAGTTCGGTTACTTCTACTTTGTGGTTTGATGATGTCTAATAACAATGTCTCGCCCGATCGCGGTGGAGAAATATTTAATCGAAATACAAAACAGTCAGGTTGTGGCCTACCTCTACTAACACGGAACGTTTGTTTAGCGAAATCTCTCCATCATGCATTTCCCACACCCAATCATTGGTCGAAGCGGCTTCAAACATACGAATCTATTAAAAAGTCTCCCCTCATTTTAAACGTCAGTAATACGAGCATTGCGAGTTGTGCCAACTATTGTGATTTACTTACTCAGGCATTTGCGTTTTTGTCAAAAATTAACGACTTTGTGAATGATCTAGGGTCTCCCATTAACGTTGCAATTACATCTGCAATCATGGGCATGGCTCAGCGAGTAACGGGCATCGCTTCTTTGTTAGTCATAAAATCATGTGTAACGAAGCGAAATAATCTAATACGGAATGCGTATCGGATAAAGTCAGGTGTTAATATTGTAAATATAACAATAAAGTTTCGTATGCAGACACGTTAAAACTTCGTTTGCCAAAACTGGCCCCAGCAATGGTGAAATATAGTCACTGGCGTTTTACAGCGTGTCGCTAAAGAAAATCAACTCAAAAAGTTATTACATATCTGACTATGCTATTAAGGCTTACAACTAGAAAAACCAAAAGCCTGCAAATGTCATAAAATACTGAAAGGCGTCCTGTCTTCCGTGGAAGTCAGCGTTTTTTTAATAACAGGCGAAGCTTTTTTTATTAATTACTCACGTTATTCATTATAATGTGAGTAATCAAAATAAACATAAAATAGGAATGTGTACAAAATAGAATTTGATATGTTCAAGCCATGTTCACGACCAAGCATTAAGCGGACTATACACTGTAATGACATAACAGTCAAGTAATGTCGATAACTGCTGACATGACGCGATCTAAATATTTATTATTTTTACCTAAATATTGTGAGAACATAAAATTTCAATTACACTGATAGTATGTGGAGCGCTTTAAATTCGCTCGTCAGTATTGTGCCTGTATTGTTATTAATTATAACTTAATTATTTATTTCGAGCAGCAAGACTCATAGTGTTAGTAATTATACTTGCAGTCATCTGATGCAACGTTTTAACTAAGTGGTATTATGACTTCGTCTAACACCTAAACACGGTTTACTTTCTAGTACATTCATGGTCAAGGCCAAACCCTGCACTAATTAACCCAATAGAAATGAATGAAATATGGACAGACTGTGGGGAAATTTGAAATTTCGTTACCAGAGATTGTATGACAGCTAAATTGAAATCATTATTACTGATAGTATCTGGTCTACTTTATAATACTTGATTTTTTTATGGTTAATTTCAAAAGGAAATCTTCTATATTGATTGATATTCGTAAAACCCTTTCTTACCATCACATTTAACCACTTTTCCCGGTTTTACCAAGTCCCGGTCCAAGTTGTTGAGCAGACATAGCTGTTGGCGACGAGACTGCCAAGTGTTGGGATACCTATGACGTATAGTTTGGTATGGTGCGCAGTAAGGCATATTCCGTTTTGAAATCTATTTTAAGCTTATAAACGAGTTAACTCATAATTTGAAGCATTTATTTGTACGTACGGAGTAGTGATACCGACTCAGCAATTTTTTTTATTTAGCACATATAAAAAGGTTTCATTGATGACAAAACTTTCTGTTAATAAATTTAATTTATTGACAATTGTAGTGTGATTTATTGTCTGTATTGACATTTGTATTGAATTGTACCTACCTAATTCCGTTTTTTTTTATTTGAATAATTATGAGTATTTTTAATAATGATGGTATTGTTAATGTTGCTTAATAGCCTAATGGAATCCTTTTTTAGTGTCGTTTTTCTAATATTAATTTATAGTCGTAGGCGGTGTTAATGATGATCATAGTATGACTCAAAATTAAATTAAATAATTTTGCATGTCGTAAGGTAAAATGTATCGGGACTCTCTTCAAAATAACCATCATATTTGTATACCTACATTATTGGCAAATAAATGGTTTCTATTTCTATTTGTATTTCAAAAAAAAAAAGTCATTTCGTTGATTGCTAATACGCTATTACGCAAAATATCATCATAATGCTGAACCTTTTTCCAACCATGTTCGTCATAACACTATCTACAGAGAAACAGGCCATTTTGACGACCGATGCGATGTAGCGCGGTGGGCGAAGGTCCGCCTGCGACGCAGGAGGTTGCGGGTTCGATTCCCGCCCTGGGAAAAATGTTTGTACGATCTACAAAGATTTGTTCCGGGTGTTATGGGTATTTGCTATGTATAGTAAAAATATCTATCTATGTAATACCTACATTACATAGATAGATATTTTTACTATATCTATCAAGTATATCAGTCATATACTACCAAAAACACGAGCTTGGGGCTGGATGATGATGTGTGGATTTTCCAGCATTATTTATTTATGCCAAATATCGAAAGTGCACTATACGACACTCGTTGTCCATTTTCTTGTATTTTTGCTTCCACAGGAGCTTCTGTTTGGAAGAGAATGTTAACTTACTGCCAATTCAAATGTTGCCGGTAATATGGATCAAGGTCTTAAGTTAAGAAGTTTTATTTTATTTTTAATAAACAGACAGAGTTTGTTTTAAAACAATGAATTCTTTGACATTTTACTGTGGGGTTGGACTGCTGACATTGAATCCATTTATATTTTGCAAAAGAGAGCTGATACAGCCATTCATAACACGACTCTACAAAAAAAATTTCGTTCTTTGTCCTAAAGTTTATACTATTTATACTATAGCTAATTTGATAGTAAAACTTAATAAAAATAATAAACATTTTTATTTCAATAGTTTTATTTTCAATCAAAAATTAAAATCCGAGATTTTTAAAAATTTCGTTCAATCAGTCTTCTAAGCACAAAAGCAAAGTTTTACATGCCATATATTTTTTTTCCGTCTTATTACGACCTAAACTACCGAAATTTAATGCTTTTCAATCAAAGTCAAATTTCATGTTGACCCGTGATAATCTACGTGGTCGCGAATATCTTAGGGAGCTATTGAAAAATAGTAATAGTACGACAGTGACTTGCTAATTTAGTTTTGAAAATATAATGTAAGTATGTAAGAGGGGCTCTCACTAGGCACAGCACGCACGGGTCGTTCAAAGGTTAAGCTACGCTTGGTGTGGTCGCTGTGTGGATCGTTCATTTCATATCGAGTCTCATCCGTGCTTCAAAAAGCTCGTTAAGCCCCGTTGGTCCCGGCTGCAATTTTTGGATCTATGACAGTCGTTACGGGTAGTCAGAAGCCCATAATTGTGACAACCAGTCTTACCAACAGGTATCGCGTTGCCCAGCAACTGGATTGTGAATGTCAGATAAGCAGGCACCCCGGTTAAAATGCCAGTATTTAGCTGCATCTGGATATGCTGGAAGCCGACCCCGACACCGTTGGGAATAGGCTAAGCCGATGATCATATATTTAAGAAAGAATCAACATCTAATTAGTAAAAGCAGTGATTGACATGATTTTAATAATAGAAATAAATATGAAATAACCCAACCATCTTTAAGATAAGACATAAAACAAACATCTTTCATGGGAAATGTTAAATGCCACACTAAAGTACCTTTTGTCTTAATTATTAAAACTGAATGAAACAATCATATTATTATGCGATTAATGTTTTCAAAATATTGTAAAATAAAGAGTTCGTGTGGAGTTTCTTAGCCAGTCTTCTCTACACAAAACTATATTTTGTAAGGGACAACGAGAACAATTTTAGTATTTTATTTTAATTTGACATTCTAAATTTCCCTTTTAATAGTCTTACTGGAATGAGTGACTTGACTTTGATTTTTCAGATGAAGTGTCGCATTTTTTAGTTTGCTGTTTCTGTGATGCAGTAACGAGGGAAGCCATAATGATATAATATTTCGTGGTCGAAAGGAAACCACGTCGACTTTTAAGAAGATAATACCAGACGCTGTTAGTTTTAAGTAAAGGTAAAATGGGCTCAGAATGATGTTCTGAACTCACGGTGCAAGGTTGTGCGTAAATGTCACTCTCACTCTCTATATCTTTAAAGGTATTCCACCAATAATATTTGAACACTAGGCTGCCTAACTGTAGAGAAACGCAGCCTCATGTTAAAATATTTTACTTAAAAAAGTTACATAACACAGCGTTCCGTCTTAATCTAGTAATAAAGCTTACTTAAGACTAAAAACTGTAAAAGCACAGGCAAACACAATATTATTTGATTGATTTTGACTATCAATGTTGTATGTTCACAGTTTTGCCGCGGCAATGAGTTGGAACACGCAGCGTGATGGGGTGTTGGCGTGCCCGTGCCCACGTGAAACGAAAAGCTAGCCACGCGGTGCATTGACTGCCTGATGTTGGTGATCCCCACAGTTTCATCACGCAGCCACGCCGCCATCACATGACTGGTTTTATTTTCCTTACTGGTATAAGACAGATTGATGATATGGACTTAAGAGTCTCATTGGCAATACTGCCAGTCAATTTCTACACCAACTGCAGGACTAAGGCATGGTCTCTTACAAGAACGAGCATTGATGTCTTCACATTGATCATTGATTGAGAACCGGAACAGAGCCGCCCACTCTGTGAGAGTTATATTAATACTTTACACATACTCTTGGCCTTGACAATGAGCATATAATAAGACATATTATGCTCTATACGCTTTCTTAGGTAACAATGAATGAATTATCGTATCTGCAACCGCTGCCATAGAGGCAAAATTTGAATACAATAATTTAAAAAATACCTTGGTACAAGTGCAATGCATTCACTTGACGAACCTACACGTTTGATTTCTTTTATAATTGATTTGTAATAGCATCATGAAATTGTCACATTACAGTTGGAGATTGAACAGTATCCCGAGTAACCAAGCGGCATCGCCGTCCCACACAGAGCATCACCTAACCATCTTCCCAATTGTAACACTCCTAAGCAGAGCACGAAGTGTAAATTGACACCTGTACCACATTGTTGATGACAAACACACAATGTGATACGTGTCATATTATGCTCCGTGCAACTCAGCGGACCAACATCAAGAAAATGCTTTTGAAGAATGCTGCTGAATACTTCTTAGAATCGCACGGAGCGTAAAGTGGCACCTATACCGATTTGTTTATATCAAATACATAAATCGGTACTAAGTGCTGCAATATGCTCCGGCGCAACTCAGCGGACTGACATCAAGAAAACTCTTTTGGTCAATTACAGTCAAAATAGATGCAGCTGAAGAATACTCCTAGCATGAGCACGAAACGTAATGTGACACCTGTTCCGCAATGTTTATGTCAAAACTACATACACTATGGAACATGGTGACATATTATGCTCCGGCGCAACTCAGCGGACCACCATCAAGACAATACTTTGTTGAATGCAGTTGAATACTTCGAGGCAGAGCACGCAACATAATGTGGCACCTGTACCGCATTGTTTATATTAAACACGCAATGCGGTGCTACGCGCCATAATTATGCTCCGGCTCAACTCAGCGTACCAACATTAGGAAAATACTTTGTTAAAATTCAGTCAAGATGCAGTTGAATACAGAAGACGAAGAAGAGCATGAAGCGTAAAATGGAACCCGGACCACATTGTTTATGTCAAACACACAATGTGGAACTTAGTGACATACTCGTAATGTACTTCATGCAACTCAGCGAACCGACATCAAGACAATACTTTGTTGAATTTCTAAAGACGATTATTCTTCTTAAAATAATCGAGGGTTATGTGTGCGGAAATTTAAGTTTTTAATAGTATTTGACCCCTTCTTCTTCTTTATTGACTTCCTTATGTATTGATTTATAACTTTTCCAGAAAAAAATTGAATTGACTCGAAATTGTGTACGAATAATAGGTAGGCCATTACGGTTAGTAAGGAAATCAAATTCCCTTATAAAGTATTTTTGTGTCTGTACTTATAAAGTTATTTCACCCTAATCCAGGTGTAATGTTATAATGTCGTTATAATCATTTAATATTTCATTCCTGACTACCTCACGCAATGTTTCATATCAATGTAGTTTTTGTATTAACAATATAAATATTTCCATTAGGTTTAACAGTTGAACAATTAAATGTTACAAATTATTTCAAGTGTTTTCTTTATTTACATAAGTGTCATATTATTGCATTTTTATCAAAGTTAAGTTCGCAAAGCCTAGCTTTATGAGATGCCAGGAAATCTTTTACTTAATTGAGAATTGAGTATTGAAATACTGCGCACAATAATTTCTTTACATAGGAGTAGGAAGATGTAGTGACAACAACTGAAAACAGTATGTTTAGATGGTTTAGTTACGTAGACAGAATGAATAAAAGACGGGCGGAAACGCCGGGAGGGGATGGCCTAGAAGGAGATAAACTGACCTTAATCTTGATGTTCTTTCAAAAAGATCAGATGCGTTGAACTCGCAACCGGCGTGCGTGAATGACCAGATGTATGTATGTATGTAACGTAGACGAAGCAAAAGGAGTATGTAAGGATCGTGGCAGATGGCATTGTAGTTTCTGCCTATTCCCATGAGAAATAGGCTTGAGTTTATGTATGTATGTATGCAGGGAGAGTTCAGAGAGTCGTTATTAAAGTTACCTTAAGAAAGTCTTATGGTGAGTTTTACAGCGTAACTCTTTACAGATACGAGCAGTTCATCAAACCTATGAAAAGTTCCGCTGTTCTAAGAGTACGTCAATTTTAGTATAATTTGTCAGTGCTACATGAGATGTACACTAAACCCTAAAATACTACAAACAATCGCCATGGAGACCGCAGTGGCGTGCCTCATGCTGCTCGGAGCAAGTATTGATCATTTTAGACTTAAAATATTTGCAGCACTAGGATTTCATAAAACAAAGAATACCACATTAACCGATCAGGCATCGCTTACGTTAGTTTCACGTTGACGGTGTCATACCGGCATGACAAGAGCACCTCTACCGGACGCAACGAGAGCTCACTTAAACCTGTGACGTAGACTGCTCAGTACAGTTGACATTAAAAATGAATCTATATAAATAAAAATGAATCCCCGTTTCCCTTGCTCACACCATAACTTGAGAACGACTTAAACGCTTTCATTCAAGTTTTCTAATACTTTGTAGAAGGAGAGGTTCAAACGGAAAGAAAAATAAGACAATTGTGCAGAAAATAGGAAAATTTCTATAAATAAATTTATCGATTAGTTTATAGTTCGCGCGTTTGATGAATGAAGTGAGTAGTTTATTACGTCAGCTATCGATCAGTACATTTATTTTCTTATATTCTCTAATCTATTTATTGGGGTAAAATGAAATAATTTTAATGTTCGTTTATTTCTACTTGCTAGTTTCTAGTTCTAGCTTGCTTCCTTCAATTAAATACTTTGCAATAAGATGATGTCTAACAACATTGACACGCCCGATCGCGGTGGAGAAATATATAGACGAAATACAAAACAGTCAGATCGTCGACTACCTTTGCTAATACGGAACGTTTGTTAAGTGAAATGTTTCTAGTATGCATTTGCCACGGCCCGATGATAGGTCCAAGCGGCTCCAAACATCCGAATCCATTAAAAAGTGTTCCCTAATATTAAACGTCAGTAATGCGAGCATTGCGAGTTGTGCCGAAATGGCGAAAATTAACGAATTTGTGAATCCAGAGTCCCGCATTAATGATGCAAATAAATCTGCAATCATGGACATGATTCAGCGAGTAACGGGCTTCGCTTCTTTGTTAGTCATAAAATTATCGTGAAACGAAACGGAATAAGCTAATACGGAACGCAAATTGGATGAAGTAAAGTCACAACAGTTCTAGGTACTATATAGCACAATTTATTTGTCAACTCTGAGCAATCATATTTGTTATTACACAGGTCATACAGAAACTTAGTTTCCAAAAAAGTGCGTCTATTACATAAAGTAGTTAGTTTATAATATTTCAATAAATTAACGTAGGATGTTTTTTTTCGGAAGCAACGATAATGTGTGGCTTTAAGGAATTTACGTTGAACGATTTCTAAGTTATCTATGTATTTTTTGTACAAGGGGTTCCATACCATGACAGCATACTCCAACTGTGATCTTACTAAAGACTTGTATAAATGAATGTACGTGCGAGTACGTTTAAAATCGGTCATGCATCTCATCACAAATCCATACATGCGAAACGCGTTACTAATAATGTTAACAATGTGTTGATCCAGGTGAAGTTTACTATCCAAAAGTACCCCAAGGTCCCTGATTACAGGGACTCTATGCAATGAGGCGTTATTTAGGTTGTATGTGTGAGTTATAGTATTTTTATTTTTGGTGAATGTTATAGATGAGCACTTAAGGATGTTTAACTTTAGTTTATTTTTAATACAATATGCCGAGAATCTATCCAAATCGTCTTGGAATAAAGTACAATCAGTTTTATTTTGAATTTTTCTAAATATTTTAAGGTCATCGGCATATAGTAGAAATTTTGAATATCTGAAACATTGATTTAAGTCATTTATAAAAAGAACAAATAGGAGAGGGCCTAAAATTGAACCCTGGGGCACGCCGGACGTGACATGTATGGATGTGGATTCAAAGCCTTTGATGACCACTTTCTGAGTTCTATTAGTGACGTATGATACAAACCAGCGTAGCAAATCACCTCGTATACCATTGAAAGCTATTTTTGTCAAAAGCAGTTCATGGTCCACCTTGTCAAAAATTTTTTGGAAGTCTGTGTAAACAGCATCTATTTGCAGTTGACGATCCATGTTATTGAACAAAAAATCTGTGAAAACCAATAGATTAGTGATAGTGGACCTTTTTTGAACAAATCCATGCTGCTGCTTCATTATTGAGTTGTGTAAAACAGGATAGAGCTCGTTGTGAACCAGTCTTTCAAAAAGCTTCGACAAGGCGGACAAAATGGAGATAGGGCGGTAGTTCTCAATACTTTGTTTTGAACCTGATTTATGAACGGGCGTAATGTTAGCACTTTTCCATATTTCGGGAAATGGACCCTCTGAAATACATTTGTTATATATAATATGGAGGGGTGTACATATAGAATCTGCCGTTTTTTTAAGATAAAGTGGTTGTATACCATCCGGCCCCGGACCCTTAGTAGTGTCAAGTGATTTTAAGGCTTTAAGAATCTTTTCATAACTAAAAGTAACACTGTTAATGAGAATACTATTCTCATTGAACTCTTGCGGAGGTAACCAATTGTTTACATCAAAGGTTGAACATTCGAAAACTGAGTGAAAGAATTCTGAGAATAAATTACAAATCTCAGTGGAATCACTCGAGCTACGATTTTTATAAGACATTGTTGAAGGTATACTAGTATCTGCTTTTCTCGTTGGTCATACAATAAAGCCTGCCGGACACGAAGACGGCGCGCGTACGCGCCGCCTTTATGTGTTCGGCGAACGAAAGTCTGTGATCGAGTATCACACCTAAGTATTTGGCTCGCTTATCCCAAGGGATAGGCTTGCCGTACATGGCTAACGGACTAGGCGTGGGGACATTGCGGCGTCCGGGTTTCCTAAAGAGAACCGCTTGACTTTTGTCGGGATTGACCTCGACTCTCCATTTCCGGAACCAAGCGCCTAAGACGTTTGCGGAAGTTTGGAGGGTGCGAGCTATAGTGGTAGGGTTGTTACCGGTAACGTAGATGGCCGTGTCGTCGGCGAAAAGCGCCAACTGGGCCTTTCTACCCCTAGGGACGTCGCTAGTGAACAGCGAGAACAAGAGAGGAGACAGCACGGATCCTTGAGGGACGCCCGCGCGGATAGGGTGAGGTGACGATAGCGTACCGTCTACGCGATATCTAAACGTACGATTCGACAGAAAATCTCGCAAGATGAGCACGAGACGATCTGGCACATCGAGTTGGTATAGCTTGTATAACAACCCGTTGTGCCAGACCTTGTCGAAGGCTTTCGCAATGTCGAAGAGGAGGGCGCCGGTGAGCGCGCCTCTCTGAAAGCCCGCGCTGACGTGTTCGACTACGCGGTGCACCTGTTGAACACACGAGTGTCCCGGCCGGAACCCAAACTGTTCGTTCGGTATCAGGCTCTTTGTCTCGACATAGTCCTTGAGTCGCTTATAAATAAGCTTCGCTAGCTATAAATTTTGCCGAAAACATTGAGCAGACTGATAGGTCGGTAGCTCGTGGGCTCAGACTTGGGCTTGCCAGGCTTGGGGATGCCAATAACCACGGCTTCTTTCCACGATTGAGGAAAGATATTGTTGCTCAGAGCGCCATTGAAGATGGCGGTCATGTGCATAACGAGTTGGGTGGTTAGGATTTGAAACACCCTATTGGTGATACCGTCCTTACCGGGGGCTTTGCGCGGTTTGAGCCCTTTAATGATGTCTTGCACTTCGTCCGGAGTGACGGGAGGCAGAGGATCATCAGGGTTGTCGACGGGAGGGAGCGAGGACCTACGTTCGACTTCAGCGTCTACCTTTAAGAGGTGAGCTTGGTCGAACGGCTGGGAACTAAGCGAGCATTGAGTCTCTAAGCTTTCGGCTAGGCATTCGGATTTTTCCGAGTCGTCGAACGCGACGCTCTTAGCTGCACGAGTGAGGGGAGGCATCTTAGCCTCTACGGTGGACCGGAGTTTCCTCTGGAGGTTCCAGAAGGCATGGTGGTTGGGCTCTAGCTCACTGATCATCTTGTCCCAGCTCTCCGACCTATGCTCCGCCACACGTTTGCTGACAGTACTAGGCTTTGTTCGCAGAGCAGGGAAAAGCGCTATAGGCACGGACGGACGCGTTCTTCTCGGTTATCGGAGCCCGTACATCGTCCGGTAGGTTCCAGCGCTGGGCATTCAGCGCCGGAACCCGCCTTGAACAGTCGTTCAGGACTGTCTGTACGTGCTCCGTAAACGAGTCGACTGCGCCCGTGGTGTCAGCGACTGAGGTGATTAGATCGGGGATGGAGTCGAGTAGAGGCGACGAGGAGGATTTCAGCTTTTCGCTTACCTTCCTCCAGTCGGTAACTAATTGAGTCGGGGGTGGCTGATCAGGGTCAAGCGGACCCGTACGGGGAACTAGCGTCATCATCACCGGACGATGGTCAGAGTTAAGCTCGTGGAGCGCCTCTATCGATTGTAAACGAAGGTTTACATTCTTTAGGAGCGCTATGTCCAGTATGTCAGGTCTATGGTCAGGATCGTGGGGAAAATGGGTATGAGTCATCGGGGCGATGACGTCATAGTTAAGGGAGGCGCCCAGATTGAGGACAGCCCTCCCTCTGGCGTTAGTTATATTGCTATTCCACGCGGGGTGCTTGGCGTTGAGATCGCCCGCTATGATAACGGAGTCACTCAAGCCGAGGAGAACCGAGAGATCGTGGGATAACGCTGGGATGTCATCCCTCCCACGAGCGGGAGGGCAGTACGCGGATACAATAGTAATTGGCTGATGGCCAGACATGCCGAGCCGACAGATAGAGTAGTCTAGATAGATAGATAGAGGAGAAGTTAAAGGGACACAGTGCAATGAGTTTTTATAATAAATCATTGTACCGCCCTTGTGACAGCGGGATCTATCATTGCGCACCATACGGTAGTTTGCAATTTTGGGGTCGCGGTTGTGCGGTTTGAGGAACGTCTCCTGTATGAGGAGGACGTCCGGTTGGTGATCGCGGAGGAAGTTGGCAAACTCAGCCCGTTGCTGGAGTAAGCCATTTATATTGACGTATCCTAACTTTAGGGATCGCGGTTTCAAGGTTCTAGCGTTAACGTACCTATCCATATTTGTGGATAGCTTGTGTTGATGAATTGGCACCATGATATGAGTGTCCTTCTATTAGTATTGTTTGTTTAATCAGTTCATCATTAATTCATCAGTCCTGTGAATGATTTGTAAAATTCCCTGTGATAACCACTGTGTGTATATTCACGTGGAAGAATGATAATATGTTTTTTTTTGCAATTTTAAAATTAATTAATATTTTTTCTATGTCATGTCAGAAAATAATATAATTGTTCCACATTCGTTACAAATAACACAAATTAATGTATCACCCATGACTTGTACTTAATACAAAATCACTTCCATTAAAAAAAATCACATATTAATAAAATTGTAAACATGTAATGTACTCGTACGTACGGTACGAGTATGTACTATATACTAATAATATTGAATATATTTAATGGTCTGTATATATTCGAAATATTGTATGTTGTTAAATAATAATGAATATTAAATAAATAATATTTGAAGATAGCACATAAGACTATTTCGGCTGATGTAAACATGTACTAAACTAATGATAATAATAAACTTAATTGTCATATATCATACAATCATTTTTATGAATTCCCTAGCTCCTGCGCTAGTGTAAACTGTATTACAGGAGCTAGTGTCTACCCCTAATTAAATGTTACATGTTTATTTTATTTATTTTTATTTATTTATCCATTTATTTCAGACATCTAGGCCCATATAAACATATACAATACTATATTAACAAAACTTAAAAATACTATAAATATATATTAGGTCTTTACCTATGAAATTGCCGTTCTGCAGTACTGGCCATTTCAAATCAAAATATTTTTTGTTTGGCTAAGAATTCTAATTTCAAATTAATTTTATTTTAAAAACATGGATTTTTTTTTCCAAAAGTAGTCATTTGTTTATTGATTAGTGTTACATTTTTATCGCATTTAAATCTTTTTCGTCATCATGGATACGTTAAAAATTCGAGTAATTATGGAATATGAGTACCGTCGTGGCAGCAACGCGGCACAAGCGGCACGCAACATCAACGACGTTTACGGAGCTAACACTACAAACCAACGCACTACCTGTTATCGGTTTGCTCGCTTCCGTTCTGGAAATTTCGACCTGAAAAATGAACCTCGCGGTCGTCCGAAGACTTTGGTCGACAATGACGAATTAAAGGCGATTGTGGAAGCTGATGATACACAATCTACGGCTGAATTAGCAGCAGCTTTCGACGTTAGCGTCAAAACAATATTGGTCCATTTGCGTCAAATTGGCAAGGTAAAAAAGCTTGACAAATGGGTGCCCCACGAACTCAATGATCGCCAGCGCGAAGTACGCGTCGAGACGTGCCTTGCACTGCTCAACAGACACACAAATGAAGGAATTTTGAACCGCATTGTTACCTGCGATGAAAAATGGATTCTGTTTGATAACCGCAAGCGCTCAGCAAGTTGGTTGGATCCTGGTTCAGCACCTAAACAATGCCCTAAACGAAAACTTACCCCAAGAAAAGTGATGGTCACTGTTTGGTGGTCTAGCGCCGGTGTGATTCAACACAGCTTCTTACCAAACGGGGTGAGCATTACTGCAGATGTGTACTGTGAAGAATTGAACACAATGATGGAGAAGCTGGCACATCTCCAACCAGCATTGGTCAACCGCTCGTCTCCGCTGCTCCTGCACGACAACGCGCGACCTCATACTGCACAGCAGACGGTCTCCAAGTTGCAAGAACTGGGGTTGGAAGCTCTCCGTCATCCGCCCTACTCACCAGACCTTGCGCCTACAGACTACTACTTTTTCCAGAATTTGGATAACTTCTTGGCGGGAAAAAAATTCAATACCCGAGAGGCAGTACAAAATGCCTTTGAAGAATTTTTTGCCTCCCGTCCAGCTGATTTCTTTAAGAAGGGCATCAATAAACTGCCACTGCGTTGGCAAAGATGCATTGATTGCATGGGTGATTACTTCGATTAATACACATAAAAAATACATGAAAAAAATTCATTTAAATTTTTTCATACAAAACGGCAATTTCATAGGTAAAGACCTATTATTAACGTATCCTAACATTAGGGATCGCGGTTTCAAGGTTCTAGCGTTAACGTACCTATCCATTGCGGTTATTTAAATGGGCTTCTAGGTCACGGAGCACCGAGAGGGACTCCATAAGCGCTTCGATGCGCTTCTTAGGGTCTGTGGTAGCTTCTAAGCGATCGGCTAGACGATCGGCTTCGCGGTTGCAAAAGATTAAGTACACTTTCAATATGACGTTCATATTGCGCTGTGTACGGATCTTAGTGTCACTGCCCGACGATTGTTGTCGGGCTTGTTTATATACTCAGTCGCGTGGATAACTCTAATATCGCGATGTAGGAAACGTCGATTTAGTTCGTATGTGGCGAGATAGATGTTGTGTACACAAACTAAAGTGATGCAAACTCATCATCTATTTCGTTTACAACTTCTTCAAGCTTAGTTAGTTTACGCTCAATGCGTTCTCAATACTTTAACTACGCAGCAGTTAATTTTTCGAGTGGACCAATGACACTTGAGAATTTAAAAACAAACATACGGAAGTAGCTTACTTAGCTTATAAACTGTTATAAATTACCTAAAGCCTCTACTTTTGTTCGCTGAAACACTAACATACTGTTGTAAGTCCGAACGACATTACTATATACTCATACTGCCCGTCTTTTGATAAAAGTAGTGCTGTGCAACTAACATGCATCACCTTACCACGACACATCACACACACAGGACTCCTCATCATCTGCCTACCTTTTTCCAACTATGTTGGGGTTTGGCTTCCAGTATACTAGCTTCCAGTTACAGCTATAGTTGGCGCCCAATGGCGCTCCACTTAAGTCAATCTTTTCGTGATTTTTTAAACAGCACTCATCCAAACTACGTAGTGTCAAAGATAAAGTTCATCTACATACCGAAATCGATAAACGTATCAGGGTTCTGAATTTGCTAAATACTCTAAAATGTGCATTGTAATAAAAGTACCAATAAAAAACCAGTAAAAAAGGAATTTGGAAGTTCATCTTGTATAAAAAAGAAGTAGGCGCAGTTTGCATCTATGGGGTATGTTCTTGTGAAAATATTTGGTCACAGCTCTGACCAAAGTTATCGTAGCGAGATGACTTTCCTAAACCACTCGTAGTCAGTGTTAATTCTATGGAGCCTATCACTTGCTTTCTGAGGCTTAGTGTTGATTTCAACAAGCGTACCTTCACCTATCATCACCCTGTATCACTGTGACTACTAAGCCGATCGCCCCTTTTGGGATGTTTTCACGTCAACATAGGTCGAAGTTATCTATAATCAGCTACGAGTGCTACAACCAAATAATGTTTTCCTTAATTAAGTTAGAGGCAGAAACTGAGCAACATTAATTTCAAACAACTAAAATATATATCAATCACTTATTAAATGATAGTGCAAAAACAACGCAATGTAAGTTGTTGTCGTTTCAGTCCCGTTCATTGTACGGGGGCGCTAACAGGTCACTGCTGCTGCCTGATCGTTCCTAAATTGCAATTTTGACTCTACAACCATTGCAATAAGGACTATCATGTACGCAAAACTCTGAAACCAAGAATATATACATCGAGCTTCCGCAGTTTCTGTATCCCTAGTACTTGAGGAGTTGCGATATCGATCCTGATGTCATCATTTGGTCCGTGGTATGGAGGCTCCGATTCAATCAGCACGCATTGGAATTATAAAAAAATTAAATATTATGATAAGTCTATGATAAAGATTTATTTCAAAAATTGAAAACACCTATGATAGTACTATCGGTCGTTCTTAACTTAAAAATGGCGCTGACGCATTTCTTTTGTGCTTAAAATGCAACTTCTTTATCAGTTGAATTACCTCTAAAGATAACCCCAATATTGAGAACAGATTCAGTTAGGCCATGATAAGCGGTTAATAACACTTTTACGTTAACCGTTCGTGACAGCATATGCTAGGTGTACGGACTACTGCTTATTGTTTTGGTCAGCACCTCAACGTGCACCTTCCAATTTAAATTCCGATCTATTGTCAGCTGTACAAACTTATTTGTATTAACTTTGTCAATTGTAATGTTATCGTTTTTATATCAAGATTTAGAAGAGCACCTTGGCTAAAACGCATTAAAAGTTTTATTGACATTCATTTTTAAATGTTTATTTGTAACCATTCTCTAGTATCTTAAAAACTCTTGTTTATGTCTTCTTTATGCAAATCATTTTTATTGCATGGTATTGTTATTTGTTCTGTCATCCAAAGTTTGCCACCGGATGCTTGATTGCGTTGGTAAGTCAATTATGTAAATAGTAAAAGTTTACGGTCGGGACAACATTTGTTACGCAGTTATATTATAGTATAATGTATTATGCGATGGACGCAAATATCAAAAGCATTATTATGTGCTTTACACACATAACCGATCAAGTGCTAAGTAGCAGACGCTACAGAAAAATAATTGTTACAAGTGACAAACATATAAGTTGTTGGCAAAATTAGGAAATAAGTCTAGCTAGATCATAACACAGGAGTGCTGCAGCGCCTGAGGTTATGTGTGCCGGGCCGCTATATGTGCAAGCGGCGGCGCCCGCCACTGCTGGCCGTGTCAACTGCCAGGACCAACCTTCTCGCCGAAACACCACTGACCCGCACAATTCGTGCTATTGATGAACTTCATACCGACGCATGATATATTCACATGTCATTTAAGTGAATTCGAAATTAATATTATTCGTTTTTGTGTTTATAATACAGATTAGTTAGTTTATATGTTATATTAAATTGTTGTACATTGCATCTTGTATATTGTGTATATTTTTTGTAGGTTACCTACTTAGTTCTTTTTGTAGTGTGTCTTTTTTATTCAAATTGTAAATAAGATAACTTTAAGGACCTGCTATCGCGTTAGATACTTTTCTGCGATGATAGTTATGAGGAATTGTACAATTTATAAGTAAATAAAAATAAAACTTGTTAGTAAAATAGCGGTCCATGCAATTCGCGTCTCATCCGTGAGGTGGAAAACAGAAAAATACACTAAAACAAATGTAATCGGATTGCTAGGACGCTTTTTGAGTTTTGTATAAAATTTGAATTCTTTCCTGTTGTAATATAAAGCAAGAGATCCTTAAGTTTTTACAGTCCCCGGTATCATATAGAGGTATGCCCGCCTACCACGCGTGTCCAGGGTTTGATCCATCTTTGTACATCTATTTACCTGTTAAAAACATTCCTGTTTGTATTTTTTATTTTCTATGTAATTTTCCGGGTACGGGAGTATCTGCGAACATAATGAACACTCGTTTTTCTGTACAAGAAAGACTTGTCGCAATCCACAATATCAATTTTTAATGTACCTTGCTATATAGTTACCAAAACGTAGGCACTCCATTATTGTGATTTAAATAAGAGTCACAAGACAATAAAAATGTTTTTTTATGCTGAAAATACAATCTATAATGAAGTTGTGTGTCAAGGTGGTCCTCGTTTTCAACTCGTTGAGTGCAGCAGTGAAACAATTGTCTTCTTTATAGGGGTCACAGGTTACAAGTTGTTGTTGTGTGATGTTGTTGCATTTACTGATTTAAAAAAAACCATACCAACAGAAACTGTTTTAATAAAACAAGGAACCGGGGATGCATTGTCAATGATTTACTACGTCGCGCCGCCGTAGCGCTACGCCGTGCCGCTACGCCGTGTCGCTGTAGCGCTACGCTGTACCGCCGTAGCAGTTGCAGCTATGATGCTGTATATCCATACTTACTAATATTATAAATGGGAAATTGCGTGTGTCAGTTTGAACGTCTTTCACGCCTAAACCACTGAACAGATTTCGATTAAATTTGGCAGAGAGATATATTGCACCCCGGGAAAGGACATAGGCTACTTTTTTAATCATCAAACCACGTTGGCGGAAGCTAGTCGTTAATAATTATAATCTGCGTGCTAATGTTTTGTCATAAAAAGTTTATCTTATTATTGACAACACAGAAATTTAAACATTTATTACGAAATTATGAGTACAGGGCAGAAAGTTGAAGCGGGCCCTGGAGTTTTGTTATATATTTAAACTCCGTTCCACGCTGGGCAAAAAGTTTGTAGTGTTACCAGCCGACGTGCGGTCGACCGCACCCTAAAGATTGTTGTCGAGAGAATATTATATTTCAGTATGTGCTACTTGGACTGATGTCACATTCATTTTTCGCACTATATGGACACATATTGAGGAGCAACGCGTTGATGAGAGTCTGTGCTTGAAATGATAAATTTGTAATGGTTTGATTTGTCTCAACTTGGCCGCAATCGATGGATGTGAGATTGGGATTGTTTCTGGGAGTTTAGTCCTATTATTTGATTGGAAACCAACTTTATGTAACGCTCAAGGGAGGTCTGGGAGATATCTGACAGTGCAACACAAAAAGCTACAACAATAGGTAAAATAAAATATTTGAGTATGCACGCGTGAAGTCTACGCATGCGTCCAGCGGCGACTAAGGGTTTGGGGGACGTGTTTTCATTGTTTTATCGTTTTTATTAGTTTGAGAGTCTCAACCTCGAGCAAAATAATAAATGCTAAGAACTAAAATAAATCTGTCTGTTTCATTAGAATAGGATGTCAGAATCATTTATCGCAGGTGTTTGTGATAATTATGAGAGACAGTGGAGTTTTCATCCTTATCCGATCCCAGTAACGTTTCCAGATGAGAGTTACTACGTTCTTTATTTTGCAATCACATCGTAAGTCATACCAATTAGTTAAAGGTAGTTACTGCCCAGCAAGCGATAACATTACATACTCCGAAAAAAAATGATTAAATTGGTGAGAGCGGTACACAGTTCCCATGTGAAAATAGTTATAAATCATAAAACTATAATCATCTTAAACTTCTATCACAACGTATCAACCAATTTAGTATTTCGGAATCAAATCTTACATCTCGTTGACCTTTTGACGTGCGTGTATGTGATACAAAATCAGTGTTGAAGTTATTATGTCTTCTTATTTTTATCGGTATTTTTTTCGAAAAAAAACCGATCATTTCTGACCATAACTTTAAATGAAAATCTCATAGTCTTGATGCATAAATGTCTAACGGCGCATGCGCGACACCGGAGAGGCCGCGCAGCACGGCGACTTGGCGGCGAAAGCGCTTTGGGTCGTCAGAGTAGGTTTATCTGACGCCCTGAACGGTGGCATCAGATAAATCTACTCCTACAGTGAACATATTAATGTATTGGTTTATAGCAATTGCAGTATTCCTTTTAATGGGGAGGCGTTTAATAAACGAACATTCATTCAAATTCCTCGCTTTCTGATAAATTGATTTCGTTTTCGATTCCTCAAAAAAATCATTGGATTACAAACTAAAAGTTGGAATCGTATCTTTCAATTTGTCGTCTTAACTCCATCTTTTCTGTACAGCACAAGCAATCATTTTTGATGGCCCCGACGTGATCCGACCAAGGAAAATGTGCATATCCGGTATGACTGAACTGTAAAGTCTTAAACTCAAATAAGATCTTGTAAAAATAGTTAGACAATGAATATTTAAATCACAGTAATTCACATGAAATGATTTCTTAAGTTAGGTAAATACTAGTGAACGGACACGTTAAATTATTCATTGAACGTAACGGGAAGTTAAAGCATATTCTTTTATTGGAAATCAGGGTGTTAATACTTCCATTAATTTAAAGTTTACTTTATTGTTTACTTAATATTTGTGATACGGAACTACATTTACAGCGGTGGTATTTCTGAACAGAAAATCGTTTCAACCTTCTCTTATTACATGATTTCCTAGAACAAGGCCGGAACACGTAACGCCCCTTTGCTAGAAACCCCTCTCAGTTGGAAATGTCCATGGAACAGGAAGTGGTACTAGTACTTTCACTTATAGTAAAACCTTCTCTTATATTATGATCTCCTGGTGTAAGTGTGAAACATTGCATCCCGTTCCCATAGAACCGGAACTGATGAAGTACTTTCACAAAATAAAGCGAACTGGTCCTAAGTGCAATAACTTGGTAAAATAATGATAATATAATCATCTCTAGATGTTCTCGTCTTGCTAACGGAGAATACTTGCATACTTGCATACAACTTATCAATACTATAATAGAAATATCAAGTCTTCGTAATTTACGCTATGCTGGTGCTCCTGGTACGCGTGGTCTATCACAATGTAGGCATATAAAAAGAACGCGACGCATCTCCGAGCCACTAAAACGGTTCGATTACCTAGTGTGGCAAGCAAATTTTAGAAAATCTTTGAATGCAGATTGGTTTCTTTAAAAAATAAAGGGAACATCCCTTTATTTTGTTTTCAATTTTTTTTTCAATTATTTCTTTCTTCTGTGTAAAATTTGCCATCTCCAGTATTTAGAGTTGGTACTTTCCCTCCAGGTAAGGTTAAACAAAAATCCACTCTGTATATGCATGGAGTTTGACCTGAATTCGAGTCACCTACAGCTTCTATGCCCCTAATAGCATGAGAAATTTAGAAGACGATTTGATCAAAGATGAGCTTGCACATCTCGAATAACAAACCAATAAAAGAAATAAGTCATTTTGCCCAAGACCATTACTGAAAAAGGACATTCAATAGGAAATAACTATACGGGGGATGCTTCAAGATTATTTATCCCCTTTTATAAAACTGAATAGTCTTTTATTAATAAGTTATTTTTATTCACATAGATAATAAAAGTTATTTTTAATTACAAATATTCTCTTAGTGGAACCTTTTAAATAAAGAATTTTCAATTAGTTTTTACCAGACTTTCAAATAATACTGAATTGAAGGGCCGTTGTTATTCTATTATCCGCAATTCAGGAAATTCCAATACATTAAATATCCTGTAAACAGCATTGAACTTGCGCGTAGTGCAAGGATCGTACTTGTATCAAAATCTATTTGATACAAGTACGATCCTTGCACTACGCGCACGTTCAATACTATTGTGACCTTTTAAGTTCACAATAGCTTCTCGATTTCCCGCTGAATAACGGCACTCACAGGACTATGTCGCCCTTGTATCTACTACGAAAATGGTAAAGTTCTATCCTCTCTGGCCTGCTGCTGTGCTATTGACTCATGGTTTCCCGGTACAAAAAGACGTAACGTCTTCACTTGTTGCGTATTTGCCCGCACGGAGTTAACGCAAAACAAATATCGCAACGTAGTATTGTTTTGTATAACCTTACTCGAAAATACGGCTTCCAACCATTACCTATTATGGTTATTATATTTATTTTAAACTGTTCGTTACTTGTAACCTCTACAAGTATCGTTAAGTTATTTTTTTGGGAGCTTTATATCGCCTAACAGAATTATAGCCGGCAGGCAGCTGTGTCTGGCAGTGATGAATATTATTTTGTTATACTCGTTATATTATACAAAACACCGTCTTACATCATTAAAATTTGAGAGAAATTAAATTAAAGTCACAGGAAAAAGAAAAAGGAACAGGTTCACAATAAATTCCACACGTAGAATTTGTGTTATGTATGACAACGCATCACTTTTTACAGTGCGGTCCGATTTCGGTGATTCTTTTCTTATTGTATAGTCAAAGTCAACGTTTGTACATGGCCAAACTACTGAATTTACCTATGTCCTTTAAATGGGATTAGGATGGAACCCTAAGCATGGATACAAATTTCTCACTAGTTTTTTTTTTTACTAATTTTTCGCATTCAAATATTAATTACTTATTACGTGTTTATTATTGTCCTAAACCTTTCCTGAACTAATCTTATAATCAAAAGTTTTTTTACATAATTTCCCATATTCTGTGTTTGACAAGGAGAACATAAGATTAACGTTCCGTTTTACGAAATATTTGGACATTATTAAACCTTCACAAAGATAATTGCGTAAGCTGAAATAAACAGTAGGTCGTCTTTATTATTGAACAGAAATTCTTATATGTACATATGTATGTTTATATGTAATCTGCATCTCGGAAACGGCTTCGGGGGCTATAAATCGATCTATACAATATGTACCGATATTCGTGTCAGCCAATGGATTAATAGCCAAGGGTCTCGATTAACACCTGAGGAGGTTCTCGTTAGGCAGCTGGATTAAGGGCGTGATGATTGGGAGAAAGCAGTACTTCTGGACTCGCCTCGTATTGTTAGGAGATTCCTCTCTCTGTAGCGCTGACCGCGCCGGTAGCTTGGAACCTGATATCGATACCGGAGGGCTACTATTTTTAGATTTTATTTCTTAAATATTATTTTTATTAGAGTGGAATATTTATAAATGTAATTAGTAAGTAAGTTATATATAAAAAGAAGAATAGTAGCAACGGTTACATCCTAAAAAAATGCCTCACATTTCCTTAAATTAGATTTATTTGAGTTTAAAAACAAAAAAATACACGAAGGAATAATTTTTCTTTTAAACTCCACAATTGGTTGAACCCGTCTCGTGGAGTACTACGGTGGTGTTACCATACAAAATACGCGTAATGAATCAATACAATATTACAACATCATAAGTTATGATAAAATTAAATAAAGTATTTGACCAATTCTGTCCGTCAAGACCTTTTTTCTCAGGAGCGTGAGGAGGTACCAAGTTAAAAGTTGTATCAAATATCAAAAAGCCAACCTTCCCTTAAAGCACTAAAAGGCTCCAGTTTATAAACTACGGCCATAAATGCGACATTTTGATACTCGCAATTAATGACAACTTATGGGGTATTTCCCAATTACTTAGAATATTAAAATTTGGTAAGAAGCAAGGTTTTACAGCACATTTAAAAGAGACAGTCCGATAAAAGTTCAATGGTAATTTTATAATGTAGTTTTATTTTCAAATTAAAATATTTTTCTTTTATTTGCTTAGATTAGAACGAAGAAGTATTTTGCTGTGTAGTTCAAGACAATTACATGTTTGCGATGTTCACCCAAAAACACATATCACTGGTACGTCTTACTTCCAACGGTAAGAAATGATATCGCTTGCAAAGGTATTCATAGTCGACTGAGAATTGACTAGCCTTGAAGTCCAAGTACCGCATAAACTTTCCCTGAACAGAATCAATACGATATTTGTATTTGTATCTCATATTGAAGGTTACAAACTTGAGAAACGTACTGAATCGGCAACGTTCTAGGGAGCAATTTAGAACGTTTAACGGTTTTAGAGAACGAAAGCTAGAACAAGATCTAAAAATGAGGCCTAAGAATCAGAACGCCTTGTTGACAACTGTTTCCACATGATCATCAAATAGCAGTTTGCTGTCGTGTACCACACCAAGATCACTGATACTGGTTTCTATTATTATTTTCATATTTAGTTGTAATTTATTATATTTAGCTGTATGTTGTACGAATCTGTCAAGGTCTGACTCAAGTACCTCAGCATCAGGTAATGTGTTTCTTGAAAAAAAGCGTAAACTCTCGCGGTGCTCCCATTGTCTCTAAACCAATTATGGAATCCTCGATTTCGTAACACCATATTTTTTACAAATATTTAGTGAAACATACTTTATTACGTCACGACAAGTTCTGACTCCTCCGTACCTGCCATTTGTAGATCTTGATTATTAAAATGAATAAAATAAGTTATAGTAGCATAACTGCAATAGTTGGACGTCTAAGGTTGTGAAGTTTTTGTAGATATATAAATGCTCCAAATACTGTAGTTTTTTTTTGCTCATCAATGGTTTCCGCAGCGCATGCGATGACATAAATTTTATGGTTTACACCTAGGGCCTAGGCATGCCTAGGCACGCAGTAGGTGATCACTTACCATGCACTTATTCTAAAGTAACATTCAGGTTGTCAAAAATAAAATTCTTACAATAATGTGTAACATTTGTTAATCACAGTTCAACATCAAGAAAATAATTATTGTTCATATAAAACTACAAAGATATAAAATCGTTGTGTGAAATAGTGAAGAATTTACATTATATACAAGTACAAAAAAATACAGCTATACGTATGTAAGTGGTGTATTAGTACACATTTTAGTCAGTTCCAATATTGCATGATACAATTGTAAAGAGATTGCAAGTCAAGAAGAAAATAACCATAAGATTCACAACACAAGCATAATGAGAACAAGTAGATTAGGTTGATTATGTTCAACAAACCAAACTACAACAGCAAACAACAACATCGTCACTAAACCTCAAAAATGAATGGTTATTCTGGAGATTACAGGAAGAGATTAACTCGCGCGCCCCTCCAAAATTGAAAATGTTCAAAAGTATTTACAAAGCGCTTCCAACACTCACACCGCATTTCTTGCTGGACTAGCGGCGTCATTAGTCACTCATTATAATTAGTTTGGAGCGGCGCGCCATGTTATCGGTGTTAATGTCCACTGGAGTTACTACTAGTACTCCGTCTTTACTTGAAAGAATCACAACTTTCTTTATTTTTAGCTGAAATAGCTACAACTATTATTAACACGCAGTTTCGAGTCAGCTTCATTATTGTAAAAGTTCAATAAATCAATGAATAAGTAAGACTGGTGGCAAAACAAAGACCAATTGACCAAAAATTAATTGATTAGTAAATTTTAGATATCGCGTAAACATTATAATATGCGTCACATTCAGGGTAGACTGCGTTATAGAGACTAGCCAAAAATATACATTACATAACTCACTACATAATATCTTGTGTGTATCAATATCTATATAATACATTACAATTGTGAACTGGAAAACTTATGAAATGTCATATTGACAATATTTTGAATATTTGTAATCTTAACAACAAAACACATCAAATACTTGGATAGGCTTCCAGAATCTTGCAGTATACCAGTAATAGTATAACAGACATAATTCTAACGCATGACAACGATACAGCAATAAAGAGCGAAATTACATTTTACAATATGGTGGTAAAAGCAAGGTACAAAAAATAACATTTAGTAAGGTTAGGTTAGTTATTAATCAATAACATATAATATGTGGTTTTTAGTTATTATGTCTAATTTCATATTAACTTATATTGAGCACAAAGATATTTAAAAGATTACCACCAACGAACTTGTCAGGATGTTAATTAGGGACATTATCTAAGGCAGCCGAGATTGAAATTATTGCGGCCATCAACAAGGACGTCGAACAGAGTGGTAAAGCCTTAATTTTATATGCAACCTGCAGCATCACCACACGTTGCCACTGAGGTAGAGGTATCGCTGCCACAGAAACACTACCTTATTAGGCGCATGACCCTCAGAAACATAATAAAGTTTCGATCCTTCATTATATTTCTGCACAACATTTATTCCAGGGCCGTAAAATGATAAAAATTAAATTCTTTAATGCCGGTAGAGCATTCAATAGACTTTAAGTGTGAATAAGATGAATTTAAGTCAGTAGAAGAAAAGTCATAGTATTGTTTCAATGTTGGATACATATTGATTGTTCACATATGTGTACGTTAAGTACGCATATATGTATGAATATACATATTTGTTTATTCTGACATTGAGCGTTTGTCTAATTAAATGAGGTTATACGTGCCGGATCCCACTTCGTATTCTACATAGGTCTGTTCAGCTGCATCTAGTTCAACTGGTAGCCGACTGGTAAATAATTTTGAAAGGGTTAGGTAGATGATGATGTTTCATGAATCTGCGACGACAACGCCGTTTTGATGATTTTGGATTCGTTTCACTCCCCATCTGTAATGTGACAAAATCATGACGTTCAGATACATGTAAATCGAAGGCAATTGGCCAACATACTGGTTGATCATGTATCTTGCACTTTGTACCAAACATGGCATTCTCATGATACCTAGCTGGCTAATGGTGTATGTATATGTGCTAATCGAGGAGCTCGGCGACCACCATGTCGGTTGTCGCATAGATGATGTTTGTGTTAATAACCTTAGCTATGCGGACGACATGGTGTCGCTGAGCGCTTCGGTGTGTGCCAATAGTAAACTGTTACCATTTTGTGAATCCATGCCCATGGTCAAGGCATAATATATAATACCTATAAAGCTTCACGACAATAGAAAGGTGCGCAGAGTTGCTTCGACTAAATTAGTAGTATCTACTAAAGTAAGTGCAACTCCAGCATTTTCGTGAGCCGCCTTCTTGTAGTCCCTCCAGCATTTCAACGATCCTTTCGGGAACGATGAACCTTTTGGCTAATGGCAATACCAATTAGAAGCTCCTTACTACCGCGGGACCCATTCCTACATCCATTTTGAGAGGTCAATATGATCGAATTGTTGTCGATGTTATTTTAATTTTAACTTACAAAATGGATGTAAGAATCTGATAGATCGTCGATTAGCAAGTGATCAGTCTATAATTTGTGGGTTTCGCCGTACTACCAGATTTTGTGGAGCAGGTGTGTTATTCCTGTCGTTAGTAACTGGGGCAGTGACCCAGTCTCTAAGGCTGACTGCAACTGAGATGTTTCACTAGCGTGCGACCTTGGTAGCTATTTTACCCAGAAAAAGTGCAGTGGTTGGGCTGCATGGGCTACATCTTGGGGGTGGACGGTGAATACCCCATTTGAAGTATTGGATCGCATGCTCGTTTGAACTCCCAATTACCCTCAGTGTGACTGACAATCACCAACCAGATGTTACGTCGAACGAATACATTGTGTTATCATCAGGTAACTGAATATCAGTCACACCTTGCTTCGGTCACTCCCAAGACCTATAAACCCACCTTTCATTGCCTTGGAATGTGCGATTTTTAGTGTATTGTTTTACTCGCTGATTGTACCGAATAAATACGAATACGGCTTGCCCATGCATACAACTTCTGCTTCAGGAAGTCAATGCACTCTGATACCCGGGACATTTAGTGGCGAGGGCTCATATTAGTCCCCGAGTGCACCCAATACACAAAGCGCATCACTTTAGGGAACGTATTGCTCTATCTGAAGCAGACAAGATTACCGATGCGTGCTCTAGCCCCACCGTTACGACGCTCAATCTTGCACTGCCAAGCCGGTACAGCTGGTTGAGGTCATGTAGTTCTGTCATCAGGACATTTGACGTGAGCTTCACGACATGCCGCTACAGCCAAGCAAAACAAGATTGAGTGAGCAATAGTGAGGTCTTCGCAGTCATCAAAATAGTTCGCCAACTCCAGAGCATCCACCAGCGATCTATTGTTGTTATACATGGGCAAACGATATAAGCGTGGTCTAAGTGCGGGTATCATGAAGCGATATTCTTGAATCGCGCCTTCCAAAGCACTCTTCAATTCCTCATTGCATTGGGTACTTACATTTGTAACCGTATCATAACCCTCCCTGCCAGCAAAACTAGATGTTAGGTTGGACTGTGGTGGCACCACAGTGTGCGAAGGGGACGCAATGTCTTCCATGGCCTTAACCTCCATCTGAAATGTACCGAATGCAACCATTACAAAAATATTATGTATTTAATTTATTACAAATAGGTCACATCACGAAGGAAGTAGAAGGATGGATATCATAATGAATTAAATAAAAATACAATAAATATTATTCAGTTATGTTCTCAAGTTAGATCTCCAATATAATTGAATTGTGTTTCATATTGACACTAGTGGCTCTAAGGCATCGTAGGTGAATCTTTATTAAGTGCTTTTCAGTGCAACTTTATAAAATAGATTTTTGTTTTGGTTTATTTGTAAGTAACAACAACATTTTGTATGCATGCCGAGTTTACCTGTAAGTGATTGTAACACTTTATTCTGTTTTATACTTATGTTTAAATAGCTTGGGTTAACTTATGTTTAAGTAGCAAATCGGTGATGAGTGGGTCGGGTGCTTGTTGTTTATATACATGTCGATAACATGGCGAGATTGCATTCCAGGAATATAATTTCAAATGTCGTTATTTAAAGATAATTGTTAGATATGGTGGGAACAGATATTAACAATGACAACTGCGAATAAACGTAGCGTTAGCTAGTCATAAGAAATATCAACATAAAACAAAATTTAGTCTGTGGATAGTGTCGTAACTAGCAGATGCTCAACCTAAATCCCCCAATAACTCAAAACCAAATGTCAAGTGATATAAGTGTAAACAAGCGGGTTAGTACCGACATCACTGTATTAATATTACCTCATAACAATGAACACAAAATGAACCGACATAAAACAAATAGAATATAAATTAAGTGCAATGCCTTGCTGAGTATAAGATAAGAATAAGCTCGCCCCCTACAACAGACACTTCACTTTAAATTTGACTTTGAACTAATGAATTTATTAACTTGATAACGCGGAAATACCATCATTAAAAATAACCATACTACTTAATTGGATCCAATTTACTTTTTTTTTCCATCCGACCCCGCTGGTCTGTGTACCGGGAACCCCAAGCCAAGTTCTTGGCATTGAAGTCCCCGCAAATAACCACGGGGAGGGAACCAAACCCAGCGATGACGCCATTCAGCTCCATAAGGGAGATGTGGAGATCGGCGAGGGTTCTGTTCGGGGACAGGTAGATGCCTACCACAGCAATAACCCCGAACCGTGCTGCCACGCAACCCTGCCCCCTCGTGACGGCCTCGAGGGACGGGGTACCAGCGGCGGCCGACGAGATTAAGGTCACGGCGATGTTGATCGACCACTGCGCCATGCTCTGGAGCAACAAATCCTGAGCGGAGGCGCAGTGGTTGATGTTCGCCTGGAGGAGTCGCAATGGAGCCGTTATGGACAGTCCATTACAGTCTCCCCTCGAGCCCACAGCGGCGACAGCGGCGGCAGCCAAAGACGAGGCTGCGGCGGTGAGGGCATTGGGGTGGATGGGCCTCTGGACTTTGCCCTTGGCTTTGGCGGGGGGGTCACAGGACCTGCTCCCAGCCCGGTGGTGGGCCGGCTTGCCTGAAGCCGCACATGCGTAGTAGTGCGGCGATGCACGGCATTCAACCGCCTTGTGACTGGGCTGACCGCACTGGAAGCAGCGGTCGCTGCGGTCCACCTCCGCGGCGCAACAGGCCCCTACGTTGTACGAGGCTTTAGTGTGATAACTACAGCCTTGGAATTCGGGGCACGATGTCTAGCCGCCATGACCCGCTTTTTGCGCTGCAGTGGCCTCTCGCGCTTTTTGGCCGCCCTTGACGTTCTGCCTGCCATCTTCTTGTCGCCGACAACCGTCCATCCAGCCTCATCCGAAGGTTCTACAGTCAGGAGCCTTCGTCGCTTTAGCGGCAGATGTTGCCTTGACCCTCGTGGAAGGAGCAGGCTTCCCCAGCCGCTGCTGCTGCTTGGCCGCCGGGGTTGGCTTCGCAGGTTCCGACGTCACGGCGTCGCACCTGACTTGCCCCGATGGGCCCGCCTTGGGCGCAGCAGCCGAGGCCGCGGCGGCGGCATACGTCTTTCGCCGACCGGAGGCAGCGAGCGGGGGACGCAGCACAATCCCTTCCAGCAAGGATAGCTGCTGCTGCATCCGTAGCTGGAACTGCTCCCGCTGCTGCTGCTGCTTCTGCCTAAAGGCAGCCAGCTCCTGGCGCACCAGCATTAGCAGCTGGCTTTCCGACTCCAGCTGGGGCTGGGGCTGGGGCTGCTTTTGCTCCTGCCCCTGCATGCGACCCCCTTTTGGTGCCTCTTCCTGGGGGCCGACTATCTGGGCTCCGATGAGGTCGGCCCGGAGCATCGCGATCCTCTTTTCGAGTCGCTTCTCGAAGGAGGCGCCTACAGCCTCCAAGATTGAGGCCGCGAACTGTGCGATGCCCCGCTTCTTTGAGTCCTTCACCCACTACCTTGATATGGCCGTTAAGGCTTCTACGACCAGCTCTCCGAGCGCTTTACGCGACTCCTCGGTGGAGTCTTCCCCGGCGTCCGGCACACTGCTTGACGGCCCCGAGGAGTCAGCCCTGATGCTGGTCGCTGCGGGGTGGCGGCCCTCTGCGGCGAGCCTATCGGCTAGCTCAACAGCCTCCTGGGGGGTGAGCCCCCTCCCTCTTCCTCCCGCTCGGCTCGCACTCCGACTGCTGGTGGGGATCTTGCGGGCCGACCCAAACTCTCCTTCGGAGGACGATCCTCCCCGGTTTGCCACGTTTCCGATAAAACGTGAGCTTTTACCGAAAACTACCTCTCCCTCGCAGTCAGAGCTCTCTAGGCTCTCCATCGATGCGGCGTCGGACTGCGACCGCCTATCTTTCTCTGTAATTTTTTTTTATTGTTTTTTAGTGTTTCCATTTCTGTTCCCACGAGTAAAAGCTTTGTGTACTTGCTCAAAATAGTGGTCCGCACTAGAGACTAATTTAGCTACCCATTAGTCAAACTAGCAACCTCCCTCACGGTGCGCCGCCGCTTGGAGGTTTGGGGTGATTTTTTATAGAGGTTGTCTTCCTCGCGTCCCGGGCGGTTAAGCCAAGACCCTCGATCCCCATTAAAAGTCAGAAACATGACCAATCTCTGGGGCTACGAGACTAACAGTGGCAGAAGGAGGAGCAAGTCTTCCCCTTGCCTGCCAGGTGGCAGGGTAAGTGCATGCTGAGCCCGCTCTTACTTCGCCGCGGTGCCCTCTGCAATTGCAGAGGGACACGCGTTGAAGTGTACCTTCGGACAGAATATTCGCAGGCGGACATCGAAACGCCTCAGGCAAGAGTACACAAGGGGAGTCGTTAGCCGCCTCCCAGGGTGCACCGTCCCACAGACTGGCCTTCGATCCGGACTTATCCGCAAGGGAACTACAGCCTGCGGGCACTCGAGGAGGTTTTCTGTCGTCGCACCACAGTGGCACCACAGTGTGCGAAGGGGACGCAATGTCTTCCAAGGCCTGTACCTCCATCTGAAATGTACCGAATGCAACCATTACTAAAATATTATGTATTTAATTTATTACAATAGGTCACATCACGAAGGAAGTAGAAGGATGGATATCATAATGAATTAAATAAAAATACAATATACATTATTCAGTTATGTTCCCAAGTTAGATCTCCAATATAATTGAATTGTGTTTTATATTGACACTAGTGGCTCTAAGGCATCGTACGTGAATCTTTATTAAGTGCTTTTCAGTGCAACTTTATAACATTGATTTTTTTTTGTTTTATTTGTAAGTAAAAACAACTTTTTGTATGCATGCCGAGTTTACCTGTAAGTGATTGTTACACTTTATTCTGTTTCAAACTTATGTTTAAATAGGAGAGCTCGAGGCTAAATAAAAACAGCCGCACGGGTTGATCGAAGGTTAAGCTACGCTTGCCGAGGTCAGTCTGTGGATGGGTGACCGTCATAAAATATCGAGGCTCCTCCGTGCCTCGGAAAGCTCGTTAAGCCGTTGGTCCCGGCTGTCATTTGTAGATCTTTGACAGCCGTTACGGGTAGTCAGAAACCTGAAAGTCTGACAACCAGTCTCACCAAGGGGTATCGTGTTGCCCAGTTACTGGGTTGTGGAGGTCAGATAGGCAGTCGCTCCATGTAAAATACTGGTATTCAGCTGCATCCGGTTAGACTGGTAGCCGACCCCAACATAGTTGGGAAAAGGCTAGGCAGATGATGATTACTTATGTTTAAATAGCTTGTATCAGTGTATACAATTGTTGGTGAAGCAAATCAATAAATCAAAATTATTGAAACAGGTCAAAACATAAGTGGGACGGGTTTTCAAATCGGTGATGAGTGGGTCGGGTGCTTGTTGTTTATATACATGTCGATAACATGGCGATATTGCATTCCAGGAATATAAATTCTAATGACGTTATTTAAAGATAATTGTTAGATATGGTGGGAACAGATATTAACAATGACAACTGCGAATAAACGTAGCGTTAGCTAGTCATAAGAAATATCAACATAAAACAAAATTTAGTCTATGGATAGTGTCAAAACTGGCAGCTGCTCAACCTAAATCCCCTAATTACTCAAAACCAAATGTCAAGTGATATAAGTGTAAACAAGCGGGTTAGTACCGACATCACTGTATTAATAATATCTCATAACAACCAACACAAAAGGAACCGACATAAAACAAATAGAATATACATTAGGTGCAATGCTTTGCTAAGTATAAGATAAGAATAAGCTCGTCCCCTACAACAGACACTTCATTTTAAATTTGACTTTGAACTAATGAATTTATTAACTTGATAACGTGAAAATACCATCATTAAAAATAACCATACTACTTTATTGGATCCAATTTACTTAATAAACATTCCGTATATATATTAACACATAAAAAGCGCTTTCATCCTCTCTCCTATATATCACCAGCTAACTGAACTTTGCTGTGCCTGACAGGGTCCATAATTGATTCTTTCCTTACCACACCAACTGTTTTATATAACATTATGGAATGCAATAAAGTATTGAGTATTGAGTAACATGGGACTTGAATATAACCAGCGAAATGTGGGTATACTACAGGTAAACCTCTGCTGAATCCTGTGGGGAATGCAAGCGTCATGCTATGGTGATTAGTAATTATACTATATTAGGGGCGGCCTTGTAAGTAGAATATAAAGAAGCGGAAGTTTAAAGAGGATTTAAATACTTTTGGTTCATTTCTCGCTTAATTTGTAATGTTAAGATAGTAATCGATGGTTTCGTCTTCAGATATAGCAAACAAGCTGCACAGTAAGCAAACGATTAGATTCAGAGTTTTACTAACTTACTTCCGAGTATTTACTGCACGATGACATTACCGCTTCATGTGAAGCTTCTGTTTACTATGAGCCGCCACAGTAGCTGACTCCAGCAGCTACTGTGGCGGCTCATAGTAAATAGAAGCTTCAAAACAGTTCGCCTGGCTGTTTTACTGAAGACATCTAGGATCTGAAAAACATTGTAAATTACATATTAGTCGTCTGTAAGTCATACTTAAACTCGTACTTGTGCGGGATCTCGGGATTAGCAAAAGTTTTTCGGTAGCCGATGTCAGTCCCATACATGTTTGACTTTTCCATCATCGTAATCACTGATCGAATGTCACTTTGTCTAGGTGTGTGTCTATGTTCATTAATTATGTAAAGTGTAGTTTGGTTGAGATATGTTGTCGCATGATTGAGGGCTGGCTATTGATGACACAGTGACTGCCAAGTCATCGTTATGGTTATACATATTACACGTTTCGTCTAAATAAATTTACTCGAAACATACCAAGAATAGGATCGTATTAAAATAAAATTGATATATTCATTTCTTTACGACGCAATTCTGTGAAAGAGTGTATTATTTATTACGTTTTTCGAACAGTAAAAGTGTAACTCATTGTGACAGTTTTGCTACAAAGCAAAACTGTTTTCCTTAGAGTGTTATTGTTGCGTCCTTTTGCTACATCAACACGTGTATAGAACATGTCGTGCTTTCAGAGAACGACACTCAGACCGGGTCTCAGTATCGTGTTTGCTTTGTGTCGCGTAAAATCCATGTAACGGACGTGATCATCACACACGACCCAGCACGCGTGTGAATTTCCCAACAGTAGGTAATAATGCAATGAGCTCCCATGCTTGTAAAATAATTGGTTATTTGAGTGCAAAGGCTGATTTATTCATATAGATCATCAACACACAAAGCTTAACTCATTACGATTATCGGATAACCGCTGTACGACAACGATGTGCGTCGTCTTGATGCTGCGGGATAAATTGACGACACGGTTGGCGCGGTGGTTGAGCCATCGGCTGCTGCGCCGCGTGTTGTGGGTTCGATCCCCACACGGAACAAATATTTGTATGGCCTACAGGTAGTTGTTCCGGGTCTGGCTGTTTGTGTATGTGAGTTTAAATGTTTGTTAACGCACCCACGATACAGGAGAAATTCCTAGTGTGGGGCAACGTTTTTTTAAAAAAAAAAATAAAAAAAATAAAAAAATAAAGAGTTTCTTTGATGAGTCAGTCAGGCTTCAGCGGAAATATTATTCTGCTTGGCTCATCATTATTATTTGTCTTGAATCCAGTGACTTGATGGAGGGCGCACGTGAATCAAATGGTTGGAAAAGGACAAAAGTTGATAGAACGGGTTTTCAAATTATGTGGTGAGTCGGACAATTATAGAGAAAGATGGTAGTCATTGGTTATTCGTAATGACACGTTACGGATATAGCAAACGTGCTGCAATAAGCAAGTTATAAGATTCAGAGTTTTATTAACTTACTGAGAAGTATTTACTGCCCGATGGCAGGACCGCTTCATACGAAGCTACTCTTTACTATGAGCCGCCAAAGTAGCTGCTTTTGTGAAGACATCTAGGATCTGAAAAATATTAAATGAACTATTAATCTTTTTTATTATGAATATACGTGCTTTCTGTCATCATCACTGCTAGAAGCTACTTGTGAATAATATCTAAGTACGCCACTCTGTCGGCTTTCTTGAAATCGTAGAACCCACCGTCCAGACGACCCTGGCCTGATATCAGAAACGTTGACTGGTTTTGCATTTCTACAAAACGACTTTCAACGAGACAAATAAAAGCTTTTCAGTAGCTGATGTCAATCCCAAACATATTTGACTTTTGTATCACCTTCATCACTGAATTGAACGTCACTTTGTCCGGGTGCTCTGGTCATTATGACATTAGGGTGCAGTTTGTCACATTTTTGAATTTAGCTTATCTGGTATAATCCAAAACCAAATTATGAGGATTCAAAAAAAATACGAAGCGTTTCGAGAAAAGGAAGGTAGTTCCCTTGCCTAGGCATGGTTCGTCTTGGTGGGGGCACATTTAATAACGATCACACCAAACATAAAACAAGTGAATCTACCGAATCTGTTTAAAAGACGCCATACGATCGATTACTGATTCACGTTTTCCTTGCACCACATGAGCTTTAGAGGCAGTTTCAGTCCGTAAAATACAACGGGGCTTCCTACTATGCCTAATAAAATTCAGTTGGGTACAATATTTATAGTAATTACATACTTTGAATCTAAGTAGACAGGTTTCTTGAGATTCGTGCTGCTGCAGACCATGGTTATTCAGAACGGTTTCTTCATTTCTATGGCTCATCACGCAATTGTACTGCTTATGGTAGTCCTTCAAGCCCCGTCTTCGACTGCAGCCGCTCAGCATTGCTTTGAACATTTTGCCGGAACCAGACTTCACATTCTATCTGTAATTTATCGACATCAATCGTTTCAACAAATAATTGCCAGTAATCAGCGTAGGTACCCCGTCAAAAAAGTTAAAAATGTAAATCAAGCTCTCTACAGTTTCTTGTCTAATGCCCATTAAGGTGAATTTTGTCTCATGTGTGAAAAATAATGTTTTTCTTACTTAGTGAAACAAATTTGGATCGAAGTCCATAGAATAAATAATTATATTATTAGTACTTACAGTCTATACTGCAAGTAACCAGTGGGTTAGCCAAAATAATTTGTTAGATAAGCTTATCATAAAAATGTTTAATCATTGTCAAAAACAACAATCTTCAAGTGTTATTAATACAACTTTATGAACACTAAAATGATATTTGGCAGACTTCCTAAAATGCCCGCCTTTCATCACTTACTAGTGTTTTAGCGTTATGCAATGCATTCGCAATAATATAATCCTAATGAAAGCATTGGAAGGATTAAAGGACTAAAAAATAATATAATCCTATTTAATCACTTTTAACACGATTCTGTCGTCTTTTCATTATAAATTTAGTATTGAAAGTACAACATTCCATTTCGCGCGCTGTCTTAGCAAAACGCATTGCTGTTTAGCGAGTCACATGCACATATGTAATTGGCACCATTTATCGCAGTTAAATATGTCATTTACTTACTTTTTTATGGATTAGCGTTCTGCCTAAGTTATACTGATTTGATGCATGATGCCACTCGCAGTACCCCATCTCGATGGTCAGTTCGTGCACTTTCGAGCATCACAAACACGATCTGTAATGAACCGAAGGTAAACGTGAGTAATTTGTTAAAATATAAAGCTTTATCATTTTTATTACTTGCTCGCTGATACGTATAAAGTCGACTGAATAACGTCGAACGTGGGATTTCGGAAGGGTGAAACCCTTCCACATTCAACAAGGGTCGGGTTTACTTGTGTTCAAGGTTTTTTCATTATTTTATGTTATACAATAGCATACAACAATAATGTGGCGGTTGTAACGGTGCAGACAAAACAGTCATCTGTCTCAGCAGCTCCTTGTGAACTTTATTCCCCAATACAATATTTAACCCAATATATCTCCAATACAGGAATAATTCGATATCAAATAAGCATAATTTTATATTCAAAGTCAGCAGAAGTAAATACTTGTGCTATTCCTGAAGATGGGTGCTAGGCACGCCGTTATGGTCAGATTCCCGCATAAAGCTTCAGTGTCGACAAGTTTCGTATTATCCAAACAAACATAAAACCACAGACTAGCTCAAAGCTTCCGTCAGCGTTGGTACGAATCACAAAATACAAAGTTTTAGACATAATAATGCACGCAATAAATCATAAGATTTATTAGGTGTTTCTATTACAGATAATTATTGGGTTAAATTTAATTTCCTAATACTCTAACATTATTGTATCAAGCGACATTTTTTTCACGATTCATTAAATAAGATAATTGTGAAAAGAAAATTGTAGTAGTTCTATTGATTTGAAAAACTTATACTATGTAAGTCAAGGAGTGCATCCTCATTGAACGTTCTATTAATTACGAAGAACGTGCAGTAAAACTACATAATTGGTAAGAAGAAACATAAAAAATTCATAAATGAAATAAGTGCTAATCTTACTTTTCACATTAAAATTTTAAAAATAAATAAAATTGGTAAGTGGTACGCATTCGACATAGCTTTACTTCAGGAGCCACTGTGTAACGATTGTTTTACACTTACGTTTTGTGAAGTCGCTGATGTTGAGTATTTTACGACGTATATTATGTTACATTAAATATAAATATATGGCTGGACAAATTTATTTAAAGCTCCAAGAGACCTCAGAACTTCGTATTTAATATTGATTTCATCTTGATAACTTCAAGAGTCCCTGAGAAAAAGGGTATTGATGAATGGACATATGAACAACAAGGTGATCCTATAAGTTTGCCGTTTTTTTTTTTTGAAGTACAGAACCTTTAAAATCTCGAAAATTATCATTGTAGTAACAATATCGAACGAAAGCATATTAAACTTGAGTGTCTCACGACAGAATCAGTTCAGCATGACAGACTTGCCGATGGGAAAAGACGGTGGACCCTTTTACTGACCTCGTTTGTCTTTATATTTAGTTACAATCACGTCAGGTTGAGTCGATAAATGTTAGGTTTATTGTTTTCTTGTAAACTGGTATTCGTTTATTATATCATTTGAACCTACGAGATAAACAAATGCAATCAAACTGAATTAGCTAGTGCACCTTAGAGGACGTATAGAAATAGTTTATGGTAATAATCAATAATAAATACTTCTTGACAAACGTTGCACTTCATAAAGCTTAATACCTATCTCCAATTTCAAATACTAATTCAAAGTAACACTAAGCGTCATCCAAACATCATAAATATTTATAAACTGCACAATATTTACATTAAATGAACTCTGTAGGAATTTTATTTTATTCTATTTCAGGTTAAATCGGAGATGCCACAATTTATTGCAAGTGTCAACTGGTATAGTGTAATGGTTTAAACTTAGAATTTGCTTAGTGTTTGTAACAAGATTGTGAGTTAGCTTCAACAAATTTTATGGCTATTTATAGGCTGTACATGTAAATCTGTGTGAACTGGATTATTACTTTAAACAAACTTCTATCGATCTTGTTAAGTAATATATTTACATAAAACAGTAGTAGGCGTAGTCGATTTCTATAGGCACTAAGATACTTTTTATCGAGTTTTTTAAAACATACCCCTTATTCACCTGTCATCATATCGAACCCACTTGTTCACCGCTTTTTACATTATGATTATGTCTATTATACGAGTATACTATGCACTTTATGTTACTCGCAAACTTTCACTTTCACTTATGGTTTTTGGAGGTATTTTCACACCATCGCGCGTCGTGAACAATTAGTTTTTAAGAGATACCACTTATGTGGCATCCATTCCAAGCCACATAAGCTGGCTCTGGTTTGTTTCAATCGCCACTCACTCACCGAATGAGACCCGAAATTAAAAATACGACTTATTTATTAATTTCACAAGTTTTGTCTAACACTATGTCATTTTGTATTATTATCAGAACCTTTCAAAATTGTTTAGTATACCGAATCAAATAAGCTCGTTCGGGTGTAGCAGATTACTAGTTATTTGAGGAGTATTAGACTCTTCTTAGGCGACCGCTCGGGCCCCAAGGAGGGTCTAACACTGGTTAGTTTCCGTCCGCGCTCTGTCTGTGAAGTGAATCCGTGGTACGGCGGCCGGCAGACTGACTAATTATAAGCATGCGCCACCAGAGGATAAATAATAATAATATACTTTATTAATTCAGACCGTGGTGTCCATTTTGTTATTAACAATTAGTGTTATAAATGCTTAAAAAAACTGTCAACACAAACAAAATAAAAACATTATCTTGACATGCTCAATCACTGCAGCGCCATTCCATGACAAATGGCGCTGCAGTGATTGACGTAAGAACAGTCTAACCGACTAGCGATCATGCTAAGGATGCTGTTGGCGCTGCCGTACTCTATGCACCAGGGATGCGCATCTTTTACGCATCGTAGCATAAAAGCAGTCGACGCGATATTCAGCAAACATCCCCGATGCACTACAGAATCGCGGCAACCCCATCAGCACCCTGAAAGCATTATTAAATTGGACTCGGAGGGCACTGTAAGACTTTTGAGTATAGTCAGCCCACAGGCTACACGTGTAGAATGAGGTACAATAAGACCTGAAAAGTGTAACCTTGACCTCTATCGAACAGCGTGCAAACCTGCGAGCTATCATGTTTGCTCTCACTGCCAGCGCCCTCCGTTCCCTTTCTATGTCATCATTGTCCTTGAGGTCAGAGGTCAGCACATGTCCAAGGTACTTAAATTTACACACCCTTCGCAATGCTGTGCCATTGAGCGTTATGTTGGGAAACACTTTACATGTACTGTTTCCTCTGGCCTCAAAGACCATGACTTCACTTTTAAGTGGATTATATTTTAATCCGTGCTGCTTGACATACTCTTCACAGATCGCAAGCAGTCTCTTAATGCCACATACCGATGCACTCAGTAGCACCATGTCATCAGCATAGCTTATATTGTTCACATGTACTCCATCTATGTGACAACCTATCCGGGTGCTACTGAGTGCCACAATCAGGTCATTCATGTATAGGTTGAATAGGGTTGGCGAGGACAGTCCCCCCTGCCTCACCCCGCACTCCAACCTGTACGATTGCGACATGCTTCCTGACCATCTAACGCTGTTGACCTGATTTCCGTACCAGTACTTACAGATGTTGATGAGGTCCAATGGAAGATTAGTGTTTTCTAATTTTTTCCATAAAATATCGTAGGAAACCAGGTCAAAAGCTTTCGAAAGATCGAGAAAGCATGCGTGAACGGCGGTTTGACGACTTGTATAGTACTTTACAGCATGCTTAACACACAAAACTGCACTTTCAGTGGATAGTCCGGCCCGGAAGCCAAACTGATTGTCATGCAGTTCAATGTGTTTGGTCAACTGTGTGTTCAACATGCTGTCAAAAACCTTTGATACTACTGTGGCAAGAGAGATAGGTCTGTAGTTGTTCCTATCTGATAGATCAGCTGTCTTATTTTTAACTATAGGTATAACAATTGTCTTAATCATCTCTTCAGGCAGATATGAATGACTCAGACAAAGGTTAAACAGCATAGCCAACAATCTCGGTAAGTGGTCCTGCGTGCTGTAAATGTTCAATACTCAAACTGTCATGGCCAGGTGATTTGCCTCTAGTCATTGATTTGATTATCAATTTCAATTCAGTTGTTGTACATCTAAAACCAATCTTTTCATCGTTCTTAACATTTAACACCGTCCGCGGTGTCGCTTACGCCGTCAATACACACAGGAGTAGCTGGTTTACTATTAAGTTTTCTTGTAGCTTTCCAAAAAGATCGAAACTTGTTTTTAGAGTGATGAGAGGCCAAAATATCCATTTTCATCTGTTCTTCATGGTTTTGACACCATTTCAGACGGTTTTTAAAAATTTTCCTGGCCTCACACATCTCGCTATAAATGAGACCTGAATTTGGTTTACCAAACCAACACCACAAGTAAAATTTCTGCTTAGCTTCCCTGTGTGCATCGCCAACATGTAAGTTCCACCCTACAACAGGTTTCTTTTTCTTACGTGTATGTTTACTGTGTTTGCTAAACAATGCTGCCTTTCTTAATATGTTTACAATATTGTTATACAGATTGTCAATGACTTGTCTATGCTGCAAAGAATTACAACTGTAATCTGCACATTTAACAAACTCTTCTGGAAAGTCAAGAAGTCTCAAGCGTCTATGGCATTCAGCCGTGTATTGACTAACTTGATCGACACTTCTTTCCCCCCAAATAGCATCATTTACAGACAGTTTACATCCTACTATTTTAGGTGAGACTGTGCCCAGATTACACTCCAAAATCATCGGAAAGTGGTCCGACCACATTACATCATACTTAACAAACACTTCTCGGACTGACGGCACTGCAGCCTTAGAAATTATACAGTGATCAAGCCATCTTTGTGATCCATGAGCCTCGCTCACAAAAGTGAAACAGTCAAACGAATCAGAATCGCCCGTCAACATTTCTACATCAATGCAAGTCCACTCTTGGTCCTCACAAAATAATGACAATTCGTTATAAAATTGTTCGGTAGGGTGCGCATTAAAATCACCTAGTATGTATACACAATCAATATTACAACTGTCTATGATAGCGCTTACCGACCCGAGGATGTCCGTAAACTAGACTAGATTCACCGCTGTATCCACAGGCATGTAAACATTCACCAGTAGTATAGACCGCTCAGGTAACACTACGCGTATAGCACATATTCGCGGATTATTGCACTGAACCACTATCACGTTAGGAAACACTTTTTGCCGCCAGAGAATTCCAAGACCGCCGTAAGGACGACCTCGTATCATGCCCGACGCCATGTCCACCGCAGAGGTCCCCGTGCTGCTGAACTCGTCATCAATACTGTTCAAGTACGAAATATCACTTGGCAGCAACCATGTCTCTTGAAGAGCTATTACGTCACATGTTTTACACAGCTCACGTATTCCATTCACAGACCGCCTGACACTCTTACAATTAAAGGTAGCAAATGTATAAGATTGATAAGACCGACTATCCATTATTTAGATTATTTGTGCCGCCAGCAGGATTATAATCCTGATTCATGTCTCTTCGTTTGTAATTAACGAACCGTCGAAATATGACACCTGCCGGCCACAGTTTTTCGTCCATATACATAGGTAGATTACATTCCAGTATATAAAACTTATAGGCTTTATATCGCAGCACTCGCATGTTTATAACTTCTAGAGATACATTTTCCTCGGTTCTCTTTTGTATATATTGGACTATATTGCACTCCTTAGTCGAACTATGTACGTTCGTAATAAACATAGGAATTCTCTTCTCAGCTGCCTTAAAAGAACATTCCATATCCCTCGCTATGACTTTCCCATAAATCGATACTTCACATTTTGCTTGCGATGAGACACTTGCTGCCATCCGTCGCCGTCATCATTACTTTCATTTGTCATAGTGTCGCGCATCCCAACTATCGGCTGGTCGCCTCGCTCCAACTCACGATGATTCATAGCAGCCGTCAGCTGATTAATAACCTGCGGTGTAGTGATGGCGTGCGCGGCAGTGGGGCGAAGTACTGATGACGTCACCGGAGCGCTCGCTGTACCGACCCGTGCGCTGTCCGGGTAAAATAAAGCGAGGGGATGAGAGCCCAGAGGATGAGGCTCGTACTCTAATGTATACCTGTAATATAAGTTCTAAATAATTCTACAAGTAAAGGAATGGCATTGGTAAATACGCGACACTTATCTGTTTTCAAAAGACAAAACAATAAAAATAAAAGTGACTAAAAATAAAGATAAAGAACTGTACCCACACCAAAACTGCGTCAATATTTCACCTGTTTACGAACGGAGAAGTTTACCATAATGTATAGGTCTGGAGTTAATCAAATTCTGCTTAGTACCTACATACGTATCCGTAAATACTTTGAACTCTTATTGTTATGATTCCTATGAAGACATTGCACTACTTCAGCGCCATGAAATATAAGTTGGTTATTATTGACTCAGAATTAATATGAAAAACCACTGTCAGACTAATTGTTTATTTAAGAAAAGTGTACCAATCGTCGACGTTTCAATTGCTGAGAAACTAGGATCAAATTAAAATGTTTTTCTTGAAGCATTCGTAAGACAGCTCCTGCTCACTCAAAATCCGTAAAACTTCTTTTACTTTTACGTTCACCTATTCATCTTTTCTAATATTTATAGCATACAACTTGTTCTTGCTTCGCACGGGTATAATTTGCTTATGTAGTGACATGTCAAAAATCCAAAATGCTCTAAATAATGTTAAAGCCGCATCAAAATCCATTGTGATGTTTAAGAGATCTAGGCGGATACACCGATATCCGAGTACACGAAAGTGGCTTTGTTTCAAACTATGTACCAAATGATAGTGATGTATAAATATATATATATAAAGATGTATCAAACTCGACTTATTTATGAAAATCAATCATAATCACATAATTCATCAACATCATCATTACACAACATAAGGAGACCCTACTCGTCTACGAAGTTTTTTCAGGTAACTGTTTGGTCGGAGCGCCGGTTGTCAGCCGACTGCCGATAAAATTGTGCGAGTGTCCAAACTGTGATTTCGTAGATACTTCTGTGTGCAGAACTGTTGTGTGTATAGTAAGCTTTGTGTGTGTGCTTGAGACTGATCAAAGAATAATTCCGTCACAAAACGCAAACTGCCAGTCGTAGTCTCCTAAAAAATAATATAAACTTAAATAGAGCCTGTAGGCTCTAAGAACCGTAGTGTTTTGCATTTCTATGTGCCGAAAATATTGAACGCTCTCATAATTATATGTACAACTAAAAGATCCCTGCGTAGACTGTTTTTCAGTTAGCTTTTTGCTAAAGTATGCGAGGGGTTGCCAGTTACCGTTACGCCTATGTGCATGCTGGACGCATCAGTAAAAAGACCTAAAGGTCCCTCACAATTTGGGTGTGATAATATCGTAATATTGGTCAGGCTCTTCTAGCAGTCATCAAAACATTGTTCGAGTTCTGGCATCCATGGAAATGGTTTAGCACCTTTGCTATTAGTTTCCACGTCGGTAACTGTGGATGCAGTCAGTACGGTGAGTCGGGCATTGATGAAGACGGTTATGTGAGGAACATAATAATATATTTCTAGATTGATTCCAATTCGATTTCATTCGATTTCTATTTCGTAAATATTTTATGCAATATAATGTTCATTAAAAATATGATTGAGGAAAGGTCTTGTGATACAGATAAATACCTGGGCTTTCAAAGAATTACCTGCATCTGACACAATATCATTGAAACTTAATGATCGAAAGTCATGCGACTGAGTCGGTCGGTCATAAAACAGAAGTAATATAGCGACAGAAAATCGTTATTCCTGAGTCCCCCTACTACTGTGTCGAGTGAATAAGAGATATCTGGTTAACTAAAGAGAAAGTGAGAAAGAAAACACAAACCTTCAAACACAAGTGATCCACGGTCACACAGAAACCAGTGCAGTCACGGCACAGTTGTTGAAGTAACCGCACGTTTATCTGGTTTTAATTCCTCATAAATTTATTATAACCTGTTTTTTTGTTATTTAATACATTGGAAGTTGGTGGAACGATGGATTTGTTAGTAGTTGGTATTTAAATATGGTTTTGTCTAAGGAATGTGGAATGTTAAAACAAAATGGCGCGTGTCGGATAGGCATGCCATGTTCAATTTAAGAAAAGTGTTATGACCGTTCCTTCCTTTGATTTGATGTGAAGGTAAACTACAAAAACTGAATGATTTAAAATAGGTTAAGAAACCCATGTGGCATGTATTGTTTTTTCTGTAAAAGTGTATTAGCTAAGCAAATGCGAATTTTTTAAATTGTTTAAAAGTACAATTAAAGCCTGTATGTATTATCTGTGTGTTCATCACGTGTCAACATGAATACTCTGCGAGACACGAAACGTGATACATTATAAAGCTTAAAATTTTAAAATTACATTTATGTGTATCCTTGCGTTTATTGCTCAACTTAGTGTTAAAAGAAACCTGCACGCGTAGCACGATCACTCTATAATCTATTCTACCAAGAATAGACAAAGTTCTTTCCTTCCAACTTGACATCTCTTCTACCCCAGCACGGGACGCCCCATAGACTGTAAAGAATATGAATCTGCTCTGGCGGTCAAAAGGTTAAGACTGAAGAAATCTTTCAACAATCTGTTGTCTACTCTTCCGTCGACAATACCCGTTTCGATGGTGGTCATGCTACACGGGCTGTAGTCTTTATAAATCATTTTCATGGCTCATTTGCTTTCACAACAATCAGGCATAAATAGTTCGAATTGTTATTTTATAATTAAGTTTAATTCGTATAATATAATGCACACTTACGCCCAATTCCCAATACCATGAGTTGAAACTGCTACTCACGATATCGGGTGTCGGGTGTACCTTCCTATAGAAACATCTTAATTACAGATCATGAGATTGTTTTTTCGCCGTGGTAAGCGGTGCTGAAGAATGTCGTCGTAGCTCGCTGGCACCCTGTATTCAGAATACCTAATTAGTAAGTTATTTAGTAAAGAAAATGGTAAGAAATAAAAATTATAAAGCATTGCCCCTTGTCTTTTATTGATTTATCACATGTACCCCCGGTGTGTCCTCATTCCTCTTTGACGACCTATGTGGCGCGTGTGTCCTCATTCAATGCACTAAAGATTGGGCTTAAACTGCATGGCTAATGAAAACTAGAAGTACTGAATATATTTGCAAACGTATTGTTGACTGTAGGCACAGTTATATCTGCAGGCACTAAGAATGCGACAATATTAAAAGTCGATTAAATACTTGTCGTCTTCTTAACAAATGGCGTGGGTTCATTCAACATACAACATACAAACGCGTAACTGCTCAGTTACGCGTTTGCATGTTGATTGTCAGCTCAGCTGCAGCAGCTCTGCTGTAGGTAACAATTCGCATTCTATGTGTTCATTGTTTCCTACAGTGCTATCCCGAAAAAATGTGAAGAATGAAGATGTAGGTGAAGTGAAGGTGAAGTGAGCTGTCATCCCATACATTAGTATGGGATGATGCTAAGAGTTGACAGTTCACTACACCTACATTTTCACGGGAGATTGGTACTGAATCGACCGGCTGGTACCGTAAAAATTTCGAACCTCGGGTCGTCGCTTTACCCGATTGGCCCGATTTATAGGACTCATGTTTTTCAAACGTTTATCGTGTTATAAAAGATATACTTGTACACAACCTCTCTGAAGTGGTAACAGTGATTGATGTCCAACAAATTATTAATCAAAGTAAGTAATAAGCCAGGCGTTATATACACATCAAGTCATCAGTGACACTGAACGCTATTTCTATGCAAAAGTTTAACTTTTTAGGTCGACATTGGTTTATTTTGTATTTTACTTCTAAATCTTTACAAAAGCCTAAAATAATTAAAAATGCCCCTTGTTAAGCAATGCCATTTCTTAAGCTCCTCGAAGTGTACCTATGTATGCTTGTGAAAGCATTAGACATCAAAGTATTTTATAATAGCCGCTGCAGAAAAAATATAAACTCAGGGCTATGACTAAATATTGTTCATCTCTGTTCGTTATCATCAACATAACTTGGTCTTTAAGGACATGTACCCATAGGGTGCCCACAGGAAACTATCACTATGCCTCCGCTGTCCAACCGTCCGCCAGTCCGTCCACTCACTGTTTTTTTGGAAAGGGCATCTCGCAGTTCATCTTTCAGGGATATCTATTGCTTAAACGAATTTTCTGGAGAGAACTTAATAAAAAATTAAGGCTTTCAGCCAGTGCCTAATAACTTAAAAACTTAGCGACTATTTGCTAAGGGCACCTCTGCGGAGTACGAGTCTCGGCTCAGGACGTCGCTGGGAGAGAACTGCAAAAAATGGGATGGATCTAATAGATATATTATTTAAGGGACTAATTTAAACAACTGCCTCAGCGACGCGTGCTAGCTCGAGCTAGGGCATTGACGGGGTCTATTGCTGTCTTGGAGGAGAGCCTCATGACCCTGATGACCCTATCACTCTTGATAGGGTCATCAGGCTCTATCAGTGTATGTCTGGGTCTACGAACATAACTAATTCACGAGGGAGTGTATCGGGCAGCCTATGCCACTAAGGGGTTATGGTGTTTGATAGAACCGTCCATGAAGCGCTGGGTGAGGCTTCATGAACTGTTGTATCGTGGGGATTTTGAGATCTGCATGTAGAGTCTCATTTTGGACATAGAAGAGGGCCCCCATAACTTAACGAAGGAAACGGTTTTGGACGGTCTGTAATCTGTGCATGTGATGCGGCTTGTGCGAATACCTCGCAATACGCATACGTCATGTTAAAACGGATAACCGAGTGATAGGGGCGTATCTTGCACCTGAGTAATAACTTGCTTTTCTTGGTTGCCATACATCGCACCGCCCTAATGTACTCAGCGAAGGTGAGGTGGTGATCTAACCAGATAAACATTGATTACAATAAAGAAATCTAAACAATCCGATGTTTCTTTAGGTAGCGGTCAAGCCAACTACAGTTACTGTGCTTTTTGGTCAAGAGTTTTCACCGGCTGATGGACTGTTGAAGAGGTAAGGTTTATTAATATATGATGTTTAAATGTTCAGTAAAGCTGACGAACGACTCGTAAATTTTAATAGTGTAAAAAGATCTTAAATGTTCTTTTTAAACAGTCGCCTCATGTACTCGTAGTTGCTGCTCTACGTACGCACTTCGTAACAACGAATCAAATCCGGATATCCTTTGCAAAAGTCAATATCGGATAAGATATGCAATTTAGGCAATTCTTAAGTTACAACTGCAGGAATAAAATCGGTTATTTCATTTAACTTTTTGAATGAATTTAGATATACTAAATTAAAAAACAACCACAACCTGCATTTGCTACAGTACACCAAATCAAAAAGCAATACGTTAATAAAGTATGTATAACAAAATAATGTATGTGTTTGATAATAGATGCGCGAGGGAGACTCGACACCGTTGCACTGAATAGATATTATCAGAAGGAAATTATTATAGTTTGATTTGTCTCGACTTGGCCGTAATGCTATTGGGTGGCGGAATTATCCGTGATATTGTTTTTTTGGATCTTAGTCCTATTCTTCACGACCTTTGTAGTGGGACACGAAATGCTTCAACAATTAAATAGTTCTTCATAAAGTAATTGATTGAATTTTCAAATAAATGTCTCTACTTCTCCCCGTCGACATGCACGCATGAGTACTACACATGCGTAGAGCGACGACTAAGGGTTGGGAGGACGTGTGTTCATTCATTCATCGAATAAAATCATTATTGATTAAAATTAAACAGTCAATAGAAAAAGGAGTCTCAATCGTGCATTTTCAAAATAAGTTATGTAGTGTTTGTGATCATTTTCTGGGCTAGTTGAGTTTTCATCCTTACCTATCCGTTGGCAGTAACGTTAGTAGATAAATGTAACTACTTTTTTTATTCTGCGATAACAATGGAAGTTATACCAGTTAGTAAATGGTATTTGATCTTTACTGCACAGAAAGCAATTATTAACGAGATACACATTCTGAAAAAAAAATATTTGATAGGCGATTATGGTACACGGTACATTTGTGTAATCATAATGGTTATGATTCAAGTATATCTTGAACTTTTAACAATAAGTACATATCAACCTATTTAGTACTCGGCGATCAAATCGTTTTTTGTTGAAAGCAAACCTCTTAAGGGGTCATTGTGCTCAGTATTACAATCAACTTTTAATTTAAGACCATCACAGATGTCGCGGAAAAAAATATTAATATGCAGGATACCTATTGCCTACTCTATCTCTCAGTCGACAGTTACAATGCTTAGACTTGGAAAGTATTTACAATGAGACTCGTTCCCAAGTAAACAATGCTGTTGAGGGCATGAAGAGAGGCATCATTAATAAAATAAATAATAGATAGGAATAATAGAGGAGGTAGGTATTTCGACATCTGCCTACCTTTGTTGCAAATATGTTGGTGTCGGCTTCCAGTCTACCCGGATGCAGCTGTATACCAATATTATACAAGAAGTGACAGCCTATCTGATCTCCACAGCCCAGATACCCGATACTCCTTGTTAAGACTGCTCGTCAAAAATTAACTTACCTATTAAGTAAGTAAATTGCTCGGCTCAAAGCCCTACAAACAAAATTTTGTCATTTTAAATCAATTGAAACAAATTAAATAGATATACGCAATAATTTTCAATAACATAATATAATACTCGATACTAAAACTAAAAATAAAACGGAAATTTTCGAAAACGGATCTTAGTTTATAAATTGGATGGTGATTGGTGGCGTGATATAAATCTACTCACTAAAAGCTCGTATTTTTAATAATTCTACAATGAACAAATTAATGTATTCGTTGGTATTAATTGCAGTCTTTTCTTAAATAACGAGGCATTAAATAAAAAAATAAAGTAACATTTTAAAAATACCTTGCTATTTTTGATAATTTGATTTGAACTTGAGGAAAAAAAGAGGCTCCTATTCGACACGTATTTATTTTTTGTTTTGTTTATCTTTTTACTGTATCGTCCGATTTCGATGATTATTTTTTTATGGATATTTACCCCTATATATACTATTAATATTTCAATTGGAAAAATAAAACCACCCATGACTGTAGGTGAATAGGGAATGATTGATTGTAAAAGATGATGAGCAATGTAGACTATTGTAACATTTGTAACTTTAATAAATTAGTAACTGACCCACTAAAGAAACAAAAAATAAAAACGTATTTGAAATAAAATTCAACTGACTCCAAAAAAAACACTGGACAATGTGAAATGAAAATAATTGCTGAAGTCGGTGGTAAAAGTTAAGTCTAATGAAACAATCAAAGCGACCGACTTCCAAAATTATAGTTATTTTATTTTTGGGTCAGTTAATAAAATATTTAAGTTATTTTCTTCAGGATTCCATCACATACTCCTGACTTGGCAGAAAATTCGGTAAACATAAAAAAAAATTTTCATTATTTGTTTAGCCTATAGCATATATAATGTAAAGCCTAAGCAATCAAGAATAAAGTATCTTACTAACAATACCCAGTTGACCCAGTTTATAATTCCACCGATGCAAACTTTGCTATTAATTATTTTATAAATTCACTTCACTCTGCAATAATAAAGCATACAGTCGCCAAAATAACGCCAAGGAAGTACAAGTGCATTAAACCTTGGATTACACCCGGACTTGTTCGATGTATTAGGCATAGAGACAAACTTCACATAAAGTTCAAACTTGAGCCTGAAAATGAAATTCTTTCCATTACTTATAAAAGATATAGAAACTTCTGCAACAACCTTCTGAAAAAAATAAAAAATGAATATGACAGAAAAGAACTGCAGAAAGCAGGCAAAAATAGTAAACTTATTTGGAAATTTATAAAAACAAATACATTTAGATCAAAACAACTTGAACCTCCACTTGACTTATTGACTATAGAGAACAACCCAATAGAATCAACAAATATAGTTAATTACTATTTTTCTAACGTAGGCAAAACCTTAGCAGAAAAGACCATACAATCTAGAGGTTCTTTCTCTCAAAACCAACCTAAATCTTTCCCCAGACTCAAATCTTTTGTCTTACTAGATACGGATGTCGATGAAGTATTAACAATCATTTCTGGATTAAAGGACGTTTGCGCGGTTGGGTGGGACGACATATCAAACAACATACTTAAACATTTCAAATACCTCCTTGCTCCGCCGCTAACTCATATTTTTCAGTTATGCTTAACTAATGGTGTATTCCCTAAGTCGCTTAAAAAAGCAGTGGTTACTCCTGTGTATAAATCTGGTGACAAAAAATGTGTTAACAACTACAGACCCATTTCAGTTTTAACAGGGCTCTCCAAGATCTTAGAGAAAATCATTAATATTAGATTAATGAAATATCTAGAGGATAACAAATTGCTTTCGGATAGACAATTTGGCTTTAGGCCCAAAAAATCAACTAATCAAGCAGTACATCAAATGACGGATTATATAACAACTAATTTGGATCAGGGCATGCACTCCATTGGGATCTTCCTAGACCTCGCCAAGGCCTTTGACACAATTTCCTGTCCTTTATTATTGGGCAAGCTTGAAAGACTCGGAATAAGAGGAACAACGCTTACACTGCTTTCTGATTATTTAAGAGACCGCGAACAATGTGTAAAAATTGGTCAGTACGTCAGTTCTGAGCTTCGAAATAGTAATTACGGAATACCTCAAGGTAGTATATTGGGTCCTACTTTATTCCTAGTATATATTAATGACCTGTGCAGCTTAACACTCCAAAATGGTGTCATAATGTCTTATGCAGATGACACAGCTCTATTGTTTTCAGACAACTCTCGAGAGGAGGTGTATAAACAAGCCCAGAACGGTTTTAATATAGTGTCTAATTGGCTACATGAAAATCTCCTAACACTAAATGCAGAAAAAACTAAACACATTTTATTCACTATGAGAAATACTAACCTGCCAACTACTAACATAAACATTTATGCGCATAAGTGCGGCAAGTACGCTGACAATGCATGTAATTGTCCTACTTTAGCAAAAGCCGATCATATGAAATATCTTGGTGTGACGATTGACACAAATCTGAACTTCCGTAAACACATTGATTTATTATGCACTCGAATGCGTAAATTAATATACATTTTTAAGAATTTACGATATATAACGGACTACAAATTAATTAAACAGGTCTATTTAGCTTTGTGTCAATCCATTCTTACATATTGCATAACTACATGGGGAGGGGCTGCAAAAACAATCCTACTACCATTAGAACGTGCGCAGAGAGCTATCCTTAAGGTAGCCACCTTTCGCCCATTTAGATTTCCCACATACGAGCTTTATACGGCATGTAAGGTTTTAACTGTGCGTCAACTATTTATATTAAAGATAGTATTACACCAGCATAGCAATCTCCCTTATACCCCCATACCTATACATAAGAGAAGAAAAGACTTAGTTTGCATAAAGCCTCAAACTAGACATAGGTACTTACTACCTACTTTTATAAATAAATTTTATGGTTTTTTAGGTCCGTTCTTATATAATAAAATCAATAAGTCTCTAAGTATATATAGTGTAAATTGTAAAAAATGTAGTGAAATGTTAAGTGAATACTTAGCGACATTAAATTACTCAGACACTGAAAAATTGCTAGAAATCATGCAATAAGTTTATTAATGTTAAGGCAATTTTTATTTAATAATATAATTATTATGTATCAATGCTAGCTCTATGTACATTAATTTAATAGTCCAATAAAACACTCAGCGTTGTTACCTGAAACACAGGTTTGAATAAACCTACATCAGGCAGGTCGCTATTGTTTTTCATTAGGCCTTTATCCAATATATTATATAAGTTATACCTACACTAGATTTATTTTAGGCATAGTTTAATATTTGCTTAATAATTTTAATATGTAACTCTGTACTGATGTCACTTCTATGTAATTTATATGGGAACTTAATAAAAAAGTTTTTGGAATTGAACCATTAGTTCCGGAGATTACCCCCTACATACAAACTTACATACAAATTTTACCTCTTCATAATATTAGTATAGATATATTGTGCTGTAACTGTACTACTAGATACGCAACGGTTTACGAATTGAAGACATTACTTTCCTGTTCTGCAATCCTGGTACTTTTATTAAACAGTTATGACTGTATAATGAGCAAATGTTGCGCTGGTTGAACAGCTAATTCATAAAAGTATATAAAAGCATGGAAGCTGGCTAATTTATAAAAGTATGCTTAATGTCATAGTTTTTTCAGAAATTTACTGTACGAGCTACATATATGTATTATAAACATAAAAGCTCGTTATAATGAATTTCTGAATTCTCGTTCACTGCTAAATGTGAGGAAATAAATGGCATTCTATATTGTAATATGGGTTGTAATTATATCGTTCTATAAAGACGTCTCAAGGTTTTAACAACATACTCGTACTTGACAAAATTGGCAAATACGTAATAATTTATCTGGTTCTTCTTCTTACTGGTTTATCTTTGTACATACATACATACATACATAAACTCACGCTTCTTCCCCATGAGGGGTAAGCAGAAACTACAGAACACCATCTGCTACGATCCACGCACGATATGTATTTTGGCCTTGAATTTCTATTTTATTTTATTTATTTATTTGGTAAAGACAAGCAATTGTACAAAATGTTTTATAACAAAGAAAAAAAATATATATGGGCAAATGTGCAATCAACAACGTTTCCATATATTACTTGTGTACATGATCAAATAGATAGGTAAGTACAAATTACATTTAAATACTAAGTAGGTATCTTAAACTTTTTAGCTTACTTCCTAATCACACTTATTTTTGTTTGTGACCGTCGCACAAACTATCAATATATTTTTTCTTGAAATTAATCTGAACTCTCCCCGCAATGGCTATCTCTGTCGCATACACTCTTGCAATTTTCATATATCGTTGTCGAAAGAGGAGTGCACACAGTGAATATCAACAAATGCATTCTAAACTCAGATCACCCAGTATTTAATCATAAAGCGAATTTCCACTACTGGAGAAATGAATGCGTTGGATCTCAGATAGGATTAATAGACCTGTTCCTAATGATGTCAATTTTTTTATGTAATATTATATATTGATGAGTATAATTTGTATTGTTCTCAAGGGACATGTTATGATTTTATTGAGACTAAAGTTTCATAAAACCTTGAGTATTTGTCATGTTCCAGTGTGCCTCTGGAGTTCACAGGGGTTCTCTTATCCTGTTATTCATTGGATCCTGGTACGGTGAAGCTATTCGTATATTTGACTTGCATAATGCAAAGATTGAGAATTCATCAGGAATATAAGAAAATAGAGTGATTAGGAAAATAATCAGAGATTATATAATGAAACTCAGCTACTTAGGAGACACTCAAATGAAAATAGTTTATAATATACAAAGCTTAATCTTGCCTTTACAAAATCCAGACTGCAAACAGAACATGTTCTAACTTGCACCCTGGAGTATAGCAGTAAGTCAAATACTGATTGAAAAATCAAATCAGCAGTCCGTGCTGTCCCCTTGTGGCGTCTTATTATGCTTCCGTCTGCCGCTGTCCCATGTTTCTTAAAGTCGGCGCAAAATCTTTTATGTTCTCATCATCACGACCTTTGCTAGTTTTCTCTCATTTGAGACTCTGAAAAGCACCGTCTCGGGTTAGTTAAAAAACCAAAGGCTCTGAGCTCAAGCACACATTGATGTTTGTAACTCCTTAACGCTTCCAAGAGCACACAAACCGCAGAGGCCAAACGACTCAGAGAAAAAATATGGTATTTCATTTTTATAAACATCATAGTATTGGGCAGTTCCTGAACTAGCATGATACAGGCACCGTATGTTTTGTACAAGACATTATTTTGCTTTGCGCAGCTTACAAAACACTGAGGAGTGATTTAAACCAAAATTTACAAGGATTGGTAAAGGGTTGAAGAGATACTAAAACTATCAATAACTATTATTACACAAGGACTATGCTGAATTGACTAAGTTCTCAAAGGTGAAGCTTGCCATTACTGATTGTTATTGCGTACACTCATTCAAAGACTGTATTTTCATGCTTCAGAATTAAAATTCCAACTTTAAGATTGGGACCTTCATTGGATATATTGTTTATTGCATCCGTATTCGTATCGTATCGGTATCGTCCTTAATATATATATATTTTAAGGTTAAAGAACCATTCGACTATACAATATCGCAATGATGTCAACCAATAGAACCTGTACTTTTTGTACAAGTTATTAAACAGCAAATTACGCAGAACTAAGTGCAGCTCGCACCATTCATAAATGTTTTAACCAAACTGTAAATCACCAAATAACCTAACAAGAGGAGTTCCCTCAAGAATCCTTAACGCCGTGCTAGCATCAAAGGTTTCGCTTCCGATCTTACTAGGATGCCATACGCATGGAAGCGATGGTTTAACTATCTGAAGCACGACGTAACGTGACGTCACAGATCGATAGAACCCAACTAGGGCGGCATTGCACACATGCAAGCCTCACCGACGTAAATACACACCCACATCAATACCCTGGCATGTTTCAAGCCTATTCGTTGTACGGGGGTGCTAACACAGTTCTGCTGCAGTTTGCATTACTGTATTAATTGCAATTTTTATCCTATATTCATTACAATAAGGAAATATTATGTAGGGCAAACTATGAAAACAAGAATATAATAAGTTCTGTGTCCCTAGTATTTTAGAGGATGCACCTCGAATCTCATATCATCATTTGGTACGTGGTTCAATTTTCGAAACAAAAAAAATCAATTTTCTTAATTTACTTAATTTTTTTAATCTATAAATATTTTTTTATTTCTAACATAACAATTTTAAAAGAAAATGAAAGTATCTATGATATTGTAGAACTAATTTTATGTATTAAGAACTAGATTGTTGTGAGGTACATAATTTGAAGTAGTCATGAAACTAATGTCTGAGACTACATTTAGTTTAAGACATTAGTTTCATGAAAGTCTCAAGAATTTGTTTGTTTGTGTAGTTGAGCACGCTTATCTCTGGAATGGTTTAAATGAAAAATATATTTTTGTGTTATATAGTTTATTAATAAAGAAAGGCTTCATAACATTACGCTGCGACCAATAGGAGCAAAGCATTAATGAAATGTGTTGCAAAAACGGGAAAAAACATTCCTTTTTGAGAGCTTCCGTTTAAGTTACGCAAAAATCGTGTACGGTGAAATTGTTTTTCTTTAATAATTCTAAAAAGAAGTCCGGGACAGAATATGTCTGTCTTTTAAGATTGACTCACTGTAACCTTTTTTATGGTTATCAAATTTGTTCGAAATTAATGCATATTTGCGAATCAGTTTTATCAACATAATGTTAATCTTTGTCTAAATTAATATGTTATTAATTACACACTTTAACACACAATTACAATTTATCTAACTGTCATCAAAATTGTCCTTCACATCACTTGATTTCATAATTTTAAAATAACTCCGCAACAAAATAGGTACCACTATGTTACGGCGCGGCGTACAAATATATTTTTAACAGTGTTTTTGTTAACGACGCAAAGATTTCTTTTTTGGATGCTCCAGGTAGGTCCGGCAAGACTTTCCAGACATTACAAATTTTTATATTTGCAAAAGATAGGTCTCAGGTGAAACTCGCTTTGGTGGTAGCGTCGTCAGGTATCGCTCCGACTCTATTAGCAGGTTACATAGACTAGCAAAACATTCGAGGCACTGCCTGTCTCGGAACCGTCCTTTTCTATGGTTGATGAGGAACTTTACATCCTTTTCCTCATACCCCCAAAATTGCACAGATAATCTTCGAGATAGCCCCCTGTATCCTCGGCCGGATGACTGTGGTCGCGATATCCGCGGCACTGCAGCTTCCCATTCGTAGATGTGAGACCTGCAGAATACTTGTATTCTGCAGGTCTCACATCTGTCTCTCATCTTCGTCATCTTTGATTGTCTTGACAATCAAATACAAATTGACGTTTATATTCAACTGAACCATCGCTGAACCACGTTTGCTTGTCAACGTACCCAATGTTGTCTGCCCTAATTGTACACGAATGAGAAGCACGATGTCGGGATAGCGCCACGTCACCCATCCTTCTCCAAGAGCTGGCAGGGGGAAAACTGCAATTTTTGTTGTGACATCCATAAAGCATATATAAGGCAATAGAATTGATCCTCTTTAAAGTTCTAATAAAAAGTTAAATATGGAAAGTTAAAAAGGTAAGTAGCCTTTTTTATGGTAATCAAAATTGTTCGAAATTAATGCATTATTTGCGAAGGAGTTTCATCAACATAATAATAATCCTTATGCAAAACTAAAGATGATAATTATTTAATTGTGAACATTGTTGTCCTTGATATCAACGACTCGACATGGTTGGCGCAGTGGCTGAGCGATTGGCTTGTTCGATGAACAAATATTTGTATGGCCTACAGGGAGTTGTTCCGGGTCTGGGTGTTCTATGTTTGTTAACGCACCCACAATACAGTAGATATTCCTAGTTTCGAGCAACTATTTTTTCTTTTTAAACAACCTGTTTTAAAAACATAAAAACACGTTAACGTTAAAGTGGCCAATAGAACTTCATGACGCTTAGATCTCTTCGGTCATCTGTTGTTGGTTACTGCTTATAAGATTATCATCATACATTTTGTTAGAAAAAAACAAGGGCAACAATTAATAGAAGTCGTGTTCGCAAAAAAAAACAGTCGACTTCAAAACACCACTAAATGAAAATAACGATTATTTCGAAAATCGGTGGCTGTGCATGTTTCTTTTGAAACTCGTGCAGTGTTAGCACTGACTGGCACAACTCGAATGTTAAGTGTGCGTGCGACGACGCATAGATAATACGGCGCACACATACAAGCCGCGCGCAGTGCGTTTGTATGAAGATAACTTACTTGCTCGCTCTTTATACTATGGTAGTGTAACTCGGCCGCATGATAGAAATAAATGCCTACATCCGCGCGGTACGTAAACATGCGTTAGGGCTGCCCGTCTCCAGCATTGTAATTACATTTGCCTACTTTCTGTTTCTATTCAGTTTTGTGATTGTAAATATCCTTTTTATATAAATAAATGAAATACTTTGTATATTGAATAGGAAGTGTTCAATAAAAATGCGTGTGGTTTTTTGATTGTTAGATTTAATTAAAAAAACATGTTTTTGTTTGAAAAACAAATCGGGCTTATAAATTTGCGACCGAAAAATATAACTACCTATTTCACTCGTCTCAATAACTTTCCATTACTCTATTCGCTTTATTTATTAATCCAAACACCTTTTTTTTCGTGAGATATAAGGAAATACTTAAACATTAAAAAGACACACATTATGTACTAGTAAGTAAAATTATTTTATAGTCGTACCTTTCAGAGTTTCCAGGTAATTTAAAAAAAACTTATGTCTGGATGCGTTATTGACGAATTCATACAACCAAAAACAGCACAATATTTCCTACTCGTCATATAAACTGATTTCAAGAGAAAAAATCGCGCGGTTTATTGTTAAAAAAACAACACACCGTCCGTTCGACACTGCGGTACAGCTGCGTGACTGTCTACGCCCCGAGCGCACCCCGAGATCGATCGCGCGCAGGTATAGCTTGCGTTTCGTCCGTTTGTATGAAGTTGGAGTACTGTATTATAATAATATTACCGTGACATGGTGCTTCGTTTGCCTTTGCAAGAAAGTATTGATCCGACCAGAGCGTACAGTTTAGAAGTACCAGGCTCCTATGAAACACGAAGAGGTTTTCTAAACACGAAAAATGTTACATCGCGTAGCGGCCGCGCCATATATGTCCAGTATGAGCATTATTAGAACTCGCTATTTACAGATGTAACTCGCTCTTTTTCTTGTCTAGCTAAGCAAATTAAATATTATCTAAGCTGTTTCTGGTTATTTTAAATGCACGAAGTCAGTAAAGTTAAACGAATAAAACTTTGCGCTTCGTTAATTTTCGCGTTATCACGAACAAGCTGTTAGAACTACCGTAATTTTATTTTCTTAAAGAAAATAAAATAACTCATGGACTTATTTAGAGGAACGCTTCATCAATCAAAGAAAAATACTAATATATGCACAAAAAGTTCTTAATACAAACTGGCCACATGTAAATTAATATTTAGTTTGAAAAAAGAATTATTTCAAGTCTTTTGTTTCTGGCTTTCATTTGTTTTTTTTCGTTTATATGTTATTTTCACTAGTCTATTGGAATAATTTTGCTGACGTAGGCGTATTGATTTCATAAAATCTGTCTTTTTTCAAGTTTATTTTTACTAAAACGTATCGCAGTGGTGGTCCTTACACAATAATGAATACCTGAAGGTACAATGCCGGATCTTAGCGTAGCTCAGGTTTCCAAAGCTGTTACATTAAAAATAAAAAGTGAAATTTATAAAGTTAAAATAAAAGGTAAAATTAAAAGAAAAAGTAAAATTAATAAAGTGCTTAATGTAAATTATATAATACAAAAATTCTGATCTGTGTTTATTTAGTTCCGTTCCTCTAATTATGTCCATGAATGTGGCATTACATAGTACAGTACATCACACTGTGGCATTTATTTATTTTTTGTAATAAATGGAATGATCATAATTACAGACGTTGTGTAACAAAACTTTGTTTAGATTTTTTTCGCTACAATAAAAAAGTTATATTAAAACAAAAATCTTAAAATTACATCTTTTATTTTTGTGCTGTTGCAATATGTAATGAACCATAACATAACATCACATGTGCATTCCCCGAACGGTTAAGCAGAGGTGTTATAGAATATCCATATTTGGCCAAGTCTGTTTCAGTCCCATGTAAAATGGCAAACCCATTGCTCATCAGACTCCGACGAGACGTTTATTATTGTTACCACTACACAAATCAACTAATTTGCATGAATATTATTATTTTCTTGTCATAACCCCTAAAGTCGGATGTATTATTTTTACCGTAGGTAACCTCCTTGTTTCCTACAGTAAAATTATGAAATCCACAGCTAAAGGTTGTCAGAGGACAAGTCGTAATTCATGGATCAGAAAAACGGAAAGAAAGAAAATATTACGTTCCTTATAAGACTGATATTGTCACATCGTTTTAACGAAAAAGTACCTAGCCAACGAGCTCCACGCTTATGGAGAAGCGCTATACGCCACGCTCAAAGTAGACGACTAGAAAGTTGCCTGCCGGTTGCTAAACTGTTGCTGGTCGGTTGGTTGGTACTAGGAGTCCTTGAATCATCTAAAGCGTGAAGCTCAACCGCGGCTGCTCGACGATCATACCATCGTCATACCAGATTGTACACTCTGTCAATATCCGTAAAGTCTACTATTGCCTGGTTTCAATGGGACTTCAAATACAGTTTTATGTATCAAATAGGGATTCCTTTATAAGAATACGGTCGTAAAATATCTTATAAAAATTATAGAGAAAACAGTTGATAATTAAATACCAATACATTATCTACAAAAGTTGAGTAAAAATCTCCATCGACGTGTTAGTATCTTAAAATATAATCGAAGAGCTACGCAATAACATTGTGCTTTTGTTCAACTAATAACTATGCTATTAAAACATCACACAAATACCATGAGTAATTTCTGAAAATACAATGTTAATAAATACTGAATATTTATCGACAATGTTCATACCAGATACAACTTATAAGTTATACAAATATTAAAGATAGCAGTTCATAACTACATACATTATTCATATCAACCAAAATTACGAAAGAAATCTGTTTTGTTTTCGTTTCGTGGTTATGGCTTTGTTTTTGAATGTGGCACTTAGAGCAAAAGGTTCAATAAAATAAAATACAATCTTTTTGTGTCAAAGGTTTTGATCGCTAAGTGAATCCGCACTATTTTCTAATAATTTACTTCCCAGAACGGTACCTTTATATATAAACATTCAGCTTCTGTTTTTTGGAGTCCACTAAACTCTAAAACTAGTCTATGCATTGATTTAAAGCTTTTACACAACGCTTAATTTGGATAAATAGTGCTTTCAATATACTTGAAAGCACTATTTATCACGCTTAATTTGGATAAATAGTGCTTTCAATATACTTTTATACCAAAGTTCTCACAGAAAGTGCTTCACTTCGCACTTTCGAGCAGAGGTTGAAACTTTAATGTACCAGGGTAACAAGAAGTCACAGGAGATGATATCTACGGAAAAGCGGTAGCGGGCTAGAGAGGGATAGCACAATCATGTGGATACTTTCCCACTAAAAGCACCCTCCGCGAAAGTACCGCCATGTTGTGAATGAATGCAGCTACAAAACCAATATACAGATAAGTAGAGCTATGGTTGTTTCACACAAACGTAGTATTTTGAAGTAGCAAGTGTTAGATTTTAGTTCGATTATATGTCAGGTAAAAAGTTATAATAACATAATGGCTATTATTTAAGGCCGTGTGTGTAACTTTGGAAAAAATATTGAAAAATCGATGTAATGTATTTTATAAAGATCTCAGTCATCTAGTACCCATAACACAAGCTCTGCTTAGCTTGGGGGTAGATGATGCTGTATGGATTGTCCAGCATTATTTATTTATTGATTACTGTGAAAAATGTAATAATGAACTTTGAACTTGTTGCAATGAACTGTGTCAAACAAAATTTACCACAGTTACTATTATTAGCTGTTTTATTCATCTTGCATAATTAAATAAAGTAATTATTTCTTTCGCACTAAAATCTTTAGACAGAATACAGAAAGCTGGAAAGGCGGCTATGTATGGAATTAATGATAAGATACCTATCCGGTACCCACCGTCAGATACCATCTACCGTTATTATTAACGAGCGAGATGGTTACGTAACATATAACACATGAAATAAGGCTACTTGTTATTACAGCAACAGAAAATTATATCATGTGTTTCAAGTGATATTTAACTATTTGTTATTATGTCATATATAACACCCTGTTTGACCAGAGTGACAGTAAAATGATTTCGACCTCAGTGAAGAAGCCTTTACTGAGGTCGAAATCATTTTACTGTCACTAAACTTATGATGGCATGGTTGGCGCAGTGGCTGACTGAACCCATATTTGTATGGCCTACAGCTGATAGTTTATATTGTTTGTATTTGTATTGTTATCGGCACCATACAAGTATCCAATGTTTCGACCTAATATCAGAGAAAGTATTCTCTTGTCTTGTGAAAATACATCATATCAGAGACAAATTAAGAACAAGTGAAACTGGACAGTAGCGACATCGATTTTAATTTACTTTGTGATTGATAACTGTTAAGGAAACTTTAAGGTTATTCGTGCCAAAGATATGAACGCGCCAACCGTTCCCATGTCAATAAACACTTAATATCATCAAGTAGAGAGGGAGTGAGTTTATTAAGTAAATAGTTTTGTTTCGAGTATTTTAGACGATTTGAGTCACAGAATTTTGGCATTTGCTATCTAAAACATCTCGCCATTATTAGCGGTGTTCACCTCGTACCAGCTTCATGTACGTTAACACAGGTTAGAAATAAGCATGGCACCAATGAAAGTAACGTTTTGGCTCAAGTAGCGCGCCGCCATCACATTCATTAATATTTCTTACTATTCGGGTTGTGCTAAGATAGAGAGGCTTTGTTGGCGTCGCACAAGTTGAGTTTTTTTTTATTTGTGACCTTGTTTAGTTTGAGTTCATTTTCAATGACTCTCTTTCTTTAACGGAACTTCATTCGAAAACGGATTGCCAGAAGGACTGTGCTTGTACCGGTCATCTGTTGGCTTCTTTATGTTCTTCTTCCGTGTCGGGTGCTTACCTCAAATTGCATGTAACGAAGGGATAATTTGATAGATGGCATCACTGCATGCAAAAAAGGATACCATAACTTTAGTCAATATAAAAACTCCCGACACAAGACAAAGAAAAGAACTTATATAAAGCGAATACATAATAATATGTTTGCTAGCTTTGATATAAATTGTAGTATGTTGATCCAAGCGTCGTCGTATCGAGGTTCCGCTAAGTAAATAAAATGAAATGGGAATTTATCAGCAGCTACCATCCATTCCACAGCAGCATACTTTCATTATTTTTGAGTAGTGGTTAACAGTTCCCCGACGTGTACCAATACTTAGATTATAATGAAAACTTTGCAAAGGACACGTTCTACATCCTCTAGTTTCAATATGATTTCCACGTGGACTGCCAATTAATGCGCGGCGTGAATCGTCCTGAATCACATGACTCGCGACATGAAATTGCGAATCACGGTACCAGGAGCCCATAAAGCAGAACAGCATCACGAATGAACATTCCAAATAGGTACAACGTAACTCTTCGGTTTCACACAAGAATAAACTGTATTGCAGCGGTTTTTAAGCCTACATCTGTTCTCTTATTATTAGTTCATTGGTTCTGACCCTTCAGCGGGAACATCGCGTGTTTGACTAGCGTTTTATAGCTTCGCTAAAATATGTTCATTGATGTTGAAATAAATGTTCTCATAATAATATGTAAGAAAACACAATTTAATACTGAATCAATATCAATAAATGAAATGTACATTTATTCTGGATTGATTCGGTTAATATTTAGAAATGTCACAGTGCCGACGCCACCAAATTTTCTTTTTTGGGGTTTAATTTTTTAGACTAACGTATTACGCATTTAGCATTTGTCTTCATATTATGCAGTCTTCACGAAAACTTAGTAAGAGAACTACGAAATATTCGTTTTCACCTCTGGTGTTAATAATATGGATACTGTACCAGCAGGCAGTTGAAACAAAGCCTCATTATTGAGCCTCTGACTCTACGGCAACTGAAAGAAGGCTTGTTATTTGATATCCAGTAACTCTCCCTCATCCAAGTTGTGCTAGTGGTCCTGGTAGGCGTACCGTTTCTATGGTAACAGGTACGCCGAGCGTCTCCGTGTTTTGCAGTTTTATTTGTTTCAGTGTTGAGTATCTTTTGTTAGTACGAGTATGTAGCACTAAGATTATTTTAATGAAACTTGTTTTGGAGCGTAAATACTAAGAATAAATGAAGTAGTAATTAAAAAAAAACATGTTAAGTTTTGGACGTAATCGAAGTTATTTTAGCGCAGATCTTTATAAAGCTACATAATAAAACCACATGAAATTCTGCTCATGAATAATGTTAAATTTTATTGAGATAAGAAATAGATAAAACTAAATCCCACATTAATAGTTTCTTTTTTTTTGTTGTATTGTATTGTATAACTGACTGATATCCGCGACTTCACGACTCTGCGCGTATTATTCGTACAGGTGGGGTAATACCTTATAACGATCCACCCCAACTCATCAAGACAGGCCAGCAGCGATTAGACGTTGCTGGCGATCACTCGGAGAGTATCTGGGCCTTGAGTGCTTTTCACTGGCTTTCTTTAATTTTTGTTTAAGGACTAACTAAATAAACATTTTTTTCCGTATGATGATGTGCCAAAATAGTTAACATCAACCACACAAAAGTACAGTTTATAAGACGATTCAGACATCAACTTTGTTCGATGTGCACACACACACAAGCACAGCTAAATAGAATGCCGCAGTAGTATGCCACATTACGAGTATAATACAGCAGTCGTTTGATACACACATACAATCATGACAGTGTTAACTTCCCCCAATACTGCTATCACACTCACTCTTGTAATTTTTGTGTATCGTTGTCGCACGCGTGCTGGCAAAATGAACACCCCTCTGCACGCACACAGGAGTGCACAGCAGGGGTGCCAAATGTAACATTCTTCTGTTCATCGGATCCTGGTACCGCATATCTATTTATCGGTTGGGTTTCCCTTAACCGAAAATCCTCAGAAAGCAATGCATATCTTACAGATAAGGATGCCTATGGATCATCATTTCAAACAATCATCATTATGGATTATGTACCTACTCTCAGTGAAAATAAAACACGAATGTATTCTATTCTAATTTTCACACCTATGAACAAAAAAATATAAAACATGCATGGGAACCACAAAACTTAAAGTTCAAACGATTGTATATAATTATAGACTTTAAATAATTGTACGTACTAACGATCACTTATCTAGATATACACTATAATTATCCTATTTCGGCATTCATGATCAAGGCAAACTTCCCCGAACGTTTTGGCCTCGACCACGATCGTTGCAATATTAATCTCTTGGTGAGTCATGTGCTCCTAATGGTTCGCGCCATTTTTGTCCGGTCTGTGTCATTGAATGGAGTGAGCACGTAAATTAGGAAGGCGTAGGGTTGAGTTGCTCCAATTAAACTTCCACGGTTTTTGTCGACTTTTTTTCATTTTTTTTTTTAATGAAATCTTCTTGAGCCGCGTTGAGCGATTTTTGATAGGGGCAATGGTTGTGAGTTCGCGTCACCTAATGTGAAGTATTGCGCCAAACTGACAGTAATTATTACAAAGTTTATAGTTTCACTTCTATTTGCAGTTCCCATAACTGCCTGTTTTTACCTGACTACGGCGAGGATATGATTTGGAGCGGTATGTTAATAATATAAGTATGAATGTTCGTATCGATTATTCAATAAAATAACAGCTTAAGGTTAAATTGCTTATTATTAAGGTTCATATTTCAATAAATATATCGTTCCGATTGATTTTAATGTAAGATTTGCGTGTAGGAATTTGATTTTGGAATATTTTAGGTCTCAATGACACAGAATCGAAACAAAAACTATTTCTTATTACTAACACATAACAGCGCACACGCACTTAAAAATAATAATACATGAAATCTGATTCAAATAGGAAAATATTTACATTCAATATACCATTTCAATGAATATTGAAATAAATACATGAAAATAAAAAATGACAGGGCATCGAAAAATTCATTCGCATCACTATCAACGGGAATAGTGGCCAGAAGGCTGGCAGCATTGCCACGTTAAATGGCAATGCTGATTCATTTTCCAAAAAAAAGGCCAGCTCATATAAACAAAGAATATTATATTTTCAAAATATAGAATTCATTCTGTGGCAGAAATTCATAAGTCTTCTAGCAAAGTAAAGTGACGCAAACGCTTTTGTGTTCACTGCTTTGTATGTGTGGCATACTGTGTAAAGTGAGTAAGCAATATCCCATTAACTAAAAAAAAAGGGAGAAATAGTGACAAGCCGTCAGACTCAAATGCTGTAGGTACATTCCGTAGCCATTGCTTTTTTAGTCACAGCTCAGATGTTGAAATAACCGGACGTTTATCTATTGTCAATTTCACATAAAAATATATTAATTTTTATTATGTACCTAGACCTAAGTTATTTACGGTAATAGTAGTGTTTGAAAAAAGGGTTTTGTTTTTAGTATTTGGTTTATTAATATTTATCTACAGATTGTGCAATGTTAAAACAAAACATCGCGTATCGCATAGGCATTCCATGTTTTCTCTAAGAAAAGTAGGCTTCAGGTCGTTCCTTTGGCTTGACGTGAATGTGTAGTGTACTGGACTAACATCACTTGATTTCAAACAATACATAAGAAGATATCATATTTTTAAAATAACTCCGCAACAAAATAGGTACCTATTAACAGGTGGACGCACAGCTCATTCAACTTTGAAACTGCCTCTAACTGTTTCTTTGCAGAAAGATAGTGTGTGCGCTATTCGTAAGAATGGCCTTTTGGGAAAAGATTTGCAAGATATCACTAAAATAAATATGGGATGAATGCACCATGATGCATCGAACTCATGTAGTGGCTGTAGATGGGACTTATAGAGATATTAGAAGCTGTAATAAAATCATGGGTGGAATCACTGTCATGTTTGGTGGAGATTATTGACAAATGTTACTGGTGATAGTTAGGGGAACTAGATAAGAGCAGACATTGCTTAAAAACTTCCCCGTTTTAGAAGTCTGTCATACCCTTAAACTATCAACTAATATGAGAGCATGGGTGGAGGAGGTACATATCTTCCTTTAAACTTACTTTTAATAGGAGAAGGGATAGTACCTCATTTTGAAAACTAAATGGGTCATCTTTATCTGGTTGGACTTGCGTGACGATGATACTCTCATTGTCCTGACTTTTATTACTGTTGACTCGTTTCATGTCGCAAAATAATATTTAGGGTATGTTTCATCTAATGTGGATATATCGGCTAATAAACTGAGGCAGTGCCTGTGATAGATGCGTGGTGCATGGGGTAGGGTGATGTGATATGCCGTCTCGCACTGACGGGCTTCACTTCACGTTCCACTCCTCAAACGCACCACAAGCACAGTTGTCGCAATTAAAATAACTAACCAAATTAATAATGGGTGTTGCCACCTCGGGCTGTAATGACTTCTGAGCCGGTTTGGCAATCCATCCATGATATCTTGGATATCTGACTGGGGAGTATTGTGCCACTCATCAACCGCAACCGTCTTGAGCTCATCTAGAGTCGTAGGGGCTGCTACTCTTGCTTGGACACGTCTTTTAAGGTTGTCCCACCATGGTTAAACTTGAATCCTGACCGCATTAAGGTACTAAGTGACGGATCTAGAGGAATGGCAAAATGCATTGTCATGCATTAAAGTAAAGTTGTCACCAATTAATGGTGCGAAAAAGCGCTCTTGAACTACTTCCTTCACGTATTTCTGAGCTTTCACGCTACCTATATCGAACATAACAATATTGATTTTTTTTAGTCACAAACCTTTTAAGAACTCTACAAACAGGAATTTAACAATATTTACACACTATGGCAGCAATAAACAGGAACTGTTAACACGTTAACGGATCGGCAACAATGTCAAACAACGACTCAATTCCAAAAACGCTTCGGTGACACAAATTAAGGGGAAGGAAATAAGGGTATAAGTGTTTAATTCATTGCTAAAGTGCCCACTTGGCAAAAATAAAACAGTGGATAAGCCATGGTTAACGTAAACAAACAGGGCGACGACAGATTAAGTGGGTTTGAATGTATACGTATGTTACCTTATAAAATAACCCATGGCGGTTCCTCAAAATATGGTTTCCAAAAATAGTGGTGTCATTCAAAACTTATCCACAGAGATAATAACAACATTTAAGACTCGAATTTTAAACGCAAAGATTCTCTAAATGTATCACTCAAGGCTGCTGAATTTTCCCTTTTTTCAAATAGTGTTAGAGTCAGTTTCTCTCAAGAAGAAGGGCCATCAACACAACTTAATAGATCTTTTTCCCGGACTGGTAGAGTAGGTATCATTTTTAGCTTTAGACTAAAGAAGCTTGGAAAGCTCAACACTTTATATTAAGAAAAGCTAATCGCCATCTAGGTTAAGTTAATTAATTTAAGAATTTCAGGCTATCAGACTCGTCATACCTTATCTTGATATTTTTAAGTTGTTTAAAAGATTTTTACAATTTAATACCACCAACGAAAAACACATTTTAATGATAGTTTCTAGTGAGTTTTTCCTAAATTTGCTTAACCCAGAGATTATCGGATAACTTTGCAAGGCTGCTCCACACTTTCTAATATTATACTTATTAATGTTACTGGCGGTTTTGCTCATAAAAAATACTTATGATTGCACTAAAACGTTGAAGTAAAATATTTTACGCGAATATATGAATTAATTTATTCACAGTTCATAAATACACTTAAATACAACTTAACGAACTTATGTGTAATTAAGTCGCATTTCATATTAGGTAGTGCACGACTTACGTAAAATGACCGACGGCACCGCCATCGACTTCACTGGCTCAACCTGGGCTGTAAAAGGTATGATTCGAGTAGCCTCATGGCTAAAAACAAATCTTACGTTAAACAAAAGCAAAACAAATTATATCTGCTTCTCAATTTATAAAAATGTCTAACCAGAAGTTAATTTTAACATTAAATAAATGAGTGTAGAAGGACGGCTGATCACGACTGCAGTTATCTAACCATTAGTAAAGTTAACTACTTCAAGTATTTAGGTATAATGTTAGACTAAAGCCTGTCTTCGTATCCTCGAATTGAACAAATTACTGCCAGAATACGAAATTTTATTTGGATATTTAAATCATTACGACACATAGTCCCGAGGAGCGGCTCAGCAAAAAATCTTCTCAATGAATTGTATATCTCGTTGGTTCAATCAGTATTAATATATTGTATCTACATTTGGGGAGGCGCACGTAAAACCCGATTCCTTGATGTTGAAAGAGCGCAACGAACATTAATTAATAATGTACTTTAAAAAAAGGACCTTTCCCACCTATGAGCTATATCATACAAGTAACTACTAACTAAATATAAAACCTTACCCAAGATCCTAACGTATTAGCTAGAAGAAGGAAACACAATATTCTAGCCTCCACCCGTTTTGTAAAATCAGTATTTGCAAATATTCAGTACGACTAACGCTCGTCTTTCTTATACTATAAAAAAAAATAAAAAAATAGATATACATACTAAACCGTTTAAAGAATGCAAATCGCTGCTGATTAAGTGGATAATCAAGTTACCATACGAAGAAGTAGAGACTCTTCTATTAAATATAAAAGAAACTTCAACCGTATAAAACAATCAGACACATACACACACATCTACAAAGACACACACACGCATACACGCATGCAACTTTACCTAGTTTGGGGCCAATGTCTGAATGTTATATATAATAAAGTTTTGTTTTTTCTTTCTTTCTATATCTCTTCTGGGTCCCGAGAGCTAGAGTCCTTCAAGCTCAAGAAAACCTTAATTGTAATTTCAGTATGGAAACTGTCAACTGAAGATCAGAAGAAGTAAGATAAGTTAGTATTACGAGACCTTACCACTTGCCAGACATCATGTTGCTAGGTCAACGGAAAGTACTCAGTACGTTTTGAAAAGTTATATAATCATCATTTCAATTCATTTGAGGTCGGCGCAGAATGTCTCTCTCTGTTGCTTGTTTTGAAAATAACAGTTACATTAAATTCAACCAAATCATATTTTTCAAGAACACGCTAACCCGCACTGGGACCGCGAGCAAGGGGTATAATGTCCTTAAAAATGGTTTACAAAAACGTAAATGTTTAATAACCCAAAAGTATGAGTCTGATCCCAAGAACATCCGGTACTCGTAAACTTCACTTCTACGCGTTTTCCATCGGTCCACATGTTGTTCACCTCAACGCGTTTGCGTCAACTCGCAAAATCGCTGCGAATACGATAAAAGATACTAGGATCCCATGGCTTTAAAAAGGACGTTTCAGCAGCCAAAACGTGAAAACTACCGCTTCAGTGTACTACAATACTCGCCTCTGCGTTCATATATTTAAAGCCGTAAATCGGATCCATGTATTAACACATTGATATTCAACGCGCAGACTCGAGCTGAGTCTACCTATGATGAAATAAATTTAGTGTTCTTTTATTGTGATTTAAGACGAATTAAAACAGAAGTGTATGCAATATGAACATGGTTAAAATTTGTCACAAAATTCCGAACACAATCAGTAAACATCGTTCTGAAACTCCCTCTTATTATGGTCATATTTGTAATCTTTACAAGATACAGCAGGGCAAAATGGCGTTTTAAAGCGCCATTTAGTGAATTATTTTACAAATATCTTACAAAATATAACAGAATTGCTGTGGGAGTTAACATAAAAGTTGGTCGTGATTAAGCACTGAATGATTTTCAATGGTTATTATTTAGAATAAGTTTTCACTCCTCTCGTAATCCGGAATTATCTGATAGTAAGCAGGGAAAAAATCATTTCGCGCGCGGCTGACTTCGGATTGTAATAAACTAAACTCGAGTTACGGAAAACTAGTTGTTGGTAAATTGATCAAAAACTGTAAATGAAACAAAATATCTTATCTTTGTATAAAATATATTATAATACTATGGCAGATTTAATAATGAAGAGGATTACAAGAGCTAAGCGACCTAAAGTCGAGAAAAGTAATGAAAAAAAAAAATCACAATATATTTTTTATGTACTATTTCAATGATGTAGTTCTCAATAATTACATCAACTCATTGCACGTGGTTCTCTTCAATGCTTTCGCGTGCTGAACTCATACCCGACCCCAACGGCGCGAAGCATTAGGAGCACATGATTCGCCATGACGTTAATATTGCCGCAATGGTCGAGGTCAAAGTGCAACGACCCCTTTTGTCAAGGTGATGAAAAGTTCTGAATATCATTGCGGTTCTATTATTTAATATATATTTTTTTACGTTTGAGACTTATCAATCTACCACTCTTTTTATTTCGTAAATGAAAAGGAGCTAGTAAATAGGAAGTAGAAATAAACAGTAAGGTTAACATGTTCCTTTTGAAGAATATAATAGAATAGAATACTCTGTACATCATGAAGTACTACTTAATTTCTTTAATTAAATATTAAGCTCTGTATATAAATTGTTCTGATTTCAGAACTTTTGAGAAGCTGACATAAATACTCTTTACTGTCGTTATAGTGAACCTTACCTTGTCCTTCATTGTAATAATCTCTTTGCAGCTTTTGCTTAGCAACTCAAACCAATAAATAGATTCCCCTCACCAGGAGCCTATATATATTAAGATGCTATATTATATTCTGATTTATATTCTACCCCTGTTGTGTATACCTGTGTCCATCCAGATGGAGAGATCTGTTGGCACTGAAGCTACAACGATTTACAAAATGTGCAAGAGTGTATGTGATGGCAGTATTTTAGGCAATGCAACCCTAGCATACATCTATGCGATTTCTATATGTACATTTGTGGTTTCTATCTACATTTGAAGCTGAACAATATGATTGCGGATATTTTTTTCGTTGTAGATACATTTTTGAGTAATACTGTTAGGGATAGTGTATATGTGATGCAGCGCTGACAATAAACATTAACGTACTATTAAAACAGCGGAACTGTTTATAGATTAGATGAACTGCTCTAACCTGTAAAGAGTTACGCTATATAGTCACCATAAAACTTTCTTAGGTTAACTTTTATAAAGGCGCTCTGAGCTCTACCTGCATACTTATACACATACATAAACTCACGCCTATCTCACTCTCATGGGGGTAGGCAGAAACTTCAGAATGCCATCTGCTGTGATCCTTGCAGTTGCGAGTACAATGCACCTGATCTTTTTGAAAGAACAACAACAATAAGGTCAGTAAATGTCCTTCCAGGGCATCCCGTCCCGGTGTTTCCGCTTATATCTGCCTTATGAATTCCTTTTGTTAGTGGTCTTCTATTCATCCTGTCAACGTAAAAAAACCATCTAAACATACTCTTTTCATTGCTCATTGTCACTCCATCTTCCTACTCCTATGTAAATCAATGATTGTGCGCAGTATTTCTATTTTCAATTCTCAATTAAGTTTTAAAGGACTTCCTGGCATCTTATTAAACTTGGCTTTGCTAACGTAACATTGGTGAAAATGCAATAATATGACACTTACTAATGTAAGTAAAGAAAACACTTGAAATCATTTGTAACATTTAATTGTTCAACTGTAAAACCTAATGGAAATGTTTATATTGTTCATACAAAACTAAATGGATAGCATTGCGTGAGGTTCTCAGGAATTAAATACTTAATCATTTTTATAACATAACACCTGTGTTAGATCGAAATAAGTTTATAAGTACATACACAAACACTCATTATAAGGGAATTTGATTTCCTTACTAACTGAAATGGTCTTATCTATTATTCGTACACAATTTCGAGTCAATTCTATTTTCGTCTGGAAAAGTTATAAATCAATAAATAAGGAAGCCAATAAAGAAGAAGAAGGGGCCAAATACTATTAAAAACTTAGATTTCCGCACACAATACCATCGATTATTTTAAGATGAATATTCGTCTTTAGAAATTCAACAAAGTAGTGTCTTGAAGTTGGTTCGCTGAGTTGCATGGTGCCACATTATGCTGCGTGCTCTGCCTCGAAGTATTCAACTGTATTCAACAAAGTATTGTCTTTATGGTGGTCCGCTGAGTTGCGCCGGAGCATTATATGTCACCATGTTCCACAGTGTAGTATTAACATAAATAGTGCGGTACAGGTTACGTTTCGTGCTCTGGCTAGGAGTATTCTTCAGATGCATCTATTTTGACTGTAATTCACCAAAAGTGTTTTCTTGATGTCGGTCCGCTGAGTTGCGCCGGAGCATATTGCAGCACTTAGTACAGATTTACGTATTTGATATAAACAAATCGGTATAAATAAATAAATAAAAAGCATTTTCTTGATGTTGGTCCGCTGAGTTGCACGGAGCATAATATGACACGTATCACATTGTGTGTTTGTCATCAACAATGTGGTACAGGTGTCAATATTTACACTTCGTGCTCTGCTTAGGAGTGTTACAATTGGGAACGGTTAGGCAGATGGTTAGGTGATGCTCTGTGTGGGACGGCGACGCCGCTTGGTTACTCGGGATACTGTTCAATCTCCAACTGTAATGTGACAATTTCATGATGCTATTACAAATCAATTATAAAAGAAATCAAACGTGTAGGTTGGTCAAGTGAATGCATTGCACTTGTACCAAGGTATTTTTTTAATTATTGTGTTCAAATTTTGCCTCTATGGCAGCGATTGCAGATACGATAATTCATTCATTGTTACCTAAGAAAGCGTATAGAGCATAATATGTCTTACTATATGCTCATTGTCAAGGCCAAGATTATGTTTAAAGTATTATTATAATTCTCACAGAGTGGGCGGCACTGTTCCGGTTCTCAATCAATGATCAATGTGAAGACATCAATGCTCGTTCTTGTAAGAGACCATGTCTTAGTGCTGCAGTTGGTGTAGATATTGCCTGGCAGTATTGCCAATGAGTCTCTAGAGTCCATTTCATCAATCGGTCTTATACCAGTAAGGAAAATAAAACCAGTCATGTGATGGCGGCGCCGCTGCGTGATGAAGCTGTGGGGATCACCAACGTTAGGCAGTCAATGCACCGCGTGGCTAGCTTTTCGTTTCGGTGGGCACGCCAACACCACATCACGCTGCGTGTTCCAACTCATTGCCACGGCAAAACTGTGAACATACAACATTAATAGTCAAAATTAAGCAAATAATATTTTGTTTGCCTGTGCTTTTACAGTTTCTAGTCTTATATGAGCTTCATCACTAGATTAAGACAAAACGCAGTGTTAAGTTACATTTTTTAAGTAAAATATTTTAGCACGAGGCTATGACTGTAGAGTAACGCATTACTCTTCAGTTAGGCAGCCTAGTGTTCAAATATTATGGGTGGAATACCTTTTAAGATATAGAGGGTGAGAGTGACATTTACGCACAACCTTAATATTTGAACACTAGGCTGCCTAACTGAAGAGTCCTCCCTAAGATATTCGCGACCACGTAGATTATGAATATAGATAGATAGCTCAATCAGCTCACTTTTGTAAAATAAAAATGGATTCAATGTCAGCAGTCCAACTCCACAGTAAAATTTCATAATATGAAACACAAAGCATTCATTGTTTTGAAACAAAAATTTTGTCTGTTTATTAAAAATAAAATATGTTTGAAAAGTCATTTTACCTTATATGACATTCATGAACCATAAATGGAAAATAAAAAATATTAAAACTTTATATATCCTGGCAACAGTAGCACGGTACCGTCATCTATTAACATTTCACAGCCAACGTTGAAACCATTGCTGTCCGTTACGTCTACTGATGTTCAGGCAATAGTCGGAAAAGGTTTAACTGTCTCTGCAGTGATACAATTTGACGTAGTGTATCATTGCGTACCTAGATGGCACAATTCTAAATTTTCGGTATTCAATCGACCTCCTATATACTCATGCTATCCTAGCACCCGTAGGTGAGTTTCAGGCCACGTGTACGTCACTTGTATGCTACATGAACGTCACATTTTGTGTTCTCGTACATTTTGTTTAGTTAGCAGAACCTTTGAGGAGTTTGATTGCCGGAACCTGTCGAATAGCGATAGACGAAGCTGCATCTCCTTCGTTGCAATAATAGTGACAACTACTCGTAGCTTCGCGTTTTAAAAAATCTTTTAAAGACATTTCTTTGGTTGTGTGTTTGGTTGTAAAGTGTGCGTGATATGTGGGTGTTGTTCATAGTTATGCTTTTATTGTTTGTTTAATCTATATTTCGGAGCAAGTTTAGTTATTCTGTCCTTTGCCACTGTAAGCGTAGACACTTTGAATGAATAAATGAACTCAGCTTAGGGATAAATAAGTTGTGGAAATAGGAAAAGCTGTACGCACAGCTGTAAACACAGCATGACTGGAGCCCCGTGCGGCTCCAATTATCCAGGAAATAGTTGAACGCAAACGCTTGTCAAGGAACAAGACGTGTTAGTTTTAATATTGTTGATTAGTAGATTTTGTAGAACGTGTTTTTTGATTACATTATTTTTATGGCAACATTGACAAATTGGCAACTACTTTATCGAATCAAACAGCTTAGCGGAAAAACGGTTGCAAACTTGAAGTTGATCGGCACGCTACCTATCTGTAAGTTTTGGATAGAAAATAATATATAAAAGCACGTGCTACGTATTTTTGGAGTCTGTTCCTTGTGAAATAAAGTACAATAACGATGCTCTGCTCGTTTAACTGTTGCAACTCATCCTCATTTCGTATAAAAGTAAGATAAAACTTAATCTTATTCATTTCTTTGCTCAGGTTTGTGTATTGCATAAGTTTAAAAAAGGATATACAACATGCATTCTGCATGAGTTAGTGTCTACTTGTTGCATTTATTATTTGAACCAAATAAGTTCTATTTAAGTACTAGTTTAACATAAAACTTCTAAAATTCTAAAAGATGAACATAATACAAAATTAACGTAAAATAAAAACATCTATTCATAATGTAGGGTATACATCTCATACCAACACACCCGTATCTTGGATAGCAAGCTAAGCTACCGGCCTAAGGTAAGAATAGATTGTATAACACTTACTGATTCAAAAGCACATTTTCACGACAGTTACGTAACGCCTCTATAGGTCTTCATGCATGACATGCCTTCAGCAGAAGCTCCAGTATCTTCAAAATGATTGTTAATTGTACCCAACAGAGACAGCTCGAATGGAAACAAACACGTCTCCTGCAGAGCTGTCACATCTCCTATCGAGTATAGTTAACGAACACTTTTCATAAATCTTGTTACAGCTTTACAGTAGTAGCTAATTAATCTGTACTCGCTTACACGTTTAGCGAAAATTACAATAGAATTTTATTCTAGTTCATGCTGTGTCAATCTTATGTTTCTGTTAAACAACAGAAATTGCCTGAATAGAACACTAATAGTTTGTTTTTGGGTATACCTGTGGAATTGATAAGCTTCATAACATTAAGGTTGAAGATTAGAATGAGAGCTCACATCTTTTCCAGGCTTTACCTTTGTTTTGTCATAAACATAGTGACTTAAAAAGGGATTCTGATTTCTGAAACTGTAAAAATACAGCTACCAATTCGCCGGAAAAGTTGTTTTTTGTAGTTCCAAAGGACGTCAAAATGCGAAAAATATGGATATAAGCTATGTATACTAAAGGCTTTAGTATGTTTACAGCCACCTCTGCTGGCGGGACAGTAAATAAATAAATAAATAAATAATGCTGGCCAAAATCCACAAAGCATCATCTAGCCCCAAGCTAAGCAGAGCTTGTGTTATGGGTACTAGATTACTGTTATACTTAATACAATATATGACATAGATAGTTTTTTTTATTATACATAGCAATAACCCAGAACACCCGTAATAAATCTGTGTAGATCGTACAAACATTTATCCCAAGGCGGGAATCGAACCCGCAACCTCCTGCGTCACAGGCGGACCTTCGCCCGCTGCGCCACATAGGTCGTCAATCTTCACAGGTTAACACATTTAAAACTTCTTGATCCTTTTCATTGCATTCTAAACTGCAATGATAAGGTGTGGTACGTACGCGGTGTTCTGGCGCGATTCTACATTTAAAAGTACATACATCACCTACTCTTTTAACTTGAACATAACCAATAGCATCATCGCCATAGCTGTCTTTTGCCGATCTGAAATAAGTTTCAAATACAAATTAATGGCCTTACGTATTTTGTAAGTGAAAAAAATACAAATAAAAAAGGTTATGTCCTAAGTACCTATCCTACTTCCTACTAATATTATAAATTCGAAAGTTTGTGAGTGTGTGTGTGTTTGTTATCGTTCACGCAAAAACTACTGAACGGATCTGGACGAAGTCTGGAATAACACATAGGCTAGTTTGAATCCTGGGAAAAAGTACACTTCCCGAGGGAAACGGGGGCGAAGCTACTGGCGGAAGCTAGTTTGCAATAAATCAATGTACCCATGTATTCATTTAAATTTACTAAGAGCGGTACCTACCTATATATACATACGTACCTACCTATAGCTACAAAACTATAATACATATTTGTTGTCTTTAACGTAAAAAAAGAATGGTAGGTACCGCTTAACTTCTACTATTTGAGTTGCATTCTTCCATTACCACATAAGTTGGGTATTTTGTTTTGATAAAACAATTTAGAACAGATAAACTATTAAGCATGCAGTAGCAAGGAAAGTTTAACCATTTTTGGCGGCAACGAAATCACTATTTGTTGATAAACAATGCGCAACCATAATCCATCTATTTTAGGTAGATTATACGATTGCCCTTTTTCGAATCCTTCATCCATTTTATTAATCGAATAACATTTACTATTTTTAGACTATTAACGTAATACGCGGACGAAAACACAACAAAATACTGCGCAAGCATTAAGCACAAGCATATTACACCTATTATAGGCGCGTTGTGACATGACGTCACAAGCGGTCACATCACTGTTAGCGCGACTCGATATTTTTCGAAACTTTGAATGCCAATTTCAAGCGATTCGGCATACCTAGTAACATTGTCTATTGTTTTGCAATGGGCTTCAAGGCGCTCTATTTGCCCTAGGTCAGGTTTTTGTTCGAGCATAGTCAAGGTCAGGTTAGCAACAGGTATATCGTGACGGAGATCGCGATGACTAAGCACATAATATGCGTCCTTGAGGTATTTTATACCTTAACAGTCGCTGCGCTGGTCATTGACTTTACTCATTAGGCGACCTTATCTATGCAGCGTTATCAATATTTTGTTTCGCACACTTCTAGAATTGAACATTCTTGTAATATGTAAGCACCTCAGCGGTTTTTTACAGTACAGGCAATGTTATCTTTTGAGGAATGCTCATTGATCTGTATTCTGATTCTGATTTGAAACATCTCCTGAATCAATCCTACGGTAGCTTAATTTTGCTTTACAGTGTTAAGCTCCTGTTTTGATATAAGGATTTTATTCGCATGATGACGCAGTATGATCGCATGATATGGGCAGGATGCACGTGGAGATTCTTCACCACAAATACCGGTACAGTATCAGAATCAGGATCAGGAGTAGGAGAGGTAAATGATATTTTCAAAGATACTATTGAAAATGTAGTATTTAGCACACTTTATGCTTTCCTCTGAATATGCACTTTTACATTTATTTACATTAAACTTACATTGTATATTACGTCTATTCATGTTGGGTAAAGCATCACATCTCGGTAATTATATTACATCATGACATTGATTGCATATCATTAAATTGTTATCCATAATGTAGTTCAATGGCGCGGCCAATGACCGCACGCTTAAGATTGACGTGTACCAGCCGAGAGTGCACAGTGTGCACACAGTGTCATTATTTTAGACTATCACTGATCGACACAGGTGAAAAAGTGCAATTTTGGATTTCATCGTTCAGCTTAGCACCTGCAGTTGAAATTCCAACAGTGCAATAATAATATTTGGACCTTCATTTAGTTATCGCCTAGTATAAGTGATAACGGTTGGTACTGTTTATGTTGCGCCCATAACATTATCTGGGATCAGTCACATTTCACATGGCATCGAATTATAATAATTATTAGAGCAGGAATGTTCTTTCTAAACTTTGTGCCAACTTTGAGCTATTTTTAAGCAACTATATTGTTTTCTATACAATATCCACCGCCATATGTTAGTGACCGCTGAGCGGTTGTCACTTAGTTGATACTAAACTAAGTATGCCTAGGTATGCCAAGTACGTTATAGTCTTATACTGTTCTGATCAAGAGGACTGTGAGTGATCTGTACTAGAGTATGACTCCCAAAGATCAAACAGTTAGATGAGCACTTGATGGTAAAGCCTATGTATAGTATTTTACAACGCCAGACACTTTAATTACTTTTGCAATACAATTTACAACACTTGCGATCGGCGAGACTGATTTGCATGATGCACGTACATGCCACATACCTACCAATATACCAGACTGACATATATGTATTTGTCTGTCTCGCTTCGAGACGTAATGCGAATAAAAGGACCGGTGCTACGCAGTTTGCAGCATTGCCTGGCTTGAGGCCTTAATTTTAATTAAGCCCCCACAGGAAAGTTCGGTTGAGCAGTAAATATCCCTGAAGGATAAACTGCGAGAAGCCCATTCCAAAAATAAAAAACAACAGTTTGCGGCAGTCTTTGGCTGGAAGCCAACCTAGCTACTTGGTTGGTCTTCAACAAACACTCATAAACGGTAATAACGTCCTTCTCCTAAAACCTTTTGTCCGAAAATCATTATCCATAACACGTTTGATATAAACTTCACTAACTACAATGTTAAAAATGCGAGTTGAGAAAAGGATGGACGCGAGCCGCCGCGGCTGAGGCGGGCCAGCCAAAGCTGCGGCGGTTAGCGAAAGCCGTCGGCGACGATAAGCACGCGTGGGGCAGCTGGAGACCCGCAGCGACGGAGCCGCGGCAAAAGCCACATATATTGCTTTGTAATCAATTTGTTTTAAAAATATTATTCGGATAAATAAACATTACTCAATTTCATTTTAGGACTCATAACTTTGATGATGATGGCACGTTAGACTATGGATAAAAAAATTTAGAACACAATAGAGAATGCTGATAAACTAGTATCTATTTATTTAATCAAGCTTTATCTGCCCATTTCATTGTATTAATCCAAAAGCATTTTTTTAAATCGTTCTCATTTAATTTCTCTGTGGTTTAGAGTGTGCGTAGTCTGTCACTCTTTTATTTTAAACAGTGAGTCAGTCATGGAGCTTATATGTTTGGTTTCATGGATTTTCATAATCGGTGTGTCTACGAAAAGGTAGGTGGAGCTCCTGTGACCACCTTTCTGCTTTAACATCAGACAGATACTAGGTATCGTTTATTATTACATTTTCATTATATTATATTATTATCTTTAACTATACAACGAGAGAAAAACGAGAGAATGAGTCCAAACCCTAATATGTCAGCTGAAATTCGTAGGCACTTGGTTAGTCGGCAGACTTTCCCGGCTGCAGCTTCAGGTTAAGAATGTTATTGCACAAATCCTGGATCTTTAAATATATTCCGAACACCAAGTATTTTACGTCGATCGTGAAATAAATTACCATTTTTAGGCCCTTCTGTGTAAAAGAACCTTACGTTGGAGAGTTCCGATACACAGACACTCCAACCCTTAGATACACGTCGAGGGTTTAAAAAGGCCAGCACCTGTATTCGTTATGAACAGAATAAGATCCAATTGGCTAAAGAAAACTCAATTCAACCAAAATAACTTTGGAAATTTCATAGATTTTTTGAATTTATTTATAGAAAAACTTATGCTTTTTACATCAGAGAAAAAAATAGGATTCCGCGCTAAAAAAGAAAAATGATGAAATTTTATCAAATTCGGTGGGATCGATTTTGACGAGACTTTCACTGGTATGATGAGATGATTTGTAGAGGAGTAACTCAGGCTTCTTTTATTTTAGAAATAGAATTAAGTTACTGCGTAAAAAAATGAAAACCCATACTTTTTAAATTCCCATCCACACGTACAAAGTCGCGGCGACAACTAGTTTATTCATAAGAGCATATTACAACAGTCTTTAAAAGATTGTGCAACAATGTATTCCTTTCGTAAACACAATTGCTACAATTGTCCGCAATGACGCATGTTATTATTGGTTGTCCAATTGTATAAATAATCTGGTATACAAAACGATAAAAGCGACCTTTCATCATGGAATCTATTCTCCTGCGAAAGAAAACGTATTTGATATTACATTTAGAAATGCGACAGGAGATTTTTTTTTCCGGTCCCTTATTGTAAAATATCTCAAGGTTTCAAGGATTGTTATAGAAACATTTTTAATTCAAAGCAACTGAACTTCTTTTAGTCAAATATTAGATAATGACTTTGCAAATGATATGATACGAATGATATATATAGCTAGATTATAATTGTTATAATTAATTGCAAATTATACCATGTAAGCCATGTGTACCTGACTTTAATAAAGTTAGTTGACTTCACTTTAATTTCTGTTTTGGTTTGTTGACATTATTTTGTGAATATTAATATTTTAATTTATGTGATTGCTTTTGCTGATATGTGCCGTTAGGTAGACTGTAGCCGATATTCTTAATTTATATACAGACGCCAGCACATGAAGCTACCCCAGATTTTCCCGATTGAACATGAAACTTATTCTTTCGGAATATAGTTGAAAATCTATCAAAGAAATGTGACACATTGGGATATTTTGATGTGCTGGCCTCTGTACAACATACCTGGTAGTTAGTATAATATATCTACTATATATTTTAGTGTTAGTGTTAGTATATATATATACTAACTACCAGAGACATTTGTCTTTTTTTCAAATAAAAAGTAAGTATATAACTGGATGAAGAATTCTCCACAGAACAAATAGATTTGTATGGTAACCGTGACCTCATATCACACCCAAGAATACTTTAACGGTCAAGAGCACGGACACGCTACTTTGAAAGCACATACATTATGACATTTTGATAAAATCTTGTTTTGATTTGAAATTATGATTTGCGCCCCGTTGTGTTTTCTTGTCTTACCCACGTTAAAATAACACTATAAGAGGATTGCAAATTATTAGAAATAAGTTTCTTCTATTTTAATCAAGGGATCAACTTGAATTTGCTACCTTATTAGCAAATTTCATTCAAATCTGTTAAGCCGTTTCAGCGTGAAAGCGTAACGTAAAACTACAGTTTTATATAAAAAAATTAACTTTGCTATAGCGTAAAACGCCAAACGTAAATATAACGTCAAAATACTACGAGTAATATGGCAACATGACCCGTGGAAAGGAGTCACGTGACATCTCTAAAGCTAATGACAACTCCGTACGATTTGATCTTTCCATAGGCGTTAACGCTTCCACAAAAGGGATTTTGTCAACACAAAAACGCTAAAACGGTCAAATTTCGACATGACTTCTAGCATCAATAATATTTAGATTGTATGTACTATTTTCATAATGGACTTGGTAAATCCGGTGGAACTTTCCTACTCGTGAAAGTGGAACACGCCGTCCACTAAATCACTTCAACATCGGTCTTGTTGAGGTAGGTACAGCTTTTGAAGATCCATTGCAGGGATCGCATGATAAATTGATTACAACATATCTGGACTCAAGAACCAGTTATCCAATTCTCATGATTTACAGTTCAACAACCCACATGAGTGAAGCTGCAGGGCCGTTTGTAATGATTCAATAAACTTTAATTTGATTATGTAAACACTTTTGAATAGTACAGATGAGGAATGGTTTTCCCACGCCTGGTTTATATAGTTTAAGGGTAACCAAAAATGTTTTATCAGTACTGGTCCAAGAAATGGTCTGTATTGGTTTTAGCCACAACTGGCAAGAGTGCGTACTGGGGCTATGTCCCCAGATGCTTCACTAACCGTTATAAAGTATTAATGTCATATTAACCCCAGTCTGAAAAGGGGATGGCACTATTCACGTAAAGCTAGGTACAGGCAAGACACGGTTGCCCATACTTGAATTAGGATAGGCTTAGGATTGGGACTTAGGATTTTAAAATCGTTCGATCGACAGCACGGAATAAAATAAAATTTGTATGGCTTATTATATAGGTATTCGTTCCGGGTTGGCTGTTTATGTATACGAGTTTGCTTGTTTATTAACACACCCACGATACGGGAGAAATTATAAGTTTGGGGCAGCATTTAAAAAAAAGACTATAGGTACCTACTACGTTGCTTCAGCCTTTCAAGCCAGAAGGTCTATTATTTGATAAACTCAAGATGTTATTGTGCAGTAGAAATAACTCTATTTTCACACTGCACCGTGCTGATAGATAGATATATTGCAACAGTCGCTTTATTTTGATGTATGCAATAGGTGTCTTATACAGTAACGAAAAGGGTTACGCCCGTACAAACGGGGTGAAGGGTGTCTCTGGTTTCTAATCGATCTTCAAAATTTCAGCTTAAAACGAATAATATTCTTTTAATGCACAATTTTATTTTACACTACGAGGGTCATCATCCTATCAAAGTAACTTACATAACCTATTCTGGGGGGTCTGTGCACCTAAAACAGACGTTATTATGCCCCAGAACACCGGTCAGTACCCAGTTTAAGACACGGAAACCCCTCGGCCCTCATAAAAGACACATTTTTATTTTTTGTAAAAAATTATATCACTATAATACCGCGCAATTGATTTTATTGGCCTATTTACGGGCGTACTGAGATTAAGTCTACGATATTACGGAAAACGTAATCATTGCATAAAAACTAAAACAACTTTGTTAAATGAAATCATAGTGTCATGCATAAAGTGACTTACATTTGAAAGGACAGGTTCAATATGCTGGCCTGGTCTTGCTGGCCGTGTCTTCAGGAGTTTGCACTCCGTTGTCTCTAATTCGTACTTCCATCTTGAGCACGGTGTCATACAGCACTGCATACACTATGTTTTAATATACCCCCACAAAAAATATCCAACAACATGTCAGGTCTGGTGATCGTGGAGGCCAAGACGTGCTCGTACTACCGCGGCCGATCCACTGATGGAAACGCGCGTCGAGATCATTTATAACATCGCTTGCGAAGTGTACCGATGCCAATCTATGGCAAAGTCTAATTAGTTCTGTCTGCTCAAACGTCATATTCGCTATTACATAAGCGTGACGACAATAATACGGATAGAGAGCAACTGAATTGCACACTAAATTTCACCAAAAAAGTATCAACACCTACTGAGGTGACTTATAGCCCGATTACTGTTTCAGTAATTTTTAATTAAAGAATAAATCCCAGGGTAATACAGGGTGTCTGTGTCTAAGTGTGGGGTTAAGTGTCACATTCAAACATTGATACCTTTTTAATAAAAAAAAAACTTATTACTTCAAATAAAAAAAACAATTAAAACCAAACACCTAATAAAATGCACTTGGAATACTTACTTGCATAGTTGTGCTGTCTGTCGACTCAAATTCATTATTGTTTATTTTAACATCAAATGGTCATTGGAAATTACATGACAGCCAATGTGTCGTTGAGCACATAAACGAAACCGATAAGGTCACTTGTATGCTTCATTTCATTTCAGGTTTATTATATTAGATAGACAAGTGAATCATGGTTCCTTAACTTTACGGGCTTTGATATCAAAGATAACCAAGGAATGGTTTTAATTATTAAACGTAAGAGCTTTGCTTGGTGATCACCGGAGTGATGATCACCGGTTTTAGTGAGGTAAGAATCCCACACTCCCTGGTCTTTTCTCAAAAAGTCCAGGCGACTTTTGAAAGATTCGCCCGTTAACAAAAAAATATACATTAAAGACGTACTCATTATAAATACGTGCATAAGTCAGCGGAGCCCTATTAACTATGAATTTTGTAAGTGTCTAAACACATGTCATTTATATATTATCCTTTGCACATACTAGTCCTAGTCAAAAACAACTGGAATATAGTGGAATTGTTATTATTTTATATAATCTATGGTTAATTGGTCGTTCATTGCCGGTTATAAATATGTAGAATGAAATAGAAACTATTTTTGTAGAATAAACTAGCTAATAATGATTCTCGTACCGTTTATTTTGTATAATATGTAGGTAACTATAACCTTTGCTTGAAAAACTTTTTACGAATTACAACAGTAACAACTTAGTAAGATCAGTACTCCAAATCGATATAGGATTTCTAATTGACACAAAATCGATATTTTTACTGGAGATTGTATGCATCGAATCACATCCAGAAGTCGCGTGCGGCCATTGACCTGTCATATACTATAAAGAGGTCAGTGTCTTTCACTGTTTCACTAAGGGAAAAAAACCAGCATTAATAAAATGGCGCAAAGTCTTTACTATTGCTAACACAGGGAGTACCTACTTAGTGGATTGAAACATACGAAAACATTGTATGTTAAATAAATATTTAATTTTACAAGGGCACGGAAATATATTGAATTAATATTTTGTTTCTTGACCTTTTTGATGAGAGTATTTCATTCAGAATACAAGCTCACTGAGTTTAAAACATCTCGAAGGTGACAATGATTGATGAGTTTTAAAGTAAATCAACTAGACGCAATAGACTATAAGTAAATATTAATCGTGAGCCGTAGATACACAAAGTAAACTTTATATTTCACAATAGGGAGTTTAGTATTCTACTACCGAAACTTAACACGTTGAATGCCAAATACAAACAAACAGTACATTTTCTATTGTGTCTCTTTGTTTGGCAGTTAAGGTGTTAAGAAAATCTAACTGATCTGACGGCATAGTTGGCGCAGTTGCTAGGCACGTGTTGTGATGGCCTACAGGTAGTTGTTCCGGGTCGGGCTGATTGTGTATTCGACTTTAAATGTTTGTAAACTCAACCACGCAACAGGATAAACTCTTAGTGTAGGGCAACGTTAAAAAAACACTAAAACCTTAAAAAACTACTGAACACTAGCTAACGCTTCAGACGTTGTCCGGTTCTTATAGCGATTAACACAAATACGTACCGCAGCAACCGGGAACAACTGCTTAACGTGTTTTCCCGCACGGGTGAGTCTCGATATATTACGAACGGTAACCTATCATAAGACTGACCTCAGTAAGCGTTGCTTAAGCGAAGGTTAAGCTACGCTTATCACGTATATTGAGGATCTGAATATAAACAGCCGCACGGAAATAAAAAAAATACGGCATAAATAAAAAAAATAAAAAAAAATCTTTCTTATTTTGTTATTGCTCAAGCTTACCGAACCGAACCGCATATATTGAGCTGTTATTGGTAGACACATAAACTAAATAAAAAATAATGTAGCTGCTTTATAAACAAATAATGAAATAAAATAAAGGTGATTAAAAATTACATAGTGTTAAATCCTGAACATTTTGTATTGCAATACGTAATTATTTTTTGAAATATTTAAAAATGTAACTAGTATGTATGTAAGAAATAAAGGAAAAAATATTTATTTTAATACATTATTAATATACGTAATAATTACATTGCAAATGAAAGGGTGCTTTTAATATGCCTCGCACTTTATGCCCTAAATAACCAACATAATATCTCACCCTTCAAATGTCCGAGTGCCAATCAAATGTCTAAAACTTGTCAAAGATGTACGTTAACTAAACGTATTTGTGACAGATTGAATCTGAATAGAATGTGAACGTTATTAAAAATACGGGAATTGTAACTACAATAGTTCATAATTTTTAACACTAGTTTATATATTTTTTAAACATGTTGAAAACCAACTAAAAGTTTTCAAAGGTATATTTATAAACAAAAATTAATCGGTTATGTTCAGACTATTATCTTGGTCTTTTAATGTTTTTCTATTTCGTTATTTATATGGCCATAGGGCAAATTTAATTAAACGTCTAATTAAATGTCATGATGGCCCAGTGGTTTAGGCCTCCCCTCTTGTGCACGAGGTTATGGGTTCAAACCTGGGCGAGTACCAATGTGACTTTTTAAATTCATAATATGTACTTTCTAAGTTTATCTTGGATATCACTGACATCGGTGAAGGAAAACATCGTGAGGAAACCTGGACTTATTATAATTGATATAAGTTTGAAATCGCCAACCCGTTTTTGAGCAAGCGTGGTGATTAATGTTCGTGCCTTCTCTGCATGAGAAGAGGCCTTTGCCCTGCAGTGGGACACTAACAGGCTGGTAGGTAGGAAGTTACTAAAGACCAATTACAATAAATAGAGCTAAATAAGCTGATGTTTCTTCAGGTACCAGGCAAGCCAGCGCCCTTCGCTTCACATTATTCAACGAATTCATAAAGTGGTGTTCAAGAGTTCTCTCTCCCCAGCTGCTTCTCATGTCTGTTAGTGGCCAGAAGGTAAGACTTTTTTTTTTTTTTTCTTTTTTTTTTTTTTCTCTTATAAAAACGTTGCCCCACACTAGGAATTTCTCCTGTATCGTGGGTGCGTTTACAAACATTTAAACTCACATACACAAACAGCCAGACCCGGAACAACTACCTGTAGGCCATACAAATATTTGTTCCGTGTGGGGATCGAACCCACAACACGCGGCGCAGCAGCCGATGGCTCAACCACCGCGCCAACCGTGTCAGACTTATTAATTAAATATCTTTTCACACAGAACACATTCTTTTTTTACTCAATCTGATAATTATATTTTTGGTATCCTGGTGGTTGTGCTATACTGAGCTTATTACTGATTTTCTTTTCCATATTGGATACCAACCAGTACCGCGGTACGACGACGCGACGATAGGTATTAGTTGCGCTGATCACGTGTCGCCGTGGATGGGATGTGCCCTAACAGGCGTTGCACAGAGGGGGTCCAGGAGTGGTTGCTTAAGAGGTAACGGGGCCCCTTCAATGTGCTGATGGTGATCACCGGGGTGGTTTTAGTGACGGGTACTAGGGTGATTTCAATCACAGGACGAGCAGTAGGAGTTCTAGCAAACGTATTGTTATACTTATATTTACGGAGCCATATACTGCTAGTAAAAGTACTTTTTCATAACAATGAAGTGGCTCATTCTAGTCTTCAGTAACTAAGCGATATCTAAATCAATGTTTCAAAAAAGTATTGTAAGTACAATTAGTTATAACCTAAACAAACACTTTGAAATAAATATATTAACCGTAATAGGCAATGGTTGAAAAACGTTTTCTTGAGTTAGGTTAATAAACACTACGTTGCGATATTTATCTTGGGTTTACTCTGTGCGGGCAAATGCGCAACAAGTGATGACGCCGTTTTGTACCAGGGAACCATAAGTCGAAAGAACTCCAGCAGGCCAGACAGGGATAGAATGCGTCACATGCAGTAGATACAAGGGCGACATAGTCTTGTAAGTGCCGTAATTCAGCGGAAAATCGAGAAGCCATTGTGAACTTTAAGCATTGAACTTGTGTGTAGTTCAAGGACCGTACTTGTATTGAAATCTACTGTTTACAGATATTTAATGTATTGAAATTTCATGAATTGCGATTACTAGAAAAACTACGACCCTTAAATCCTGTTAAAAACTAATTGAAATATCTTTATTTATAATTTTTCACTAATATATTTATGTAAATCAAAATTACTTCCTATTAAGAGACTATTCAGTTTCATAAAATGAGAACATTAATTGGAGCAAGCCCCATGTAGTCATTTCGTAATGAATGTTCTTTTTCAGTAATGGTCTTCAGCATAATGACTTATTTATTGGTTTAGATAGAATTCGCGATTTGTGAGTGCAAGGTCATCTTTGATCAAAACGCCTTCGAAATTCCTCACGCTACTAGGAGCATATAAATTATAGGTGACTCGAATTCAGGTCGAATTGCATGAATATACATATTGGATGTTTTAACCTTACCTGGAGGAAATACTCAAAATACTGGGAATGGAAAATTTTACTCAATGGAAACATTAATATATTTTTAAAGTGAAACAAATCTGCATTCTAAGATTTTCGAAAATTTGCTTGCCACACTCGGTAATCGAACCGGCTAAAATCTGAAAAAATAACAAGCATAAGGATCAAAATATTTTTCTACAATAAATCCTAACACCATGTTATTTCGCGGACTCTAAAGCATACGCGCAATCGCCACAGGGAAAAGCTGCAAGTCTCGAATCCTCAAAATCAATAGCTCGTCCGCATTAATACCAGGATGTCATAACTGAAAACAGTACATTGCATGTGGAACTTTGAGGGGCAGTCCAAAATAGGTTTATGTTGGTGCCAATTCTTTAGTTAACAGTTTTATTATTTAGGTACTGGTGAGAAATAAGGGTTCTGGAACTGTTTCATAAAAAATAAGTAATGTTTTTCCAATGAAGTAAATTATCACAAAGATTTAGAAGCGAAAAGTAGGAAACTCTTTTTATTTAATAAAAGATATCACTGTTGAAATGTGACTAAAAAATAATTTTGTTTTCGGTTTGTAGTATTTTTAAGCAAGCGCTAAAAGCACTATGTTGATGAATTTGGAAGTCCCAATAGACACGTTGAGTTGCAAAATATACTTTTTCATTAACCTAATTAATGAAAAAAGTTTACTATAAGTTTAGCCTCATAAGCAAAAACTATAAATAGTTTTGCTGTACCAGGTTACTATCACTACCAGGATGTCGTTCCCCCTGCAAGTTGTGCACATGGTTGCACGCACACATAAGCAGGAGAACGTCGTGATTTAGTGTTGGTCATCTGTATGCACCCGTGCGACAGTCATATTCGCAAATTGAAAGAGGAAATGTGATAGCAATAGTAGGGGAACTGCATTCATTAAAAGTCGGGGTGAGTACTTGTTCACGCTAGCACACAATTTGCTGGTCAAGTCAAAACATTTATAAGAGATAACATGAAAATCGTTTGAGTAAATATTTTTTTTTAAATATGAATATAATATCGCACTCCTAAATGGACCCGTTTTTGCAAACAAGAACCAACCCTCAGTTTGAGTGAAATGGAGTTTAGTACATAGATGGCACCAAAATCAGGCATTCTAGCTTCTCTAAAAAAAATGCTTCTTTTTCACCGACTAACAACAGAGATACAACACTGTCACTTGCAGAACCAACCCAATTTGGCCACCTTTTAATAAACTGTAGAGAACTATACGGCATAGTCCCCTAAATACTTATTAAAACTAATTGTTAAACAGACCCATGATCCTTGGTACCTTTTCAACTTAAGCATTTTAATTATGCAAACCAGAACCAATGTTCGTTGGTTGTTTGGTTGCAAAAATGGGTCCAAATGATGTTAACCCTGTCCGTAACTTACGTGTCAGGTTACATTCTCGCTTACATTTCGATTTACACGTAGTAAAAAACAGGGCCCTTCCGGCGTTTGGTTCCATTATGAGATCCTGAGAGTTGTGATTTTTTGCATGTATGTACATTCTTAGTGTTATACAAAACTTTAATACGATCTCAACAACAATAAGTGATTGCAAGAGAAGTACAGCTCTAGACTAGACATGAAAGCAACCAAAGCTACCGACCTACCGACCTGCCGGCCTACCGTAAAGATACAAAGCGTGAAATGAAATGAAAACCATGAAATGCTTTTCTGTAAGAGGTTGTTTTTAGCGATGATATTTTACAGTATCCTGTTCGGTTGTTGGATCCTGTTTTTTTTACAGATAACATGAAATATAATGGAGAACAAAATAAAAGTCGTTTTATCTAGATTACTTTAGCGATTTGCAGTTTCGTGAGTGAAATACGCCCTCAGTGTTTCATGAAAATTTAGTACTTCAAATTTTCTACGGTTTGGAGGAATGAATTACATATTATGTTTCTCAGCACATGACTCGTTACCGCGGTTTCCATGGTAACTAGTTTTCTTGAGCATTGGAACTTACTACGCTGTCATTTTATTATTATTATTATACGTATTATTTTATAAAGTATGCACGTTTGCATTAAGGATTCCTTTTCCATTGATAAAGCCTTCTCTTGAACAATAATGACTGCTAGATGAATAATTTAAAATGTTGGAAATGCCGTCAGCACAACTTAAATGCTTATAATACTAGCAAATTCAATCTTCTTGTGTCTTGGTACTAAACAATCGAATTGCTAACCCCAACATAGACTAACATCGGCAAGCGTAGCTTAACCTTCAATCAACAGCAGATTTTATTTAGCCATGAGGTCAGGAATTCGTTAAGGCATCAAGTTAAAATTAATTTCAAATACGTAGGTCCATGGTCCCTTGAAGCTCTAATTTAAAATCAAGTTTCTAAGTCAACGGAATAAAAATACGGGCGTTTATACCGCATATTTTGATACTCGCAATAAAGAGATAAGAGTCGTATTCGTGACGTCGTTGCTTGGCGTAGCATCTGCGTAGCCGTGTCAGCCATCCCTTATTTGCAATAAAATAATGATAATGGTGGTTTTACTACTGACCTGTACGGCAGGACTAAATATTGTAAGCGATGATTAATAACTTGCAATTGCTGTCAACACAGTATATACTCTACTCTAGCTATTTGCCTCAACAGTGTTAATTACTTACGTACTCCTTTTTATAAACATTTTTTGCAATGATATTTCTTGTAGTACTGGCATATAAACGTACCGTGAAAGGGTCTCTTACTTTGTTATTTTTATTTATTTGTTTAATTCTCTAATTTAAAATAACCAATGAACAATGCGGGGTAACAAGAAATAAAATAACATTTGCTTCTCTTAATAATGGTAATGAAAGTAAATGAATAATAATATATACATACCTAGTAGGTTGATGTTTCCAAGCAAACTTATCTGAGAAGGAACATCGAAACAAACCCACACTATCCTTTATACTCCAGACATTATCATGGTCCAACAGTAGCATTTTGCGCTGATCTTGATTGACGATTTTTTAACTTCTTTATTATTTTTTTTTTTTTAATATATATTAATGTAAAAAGATACAACGCCATAATATTGGACTTGCCAGTTATGATAAATAATTTCATAGAAATGTGTAGCAAGGGCCGTACATTTGATTCATTGTTTTTTTTCCAGTAACGTTCTTGGGCATAATTAAATTGCTTTGGATAGAATCCGCATTAATTGTCTCCAGACATAAATACATTTTAGGTGACTCGAATTCAGGTTGAACTGCACGTTTTATAAACTGGCGTACCGGGACGTCACCAATCGAACCCAATCAGTGCTTTAGTTTAAATGGAGCTGCACACATGCAAGAGTTTACGTGTTCATAAAGTGTGTGTGTAAAAAAGCAAGTGACAGAACTTTCATTAAAAGTTTCGCTTTTATTGCCTAAGCTTGCGAAATAATTAAGATATGTCTACATCTACATCCATTAGACTCAATGCGAATCCCACGTGGACTGCCACGTTATGCGCGCAGGTGTGGATCATGTGAGTCGTGAATCGAGAAGGTTGGTTACCCACTTCACTTCGAATGTAAAATTTAATACTGATTGAATGTTCTACACTGGATTATTCTCTGCACTGTTTCCTTAGAAGTTTAACATCCCCTACCCTTTTAAAGCGTAGTTTTGGAAATAATAATAGCCGCCAGCACTCAGGAATACTGTAACTTTCTAACAACGAACATTTTTTTTAAGAATTGGCTCATTCCTTTCGGAGATTACGCCCTACATACTTTCAAACAAATTTCACCTTTTTATAAAATTAAGTATATTGTCACGTGACAAGGTAGTCGATGATATCAATTTATTTGTGTTCGACAGCGAAGCGCATGTACTAATTAAGTTTTTATTAGTCAAGTGTTGCATTTTTGTGTTAGTTAAATAAGATCTTAATTAAACTTTATCTTAGCTTAACTAACATAATTAATTTAAATTAAAATGTATAACTTTGCTCAACGATTTTGACCGGGGGTTATTAAAACACTACCATGAGTTTAGTTCAATAGATTTTTTTATTTTATTTTAATAGTTTTTATTTATTTAATAGTTAAATAGTAATTAATTAATTTGTAGTTTTACTCTTTCTTATATCGCTTCTACTACAACTATTAGAAACGGGGAGTTCAAATTGTAGGCAGTTAACGTTGGCAAGGTACTAGGAGATCAGAAATGAGGAGGACGTCGGTCCTTACTACGTGCGAGGTCGATTTATATTTTGCGGGAAAATCTAGGCTTGACGTGTCCTAATTTCATATAGGTATCTAGTAATTTTGATAAGTAATGTAAAGTCACAGTGTATTTGACAATTATCTGACAACTTTATGAATCGAAGTGCAAAAACATTTGCTTTTACACTAACTCTGATAAGATACAGAGTTTGAAAAAACCGTTGAAATAAAATAATGCTGTTTGTTACTTTGTGTTTACTTATTTATAAGAAATAAAAAGCCATACATTTAGGCAAATAATAAATAATGTTCCTAAGTAATTAATGCTTTGTTGTACCGAACAATACGCTGAGCTGCGCGGTCGTAGTAATATCCAATTACTGTCGCGTCTTCAACATATATCCATCTGACAAGTAAAGAAGTTGTAATGTGAATTGTATTTAAGATACAAGACGACTAATAAAAGGTGCGTGCCACGGTGTTATCCACAGTTAATATTCACATATATCAAATGCACGTAGTTACAATGGCCGCTATTTTTCTATACTTTTCCAATTTTATGCGTTTGTAATTGACTTATATTTGTCTCCGTAAGAAAAGGAATGCAATCGGCGCGGCGTGCGTGTAAGATCAGAGGGCCAAATTGTTCTTCACGTAAAGATGAACGTAAACGAAACAAAAGGTGGATCAAAGTAGGTGATGGTCTGTAGTTTCTGTCACCCCCATGGGAAAAAGGCGTGAGTTCATTTATTTATTTATTTATGTATGTACTGTTTTTTTGACGTGATAAAATCAAAGTCTGTTGACTAATATTATTGCCGAACGTATCCATATTAAAATTACATTGACAACATGGATTTACATCATATGTATAATAAAAATACATAAATCTATATAAATATCACACATAGAGTCTGACCAACGAAAGCTGTCCAAGAAAAAAAGCGGGAATTTCAAAAAATCAAGAGCGTGCAACCCTTGCTATACACTGCTTAAACAGAGTTGATACTATATATATTATTCAAGACATAATAATATTATGCGATTTAGGTAATGACTATTTTTTTACATATTGTTGAAAAAGTTGAATGAAAGAAGAAGTTATTACTATAAGTTTATTAAATGGAATAGATATCACTGATGCGATGACACAATAAAATAAACACAAAATATAGATTATGACTTATGAGTCATAATCGAAATCGAATTCCAAGAACTCTACGCCTGATAATATTGAATCAGCTTCATTGCTTTCTTCGCTGCTACTGCTACTGTCCCCAACATGTATTACAAACCGTTCAAGTTCGTTTTCAATAACACGGTCCCTTAATTTGTACTGATTTTCAACATTTAATAGATGATCAGTGTACTTCTTCCAGTCATCAGCAGTTATGGATAGAAAGCATTCTTTTATTAAATTTTGCATTTCAGCCCCTGGTATTCCTATATTTTTGCTTGCTACTTTTCTCTTCGCCTGACTCCATACAAGCTCAATTGCATTGAGGTCGCAATGATACGGTGGCAGTAACAAAATTTCGTGATTGTGGATACGACTGTATTTTTTTAGACATTCCTCAGCTTCGTAAACTGCTGCAGGTTTATTATCTTTGACCAAACACATTAATTCAGCTTTGGTATGATATTCTTCAAAATGAATATTATTATTTTGAAGCCATAATCGGAAATTACCTTTAGAATCAGACATAGTAGGGGGTTTGTTCAGTTGTTTCACATGATAACTTGCATTGTCCATCACAATTACACTAGGTTTAGTGAGATTTGGTATCAACATTTCCTCAAACCATTTCATAAAGTTGGTAGCATTCATATCATCATGGTAGTCAGCTGATTTGGATTTTGTGCTGAATACCAATAAGGCACCTGGCACAAACCCTTCCTCTGATCCTGCATGCACAATGATATGTCTTTTCCCTGACGATATATTAGTAGTGACACCACTTGTTGAAGGTCCTTGCCACGATTTTTTTCTTTATAATTCTGATGTACGTAGGTCCCATCAAGGTAAATTATTTGTTTACCTTCTAGTCTCTTTTCATGTATTGTTCTCAAGAATCTGTGTCTCCATGCCGCAATATCATATTTTTCAGTAAGTAAAGCCCGTTCATTTTTATTGTATTGAAAGTGAAACCCGTTCTTGTGTAAAATTTTTCTAAGGGTTTCACGGCTTCCCATAAATCCGATTGCTTCCTTCAGCTCATTGTGCAGGCTTCGCAGTGTTGGGACTTGTTTTTTCACTCCATAAAATTCGTTTATTTTGTTTCTTATAGCCGAAATATCAAAATTATCCAAATTGTAAACTGTTGCTGAATGTGGACGACTTTTCCCCGGTGTATTCCACTGTCCATGATTCTTAGACCCTTCAATTTTAACTCTTCTTAGGGTCTTCACACTTACATCTGAAGAGAACAAATACAATAAATTATGTTGCAGTATAATAATACTCGCACTGGACCAGCGTGGTAGATTACGGCCCACTCCCTCTCACAGAGAGGAGGCCTGTATCCCAGCAGTGGGAACATTAATAGGCTGATTGATAATAATACTAAACCAGACACTTTTAAGTCTTTGGTTAGTACACTGTCATAAAATTCAAAAACCATAATAAAATACAAAGACAGCATGTTATTTAATTTAGCCATCCATACACTCATTTTCCTATGTATAAACCCTTCAAAGTTACTGTTAAATCTATAATTTCTGTATTAAGAGTAGGTACCTGTCATTGAAGATATGTTTTCAAAATACTGTGTTTCACAAGTCGACATTTCATTTTTTCGGAGAGTTTTCAATTTCTTTACTGTTTCCACAATTTTAAGTTTTGTCTCCTCGTTGTTAATACTTCCTGAAAAGTAGATATACCGTGAAAAACATTGCTATATTTTATAAATAGTCGAAAAGTATCAAGTTGTTGTAATAGTAATTCAAAAAACTAACCTAAAAGTGAAATGATTGAATCCAGTCGTCGTATTTTCTCTGCAGATTTCTGATTCAAATCACTTTTTACGTCTTTATATTTGTCAATCATAGTAAATAGAAGCTTCCTCGTCGAACTTTTGATGGTTTTCGGCATTATTATAAACAGAATCAACGAACATATGATGCACGTAAACACAAGATGACACAAGTACGAAACGTCAATGTGACAATTTTGACAGTCCTAAAATATTGCCATATCAAAAGTTTAGAAAATAATTCGTGGACAGCTTTCTTTGGCCAAACTCTAATATCACGCCTGTAATCCCCGAAGGGTAAGGCAGAGACGTACTTATTGTAGGTACACCCACATGCCGCCAGCTATGTTTAGGTCCCATTTAAAAGGGGGCGATCCTAATGCCATCAACCAGGCACAAATCCAGACTGGCACAAAAAAAATATGCTAATGCTACTGAAAAATTCCAGATGGAAATAAAGGCAGAGGCTTTGTAGATATCATCATACGAATTTCAACATTCATCATTTGAACAAAAAATGTTTATTATGACTTAGCTATACAATAGTAAGACATTAACGTTGCTGACTTTTTTGTGGATGGGTGACCGTTCGTCGAGTAACATACCGAGACAACTTTATGCCTCGGAAAGCACGTTAAGCCGTTGGTTTCCGGCTGTGATTTGTAGATCTCTGACAGTCGTTGCGGGTATTCAAAAGCCCGAAAGTCTGACAAGCAGTCTTACCAAGTGGTGTAGTTTTGCCCAGTAACTGGGTAGTGAAGGTCAGATAGGCAGTCGCTCCATGTAAAATACTGGTATTCAGTTGCATCCGTTTAGACCAAAAGCCGACCTCAACATACTTGGGATAAGACTAGGCAGATGATGACATTATTCTATGTATCATCAATAGTTTTTGCTGCGCACGCCATACAATGACTATTATCGTATATGTTTCATATTTTGTGCTGTTCAGTTGCATCCCCCGTCAAATAATATAAATCACAATATTCTAGCGGGTTTGGATTGTGCATGTTAAGAAATTTATTTTATGTTTGGTGTTAATTAGGTAAAGTTTCTTCAGCACTCCGGTCTTATTTCGAGGAAGAAAGAAGTCATCTTTCTTCGTACGTCGCAGTAACTAAAAGCATATTTCTATATAGAAAATCAGGGTGAAAATTATTTGTATTTAAAGTAATTTCATAAGTGTGAATTTTAAGTGTACTTGCTTACTTAAAATCAGCGTTATTGAGCTACTTTTAACGCGGTAGTATTTCTGAACAGTAAATCGTTGCAACCTTCTCTTATATCATGTCTTCCTAGTATAGGGGCGAGTAAATTGTGCGCAGATTCCATAGAATCGGAAAACGTGAGAAAATATTATTATCGCTACACTACAACCTTCTCTTACTTTATAATCTCCTAGTACAGGGGGCGCAACATTGTGTCCGCCCTATACAAGACACGCCCCTAAGCACCCCGTGGAAATGTCCACTAACTACGTTGCAAGCTTCTCTTGTATTATGATCTCCTGGTTAGTGAAACATTGCGTCCCGTTCCATAGAACCGGAACTGATAACCAAATTTAAACAGCCGCGCGGGTGGACCGTTGGCTACGCTTTCCGAGGTCATTCTATGAATGGGTGACCGTTCGTAACATATCGAGACTCCTCCGAGCCTCGGTAAGGTGCACGTTAAGCCGTTGTTACCGGCTGTCATTTTTAGATTGTGGACAGTCGTTACGGGTAGTCAGAAGCCCGATAGTCTGAGAACCAGTCTGGAAACCGACCCCAACATAGTTGGAAAAAAGCTAGCTATCCCCGACAAAATGTTGGGGGGCAGTTCAATTCAATGCGTTGTCATAACTTTGTACTCCTCCTCTTCTTTGTAAATTCGCAATTCTGTCTGGTACGATTGCTGTACTGTTGTTCAAAAATAATCTAATAATCAACTTGCAATCAAAATTGAGTTGATTTGAAGTAATTTATAATAGAAAAGCAATAGAACAATAGACCAAATATTCTCTTTCGTTTGTTTGTCGTTCTAACATAGAAAGGAAAAACAAATTATATAGGCAAATGCAATTCATCATCAGAATCAGATATACATTGTGACAAAAGCGATTCGTCGAATGTGTGCGCACGCTGTTGACGTTTCAGGAAAACCATCCCTCGTTCAACAAGGCCGCGCTGACCATCGCCTCGACTGCCAAATCTCGTTCCGACATCTTGCGCCGTTATATATAAACAGTGCAATAATATAAACAGATTATATTATTTTACATCTTATCATGGGGAATAGCGACTCACCCACCGATTAATTTTCACTATGTAGGGTTTATTAGCGGAAATAAAACTGTCAGCGATAATCGATCATTCCCAGTAGAGCGTGGTCTGTTCATTGTCGAGAACTGGTTCTGGATGGTATTGGTAATATTGTACCTCGATGACCACAAGAGCATATTTATCGGCAAGTTGTTGGTGGATCATCCTGGCTACGAGGTTGTGTCTGCGCAAGTTTTCTCCGTTAGCAAGAAGAGAGCATCTAGAGACGACATTCATTCACTGGGAAGGTGACAAACACAACATATGTCCATGCTGTCGTCTAGATAACCTCGTCCTGAATGAATTATCATTATATAATGTTTACACAGGCAAGTCAGCAAGCTTTTATGTCATATACAATTGTATAATGTTAGGTCTTGGTACTAGGATACAATGAATTACAAGAGTCTTACGAAGGAAATCGCGTCGGGAAAATAACATCGAGTCAGAGCAAACTCATTTTTGGTCTTAAATATACCCCATTCCTCAACGAAAGAAACGACATCATGCTGATAAATATTGGTATAGAAAGGGATGTCATGCATTCTGATGTGATAGAGTTTTGCGCTTAGCAACACATTTAGACATTCATTTTTATTTTATGTGTTTTTATGGAACATTACTCCAGAAGGAAGAGCTCGGTCTGCAACTCAGCCACGTAATTTTGTATGAAGCGGGTTATAATGATTGTTGTGTTTTTTTTTAGACTTGTTTTAATATTCAGTGGTATTATCAAAAAAAATAAAAAAAAATAATTTATTCAAATTAGGCTGAGTATCAGCACTTTTTGAACGTCAAAACGTTAACAAAAGACAGTCCCCCAAAACGCTCACCCTTCACCACTTCCTAGTGTTTTTGCTGGGAAGAAGAAGTGGTGGGAACAAACTCCCAGCAACACGTCTGTCTGATAGTTTGATGAATTTGAAGCTATATATAAATAATAAACAAAATAATAAATAATGCTGGACAATCCCCACAGCATCATCTAGCCCCAAGCTAAGCAGAGCTTGTGTTATGGGTACTAGATGACTGATATACTTAATACAATACATTACAAAGATAGATACCTATATTTTTTATTAGCAATAGCAAATACCCAAAACACCCGAAACAAATATTTGTAGATCGTACAAACATTTGTCCCAGGGCGGGAATCGAACCCGCAACCTCCTGCGTCGTAGGTGGACCATCGCCCGCCGCGCCACATCAGTCGTCGATAGCTATACAACAAATATATAAAAAATATAAAAATATGTCAGTCATCTTTATGAATAATTTGCTACATGTTAGAACATAGACCATCCTCTTTTTACGTTGGATAAAGTTAGTTGAGTACAGAGTGGAAGGGACATGTTGGACAAACTAATACTATGAGTTCAGTACATGATACTGGACCCCCCAGCATTGAACACACAGCTTCTGCATCGCATGCCTTCCACTTCTATATTATCACCACATAATTGGGATAGTTTTCCTAAATTATGAAATAAGGTAAAAAATGACGGGAAGTTTTTGAATCTATGGTTCTAAACAATCATCCAAAAGTAGAAAATACTTAAAAACGCTTATTCTTAAAATCATTGTTCATATTGAAACTTCTTTTATCTACGTCAGACCCGGTTTTAATATGCTTCATTTGTCTAGTAGTCGCGCTACTACTGAGCATGAAGTCCTGTGTTTCGATTCTCCATCTAGAATTTCTTTTAATAACAGACAGGCTTAAGAAATCTCGCAAGTTTACATCATATATTCAGGCCGAGTATCGAGTACTTAGTCATTAAAATAAAAGAGAAACATTATTTAGGCTTTGCGCGATTTTTAGAACGAAATGCATGTTTTTGCGTCACCCACTAATGGGACGTGTATCAAAAACACAGTTATTCTAAAGTCCAAGCTTTTACTCCTGTCGGCAGTCCCCATGACTGTCTTTTTTTTTACTTCAAACCGATACACTTAGATGAATAATTCTGACTGTCCAAGATAGTTGTCAAGCTAAAACTACCCTAGCATGCAGGGTACCTCCCCACCAGGTCATTGATATTTTCTGTTTGGAAGATAGATCCATAAACAAACTGAGTCGCTATCGGTCAAACCTAAACTGTGCGAAGAAAAGATCAGCAGGCGTCTGCCTCGCGCTTGACTCTACTTCATACCTTGTCAGACGACGAGCATTAAAGTCATTAATATTCCAATGACCACTTATTTATCAACACACGCATTGGTATGTTGCATAGGAAATTCAAGGAGGTTGTGTGGTCAGGCTATCATTCTTTACACCTTTAGGACGCGACCGCACAGCGCAGAAACACTAGGTTTTGTGTTTTTATCCTGATTTCTCTTAATACTATTGATGAGAAATTTTTTATATCATGGAGCGACACCATTTGACTTCTGATGAAATGCAGAGAGCTGTAGGAATGCTAAAAGCAGGAAGAAATCAATCCCAGGTATCTCGGTAGTTTAGTGTCAATAAGAGCAGGATTTGGCGTTTTTCAAAACGTTATATTAATACACACCCAGTGTACGCCTGCTAAACAGCGCCCAGGATGTCTAAGGAGTACAACTGCCCGACAGGACCAATGTATACAACTAACCATAAAACGTCAACCAATGTTAACCGCCCAGAAGATAGGTTTAAAGCTACAATTATCAAGCGGTGTTGTTGTTAGCCACCAATCCGTGAGAAAAAGACTGTACGCCGTGGGTTTGGATTTAGGCTTGTGCCGAGAAGGGTAAGAGTGTATAGTTGTCCCGAAAATACTGAACGGCTGAGATGCGTCAAGAATGACCACAGGTGTGGAAGAAAGTGCACAGTGACGCGCTTACCAACAAAGGGTTTTTTTCTATACAGATTTAATTAATATTAACAGACCACATAAGTTTTATAAAATATGTTGAAATAACTTTAAAATAACTTTTTGAGACAATCGACTCAGAGTTTCAAGGTGGCGGGTTGCTAAGTTTGTTTCCTGGCCAGTGTAAATACTATTACCGTGATATTTTTAACTATTATTTTTATCGAAAAAACACTTTACATACACTTTTCTATTGTCAAAAATTGCATTTTAAAGCTTAATATTTCGCAAACCCTCAATCGAAAAATGGTATACACATTGCAAATGTCTCGAAAAACAATGGCATTTGACACCGTAAGGTTAACGACCCCAACATAGTTAGGAAAAGGCTAATCAGATGATGGTAGTCGTGAGGCCACACACTACAAAGCAGTTGTTAGTAGTTAGTAGTTTTGTATGTTCTAATTTAATTGCGCCCATGTTTTAGTAAAAACCAAATTTTCTTGACGTCCAGTGCGTTTTTTTTTAAATTCCTCCTTTTTGATGTAGGAAAACATAGTGAGAAAACCTTCATGTCGTAAAACCAATCCGTACAAACCAAACCGTAAAAAAATACTTCCATCAACCGTCACTGGGCCGTCGTGGGGAAATAAGCTCCATCTCACATAGCATTTAATACATTTTATTGAATCTGCTCTTTTCATTTGCTCTCTATAATCGATCACTTGCTGAAACTCTCTTGCAAAGGTCCTACCTGTCCAGCCACAAGAAAGCAAGTCAGTCATTTATTAGCCTGTAACTCTAATCTTGATTCGTGAAATCTTAGTACTCCTGGCAGACGTATTACCGTTTGCTCGTCTTATGTGTCTCACTTTTAAAGAGTATGTTTTATGAGTATGACGCAGAAAAAAGTTCTAATAACACAATAATTGCAACGTAATAAAAGTTATTAACTCTGAAAACATTAAAGGGTAATTTCCCTGTTATAATTTGTGTGTGTTTGTTCGAGTGTCTGTTTCTATGTTTAGTTTGGTGAGTGGCATTTTAAATATAATTAGATTATACGATTGATTCGTGTATCGATAATAACAAAAGGAGGTAAGGATCGTAGTAAGTCTCATCTGTAAAGTGATGAAATACGTGACTTTGATGTATGTAGGTATGCATCATCACCTGCTGCTGCGAACTTGCTTCTTTTGACATTTGGTTTTCTGATCATGTTTGCAGGTTTCTTCGGAACTGTGACGGGATTGGAATACTTGTATAAATACATGCAAAACCAACGAAATGAAATACTGAGCAAACAGACAGCCAACCAGTACCTTTATTGTATTAATACGTCAAAATATACTTCACGAGCTCACTGAAAGACCTTATGAACCGTTTACTCATTTGTGATTCTTTATTACGACGTAATGAATCCGAACAATTTTTGAAGAAGCTGATAGCTGGTGATGAAAACTGGCTCACGAACGACAAGAACGTGCGTAAAAGGTCTGGGTCAAAGGCCGGTCAGACTTCTCAGACTGTGGCGAAACCCGGGTTAATCGCAACAAGGTGATGCTGTGTGTGTGGTGGGATTGGAAGGGCATTATTCATTATGAGCCGTTACCACCAGGCAGGACCATCGATTCTGAACTCTACTGCGAAAAACTGATGAGATTAAAGGAAGAAGTTGAGAGAAAGCGGCCGGAATTAATCAACAGAAGGGGTGTGGTTTTTATCATGATGACCAATTTTCGGGTCTCCTGGTCTCCTGTTCTCCCGGACCTATCCTGCATACATTGATCTGCTCATCATTACTTTTACTATTTTTACATATTCAATTATCATATCAGTCAGAGGAATTTTGCAAAAACCATACAAATGTAAAACATCTTATATTGCGTTTGAATAGTTACCAGCAAGCATCAGGCGGCATCCATTGTGTTGGTATTATGTATACCACGATCTGATATTGGTGTCGGAATCTATAGGAGAGAAAGGAAAACTGTCCAAGGAGACTGCAAGTGCTGTTTTGAAAACAATTTTTCCATAATTTTCAAACATGAGTTGTCAAAATGTTGCTTTGATGTGGATCTACTCGGTATCAGGTCCGGATTATTAAATTGTTTTAAAAGAAAGAACTCTTAGTCGGTCAAATATAATAAAATTAGCCAGTACCACTTGATAATGAAACCGTGGGCTTCGGGATTTTACAAAATTCATGCGTGTTCGAGGTCCTCGTGAACGTAACAATGAGCAAAAACTAGATTCTTATAAATTCAGAGCACAGTTTAACAATGTTCAATTATTAAAGTTCTCAATTGTTAAAGTATAAACAGCTATACCGTAGGCTGAAAAAAAAAACATTAATTTCTAGCCCTAAAAATAATTATATTTAAAAAGTTAGTTAAATTTGTGTATAAAGATGAAGATGTTTAAGTGCTCATCACACCAACATTATCATCCGCCTAGCTTTTTCCCAACTATGTTGGGCTCATCATACCAAATGCGTTATTCCAATAGGATTCAACAAATTAATCCAACGTCTTCAAATGTTTTTATCAACCCTTATACCTTTTTAATAAAAGTAGATTTTTAATAGCTTCTGCATAACGGTCAGTGTAATGATGGTAATTGAGAGCCGCTTTATGCTGATGATTTAATGACTGTGTTCAGTCGCGGTGGTCTCCGTTCATGAAATAAATGATTAAGAGCAGCAATGCTATTTTGTGAAAATTTCCTCATGAAAATGGAAATGAAGTAAACGCGAAGTATCCTGTTATACACTACTAATGCTAGGAATGGAGCAGCTCATTTTACGCTCACTTCATCTGCATGTCGTGTAGTGTCGCCGACATGCTAATGTGACGTGTTGTGCCTAACTGAGGACTATTCCAAAATTTTATGTTTGCATTTATGTTAGCAGTCACCTGACTGCCTATTTTTTGTTTATTCTTTTAAAATACTCCACACATTATGTTCATAAAGTGCGGCGATAGGGAATCATAATGTGTAAAATACAGTGACTGTGGCTCTGCATGCTAAGAGTCGATGCCAGAGTACTGTGTCATCCAAGACATTTTGTATTAAATTCTCTATTTTGCTACGTTTATTTCGTCGCTCGTGCAACAGGTAACATCGGTACTTATACGAAGTAGCTTATCAAGGTCACAAGATAGCCCAAGCACTTCCGTCAGCCACCATACGCGCTAAGATCGATGATACATCGTTTTGGCTTAGTACACGTATTAATTGTCTGTCACTGCACAAACCATGTTCACATATTATATGACCGCCACCTTTCGTCCCTTTGACTTTGTCTCCTTATTTATTTGCTGTAAACCTATAAAGTTTCTGGTTAAAAGTAACCGTTATGGTACCTCGACTCCCCACGATTTATTGTCTTATTATTTTTTCAATTATCATGAGCGTTAATTTAAATATTTAATAAATAACAAAATTTTATTTTTAAGTACGCACCTCTTTAATAACGTACTTTTATATAGGCTATTACTCTGCCCAAGACGCTAACGCAGTTCGTACTGACAGAAAGAGCGTGTATAACTTCAACAAAAGGTGCAAATAACTTAACTTCGGAAGTTGGTGGCAAAAATCAACTATTCAAAACAACTAAAGCCACAGTCATTGTCTTTTAAAATATAATTTCTATAGAATATACTTCACCAACATTGATTTAGAGAGAGACATCAATCACCTGCTCCTTTAGCAAAGTCATTTAAAAACGTTTCGGGTAGCACGCGCTCTAACTGTGCCTACCCCATAGTAGAAGCATAGTATTTAGAATGTTCTTTGTATGAGTAGATTTATCCCTTGCCGCCTTGTCGGGGCAAGAGATAAACCTACTCTGACGGTTTGGGGCGCCGCGCCGCCCGTGCCGTATCGTCTGGACTGGCGGCATCTCGACTCGCGCCTGCGCCCTCCGTTAAGTTTAGAACAGACCCCCATTGATAATAGTTTAAACTAAGTTATGTACGTGAATAGGAGAAACAGGGATTTCATTTCTTATTATTCATAAGTCTTCGTCCAACGGACTCTTTATAGATTTGGTCAGTTAGTTTTCCTAGGGTGACTAAAATACGACTGTTTGAGCTCTTTCAACGTCCATAAATTATTGTGGGCAGTATTTCAATTTTCAATTCTCAATCAATCATTTGAAAGCACCCCATGAAATTAAAAATTGTCTCTGCTTACGTTACTTTATTGACAATGCAATAATATGACACTTGAATTGGTAAATAAAAATCGTTAAATAGTTTGTAACATTTTATTGTTCTCTGTTAAACCTGGAAGTGGAAATATTTCTATCATAAATTATACAAAAGTTTATGGATTTGAAAACATTTCGTAAGGTGGTACGCCCCGTGCTCTGCTAAGTATCCAGCTGCATCTGTATCGACTGAAGTTCAGCAATAGTATTGTCTTGATGTTAGTCCGCTGAGTTGCAAGGAGCATAATATGACACTGATTACCGCATTGTGTGTTTGAAATAAACAGTGCACTCTGCCAAGGAGTATTTACCTGCATCTGTTTCGACTAGAAGTCGACCACAATACAATATTATTACAACATATTAGGTAGATGATGATACTCTGTGTGGGACGATGACGCCCCTTCGGTCATTTTGGACACTGCTGCAATGTTCAATCTCCATCTGTAATGTGACAGATATTGTGGCAGTGAATGCTCTGCGTGACCAGCTTGTCGTCGCGGTGGGCACGCCACGTCACGTCAGGTCGCATATTCCAACTCACTTTCACGGCCAAACTATGAACATACAACAGTCATGGTCAAATGTAAGCAACTGTTATTGTAATTGTAATTGTAATTGTAACGATTGATGATATACAACACTAGGTAACAACCTAGTGTTGTATAGCATCAATCGTTACAAGGCTAACATGGAACGCTGTGTTTTAAGTAAGTAAGTCTAGTTTTAAAAGGTTAAGGGTGGAATACTTTTTTAGATGTATAGAGGAGAAGGAACATTAAAGCACAACCTGATACCAAGAGTTCAGTACATGTTTTTGTACCATAGGGTTGACATTTTTCGTCATCGTTTTCGTTCTGGTTTTGTTTTTAACTTGAAACATAAAACATGTTTATCTACTTACAAGTTGACGTGAGCTCACTCCGGCAGCGTAACCTCATCGTTGTCACGGTTTACTGCATCTCCAATCAGCCAAAAGAAGCCATTTAACACTCCATCTGAAATAATAAACAGTCTTTATTTTATGACGAAAACCTCTCTGTATTGAAGAGGCAACATTAGGTTTGGAAGTAATTTAATATTCATATCCAAATAAAAGAAAATTAGTTTTACCTTGAATTAGTCTCATGAATTCATGCCGAAATTGCCAGGAATCAGGTTCTGCTGACTCCGTTTTTACCAGCAGTATTAAATATTGCACGTATCAAGGACTCACCTGTAATGCAAATAAAAACAATTTCATTTAAAATTCCTGCGTCGGTATTACTAATCAGAACGTAGAAAGATATTGTTAGAGTAATAAGATGATTAATTTGTAGACTTCAAATATATTTTAACACGGAATATGCCTGACTGTGCACCATACTAAACCACAGCTCATAGGTATACCAACACTAGGCAGTCTTGTCGCCAACAGCTTGGACCGGGACTTGGATGGACCGGAAAACGTGGTTAAATGTGATTGTAAGGGAGAGTTTTATAAATATCACTAAGTATTGAAAATTACTTTTTGAATTAAACCCCAAACAATTAGTTATTTATTCTTAAACGAACCATTTTATCCTACTTTTAGTAATAATGTCATTTTTACAATATTGACGTGATCACATTACCACTCCATAATGTCATTAGTACTTAGAGCGTCAGGGTCCACTTTATGCTTTCTTTTTAAAACAAGGCAAACAAAAAGCATACCAAATTATATTGAATACACAAAATACTACGTTACGGGTGCAAATACGAGCTATGTGGTATTAAAATAGACATTCTAGAAAGCCTCTCACCGTTCTATGACAGATTAGTGCTGCAAATACTCTAGTTCTAGTCTGATTAACACTGCAGTCCTCGAAAACTTCACACACAATAAATCAAAGTGTACACTTTAGTCACCAAGGCAACGATGCCGCTACCCCTGCCAAGTCAGTTGCATTAATTATATTATTCAAACTTGTGGTCGATATTCCCCAACCAATCACCGATAGATCAATTTTCCTTTCTGCAGCCATCTTTTATTAGAAAAATGAATCCCTATTCCATATTATTATTCTAGGTATCTCTTTTTATTATCTAAAGAACGAGTTTACCCGATGACATTAATTCTTTTTTTTTAAGTTTTCTGATACTTTGTAGCAGGTTCTTAAAGAAAGAAAAGGAGACGGATACGCTTTCATACAATTTTGGGCCTAGATGTAAAAAGACGAAACTGGTGTCAATTGATAGCTACTATATTAACAAACAATCGCTGAAAATTTTGCAGATTTTGGCAATCTGAGAGCCGAGATATAAGAGATTTAACAAAAGTGAGGTTACGTAACAATCTATACAAAATAGCCGATTTTTGAAGTGCGGTTGTCATTTTACATATTACCCGATTCCTGAAGTTTGGTTTTATCAGTATACGTATGCATATTTCTATATATTTATGTTTGTTACACGCTTAGACGATACGAAACGAGTGTCGATCAATGTCATCTGTCATGTCATGCATAATTGCCAGAGTTAGCACAGATTAAAAATACAATAATCGATTAATAAATGTAAATCGATTTATCTCAATTATGTAGATATTTAATTAGTTTTAACTCTTAATACTCTCATTCTAATAGATTTCATTATTTTAATTAAATAAATCATCCGGTGAAAGCATTTTCGTTAAATAGTATGAACTCTGTAACGAAAATCGATTCAAATTGAATCGATTTTCTAATTACTTCGTAACACTAACTTAATTATTGGATTTCTCATTTCCCAGATTGTAAACTGAATTGATTTTTCACAGTTCGAAATAGAAAAAAAATACCTTTTTTTTAAGCCATATCTCAACTTATTACAATTGGGCCCAGAAGTCCCCGTCTCCTTTGAGACTTAGGGCCAAAAATTGGAAAAATTCAGAAAAGTTAGCGAAGATTTTAACTTCGCGCTTTTGATGAATGTGAATTTTAACCGCGGGTAACACCGCTGGGCGCAGCTAGTCCCTAAATAAACTTTAAGTTTATCAAATTGAACACACAACCATTAGGATCAAATTAGATCGCGCTATCAAGAGATCCATGACTACCGACGGTTCTCCAAATATGTATTAATCAAAGTAGTGCTAATTCGAAGACGTCAATTATAGCTCAATTGATACCATTTACAATTCTTTTAGCTAATTTATAATACTTTTACGAACCGTTCCTTGAAGAACAATAAGAATTCCTATTCGTGCATTTGTCTATGTCACGGCAATTACAAGTTGCACGTTTAAAAAGCGTGTACACGACTTGGCAATCAAGCTGCTTTTATATTTCTAATTAGCAAAACAAATCAAAAGGTACACAAAACATAAAAACAAAACAAAGGGCAAAAACACAACAAAAGGTAACTAGCAAAAAGTATTTTAAGGCAGATGTAAATGGAAACGCTGGGAGGACATACACTGACCTTATTGGTGATATTCTTCAAAACGGTCAGGTGCGCAGTACTTGCAACTGGCGTTTGTATATGACTAGATGTATGAACGTAGACGAAGCGAAAGGAGTATGTCAGGATCGTAACAAATAGCGTTCTGTAGTTTCTGCTTACCCCCATGGGAAAAAGGCGTGATGTTATGTATGTGTGTATGTGTTAGAAATATGACTGCACGTCGATATATTTAAAGTAACATACTTGGGTATGGGTTTCTCGCGCATGTCATGTGTGTTTAAATATAAGTCCTTATGAAAACCTTTCAGATCAGCGCTGGCCATCTCTTAAGTGCACGACTTAAAATTTCTGGTTAATAATTATGCATTTATACGCAAATTTCTTCTAACGTCAGACTTTCAACACTGTTCTCATAAATAAACTTATTCTTTTAATTTAAACCATTTATCTAATAATCTTATGTCGTATTAAACAACGAGGTGTAAACGGCCACTAACCATATAAACATCATTCATCTTGTGTTTCTCAGTTATACGAAACTATGCAGTCGGACTCAAGACGCTGTGTGCTTTGGGAAAAATAAAAACGAGTTCACAAGAAAACAAAAGAAGTAAGATTAAGTAGATTTAGTTGGCCTTATGTGCGTACCAGCATTAGCTGTTCTCTCATTCCGTTGGAACGTCGTACTTTGCTGGCCCAGCTCAAAATCATACTGTTACCACCAAATTCGACTAAACATACTCGTATAATACCTACAAGTGTACTCACGTCAAAATAGCTAATTAATTTCATAATCATTGTTATATTCATTGTGTAGGTACATGGTTTTCCTCATTATCTCGATTATAATTTGACAAGAACGTAGGAAGGGAACATCGATGAATGCATGACAATGTGAACGTGCTGTTTGCCAAGGTTCAGGTGAAGTAAATGACGTATGCTATTAACGTATGCTTGGGATGATGTGAAAGACAGTTAAAAAAATAGAATCACGGGGACTTTTGATAGTCCAAGATTTAAAATCGTGAAGAATTTGTTAGTTTTTTGTTTCAGGATTCGATTTTGCAAAAGAAATGTCGGCAACGGGCAAAATGATATAAATACTTTATTGAGGCTACAATGCTTTGGAGAAACTATGATTCCAAGTCTCAGCCACTTGATTGATATAAGATGTGCCTTACTAAGCTTTGAGACGGCATTGTTGGCGCAGTGGTTAAACGATTGGCTGCTGCGCTTCGTGTTGCGGGTATGATACCCGCATGGAATAAATATAAGTATGGCCTACAGATAGTTGTTCCGGGTCTGGCTGTTTGTACATCTGAGTTTAAATGTTTGTAAACGCACCCAAGATACAGGAGAAGTTCCTAGTGTGGGGCAACGTTTGTAATAAGAAAATTAAAAATAACACGCAGGTTCGAGATACACGCGGATGAAGTGGAAGGCAATATGTAATTACTAATTAGTATCAAAAAGTGTTATTGGCAAATGAGGTATTCGAACTACCACCTGACTCGGGAACCAAACCTAGGACCTCATAGCCAGACATTGCTTTAATAATAAGTTTATTTTTTACTTACTGACCTGTAAAAGTGTTCGTAAAACCCATTTACAGAAATAAATATAACAAGACTATATAGTTAAAAAAAACTCTACTAAAGATTTTTATCACGTGATAAAGATTACCAATTAAAGGTACGGAACTTAACCTCGCCATTGTAGTACAAAATCAATCCTTTTAATCATGAGAATATAAAAAACTGCACAAATAGTTTAAATACATGGATTGCTGGTTTCCAGACACATTATCACTATCTATTCTCACCTTATTTAAAAATAGTTTTAGTTAAAGAACAAACAAAGTATCAAAAAGGGCATATTGGCACATGTGGGAGTCGAACCCACGTCCCCCGCGTTGCTGCCAACGCGGTGCTCTGAAACATCCAGCTAAGCTAATGTGCCGCCGTCAATTGCTTTTTTTTTTTTTTTTTTTTGGAATGGGCATCTCGCAGTTTATCCTTTAGGGATATTTACTGCTCAACCGAACTTTCCTGTGGGGGGCTTAATTAAAATTAAGGCCTCCAGCCAGGCATAAAAACTTATAAGCTAAGCGACTATCGCTAAGGGCACCCCCTGCGGGGTACGAACCTCGGCTTAGGACGTCGCTGAAGAGGACAGCAAGGGACAGGCTGGATCTGATTGTTCCATTATTTAGGGACATTTTAAACATTAATCGGCTCAGCTTCGCGGGCTGGCTCTAGCAAAGGGTCGGGAGGGGGGCATCGACGGGGTCGTCGCGACGGGCCTCGGCGGCGAGGACGGAATGTCCGTTTTTGTATGCGAACAGTGCTGGTGGCCTTATCGCTCTCCTGGAGGAGAGTGATAGGATCATCTGGCTCTGTGAGTGTATGTCTTGGTCTTCGAACTGTACTTATTCGCGAGGGAGTGTATCGGGCGGCCGATGACACTAAGGGGTTAGGATGAGCGGTAGAACAGTCCATGAAGCGCTGGGTGAGTCGCTTCATGAACTGTTTCACCGTGGGTATTTTGAGATCTACATGGAGAGTCTCATTTCGGACGTAGAAGGGGGCTCCCGTGACTCTGCGCAGGAATCGGTTCTGGACGGTCTGAAGCCTATGAATATGATACGGCTTGGCGTGAGCGAACACTGCGCAAGCGTATGTCATGATTGGTCGGATGACCGAGACGAAGAGCCGCAATTTGCACCTGAGTGACAACTTGCTTTTCTCGTTGGTCATACAATAAAGCCTGCCGGACGCGAAGACGGCGCGCGAACGCGCCGCCTTTATGTGTTCGGCGAACGAAAGTCTGTGATCGAGTATCACACCTAAGTATTTGGCTCGCTTATCCCAAGGGATAGGCTTGCCGTACATGGCTAACGGACTAGGCGTGGGGACATTGCGGCGTCCGGGTTTCCTAAAGAGAACCGCTTGACTTTTGTCGGGATTGACCTCGACTCTCCATTTCCGGAACCAAGCGCCTAAGACGTTTGCGGAAGTTTGGAGAGTGCGAGCTATGGTGGTAGGGTTGTGACCGGTATAGTAGATGGCCGTGTCGTCGGCGAAAAGCGCCAACTGGGCCTTTCTACCCCTAGGGACGTCGCTAGTGAACAGCGAGAACAAGAGAGGAGACAGCACGGATCCTTGAGGGACGCCCGCGCGGATAGGGTGAGGTGACGATAGCGTACCGTCTACGCGATATCTAAACGTACGATTCGACAGAAAATCTCGCAAGATGAGCACGAGACGATCTGGCACATCGAGTTGGTATAGCTTGTATAACAACCCGTTGTGCCAGACCTTGTCGAAGGCTTTCGCAATGTCGAAGAAGAGGGCGCCGGTGAGCGCGCCTCTCTGAAAGCCCGCGCTGACGTGTTCGACTACGCGGTGCACCTGTTGAACACACGAGTGTCCCGGCCGGAACCCGAACTGTTCGTTCGGTATCAGGCTCTTTGCCTCGACATAGTCCTTGAGTCGCTTATAAATAAGCTTCTCGTAGATTTTGCCGAAAACATTGAGCAGACTGATAGGTCGGTAGCTCGTGGGCTCAGACTTGGGCTTGCCAGGCTTGGGGATGCCAATAACCACGGCTTCTTTCCACGATTGAGGAAAGATATTGTTGCTCAGAGCGCCATTGAAGATGGCGGTCATGAGCATAACGAGTTGCGCGGGGAGGATTTGAAACACCCTATTGGTGATACCGTCCTTACCGGGGGCTTTGCGCGGTTTGAGCCCTTTAATGATGTCTTGCACTTCGTCCGGAGTGACGGGAGGCAGAGGATCATCAGGGTTGTCGACGGGAGGGAGCGAGGACCTACGTTCGACTTCGGCGTCTACCTTTAAGAGGTGAGCTTGGTCGAACGGCTGGGAGCTAAGCGAGCATTGAGTCTCTAAGCTTTCGGCTAGGCATTCGGATTTTTCCGAGTCGTCGAACGCGACGCTCTTATCTGGACGAGTGAGGGGAGGCATGGTAGCCTCTACGGTGGACCGGAGTTTCCTCTGGAGGTTCCAGAAGGCATGGTGGTTGGGCTCTAGCTCACTGATCATCTTGTCCCAGCTCTCCGACCTATGCTCCGCCACACGTTTGCTGACAGTACGCTGTAGCATTCGCATGTGGGCTTTGTTCGCAGAGCAGGGAAAAGCGCTATAGGCACGGACGGACGCGTTCTTCTCGGTTATCAGAGCCCGTACATCGTCCGGTAGGTTCCAGCGCTGGGCATTCAGCGCCGGAACCCGCCTTGAACAGTCGTTCAGGACTGTCTGTACGTGCTCCGTAAACGAGTCGACTGCGCCCGTGGTGTCAGCGACTGAGGTGATTAGATCGGGGATGGAGTCGAGTAGAGGCGACGAGGAGGATTTCAGCTTTTCGCTTACCTTCCTCCAGTCGGTAACTAATTGAGTCGGGGGTGGCTGGTCAGGGTCAAGCGGACCCGTACGGGGAACTAGCGTCATCATCACCGGACGATGGTCGGAGTTAAGCTCGTGGAGCGCCTCTATCGATTGTAAACGAAGGTTTACATTCTTTAGGAGCGCTATGTCCAGTATGTCAGGTCTATGGTCAGGATCGTGGGGAAAATGGGTATGAGTCATCGGGGCGATGACGTCATAGTTAAGGGAGGCGCCCAGATTGAGGACAGCCCTCCCTCTGGCGTTGGTTACATTACTATTCCACGCGGGGTGCTTGGCGTTGAGATCGCCCGCTATGATAACGGAGTCACTCAAGCCGAGAAGAACCGAGATATCGTGGGATAAAGCTGGGATGTCGTCCCTCCCACGAGCGGGAGGGCAGTACGCGGATACAATAGTAATTGGCTGATGGCCAGTCATGCCGAGCCGACAGATAGAGTACTCAAGGAGCGAGGTCGGGGGAGGAGAAGTTAAAGGGACACAGTGCAATGAGTTTTTATAATAAATCATTGTACCGCCCTTGTGGCAGCGGGATCTATCATTGCGCACCATACGGTAGTTTGCAATTTTGGGGTCGCGGTTGTGCGGTTTGAGGAACGTCTCCTGTATGAGGAGGACGTCCGGTTGGTGATCGCGGAGGAAGTTGGCAAACTCAGCCCGTTGCTGGAGTAAGCCATTTATATTGACGTATCCTAACTTTAGGGATCGCGGTTTCAAGGTTCTGGCGTTAACGTACCTATCCATTGCGGTTATTAAAGTGGGCTTCTAGGTCACGGAGCACCGAGGGGGCCTCCATGAGTGCTTCGATGCGCTTCCTAGGGTCTGTGGTAGCCTCTAAGCGATCGGCTAGACGATCGGCTTCGCGGTTGCAGAAGATTAAGTACACTGGCAATATGACGTTCATATTGCGCTGTGTACGGATTTTGTCGTCGTAAAGAGCCTCCGTAGGCTGAGTACGGAAGGCGGAAACCTCAGCCTCTGCGGTCAGGGTAGCCTGGACTGCAGGGGCTGGGGTCGGCGCCGGGATGGGTGAATCCATCAGCGCCGGTGGGTGGCTGCGTTTAGCCGCCAGGGCCGGGAAGGCCTTCTGGTGGTTCAGCTTGTTCCACGGAGATGACCTCTGTGGGCTAAGGCGCTCAGGGAGCGCAGACGATGGCGGGGGTGGCGCCCTAGTAGAGGGGCATTCCCTTTGTTGACGAGCGTTTGCACGTCTCATCAACCTTTGGGAAGACGACTTTGGGGCTCGCGGGCACCCTCGGAAGTTCGCGGTATGACCGGACTGTCCGCACAGAACACAACTCGGTGGTTCAATGCATTTAGTGCGGTCCTTGGGACGGTCGCATTTGCCCGTGGCGTGGTCGCCCAGACACTTGACGCATCTGGGCCTGGCGAAGCAGTTTCGCTGAGAGTGGCCGTACAATTGGCAGCGATGACACTGGCCAATTAGATGGGGACGGTACGGTTTTTCGATTTTAATACCGGACAGGGCACACACCGTTTTGATGTTGAATATGGGGTGGTGCCCTTCTGTGGGGTCGCAAATTACTAGGACCATATCATAAACTAGCCCACCCCGGGCCTTATGAAGGCGGTGGACGGCGGACGCGGGGACACCTTGGGCGCGGATGTCGGCCAGGATGTCCTCCGTTCGGATCTCCCTGGGGATACGCCTGATAACCACACGGGTTGGCGTCTCCTCAGGGAGGGAATAGGTGTGGAAGGAGATGGCCTTCCCACGTAAAAGGGATACTATTTCCCTGTAGTCATTTGCTGACGGCAGGGTTACCTTGATACCCAGAGGGGTAGCTCGGGCGTTGGTGTAGTTGATCCTGCGATCAACACACATTTTGGAGACGGCCGTCCACTTCGCCTTGTCTTGGATGAAGACAGGGGGAGGTGGCTTCGCCTTACGGGTGGCGGTGCCGTTAGGGCCCGTACCGGAGGCCTGTGCCAGGGGTACGGGGGAGCGGGGGGGAGAGGGCGCGGATTCGTCGACTGAGGACGGGGCGCCGATTTTTTTGGCCTTGGTGGCCTGTGAGGGAGCTTTAGAGGGCTTCCTCTTTCCTCCTTTTCCTACGACTTGGTAGTCGTCTTCGGACGAGGAGGAAGGAGACTCCTCTGCCTCTGAGCAGCTGCGTGAACGAGGGACAGTCGTGTCCATCCTATCAACTGATTCATCGGAATCGTCATGCGCGGGGGCTGGCATTCCGAGAATGGGACTATTGTTGCACCTGGCGGTAATAGGTACAAAAGCCGAGGCCGGACGGGTCGCGGGTTCCGGGTATTTCGGTGCCTTTGTCTTTTTGGACAAAGGCGCCGGACTACCTGCGTTCGTGGAAGCGGTCGGCGATAAAGGGCTATCGACCGTTGGACGGGGCGCGGGTTCCGGGTATACCGGTGCCATTGTCTTTTTGGACAAAGGCGCCGGACCACCTGCGTTAGTCGCCTGTGATACCGGACTATCGTCGCGAATAATTCGCTCCGGTTGAGCGGCCAGCCTGTCGAAGGCTACGTTTTTACCGCCATATCTGGCGCGGATGTCCGGGTCCTTTAAGAGGACCTCCCTGACGAACGCTAATAAGTCAGCGTCCGTCATGGCTGAACTAAGAGTCCCGTTAGGGAGCAATTTTGGGGCCTACGCCTAAACCTATCTCTAACTCTAACTCCCCGGGTGGGTACGCCCGGGGATGTGTGACCAAACCCTCCCTGCCGGGTGTAGGCAGGGAGGTGAGTACCTCGGGTGAGCCCTAAGCTTGTGATCCCGTCGCAAATCTTATTGTGCGAACGGGGCCCTGACCAGTCTGGTGCGAAGGGGTAGACACACCCAACCGACACCAGGTGAGTTGCTGGGGAAGGAAAACAGAGACTAGAGCTGACTAGGAGATCCCCCAAGGCCAAGCTTCTAGCTCCCTGCCGACTTGACTGCCTCACCCTGAAGGGGCTCGGCCGGTGTATCGGGTCAACACCGCACTCGGCTTCGTTGGCACCGTAAGGTATCCACCGAGAGACCACGAAACTGTGGTTTTAGCCCTGAAGGGGCCAAAGACGTTAGACGTACGTTTCCGTTAACGAAATAGCGAAATCAGTAACCCACTGTCTTGAAAAAGACGGCTCTGATGCACGGGATTCTTCGTAGTCGGCGACTACGGCGGAGTTGCGCGGAGGCGCAACAATGGCGGAGCGTGAAGAGTCACGCAGCGAGCGAGGAGCGGGAGCAGCGAGAGCGGCACGTCCGTTCGGGTCGAGCGCGTGAAGCGAAGTCTCGCCCGTCAATTGCTGCGAAATTCGTGTCCTGTATCGTCCTTTTGAGTGCATTCAGCGACAACAGCGCCAAACGCCCTTCATAAAAGTGTACGTTTGCAGCGACGGATAGACTATTTCGTTAACGGAAACGTACGTCTAACGTCTTTGGCCCCTTCAGGGCTAAAACCACAGTTTCGTGGTCTCTCGGTGGATACCTTACGGTGCCAACGAAGCCGAGTGCGGTGTTGACCCGATACACCGGCCGAGCCCCTTCAGGGTGAGGCAGTCAAGTCGGCAGGGAGCTAGAAGCTTGGCCTTGGGGGATCTCCTAGTCAGCTCTAGTCTCTGTTTTCCTTCCCCAGCAACTCACCTGGTGTCGGTTGGGTGTGTCTACCCCTTCGCACCAGACTGGTCAGGGCCCCGTTCGCACAATAAGATTTGCGACGGGATCACAAGCTTAGGGCTCACCCGAGGTACTCACCTCCCTGCCTACACCCGGCAGGGAGGGTTTGGTCACACATCCCCGGGCGTACCCACCCGGGGAGTTAGAGTTAGAGATAGGTTTAGGCGTAGGCCCCAAAATTGCTCCCTAACGGGACTCTTAGTTCAGCCATGACGGACGCTGACTTATTAGCGTTCGTCAGGGAGGTCCTCTTAAAGGACCCGGACATCCGCGCCAGATATGGCGGTAAAAACGTAGCCTTCGACAGGCTGGCCGCTCAACCGGAGCGAATTATTCGCGACGATAGTCCGGTATCACAGGCGACTAACGCAGGTGGTCCGGCGCCTTTGTCCAAAAAGACAATGGCACCGGTATACCCGGAACCCGCGCCCCGTCCAACGGTCGATAGCCCTTTATCGCCGACCGCTTCCACGAACGCAGGTAGTCCGGCGCCTTTGTCCAAAAAGACAAAGGCACCGAAATACCCGGAACCCGCGACCCGTCCGGCCTCGGCTTTTGTACCTATTACCGCCAGGTGCAACAATAGTCCCATTCTCGGAATGCCAGCCCCCGCGCATGACGATTCCGATGAATCAGTTGATAGGATGGACACGACTGTCCCTCGTTCACGCAGCTGCTCAGAGGCAGAGGAGTCTCCTTCCTCCTCGTCCGAAGACGACTACCAAGTCGAAGGAAAAGGAGGAAAGAGGAAGCCCTCTAAAGCTCCCTCACAGGCCACCAAGGCCAAAAAAATCGGCGCCCCGTCCTCAGTCGACGAATCCGCGCCCTCTCCCCCCCGCTCCCCCGTACCCCTGGCACAGGCCTCCGGTACGGGCCCTAACGGCACCGCCACCCGTAAGGCGAAGCCACCTCCCCCTGTCTTCATCCAAGACAAGGCGAAGTGGACGGCCGTCTCCAAAATGTGTGTTGATCGCAGGATCAACTACACCAACGCCCGAGCTACCCCTCTGGGTATCAAGGTAACCCTGCCGTCAGCAAATGACTACAGGGAAATAGTATCCCTTTTACGTGGGAAGGCCATCTCCTTCCACACCTATTCCCTCCCTGAGGAGACGCCAACCCGTGTGGTTATCAGGCGTATCCCCAGGGAGATCCGAACGGAGGACATCCTGGCCGACATCCGCGCCCAAGGTGTCCCCGCGTCCGCCGTCCACCGCCTTCATAAGGCCCGGGGTGGGCTAGTTTATGATATGGTCCTAGTAATTTGCGACCCCACAGAAGGGCACCACCCCATATTCAACATCAAAACGGTGTGTGCCCTGTCCGGTATTAAAATCGAAAAACCGTACCGTCCCCATCTAATTGGCCAGTGTCATCGCTGCCAATTGTACGGCCACTCTCAGCGAAACTGCTTCGCCAGGCCCAGATGCGTCAAGTGTCTGGGCGACCACGCCACGAGCAAATGCGACCGACCCAAGGACCGCACTAAGTGCATTGAACCACCGAGTTGTGTTCTGTGCGGACAGTCCGGTCATACCGCGAACTTCCGAGGGTGCCCGCGAGCCCCAAAGTCGTCTTCCCAAAGGTTGATGAGACGTGCAAACGCTCGTCAACAAAGGGAATGCCCCTCTACTAGGGCGCCACCCCCGCCATCGTCTGCGCTCCCTGAGCGCCTTAGCCCACAGAGGTCATCTCCGTGGAACAAGCTGAACCACCAGAAGGCCTTCCCGGCCCTGGCGGCTAAACGCAGCCACCCACCGGCGCTGATGGATTCACCCATCCCGGCGCCGACCCCAGCCCCTGCAGTTCAGGCTACCCTGACCGCAGGGGCTGAGGTTTCCGCCTTCCGTGCTCAGCCTACGGAGGCTCTTTACGACGATAAAATCCGTACACAGCGCAATATGAACGTCATATTGCCAGTGTACTTAATCTTCTGCAACCGCGAAGCCGATCGTCTAGCCGATCGCTTAGAGGCTACCACAGACCCTAGGAAGCGCATCGAAGCGCTCATGGAGGTCCCCTCGGTGCTCCGTGACCTAGAAGCCCACTTTAATAACCGCAATGGATAGGTACGTTAACGCCAGAACCTTGAAACCGCGATCCCTAAAGTTAGGATACGTCAATATAAATGGCTTACTCCAGCAACGGGCTGAGTTTGCCAACTTCCTCCGCGATCACCAACCGGACGTCCTCCTCGTACAGGAGACGTTCCTCAAACCGCACAACCGCGACCCCAAAATTGCAAACTACCGTATGGTGCGCAATGATAGATCCCGCTGCCACAAGGGCGGTACAATGATTTATTATAAAAACTCATTGCACTGTGTCCCTTTAACTTCTCCTCCCCCGACCTCGCTCCTTGAGTACTCTATCTGTCGGCTCGGCATGACTGGCCATCAGCCAATTACTATTGTATCCGCGTACTGCCCTCCCGCTCGTGGGAGGGACGACATCCCAGCTTTATCCCACGATATCTCGGTTCTTCTCGGCTTGAGTGACTCCGTTATCATAGCGGGCGATCTCAACGCCAAGCACCCCGCGTGGAATAGTAATGTAACCAACGCCAGAGGGAGGGCTGTCCTCAATCTGGGCGCCTCCCTTAACTATGACGTCATCGCCCCGATGACTCATACCCATTTTCCCCACGATCCTGACCATAGACCTGACATACTGGACATAGCGCTCCTAAAGAATGTAAACCTTCGTTTACAATCGATAGAGGCGCTCCACGAGCTTAACTCCGACCATCGTCCGGTGATGATGACGCTAGTTCCCCGTACGGGTCCGCTTGACCCTGATCAGCCACCCCCGACTCAATTAGTTACCGACTGGAGGAAGGTAAGCGAAAAGCTGAAATCCTCCTCGTCGCCTCTACTCGACTCCATCCCCGATCTAATCACCTCAGTCGCTGACACCACGGGCGCAGTCGACTCGTTTACGGAGCACGTACAGACAGTCCTGAACGACTGTTCAAGGCGGGTTCCGGCGCTGAATGCCCAGCGCTGGAACCTACCGGACGATGTACGGGCTCTGATAACCGAGAAGAACGCGTCCGTCCGTGCCTATAGCGCTTTTCCCTGCTCTGCGAACAAAGCCCACATGCGAATGCTACAGCGTACTGTCAGCAAACGTGTGGCGGAGCATAGGTCGGAGAGCTGGGACAAGATGATCAGTGAGCTAGAGCCCAACCACCATGCCTTCTGGAACCTCCAGAGGAAACTCCGGTCCACCGTAGAGGCTACCATGCCTCCCCTCACTCGTCCAGATAAGAGCGTCGCGTTCGACGACTCGGAAAAATCCGAATGCCTAGCCGAAAGCTTAGAGACTCAATGCTCGCTTAGCTCCCAGCCGTTCGACCAAGCTCACCTCTTAAAGGTAGACGCCGAAGTCGAACGTAGGTCCTCGCTCCCTCCCGTCGACAACCCTGATGATCCTCTGCCTCCCGTCACTCCGGACGAAGTGCAAGACATCATTAAAGGGCTCAAACCGCGCAAAGCCCCCGGTAAGGACGGTATCACCAATAGGGTGTTTCAAATCCTCCCCGCGCAACTCGTTATGCTCATGACCGCCATCTTCAATGGCGCTCTGAGCAACAATATCTTTCCTCAATCGTGGAAAGAAGCCGTGGTTATTGGCATCCCCAAGCCTGGCAAGCCCAAGTCTGAGCCCACGAGCTACCGACCTATCAGTCTGCTCAATGTTTTCGGCAAAATCTACGAGAAGCTTATTTATAAGCGACTCAAGGACTATGTCGAGGCAAAGAGCCTGATACCGAACGAACAGTTCGGGTTCCGGCCGGGACACTCATGTGTTCAACAGGTGCACCGCGTCGTCGAACACGTCAGCGCGGGCTTTCAGAGAGGCGCGCTCACCGGCGCCCTCTTCTTCGACATTGCGAAAGCCTTCGACAAGGTCTGGCACAACGGGTTGTTATACAAGCTATACCAACTCGATGTGCCAGATCGTCTCGTGCTCATCTTGCGAGATTTTCTGTCGAATCGTACGTTTAGATATGGCGTAGACGGTACGCTATCGTCACCTCACCCTATCCGCGCGGGCGTCCCTCAAGGATCCGTGCTGTCTCCTCTCTTGTTCTCGCTGTTCACTAGCGACGTCCCTAGGGGTAGAAAGGCCCAGTTGGCGCTTTTCGCCGACGACACGGCCATCTACTATACCGGTCACAACCCTACCACCATAGCTCGCACTCTCCAAACTTCCGCAAACGTCTTAGGCGCTTGGTTCCGGAAATGGAGAGTCGAGGTCAATCCCGACAAAAGTCAAGCGGTTCTCTTTAGGAAACCCGGACGCCGCAATGTCCCCACGCCTAGTCCGTTAGCCATGTACGGCAAGCCTATCCCTTGGGATAAGCGAGCCAAATACTTAGGTGTGATACTCGATCACAGACTTTCGTTCGCCGAACACATAAAGGCGGCGCGTTCGCGCGCCGTCTTCGCGTCCGGCAGGCTTTACTGTATGACCAACGAGAAAAGCAAGTTGTCACTCAGGTGCAAATAGCGGCTCTTCGTCTCGGTCATCCGACCAATCATGACATACGCTTGCGCAGTGTTCGCTCACGCCAAGCCGTATCATATTCATAGGCTTCAGACCGTCCAGAACCGATTCCTGCGCAGAGTCACGGGAGCCCCCTTCTACGTCCGAAATGAGACTCTCCATGTAGATCTCAAAATACCTACGGTGAAACAGTTCATGAAGCGACTCACCCAGCGCTTCATGGACTGTTCTACCGCTCATCCTAACCCCTTAGTGTCATCGGCCGTCCGATACACTCCCTCGCGAATAAGCACAGTTCGAAGACCGAAACACACACTCACAGAGCCAGATGATCCTATCACTCTCCTCCAGGAGAGCGATAAGGCCACCAGCACTGTTCGCATACAAAAACGGACATTCCGTCCTCGCCGCCGAGGCCCGTCGCGACGACCCCGTCAATGCCCCCCTCCCGACCCTTTGCTAGAGCCAGCCCGCGAAGCTGAGCCGATTAATGTTTAAAATGTCCCTAAATAATGGAACAATCAGATCCAGCCTGTCCCTTGCTGTCCTCTTCAGCGACGTCCTAAGCCGAGGTTCGTACCCCGCAGGGGGTGCCCTTAGCGATAGTCGCTTAGCTTATAAGTTTTTATGCCTGGCTGGAGGCCTTAATTTTAATTAAGCCCCCCACAGGAAAGTTCGGTTGAGCAGTAAATATCCCTAAAGGATAAACTGCGAGATGCCCATTCCAAAAAAAAAAAAAAAAAAAAAACGACGGATAGACGCGGAACTACTAGCAAGTATACTTTTTGCAAGTAAGGGACACATTCAGATCCTGCGAGACAGATGGCATTGATTTCAGTCTCGCTTTTGAATATTTTCGTATTACTTGATGGTAAGAGAAAAAAACAATGATTTATTGGTACAACAATTTTAGGTACAAACTATTTTTTTGATTGGAACCTCCATTTAGGCAGACAGTGCCTGTGTTAGGAGACTCCGCTCTTCCATAGCCAGAAATTTAGCCAACAAAACAAGAACGTGTACTTATCATGTTAAAACTACCACTAACTACTAAGTGAAGACACGTTCAACTGATTTATCTGCTCTCATTGAAGTAAATAAAATATACCTGCTCAAGATATAATGCGAATCATGACTGCAGTTATTTTTTCAACAATCACACAATGCAGAAAGTTAGACAAAAACACTCACAGGAAACATCAAAATTACTTTTCAAATATGTTCGCCCATTACAATACCACTTTAGAGTAAAGGTACAGAAAACATGGGTTACTCATTATGATTTCGGACTTAATAGTACTAAATTATTATGCAATTCTGGAGTTCTCTTGATATTTTTCTCCTGTATATTACATTTCGGTAATTTCTATGATAAACCATTAAACAACGTAATACCTTCGTCTATGTTTGAAATATTCAATTAAGAACACGACCAGTTTAAAATTCGCATTTTCGTGCTTGAGAAGTCAGCAGGCAGCGCAAAACTGTCCCTAAACGCTTTCAAATCACATTCCATCAAGCCCCTTAGTGGTACATGATAGCCTAGTACTTCAAATATTGTACGGCCTGGATGGATCAATACTAACCAAGCACATGGCATGCCACGCCACTATCCTCTCTATGACAACAGTGCATCTTACTTCATGTTGGCGATTAGTATTAGTTTCCTCTTCTATCTGTTTGTTGACACCGTCAACTTATGAATACTAAATATTTATTGAAGGTACAAATACAATTGTGTGTTCTGTGTGGTCCCGGACTAAGAATAGGACCACCCCATTTCATCCCGTGGGTGTCGTAAGAGGCGACTAAGGGAACTTTGAGACCAGGTACATAACAATAAGCACCTAAGGTCACCCGCACGGTGGCGGGTAAACCACCACCGATAGCATTCCCAAGAAGGGTTGGTGTCAGGCAGGCGGCCGACTGTAAAAACTTATGCCAAAACCACTGCAGCATGGAAAGTAGAAAATATATGTTGTACGATACGGCTAGGGCGTACCACACAGGCGACGCGCAGGTGCAGCACCCGGCACCTGGGGGAAATGGACAAGGGTTGTCGCACCAAAACGGGCGGGTGCGACGTAAGACGCAAGCTCGGAGAGAAAGAGAGGTAAGACTGAGATGTGGGAGCTGGAATGTAGGTACGATGACTGGAAGAGGAAGAGAGTTAGCAGACGTTTTGAAAAGGCGACGAATAAATATAGCGTGTCTGCAAGAAACTAAGTGGAAGGGGGCGAAAGCTAGAGAGATAGGAGAAGGATATAAGTTTTTCTATTGTGGCAGGGATGGCAAGCGAAATGGTGTAGGTATCGTTTTGGACAGCAAGCTGAAAGAATGTGTAGTAGATGTAAATAGAGTGAGTGATAGAGTGATAGTTGTCAAAGTGATTTTGGAAGGTGTAGTACTAAAGGTAGTGAGCGTTGGTGATGAACAGGTTGGTGATGGTGGAGGCTAAAGTACGTGTCCCCATTAGACATAATAACGAACGACCCCCACCAAAAACCAAATGGCGTATGATAGAAAATGAGGAGTGCGGCAGATTGTTGAAGAACCAAGTAGTGGACAATATGATTGAAATGAAAGATATGGAAGGGAAGTCTGTGAACAAATGCTGGAATAAGATGGCAGATTGTATAAGAAGAGTAGCAAAAGATATATTTGGAGAATCGAAAGGGAAAGGTATGATAGATAAGGAAAAAAGTTGCATTTAAAGAATGGCAGGGTGTGGAAAATGGTAACGATGGTTTGAAAGAAGAAAAGAATACAATTTACAAGGAATGGAAGAGAAAAGCAAAAAAGGCGGTAGTAGTTGCTAGGGCTAAGGCACAGGAAAAGTTGTATGACTCACTGGATAGCCCTAGAGGCCAGAAGGAGCTCTATCGGATTACGAAAGCAAGGGAAAAAAGGACAAGAGATATTACTCATATCAAATGTATGAAAGATGATGTAGGTAAGGTTCTGTGCAATGATGATGAAATAAAAGAGCGATGGAAGGTTTATTTTGATAAGCTTATGAATGAGGAGAATGAATGGAATGGTATGGTACGTGAGGCACCAGTAAATGAGGGTTTGGTAAGACAAGTTAGCATGGATGAAGTGAGGCAAGCAGTAAGAAATATGAAAAATGGAAAGGACATGGGCCCAGATGATATACCAGTAGAAGTATGGAAGGAATTAAAAGAAGATGGATTTACGTGGCTGACTTTATTCTTCAATAAGTTGTTGCATGAGGAAGTGATCCCACAAGAGTGGTGGAATAGTTCACTAGTGCCCATCTTCAAAAATAAAGGGGATGTACAGGACTGCAACAACTATCGAGGGATAAAGCTCTTGTCGCATAGTATGAAAGTATGGGAGAAGGTGATAGAGAAAAGATTACGAGAATAGAGTGAGATTTCCCAAAATCAGTTCGGGTTTATGCCAGGTAGAGGAACAATGGACGCCACCTTTGCACTCCGCCAGTTGTGCGAGAAGTATAGATGTGCACATAAAAACATGCATATGGTGTTCATTGACCTAGAAAAAGCGTATGATAGGGTGCCTCGGGAAGTGTTGTGGTGCGCCTTGACAGAAAAAAGACAAAGAGAAGAGAGGAGAAAGGTGTGCCTGGGAAGTATGTTGAGTTGATTCGTGCGATGTACAGCCGATCTAGAACCTATGTCCGGTCGTCTGCTGGAAACACTGACAAGTTCAGTGTGGGTGTAGGATTGCACCAAGGGTCGGCCTTAAGCCCTTACCTCTTCCTGTTAATAATGGACGCACTGACATCGGAAATACAGGATGAGGCACCCTGGTGCATGCTATTTGCCGACGACATTGTCCTTGTCAGTGAAGATGGACCTGAGATACAGGGTAGATTGGAGAAATGGCAACAGAAGCTGGAGAGTGTAGGCTTGAAAATCAGCAGAACCAAGACAGAATATAATATATGTTCTGCGGGAGAGCTGGACCGCGGGACGCTGCTTTTATCCAATAAAAAGGTTTTCGACCCAGCCAGGATTTGTACCGAGAGTTTTCTGATCCGTAGTTAGACGCGTTATCCGTTTCACCACAAGGCCGTGTTATATAGCTGCAGGAATAGGGCAATATTTGTTTCAAAGTGACGTCATCCCAAACATATGACATACCGTACTATATTTATTATACTGCTAGTGTTTCTCTGTAAGGATATTTTGATCTAAAATCAAAAAGACAGAAAATCTTTCAAAAAATGTGGAATAATTTTACTTCACGCCGATTGTAACTAATGGGTTAGGCAGTGGTGTCAGTTGTATAATTAAAGTATTAATCTTTAACAATGCCAGTGTTAACCTTTTTATAGAATGTAAGTCAGCTTTCTAAGTAAGACAACGTAATTCGTGTTTACAGGCTGAAAAAAACGCCTGCTTTGTTTGTGCACTCATTCATACAAATGCTTTACTTCCGGTGTTAGTAAGATTCCATAAGCACATTAGCAATAAAACGATTTTCTCGATTTCGTTGCCATTTCTTTATTTTTGTTCGTAGGATCTCGATCAAAAAACTAAGCATGTATCGTTTTTAATAGAAACAGGATTGGAATTATCACGTTAGTGATGTCTGTATGAGGATTTTCGATTTTAAGATTAAGAATTAAAAAAAAGTAGATAAATAAAGTGACCACGGTACAACGGCCAGTCTCAACCGCAAACGTTTGTTGTTGTGCTTTTATGCTTTCAACCCCCGGATAAATGTTTTATTTTTTAAACACGAATAGAAATACTAACAGCAGTAATATTGGTTAATTAGCAAGTTCTTGCGAGTGCTACGACTGCGTAGCTAGCGTAGCACTCCTAGCTCTCGTAGCAAAAACGTCATGTCGTAGCAACTTTATCATTTAAATGAATTGTGTGTGTAATGCTAAAATAGACAAAAACTGGGCTTAACAATAATTCCAGACAAACAAGTATAACACTTATTTCAGTTTTCTTCTTTTCCTTTTCGTTGATTGTACGGGGTCGCTTACAAAATTTTGTTGCAGTTTCCATCAAAACACCAAATGCCAGTTAGTTCATAATTCAAAATAGACTATTTTGAATTATGAACTAACTGGCTTTGTTTTAAAACCATTAATGTTTCCCACGCCATAAAATCAAAATAAGTATCCAGCTTCCATAGTTCTAGTATTTTAAACGTTACAATATCGAGTATCATCATAGGCTCATGGTACGAGGTTCTTAAATGTGAATCAGTGGGCAATGTACGTGAAAGCTGAAAAGGGAGTCATTATGACGTAATTCTAGACGATACTGATAGTAAACTCAATGGAAGTAATTTCCAGATAAACTTTGAATTAAATCAAAAATGTCACACCTGTTGCACAATTGTATTTGTCATCCTCTTGCCCTTATCCCAATTACATATCTATCCCATACATCTCTATTTCCCGTCATCTCAGAAGTCACCTCCTTCTTAGCCATATCAACTTTCACACAATCCATCCATCGTTTCCTGAGTCTCCCTCTACTCTTGTACTCGCACTCCACTCCCGCGTCCAAGATATAATACAAATAAGATCTGATAGTCGGCTTTCTTAACTGGTCTAGTGATTATGTCTCTAAAAAGTCTACGATATAGTGTAGCCATAACATATCCCATATAAAACATCGACAATTGCGTTTATGTGATAGCGTTGGTCGATATAGCAAAAATGTACTTCTAGAATTAAAATATCTAAATCTGCATTAGCAAAATTAATTCAGTATGCATTCAATGAGACAACTGCTATTGTGGACAGTCATTACATGACATACAGTACCTGGATAACCGAGCATTGCTCGGATAAAACGACGTTTTCTAAAAAGAAACCTAGCTAGAACGATTTACCGCCCCAGAAACGCCCTGCCTACTTAATTTCATGAAAATCGTTGGAGCCGTTTCCGATATTCAGATTATATACATTTTTACAAGAAGTGCTCGTTTAAAGGTATTAAAGAAGACATTTCACTTGCTCCTAATTAATTAACATAATTTCAAAAATAAAAAGTGTCGAAGTGGACACGCCTAATTTACCACACAATAATCCAATATTTACGTAATTGTGTTCATCAAGCCATATCCAAAATAAGAGAAACACGTTAATACATTCTTCATTATTACATAAGTAGTTACTAGTCCATCCCAATTTTTTATAATCTGTTCTTATTATTATAGGATAATATAAGATTAATGTTGTTTCTTTATCAGCGAAACTAAGTGTTGTAATATAAAAGCCCGTAGCTAAATTATAAAGTCTATAACTACAGGGAACCGGTTATCCAACAAGTATTTAATTATTGTAATTGCTGAGGAACGATATCTTCATAAGTGTTCACGTTTAAGTATTTGTTTTTGTTTAAATCCGTTAAGGCGGATTGACGCTGTCATGTTTTGATACCAGGTTACCATAACGAATTAGAGGGTGTTCGAAAAAAAATTGTTGGCCAGAAAGAGAGCACTTGTTGCCGGGCTCCCGCTCTAAATACCCCATCCCCCAACACAAAAGATGACATTTTGCAAGTATTCGCTAGCACTCTTATTTTGACGCATATAGAAAGGGATGGCATGCTGCTGAAAGCTTCATGCCTAACCGTTTCTATATTGTAGGAGATGACGTCATTCGAGTACTAGGGATGGTGTTAAAGCCGATACCCAGGGCGGGAGCGTCGTACTCACGGCCACCCAGTGGAACATCAATGTGCTGATGAACTTTTGGCATTGAACTTGAGTAGAGTTCAAAGACGACAGGTAGGTACGAGTATCGTGTTAAACACGTTATCAAATCTTAAGTTAGTACAGATATTGGATATATTGAAATATTATGAATGAAATAAGTATGTTAGAAACACAACGGCCCGTCAAACCACAAGGTATCAATTAAAAACGATAATAATTGTAAAGTTTGTTGCAAAAAAAATATATTTGTCAGTAGTTTTTTTTCTAAGTTAAAACTTATTTATTTACTGTTGTTTCATCTATGGTTGGCAACTTCTACTACAGCGTTCTAGCACTGCAATCAAAATATTTTCCGTACCATGATAAATCAATGGGATATGATTCTTCAGTCCCGTTCAGGCAATCCAAAAATTCAAGCGGCATGAAAACAGCCAGGGTCCATCCAACAACAAGCCTTACTATTATTGAGACTATTCATTAAAATTTAGTTGTTTATACCTACACAATATTCATTTTGCCTTAATCGTCGTTTTCTTACTGTCACTATCATGCGAAGAAAGACTACCTATCCAGTATCCAGCAACCCAAATACTGTATAATAAAGAATCAAACTCTGGTTCTGTATTGTCCAGTAACTCTTCCTCATTTATGTTGTGCTAGTGCGCCTGGCAGGCGGACCGTGTGGCAACAGTGTCACCCCGCATGTCCATGTTGTGTGGTTTTATTCGGTTCGGGGTTAAGTAGCTTTTGTAAAATGAGAAAAAAGTCTACGAATAATTTCAACTCATGTTATCAGTCTGTCCTTTATAAATGTTAAAACAAATAAAAATACATTGATCTTTCAATCGGGTTAATATGGTCGAAAAATTTAAGGATAAACTGTGAAACCAATTCGCAAGTCGACATTGTCATCGATAGTCTACGTTTGCGGATCTGCATTAGCACATCACTAACTTGCCGCTAAATACAGCGGCCGTACTAAGCGATATAACCGCTTAAATAAAGCATCGTTTTGTGATTTTTACATTGCTGGTCCAGTTACTTACGCGATTCACTTAGACAGTGGTTAAGGAGCAATGTATACATTGCAACAATAGTACAGCGGCTGGGACATTAATAAAACAAAATAACGTAGTGAAAGCAAGTTATATTTTATAATTGGTTGTTAATTCTCATTTAAAAGATATAGTAACAAAGTTTTTATTTTGGCTTCGATTTTATCAAGAAACCAGTGAGCAAAGCGGGATTCTCCTAAATTTTCACGACTACGGTCGAAAGCACCTGCACTTTGTGAAGACGGCCATTTATCTACTCTCTAAGATGTTAAAGCCATTAAATACCTAAGGAACGCAGCAGCCGATAACTTAGCCACTGCGCAATTATAGGTACCTACATAGTGTTTGAATGGCGCGAAACTTTAAAATCACACTCCTTAAAACTTCTTAGTGTTACATGAAAGCTTAGTGCTTTAAATAATGTAAGGTTTAGATGGTTCAACACTGTCTCCAATCACACATGGCACCACAACGACGGTTCAAACAAGGCAGTTTATGGAAACAGGTGGTAATGGAAACAGCTGTAGCACGCTAACGTGTTCACGGTATATAATTATGCGGTTTGGTTCACCCTTTCATCTTCAATATTATTGTTCTAATTTGGTATAACAATAGTTCCTTTCCAGCAACTATTACTAAACCGACATCATAATTAAAACAACACAACAACATAATTGCATAATTATATTGCGATTTCCTGCTAAAATAACCATAACAGCAATTCTCGTTATCGGCCAAAAAAAAAGGGTTATTGCGGCTTGGTTTATTTATAATGGAGTGGGTTGAATGATGTCGTAAGCAGTTTTGTGATTACTCGGTTTTATTGGGTCAGTTTGTAGTTTATCTAAAATACAATAGTCTTGTCAACTGCACTGCTGCACCTTTAACAAAATATTTCGTTTTCTTATGTAGGTACGTTAATTGTTCAGGAGTTCTCCTGGTACATTACCATAGACACATTGTTACTAGCATAAATTGTTTAGCATCAACCGAAACCGTCAACAATTTACTAACGCCTCTACATGATTCAATTCTCTATTGAAACTAATGTCGTCCGACTAAAAACTAGGAAATCTGACGTTTTCGGTTGGTAAACTTCTCGCATGAACTATCTGCTAGGTCTACTTGCTAGTCATACACGCATGCTGTTTGCGAATACTACGCATTTGTCCTTTCACCAATAGAGACAGTGTATTACGTTGTGAGTTACTGTGTAAATGTGTTTATGTATAAATAATAGGTAACATGTGTTACCTATTATTTATACATTAGAACTATCAAGGCATGCGAGTGATTTCACAATACATTATTATGCTTAGGTTACAGTTAGAAAATAAGCTTAAATTAGGTTTAGTCAGTCAAATTTTTAATTAAAGCATTTCGAAATTTTCTATGCGATAATGTAAATATATCTATATCCGAAAAAAATGTATTATAATTATTTGCTATACGACGCAGAGGTGCGCCAACTCCAGCATTGGTGCGGCAAGATGGGATAGCAAAAAGAGAGCGTTCGCGCACCTCGCGTCTTACAACAGTTCTAGGTACAATATAACTTATTCCATTTACCAAATCTGAACAATCATATCTGCTGCTACATAAGTCATACAGAAACATAATTTCAAGAAAAACGCGTCTAGACTTCAAATCCATCAAGTTAACATCCCTACAGGGGTCTTTCGGTATCAAATTATGGCGGCAGCGGTACCGCACAGCTTTGAGGAACTTGCGCTGTACATTTTCTAAGCTCTCTATATATTTTTTGTTTAAAGGATTCAATATTAATACGGCTTAGTTTTTATGTTTTTATGCCTGGCTCGAGACCTTAATAAAGCCTTATATAAAGCCCCCCACAGAAAAGTGCGGTTAAGCAGGAGATATCCCTAAGCGCTACGTCTCCAACAAAACAAAATGAAGAATAAAGATATTATAAGTACTAAAATGTGGTATTTTAATAGATTATTTAATTATGTGCGCATTTAATACAAATATAGCTAGGTATAGCTTCGTTTGTTTGTAATGTTCCTCTAACTTATGATGTTATTATTCTAAAGTACTATTCAGGTTGTCTTAAATAAAATCCTTATAACAATTTATAACATTTATTGATCTCAGTGAAACACTAAGGAAATAATTATTGTTAGAAATAAGATTGCTTGATAAATATTTTATAAAATCGTATATCTTAAAAAAGTAACAATATTTTATAACATCTTTATACATATACCTATCTTGATAGAAAAAAAACAATCTTTTTTATTGATTTATTGAGTCTGGGGCGGTAAGCTATAATATTGAATATTGTCTGATTACCTGTAATATTATGTTAATGTTAAATGCCAACAACGTACATACTTATCAGTATGTCATGTCAAACGTTTACAGTAGTCCTATGTAACATCGAGATTGGTGCTATTGCGGCTATCAACAAGGGCGTCGAGTGGAACTGTAAGGCTTCAGGTGTTTTATATGCAACCTGCATGATCAGCGCTCTACTTATTCACCCAGTGCTGCTGAAATATAGCTGCCGCGGAGCACTACTTTATTACGCCCACGACTCTCAGATATATTCATCCTCAGAATTCTTCATTATATTTCTACACGAAATGATTGCTAGGATCGTATAACAATGTTTAAATTCTTTAAAGACCGATACACTCAGTACATTCAGTAGACTTTAACATTGGTTAATTTGGGGGAAACTTCTTTACATAATTCAACACAAGTCTTGTTTTGGTACGCTCAGTAGCAGTGAATCATAAAATTACATAAATATTCCAACATTGTGCACTTCCGTTGTATACTGAGGTTATGCATGCAATGTGACACTTCGTGCTCTGCTTATTGCTATCCAAATGACAACCGATCCATACATAATTGGGAACGGGTAAGGCAGATGATGCTCCATAAAACTGGGACGACGACGCCGTCTTGACTACTCCTGATTAGTTTCTCCATCTGTAATGTGACAAAATCATGATGTTATTATAATTCAGATACTTACAAAACGAAAGCAATTGCTGAAATGCAGGTTTATCAACTGCAACATGCAGGTGACTTCCACTTTTTACCAAACATGTTTCATGTGCAGATAAAATATTGAGTATGTTTCGTGGATTCGATTCCCGCACGTAACAAATATTTGTATGGTAATGTAAGTTTAAATGTTTGTGAAAGCACCCTCGATACAGGAAAAATTCCTAGTGTGAGGAAAAGTCATGTCAAAGAATAATATAAATCGTTAACAACTTAACTGCCAGACAACGAGACACAATACAGAATATAATGTTTGTCGGTCGCCTGGCGGACAAGGTGTAAATAAAGTACTATCAAGAGAAAGAGACACGAAAGATGTTAAAATGTTAATTCTATTAAGAGATTCTGGAATTCCTCAACTTTTTTTTTTTTCTAATGTCCCATGCGCAATAGTAAATAAGAGATTTTGCTCTGTCGTCAATTTTGATATAGAAGTAAATGCATGAAATCTGTCGCGTTCTTGACTGGCGCTACGCTAGTGAGAACTTAGTTGTAAACAATACTCATCAGATACGCCAGTGCTGGTTCTGTTCGTATCCGATTAAACTTACTCTAACATATTACTTGTTTTCTATGGCGGCCTCTATATGTACGTATTACCAAGAAATACGCTATGATATATTATTATAGTTGAACGCTTCCTTCGTATTGAAGATTGCGCAATGATTGGGACAAAGTTTGAGCATATTTTAAGTTTTATTGCTCAATATTTTTTCACCACTCCACAGTGGTGAAAAAATATTGAGCAATAAGGATGTGAAGGAATTACGCAAAATTTAACAATAACATTGATAGGTTTTAGTCTTGCGAAAACATTATAAAACACCCGTTTGAGTGCGTCTGATGCAATCATGTTGGACATACATAACGTGATCGTTTCATTACAGTTTTAAATAGCCAAATAAACAATATAGTTACATTTTAAAGGACCTTATCCTTCCATCCATATTAAACTGCTTGTTTTTCGTGGCATCTGATGATGCACTACTGCTGCAGCTGCACTGTTGCCACTCGTAGCAATCCGTCTCCAATGGTCAGTTGGTGCACTTATTAGCATCACAATCACGACCTGTAATGTTCCAATGGTAAACTTGAGTTAATGGTTTAGATTTAGAGCTTTTAACAACGATTATTACTTGCTCGCTGGTTCGTGTGAAGTCGACTGAGAAGCATCGGACGAGTAACATCGCCGGAATAGTTTTGTCTTAATCGGTTTTGCCGTAAATATGTGGAACCGTCATAAATAAAACACACTCGCATTAAATTATGAGTTTATCAATCTTACTAATCAGATATATATAACTTAGAATAACTAACTAATAAGTCAGAATATCAGTCTTACTAATTTTACGATTAAAAACAACACAGATTGTGTAACGTTTACAAATAATGCAATAATGCCATTGCGCTTTGACGAAAACAGACGCTGAAGAGTCCGGTGACTATGGTATAAGACGCTGCGAAATTTTGCATTTTGACACGTTAAACATTTTATTTTATTGACCAAATTAAAAAGTGTTAAACAAAAGAGAGTCATTTTAGCTTGTGTTCAGATACTCCGGAAACCTTGTTGCTTGTTTGCGCGATTTTGTAACTTCTGCCGTTAAATAATGCACTAACCAGTTATGCATTATCCTTGTACAAAAGTAATGCTCTTGCGTCCGTTTTTTCCACAACAGATATGTTCGAAATCTGTCATGTTTTGACTCGGCGCTGTACCCCTGTCTTAGTTTTAAACGAAACTCAGCTTAAACGTAAAACTAGATATTTTGTTGTTCATTAACTGTAGTACATAAAAATTTGCATCATCTCCCCTCAAACCCTTCAAGAAAAGAGAGACTGGAGATGTTATATTCCTGGAATTCGACAATTTCATTCTTTTTTTAATGATTTTCCATATTTTCTTCCTACCGGGATTCAATTTATTAAAATACTTATACTAAGTGTGAACCACTTAAAGTTGGCAAGCTTTAGACCATGGTTTGGCTCGCGTGGAGTTGGTAAATATCCCGATAGAAAGTTTGACCGGGATGAAAAGTATGCCCGTGTGCCGTGGGTACATGTTTTAAAATAAAACCAAGAAAAAAAAGCATAAACTTTACACACGTTAGTGTAAAAGCATATTTAGGAAACTCATGCTCGCAATTGTAACATGTGTGTGATTTTTATGCCAAATAAAAATCTGTTACTGTAGAGTTTTATCAACTTACTTAGAAATATTTCCTGCAAGACAATGGCACGATCCAGATTATGTGCAAGCCATTGCTAACTATCAGCCACCAAAGTAACATCCAACGCAATTTAAAGTTCTTCTTGAGAAACGTTCGGTTGTTTTACCGATCTGCTCTGCTCAACACATCCTGGATCTGAAAAAAAAATGAATATCAATTGCCGCAATGTATTATTAATCCTTAAAACCTGCATGGATACTCATAAGTCTATGAGATAAACACTAAATTATTTTAGAAGAGATAACATAGACAGAACTTGTCATGTATTAAAAAGTAGCTTTGTGTGGAAGTGTCATAAACACATTCATAATAAATATGAGATTATCAACTTTTAAGTCATACAAATTTAACGAATAACTACAATAGGAATTTGCTACGTAACAACGAATGCAACAAGTTCAATAAATTATTGTACTGCGTAAACGTTTATGCTCTTGCGTCATTTACCGCACAAAAGTTACGGTTGAAATCTATCATGTATTTAATTGACGCTTGTGTTGTTTAACTTAGATTTAAACGGCGCTCCGCTTTAACTTAGAACTTCTCATTTTGTTGATCATCGACTACAACAGTAAATCATACAGTATGGCTTTTTATTTTCGCAGACTGTCAAATTAGAGCGAAACAGTGAGACGGAAGATGTTACTAACGTTAAGATTTTATTATAGCAGTAATTGAAGGAACTTAGGAATTCTTTAATCATACACTGACCAAATGACTTGAAATCTGCCACCAAATATATATTGCCACACTAAAAATGCATACTACATAAACAGAATCATTTAAGTGTAAGTTCAGATACACCTTGTTGCTTGGTTACGAGATTTTGTTACTTCTGTCGCTTAATAATGCACTAAGCAGTTATGCATCATCATGATAAAAAAGTCCTTTAATAGCAAACCCGGTACCTCAGCGAACAGCTTGGTTCTTATAATATAATAGATCTGTCTGACATCCACGAAATTTAATAAGTAGCATAAACTTTATATTGAGTTGAGAAGGAGGCGGAACAATGAGTGCGTCATACTCATACGCACAAAAAACGTGTGAATTTTTTTTTTTTTTTGGAATGGGCATCTCGCAGTTTATCCTTTGGGGATATTTACTGCTCAACCGAACTTTCCTGTGGGGGGCTTAATTAAAATTAAGGCCTCCAGCCAGGCATAAAAACTTATAAGCTAAGCGACTATCGCTAAGGGCACCCCCTGCGGGGTACGAACCTCGGCTTAGGACGTCGCTGAAGAGGACAGCAAGGGACAGGCTGGATCTGATTGTTAAAACGTGTGAATCAAGTAAATCTGTTTATTAACCTCTATACGTACTTGTACTGGAAGGGGTTACTGCTTCACGTACTACTCGTACTGCAAGAGATTTGGTTTTGCAGGCAATCGTTGTGTTTTGATAGTTTGCAGGAAGTAGCGTAGATACCGAGTAGAATGAGAAAACAAAGTACGAATAATGTTCTCTCCAGTTTTCCAATGCCCATTTAGCCGAATTTTGTCCAATCTGTGAATAAAAATGTCATACATAAGCTGAACCAATTAAGCGTAAGGTCAGATACTCCGGACACCTTGTTGCTTGTTTGCGAGATTTTGTTACTTCTGCCGGAAAATAATGCACTAAGCATTCATGCATTATCAATATACAAAAGTAATGCTCTTGCGTCAGTTACCCACACAGCAGTTACACTGGAAATCTGTCATGTTGGGAGTTGGCGCTTGTATTCCTATCTCAGTTTTAAACGATGACTCCTGTGCTGGCAGGTTTTACACACGTGAATATATTTAGCAACATCCGTTGAAGTGCGTTGGGTTCAATCATATTTCACAAACATATCGTTGGTTTAGGGCCACCTTGCTGTCAGAAAAGATACAACAAAAGTATTTAAATATGTTTAGCTATTCTTCTTGCTTTAATGCAATACAAATATGGTACTTGTTGGTCAGGTCTTAAAAGAAATTGCAATCATCTGTAAAAGTAGAGTTTTATTAACTTACTCATAAGTATGAACAGCTCAATGGTAGGTCCAGGTTACGTGCAAGCCACTGTTAACTGTCAGCTGCCATAGTAACGTCCTCCTCTGTTTGAGTTACTAAGAAAGAAACGGTCCCAACTTTTACTAGATCTGCTCTGCTGTTGACATCCAAGATCTGAAAATAATTTTAAATATCAATCGTTAAAACGCATTACTGTTGATCATTCACACCTGCATGGCTATTCATACGTTTATGACTGTCATGTTTTAAGATAAACACTTTTTTATTGTAAAAGAGATTACATACACGGCTATTGGCTGACTGGCGGCCGGCGTATGTTAATAAAGTAGCTAAGTCGTGGAATAAATCTCATAATGGACATAATTACTTGAAGAGCCAACCCGGTACCTCAATAAACAGCTTGTTTCTTTAAATAGTTTTGTTTAATATCCAAGAAACTTAATAAGTAGCATATCATTTCTATTGAGTTGTAAAGGAGGTAGAACTGCTCGTTTCACATGACTCAATTTTGTAATATTACTTTAAGTATTGAATCATTTATACGATACTCAATATATTTAACTTGAAGTAGATACATACAAATGTAACTCATTGCGACAGTTTAGCTTTCAAACAAAACTGTTTTGTGTTGAGTTTTAATGTTGCGTCCTTTTCTGCATCGACAGTTAAGTAGAACATATCGAGGATTCGGAGGACGTCACTTGGCTCGGTACCAATTATTGCAGTGATTGCGTCATATCCATACGCACAACAATCGTGTGAATCAAGCAAATCTGTCCATTAACCACCATACGTACTTGTACTGGAAGGTGACTGCTTCACACTACTCGTACTGCAAGAGCTTTGGTTTCAATTATAATCAGTTAAAACAACGGGACTCTCTGGGCCCTTATTTTCAAATTTTGGTCGTCAGCACCCCTTTCACATATTATGTGTAACTTATCGCAGGCAACCGTAGTGTTTTGATAGTTTGCAGGAAGCAGTGTAGATACCGAGTAGAATGAGAAAACAAAGTATGAATAATGTTCTCTTCAGTTTTCCAATGCTCATTTAGCTGAGTTTTGTCCCATCTGTGAATAAAAATGTCATACAGATACTCCGGACACCTTGTTGCTTGTTTGCGAGATTTTGTTACTTCTGCCGGAAAATAATGCACTAAGCAGTTATGCATTCTCAATATACAAAAGTAATGCTCTTGCTTCAGTCACCGACACAGCAGTTACACTGGAAATCTCTCATGTTGGGAGTTGGCGCTTGTTTTCCTATCTTAGTTTTAAACGATGACTCCTGTGCTGACAGGTTTTACACACGTGAATATATTTAGCAACATCCGTTGAAGTGCGTTGGGTTCAATCATATTTCACAAACATATCGTTGGTTTAGGGGCCACCTTGCTGTCAGAAAAGATGCAACAAAACACAGTCCTCGCGCGCGCGCACTCCCGAGTGGTCGCTGCGAAATGAAGTTATGATGTCCGAGAACAGTGTGAACACACTCAAGTGTGTGAATTGTAACGTAGTAATATGTGAAGTGTTAGCGTTTATTCGAAATAAACTTGATGTTATGGATAATGAAAGCATAATAAGAATTTGTGTGTCGGCGTTCTCTGAAGAAGACATTGACAGTGCAAAAAAGTTATTGTTTTCACCTGTGAAAACAAAACGTAAGCTGGTATCAAGACGTAAACAGAAAAAAGATAAGGATCTTGAAGATATGCTGACGGTATTAAAAACAGCGGAGCCTGATCAATTACCAGTTTTTGTTGCATACAACTTGGAGAAACTACCGCCCGTTTGTTTTGATCATGTCGACGTAACGAAGTAATTAAAGGACTTAGTGTGCTTGCGTGAAGAGATAAGCCAGATTAAATTAAATTATGTGACTAAAGAGGACTTAGAAAGTAAACAAAAAACGGATAGAATATCTGTGAATAGCCCGGTGTCATATTTTAACTCGAATATTAATATGAGAAGAGGAGGGTATCTTTTGGACAGCGGACCGTTCGGACTGTCGCATGTTTCTGAGTCATCGCCGCCGGCGCCGCTGTGTGAAACAAGTACCGAGCCACGGCCGTCGATACCCGCGCCTTCATTCCCCCGCGACACCGCTGTGGAAGCAGGCACGATAGAAAACAGCTCACCGGACATAAACAGTTCTTTGCGATATCGTTCTATCTGTGAATTAAACGGAACGGCGCATGACTCTGTTGCGGCGGCTCCAGTAAACTCAACTTTGTCGGGTAGGGATGTTACGAATCTTAACGCAATTTCGAGTAAACAGTTAACTATGGCTGAAGTTGTAAGCAAGGGTGATTGGAAAGAACTGGAAAATGATGGACAATGGAAAGTTGTTCAAAATAAAAAGTTAATGAACCGATTCACTGGTACGATAGGCAAGGCGCAACCTGCTTCAATGGGGAACTTTAAAGCAGTGGAATCATTTATCCCGCTTTTTGTTTCGAATGTTGATAAACACACTAATGAAGCCGATATTTGTGACTATATTAAAACTACGACTCAGGTATCCATAAAACTGGAGAAAATTAATATGAAAACAGAAAGGCCGTACAATGCGTTAAAGATATTTGTCTCCAAAAATAAATTAGACATCTTTTTGGATGACAGCCTATGGCCTGAAGGAATACGCTTTAGACGATTTGTGTTTTTTAAAAAGGATAAGGTATCCTTTAAGACTCCGCTCCCATCTATAAACACGGCACAAAAATAATGGCTGTTAATGATAAAAATAGAATTAGATTATCGACTTTTAACTGTAAAGGTGTGAACAGGTCGGTGGATAGTGTAAGAAACTTATGCAAGAGTGCCGACATCATTGCACTCCAGGAGACCTGGATTTGGCCACACGATATAGGATTTCTAGGAACCCTAGACGACAACTTCGCGTATAGCGGCAAGTCAGCCATTGACACGTCTGTCAAAGTTATCACAGGAAGACCATACGGTGGAGTGGCACTACTGTGGAAAAAATCAGTGTTTCCATCTGTGTCAACAGTGAAGTGTTTCAGTGATAGGTTAGTTGCGATAAAAGTCGAATACGAAAACCGTCCCATGTTGATATTTTCAGTGTACATGCCCTACGATAATGGTAAGAGTGACAATTTGACTTTGTTTACAGAGACTTTAAGTGAAATTGTAGCTATAATTGAAATTAAAAGTATCGAATGTGTAATTATACTGGGGGATTTTAATGCTAACCCGGGCTCGCGATTTTTTAATGAAATTATTTCAGCTTGTAAGGAGCACACTTGGTTTTGCGCGGACTATGAGCTTCTACCTAAAGATACACATACGTTTATTTGTCAAGCGAGTGGATCGCGGCGGTGGTTAGACCATTGTTTGATAACAAGTGCAGCTAAAAACTTAATTACTAAAGCAGCAGTCTCATATGGGGTGTACCAATCTGATCATTATCCAGTTTTGTTTGAATGTAATTTAACTAAAATTAATCAGAAATTACCAGCTCAGAATGTTCTTAGTAATAAAGTGCGCTGGGGTGAAAGAAATGGTGAACAAATTAATAATTATTATGAGTACTGTAATGAGAAATTAAAATTAATAGATTTTCCCGACCAATGTATCTCGTGTTCTCATAAAATGTGTAATAATATGGATCATAATTTATTAATAAATCATCTGTATTTGGAAATTGTATCAACACTCCAAGAGGGTGCCGAGTATACATAATTATGTCGGCAGTGATCGCACCAAGAAACAAAAATACGTCACAGGCTGGAACAAATATGTCAGCGACGCTCACAGGGAGGCTCGTTCTTGTTACCAAACTTGGCTGTTGCATGGTGCACCTACTTAGGGGGCTATGTATGAGAAAATGCGCGAAACACGAAGGACATTTAATACTAAATTGAAATTTATCCAAAATAATCAACAACAAATTAAGCTAGATATTTTCGAAAAAAGAGTTTACTGAGTTTTGGAAATCCACAAATAAATTAAATGCCAAACCGAGTCTCCCTGCAAGTGGGGGGGGTCTGAATGAACCGAAAGATATTGCCAACCTTTCTCAAAGTCATTTTAAACCTAAGTCTCTCTTGCAAATGGACCAGAGGGTGTCCGATGGGGGGGAATTGTCGGGGTCTGGTGAGTTTACCGTAATGTTCACTGCTAAACAGGTTGCTACTGTCATTAAGAAGATGACAAGAGGTAAATCGCCCGGCCACGACGGCCTTAGCGTCGAGCACCTGAAGTATGCTGGGCCACACCTGTATAGGGTTCTTGCTCTTCTGTTTAATTTATGTATCAGCCATAGATATTTGCCGCAGAACCTTATGCGCACGGTGGTGGTTCCTATTATTAAGGATAGGACAGGGGACGCTTCTGACGTGTCCAATTACAGGCCAATTTCGTTGGCCACGATAGTCTCCAAGGTCTTGGACAGTTTGCTTGATCAACAATTGGCTAAACACGTTGAACTCCATGACGCGCAATTTGGCTTAAAATCTGGTCTATCAACGGAAAGTGCCATTCTGTGTCTCAAGCAAACTGTTCAATACTACACTTCTCGAAAAACGCCAGTTTTTGCTTGTTTTTTGGACCTGTCAAAAGCGTTCGACCTAGTCTCGTACGAGATACTATGGGATAAGTTGCGGAGTGATACAACACTACCGAATGAAATCACATCCTTGTTACGCTACTGGTACTATAACCAGAGCAATAGTGTTAGATGGGCGGAGGCTCAGTCGGAGATGTACGACTTGGAATGTGGAGTGAGGCAGGGGGGGTTAAGTTCACCACGCCTCTTCAATTTGTACGTCAACCGGCTAGTCGGTGAGCTTAGCAGCACCATGTTGGATGTCATATTGACGGGGTATGCTTAAATAATATTAGTTATGCGGATGACATGGTGCTGCTAAGCCCATCGAAAGGCGGTTTGAGGAAAAGGTGGCTATTTGTGAGTCCTATGCAGTGTCCCATGAGCTCAAGTACAATGTCAAGAAGAGCGAACTTATGTTGTTCAAAGCAAGTGCTATAAACTACTCGGATGTTCAGGGTATGTCGCTCTGTGGCACTCCTTAAGCATGGGTGACTAAATTTAAGTACTTGGGTCATTGGGTCACTGATGATCTAAGGATACTGCTGGGGCTGTCGTGGCGTTGTAGTGCGTCCACTATGTTTGCGGAGGCGCGAACAGATGATTTTTAAGCGATCGTTAGAAAAAGGGCCGCCTCCATGTTAGGTCGGCTACGCGCCACCTCCAACGGTCTTCTGAGCGTGTTCTCAGATCGATGGGACTCCTCTCTGCTGCGTCATTGGCTAAGGAACCATTCCATCTGATTTTTATATATTTCTTCCTTTTGCCTTTGCCTTTACTAACCCTAGTCATTAAGTTATTTTGTTGTTACTAACACTATGGACAATTGTCTGAAATAAACAGTTTGAATTTGAATTTGAAAAGTATCTAAATATGTTTAGCTGTTCTTCTTGCTTTAATGCAATACAAATATGGTACTTGTTGGTCAGGTCTTAACAGAAATTGCAATCATCTGTAAAAGTAGAGTTTTATTAACTTACTCATAAGTATGAACAGCTCAATGGTAGGTCCAGGCTACGTGCAAGCCACTGTTAACTGTCAGCTGCCATAGTAACGTCCTCCTCTGTTTGAGTTACTAAGAAAGAAACGGTCCGAGCTTTTACTAGATCTGCTCTGCTGTTGACATCCAAGATCTGAAAATAATTTTAAATATCAATCGTTAAAACGCATTACTGTTGATCATTCACACCTGCATGGCTATTCATACGTTTATGACTGTCATGTTTTAAGATAAACACTTTTTTATTGTAAAAGAGATTACATACACGGCTATTGGCTGACTGGCGGCCGGCGTATGTTAATAAAGTAGCTAAGTCGTGGAATAAATCTCATAATGGACATAATTACTTTAAGAGCCAACCCGGTACCTCAATAAACAGCTTGTTTCTTTAAATACTTTTGTTTAATATCCAAGAAACTTAATAAGTAGCATATAATTTATATTGAGTTGTAAAGGAGGTAGAACTGCTCGTTTTACATGACTCAATTTTGTAATATTACTTTAAGTATTGAATCATTTATACGATACTAAATATATTTAATTTGAAGTAGATACATACAAATGTAACTCATTGCGACAGTTTAGCTATCAAACAAAACTGTTTCGTGTTGAGTTTTAATGTTGCGTCCTTTTCTGCATCAACAGTTAAGTAGAACATATCGAGGATTCGGAGGACGTCACTTGGCTCGGTACCAATTATTGCAGTGAGTGCGTCATATCCATACGCACAACAATCGTGTGAATCAAGCAAATCTGTCCATTAACCACCATACGTACTTGTACTGGAAGGTGACTGCTTCGCGTACTACTCGTACTGCAAGAGCTTTGGTTTCAATTAGAATCAGTTAAAACAACGGGACTCTCTGAGCCCTGCTTTTCAAATTTTGGTCGTCAGCACCCCTTTCACATATTATGTGTAACTTATCGCAGGCAATCGTTGTGTTTTGATAGTTTGCAGGAAGCAGTGTAGATACCGAGTAGAATGAGAAAACAAAGTATGAATAATGTTCTCTTCAGTTTTACAATGCTCATTTAGCCGAGTTTTGTCCCATCTGTAAATAAAAATGTCATAAGTACATGAGCTTAACCATTGAAGCGTAAGTTCAGATACTCCGGACACCTTGTTGCTTGTTTGCGAGATTTTGTTACTTCTGCCGGAAAATAATGCACTAAGCAGTTATGCATTATCATTATACAAAATTAATGCTCTTGCGTCAGTTACCCACACAGCAGTTACACTGGAAATCTGTCATGTTGGGAGTTGGCGCTTGTATTCCTATTGTTATATGTTTAGAGGATACACTGGTGCCAATTAAAAGTCCCCAGAATCACAAAATACATTTATTGCAAAAATACAATGTTATAAGTATGACGATTGGTAGGCAAGTGACGTTCGTATGCAGTACACTTGAAAGAAAAAAAAAACTACTTCTAATTAATTGTTTAAGTAACTCATAGGACGCAATGTATGTTTGCTATCACTTTTACTAAAGGCGTTAAGGCCTGAACACCTATCTTAGTTTCAAACGATGACTCCTGTGCTGACAGGTTTTACTCACGTGAATATATTTAGAAACATCCGATGAAGTGCGTTGGATTCAATCATATTTCACAAACATATCGTTGCTTTAGGGGCCACTTTGCTGGCAGAAAAGAAACACCAATACCTTATTAAGTATCTTAATATGTGTTACTGTTCTTCTTGCTTTAATGCAATACAAATATGGTACTTGTTGGTAGGGTCTAATTAACACGTAACAGAAATTGCAATCATCTGTAAATGTAGAGTTTTATTAACTTACTCATAAGTATCAACAGCTCAATGGTAGGTCCAGGTTACTTGCAAGCCACTGTTGACTCTCAGCCGCCATAGTTACGTCCTCCACTGTTTGAGTTTCTAAGAAAAAAAGGTTCGGTGGTTTTACCGGATCTGCTCTGCTGAACACATCCAGGATCTGAAAATAAGTAAAAAAAACGTTAAAACGCATTGTTCCAAGTTGTGTAAAAGGTAAAAACTTATTTTTACACATTAATAGCGGTCAGCGGCCGGCGTATGTTACTGAAGTAGTCATCGACGTATTGAGTAATAAATCCTATAAAGAATGTAAATGCTCAAAACCTGAACAAACGGAGTTTTCACCAACGCGTAATTAATCATCAGGGTGCAATAGTTATGGCTATTAACTAACGGACAATATCTATAATGAATAACACAGATCGCTTCAATAATATATACCTTACGGCCTAGCCACGAAACGCGAACGCAACTGCGGCGGGCGACACGGTAAATCGCCAGGTGCGGAAAGCACGCCCCGAATTTTCATCGTTTGCGTCGTGGCCGCCGCTGCGCTTGTAATGTTTTGTACATTTAATTATTTTTTGGGTTTGTTTTTTCTGTAGCTAATTGTCGGTGGCCATCACGTTAGATGGATTTTAAAACAGTGCGTGCATTGTTTAACGTGGTGCAGGGAGCCGCACTGCGCTGCCACATTTGCCGAGTGATGTTTTGAGTGGTAACAAACTTAGTGTTTGATATTTTTTTAATGTGTTGAACTTGTTACCACTGACTTACTTGCTTCTAGCGCTTTTATTTCGTAGCATTATGAGCAGTATCTTTTTACTTATGGCCCTGTAATGTCTTATTACTGATTGATGATTTTGTTACCAGATTTAGGAGGTCTGATCTGAACTGTGTATCGATGTCATATCCCCCTTCTCTATTTTTCATCATGGTTGCGCTTTGAGGAATACCCGTAACAAACAGCTTGTTTCTTATCAACAATCTCTTTGTCATCTGTCTGTAGTACATGAAACTAAGTAGCATTTTTTAATGAAGTTGAGAAGTAGAACTGCTCATTTAACATAACTCAATCTTGTAATATTACTTTTAGTATTGAATAACTTATATTTTCTAAACTGCCATACGTACTTGTATCCAAGGAATTACTGGAGTACGTACTACTTGCAATACAAGAGCTTTGGATTTTATTAGGATCAGTTAAATACAACGGGATTGTCTGGGCACTGCTTTGAAGATTTGGTGGTAAGCAATCCTTTCACACATAATGTGTAATTAATTATCGCAGGTAATCGTTATTTATTGCTACAACTGGCTGTGCCCCGGGATGTTACCCGCGGTTCAAATTCGCATTCATCAAAAACGCTGGAAAAACAATAGTTATTTTTTTCTGAACTGTTCAAGTTTATTGTCTTAATAACCGTATGTTCCGTAAGAGCCGTCTACAAAGTATGAGAAAACTATAAAAAGATTATATCGGTATAGTCGTTCTCAAGTTATGGCGTGACCAAGATAAACAGGGATTTACGAGTATATCCATGGATTTGCGGTCAGTTTTTAAACGTCATATAATTTTGCAAAAGACAGACTTCCTTAAACGCCCGCCTGTCACCACTTTCCAGTAGTTTAGCTATTTGCATCACATTTGCAGTAACCAGAAAAGTAAGTATCCGATTACAACATGTTTGTGTCGTTACTGAAATAAATGTTTTATAGAACGTACGACAGTAAATGGCGTGAGCTGCGTTAGTGAGTATTTTTGCTGTGTGACGATACTGTTGTAACTAACGTTAGTTATTTGTAGTTAAATAGATAAAGTCCTTACTTTTTTAAATGACTTCAACTTTCCTCCGGAATTATTAGTACTGCTTACTTTTCGCGACTTTTCAGCTAATAGTGCTATTGTCACTCTTAAAAGTCCATCTGCGACGGTCAGTTGGTGCACTTGTTAGCAACACATACACGACATGTTATAAATCGAAGGTAAACTTGTTTAGATAGACCTTTAACATAATTTATTACTTGCATGTGTTGCTGGTACGTAAAAATTCGACTGAGTAGCATTGAACGGTTGATATCGCACGAAAGGTTAAACCCTTCTACAAAGCGAGGGTAGGGGTGACCGTTCTCTCTTACGGTCAAGGTTTTTGAGTCCCCTTCAATAGCGCACAACAATACGGTGCCACATTAACGGTCCAGACAACACAGTATTCTGGTTTAGCAGCTGCTCATGAACTTTGTTCCCCTATGTCTCACACAGGAATAATACCACTTCGAAATAAGCCCGAGTTAATATTTAAAGTTAGCAGAAGTAAATATTAGTGGCCTGAAGTTTCGTTAAAACAACAAGTTTGAAGTTTTACCTTTATACCTATAGGTTTTTTACTGAAACAACTGGTAACGGAAAACATACATTATTCAATGTAGTTTGCGGAAGGCAAACTGCAGTCTGCAGTGTCGCCTTGTTCCGTCCTTTGAATAGATATCAAGATATAGAGTCAAAACTGTCCCCCTGTGGCAAGTGGCCACCCTCCCTCAGATCAAATCCGGTGCCACTGATTCCCTTCTACACAAACTAACAATATTGGAAGGATATAACTCTGATTGTGTACAATTCTTGCCAATAAGTGAATGGACAGACATAGTATTTTGATCAATGATCAAGCTAGCCAAAAGTAAATCCAACTCGCTGCCTGTTTGCTGTATACTAACATAGTAGTTCATAAAAGGCATTGCACTTATAAAAGGTACTACATACTGCATTTTGTACTGTAGGTACATATTAAAAAAAAGTAAAAATACGTGTGCAGAAGTTGACATCAAAACACTGGCAAATAAGAATCGATCGATTTAATTCCGGTTCAAAACACAACAGTTTTAAGATTGTCAACTCTTATCTAATGCACGCAATATTTAGTACCTGTTGTGTTTCCAATTCAGATAATTATAGGGTAAAATTTCATTTCCTGGATAAGGTGAAGAGTAAACACCAATCATAATTCAATTATTTAAAAACTTAATAAAGCATGTGTGGCTGCTACTGCAAATACTGTTACCTATATTTTAATTATTTATCAAGTGACATTTTAAGAGTTAATGTCTTTTAGCGATTTTTTCAAAACGCTTTTTTCGTAGTGCTTTACAGAGCACAGGCCTGTTTTCCAATAATAGGAGTGTTATGGTCTGATTATGTTTGTATGTAAATCAAATTAGCTATGATCTGCCATTCTGATAATCCCTTGGACTTCAAAGAGATTATCAGAATGGCAGATCATGGCTAATTTGAATCAAATTCATCGAATCAAATTTAATCAAATTTAATCGCGTCGTCCGTGCCGTATTGACAGGACCGGTAGAGGGGCGCGGGCCTTCGCCTCACCCCTTCCATCATTTGATAGTTTAAAATAAGGTGTCTGCTCGTTTTAAACGTGCATTGCTTTTCTTGTGGACCTCCCAACACACAAAGGAGATTGTTCTAGACCGCCCTATAACCAACAAACATTTGACGTGTACGTTAATTTTAATTATATTTTAATATGCTTTGTAAAAATAATAAATTCAAGCGGACACTGTTTAATTCTTAATAGGTTTTTAAAAGTGAGCTCATTGATTTTATTACCAACTAAACCCGCCATCTTTCAAGGAATTGTCAATGTGAATGTCACAAAAGATTTGATAGTGTCGCTCTCGCTCATATTACATAAATATCGATATTAAATTGCTTCAAATCATATTCTAAAATCTGTTAGGTACCAATCAGTACATAAAATGAATAGGGATTTATACAGATATTCAAATGTTAACTTTTTCTCAACTGATGGTTTGCATAGAGTGGGAAATAGGTATGTAAGAAACTATACCTAAACAATGCTTCTTGTACGGCTGACTTGGTTTAATGAAGTAAGTAGGTATGTATAATTAATCACCCCAGCTTAAAGTAAACTTCAACCAATAAATAATAACTGTAGCTAAAAGGCATAATAAAACTGTAATTACAGTATTATTTTACTGTATTTGAAGTTTAATGCTTTGTAGAAACCAGAAATAGCGATTTTAGAAGGAATTACTTTAAGTTTTTGTTTATTAAAAATAACCTCAAAATCAGTTTCTTTTTTTTAAATAAATATGTTCTCTAAAGTGTCCGTCAAGAAACTTTGTTCTTATGGGCTACTAAGGGCAATTTACAAATAGAAAATGATTTTTTCTATGCTGTTGGCTCCAGGGCGAACAATGTATGGGCGTAGAACAATCTCCTTTATCGTCGCTACAAATATTTTAAGAAAATATTCATTTTTTTTCATCCAGATTGATTAAAAGCTACCTGGCCTGCTTTATTCGGGTCCGAACTACTGATCCGGTCATAGCTTAAAATATCGAAACTTCTGATCTATCCTAATGATTCAATATAATGTGGAAAAGATATATTATGTGTAGGTACCGTCTCGAAGATAAGACTTGTAAAATGTCTGTAAAATTAAATAGTGATGTGATTTTGGTAACACGGCGTGCAGACGCAGTACAGCTATTTTGGTCGCACGTAGTAATGCAAATAATTTCAAAAATACAACACTACGTATACATAATATTATACAGTCCTTAGTACATACACACAATACATACATACATACACTAAAACATACATGTTCGGAAGATTCACGAACGACGTTGGTGGAAGTGGCACCGGCGACGGCCTCGGCGGGGTCACGGGGGGCCGCGGGCGAAGAGGCGCCCGCGCCGCCCCCCTAGTCTATAAAAGGAAGAACCACGGCGCGGGAGCGAACACTTTTTTCACACGACCATCTTCCTTCCGCGAATATTCTTCCTAGTACTTACCTATAACGTCGTCAAATCATTGTAATAATACAGAAATAAATCGTCTTAATTGAGAATCAGCAGCTTCATTGAAGACAGTCCTCAAACTCCCTAACAAATTGGTCCTTCGCAAGAAAAAATCAAGACGAACGGCGTTTGCAGTGCAGGAAATAACGTGGTGGACACGTGTCTCCGTGAGAAGAAATTTACGAAAACGGAGAACTGTGGCTACAGATGGGTAATTAGTGTGTCGTTCTATTTAAAAAAAATTCTTTCTCGTCATACTTTATAAACTTTCAAGCTTTCTTCTGGCCATTGAATCTGTTCCATCTTTTTCCCATATTTTATAGTCATCGCATTCATTTTGATTCACATGTTTCATTCCCAGTTAATGCTCAAACTCATTACATTGCTGCGTAATTAGCTGCAGAGCATTCATTTAAAATTTGGTTTGCACGTGCACGCGGTAGCTTGACCGCTCATTGAACCAAGGTCAACTCGGTCGCTTCTTCGCATTGTGCTCGCATTATTTATGCTTTAGTCATCGCGTTGCTTATTTTTGCATATAACGTAATCAATCTTAACTTTAATTATGGAGACTAAAGTTAAAGAGTTAATTAAGAAACGTGCAAGCTGTAAGGCTAAACTTACGCTTTTTAGCAATTATTTAAATGTAGCCATTTATTGTGCTCGATTAAGCGAACTACAAGTAACAGAACTGAAAACCAGACTTGATAAAATGGATTTGCTATTTAATGACTATGATAAAGTACAGGGGGACATCGAGATGCTGATGGAGGACCCCAGCGAGGCATTGGGTGATCGCGAAGCGTTTCAAAACCAATACTTCTCCTTGGTGTCGTCGGCGCGCGAGTTGCGGCGTCATCATAGCGAGCGAAGAGCCAGCGTTTTGGTGAGTTCCGCACAAGCTCCAGATAATAACGACATCACACAGTCTAAACATAGTGTTGTGAAATTACCTCAGATTAGTTTACTTTTTGATTACTTTTTGATGGAAGCTATCATCATTGGCTTGAGTTTAGAGACACATTTGATTCATTAATACATAGAAACACATTTTTGGACGATATCAGTAAATTTCACAACCTTAGGTCCTCGTTAAAGGGTGCTGCTGCTTTAATCATTAGAAGTTTGGATTTTAACTCTGGTAACTATAGCATCGCTTGGGATCTATTGACGAAACGGTATAATAATAATCGACTTTTGGTTAATAATCATGTTCAATCGTTATTTAATGTCGAACCGATAGAAAAGGGATCTAGTAAAGCAGTACGTTATCTAGTAGATATAACCACAAAAAATCTAAGGGCTTTAACGATTTTAGGACAACCAACGCAACACTGGGATATCTTGATTATTTATATTGTGGCTCATAAGTTAGATACCAAAACTTATATTAATTGGGCAGAATTTAGAAATACATTATCCGAGGCAAAGGCGAGGCGAGGAAATATATTGTTTGAGGTTTTATTTTTATTAATGTCAGATTCCTCGACTGATTCTAATAAATCGGCCCTGTTATTCATAAACGATAAAAATTGAGATAACGTAGGTGTTATCTCAATTTTTATCGTTTATGAATAACAGGGCCGATTTATTAGAATCAGTCGAGGAATCTGACATGCGTTGCGTTGCCCTGTTATTCATAAACGATAAAAATTGAGATAACGTAGGTGTTATCTCAATTTTTATCGTTTATGAATAACAGGGCCGATTTATTAGAATCAGTCGAGGAATCTGACATTAATAAAAATAAAACCTCAAACAATAAAATACACAAACAAAAAAGCTTTGCAGTAACATCAAACGATAATAGTGGTTCACATAAAGGTTCGAGCTCAAATTGTCCAATGTGTAAACAAAGTCATGTTTTATTTAAATGTGATAATTTTCGTAAACTTTCTTCAGAGATCCGTAATCAGAAGGCTAAAGAATATAATGTTTGCCTTAATTGTTTAAACCCGGGCTATACCGAAAATAAATGTAAATTGTGGGCTCGGTGCAAGTATTGTAAGGCTAAACACAATACGCTGTTACACATGGACAAAGAAAGTGAGCCGCCTGCCAGTAATCAAGTGACGGAAACTGTTACTTATACAGCCAAAGCCATACAGAATACTACTTCTTCCACCGTATTGCTTTCAACAGCGCGGGTGAAGGTGCGAGACAGCAAGGGCAGCCCTCACGTGGCGAGGGTGCTCTTGGACAACGGTAGCACCGCAAATTTTATAACTCAGGATCTGTGTGGTAAGCTGGGTTCACTTAAACGTAACGTAAACTCCAGAATAACGGGTATTAACCGGCAAACTTGTAAAAGCACACAGTCTTGTTCTCTAATCTTAGAATCTTATTCAGGTAATTATAAAACAACTATTGATTGTTTAGTATTACCAGAAATAACTAAATCATTACCATCGACATTAATTGATATTAGTACTATTCCGCTGCCAACAGGCATCTGTCTAGCTGACCCTCACTATTATAAACCGTCAAGCGTAGATATATTACTAGGTGCTGAACAGTTTTGGAATATTTTGGGTACTAACACCATCAATTTAGGCAAATGTCAACCTAGGCTATATGAATCTAAATTAGGATGGCTTATCTCTGGGTATATTGCACAACCTAGTCCATCCCGTAACCAACCAGTATGTCATTTTGTTCAGGACATAAACTCTGAACTGACTCGCTTCTGGGAGCTAGATTCTATATATGATAAACATTCGTTGTCAGCCGAGGAACGAGCATGCGAGGAACATTTTTCACGCACTACTACTCGTGGCAAAGATGGACGTTTCATTGTAGAAATGCCATTTAAACAGTCACCAGACGCATTAGGTGACTCATATCAGATGGCGAAGGTACGATTTCTTTCGCTAGAACGTAGGTTCGTTCGTGATCCCTTATTTAAAGATAGGTATGTTAATTTTATGCGCGAGTACCTAGAACTAGGGCACATGTCTGAAGATAATAGTTCAACTGATTCTATAAGTTACTACTTACCCCATCACGGTGTTATGCGCGAGCAAAGTACCACAACTAAATTACGAGTTGTTTTTGACGCGTCAGCTGTGACAACATCAGGTATTTCTTTGAATCAATTGCAAATGATCGGACCCACTGTGCAGGACGATCTTTATTCTATTTTATTACGCTTTCGGCAACATAGATACGTAGTATCAGCGGATATTGAAAAAATGTACAGAGCTATAGAATTAAATGAATCACAGCGTTCTTTACAAAAAATTATATTAGGTCTTTACCTATGAAATTGCCGTTCTGCAGTACTGGCCATTTCAAATCAAAATATTTTTTGTTTGGCTAAGAATTCTAATTTCAAATTAATTTTATTTTAAAAACATGGATTTTTTTTTCCAAAAGTAGTCATTTGTTTATTGATTAGTGTTACATTTTCATCGCATTTAAATCTTTTTCGTCATCATGGATACGTTAAAAATTCGAGTAATTATGGAATATGAGTACCGTCGTGGCAGCAACGCGGCACAAGCGGCACGCAACATCAACGACGTTTACGGAGCTAACACTACAAACCAACGCACTACCTGTTATTGGTTTGCTCGCTTCCGTTCTGGAAATTTCGACCTGAAAAATGAACCTCGCGGTCGTCCGAAGACTTTGGTCGACAATGACGAATTAAAGGCGATTGTGGAAGCTGATGATACACAATCTACGGCTGAATTAGCAGCAGCTTTCGACGTTAGCGTCAAAACAATATTGGTCCATTTGCGTCAAATTGGCAAGGTAAAAAAGCTTGACAAATGGGTGCCCCACGAACTCAATGATCGCCAGCGCGAAGTACGCGTCGAGACGTGCCTTGCACTGCTCAACAGACACACAAATGAAGGAATTTTGAACCGCATTGTTACCTGCGATGAAAAATGGATTCTGTTTGATAACCGCAAGCGCTCAGCAAGTTGGTTGGATCCTGGTTCAGCACCTAAACAATGCCCTAAACGAAAACTTACCCCAAGAAAAGTGATGGCCACTGTTTGGTGGTCTAGCGCCGGTGTGATTCAACACAGCTTCTTACCAAACGGGGTGAGCATTACTGCAGATGTGTACTGTGAAGAATTGAACACAATGATGGAGAAGCTGGCACATCTCCAACCAGCATTGGTCAATCGCTCGTCTCCGCTGCTCCTGCACGACAACGCGCGACCTCATACTGCACAGCAGACGGTCTCCAAGTTGCAAGAACTGGGGTTGGAAGCTCTCCGTCATCCGCCCTACTCACCAGACCTTGCGCCTACAGACTACTACTTTTTCCAGAATTTGGATAACTTCTTGGCGGGAAAAAAATTCAATACCCGAGAGGCAGTACAAAATGCCTTTGAAGAATTTGTTGCCTCCCGTCCAGCTGATTTCTTTAAGAAGGGCATCAATAAACTGCCACTGCGTTGGCAAAGATGCATTGATTGCATGGGTGATTACTTCGATTAATACAAATAAAAAATACATGAAAAAAATTCATTTAAATTTTTTCATACAAAACGGCAATTTCATAGGTAAAGACCTATTATAATTAAGGTTTTATTCCTGTCAAATTAGTATTGAAAATGTCATATTAAGGATTGTTATATATTTGATTGTGTGTATGTTAGGGAGTTTGAGGACTGTCTTCAATGAAGCTGCTGATTCTCAATTAAGACGATTTATTTCTGTATTATTACAATGATTTGACGACGTTATAGGTAAGTACTAGGAAGAATATTCGCGGAAGGAAGATGGTCGTGTGAAAAAAGTGTTCGCTCCCGCTTTTTTTTTTGGAATGGGCATCTCGCAGTTTATCCTTCAGGGATATTTACTGCTCAACCGAACTTTTTTCGCTCCCGCTTTTTTTTTTTTTTTTGGAATGGGCATCTCGCAGTTTATCCTTTAGGGATATTTACTGCTCAACCGAACTTTCCTGTGGGGGGCTTAATTAAAATTAAGGCCTCCAGCCAGGCAGTTTCGCTCCCGCGCCGTGGTTCTTCCTTTTATAGACTAGGGGGGCGGCGCGGGCGCCTCTTCGCCCGCGGCCCCCCGTGACCCCGCCGAGGCCGTCGCCGGTGCCACTTCCACCAACGTCGTTCGAGAATCTTCCGAACATCCTGCCCGGGTTGAAGCGTCTTCAATGGGTAGAGGACAAATGTTATTGAAAGCCCTTGTAATCACACCCTTCCTGGTCTTGATTTGTGCCACCCTCGTGACGCCGTCAGGACCCGGGAACACCCCGATGATGCGGCCCATCAACCATCGCAGTGGTGGCTGCGTTCTCTCCCTGATCAGAACCAATTGGTTCAATTTAATTTCACCTGTGGATGGATGCCATCGATTTCTCTGCTGCAAAATGACAACATATTCATGACTAAATCGGTTCCAAAAGTGTTGTCGGAGATGCTCAATCCTTTTGTAGCGATCCAAACGGTTGATGTTGATGGAGTGTACCTGTGGCTGAGAAACTGATATTAGCGGTCGTCCAATTAAGAAGTGAGCGGGGGTGAGAGCGGTAAAGTCGTCAGGTGACGAAGAAAGGGCAACAAGAGGACGCGAATTTAATATAGCCTCAATTTGGACTAAGTATGTGTTCATTTCTTCATATGTTAAATGAGAAGAATGAACAATAGTTTTCAGATGTTTTTTAGTAGATTTAACAGCGGCCTCTGTTATACCATTGAAGTGTGGACTATATGGAGGCGTAAAACTAAACTTTATACCATCTTGTGCAAGATCTGTCTCTAAATTTGTATTAGATAAGAATTGTGCAAGCTCATTAAAAACTCCCACAAACGCCGTGCCATTATCTGAAAGGATGCTGTGTGGTTTACCCCGACGAGCAACGAATCTTTTTAACGCGGCCAGGTAAGCGTCCTTGGTAAGATCCGTCACAAGTTCCAGATGGACAGCTTTTACTGCCAAACAAACAAACACACAGATATATGATTTAATAAGTCTGGTTCCTCTACCTTTACGGTCAGCTATCAGCAATGGCCCGGCGTAGTCAACACTACAATTATAAAAAGGAAATTCAAGCTGTGTCCTCGTGCATGGTAGCTGACCCATGACTGGTTGCACCGCCTGAGTTCTAAATCTGACACATTTGACACATTGTCTGAATATACATTTAGACAGATTTCTGCCTCCTAAAGGCCAGTAAGTTTGACGAATGTGTGACAAAAGGAGTTGTGGCCCTGCATGCATGAGTTTAACATGTTCACAACGAAATAATATTCTTGTTATGTGATGTTTACTATCTAGCAATATGGGATGTTTAATATCGTAACTGTAGTAAGCGTTACCTAGTCTGCCACCTACGCGAATGACACCCAAATTATCCAAAAATGGATATAATGAAACTAGCCTATTTTTTTTAGATAATGGTTTTTTTAAACTAAGTGTTTTGTATTCGTCAGGAAACATTTCTGTTTGACTAATACGTAACATGACCATACATGCTTCCTGCAGTTCAGCGCATGATAAGTGACCACAGATCCTGTCATTAGGATTCTTCAAGTTAAAAATAAACCTAAGTATATAACCTATAATACGTTTCAATTTGTTTATGTTTGATTTACTACTTATCAACCTACTGATTACCGATTGAGTTGATTCATTATCCAATAAATAAACTTTCATTTCAGGTATATTGGAATTCGAGCCTATATTTGGCATTGTCGGCCAACAATCTTCACCGAAATTTAAACTCTGGGCCTGACCACCACAATGAACAGGTGCCGATTTGATCGGCCCTCAGCCCGCGGGATACTAAGTCCGCCGGGTTCTCTTTCGACGGCACGTATCTCCACGAATTGTCCCCGGTACTTTCTTGAATCTCACTGACACGGTTACGGACAAAGGGTTTTAATTTATTTGGTGATGTAGATAACCAACAAAAAACAATCGTGGAGTCACACCAGTAATAGAATTTATTTATTTTAACAGTTAATGAGGCTACTACCTTTGCACACAGTCTTGCTCCTAATAAAGCCCCACATAATTCAAGACGAGGTATAGTTGTATTTTTAATGGGAGCGACCTTATTTTTGGATGTTAAAAGATTAACAATCGATGTACCATCCTTATTTACGCATCGAACATAGACGCATGCCCCATAAGCACACTCAGATGCATCTGTAAAAATATGTAACTCAATTGACTTAAAGTTAACATCAAATGCATGCCGTGGTACGTTTAAATTATTTAGGAACGATAACATAGCAACGAACGACAACCAACGTTCTTGTGTGTCATTAGAAACTGGGTCATCCCAAGAACATTTCTCTAACCATAATTTTTGCATTATTACCTTTGCCAACACAACACATGGCCCCACTAGGCCTAATGGGTCAAAGATTTGGCTAATGCTAGATAAAATATGACGTTTTGTTATTTTATTACTTGGGGGTATATTTATAAAAAAAGTTAATATGTCTAAGTCGCAAACCCAGTTTATACCCAATGTCTTAGAAGTGTTAGGAGATTGTTTACGATTTAAGTCGAGTATGTTATTTTCATTGGAATCGATACTAGACAATATACCCTTCATCACCTGTGTGCTATTAGATTGCCATTTTCTTAATTTGAATTGAGCTGAAGCGAGAATCGAACTCACCTCCTTGCATAACTGTATGGTGCCGGACTCGGTGTCACAGCCACCAAGATAATCGTCAACGTACATGTCTCGTTGTATAGCTTGCTTTACAGCGTTATTTGACGCCTGTGTCGCGAGACTTACGAGTGACTTTGTCGGTAAGTATGGTGCCGAAGCTGTGCCATATGTAACTGTGTTAAGAACATATGTTTTGAGCGGTTCGTATTGATTGAATCGAAATAATAGGTCTTTACCTATGAAATTGCCGTTTTGTATGAAAAAATTTAAATGAATTTTTTTCATGTATTTTTTATTTGTATTAATCGAAGTAATCACCCATGCAATCAATGCATCTTTGCCAACGCAGTGGCAGTTTATTGATGCCCTTCTTAAAGAAATCAGCTGGACGGGAGGCAACAAATTCTTCAAAGGCATTTTGTACTGCCTCTCGGGTATTGAATTTTTTTCCCGCCAAGAAGTTATCCAAATTCTGGAAAAAGTAGTAGTCTGTAGGCGCAAGGTCTGGTGAGTAGGGCGGATGACGGAGAGCTTCCAACCCCAGTTCTTGCAACTTGGAGACCGTCTGCTGTGCAGTATGAGGTCGCGCGTTGTCGTGCAGGAGCAGCGGAGACGAGCGATTGACCAATGCTGGTTGGAGATGTGCCAGCTTCTCCATCATTGTGTTCAATTCTTCACAGTACACATCTGCAGTAATGCTCACCCCGTTTGGTAAGAAGCTGTGTTGAATCACACCGGCGCTAGACCACCAAACAGTGACCATCACTTTTCTTGGGGTAAGTTTTCGTTTAGGGCATTGTTTAGGTGCTGAACCAGGATCCAACCAACTTGCTGAGCGCTTGCGGTTATCAAACAGAATCCATTTTTCATCGCAGGTAACAATGCGGTTCAAAATTCCTTCATTTGTGTGTCTGTTGAGCAGTGCAAGGCACGTCTCGACGCGTACTTCGCGCTGGCGATCATTGAGTTCGTGGGGCACCCATTTGTCAAGCGTTTTTACCTTGCCAATTTGACGCAAATGGACCAATATTGTTTTGACGCTAACGTCGAAAGCTGCTGCTAATTCAGCCGTAGATTGTGTATCAGCAGCTTCCACAATCGCCTTTAATTCGTCATTGTCGACCAAAGTCTTTGGACGACCGCGAGGTTCATTTTTCAGGTCGAAATTTCCAGAACGGAAGCGAGCAAACCAATAACAGGTAGTGCGTTGGTTTGTAGTGTTAGCTCCGTAAACGTCGTTGATGTTGCGTGCCGCTTGTGCCGCGTTGCTGCCACGACGGTACTCATATTCCATAATTACTCGAATTTTTAACGTATCCATGATGACGAAAAAGATTTAAATGCGATGAAAATGTAACACTAATCAATAAACAAATGACTACTTTTGGAAAAAAAAATCCATGTTTTTAAAATAAAATTAATTTGAAATTAGAATTCTTAGCCAAACAAAAAATATTTTGATTTGAAATGGCCAGTACTGCAGAACGGCAATTTCATAGGTAAAGACCTAATATTTAACAAATTTAAGCTACCACCTCATATTTAACATTCAAATTCACAGTCAAATTCACAGAAAATATGAGGCAATGCATTTTAATCACATATTTTTCAACATTTACGAATATCTACCCATATTATTATAGGTCCCTATAAACACTCACTGATATTATTTAAAAAACTTTAAATTAGTGACGAAAGCTACAGGGACAGGGCTTCAATTTAGTTTATATTATTAATTTACAAACAAATAAATACATTCGTATGATTTTTAAGTTAAAAATCACTGAACTAATAAGAATAGAACAAAATTAACATCAAAATGGTAATTTTTATTTTTTAAATTGTAACGAAAACTAAAATTATTATCATGCAAAACGGCCATATTTCTGGCCTTCCCATTCTAGCACGCTAAAAATAATTATTTATTTCACTATAATTTAATGCAAAAGGGACGTATTTCAAAATATGCAACTGTTGTATTATAAAATATAATTATACTTAACTAATATTGGATTACAAAAAGGACGCATTTCAAATATGGCAATTTTGTATTACAAAATATAATAACAAATACTAATGTTAGAATGCAAAACAGACGTTTTCCAAAATGTGGCACTTTTGTATTATATATTATGGTTACAAATACTAATGTTAGAATGCAAAACAGACGTTTTCCAAAATATGGCACTTTTGTATTATATATTATGGTTACAAATACTAATGTTAGAATGCAAAACAGACGTTTTCCAAAATATGGCAATTTTGTATTATATACCTATTATGGTTACAAATACTAATGTTAGAATGCAAAACAGACGTTTTCCAAAATATGGCACTTATGTATTATATAATATTATGGTTACAAATACTAATGTTAGAATGCAAAACAGACGTTTTCCAAAATATGGCACTTTTGTAATATATGTTATGGTTACAAATACTAATGTTAGAATGCAAAACGGACGTTTTCCAAAATATGGCACTTTTGTATTGTAAAATATAATCACACTTACCTGAAATTTTGAATCCAACACAGACGTATTTTGGATTGTGGCACTTTTTCACGCAACCGACGTGCGTTTGCGTTGAATCTCCGGGCGCAACTAACAAAATGGCGGTTTTGCACTGACATTACCTGTCAAAGTGAGCTAATGCAAAAATGGCGGTAAGTTAGTGTAGCCATAATATTATAAGCAAAAATGATGGGAGTTTTTTTTTCACTATAAAATATAGTCGGTTCAGGTGTAATTTTTGCAATAAAACGATTCTCATTTTTTTTTAATTGTGGCCCTTTTGTATTCAAGGAGCGATATGGTGGCTGCATAATCTAATGTTCTTTTTTAGGATGTTAAAGTTTTATAGATCTCACAGCATGTTTCTATTTGTAACAGGAACTTCATTTCTCTCTTGTCTCAACAATCTTCAATTAAACAGTGCGATTCGGTTTCTACTGCCCTTACATAGTCAGGTAACACAATAACTTAACTCGACCTGGGTCTAGACTGTAGTAGCCTGAGCAGTAGCTTATGAAATAACTTGTGTTCTTGGGATCAATGGCTATTTTTTTTTGCAGCATGAAATTCAAATAAAATACTACTGGCTTTTAGTTGCCCATTCCCAAAGGTATCATCATTTTTTGGGTTAGTATCTTTAAAAAAATATAACTAACAAAATAAAATGGTCTTACAAACTTCTATCACGTGGTCCGGTTTAGTATTTACATAAAACCAAATTAGATCAATTATTTCTTTTTATATCTTTTGTGTCACTATTTGTGAAAACGGAGATTGGATTAAAGTTACTTGGTTACAGTGGTATGACTTTTTGGGAAAATCAACAGAATTATTTTATTCTTTGAAGTGTTGATACGATAGCATAATTTTATCAGTTTTCCAAAATGATATTCAATACTTTAAATTAAATATGAAATGTAGCAAACTGCCTTCAGCGGCGGCGGTGCGCCCATGCCATATTTGGCGTTTAGTGAAAAAATCACAATAATTGAGATATTTCCGGCAGTCACGACTTTTTATTGGAAAACGTTTTTTCTTTTATAACACATCTTATTTTTTTTTAAACAAACTTTTTTTGAGTCATTCACGAAAGACGAATTACCACTTTATTTTTCCTAATATTTTAACAACTGCATTTTTTATGCACAATTACATCCTCGAGATACATTTTTCTAGATGTCTTTTTGAACTTGTTGACTAGCCTAGCGTTTGTGGTATTTATAGTTACGTCTGGTTCTCGGCAAGTCGATAATACCCTCAAACTTCGCATACATAGCCCATATGGCCACTTTAGTGACGTCACATAAAAATATGAAAAAACTTACAGTTTATCATTCTGATTGTAAAAAACATCACGCTCGCCTTACCTGAGGAGTCGGGCAGAGTCGATTTCTATAGTCACATAGATACACCATTTCGAACCCACTTTTTCACTGATTTTTTCATAGTATAAAAATCATTATGACTATTATATGCTATGCACTTAATTTTCTCGCGGACTTTCACTTTCACTATTTGTTTTTGGAAGTTTTTTGACACCATCGTGAACAATTAGTTTATAAGAGATACCACTTCATCCATCCATTCCGAGCCACATAAGCCGGCTTTAGTTCGTTTCAATCTCCTCTCACTCACGGGAAGAGACTGGTAATTAAAAATACGACTTTATTTATTAATTTCACTAGTTTTGTCTAGCACTATGTCATTTTGTCTTATTATTAGAACCTTTAACAATTCTTTAGTATACCGAATCAAATAAGCTCGTTCAGGTTAAACGGATTACTAGTTATTTGGGGAGTTCTTGTTCATCCAGGGCGACCGCTCAAGGCTCAGGACGGTCTAGAACTGGTTAGTTTCCGTTCGCGCTCTGTTTGTGAAGTGAATCCGCGGTACCGCGGCCGGCAGACTGACTAATTATACGCATGCGCCACCAAGCAAAATAGGTAGGGGATGACGGTTGTACTTTCAAGCAGGTGGTACAGCCGTTTCGCACAAAGACGGCATTGCTCAATATGGTGCTATTTCATTTTTATCTCATTTCCTCTCTCTTGCGTGATGGAGTCTGTATATTGCTGTCGCTTGCTGCTTCAAATCAACACTTATAGTTGTAGCGGCTAGCCCCCTCTGTTTTGTAGGGTGGTAAAAATAAAACCAATCTCCTTACAGTTTCTGAGCTCCTAGTACTTGGACCACGAGTCAACTTGTTGACTGAGAGTTAAATGGGCTTTTCAGACCTGACATTGGTGTGATGCCTGCGCCGATACGCTTAATCCTGGAAACTGGTATGACTGCTCATCATTCCTAGCAATTGTTTTACACATTTACCTAACGCACTACCAATCAGAGTATTTATTAACACAAAGCAAGTTCTTTCCGTCAGTCAATTATCTAAAGAATATCATAAATTGCTATTTGAGAGTTACCCGTACATATCGGATGGCATCCATCGTGTTGGTGCCGTGAATGATAAAACCATGGGTTTCAGGTTAAATTAAATTAATGTAAATAGATTAATCTATTTCCAAGAGTCAAGTTTCAACAAAGTTTCGGAGTTAAACTCAAACAAACGGACTGATAGGTAGACAGAAAGACAGATCGAACAAATGAAAAAAATGGTATTTAGGTATTACTACCGTATAAACTTTCATATGCAATTAGTAAAAAGCTGTTCTTTTGATATCACTAACAGACACTTCAATTTTGTTTATTTGTATATGTGTAGCTTAATACTAATGACTGAAAGAATGAGTTGAATGGCGTGCAACTGTAGAGGCATATTTACAGCTGTGGACAGGACGGTGTATAGGGCAACATTGAAGTAACTGTGCCCCTATAAAGGCTTCCAGGATGAGTAATATTTTTTTAATATTTTATTTTCTTTAAAAGTTTTGACTGACGTTTGCACAAATCAACTAAACCCAGAGTCATTGATGTAACGAAGAACAGGTGCATAATTAGCTACTGTTATATTGTCGAATCGTTTTTCCGTGGCGGTGGTTGTTTGAATATTTGTTTGAATCAAGGAGGTCGCATCATGAAAACGTTTGAATAACACTTTTCTTTATAAACGGATACCAATGTATACCCTCTATGACAAAACATGGTTGTATTGAGACGCTCAGACAGTTTGGTGATAGGTATGGAACTAGAACACTGCACATCACTTTCTAATCAAGCAATGCGTTCATTATGACACTCTAAGACCAAATCTAACCGATAATTATTGGAAATAAATCTGCTGCGTTTCCACACCAATATGGCCGCTGGCTTAGTGCCATAGTATCCCTAGATAAAATTTATTATACATATATATCTATCAATAATCCGGTATTTTAACTAATCAACGCAACATTTCTTGCAATTAACCTAAATAACGCAAGTTTAGTCATGACAAGGTCACCTTGTAGTAATATTACTCACAATAACTGCAATAAGAACAAATTTTTCAAATTTATTTCGAGTATTTAATTATTTTATATATCTCATTACCAATAATAAGCGTATTCAGCGGGAAATCGAGAAGCTATTGTGAACTTAAAAGGTCACAATAGCATTGAACTTGCGCGTAGTGCAAGGATCGTACTTGTATCAAATAGATTTTGATACAAGTACGATCCTTGCACTACGCGCAAGTTCAATGCTGTTTACAGGATATTTAATGTATTGGAATTTCCTGAATTGCGGATAATAGAATAACAACGGCCCTTCAATTCAGTATTATTTGAAAGTCTGGTAAAAACTAATTGAAAATTCTTTATTTAAAAGGAACCATTAAGAGAATATTTGTAATTAAAAATAACTTTTATAATCTATGTAAATAAAAATAACTTATTAATAAAAGACTATTCAGTTTTATAAAAGGGGATAAATAATCTTGAAGCATCCCCCGTATAGTTATTTCCTATTGAATGTCCTTTTTCAGTAATGGTCTTGGGCAAAATGACTTATTTCTTTTATTGGTTTGTTATTCGAGATGGGCAAGCTCATCTTTGATCAAATCGTCTTCTAAATTTCTCATGCTATTAGGAGCATATAAGCTGTAGGTGACTCGAATTCAGGTCAAACTCCATGCATATACAGAGTGGATTTTTGTTTTACCTTACCTGGAGGGAAAGTACCAACTCTAAATACTGGAGATGGCAAATTTTACACAAAAGAAAGAAATAATTGAAAAAAAAATTGAAAACAAAATAAAGGGATGTTCCCTTTTTTAAAGAAACCAATCTGAATTCAAAGATTTTCTAAAATTTGCTTGCCACACTAGGTAATCGAACCGTATTAGTGGCACGGAGATGCGTCGCGTTCTTTTTATATGCCTACATTGTGATAGGCCACGCGTACCAGGAGCACCAGCATTACGTGTTTTCGCTGGTTGTGCCCGTTATTTTCTAATACTAGCTAGGATTTAAACATAATCTCTTAACAATTGCGCATTTCTTTTCAAGTGCAAATGTATTTAGCTACTATTTAGGTGTCGCGAAGTTCGGTTTGCGACAATTCTCAGAAGTACACGCATAATAAATATATAAGAGTAGACAGACATTATTCAATGTTTCGGATGGACATTTTATTGATGGAGATCAATGATCAATAAAAATAACAAAAGTAATTTTTAAAAAGATGGTGGTGCAGGTGCATGAATCTACCTCCTTGCTAAGCGTACCGTGTCCAAGATGGTGTATATCGCTGTTACAAAGCACTTATTTTCTTTAATCATTAAAGTCCTTATAATCCAGTGTCCACAGTCCATTGAATATTGAATGACGCAATAATATTATTAAAAGAAACCCATTACGAGTACAATATATGTAATCATGACTTTTATTAGATACCAAGCATTGAAAGAGATTGAATTTATGTTCGAGTTACAATTTCAACTATTTATTTATATAACAACATAACACATTTAAGCCCCACAAGCTACATAAAAGGATCTCAATGAACGTCATAAGTTGAATCTGAATATTATTATGGAACCACCTTCTATCGGTTTCGGCGCCCCTAGTATTTACGAGGCTGTGCCAGACCGTGCACTGACACAGTGTCGTCGGCTCGTGGTGCGTGGTCGCTCCCGATCAACGCAATCAACATAAAACAAAGTAATAATTAATTATTTTGCTTTTATAGAATTTATTCTGAATTCCTAACAAAAACCAAAAGGCATTATTTAGCTATCTATCTCTGTTCGGTATTATTAAGTTACAGACGGCTTTCATTTGTTTATAGCTTTTGCCAGTTTCTAAAATTTTCTATCAGTACCAGTACTACAACAAAGAAAAGATTTATGGCTTACTTTTTATTTATAAAACTCCTGTTTGTTTTGAATGCGGAGTTAATTTTGTAAGTGATTGTTCCACGTAGCCGAATTACGGCATGCACCGTTGGGCCAATGGAGGTATTTTTTCTAGTATTCTTATTTGGTTTTACATTTGCGAATTCTAGATCAGGAAGGAATCTCGTTACTTGTGCGAACATGAAAGCACGCTCCTAACGTTTCAGTGTAGACGTTGTCGAGACAATCACCTCCTAGATTTTATGTTTGCTTACTGCTTATAAACTTTTGCATTGAAGGGCTGTTGTTGTTTATAGCCACGCGTTTCCTAGTACCTACATTTGTATCCTCTAAAATATAACTTCTAAAAACAATCAATTTGTTACAACACTTTTATGTATACTGCTTGATGAATCAAACACGACTGAACAGATTTGAACATATTTAGGCGTTGGAAACGCTGAAATACGTTCAGAAGAATTCAATGGAAAGAATATAAGAAAATGTTTCGACAAAATACGAGTAATACGTCTACAAATTTGCTTGGGCTACTTGGTACAAACATAACACTGGTACTTAGTACTGTATGTCGTATATTCAGATATACCTGACCTATAAAACAAAATACTAAATACCCTATATAATAATAATATAGTACATGCCGCCCATCCCAATTAACCAGGCTAACATAGGTTTCAGGGATTCAGATGTTAATCAAAGAGGAAAGTTCATAGCATCCCTGTCTTACCCGCAGAGGTGAATTTGTGTAGTCCAGGGTTGGTGAACCTTTGGCACGTTAACCAAGTTATTTAAATTTTAACTACACAGTGCAGATTATAATTTATTAGGATTTTGAGAATTTTCATTTGTCTATTTACCTTAAATTAGACATTTTGTTATGACCTCGCTTCCTTTATCTCTAGATGAAGATATTTGTATTTTTATGTTTTTTTTGGAATTCCGTTGTATCCAGTAAAACTGAAAGACAATTTTCACGTGGATGAGAAAAGGCTATGCAGATAATGACAATGATTTATATTCTTACCCTAAATTGGCACGCAGATCTCACCATGTGATGTTTACAATCCCTGCCGTCTGGTGTAACTTGCGTATATATCCAAGCGTTCTATGCAGTTTGCGGCGGCCGTCCGATACACTCCCTCGCGAATAAGCACAGTTCGAAGACCGAAACACACACTCACAGAGCCAGATGATCCTATCACTCTCCTCCAGGAGAGCGATAGGGCCACCAGCACTGTTCGCAAACAGAAACGGACATTCCGTCCTCGCCGCCGAGGCCCGTCGCGACGACCCCGTCAATGCCCCCCTCCCGACCCTTTGCTAGAGCCAGCCCGCGAAGCTGAGCCGATTAATGTTTAAAATGTCCCTAAATAATGGAACAATCAGATCCAGCCTGTCCCTTGCTGTCCTCTTCAGCGACGTCCTAAGCCGAGGTTCGTACCCCGCAGGGGGTGCCCTTAGCGATAGTCGCTTAGCTTATAAGTTTTTATGCCTGGCTGGAGGCCTTAATTTTAATTAAGCCCCCCACAGGAAAGTTCGGTTGAGCAGTAAATATCCCTAAAGGATAAACTGCGAGATGCCCATTCCAAAAAAAAAAAAAAAAAAAAAAACAGTTTGCGGCAGTGTTTGGTCGGGCACCAACCTGGCCGTTTCAATGGTTGGTCCCCGAACCAAACTAATAAAACAGAATAAACCCTCAGAATAAATGTAAGAAATGTGATATTATTTTGAAAATATATAAAGCACTTTGTTGAGGGATTTGGTGATTAATTCTAATTTTCTATCAAAACAACTTAATATCCCATAAGTCAACAGTAAGAACCAAATATCTGTTCCTTTTAACTCCGTTTTTGAGTAAACTTTAAAAGATAAAAGATAATAAAAGCAAGTTCATGACATAACAAAAGTGCTTTGACTTTAAAAAAAAAGTATCTTCATAAAATATTGTAAGTGATTATTATAAAGAAAGTTTTTAATTTGTATCCTCCACTATGTCTTACCCTGTTGGGCTAAGTCAATTTTCCGTGGTTTGTTATTTTACTGTTTATTAAATTCAATTTTATTATTGTTACCTACTCAATTTGCGAAATCTTGAATGATACAAAATTAAATGAATATTGTTAAATATTCATTTAATTTTAATAAAATTTTAATAAAATAAAAAATAACAATTTTTGATAAAATATGTATTAAAATAGTGCTCCGCCCGCAGCGAGGTGGTAAAACCCAAGCTGACGGTGGTTAGGGATCCAGAGAGAACCTCCTCACAATACGTGCCGTGTCCATGACGACCACCTTCTGCATCTGGCTCTTGACCCAACTGTTTAGCGAAAGTTTCTCCAGATGTTGGTCGAAACTTTTCGCTATCAAACCGTTGACTGATATGACTATCGGCACTACAATTGTTGAGTTCATATTCCACATGCTGGTAACCTCGTGAGCAAGATCGAGATACTTTATTATCTTATCTTTTTCAGCTTTCACTTGGTTCTCATCATGGGGAATAGTGACATCAACAATTACAGCGCGACTCATCGACCGATCGATTATCACTATTTCAGGTTTATTAGCGGGAATAAACCTGTCAGTTATAATCAATCTGTCCCAGTAAAACGTGATCTGACCATTGTCGAGAACTGGTTCTGGGTGGTATTGGTAATATGGTACCTCAATATCCACAAGGGCATATTTAAGGGCAAGTTGTTGGTGGATTATCCTGGCTACGAGGTTGTGTCTATGCAAGTATTCTCCGTTAGCAAGACGAGAACATCCAGAGATGATTATATTATCATTATTTTACCAAGTTATTGCACTTAGGACCAGTTTGCTTTATTCTGTGAAAATACTTTATCAGTTTCGCTTCTATGGGAACGGGATGCAATGTTTCACACTTACACCAGGATATCATAATATAAGAGAAGGTTTTACTATAAGTGAAACTACTAGTACCACTTCCTGTTCAGTGGACGTTTCCAACTGAGGGGCAAAGGGGCGTTTCGTGTTCCGGCCTTGTACTAGGAAATCATGTAATAAGAGAAGGTTGAAACTATTTTCTGTTCAGAAATACCACCGCTGTAAATGTAGCTCCGTATCACAAATATTAAGTAAACAATAAAGCAAGTACATTTAAAATCTACGGTGATGAAACTACTTTAAATTAATAGAAGTATTAACACCCTGATTTCCGATAAAAGAATATTCTTTAACTTCCCGCGACGTTCAATGAATAATTTAAAATGTTCGTTCACTAGTATTTACTTAACTTAAGAAATAATTTCATGTGAATTACTGTGATTTAAATATTCATTGTCTAACTATTTTTACAAGATCTTATTTGAGTTTAAGACTTTACAGTTCAGTCATACCGGATATGCACATTTTCCTTGGTCGGATCACGTCGGGGCCATCAAAAATGATTGCTTGTGCTGTACAGAAAAGATGGAGTTTAACTGAACTGGCTTCTTGTCTTTATCACAGGTCGCCCAATTACAGAATACACTGAAAATATGATTTTTACTTTTGTATTTATTTGGAAACTGAATGAATCACAATAAAATGCGCATCATATCATTTTGGTTTTCATATAACATACATACAAATAAAAACATATAGTCGAAATTGTGAAACTCCTTCTTGTTTGTAGTCGGTTAAAACAGTTTTGCATCCTTTGCACTGTGTATAAGTAGGGTTTCTTCTTGGGACTTCATTTAACACTGGGCACTTATTTTTATTTATCAAGAAACATTAAATTAATCTAATTAATATCTCAATACGAGCAAATAAAAAAATAGTTCAAGGGTAGTAAAATACATGTTAATGAAGAATTACAAAAACACGGTACAAAACAGTATCAATGACGTTGCTCTCGCAATTTCTAGAATCCTAGTACCAAAACCTACCTTTTTCGCGTGTTGCACGATTTCACTGCAAAGTAGTAGGATTAAATTACATTAAATTATTTTAATTAATTAAAGTTCAAGTCGCTTATTTATTTTGTATCCAGTTTTCTTACTGTTGAAGTAGTTATTTTAATTACATCTGAAATGCGTCGGACGAGTAGGCATGAAACGAGTGAAAGAAACTGTCCAGATGTACAAGATAACGTATTAGTGAATGTGACCTATTAGGGATCGCAACGAAATAGCGATAAGACGAATTTTCATCATAACTAACCATAATAGATAGGTGAAACAAAAACGAAATATAAAAGGTATGTAAGGATCGCAGTAGGCATTCTGTTGTTTCTGCCTACTCCCATGGGAAGAAGGCTGGTTATTTAGTTGATGTGACCTATACTAATTTTCAATATTTTAACGCCGCCTCATTAGCGCACAATCAGCGCAACTTCAATGTGGAATGAAGAGCACCGCACCGGAGTAAATTTCTTGCGTGGAGTGTTTTCCAACACGGAGTCCGAGCGCGACGTAGTGTGGATCTTGTCGATGAGTTTTAAATTTAAAACATTGAATCTAAGAAAGACAATGTTGTGAGTACATAATGAGAATGTAGGCAAAAACTTCGGATCCCTAATTAAGACTATTGCGTGCACGGAGTTTGAGATTTGACATAGTTAAAGTGTTTGTGGTGAATAAGTGCTTTCCAAACTGACTTTCTCCTAACAAGTCCAACCCATCCTCTTCTCAAAGAGATTTTAATATTGTTTTCTATCAAATCTAAAATTTCTGTGGTCATATATGGTCAACCTTTTGCAAATCCTGTCGAATTTCTCAAACACATCATTCTCCTAAAACCTGACTTCTCCATATTCGGAACAAACGGTTGGTTATCTACTGCCTCGTTGGTACAGCTAGTGGTTACAAGCGCACCTGCTAAGCGTGAGGCCCTGGGTTTGATTCCAAGGTAGGGCAAAGTTTTATTGAGTATTCCAATATGGATTATCTCACTGCAGCCCACATCTCAGTTGTCGCCACAGATCTGTGAAATTACAACATAACATAAACATCACGCCTGAATTCCCGGAAGGGTGAAGCAAAGTAGTACCTATAGTATGCCCACAATTCGCCAGTTATGTTTAAGTCCCATGTAATAGGGAGCGAGCCCATTGCCATCAATCGTGCACATCAAAGTATTGGTTATTCAGTGGTCGATATTCAGTCGTTAAGGCTCACTTCTTCTTAACTTTAACTGTACCAACCCTTACAATCCTCTATGCGGGCAATATTCTTAGAAAGGGAATCGAAGTATATTTTGACGTATTAATACAATATAGGTACTGGTTGGCTGTCTGTTTGCTCAGTATTTCATTTCGTTGCTTTTGCATGTATTTATACGAGTATTCCAATCCCGTCACAGTTCCGAAGAAACCTACGTACATTATCAGAAACCACAATTTAATTGAAGCCAATTTGCAGCAGCAAGTGACGATGCATACATAATGTACATCAAAGTCACGTATTATTTTTTTATTTATACACACTTTACAGATGAGATTTACTACAATCCTTACCTTCCTTTGTTAGTATCGATACACGAATCAATCGTAGAATTGAATAAAATTAAAAATGTCACTCACCAAACTAAAAACAGAAGCAGACACTCAAAAAAAATATAAGCGGGAAATGGTCCCTTTAATGTTTACGAAACTTTTTCATACCCTCAGATTGCCAAAACAATGTATGGTGCGACATCGAATAAGAAACAAACACAAACAAAAAGAGGATGGTGACAGACCTGAAGACCGGTGATTATAAAAAAGAGAGCTACTGGCCAACTATTTACTACGTTACAAGTCAGCAGTTATTCCGGGAAACCCGTTAAGGGAGGCATCAAATCGTCAATGATGTCCTGTTTATAACGCATCTTGTATATGAATAATGCACTCCAACTCTAAACACGAATTTATTCAAAAACAGTGAATCATTTCATTTCCAGGATTAACCAATGAAATTCTGATTTTTAATTTGGAATTTTTGCCTATAATAACCTGCGGTCAAACTGCCAGCTATACAATACGAGTATGTGATTTTTTTCATGGAATGAAAACTCTTTAAGTTATAATTTAACTTAAAAAAGTTTTCATTCCATGAAAAAAATAGTAACAAAACTAACCTCCTGACACGTTATGCTATCCTAGTGTACTATTTCAACGAATACCTATACATATTATATTACACGGTATTGCGGTACATACTGTTTCTACCATTCATATAGCTTTACCACATACTATATTCGAAAGGGATGGGCATGTTGAAGTAAGTTTCATCCCTTACTTTTCTGATATTGTTATAATGACGTCATTCGAATACAAGGGCGGCAGTGTTTGTTTGTGGGGCATTCCCGCAAAAAAACGATAAGACGTTGAACTTTGAGCCAATGCTCGGTCAAGGTCAATACCTTGACCGTGTTTTCCAAGCCTTCGATTTGATTTCAATAAGCAAAAACCTAATATGGATGTGTCCGAGACATAAATATGATAAGTCTAGTTAGTCCGTCAGTAAGCTTACCAAAATAAATTGGAAACGTATTTTTTCCTTGCTCAAATCAATAAAAAGTGACAAAGATATAGCACATCAAAGTTCAAAAGGGGCTTGTGACGTCACTTTAGCCTAAAAAGTGACGGTGTGACGTCACGCGAAATTATGTCGTAGTCATTTTTGGTTTACGTGACAGAAGAAAACACACATGTGTAGTAGTGTATTTTTGAGTAATGCAACTATCGGACCAAACAGATTTTTTACGGACACTACCCTATTTGATGGAAGCATCAAATATGTAGGTAGAAATTACGAAAGTGAAAACTTTACTTTTAACTTGTGCGAATCAAATTGCATCATCGATGTATTGAGACTCCGATACTTATGGCTTCGATATAATCACTTATTAAAATATTATTTAAATCTTTGCTAAGGAATAAACACAAGTGCTTGATTCAAGTGGTTAATTAGCAGTCGCCACGCTCGCTCTCGTCCAAAAGGCCGAAGGACACTTAACCATCAATCATGGCGCAACTACCTTCATAACAATGACTCAACTTTTCAACTACGTCATCAGTTTCTATGAAGCAATCAACTAAATTACTAGTAAGGGCGCTTCTATACGTCCGTTATTTTCAACGGACCGTTGTTTTCGCCGGTGGTGTATGGTATATAATAAATGTGTGTACATGCACCGGATGCCAAACTGGTGTCTGGCACATTTAAATGCGAAAAACACGGTCCGTTGTCCGATGAAACAACGGACGTCTACAAGCTGCCTTACACAATCTTTGGAGCGCACTCCGTGAGCTAGATATATATGTACTTATCGCGTCATACTTTGCATGCTTGCTTTACTTGTTTTACCATAATATAACAAAGCCTCAAAAGTACCATAATATCATATCTACTATATTATTTAAAAAAAATGTTAGCTACCTGTTTATTCTTCAGTGAACTACTTATGTTGTTTCAGTTCCCATTCATTTTAAACGGCGCATAGTTACGGACGTATACTAGGAGATAGATCATGATATAAGATATAATAATAATAAAACGACACCTTGGCCTTCTCCACCTGGCCCCCACTGGTAATTGGGGGTCTCATCTAGCGGGGCTGTTCGCCAAGTTGCTAAGCAGCGACGCTCGGCAACGTCTAATCATGCTTCAGTGTCGCGGCACGCCTACAGAAAAAAGACATGCAACCAGCCACACAAGTCCCACATAGTAGATATCAACCTGGTATCAGTTCCGATTCCGTGAAAACGGATTGCAATGTTCCGCACCTGTTACGTACAAGGATCATGGATCATATCATCATATAACAGAAGGTTGCAACGGCTAACTGTTCAGATGTGAGACGTATGGAAATTGTTATATATGCCTGGAACCATAACTAATACTGTTATGTAGATTGACCACGAAAGTTCTTCAGTATAAACCTATAACGCGGTTTTTGAAGGTCGACAGTTTATATTTCTTGCATTGGTATCACGACGTGCCTTCTATCCATCCATCCATCCACAGTATCGGAACTTGTTAGTAATGGCTCTATCTATGCAAATTGCGTCGCATACGTCGGAAAAAAAGTTTACTAAAAAACAATTTCTTACAAAATAACATTAATAAATCAAAATAATGTTTTCAACAAGCCGTTAATCTTTCGTTCATTTTTTGCTTCTTTTACGTGTAAAATTGCATAGAGACAGTTTGTAGTTTTGCCAAAATGCCAGTGTTGTTGCGATGAAAAGAAACAAGAGAACCTTAATTTCAGGATTTCAGCCACAATCCTCGGTAAACTAACCACTACACTGGTTAGTTTTCCCGCCTATCACGCGGGTGACCAGGATTCGATTAACTGCCGAGGAGAATCTTTTAATTTTTCAATATTTTTAGTAAAACTATACTATAATCTATCATCCTCTTGCCTTCCTTTCAGAATCAGACCCTTGGCCCCGGTAGGCTTCGACCCTGCTGGGTCCCTACAGTTGCTGACATCTCCTTGAGGCGCGCGTGGAACAGTACGCGCCGTCGACGACTTGGGCTCGGTCCGGATGGTTACCGGACGGTCGGACAACGAGCCACCCATTGCTCGCCGTCCGCAAGCCCGCGCCTACGGTGGCCGGTAATCGGGGTCGGGATCTCGACGGCGGTTGGTGCGTGAGGACCGTTGCCTCACGCGATCGGCCGCCTCCTTTGCTAGCATTACTGCTTCGCAGAAGGAGGCGACCGCCTGCCACTCCTCCTCGCTCCGGACCATGGCCTGTACCAAGGCCCGGCGCGAGAGATTGCCGCCGCCGATTGCCCCCACGAGGACACGGCGATGCTCTTCCCAAGCGGGGCACACTTCTACTGTGTGTTCCAGCGTGTCCTCCGGGCGGTCGACGCAATGGTGACACCCGGGCGTTTCTTCCGCACGAATTCGGTGCAGGAACCTCCCGAACTTACCATGTCCGGTGAGGACCTGCGTCATGCGGAAGGTAAGGACGCCGTGTTGCCTTTCCAGCCACTCCTCAAAGAGGGGACTTACCGCCATGATTATGGCGTGCCCAGCACTGGGTTGCGACAGTCGCTGTCGCCATTCCACCATGAGACCCCGCCGGAACTCCGCCCGCCATGCCGCGATTTGTCGCGGCAGCGGAGTTTCGCCCCGACGTTGCATCTCCACGCGCAGATCGTGCATGTGTGCAAGGCAAGTTGCTTCCAGATCCCATGGTGGCTGGCCAGCAAGGAGCCTCGCCGCTTCGCGGGAAACCGTGCGTGCAGAGGGTCATGGCCATCCGTATGGCCATGACCCTCTGGCACGCGTTCAGCTGGGCCGCCGGTCGCTTTCGCAGTGACGGTGCCCACACCGGCGCCCCATAAAGGGCCATGGACCGGACGATGCCTGCGTAGAGCCTCCGGCAGGAGGCGCCTGGACCCCCGAGGTTGGGCAAGAGCCGCTTGAGGGCAGCCCCAGTTCGATTTAGTTTGGGAGCCAGGCGTCGGAAGTGCTCCTCGAAATTCCACCGGCTATCGAGGACGAGTCCCAGGTACTTCATCGTCGACCCGACGCCGATGTGAACTCCTCCTACCGTTAATTGGGAACGCCGAGGCGCTGCGCTATGAGGGCCGTGAAAACACATGGCCTCAGACTTGTGCAGCGCCACCTCGACCGTCTCGAAGACTAGATTTTATTTTTATACCTAAAAATGTACACTTTTGATGTGTTTTGATATCCTACTCCATTTTGGTTGAGCTGCTGTGAAATTATTTCTTTTTTCCAGATCTTAAGCAATAGTATCTATAAACAACAGAACCTACACCACATAGGAACAATGGCCCTGACATGAATGAAGCGATGGGCACCATAAATGGGAAATATGGATAAAGTTTTCTTTCTCTTCAGTGTCCTAAAAGAACAATAACGGATAATCACCAACGCGAACGTCTCAAACGTTGGTGATTATCAGTTATGTTTTTTTGGTTAATATGGTTTCTATCATAGTAAGTATCCACGTGATATTGGCCAAATTGGAGTACGTCTTCTTAAGCTAAGTTGAAAATAACACCCTCCGACAAATTAATAAAGCCACTAAATTGTCTTATAACAATACCTTTTGTATAAGTTTGAAAAATATAAAAAACCTTGTTTTTTATTCAAATTATTTTCTGTCTTTCCTCTTAGTATTCTGGTAGTATACGCAACGACAATAACGATTTTTAAAAGTTACTTTAGTGTTTACATATTTCATATTCATATTTTCAAGCCGATCAATATCGGGTTAATCAATATTAATTAAACATAATATGTGAGAAAAAGGTTCAGAATACAAATATCTATAAAATATACTTTACTGTATTGTTAAAGGTTTCCTATTTCTACCAGTAACATTTTAAGACGGCAAGCAAAAATGGAGCGTGGCCCGGATGATTTTTGAGGCGGCGGAGCGACCGTTTTAGCTTGTGCCAGAGTACTAGCACGTCATAAATGTACAGGAGACCTTTGTACACACTTTCGTAATATATGTGGCGAAATGGATTGGACCGCTTTCCTTAACAAGTAGTGCCGCCATTCACATGCACAATAATTATGTTCTTCGGGGTTATTATTCTCGGGTGGTCTGCTTGTTTCAATTGTTTGGACAATCTGAACCTGTGTCAGCATAGGTACTCGTAGCTGCCCCGTAGTATAATAAATTATTTTAATACCATTTATATAGTGGATTTTGCGCTATACACGATATTGTATTAGTACGAGTAATATAGTTTTGCAATTTAGCTCCTATCATGAATATAGCCCTGATAGCCGAGTGACCTTATTTATCTTTCAATAACGCGGTTCGAGTTTAGATTCGAATTCTCGATGACAGTAGTTAGTAGTAGTCCAGTTTTCCTCCAAATATCTAGCTTGTACCAGGAGAGAATAAACGCAGAGTAGTAATCCCGTAACGTGAATGTCGGCCGGTATTTCATTCAAGGGTACTTCGTAGTATGAGGTGGTAGTTGAGTATGAGGCCCACCCTACTAATTCGTCTATATTGCTGGCGATTGCTTCTCCTAACTTCACGGCAGGAACCGTCGGAATTTGGGTGCTTTACTTTCGCTTTTAGTAAGTCGCGTAAGTGGGTGAATACTAATTAATAAATAACTCATTACATCTTCATTGGTAGCATTCTACAAAATTTTCTTGAATGATGTGTACGATATCTCCTGAAATCTTTATTTCGAGCTTCAGCAGTTTTTCAGATAATTTTCCAATTAGCACTATACCCGAATACTCAATTATATCTGCTCTGTGAGCAAGAACTTTATGTACACTGGCAGGCATGCAATACCAATAATACAAATGAACAAACAATTTCATGGCTGCCTCGGTATAGTTTTTTTCAGAAATTGACAATTTTTATTAACGCCGACATCAGATTTCTTTGTCATTATCAAGGTATTATATTTCGCAGAGAATAGCTGCCGCTTTACCATCTATCATCGTTAACATTAAGTCGTGTGAGATTTTCAAACCTCCAATCTCTGTCTTCACTAAATTTTCTCTCTCTGCCTTGACTGCCTTTCTCCTGTAGAATACTATATTTGTTGTCTTTAACTAATTGTAAAATGCAATGCAAAGAGCAGAGTTAGGAGTGTCGTTTTCCCAAACAAGTTAATCATCAGAAACCAATTTGACAGGCATCAAACTACCCATAAAAACACTCGAATCATCATAATCAGTCTCTTCTGTGGTTTCTAAATGTAATTTTTGCTTATAGTTGGCTTGATTAGAAGCACCGTCACAATCCCATTTACTTATTAGTATCATAACGTTATACGTCTCATCAATTGGGGTTGATTTATTTAATCTTTTTACAGTAATCTCCAAAAGAGCTTGCAATTCTATTCTAGCTGTTTTATCAGTTACTATATTAGCAGTTACAGATGGATAGCAATTTAGATTTACATTTTGTAATGCGTAGTAGGAGGGAAATATGTAAACACTAATTACTTGTCGGGTGCTTTTCCGCAACGTATTATATTGCCATTTCGTCATTTAAAGAGACAAAAATAAGCCAAGATTAATCATCATCCGGTGCAAACCAAGTTTTTCTCACTTACTGCACTTATCGTAGATTCTTAAGCAAGTAATCTAATATTGCTTCTAACTTTGAAACATATGCATGTGAAAATTCGTCTGAATCTATACTTGGCACAGTATGTTCTACACGATTCTTTTTTGCTTAGGACTTAATTAAGTGAAAGGTTTTCTAAGACTTACTTCGGTATATGTGCCAATAGATGCTTTCGCTGTAGATGGAACCACAATTTGTGTAGATGTGCTGGAATCTAATACGTCGACTTTTTCCACCACAACTCGCACAAAATCATTTCTGATTCTAACCTCTCACTATAATTACTTTTGAATACTCTTTCCATACGATGAGTAATTTCTAATTTGCTATAAATATAAAAACAATACTTTGCACAAAAGTCCTTCAGTTTTGTATCATTACCACATTTAAACCAGACATTTTGACCTAATTTCATTGTACAAAAAGTCTTTAATCTTTAAAACTCCACAAATATTTTCGCAAAAAAACTTGCCAACCGGTAGTCCGTATGTAATTGTAGAAAATAATGAACTAAGGTTATTGTCTCTCGGTGTCTAACTACCATTTGGCCGTGTTTTTTTTTACGCAACCAAATAACGTCACTGGAGTGGTGTGGAATATACATACAAAATCATCGATTATGTTAATATCTTTTTCATGCAATATTGAACGCAGTATAACTCTGTAAGTAACGGCTTGATGAAAAAAGTCGTCAACCATAAAAGTATTGTATAAGTAAATAGATATTTAAAATGTACATACCAATCCTTTGCGATTTCAGCCTTTTCAGCCGGCATGAGTGTCCCCATTATTATGAATGCCATGCAACGTGAGCAAAACAAGTACCAGGAGAACATAACCGAAAAGGAGTTCGCCTCATAAAAATACGAACATTTTATTTGTTGCTTTTATAACTTGTCTAGTTCGTTCATGTTTCCTGTTACGTCAAAATCCTTTTTTCAAGTCGATGCGCTTATTGTTTTCTAAAGACTAAAGACTTAATTGCTTAAAACGATAAACAATATGTTTAATTACCTGAATGCTGTGTAGTGTAAACATGAGGCGACCATGGGTGTTGCCGACTTTTGGCAACATATTTGCCATTAGAATCTCGTTTTATTTACGTAGTAAGCAGACAAAGTGGATCGTCTCCATACCAGAGGTTAAACAGAGAATGAAAATTTGAAAAAGTATTTAGTTAAATATAAATTGTTACATTTCCCCTAATATTGCTATCGCATTCACTCTTGTAATTTTTGTGAATCGTTGTCGCACGCGTATTTATAAATGGATATCCCTCAGCACGACACTAGAGTGCACAACAGGGGTGGACGAAATATAACATCCTTATGTTAATCGGATCCTGGTACCGGGAATCTATTTATTGGTTGAGCTGCCTTTAAGGCAGAAGCCTAAAAGGAAGCCCTGAAAGTTTATTGTATCGATATAGGTGTCATCATCATTTGATCTTCCATGAGGTTCTCATATAAAAAAAAATAACTACAAGGCTCAATATTTCATTCAATAAAATAAGACCTCAAAAAGAACATGTAATCTTTATAATTAAGATGCGAGTACCGACGCAAACTGTCTTTAGTGCTTCAAAGGTATTATTTATGTTAAACAGAATTGTATGAAATCTCAATTATTACATTTAAGTCATATCTCTATATGTTTATGATTGCTGCGTAGAAAAATAATGCTTTAGGGATTTTGTGTATTGTTTTATACAGCGGTCAATCTAGCAAACATTGTTGATTATGACCAAGGAAAACAAACCAAGTAGTTTACATCTCTTAGGACATGGTGTAGACGTCAATAGAAACAAAACAAAACTGCTGAGTATATATTAGACATTTCGATTATTTTTTATTCTAATATTAGGGTTAGATTGGTTTTTGGAAGGTTAAGGATCTGTTCTACATTTTAGTACACCGCGATTTTTTATGTTTATTCTATTGTCCATACAAATATAATTAATACTGAATCACTTTACCTCGTTGAAAGGGACCTTGGTTAGACATTTATTGTTAATTAATATGAAATAGCAATGTCAGAGTCGTGGTTTATAACAATACCAGCCTGTTTGGACGCCTGCCGCCTGATGCTGGTAGCCATCTAAAAGCAATCGATAACCTTCTTTATATATTTGTTTGCATACTTTCGTACATTTAATAACATGTAGAAAATATACGTAAACACTCCGATTGGAAACAAAATGGAAGAGAAAGTACAGGTGTATAGACGATATCTACAGCGGTGACAAGTTTCAAGTAAAGTCTATTGTTCTCAAAGAATAAGTCATCGTTCTAAAAGTGTATATAAAAATGTCTCTTCAATCGCACGCCATTCAATCTTTAGCTAGTCTTGGAGTTTTATTCTAAACTGATATTACAGAGAGGTTTAATTGTTTATATGAGAATATCTGCCTATTTAATTTTTATATTATAAATAAATGTCATCCCCTGACCTGTGAATCATCTAGACCTAATATGTAAATGTTTTGTGTTATGTTAGGATTAGAGTACGAGCTTCATCCCATACCTATATCGTAAGTCGGGTGGGCGCATGCGTAACATTCGTTAGTCTGCCACAGTAGCGCGGATTCATTTCACAAGCAGAGCGCAGACAGGAACGAACCAGAGAGCCAGCTCCCTTGGCTCAGAGCGGACGCCAAGTGAGCTGGTATCTCTTATAAACTAATGTAGACTCCATGTGAACAGAACGGACGCATTTGATTCGGTTTTCAAAACAATTGTGAAAGGTTCTGATAGTGAAGAGAAAATGAAATAGTGCAAGTCAAAACTTAATTAATGATTCCGTCATTTGATATTTATATTAATTATATTTATATTTATATTTATATTCCGTCATTATATCAATGCACTGAGTGTGAGAGTGTGCTGCTGCTGCCGTAGTGCGACAGGGATGTTGGCAAATTATAATTTTGATGGATTTGCTGCCATTGCTAGAAATTCCGATTTACTTGATAATTATTGTGATATAATGGCCAAATGAGACAAAATCTAAATAAATGGTTGCCTATTTGTTATTCTGATGTCTAAACTATATCACTGCAAAGTTTACTCAAAATCTGTTTCAAACATGAAGTCAACAAGAGTAGCAAACATTCATGTATCCATTCTCACAAACCTTCGCATTTAAATATTAGTAGGAGTAGGTAGGACTATAATAGCATGATAGAAGTAAGGTGGAAAGTAGGAAGTAAGATGTATTATGTTCAAAAAGCTAGAGCAGGAACAACAGGCGAACCATTAAACAAAAATAAAGAAAATCAAATCCAATCATTTATTCCGGACCAAACATTATTTACAGAAGCCAGCACATCAAGCTACCCCAATCTGTAACATTTTTATGATAGTTTTTCCACTTTAATACAAAAGAACAAGGTTCATGTTCAATTGTGAAAATTTGACAGTTTGGGATAGCTTGATGTCTGTGTGTCTTTATTATTTATTTATTTATAAACAAAATATCCTCCACGTATGCCGTTATCAAACAACTTAGATTGGATATAAGTCCACTTTAGATGGTTTATTATGCAGTTAATTTCTTATATCCATCGGTGTGTTTTCTTTATTAGGTTACGCCAAAACATGAAGATAGTTTAGTTTCTTGGAAGAACATCTTCTAGTGGACTGGTGGTGGATGTATGGATGATTATTAGTAGCGAGTGACTGAAACCACGGCAGACTTCCACACAGCTGTCTTTGTCTAATACGGCCACATAGCTTGGTATTGATTAGTCACCTTTATTTGCAGTGAGTGTTAGTCAATCACAGTCAGTTGAAATAAAATTAAAACCATATACTTATTTTCTATTATCCACTCCACAGGATCTGAAGTTCTGCATTCAGTTTTGAATAGGATATACCCAACAAGGAGATCAGTACACATCTTCTGGTAGTCAACAAAAGCCTCCTGATCTATTATTCCAACTTTAATTTTGTTATTATGCCAAGTTAAGTAGTACTCTCTGAGTTCATTAAAATTGGAAACAGAACTAGTGAGAAACTTCTCTTCTTCATTATCACCTAAATTGTAGACTTTGGTTTCATGCCCAAATGTAATCTGTAAATATAATCATTTTTATTTGTTACAGAGTTCAATTTAGTTTCAAATTTCTTTGATCATGCTGATTAGATAATAGCTGTATGTAACAGGCAGGCATATAAAACTAGTTTAAATATTTATTTTTGTGTGTTTACTTATAAATCTTAAAAATTGAAGACATTATATATTTACATGATGTAAATCTAAAATGTCTTCAATTTCTAAGAGGTAAAGTAAGGTGTTTTTAACTGGTTTCATGCATGTAATTTACATGCATGCATTGAATATTGGCAGTTTCATGATAGCAAAATTGGAGACATTATATATTTACATTAAAAAGGCTACTGACTCTGTCAGAATTGGGATTGAAACTAAAGACTAAAGCTAATGGCTTGTAATTAGGACAATTATTTATAAAATATATACTTAAGGACCGTTTAAATGAGGCCAATTGTTGTGGCGTTCCACTAAGCAAAGTCATTATTGGTGTAGTGTAAACACAAGTTATTAGACAATGTGGTGTCTTGTGGTTACTGATAAAGACAATCCATTAAATGAGAATGATTTGAAATATATTTTAATCAGTTTTTTTTGTTATTGTGACTCGGCATTGAATGACTAGACAATTGGCCTCGCTTAAATGGCCCATTACCTTATAGAGACAAATGTTTGGATCACAACATGCTATCACTGTCAGCTCTGGACAGGGGATCGTTGTTCTCATTTTAAACCTTATCCTGCCACTGTTTGCCTTGTAAATAGCTTTACTGTCAGCTATTCCAAGTACTGAATGAAAATGAATTGGAAAACAGGATATTATTGCGGTATGTGCGATAAAGTAATGAATCATTTGACAATATTATTATGAAAATCACAATCCGGGTAACGGTTTCAAATAGTTAATCCGTTTACACTGCAAGATCAGAATCACACAAAAAAATGACATTAAAATTGAAATGGAAATCTTGTCAAATTGACATTAACTTTGACATTTTGTCAGTCGATGTTGGCTGTGCTTTTTACGGACTTGAGGGCCTATCACAGAAAAACAAATACTGGTATCATTAGCGCGACTACTATTTTGTTGAGAACCCTCATTTTTTGAACATGATTGAACCATATCCCGATAGCTTGTATCCACGCGTAAGTCGTTGGTATTTTTGCATGGTGTGTCCATGTATTCAAGACCCCTTGGGCCGCTGCAGTAATCGTCGTGACTATCCAATAAAAAGCCACCTCTCTTGATGTTGACATTACAGGCGGTACTTCTAAAATTATTCACTACGGATGCCTTTTTTAGGTTTTCCTTAGTGACATACAGTTCTTTGATTTGACTTATCTCCTGCTGCATACACATCAAATCCTTTAAAATCCGAGTGACGTCGATGTGATCAAAAAGTACCGGTGGCAGTTTCTGTAGGCCACGGGCCACAAAAACCGATAAAACCTCAGGATCGGACTTCAGCATGCAGATGATGTCGTCTATTTCACGAAGCTTCTTCCCATCTCTCTTTCTCATCTTTTTGCGCTTCTCCGTGGATAACGATTCGCAAAGAAGATTTTTAGCAGTGTGGATGTCCTCGTCATAAAATGCACTCACACAAATATGACTAATACACTCCTCGTTCATCACATCGATTTTATTACACGTAAAGGCTAAAACCTCGTTGATAACTATGTTGCAACACAAGCATTTTAACGACTTAGAGGCCATGGCTGATCTCAAGCGTCCGTATGACAGCGCGTGCGCGTCCCGACTGAATAAAGACGAAGACCCAGACTTGTTTGAAATAGTCACAAAAAAAATATGGTACATTGGCCTTGTGGGGAAGAAAATTTGACTTCGCCGTGCATGAAAAATGGCATATGTTCAGAAAAATATTCACGACGTTTCGTTACTTAAACCCACACCGGTGAGAATGGATCGATCGTTTATTGACGACTCGACATCAACAACGGAGGGCAGGTCGCTACCTCAACTGTACGAGGGAGAACTGAACTAAACTTCTACAACATAAGTATAATAATTTCATATTCGTTTCTACGTAAACTTCGGAGATAAAGTAAGGTATTGCCTTTTACATTTTTCGTCAAAAGTCGAAAACATTGCGGCCTACAAAAAGATTATTTACAAATAGTCGGGAAAACGTCATATAAAACTATTCTAAATTTCACGTTGATAACATTAGAAGTATTTGAGATAGCCAGCTGAGACAAACTGAGTCGCACCATAAGGGTTTGTTTTTACCATTTTGATAAGGAACCCTAAACAGTAACATATGTCCTTCCCCAGGCTTCAGATTATCCATATCATAAAGTTCATCACAAACTGCTCAGCAGATTTACCGTGAAAACGTACATTCATACAGGTACCAAAACAAAACGTACAGACAGACAATTCGATGTTATTGTCCTTTTTATTATATCAAGTAAGGATTAGTATGCTTACTATTATAATTGAAGAGGATTACTTAAGGTAGCGGTTTAACTTAGTAACTTATGTTACTTAAGTTTAACTAGCAGCAACAATAAAAACAAAGGATTATAATAAAGTACGTAGGTAATTATCCATATGTTATAGCAGTATACTTCTGTAAACTATGTTTCATATTTTTTTTGTTTCGTTCAGCAAAAATATGTAGATTTTGCGAATAAGCAAGACGTAAATACTCGTAACCTATTTAGAGCAAAAACATGGCGAGCCTAAATGTATACCTAACAAGAATCACCTTGCGATTTATTGATCGTCAATGAGAATGCAAACATGGGAACTGCTGACGTTTAAAATTAAATGGTAAGTTATTTAGTGTGTTATTATATGTACTGACTGTTTAAATACTCGCGAACACGTCTATGAAAATGCGGCGGTGCCCTGTACTGTGGGAAATGCAACTCGGAGAGCAAAAACAACGGTTAATCGTCGAGCATGTCTTCAAATACTGTTTGTAGCATTTCCAGGTACTTTGCACCTGTAACCCGCTCTTCATAAATTACGGTCCGAGTATTTTGGGCCCTACAATACCAGCCCGCACATTTACGCTGAACCTGTGTTGGTAGAAGTCCTTTCAGGTATTGTAGGGGTAATGATGAATCCCCCCACCAGTGTTCGTTTTGTACATTGAACAACCCAACTCTGGTGAAAAGGGTTTGATCAGTCCACAGGATATTTTCGTCTTAGTTCGCCAGTAGCTACGGGCAAAATTGAGTACGGGGAGTGTAATCCCTTTTTTTCAAGATTTTCATGCGTTGGTAATGATACGCGGGCAGCATGTCTCGTTTTAAAGTGTACTTGCTTGCTTAAAATCTGTGTTATGGAACTATTTTAACCGCGGTGATATTTCTGAACATTTAATCGTTTCCAACCTTCTCTTATTTCATGATTTCCTAGTACTCGCATAACGGCAAGACGGTTACGTTCATCGGATCGGAACGCCCCTACACTCGATACGCCCCCAACCTGAATTAAACAACTTTATCGCCGACTTCCCTAGTACATGAGACAAGAGCACGAGGCATTCGAACATGACAATGAGAATAAATATGAGATTTTAATTCGGTTAAAAATTCCTGTTTTAGCAGAAATCTTAACTTCTGCACAAGATTTACGATGCTAGTTATATACAATATATTATATTATACAATCGGTATACATGTTCTTTTTTAAGTCTAAAATACATACTTGTTTTTATTCTTTTTTATATTTTATTTGTCAAAAACATCGTGTCATTAGTACTCCTAACCTTATTGATGATGCTCTTACTTAATCCCAGGTATTCTACGTAACAGATGATGATTACAGCTCATCGGGTACCAGGAATGATTGATTACACTCACCCACAATGGATGTCAATGAATTTGACCTCGTCCGGAAGCGTTAAGAAAGTCGGCAGTTTCTACTTCCCGCGTGTTAGGATAACAATTAATTAAAATTTGCTGTATAAGTGAAAAACTACGAGTATCTATGACGTTCATGATATTTAATCTGAAATGCTAGTTACATACATTATTTATCAAAAACTAACTAACAGTTGCAGTAACTACTAGTACTAATAAAATAGTTTCAGAACATAATTATGTAGATATATTTTCAAAAGCCCGAGATGATAGATACTAGTTTCAGTTCATACAATTTTCATTATTTCCTAGTACTAGGGGCGGGCAAATTGTGTTGTTCAGACACGCTCCTTAACGCCTTAAATGCCCCGTTTACATCGGAATTGGACCAGTATTTAGATCAGTGCGGTTTATTCAGTAAAAGTATGAGTATATTTTTACTGAATAAACCGAACTGATTTTCATTTATGTACTAATTATTATTTCCATGTTTGAACTGGTTGGTTGATAAAAAAGTAGCCTATGTCGTTTCCCAGGCTACTAAAAACAGACAGAAAGGGATAATCCAAATCAAATTTCATCACAAACGGCTCAGCAGATTATAGTTGGCGCTTAATGGTACTCCACTCAAGTCAATCTTATCGTGATATATATTAAACTGTGCATCAAAAGTATTCAAAATAACAAATTAACAATGCATCGTGAATTCTCCAGAATTCACTATGCACACAAAACGTTATTATTATAACAATAAAGTTCTTTATGAATAAAAGACTTTATGCCTTTGTAGCGTTTTGCAACATTTTTTTAAGCATTACGCTATATTTGAAGATACGCACTATGATTTGATTGTAAACTTTAGAGGCATAAATGCGTATCTGCTGTTGCTACCAGCATGTTAGACAAAACATTTTTAATTCATAATAGCTTAAGTTGAGATACGGCTCAAAAAACTATTAATAATTTGATGCATAAAGATGCAAGTAAATAAAAAAGGTTATGGCTCTAAGGTATTTGAAAATGTCTTTAAATCCGACATTATGCATAAGTGTATCTTTATAATGATAAGAGATAGAAATACCAGGGTCAGATAGTTAGAAAGAGCAACAAAGTTTTAATATCGTTATACTAAAAAGTAATTTTGGTTCTATCTGCAAATCCGACATGATGTTTCTGAGGTCGAGCAATATAAACCATTCCACCAACTGCGCTCTCCGCACGACCACCCGCAGTGACGTGTGTCCTCACGTGTGGGCACACACAGTTCAGGTTGCTGTCTCGCTGATATTAACTTCATGAATTGTTTGAATGCTTTTTCCGGCGAAGGGGCGTGCCGCGCCTCGCATCACGCCTTATGGAATAAATTAATTTGCTTGTTGCAATCTTGATGCAAAATTACTTAGGTATACTTGCATTAGTTTATGAACTTAGTTATTGAGGTTAAATAATTACTCAAAATACGCGTAGAGGTAGGTTTATTATTTTTTGCTTTTCAGTTTTTTGTCGGTTTAATTATTTTTATTACTTTTAGTGTTATCAGTTTTCGTAACTATAATCTACTAATTACTACATGCTTAATTTTTGATAACTTTAAAATAGCTACCTTGCTGCTTTAGCTATTTACTGTTATGTCGTCCTTCTTTAACTATTATTTGTTATATAATATAAATATTTAAACAAAAAACAGGCTTTCAATACCAACATAATAACTTTAAACTGAATATTATCTATATTACATGGTTCTTTTCATCAGGACTTAGTCATGGGAGCGCCAGTAGTACTACATGGGCACTTAGCTCAACAGGCTTCTCCCTTTTATTAGCAATTACGGTAAAGTCGTGACGGATGATAGACGAGAACGAAAAAATAAACCTTTTTTGCCAACTAAATGGGACAACAAGAATGAATACTAGGGGCACAGAACGGATAGAAGGTGGACCCATTATAATATTTAGTTGCAATTTATGACATTCATTGAGACATTCCTTCATCCACCTTCATCCACCGCCATCCTTTTACGAAGCTTGTGGGGCTTAAATTAGTTTAAGTTGATAAATTAGTAAAATTGTAATTAGAACATAAATTCAAACTGCCCAGCGCAGATTCATAAGTGAAACTGGGACAAAAAGGGGTTATAATGTAAGATTTGAGCAACACAGCCGCCATTCTCAATTATTTTGTACATAATTGGAAATAGTCGCGCCATAAAATCAATATCATTGCGTTATTTAACGTTTAATGGACTGTGGGTACTGGATTAATAAAAGTAAGTAGGTACTTTGTCACAGCTATGCCGATGCACCATAATGGACACGGTACGCTTAGAATTTACCATAGATCCAACACGTTCCGACACCACCACCTTTTCATAAATACTTTTGTTATTTATAGTGTCTTTTTTAATACATTGTATTAAAAAGCACACTTTATTTAATCAAATATATTTTTCTACTCATATATTTTTACTACGCGTCTTCTGCCGGGAATTATCACTTCAATGCCCGTATATATCTACACTTCGCGACACCTCAGTAATACTTAATTCATAATATGTAAGCAGAACGCGACGAGTTTTAATGCCATATCTTCCCTTTGACTTTTAACTTGGATTTACGAAGGACGAAGCATGCTAAAATGAAGGACAATTAAGATCTTATTTAGCTGTAAGTTCCTTCTAAACTAGTCTAGTTGCAAAATTAATAAATTGACAAAAGTTAAATAAACCTTTAATAAAAACAGATTATTGAAGCGACAAAAGTATTTTTATTGCGTTGACTACGAAACTTGATTGAATTAGAGCTGCATGTCCTACCTCTACGCGTTTCTGCGAAAATGGGTCTTGGTTTATAGACGGCTAACGAAGTTATGCGTTAAGGGCACCGTTTACTGGAGTAAGGAACCCTGAAAACCTTTCAGAAACACTAAGCGACACCCAAATGAAGCCTACATATTATTATAATATTGCATAGCTGGGTTTCAACTCTCTGCGCTAAGCCAAGCGTAGAAAATCGAACAGCGCTCTTTAATTTGGCCATTCATTGAGCTGCCCTCTAGAGTTAATGAAAACGGTCTTCAGACTTTATTGGTTTGGTATCTCAAGCAATTTGGTTATCTGGTTGGCGGTTCGGTGGCCGACATTATAACAAAACACCTGTGTTAGGGTGAATGTGGTTTATTAGTACGGACTTACAAAATCGTTATAAGGGAACTTGTTTTTATTATTAACTAAAATGGCCTTATCTGTTCGTACATGTTGGCGCATGATCACATTGTCGAAGTCAGACATATTGGTGTATTGCACCAATATAACTATCACACAAATACACAGCTATAGGCAATATCAGAATAATGTTTATGAAAAGTATAAGGAAAATACCTCATTTTAACTCAGAGTGTTTATTCTACGAGGAGCGAACCAAGAAGGGGTCGTCCATTCACAGTACAGCAATTTTAATACAAAAAAATACCGCCAAACTTTACTGCTAATTAGAATTTATATAAATCAAAAGGAACTGTCAAGACAAATCCTTAGTACCAACATTAAAACAAAATAAGCTCAATTGGAAACTCACAATATTTTAAATAAATCGAAAGTAAGTAACTAAATATAAACTTAATATAAATTTAAATAGATATAAGTACAACTGGAAAGCACAATATTTTAAAGCAACTTCAAATTCATGATTTCGTCATTTTGACATCAAAATAAAAGGTAAACATAGATTTAACCGGAAACAGGTAAGTATTAATGAAATTAATAAAATGGAAGTCAGATTAACAAATGAATAATCAAACCAAGCTAAAAATGAAAATCAAATAATGGATTTGCACCGATTCATAAAATTTGAGTCAATTCTATTTGTTTGGAAAAATTATAAACCATTAGATAAATAAGCCTGGTGTCAAATACTATTAAAAACTTAGATGTTTGCACTCAGTACCAGTATTTAAAGAAGAATATACGTCTTTAGAAATTCAACACAGTAGTGCCCTGATGTTGGTCCGCTGAGTTTCATGGAGTATAATATGGCACGTAGTACCACTTTGTGTGTTTAATATACAATGTGGAACAAGTGCCATTTTATGCTTCACGCTCTGCCCAGGAGTATTCTTCAGATGCATCTATTTTGACCGAAATTCTACAAGAGCATTTTCTTGATGTTGGTCCGTTGAGTTGCGCCGGAGCATATGGTAGCACGTAGGACCAATTTGTGGATTTGATAAAAACAATTTGGTATAGGTGCTACTTTACGCCCCGTGCGCTTCTAAGGTGTATTCAGCTGCACTCTACAAAAGTATTTTCTTGATGTTGGTCTGCAGAGTGGCGCCGGAGCATATTGCAGCACGTAGTACTGATTTGTTTATTTAATATGAACAATTCGGTATAGGTGTCACTTTGCTCTGCGTGCGATTCTAGGGCGTGTTCAGCTGCACCTGTTTCGACTGGAAGCCGACCGCAATACAATTGGGAAAGGTTGGTGATGCGCTGTATGAGACGACAATGCCGCTTCGGTGACTCCAAATAACGCAATGATATAAGTTGATGTTATTTTAAAACGGATGCTTTCAAATAAAAAAAGAAAACAACATGTAGGTTGGTCGAGTGGATTGCACTTAGTACCAAGGTGTTTTTGAATTATTGTGTTCAAAGTTTTCCTCTATGGCAGCGATTGCAGATTCGATAATTAATTAATAGTTACATAAGAAAGTGTTATACATATACATGTATAACACTTTCTTATGTATACGTATACACGTATAGAGCATATGTCTTATCATATGGTCACTATCAAGGCCAAGAGTATGTTTCAAGTATTAATGTATTTCTCACAGTGCGGGTGCTGTCCCGGTTCTAAAGCAATGATCAATGTGAAGACAACAACGTTCGTTCTTGTAAAAGACCACGTTTTTGTGCTGCAGTTGGTGCTGCTATTGACTGGCAGTATTGCCATTATGAGACTTTAAAGTCTATGTCATGAATCTGTCTTATACCAGAAAGTAAAACAAAACCAGTCATGTGTTGACGGCGTCGCTGCGTGATGAAGCTGTGGGGATCACCAAAGTCAGGCAAGCAATGCGCCGCGTGGCTAGCTTTTCGTTTCGGTGGTTACGCCATCATCACGTCAGGTTGCGTGTTCCAACTCATTGTCACGGCAAAACTGTGAACATAAAACATTAACTGTCAAAATTAAATGTTATTGTGTTGGCCCGTGCTGTTTATTGATCAATTTTTCAGGCAACAAATTAAGGTGAGGTCTAGTCTAAAATAAACTTTATTAGTAGATTAACATTTTAAGTGAAATAATTTTACACCCTAGTGTGCATGCATATAAGTAATGTAAACTAACACGAACAAGATCACCACACCACACCACCCTTAGACACATTCTCACACATTCATAAGCATAGTTAAACCAGATCATTGTAAGTTTATTAAGATACGCATAAAGGTTCATTTTGTCCACGAAGTTACAATACAACACTGATTTCTAGGTCAAAGGGTTTCCCAAGTTTAGGAGGCAGGGTTTTCAACTATTTGTACACCCTATTCCTATAATTCAAACACAGTAGTATTTAGTGTTGGTATTGCATACTACTCGTACTTATTCCCATAACACTGTTAAAAATGCAGTTTTGAATGTCAAATTAAAACTTAAAAATATAATACTAAAATGGTTATAGTTGCCCCTTCCGAAGTGTAATTTCATGTGGAGAAGACTGAAACTCCACTATTACTGTTTTAAATTACTTTTTTCACTATGTTTTGTAAACATTTTTCATATTTGATATTGTGAAATTTCACACAGTAACCCATAAAAGATAAAAGATGTTTGTACTATGTCTATCCTAAAAGATGGTAGGAATACTTTATCTTTATTACTAGTATTAGTAGTTTTCTATCACTGCTTTTACTAATTAGATGTAGATTCTTTCTTACATACATAATCAACTGTTTAGCCCCAAAGAGATTCGCGATATGCTCCCTAAGAGATTCGCGACCACGTTGATTATGAATGACTCTGCCAGCTCTCTTTTCAAAATAAAAATGGATTCAATGTCAGCATCCTAACCCCACAGTAAAAACCCATATGAAACACAAAGTATTCGTTGTTGATTATAAATGGCTGTCTGTTTATTGGGAACAGGCCACATTCATTATTTTTTCTTTTGATTTTGCCCCACACTAGTAAATTCTGCGGTATTGTGGTCGCATTTACAAACATTCAGTCACATACACAAACAGCCAGCCCCGGATCAACTACCTGCATACCTGCTACCAGAGCAACTGCTGGAAATATTTGTTCTGTGCGGAAATCGAACCCACGACACGCAGCACAGCAGTCAATCGCTCAGCCATTGCGCCCACCGCGCCATCCAGTGTAAACACGACGAAGTTTCTAGTGTGTAAAATAAATTTTATAAAATAAATGTTCAGGTTGTGTTGTCGACAGCTAATGGAGGATTTGAACCTTCGACCACTGAACTTCGAGTATAATCAAAAACAACAAAATAGGTTTTCTTATACAGACGAACAAAACGATATGTTTCAAAATAAAATCTAGGATCATGACATTCAGGTCTATTTTTGAACGTCACCCTACAGTGATTAAGACAGTAAGTTAACATAATATTCCGAAATAAAAGTTCCTGCAGAGGAAAAAATACTCGAAAATAGATTATGTGGGTCGTACAGTGGACTTCAGTTATTTGGCATGTTTCTCTGTTGATATGGTTATGACAAACATGGTTGGGAGAAGGCTCAGCGTTATGATGATGTGTGTTATAGCGTATTGGCAAACTTACGTTGTACCCATCTTGTAATAATCTCGTGAATTCACGTCAAAATGAGGCATCAAGGACGGCGGGCGTCAGGGACTCACGTGTTATGCAAAGAAAAACAATTTAATTAAAAATTGCTGATTCGGTATCAGTACCCAGAACGTAGGAATATACAATATATGTTAACAATAAGGAGTTGGCTCGTTTATAGGCTTAAATACTAGTAGATATCTAAACGAAATATGTCTTACTGTGCACTGCTCTAAACTACAGCTCATAGGTATACCAATACTTGGCATTCTCGTCGCCAACAGCTACGTCTGCTCGACAACTTGGACCAGGACTTGGTAAGACCGGGAAAAGTGGTCAGATGTGATGGTAAGAAAGGGTTTTATGAATATCACTCAGTATTGAAAATTACTTTTTGAATTTTACCGCAAGCCATGAGGTATTTTGAAACAGCTATCAGTTATTATGACATTCATTTTGCTGTCATACCATCCTTTGGTAATGACATTTCAAATGTCCTCACATCCTGTCCATACTTTATTAATTATTATTGGGTAATAAATAAATAAATAAATATTGCTGGACAATCCACACAGCATCATCTAGCCCCAAGCTAAGCAGAGCTTGTGTTATGGGTACTAGATGACTGATATACTTAATACAATACATAACATTTATAGATATTTTTTATTATACATAGGAAATACCCAGAACACCCGGAACAAATGTCTGCAGATCGTACAAACATTTGTCCCAATGCGGGAATCGAACCCGAAAGTATAAGTACAGGGATTGTGCTTGACTATGAACGTACTAAAAACAAAAGCGTAATTACGAGTTCAACGAACTCCAAGTATAATGCAGATACATACTGACGAGCGAAAGGGAAAGCACTAAAATACTATTTAATAAGTGTAATGTCAATAACTTTATTACAATATTAAGGTAATAATAATAAATATTAAGATCGCATCATGTCGGTAGTTATGATATTGTTTGATTGTAATGTCATAACATTGAACATATCACATTATATTTTGCCCACATTATATTTTATGTCTGTTTTTCTATTTTTTTTATTTTTTATTATTCACACAATATTATTAAAAATCACTGTGTTCCACTGCAGACGGGATGTGTTTAACTAGTTTATGACACTTTGTGTTTTTCTAGTCGTAAGCCAGCAGACTTAATAACATCAATACTAACTTTTTGAGTCGATGTTTGCTAGCGACACGTAGTAAAACGTCAGACCTCGCAGTTTTCATAACTCTTGCTACTTGGAGACCCACGGCACTTAGCTTGAATGCATAAACGGTGTACCAAGCGAGACACCGCAGGGGTGCGCGCGACTTCATTGCTCCATTGCTGGAACCACGTTTAGCAAACGAAGTTTTAACGTATCTGCATACGAAACTTTATTGTTATCATTATACAATATTGACACCGGACTTTACTTCATCCAATTTGCGTTCCGTATTAGCTTATTCCGTTTCGTTTCACGGTAATTTTATGACTAACAAAGAAGCGAAGCCCGTTACTCGCTGAATCATGTCCATGATTGCAGATTTATTTGCATCATTAATGCGGGACTCTGGATTCACAAATTCGTTAATTTTCGCCATTGTCGGCACAACTCGCAATGCTCGCATTACTGACGTTTAATATTAGGGAATACTTTTAAATGGATTCGGATGTTTGGAGCCGCTTGGACCTATCATCGGGCCGTGGCAAATGCATACTGGAAACATTTCACTTAACAAACGTTCCGTATTAGCAAAGGTAGTCGACGATCTGACTGTTTTGTATTTCGTCTATATATTTCTCCACCGCGATCGGGTGTGTCAATGTTGTTAGACATCATCTTATTGCAAAGTATTTTTGCAAAGTATTTAATTGAAGGAAACAAGCTAGAAGTAGAAACTAGCAAGTAGAAATAAACGAACATTAAAATTATTTCATTGTACCCCACACTCAACAATAAATAGATTAGAGAATATAAGAAAATAAATGTACTGATCGATAGCTGACGTAATAAACTACTCACCAGTAAAAAATAACTAAACACGTTTCAAAACTTATGATCTGGTATCATAAGTTTTGTACTTGACCCAATAATGCACAACGAGAAAGATCTCACACGCCACTGCACTGTGCGCGCGCGCGCACTGTAGTGAATCAAATCTCAGACTCCTCTCAGTGTGGGCTATTGTTAGGGTCAAATTAAATAATTCGATCGTTAACTGATAAAAGACCTAGGACTAGCGTTGGTTCGCAAATTGGTCTTCCATGTAGGTTAGGTCCCATTTAGATTTAAACATCAGACGTCAGTTAGCGCACCATAAATATTTGAAGTGATTTTTTATTATTTTTGTAAACCATTATCTGCTCTCTCGTTCACAGCAATCTAACATAATTATTGTATAGGTGTAAAAATAACCATTCGTATTTTTAGACAGAGTTATAGTCAGGCCTCATCCTAAATACTAAGGCCACATGACACATAATGAAACTGTAGAATAAAGTTCTTTGTATAAACAAATATCTCAACTGAAAAGGTCAACTGTGGCAGTGCCAACGGTGAATTCATGGAGAACTGTATATTGTGGAGATATTAAGCACATTAGGGTATCTTACTTACACGGTGTACTGGCTAAGAGCACATCTCTCTATGCAAGTAACTTTTACTTAGGACTCGCTGAGTTTAATACATTGGCATAATTGCAGGTGGTAACAAAGATCTGATTATGGAGCCTTGAAGTTAATCTTGGGTATTTTATGAAAAATCAGTCATCACTATACACAAGATATGGTGACCATATACGTCGGTAAAGTTACATATTTTTATTGATCAACAGATAGCATGCACTCCAGTCGGAGCGCCGGCTATCAGATGAAATTGTGCGAACGTTTATCTGGGGTTCGTAGATACTTATGTGTGCAGACCCGGTGTCTGTATAAGTAAAATTTGTATGTGTGCTTCAGCTCAATGAAATAATAATCCTAACCCACTTACAAGTGCTGTGTGACTGATGTGTTATTTGATTCTCATGCACTTTTTTAAATTGGTAACTTTAAGAGTTGGAATATACTAGAAAGACTTTTTATTGGCAAGATACTTTTTTAGATTTATACTATAGAACAGATATTTGGCTACCTATAGTCTATCTGATTGGAACGGTTGAAGACTTTGATGTTCTTCGCCAGTCTTCCCATGTCCTTAACTCCAGCCATGCTGTGATAAATTTAAGATATAAAACCTGGTTATGCATCTCCTTGTTCTCCTCAAGATCAGGAATTCGAAACGAATTCGATGTAAAAAAAAAAAAAAAATTTTTTTTTGTTAATTTTGCCATGTTTTTAATATTTATTCTGCTATTTGGGACGGAGACAAATCGGTCCAGTGGTTCTCGAATAGTAGTGTTCAAAGACAGTAAATACAAAATAATAGCCTACTGGTATCAACAACTGGGTACAAGCTACGGCCGCAGTTAGAGTCAAGGCTCTAGAGAGAGGAAATCCTTACAATACGATCTGTATCTGTCAAAATTCATGCAAAATTACCTTTTGGGTTAATTTAGAGGCACTCGTTGATTTACAATTAGTCAAGCTTTTTTGAATAATGGGTCTTTATTTTGATAATTCAAAGTGAAATTAGGTTGTCCTGAAATTCACTAACTTGCAACGATTCCTTAACTTAACATTCAAGGCATTTTTTGCCACTTTACAGCATCACAAAATTAATTGTGTTGTCAATTGCATGTTGATACAGAGAAATTCCCACCTCCGTAGACGGTACGAGACGGGTTATTTTATCAGGAATTCTCAGTAGGTCCCCGGAGTCTGGATATCTGCCCAGTTGATGGCAGTTAGTCTCGCTCCGCTGCATGAGACTTCAAACTATAACACATAGCTAATAAGTTGCGTGTTAGATCCCATAGGATCCACTAACCCAATTTCGTAAACTTTAATACGCCACCAAGTAAATGTAAATAAAAGTTTTTATTCAGCAGTTAGTCTTAATTTATTTTTCTTTAGTTTGCCGCCACACTCTGGGTGTTCACAGACTGAACTTTACATTTTCTGTTAACCTAGTCCTTTACTCTACTGTATAACTACAACTTGAAATCCACGACAATAAGGCCAGTCCGGTCCCGCCCCCAAACGTTTGTATGTAGCCAGTGTACGAGGCGCTAGCCTATGCTGCCCTGGTAGTAAAACTGAATATGAATAATATGCTCAATTTCAATTTATTTTTGATAATTTTAATGTTGACTAATACTGGACGCAATCGGTCAAGATTGAATTTTTATTTTCCTTAACTTATTATTGAATGGGTGGGTGTCCAACAAATAGCACACAGTTTATTCGTAGATTTTAATGCTTGATTAATACTGAAAGACAAAAGAAACACAATAACGATAACTGAGTCACAATACGCAACACGCACTACAGCAGCGCTGCCATCACATGGACGAAGTTTTACACGTTTTACGAAGCTTTTTTTGCTAAACAATTAGGTTACCAAGTTGCTACGACGAAAGTGACATCGCTACGAGGTCGTAGCAGATTTAGTTAGGCTAGGAGCTTAATATAATTAAGGCACACTAGCCCCATATTTCATTAAATATAATATCAAACAGACGACGCCATGATACTCAGCAGGCACAAATCAAGTAATTCGGTTGTCGAACAAGAAACATAAACACCGACTAGGTATATATTATCTAGTCGGTGTTTTTGTTTCGTGCTTATAAGATTATAAGCATATTAATTGGTAGCCGCTGCATTTTCCGCATCAAGTTATCATTAATAAGCAGTCATTATTATTCAAGGTCAGCCGTTATTAATTATATAAAAACCCTAATGCAAACATACAAACGTCTGAAAGTAACAAGAATTATGTTTTAACACTATTGGAAAACAAAATCGTGCGGTGTTCATGGTCGAGCTTCGAACTGGAAACAACTTTTGCTGGTTGACATAAACTCTTTACAGGTCTTGTCATCCTGGTAGAATGAAATCTTCTCGTTGTCATGATAACCGAAGTCCGCAAGATAGACAGCATTTACGCACAGGAAGTAACACTGTTAAATTGGTGGTCTCGTTCTCGTACAGGCTATCAGAGCTAGTCAGACAAAGAAGCACCATATTCCATCGTACTTCGGGATAAATTAACGTCAAAATCTCACTATTTATATAAACACATTTGGGTGCAACTTTAAATGGAAAAAAAATTGCCCATGCAAATTCGAAATATCCACACTAAGGCTTTTTGATAAGAGATGCTGGAATAATGGTGTCGATTTCTTTTGTTTTAATGATACAAACGTTCATGTGACCTACATTAGCAACATCTGCCCAATCCCATGTTACTTTCCTGAAGCTCTAGCGAGAAGCGTGATGAGCGTGATGAGCGTGTTGATTTCATAAGAAATGGACAAAGAAAGTCATGGTTAAAGATTTTAAGATTAATAGTAGGCGACTAACATTAGGTAGATTAAACGGAAAAATCCCTAGAAAGACATACTCGTACATTGACCTTATTGGTGACGTTCATGCTATTTTGATATAGGAATTTTCTTCAGCAGACTACAAACAAATATGATCCTATGATATAGACGGGAGGATTTGAAGATCCCTCGCCACAAATACCGGTACAATATCAGTATCTATGACCTTGAGACTGTCGATGATATCTTCAAACATACTATTGAAACTGTAGAATTTCCTCTGAAAACTGCATCCATAACGTCTATTTAATGTTGAATAAACACAATACCTTGTTAATTAATTAACATTGTAACATTGTCTACATGTTACTATAATATTGTTGTCCATAAACAGTTCAATGGCGCGGTCAATGACCGCACGCTTAACATTGACGTGTTCCGGCCGAGAGTGCACACAGTGTAATAATTTATTACTAACACTGATCAACACCGATAAAGCGTTGAAATTGTTTTAGGTATCACCTAGTATGATGTGTAAGTGATAACGGATGATATTGTTTCTTTTACACCCATAATATTATCTGAGATCAGTCACGTTTTACTTTTCCTTCGGATAAATAACTTTTAATGGAAGATAACCGGTGAAAAAAGAATTCACACATCAAATCAAATTATTATGATTCTTAGGCAGCAGCAGGCAATGCTTTTCTCATGAAAGCTTGTACCAACTTTGAACTATTTCGATGTCACTTTTTAACTTTCTAAACAATGTCCACCGCCATATGTATGTAAGTGACCGCTGAGCGGTTGTCAATTAGTTGATACTAGGTGTACCTAGGTAGGCCAAGTACGCTATAGTGTAACCTGGTGAATTAAAAAAACAACCGTGATATCCGACCATATTCACTTTTTACCAATGTAGAAAGACAATGATCAAATAGAATAGAGTATATTAATTTAATAGACAATATTTGGTATTTTCTATTATGAATTACTTCAAAACAACTCGATTTTATCGCAACTTCAGTATGCTTAAGATTGTTTATAAACAATGTTACATACAACAGCCAGAATGACGTATTTACGAAGGACAAATAACTAGAACGGAGGACAACAAAGTTTTGACAACTGATTGAAGTGAACGACTCATCTGCCTATCCTTGCCTGACTGGATGCAGATGAATACCATTTATTGGGAGAGATTGCCTATCTGGCTTCCACAACTTAGTTATTGGGCAACAAGATTCCCCTTGGTATGCGTGGTTGTCAGACTTTCGGGCTGACTACCCGTAACTACTGTCAAAGATCAAAAAATGGCAGCCGGGACCAACGTTCTAAAGTGCTTACTGAGGCACGCAGGAGTCTCAATATATGTATAATGAACTGTCACCCATCTACAAACTGACCTCGCCAAGCGTAGCTGAACATTCGATCACATCGATCTGTGCGGTTGTAACCACGCATTGACGCATGAAAAAGACTGATAGTCTTATAACTCTTAACCGTGAAATCAAATTAATATATTAGAACCGCAACGATATTCAAAACTATTGATCACCTTAACAAAAGTTAAATGATAAATCGAGAGTATCATCAATCCGCAAAAATTCTTATAACCCACGATTCATAAAATTATTTAGCAGGCCGTCTATTGGTAAATAACTAGAACGTCCGCACTGCCTGGCCTATGCGCGAGTGGTATTTTCTTTAATTTAGTATTATCTCCGAAACTGTATGACCAATTGACACTCAGTTAAGGGAAAATCTTATCTCTATGATGTCTTTATGATAATTAAATCTTTTATTTTGGTAAGAATTGTTAATCTGTTGTAAAAATAATCATCCAAAAGTAAATATGTCAAAAAATACTTTTCAAAACATAAAAATATAAAAGATAGCTTGATAGCGTCGCGGACTTTATTGTAAAACTATTTAAGGTTGACCAGGTTGCCATACATTGTTTACCATTATAGGTAGACAAATAATTTGGTTTTAAGAGGTATATCTTTCCGACTTGCAAGACTAATATTGCGATAGTTCGGCTAATATGCATCATATAAATATAATTTATAACCACTAGTACTCAGAAATAATGCAGCTTTCTAACAGTGAATAAATGCTTAGCAGCGGATCTTTAGTTCCCTTTACATTAAAACTTACAAACTTAATAGGCACGTCCTCTGTGGCAAATAAACATTATTTTTATCTTTTTTTCTTAATTTTAAAAGTTGTGTCCATATTTAATGTTTGTATTTTTATTGAAAAATCAAAAATAAATTAAGTAATTATTATTTTTAACAACCATTAAATAACGTAAGGTTTTAGTTTTTCTAATAATCCTATTAACTCAAATTGATTTAATTTATCATATAGGTATCAGTAAACTTAAGATTTTAAAACGTGTTTATCACGATCCACGTACTTGTGGTCCTTGAACTCCGCTCAAGTTCAAGGCTAAGAGAGTTCAACAGCTTATTGATTTCCACTGGGTAGCCGTGAGTACGACGCTACCGCCCTTGTGTCGTCTCTACCATCCCCTCTAGTATTTGAATGACGTCATAGCCCAGCAACAAGTGACTTCTTTCTCTTACTAGCCGGCTTCCTTCTCTGAGTTATGGTTTCCTGGTACAAACTTGTGCCGCCACAAAGGATTTAACCCTTAACCACCTACCGGTCACCATGACCGGTAGGTGGTTTTTTTGTTTTTTTTTAATTTAAAATTTAAATATTCGAATTATATGGTCGTATGTGACGTCGTATATGAGGAAAACAAAAACAACTTCTTCTCAGTAATTTTCAATAGAATTTGTATGAAACATTCTTTACTACTTCCTTAGTCGACTATTACTCGTAAACTCGCAAAGGAAAACTATCACAGCTAACTAGTTGTTCTATGTATTAACTAGGTTTTAATAAAGAAAGTTTTCACGCGTTCCACGATTTCACCGCGAAAGTTGCATCCAGTTTTCATCATTATATACACTGTAACATAATAAATAAAATAAAAATAAAAAATCCTTTCACTTCTTACAGCTTATAAAACAAGAGGTTTGATTAGATTAAGCTAGTTAACTTTACATACGATCATTAGTTTTGTTAGTAATTAAGTTTGGTTCCTAAATTATGACACAATTATTTTTCATTCTGTAAGATCTAATCTGTAGGTGAAGGCCTCCTCCAAAGATAACCAATCCTCTCTAGATTGGGCTACTTGAATCCAGTTGGGGGCCAGCTATTTTTTTGATGTCGTCTTCCCAACTAGCTACAGGTCTACCTCTCTATCTTTTTCCCTGTGGACTTAGTATATATATCTGGCCGTATTTATAGTCAGGAACTAATTGGCAAAAAGCACCAACCAGTTAGCCCATTATAAATATTTATACATTGTTTTTTGTATATATTAATAAATGAAGGAGTTGCGGATGTCGGCCCGTCAAACAATATAAATTTATAACGTTTGTACTCAAGAAGACTATAGTTTTAATAAAAATAAAAATATGACGTGAATCGATTAAAACGGTGACAGTTAAAACCTGCGTTGGAAAATATTGCTGCTATTAATGTTTAAACATATCAAAACCAATGAATCTTATATGAACTTAATTATTTAATAGTTATTCGCTAAACTATCGCCTACAATTCTCTCAAAGTCACAATACATTGCGTCGCTCCCTGATTTTTTGCAAAATACTAACACATTGATGGATATTTTCAACTTAACCTACGTTAATATATATTGGTATTTAAGTAACAACTGATTTCTATAATATTTTCATAACTTTTCAGTCCCAATTCATTTAAAATCTGCCACAGATGTTTTAAAACCGTTTTCGAATAAACCATAACTGGTTTGACACTTAAAACATTATCCTATGTCCCTATTAAATCATTCAATAGTAGACTCTACGGCTATTGGCAAAGAGTACAGACTGGTATAACGATCTAAAGGTAGCTCAGCAAATGCGGTCGAATTTCAAGCTGCTGACGCTTCATGAACTCCTAGTACCGAGCATCGTGTTCGTATAAACTTCACCGTCTCTCACGCTAACACGTGGTGGCATGAAGCTTATTGACACAGTAATTGTTTAAATTTTCGAGAAATCGCGAAGCGTTTGGTCGACTCTTCACGTGACCAGAAGCCTTAGGTTGGCCTTTTTTTGGCCCAAGAATCAGCATTGCCATTCAACGTGGCATTGCTGCCAGCGTTCTGGGCACTTTTCCTGTTGACAGCGAAGCGGATGAATATTTCGATGCCATGTGATTATTTTTTCATTTCATTTCTTCAATTGTTTAAATTATGTATTCACTCGGTGGTAGAATCGAGTTGACGATTTATTTAAGAATGAACATGAAGTGTACGTAGAACCTTATATTTTCTGTACGTCTGGCCACATGGGTAACGACTTTTTAGCTGTGTGGATTATCATGTTACTGTAGAAATCTTGAAGCTTATTTAGGTTAAAATAATAGGTATATCAGACTTTACAGATAATGAAGAACAAAAGAATAATGTTCTTGCGATTTTGTGGTTGTGAGTTACAATAACAATAATAACCAGCAAGAAATATTTTAGATATTTAAACGTAATTGTACTCACAATTAAATATATACATTAAAATTAATAACATCTCTTATTTATGCAAAACTGGTAAAACGCATTTAAAATAAAAAAACAATGTTACCAAGGCACATACTACTAGACTACTCAGACAGAATTCAAAGACGTTGAATTAATACCATGTCCCATATTGGTAGCAATTGCAATACCATAAGATTTGTATAAAACGTATTTCAATCGGTTACCCCTTTAAAAAATCTGCAAGATGTAATTTAACAAGATTTCGTTTTCTTAAATAAAATATGTCTATTAAACGTCAAATTTAAATGAATGCAAACACACGTCCTAACCTCTAGAAGTTAAGGTATGTCGGATCTATCAAAAACTATGGCAGTGTTTAATTATATATGTAATAGATAGGTACAGAAGAAGGCCAGCTCCATACTCCAGACCAGGCAATGAGCGACTATGAAATAGTTCATGAAATTAAAGTTGGATTGGGTATTAATATTTATTCAAATTGTCAGTATTCCGCAAGTACGTGGACTTCCAAAAGAATTTGTGTTTTATTTGTTACTTACTAGCTGCGCCCCGCGGTATTACCCGCGTTTGTTTAAATTTTCTTATGTCCCGAGTAAATTTTCTAGTTCTATGAGAATCTTCCCCTTACGATAACAATCGCAATAAAAAAAGAATTGGTGGATTTGGTCCAGCGACTTCTGCGCCTAGCAGCATACGACAATCATTTTTATTTATATAGATAATGGTACGCATAACGTATAGGTTATGTTTGCATTAAGGACACCATAATTTCTAAGATATTAAAACACCGCGTCGTGTTGCGGTTATCCCAGTACTGACACGGATGTAAATACTGCGTAGTGAAAACACAACTATTCAGGTAAACTGTACTCTCATGCATTTATGAACTGCTAGTACTCGGTGTCGTGCCATTCGATCGACGCCCCTTTTAGCTATCTATGGGCCACCTGCAGCTTTTACTTAAATCTCGATTTAAACTCGGCTTAGGGTTAAACTTAATTTGCCGCCTTGGAAGTCATCAAATCTCGATTTGAATAAACATCAAAGTTAAACTAGTTACTCGTAAGCTGGCTGACTCAGCTAACCAGTAACCAGTTTAATTAAAGAGTTGTTAAGTTTCAATTTTACAGACAGATGTCATTACAGTGTTATTTGAAATGTGTCTGTTTATTTGTGAAAATGGATTTACTTTTTAATGATCATGATTTGTTATGTGGTAATAAAAAGGAGATCGTACAATATTTAGAGAAACCGCTTTTCTCTCGTAGACTTTACGTTAGAAGCGATTTATTTATTTAGTACATTGCGAAATGATGAATTTTTGTAACGATTTCGCTTAAGAATAGAGAGTAGTACATAATATAATTTTGTGCATAAACAAAATATTCAAATGTTTCCAGGTGATTTTAACAGGCAAACTTTCTTTGGTTCACTGAACTACAATTTTATAAATAAATATAGGAAAGATTCGATTGCTTGTGTTTTTGTTCGTAATCGAGAAACTCAATAACTATTACAAATCATTTCACCTTTAGAAAGCTACTATTATTATCCCCTTATTAGCTAGTATTTACAGGTAATTAGTATAATAATATGTCGAGGTTATGGGTTCAAACCTGGCCAATGTGAGTTTTTCAATTCATATGTACTTTCTAAGTTTAACTTGGACATCACTGACATCGGTGAAGGAAAATCGGGAAGAAACCTGGACTTACGATCATCAATATAAGTCTGAAATCGCCAACCCGTCTTTAGCAAGCGTGGTGATTAATCCTCATGCCTTCTCTGTATGAGAAAGAGGCCTTTGCCCTGCAGTGGGACAGTAATAGGCTGGTACTACTCCTACTACTAGTATCATATTTTTTCAAATCTACGTTTTAAAGGCGTTGGAGGGAGTTTTATTAATCGATAAAAGTGATTGGTGACGTTTTGTATTTAAACCATTCTTGTAAAAAAAATGTTAGGTAACCAAATTGCTCTTTAGTCTTAAATACTAAAGATAGTCTAAAGAATTCAACAACATTTAACGTGAAATTAGTTTATAAGAAAAAAACAAGGTATTAGAATATTACAAAACATTTTTTGTGCGTATGCATGTGATGTAGAAGTGGCGCATTGCACTGGCGTTCCTCTCCTTGTCCGATAGTGTCGAAAATTATCATTATGAGTTTTTTAACTAGACTTATTTATGTAGTTCCTACGCATTCCCAGAATAAAACCGCTAGTGTTGGACATGATAATCAGTTCCCTGGAGCTTTGGCATTACCATAATTGTATCAATAATTTTTGTCGTGTACCACACCAAGATCATTGATACTGGTTTCTATTATTATTTTCATATTTAGTTGTAATTTATTATATTTAGCTGTATGTTGTACGAATCTATCAAGGTCTGACTCAGGTACCTCAGCATCCGGTAATGTGTTTCTTGAAAAAAAGCGTAAACTCTCGCGGTGCTTCCTTTGTCTCTAGACCAATTATGGATTTCGTAACACCATATTTTTTACAAATATTTCGGGAAACATATTTTATTACGTCACGACAAGTTCTTGACAAGTATATTTCCTAAATGTTATGGTAGACCCATATTTCCACACGGGTGAAGCTATCACCGCAGTTTTCTCAACAGCCGCACGGGTTGATCGAAGGTAGAGCCACGATTGCCTAGGTCAGTCTGAGGACGGGTGACCGTTCGTAACATATCCAGACTCCTCCGTACCTGCCATTTGTAGATCTTGATTATTGAAATGAAAAAAAGAAGTAATAGTAGCATAACTGCAATAGTTGGACGTGTAAGGTTGTGAAGTTTTAATAGATATATAAATGCTCCAAATATTGTAGTTTTTTTTTTGCTCATCTTTTGTTTCCGCAGCGCATGCGATTACATAAATTTTATGGTTTACACCTAGGGCCTAGGCATGCCTAGGCACGCAGTGGATGATCACTTACCATGCACTTATTCTACAGTAACATTCAGGTTGTCATAAATAAAATTCTTACAATAATGTGTAACATTTATTAATCACAGTTCAACATCAAGAAAATGATTAGAATAAGAAGAAAAGTTATAGTATTATTTAAATGTTGGATGCATATTGATTGTTCATATATGTGTACGTTAAGTACACATATAATATGTATGAATATACATATTTGTTTATTCTGACATTGAGCGTTTGTCTAATTAAATGAGGTTATACGTGCCGAATCCCACTTCGTATTCTACACAGGTCTGTTCAGCTGCATCTGGTAGCCGACTGTTACATAATTTTGAAAGGGTTAGGTAGATGATGATGTTTCATGAATCTGAGACGACAACGCCGTTTTGATGATTTCGGATTCGTTTCACTCCCCATCTGCAATGTGACAAAATCATGATGTTCAATACTTGTAAATCGAAGGCAATTGGTCAACATACTGGTTTATCATGTATCTTGCACTTTGTACCAAACATGGCATTCTCATGATACCTAGCTGGCTAATGGTGTATGTATATGTGCTAATCGAGGAGCTCGGCGACCACCATGTCGGTTGTCGCATAGATAATATTTGTGTTAATAACCTTAGCTATGCGGACGACATGGTGTCGCTGATCGCCTTGGTGTTTGCCAATAGTAAACTTTTACAATTTTGTGAATCTTATGCCCATGGTCAAGGCATTATAAATAATACCTATAAAGCTACACGACATTAGAAAGGTGCGCAGAGTTGCTTAGACTAAATTGTTTTGTTTGTTTTGTTTTAAAAAAAAAACGTTGCCCCACACTAGGAATTTCTCCTGTATCGTGGGTGCGTTTACAAACATTTAAACTCACATACACAAACAGCCAGACCCGGAACAACTACCTGTAGGTCATACAAATATTTGTTCCGTGCGGGGATCGAACCCACAACACGCGGCACAGCAGCCGATGGCTCAACCACTGCGCCAACCGTGTCGTCAAATGAGTAGTATCTACTAAAATAAGTGCAACTCCAGCACCTTCGTGAGCCGTGTTTGTGGCACCAAGTCATCCGCCTTCTTGTAGTCTCTCCAGCATTTCGACGATCCTTTCGGGAACGACGAACCTGTTGGCTAATGGCAATACCAATGAGAAGTAGCTCCTTACTACCGCGGGACCCATTCCTACATCCATTTTGAGAGGTCAATATGATCGATAAGCTGTCGATGTTATTTTAATTTTAACTTCCAAAATAGATGTAAGAATCTGATAGACCGTCGATAAGCAAATGATCGGTATATAATTAGTTGGTTCCGCCGCACTACCAGATTTTGTGAAGCAGGTGTGTTATTTCTGTCATTAGCAACTGGGGCAGTGACCCAGTCTCTAAGGCTGATTGCAACTGAGATGTTACACTAGCGTGCGACCTTGGTAGTCATTTTACCCAGAAAAAGTGCAGTCCGTCCGGCTCTGTAGACTTCCATTTTGCAGCGGACGGGCTGCATGGGCTACATCTTGGGGGTGGATGGTGAATACCCCATTTGAAGTATTGGATCGCATGCTCGTTTGAACTCCCAATTACCCTCAGTGTGACTGACAATCACCAACCAGATGTTACGTCGAACGAATACATTTTGTTATCATCAAGTAACTGAATATCAGTCACACCTTGCTCCGTTCACTCCCAAGACCTATAAACCCACCTTTCATTGCCTTGGAATGTGCGATTTTTAGTGTATCGTTTCACTTGCTGATTGTACCGAATAAATACGAATACAGCTTGCCCATGCATACAACTTCTGCTTCAGTAAGTCAATGCACTCTGATACCCGGGATATTTAGTGGCGAGGGCTTATATTAGTCCCCGAGTGCACCCAACACACAAAGCGCATCACTTTAGGGAAAGTATTGCTCTATATGAAGCAGACAAGCTTACCGATGCGTGCTCTAGTCCCACCGTTACGACGCTCAATCTTGCACTGCCAAGCCGGTACAGCTGGTTTCGGTCATGTAGTTCTGTCCCCGAGTGCACCCAACACACAAAGCGCATCACTTTAGGGAAAGTATTGCTCTATCTGAAGCAGACAAGCTTACCGATGCGTGCTCTAGTCCCACCGTTACGACGCTCAATCTTGCACTGCCAAGCCGGTACAGCTGTTTTCGGTCATGTAGTTCTGTCATTAGGAAATTCGACGTGAGCTTCACGACATGCCGCTACAGCCACGCAATACAAGATTGAGTGAGCATCAGTGAGGTCTTCGCAGTCATCAGACACTTCGCCCGAACCTGCTCGGCAGTGCAACTTCCCACTCCGACGATGGCAGCCTCCACCTCATCCATCTTGACGGTGTCGTCCAAGCCCATGATGCGCATATCAATGCACTTGGTGGGCCTGGACACTCGGGCCTCTTCCGCGTCCAAAGACGCCATAATCCTTGCTGCCAGAGCATCCGCGGCAGGGCCACTGGCCGCACCAGGGACCTCCAGCATTCGGGCCCCAGTTACGGTGCGCCTCATGTGGAAGCCCCTAGAGGCTCCGAGCTCGCCAAGGTGGGGCAACACCGCCTGCTTCGCCTTTTCCATGAGGGCGTCATTCGTCACACCCTTCTTTACCGCATCTGGCTGTAGTGTGATAACTACAGCCTCGGAATTCGGGGCACGAAGTCTAGCCGCCATGGCCCGCTTTATGCGCTGCAGTTGCCTCTCGCGCTTTTTGGCCACCCTTGACGTCTTGCCTGCCATCTTCTTGTCGCCGACAACCGTCCATCCGGCCTCAGCCGAAGGTTTTACAGACGGGGGAGGTGGCAGGAGGGGCCTAGCCACCGCCACGGCAGGAGCCTTCGTCGCTTTAGCGGCAGATGTTGCCTTGACCCTCGTGGCAGGCTGGCTTCGCAGGCTCCGACGTCACGGTGTCGCGACTGACTTTCCCCGATGGGCCCACCTTGGGCGCAGCAGCCGAGGCCGCGGCGGCGATAGCATACGTCTTTCGCTGACCGGAGGCAGCGAGCGGGGGACGCAGCACAACGCAGCGAGCGGGGGACGCAGCACAACGCAGCGAGCGGGGGACGCAGCACAATCCTTTCCAGCACGGATAGCTGCTGCTGGAGTCCTCCAAGATTGAGGCCGCGAACTGTCGATGCCCCGCTTCTTTGAGCCCTTCACCCGCTTCCTTGATGTGGCCGTTAAGGCTTCTACGACCAGCTCTCCGAGCGCTCTACGCGACTCCTCGGCGGAGTATTCCCCGGCGTCCGGCACACTGTTTGACGGCCCCGAGGAGTCAGCCCTGATGCTGGTCGCTGCAGGGTGGCGGGCCTCCGCGGCGAGCCTATTGGCTAACTCAACAGCCTCCTGCGAGGTAAGCCCCCTCCCTCTTCCTCCCGCTCGGCTCGCACCCCGACTGCTGGTGGGGATCTTGCGGGCCGACACAAACTCTCTTTCGGAGGACGATCCGTCCCCCGGTTTGCCACGTTTCCGGTAAAAACGTGAGCTTTCACCGAAAACTACCTCTCCCTCGCAGTCAGAGCTCTCTAGGCTCTCCATCGATGCGGCGTCGGACTCCAACCGCCTATCTTTCTCCCTCCGTTCGTAATTTTTTTTTTTATTGTTTCTTAGTGTTTCCATTTCTGTTCCCACGAGTAAAAACTTAGTGTACTTGCTCAAAATAGTGGTCCGCACTAGAGATGAATTTAGCTACCCATTAATCCAACTAGCAACCTCCCTCACGGAGGGCCGCCGCTTGGAGGTTTGGGGTGATTTTTTATAGAGGTTGTCTTCCTCGCGTCCCGGGCCGTTAAGCCAAGACCCTCGACCCCCATCAAAAGTCAGAAACATGTCCTTGGACAATCTCTGGGGCTACGAGACTAACAGTGGCAGAAGGAGGAGCAAGTCTTCCTCTTGCCTGCCCGGTGGCAGGGTAAGTGCACGCCGAGCCCGCTCTTACTTCGCCGCTGTGCCCTCTGCAATTGCAGAAGGACACGCGTTGAAGTGCATCTTCGGACAGAATATTCGCAGGCGGACATCGAAACCCCTTAGGCAAGAGTACCCAAGTGGAGTCGTTAGCCGCCTCCCAGGGTGCACCGTCCCACAGACTGGCCTTCACTCCGGACTTATCCGCAAGGGAACTACAGCCTGCGGGCACTCGAGGAGGTATTCTGTCGTAGCACCACAGTGGCACCACAGTGTGCAAAGGGGACGCAAAGTGTTCCATGGCCTGTACCTCCATCTGAAATGTACCGAATGCAACCATTACTAAAATATTATGTATTTAATTTATTACAATAGGTCACATCACGAAGGAAGTAGAAGGATGGATATCATAATGAATTAAATAAAAATACAATATCCATTATGACGTTATTTAAAGATAATTGTTAGATATGGTGGGAACAGATATTAACAATGACAACTGCGAATAAACGTAGCGTTAGCTAGTCATAAGAAATATCAACATAAAACAAAATTTAGTCTATGGATAGTGTCAAAACTGGCAGCTGCTCAACCTAAATCCCCTAATAACTCAAAACCAAATGTCAAGTGATATAAGTGTAAACAAGCGGGTTAGTACCGACATCACTGTATTAATAATATCTCATAACAACCAACACAAAAGGAACCGACATAAAACAAATAGAATATACATTAGGTGCAATGCTTTGCTAAGTATAAGATAAGAATAAGCTCGTCCCCTACAACAGACACTTCATTTTAAATTTGACTTTGAACTAATGAATTCATTAACTTGATAACGCGGAAATACCATCATTAAAAATAACCATACTACTTTATTGGATCCAATTTACTTAATAAACATTCTGTGTATATATTAACACATAAAAAGCGCTTTCATCCTCTCTCCTATCACCAGCTAACTGAACTTTGCTGTGCCTGACAGGGTCCATAATTGATTCTATCCTTACCACACCAACTGTTTTATATAACATTATGGAATGCAATAAAGTATTGAGTAACATGGGACTTGAATATAACCAGCGAAATGTGGGTATACTACAGGAACACCTCTGCTGAATCATCAAAAAACGTAATAAGTATTACACTATTTCACAGAATTGCGTCGTAAAGAAATGAATGAATGAAGAATATATCAATTTTATTTTAATACGATCCTATTCTTGGTATGTTTCTAGTAAACGTGTGAATTTCCCAACAGTAGGTAATAATGCAATGAGCTCCCATGCTTGTAAAATAATTGGTTATTTGAGTGCAAAGGCTGATTTATTCATATAGATAATCAACACACAAAGCTTTACTCATTACGACTATCGGATAACCGCTGTACGACAACGATGTGCGTCAGGGAGGTGTCGTCTTGATGCTGCGGGATAAATTAAAGAATTTTTTTGATGAGTCAGGCTTCAGCGGAAATATTAGCCTGCTTTGCTCGTAATTCTTATTTGTCTTGAATCCAGTGACTCGATGGTGGGCGTACGTGAATCAAATGGTTGGAAAAGAACAAAAGTTGAATAGAACGGGTTTTTAAATCATGTGATGAGTCGGACAATTATAGAGAAAGATGGTAGTCATTGGTTATTCGTAATGACACGCTACGGATATAGCAAACGAGCTGCAATAAGCAAGTTATAAGATTCAGAGTTTTATTAACTTACTGAGAAGTATTTACTGCCCGATGACAGGACCGCTTCATGTGAAGCTACTCTTCACTATGAGCCGCCAAAATAGCTGCTTTTGTGAAGACATCTAGGATCTGAAAAACATATTAAATGAACCATTAATCTTTTATATTATGAATATAAGTACTTTCTGTCATCATCACTGCTAGAAGCTATTTGTGAATATTATCTAAGTATGCCACTCTGTCGGCTTTCTTGAAATCGTAGAACACACCGTCCAGACGAAACTGGCCTGATATCAGAAAAGTTAACTGGTTTTGCATTTCTACAAAACGACTTTCAACGAGACAAATAAAAGCTTTTCAGTAGCTGATGTCAATCCCAAACATATTTGACTTTTGTATCACCTTCATCACTGAATTGAACGTCACTTTGTCCGGGTGCTCTGGTCATTATGACATTAGGGTGCATTTTGTCACATTTTTGAATTTAGCTTATCTGGTATAATCCAAAACCAAATTACGAGGATTCAAAAAAAATACGAAGCGTTTCGAGAAAAGGAAGGTAGTTCCCTTGCCTAGGCATGGTTCGTCTTGGTCGAGGTACATTTAATGACGATCACACCAAACATAAAACAAGTGAATCTACCGAATCTTTAAAAAGACGCCATACGATCGATTACTGATTCACGTCTTGCTTGCACCACATGAGCTTTAGAGGCAGTTTCAGTCAGTTAAATACAACCAGGCTTCCTACTATGCCTAATAAAATTCAGTTGGGTACAATATTTATAGTAATTACATACTTTGAATCTAAGTAGACATGTTTCTTGAGATTCGTGCTGCTGCAGACCATGGTTATTCAGAACGGTTTCTTCATTTCTATGGCTCATCACGCAATTGTACTGCAGCTTATGGTAGTCCCTCAAGGCCCGTCTTCGACTGCAGCAGCTCAGCATTGCTTTGAACATTTTGCCGGAACCAGACTTCACACTCTATCTGTAATTTATCGACATCAACCGTTTCAACAAATAATTGCCAGTAAACAGCGTAGGTACCCCGTCAAAAAAGTTAAAAATGTAAATCAAGCTCTCTACAGTTTCTTGTCTAATGCCCATTAAGTTGAGTTTTGTCTCATGTGTGAATAATAATGTTTTTATAACTTAGTGAAACAAATTTGGATCGAAATCCATAGAATAAATAATTTTTAATTATAAGTACTTACAGTCTATAGCGCAAGTAACCGGTGGGTTAGCCAAATAATTTGTTTGATAAGCTTATCATAAAAATGTTTAATCATTGTCAAAAACAACAATCTTCAACGGTTATTAATACAACTTTATGAACGTTAAAATGGCATTTGACAGACTTCCTAAAATGCCTGCATTTCATCACTTACTAGTGTTTTATCTTTATGCAATGCATTCGCAATAATATAATCCTAATTAAAGCATTGGAAGGATTAAAGGATTAAAAAATAATATAATCCTATTTAATCACTTTTAACACGATTCTGTCGTCTTTTCATTATAAATTTATTATTGAAAGTACGACATTCCATTTCGCGCGCTGTGTTAGCAAAACGCTTTGCTGTTTAGCGAGTCAGATGTAAATATGTAATTGGCACCATTTATCGCAGTTAAATATGTCATTTACTTACTTTTTTATGGTTTAGCGTTCTGCCTAAGTTATACTGATTTGATGCATGATGCCACTCGCAGTACTCCATCTTGATGGTCAGTTCGTGAACTTTTGAGCATCACAAACACAATCTGTAATGAACCGAAGGTAAACGTGAGTAATTTGTTTAAATATAAAGCTTTAACATTTTTATTACTTGCTCGCTGATACGTATAAAGTCGACTGAGTAGCGTCGAACGTGGGATTTCGAAAGGGTGAAACCCTTCAACAATCAACAAGGGTCGGGTTTACTTGTGTTCAAGGTTTTTGCATTATTTTATGTTATACGATAGCGCACAACAATACTGTGGCGGTTATAATGGTCCACACAAAACATTCATCTGTTTTAGCAGCTGCTTGTGAACTTTATTCCCCTATCTCCAAAACAGGAATAATGAAAAAAACAAAAATAATCATAATATTGATGCTCAAAGATTTTAATGTTCAAAGTCAGCAGAAGTAAATATGTACTTGTGCTATTCCTGAAGATGTTATCGATTCAATTAATGATGGGTGCTAGGCACGCCGCTATGGTCACATACCCACATGATGTTGCAGTGTCGACAAGTTTCGTATTATCCAAACAAACATACAACCACAGACTAACTCAAAGCTTCCGTCAGCATTGGTACAAATCACAAAATAAAAAGTTTCAGACATAGTGAACATTTAGCTACGTCTCTTTCTAATGCACGCAATATGATGATATATTAGGTGTTTCTATTTCAGATACTTATTGGGTTCAATTTAATTTCCTTGCCAAGGTGAAGTGTTTATTTAGTACGCGAAACAAGCTTTTATTAAAAAACTTAACAAAGTGTGTGTGGCTTCTGTTGCAAATACTGTTACATTATTTTATCAAGCGACATTCTTTTCGTGATAAATTGAACAAGATATTGAAAAACAAATAAAAAAAATGTTAATAGTAGTTAACTCTTGACTTGAAAAACTTGTACTATGTAAGCCAAGGAGTACATTCTTATTAACCGTTCTATTAATTACGAAGTCCGTGTAATAAATCCACATAACTCAATCTCCAAGAGACCTTAGAACTTTGTATTTCATATTGATTTCATCTTGATAACTTCAAGAGTCCCTGAGAAAAAGGGTCTTGACAAATGGACAGACGGACAACCAAATGATCATATAAGTCTGCCGTTTTTTTTCTTTTTGAGGTAAGGAACCCTTAAAATCTCGAAATTAATCGCATTGTTGTATCAATATCGTTGAAAACTTAATGAAACTTGAGTGTCTCACGTCAGATACAGTTCAGCATGACCGACTTGCCGATGGGGAAACACGGTGGAAACTTTTACTGACCTCGATTGTTTTTATATTTAGTTACAATCACGTCAAGTTGAGTCGATAAATGTTAGGTTTATTGTTTTACTTGTAACCTGGTATTTGTTTATTATTTTAAACTACGAGATCATCAAATGCAATCGAACTGAATTAGCTAGTGCACCTTTGAGGGTGTATATAAATAGTTTATGGTAATAATCAATAATAAATACTTCTTTACAGACATTGCACTTCATCAAGCTTAATGGTCTATCTTGTATTTCAATTACAAATTCAAAGTAACACTAAGCTTCGTCCTAACATCATAAATATTTATAACTTGCACAATATTTACATTAAATGAACTCTGTTGGAATTTTATTTAATTCTGTTTCAGGTTATATCGGAGATGCCACAATTTATTGCAAGTGTAAACTAGTATAGTGTAATGGTTAAAACTTTGAATTTGCTGTGACGCAAGTTCCAAGTAGTGTTTGTAACAAGATTGTCAGTTAGCTTCAACAAATTTTATGGCTATTATAGGCTGTTCATGTAAATCTGTGTGGATTATTACTTTAAAGTTGAAACTTTCAACGTTTTTTCCCACTGATAAGCAGTTCTCTGTTCTGAGAAAATGCTTTATTAAATCATATTCTAATTATTGATGTGTTTAAAAAAATACAACCTACTATCTTCAACAAAAGAAAACTCTTTAAATGAACGTATGCGTTGGATATTTTCTATAAATAACATTTTTAGAAATTCATTTTAATAAAGTTTATTTCAGCGTGCATGATAGACTAAATGGGAAAAGGGGGCATGAGCATGTGAGTTGTAATTAAGGTTATGTAATATAGTAATTGCATAATCTATTGTTTTTAAAGGATATAGAACAGGAACTTATTGGATTTCTTGTCTCCAGCAACCTTCAATAAAACAGCCTGATTCAGTTTTTTACCGCCCTACATAGTCGGGTAACACAATCATTTATCTCGACCTGGGTCTAACCTGTGTAGTATTCTGGGAAGTAACGTAATATGTAGTAGCTTATGTTCTTAGGGCAGTTGCTATTTAGTATGCAGGATGATTCAAATGAAATACAGCTAGATTTAAGTTGCTCTTTCCGAAAGGTATCATCATTTTTTGGATATTGTATTTTTATAACTTAAAATAATATAATTATTAAAAAAAATGTTTCACAAACTTCTATCGATCTTACTTTAACTTTTATTTCACTATGTGTGGAAACGGAGATTGGAAAAAAAGTGGTGCCTAATTTTTGACCTCCAGCAGTCAGGACTTTTTACTAATCGATAACACCCTCAAAGTTTCCACTTCAGTGACATCAAAACAAATTAATTATTGATTATTGTATACAAGTTTTCATTCTTACTGTAAAAAACATCACGATCGACTTTCCTGAGGAGTCGGGCGTAGTCGATTTCTATAGGCACTAAGATACTTTTCTATCGAGTTTTTTCAAACATACCTCTATTCACCTGTCATCATATCGAACCCACTTGTTCACCGCTTTTTACACTATGATTATGTCTATTATACGAGTATACTATGCACTTTATTTTACTCGCGAACTTTCACTGTCACTAATTGTTTTTGTAGGTTTTTTCACACCGTCGCGCGTCGTGAACAATTAGTTTTTAAGAGATACCACTTATGTGGCATCCATTCCAAGCCAGCTCTGGTTTGTTTCAATCGCAACTCACTCACCGGATGAGACTCAAAATTAAAAATACGACTACATTTAATAATTTCACAAGTTTTGTCTAACACTATGTCATTTTGTATTATTATCAGAACCTTTCACAATTGTTTAGTGTACCGAATCAAATAAGCTCGTTCGGGTGTAACAGATTACTAGTTATTTGAGGAGTGTTAGGCTCTTCTTAGGCGACCGCTCGGGCCCCAGGAGGGTCTAACACTGGTTAGTTTCCGACCGCGCTCTGTCTGTGAAGTGAATCCGTGGTTCGGCGGCCGGCAGACTGACTGAATTATACGCATGCGCCACCAAAGGATAAAGCGAGGGGATGAGGCTCGTACTCTAATGTATACCTATAATATAAGTTCTAGATAATTCCACAAGTAAAGGAATGGCATTGGTAAATTCGCGACACTTATCTGTTTTCGTAACACAAAAAATAAAAATAAAACTGACTAATAATAAAGAACTGTACCCAAACGTTACGAACGGAGAAGTTTACCACAATGTTTAGGTCTGGAGTTAATCAAGTTCTGCTTAGTACCTACATACGTATCCGTAAATACTTTGAACTCTTATTGTAATGATTCCTATGAAGACATTATACTACTTCAGCGCCATGAAATATAAGTTGGTTATTAGTGACTGAGAATTAATATGAAAAACTACTGTCAGACTCATTGTTTATTTAAGAAAAGTGTACCAATCGTCGACGGTTCCATTTCTAAGAAATTCAGATCAAATTCAAATATCTTTCTTGAAGCATTCGTAAGACAGATCCTGCTGACTCAAAATCTGTAAAACTTCTTTTATTTTTACGTTCACACATTCATTTTTTCTAATATTTATAGCATACAACTTGTTCTTGCTTCGCACGGGTACAATCTGCTGATGTTGTGACATGTCGAAAATCTAAAATGCTCTGAATAATGTTCAAAGCCGCATTAAAATCCATTGTTATGGTTAAGAGATCTCAGCGGTTACACAGATATCCGAGTATTTATTTAATATTTTAAGCACACAGATGTACAGAGGCGGACTTAATGCCATAGGCATTTTCTACCAGTCAACCTTTGGGTGATACGGAGACAAACAGTGGCAGATGCAATTTCTTAAGAGAAAAGAAAAGGGAAAAGAAATAAATATATATATGTATATATATATATATATAGATTATAAACTGTATATATAATACCTACATAGAACATATACACAAAGAAATAATTATGCATACACGACTATACATAAACAATAAAGACAGTTAATGGGAAAACATTAGCGCCGTGACGAAACCACTGTCAACTTCTTACAGACGTGCTCACGCACTTTAACTTTAAAGGCCAATCCAATGATTTCTTGGGGGAGCGCATTCCACAGAGAAATAGCTTTGATGAAGAAAGAACTGTGGATGAAGTCAGTATGGTGAGTCGGGCATTGAAGAAGACGGTTATGGGAGGAACGCAGTTTTCTGTTGTGTAGTTGTGAGTACACAAAAGTGACTTTGTTTCAATCTATGTACCTAATGATACTGATGTATTAATTTATATATAAAGATGCCTCAAACTCGACTTATTTATGAAAATCAACCATCATCACATAATTCATCAACATCATCATTACACAACATATGGAGACCCTACACGTCTATGAAGTTTTTTCAGGTAACTGTTTGGTCGGAGCGCCGGCTGTCAGCCGACTGCCGATAAAATTGGGCGAGTGTCCAAACTGGATTTCGTAGATACTTCTGTGTGCAGAACTGTTGTGTGTACAGTAAGCTTTGTATGTGTGCTTGAGACTGATCAAAGAATAATTCCGTCACAAAACGCTAACTGCCAGTCGTAGTTTCCTTAAAAATAATGTAAACATAAAAATGACTGCACTGTAAATAGAGCCTGTAGGCTCTAAGTTTATCATGTCCCCACAGGCAAGTCCAGTTAAGTAGAAGTAGACAATCGCGAGGTTGAACTGCAAGATGACACTTCCAAAAATGAATAGAGCCAAAGGAGTCATATAACACAAACTGACCTTATAGTGGAAAGCTAATTTCTGGAAGTTTCTACTGATCTGATTACAAAATCATTTCTCTGGTAGAAAGCTACACTATCCTTAACTGCCACGGTATGTATGACCCATGATGAAATAAAACTGTTTGAGTATTTAACCACTTTATTTGTAATTCAAGTCTGAGTAAAACAGGCGTGCGCTGACAGAATGATTCGATACAATATGAAAAAGTAGTTGATCGGTCGTAACGAAACTTGGGGAAGGTATCTCTAGGTTGAAATGAAGATATTGACAAATAAACATACATCATGTATTTGTTTAACATTATAACAACAGTCTTTTTCATATTTCTACACGGAGCTGGGGGAAGTGAAACGGTTGGAATAAATAAATAAATAAATATTGCTGGACAATCCACACAGCATCATCTAGCCCCAAGGTAAGCAGAGCTTATGTTATGGGTACTAGATGACTGATATACTTAATACAATACATTACATAGATAGATATTTTTTATTATATATAGCAAACACCCAGAACACCTGGAACAAATCTTTGTAGATCGTACAAACATTTGTCCCAAGACGGGAATCGAACCCGCAACCTCCTGCGTCGCAGGCGGACCTTCGCCCGCTGCGCCACATCGGTATCGGAATAGGTGGAGTTGGATCTGAGGAGGACTGTAGAGGCGGGCCGGCACTAGCCGGGGGGGTGCGGAAGGATCGTACGGTCCCGCGACCCCCGGAGTAGGTGTAAGATGGAACACCGGGGTGGTTTCCAGTCAGTAAGAGTCTGACAGACCACTTCGCCCCTCCAGGGCGGAGGATATCCATTAGGATTATTCACTTCTAAAAAAATATATATGTGCGAATTATCTTTGTTGTGCACACATATTGTGTACATTCTTGAGTCGCCGGAACCATGGCCAAGCTTCGGGCCAACGTGTATATCTGTCAGCTGCGGTTAGGCAATAAGTGAAATTGTTGGAGGGTGGCAGTGGTGCTACGATGTCGATATGGTTATGACAGAATCTGTAAGATGTGATCGGAAAAGACTTAAGTAGTGAAAAAGAGCACATTCAATTATTTCCTACTGTGGAGAGTCATTATACTCGGAAGAAATCGGCCAGACAATATCTGTCCGAATTACTTAATATATCTAAAATGTACCGGTTGTACGAGGCTTGGTATACTGAAGGGCACTATTCTTGCCGCATGGCATCTAAAAGACAGTACGAAACTATTTTTAACACCAGATTTAATTACTCCTTTCATCGCCCCAAAAAAGACCAATGTGGTCAATGTGCACTTTACCGACAAGCTGATCCTCGTACAGAAGAAACTCTGCGAGAGAAATTAAACCAGCACCAGAAGAATAAAGAACGCGTGCGTCAAATAAAAAACGAAGAAAAACAATCAGCTGACCTTTCAGATACAACTGTTGCAATCTTTGATTTAGAGAAGGTGTTGAATATTCCTCAATCTCAAGTGGGAATATTTCACTATAAGAGGAAATACCCTGTGTATAACTTCACAATATTTGACAGTACTCGACTGAAAGGTTACTGCTATGTTTGGCACTACGCAATCGCAAAAAGAGGAGCAATAGAAATTGGTAGCTGTTTATGGCAATTTCTCATGGGTGAAGCAGGAAGAGGTATCAAAATCATCTCATTTTACTCTGACGGTTGCGGAGGTCAAAATAAAAATAGATTTATTTTTGCATTCTATATTTTTGCCGCTCAGAAACTGAAAATCAATATCACACACCGATTTTTCGAAACGGGGCATGGTCAAAGCGAAGGTGACTCAATGCACTCTAATATAGAACGAGAGCTAAAACATCAAGTTGTTTATACACCTGAACAGATTTACGCAATTATTTTGAATGCAAAAGTTAATGGTGAGAAGTACACTGTGAAGGAAATGACACAAAATGAGTTTAAAGACATAAAAGAATTAATCAAGAATAAGAACTGGGCCAAAGATGAAGAGGGACATAAAGTAGCATGGTCTAAAATAATGGAAGTAAGTGTCTTGCATTCACAGCCTACAGTTCTACGTTTCAAGTATGATTATGATGCAGATTATTCTCGGTTGAATGTCGAACCGCTTCCAAGAATTGCGCCAAGAAACAAGCGGGGTAAACATAATGCTTCAACCTCTCTTACAGAGATACAATTATTGAAACCAGCTTACAACAAACCCCTTTCAATAAGTAAGGCTTTACACGGCGACCTTATGAGTCTCTGTAGGGCAGAAGCAATCCCTAGCTACTACCATGCCTTTTATAACTCTCTCACATTTGCTAATTGCTCTGAAGAACTTAATCATGAGGATTCCGATGAAGTTCACGAAGACTGATTTTTTTCTTATGGTTTTTTTCTGTACTTATTAATTAAAATAATAGTTTATTAGAATAACGTTGTTTCATTTCAAACCCTAGAATAAAAGTTTAAGTTTCTGTTACCTAATTATGCAAATTGAAAATTAACTAGAATAAAATTGCAAATGATCTTGTTTTCCATTAATCTGGCATCCATTTTTCAATGAATATTATTGTAATGTAATATTGCAATATTCATAGGTTCTGGTAATTGCCGCGATTAAAATTGTAAGTGTATATTAATAAACTAAAACAGTACAAGAATTTTAGTATCTTTTTAAATTCGAAATATCTTTAGTTCAAATAACCTTAGTAAAACTTCTTTAAAAGCATTATAAAGCATAAAAAATTAGCTACCATTGTCCTATTTCTCGTTTCTCTACACAAATTAGTTGGCAAGATATAGTCGAAAATCAGTTTTTTATTTTTCCTGAAAAGTAGTGATTTTGCTATTACCATTTTATTCTCCGGGGGTGGCGTTCTAACGAAATGGTTTCAACCCGCGACATAGCATCTGCTACTACGTTGTCGGCGCCCTTGATATATTGTATGTCAGTAGTGAATTGGCTTGAAAGTTAGCTGATTAGAAAGGCTTATGAAAGGTAGTTGTGTTGGCGGTAGCTTTTCTCGACCCTGCGGAAAAGCATAAACCAGGGGTTTGTGGTCCGTAAATACCGTTGTGTTTTGCATTTCTAGTACTTGTATGTGCCGAAAATATTGAACGCTCTCATATATGTACAACTAAAAGATCCCTGTAATAAGCCGGCCACCCAGACTGTTTTTCAGTTAGCATTTTGCTAAAGTATGCGAGGGGTTGCCAGTTACCGTTACGCCTATGTGCATGCTGGACGCATCATAAAAACAACAACGCGCAACTAGACTGTTTTAAAGAATAAAACACCAATAAAATATATACCGTATCTCTTATACCAGCTTTATTCAATTGGCACATTTGTCTATCAAAATAACTTACTAATGCTTACAATCAGAGCTAATAAAAACTCTAGTTTTAATCTGAGCCAATAATGGCTAACATGAACTAGTTACTTAGTTTCAGATAGGGATATTACAAAATTCTTAGTTTAAAAAACCAAAAAAAAAACAAGCAAACCATACTAAATAGTAGAAAATATATTTGAAGTATGAAGAGTTTGTGATAAGTACAGCAATAGAAAGTCCAACAATCAGTTATGACTAAGTAATTAAATTGGGATAACGTTAAAATAACAATTGAAATATTATACAAAAAATATTCAAGTAACGTAAAAATACGTGGGGTGCTTGATATTATTATTTTTTAATTGGTAGCTTTTTATTTATATGAATGTATAGAATAAGAAATGAGTATGTAAGAGGAAGTCTGAAAGTGGCGCATGTGACCGAGAAGTTGTGTGGAAATCGGTTGTCATGGTATGGGCATGTGATGCGAAGGAATGAGGACCATGTTGTGAGGAAAGTTTTGAGTATGAATGTGCAGGGTTACATGAGTAGAGGAAGACCAAAGAAAAGATGGATGGATTGTGTGAAAGATGATATGGCAAGAAAAAAGGTGACCCTTGAGATGACGGTAAATAGATGAAAACATGCTGCGCCGACCCCAAATAAATTGGGATAAGGGCAGGAGGATGATGATGATGAGCTTTTTATTTATACAATTAGAATTATAAAATATAGTTAATAGCATCCTACGCTTTTTAACCATATAATATTATATTTTACGCTATTGATATCTGAGTCAGGCAGAGGTAAAGAAGTATAGGTATTCCAAAAGTTATGTCGATATCAAGTCCCATATAAATAGGAGGCGAGCCTGTTGCTATCAGTAGGGCACAAAACAAAGGCCAGTAACGGCTGCTGGCCTTTCTTAGGAAGAGGGGATGATCTAATAAGGTATTATCCCATCCGTTGCGGATATCGGCCCGTCAAACAATACAATATAATACAATGAGGCGGACAAAACGACTCAAAGATATTTTCATATTTATTGGACTTGCAGCAATGGTAAAATCCCGATGGAATAAATATCAGAAAAAGAAACAGTCAAATTAAAAAAATCAAACGACTTACAAAAAAAAAAAAAAAGTAAAATATTTTTAATTTCAACTTTGAGATAATCTCAAAGTTCGGTTATCCAATCAAAAAAGAACCATCGAAATTGGAGTGCACTGTAAAAAATTATACGAGCTCAAACATAAAAAATAAACATGTTTCTTATTGAGAACTCTTGAGAGTTCTCCTAATCAAGCAAAAAAATCCATCAAGCAGGGTTGTCATCTAAATGTATGCCCCCATAAGCTGCTATAAAGATAAGCGTAAAACAACAAATACTGTCGATGGGACTCACGCCTGAACAAAATAATTAATAAGAAGGAATACGTTTTTTTCTTTCTAATAAATAGTGAACACTGAGTTAAGCGTTCAAAACGTGCGTTTAATGCTTGAGGCATTTATTGCCAGTGAGTAACAATGAATCTGACATCATGACATGTACTGCGCCTGCGTGAGTCCGGTGTATTCGGAATTTTACTTGTGTTATTCTTGCGTAACCCTTTGCCAGACACCCTTAATATTAATGAAACTATGATTGTACTTACGTTAAAAGCAGATTTTTATATATAATACTTGGGTAATAATTAGATGATGTTCCCTCACTAGCCAGACATTGTTGATAGTTCCAACCCCGTTTATTATTTATTTATTTTATAGATGGCAAGTGAGGTCCATCGCGATCCCTCACTGCGCAGTTGTTATTTCTTAGTAGTTTAGTACTTTTTTTTTTCTTTTTACTTCTGTTTAGTTTGTAATCTTTTGATGCCATGCCACGACGCCGACACTTCGTGTGCACTAGTTGTAGTTATTATGTAATATATATTTATAGTATTTTTAAGTTTTGTTAATATAGTATTGTATATGTTTATATGGGCCTAGATGTCTGAAATAAATGGATAAATAAATAAAAATAAATAAAATAAACATGTAACATTTAATTAGGGGTAGACACTAGCTCCTGTAATACAGTTTACACTAGCGCAGGAGCTAGGGAATTCATAAAAATGATTGTATGATATATGACAATTAAGTTTATTATTATCATTAGTTTAGTACATGTTTACATCAGCCGAAATAGTCTTATGTGCTATCTTCAAATATTATTTATTTAATATTCATTATTATTTAACAACATACAATATTTCGAATATATACAGACCATTAAATATATTCAATATTATTAGTATATAGTACATACTCGTACGTACGAGTACATTATATGTTTACAATTAATATGTGATTTTTTTTAATGAAAGTGATTTTGTATTAAGTACAAGTCATGGGTGATACATTAATTTGTGTTATTTGTAACGAATGTGGAACAATTATATTATTTTCTGACAAGACATAGAAAAAATATTAATTAATTTTAAAATTGCAAAAAAAAACATATCATTCTTCCACGTGAATATACAGACAGTGGTTATCACAGGGAATTTTACAAATCATTCTCAGGACTGATGAATTAATGATGAACTGATTAAACAAACAATTCTAATAGAAGGACACTCATATCATGGTGCCAATTCATCAACACAAGCTATCCACAAATACTATCCATTCAGGAGCTCGACACAATCCCTGGAGGAGACGATATGCGATTATCACCATTGTAGTAGGGACTGGCATATTCACAACTGGAGCTATATTTAGACTTTATAAGACCCTTCTAGTGGCACCAACAGTATCCCCACCTCAATTCACTAAGATAAGTGAAGTTTCAAGACTGGACTCTTAAGAACCATACCTATCTCTCTAAGCAACTTAACGACTTAAAGGAGATTCCACTATGGTCCAAAGTTGTTCTTACGCCCATATTTCCAAAAAATCTAGAGATTCCGTTGGAAGGATTATTGTATTGGGAATCATTTGTAACATTCCAATGTCCTACATTTTTAGGACCACCTAAGGTTATCTCAGAAGTACCGGTTTTAACTAAGAGAGTTCTCAGTTATCTTGATCATCAGGTTTCAAGAAATCTAGTAACTGGAGAGTGGTTCAGCCCTACATTTAACACTATTAATAGTTCTCAAAACTGCTCATTCTGGGCCCTACTATAATAAATTCCTTAAGACAATTCACTATAAATAAGACACTTTTTACATTGGAGAGATCTCAGTTCAAACCACATTCCACCCTCCACTCCAGATATCCTCCACAATGCTATCTACCAACAAATAAACACGTAGTTATGTAATGAGCAACACGGTTTCAGGGGCAAGAGATCGGTTGACACCAATCTCCTGACTCTGGTTGATTATATATCCTCTAGCTTGGACAGCGGACGTCAGGTGGACGTACTTTACTTTGACATCCGGAAAGCGTTTGATAGGATCAATAATAACATACTGCTGAAGACACTAAACAAAATTGGTTTCTCACCCTCTCTCCTCCGCAGACTATCTACGCGATCGTCAGCAGTTTGTTAGGCTCGCAATGTACGAATCTGGTGCCTATCACACGCGTTCCGGAGTGAGTCAAGGCTCAATTCTGGGGCCTTTATTATTCCTAATAAATGATCTTCCCCAAGTTCTGCGTTACGCAAAATCTCTATTGTATGCCGATGACTTAAAACTTTACCTCGAAGTAAACTCCGAGTCTGACTGTTTGGCACTACAGCAAGACATTGACGCAATCTACAAGTGGAGTTTAGATAATAAGATGGATTTAAATGCCTCTAAAAGCTTTGCTATGACCTTCAGTCGAATGCGGCACCCAGTTAAATTCGAATACCATCTCGATAATATTGCCATTATTAAAACAACCGCTATGAAAGACCTGGGAGTCACATTCGACCGAAAGCTCACATTCCACAACCACATGGTTACGGTAGCAAAGCAGTCATACCAAAGCTTGGGTTTCGTCTTAAGTAATTGCCGCGATTTTCGCACCGCACACGCTATAAAGATTTTATCCAATACGCTCGTGCGCAGTAAGTGAGAATCCAGCTCTTGCGTGTGGAACCCAGACCAAACTACTTACGCACTTTTACTAGAAAAAGTGCAAAAAGCGTTCCTTAGGTTCCTTTACAAGCGGTTGCACGGCTATTATCCACACCTCTATCCGACAAAATTTATGTTGGGTTGCCTCGGATATAACTCGCTAGAGATAAGACGAGCGCGTAATCAGCTCATCATAGCCTGCAAGACGCTCCGTGGCACTATTGACGCGCCTGACCTGCTTGCTGTGCTTGCACGTTTCTTTGTTCCGGACAATCACTGCCGCGGCAAAAAGCACCGAATGTTTGCTGTGCCTCAGTGTCGCACTGTTGCCCGTGCTCAATCTCCAATACCTCGCACCTTGGCTGCACTAAATGATCTCTTGGATTCTTATGCAACAAGCGATCTGTTTGCGGATGAATGGAAGATGATTTTATTGGCATGTCAGAAGTACTGTGAGAGGGATTATAAATAATAAATAAATATTGCTGGACAATTCACACAGCATCATCTAGCCCCAAGCTAAGCAGAGCTTGTGTTATGGGTACTAGATGACTGATATACTTAATCCAATACATTACGTAGATATATATTTTTATTATACATAGGAAATACCCAGAACACCCGGAACAAATATTTGTAGATCGTACAAACATTTGTCCCAAGGCGGGAATCGAACCCGCAACCTCTTGCGTCGCAGGCGGACCTTCGCCCGCCGCGCCACAACGGTCGTCATGTCGGTCGGATTGATGTAAGTACCTATATGTTGTTTATAACTTAACTTTTATTTTTTGTGTTTAGTTACTGTAATTGGTTTTTCAACCGTTGTAATTAATTAAATAAATAAATAAAGTATTTTCTACTTTCTCCAACACGAAATCTCTTCACTGATGGAAGGGTCTAACCCACATGATGGATAACTGTAATTAAGAATGGAAAATTATTTAGTCCAACTTCGATAACTCTTAAATGACCCCAGAACCTAAAAAATCTAAAAAAACTTTTGAAATAGAGCAAGAAAAAGAAACATCTAATGACGTAAATACATCAACAAACGATTCAATACCAGGTTCATCGCATTTGTCTGAGTTAACTGTATCACATCTTCACTCAGCTTCTCTCTTCCTTCAGCTAAATTGGTGCGAGTTCAGTGTTCAGTTCAGTGACGACACGGTTGGCGCAGTGGCTGAACGATCGACTGCTGCACCGCGTGTCGTGGGTTCGATTCCCGCACGGAACAAATATTTGTATGGCCTACAGGTAATTGTTCCGGGTCTGGCTGTTTGTGTATGTGACTTTAAATGTTTGTCAAAGCACCCACGACCCAGGAGAAATTCCTAGTGCGGGGCAACGTTATAAAAAAAAAAAAACATGCAGAGAATTCCATTGAAATAGATGCTACTTTTACTGCACACCACGTAGAAGAAAAAAATGATAAGAAGTTTTCCAAGTTAGCTGATGTATACATGTACTAAACAATACATGCGCAGTGCAGGATTGCGATAGACCTAACTTGCCATCTCACTCGCACCCACTCATATTTATGTACTGCCTCGCGTTGGCTCCTACAGCTACACTACATGCTTGTCTGGCAGGGGTTGGAACTACAAAATGGAAACACAAAATATAAATACCAAAGATAAATGCATTAATGAGTATATGATGTTGGTGCCCGGTAAAACTCGTAAGATTATATTGCATTGCATATTATATTGCATTTATATTGCATCACTTGAATGTAAAAATTATGTGTGTACTACTGTATTTTAATAAATAAAATAATAACACAACTAGAATTCCGAACACACCGGACTCACGCATGCGCAGTCCATGACGCAGTGTGCTCAGATTCACTGTTACTCACTGACAATAAATGCCTCAAGCATCGAACCCTGCAATAGTTTTCCCCCTATAATTTTGATGATTGATTTGGGTAGATTTATGGGCGCTGATTATATTTACGATTTATAAAAATATTTTGAAAATTCCAACACGTCAGGATTTTTAGTTATTTAGCACCGTTGTTTTTTGCCAAAATTACCTAGGCTTTCCTAGGTATTAGTAAATATTTTATTTTAATCGTTTCTTAATGAATAAAAACACACACTGAATGGTCTCAAAAGAAGTGAATTAGTCAAATAAAAAAAATGATGGATTTTAAGTAATTTGCTCATTTCTTGTAGAGTTACAAGGTTTTTTAATAGAAAGTAGCTTAAATCGTTAGAAGAGGGTTAATAAAGGTAGTTTGTTATATAAATAGCATCAACATTGATTTTACAAAATCAGTACTTCCGTGTATTTCTTAACGCTCACTTGAAATATATCACCGCGAAAATGTTCAATTTTTGCTACATTTGTGGGCAGTTTATCCTGAGAAAACAGCAGCATAACATTACGCAATTCATAAGTTTAGTTTACGTTTATAATAAATGTATTTGGCCTAACAATCGCCAATCAAGATAAACAGTGGGTCCCACAAAGTGAGTACGAGATGAAGAAAATCTTTTGAGGGAAATTGTTTTAATTGTTTTGCAATACCAAAAGAATATTTTTGTAGGCCCAATTACTTACGAGTAATTGGGCCTACAAAAATATTCTTCTTATTCGTAATAGTAATAGCGCATCAAGAAATAATTTAGTATTCATTAAGTCACAAAAAGGTAAATAAATAAATGGAGCGACGTACGGTGTGAAAATCGAGATATAATATGTGTTACTTTAGATAAAGAAAACTTAGCATTTTTTTTGTACTCATCGAAGCATACATGTAGATCTTATTAAAAAAAAAACAAGTAGACAAGTATTCATGATTGCACTATTCTTATATTGATGCTTGTACCTGTTTATTCAAGTTAAGCGGAACATATTGTAAAATTTTGCACGCCAGTGAGGTTTATCAAGGAGTGCTATATAATGTAATACTAACACCATTGCACTAACATATCCTATAATACTAACATACCCTATAATACTAACATACCCTAGATCAGCAAATAAATGATTTATTATTATTATGAATCCAAGTAATAAGCAAGGAGATAACTTGTGTCCAAAAAAAAAACTAAAAAAACTTTTCAAAAGACTGCAATAAAGATATTGATATCATACCGGACGGCATATGTTTGTAATGAACGCCCAAAGTTCTAAAGATACTCTGTATCGCACACGTATGAAATCCTTAAAAATGCAAAAAAAGACAGAATAAAAACCTCGATGAAGTTGTTTACCTGGTCTTTGAGTTGATACATTTTTGGTGGAGCGCGCAGACGGAAAAAATAACAACAAAATGTTCTTGTTTTCAACCACATTGGGTGAAAAAAAGATGAAACCTCCCTTTTACTGCAAAACTTTTTGGAGATAGCACATTCCCTGTACCACCTCCCTTTTACGAGCTTTACACTATACAAATTGATGTAGACAGTTGTAGTGAAATGACTTATATTGTATCCATAACGTATGCGCTTTTAACGAATAAGACGAAAAAGATATATACAAGATTGGTCACTTTAAGTAAGGATTGGTTTGGGGCAGAAATTCCTTATAACAAATGTGACTTTGAAGTAACACAGGTGAATGCTTTCGAAACAGTTTTTCCGAAGTCGCACTAGTCTGGATGCTACCTACTATTATATGAACAAGGCTATAATAGTTACAATGATAAAAACATGGAGTTAACAAATTTTAAGTTAGCTAGAGAAACCCACCTCTCGTCTGAATCTATAAACGTTGCCTAGGAGAAAATCGAGGAAAGAATACAGAATAATATGAAATATCTAGGTCCATTAACAGAATTTACTGCTTATTTCGAAAATCAATGGATGTCTCCAGCAGTATTAAGCTGCGCAATGGACCGTCATCGTACCAACAATGGATTACAGAGAGGGTTGGAATCGACGATTCCACGCAAAAATTAGGCCAAAACTGACACTGATTTCATTTATAAACTCAACGAAACAAGGAAAAATACACTGAACAAACAATAGTCGTTAAAAGTTATACTACTGTTTGATAAATTTGTTGAACGAAAAATAATTATTTAAAATTAAATTGTGTTTCTGTGAAATATGTTTCATTCGAGTATTATATTCCAAATAGTCTTGGAAACAGTAATATTTGAAATAAAAATACAAGGGTCAAATATTATATGACACATTTTTTGAGAAACGAAATTCAATGAAATTTCTGTCTGCGAAACAAAGGGAAACCTATAAAAAACATGAATTGCGCGCGAAAAAAATATGACGACAGATGTGGCGCAGCGGGCGAAGGTCCGCCTGCGACGCAGGAGGTTGCGGGTTCGATTCCCGCCTTGGGACAAATGTTTGTACGATCTACAAAGATTTGTTCCAGGTGTTCTGGGTATTTGCTATGTATATAATAAAAAATATCTATCTATGTAATGTATTGTATTAAGTATATCAGTCATCTAGTACCCATTACACAAGCTCTGCTTAGCTTGGGGCTAGATGATGCTGTGTGGATTGTCCAGCATTATTTGTTTATTTTTTATTTAACTGTGCAAAATTTTCTTTTCTTTTGTTTACAATGCCAAGGAGAAGGTCGTCGAAGTTAATCAAATGTATGACGTGCTATATGACATGCAAAAGACAGATAATGCTAATAGTCGTATTGTTATGTCAAAATTGCGTTCCAGAGTGACTGGAAATTAAGTGGATAGGCTTCGAATGGAACGAGTTCGTGATTGAAATAAAAAAACAGCAGTAAACACGACACAATAAAATAAAACTATTCCGCAGGCACAGTGCTCCTGCTATCCTGGAAGGAACAGCATTCCATTACGATCCAGAAATTGAATATGGTGCGGAAATCGATAAACATTCGTATAAACCAGCAACAGTCTAGATCTGAAGAATACATTAATCTCCGTGATGCTATTAATGCTGATGGCAACGCAAACAATGTGGGAAGAATGACAATTTTGCCGGCTACTTACATCGGGTGCCCGCGCCATATGCATGAGTACACACTTATTCGTTGCATTTCACCTGTAATCCACAGTGAATCGAAACCAAGAAGGAATTGCTACGCAGTCAAACACCATTCGATAGACATGACAACACTGCAAGAGTCATCAAACAGAGCATCGTGTCGTGGATCATCAAGTCAAGAAATCAGAAAAGCTGACAAGAAGCCAGCCACGTATACAAAATGCACCAGAAATATCATTTTGTCTGCCGCTCAGTTCTGCCTCCCAGCTGCAGTACCTGCTCCAGACGTGAGTCCAGTTACATCGGCCACTAAAGTTGCGTCGAGCTCAAGCGACGAATACTTCTCGCCGACGACGACACCACCACCAGTACGTCGACGAGGAAGAGGCTGACCACTGGCTAGCTTGGGACGCCCTAGGCCCGCCGGTAACCTAAAATATAATCTCCCCGCTTCCGATGACAGTGTGCAGCGCATGCGATGGACTCAACCCATCAATGACAATTTCATACGCTCATACCTACTATGGTGCTATAGAAGGGGGAACTAACCTATACACCGGGACACCGTAATTAACTATTTAACGCAGAAGTGTGTTATGCAGTTCGCAATCAAAGGCATTTGAAAGGCATTTTTGATTACATAAAACCCTTATTGCATTTTGTCGGTTCTCCCATGTATTCAATATGTGTTTTAACAAAGCGACACCCGCATCGGTAGTCAAACGACCGATTGTAAAGCCATACTGTTCGGTATGGAGGAGGCTATTTAAATTAAAATGTCTTAGCAACGTTAGAGAATATTTGCTCATTTCATGGACTTTTGCCAGCTCACTTTCACCCCACGCATCAGAGTGGCTCATGTTTAGACCATATTATTTTAAAATCAAAAAATCCATCCAAAACATTGGTTACTAATTCTTCGCTTACCGATCATCAAGCCGTTTTACTAACATTACAAAATATACGTTCACCTAGAAAAAACTGCATGCGTAGCTACACTAGTCTATAATAATATGACAAACCTGGAAAATGACTTACGCGGTATTAATTTTGACCCTGTTTATAATTCAAACGATGCAAATATATCTTTGAAGTATTTCATAGATTCTCTACAATATGCAATATCGAAAAACACATTCACTAAGACAATACCTAGAAAGTATAGTTGTATTAAGCCCTGGATCACACCCGGACTCGTTCGTTGCATAAGACATAGAGACAAACTTCACCTAAAATTGAAACTCGCACCTGATAATGAAATACTTTCTGTTATATATAAAAGGTATCGAAACTTCTGTAATAATCTTTTGAAAAAACTAAAAAATCAATATGATAAAAATGAATTACAGAAGGCGGGGAAAAATAGTAAACTTGTGTGGAAATTTATCAAAACTAATACATTTAGATCAAAAAATCACGAACCTCCGTATGATTTACTATCAACAGAATCAAACCCATCCGAAGCAATGAATAACGTAAACAAGTTTTTTGCTAACGTTGGTAAAAGCTTGGCTGACCTGGATGACCTTAGTATGCACTTTTCCAAATTGACTAAAGGCCAACATTGATGACCTAAGCATGAAAATAAATAAAACGGAATACGCACTATTACAACTTGCTCAAGGCCAACATGGACGTCGTAAGTAAGCACTTTTCCAAATTGCTAAACGCCAACATGGACGACCTAAGCAAGAAAAGAAATAAAACGGAATACGCACTATTACAACTTGCTCAAGGCCAACATGGACGTAGTAAGTAAGCACTTTTCCAAATTGCTAAAGGCCAACATCGATGAACTAAGCAAGTATGCACTTTTCCATATTTGCAAATCTTTACCCCTATCTAAAATCGCTTAAAAAGAAATTTTCACTACAAAAACAATACTTCTAGTTCCCTTGAAGTAGTAGTACCAGCCTATTACTGTCCCACTGCAGAGCAAAGGCCTCTTCTCATACAGAAAAGGTACGAGCATTAATCACCACGCTTGCTCAAGACAGGTTGGTGATTTCAGACTTATATCAATTATATAAGTCCAGGCTTCCTCATGATGTTTTCCTTCACCAATGTCAAGCCTAACAGACGAACTAAGCAAGAAAATAAATAAATCATTAAACTCACTTTTTGCAAATTCCCAATGTCTAACATAGATGACTCTTTTGTACCAGGATAGTATGAACGCAAAGGAGTTATCCCGAACCATGAATGGCGATCGAGGCGATCGGGCCCACCCTACCCCCGTGACCCCTCCGTGTTACTGGCGTTAGACACTCCCACTTTTAGGGCGGGAACCTTCTGAATTTGGTCGTTTCACTATCGCTATCTTTGTCTAGACTGCCAGTGCTCCTATAGTAAAAGCAGGAACATGTATTTAAGACAGCAACAATATTATTATCGTGTCGCACTGTCTCTTTCAACTTAACACAAACTCGGTCGGTCCCCCTAATATTGTGAACGCCAAAGCCATGCAACAGAAGCAACATAAGTACCAGGAAAACATAACCGGGATGAAGTTCGCATCTAAAAAATACGAACACTACATTGGTTACTTTAATAACTTGCTTCGTTCGTACATGTAAAAGCAGGAACATGTATTTAAGACAGCAACAATATTATTATCGTGTCGCACTCTCTCTTTCTACTTAACGCAAACTCGGTCGGTCCCCCTAATATTGTGAACGCCAAAGCCATGCAACAGAAGCAACATAAGTACCAGGAAAACATAACCGGGATGAAGTTCGCATCTTAAAAATACGAACACTAAATTGGTTACTTTAATAACTTGCTTCGTTCGTACATGTATCCTGTGACTTAAAAATCCTATTTTCAAGTTAAAGCGTTTGTTATTATCTAAAGACGTTTATAACGCGTATGTTGAACGTTAAAAAATATTTTCAATTTTATAAAGCCTTGTGGCGTAGAGATGACGCGTCAGTTGATGTTGCTGATCTTTGGCTATAATTGCCATAAGAATCTTGTATTATTTATGTAGTAAGCAGACACAGAAGGTGACGTCTAGATTCAGGTACCCAAGATGAAAACGGAAGGTGGAAGTATTCTTCAACTAATTAAGATATGTCGTGGTTAACGTTGGTGTACAAAGCCCCAAGACTCTGCGGTTCATGTTTCCAGCCTACTAGAGAGTGTACCACGATATTCGATTTACTTTCAATGCAACATATGGGTCCATCATCTGCCTAGCCTTTTGCCTAGCCTATGGTCTAATTGGTTGCAGCTGAAAGTATTTTACATGAAGCGACTGCCTATCTGACCTCCACAACCCAGTTACTGGGCAATACCATGCCCCCTTTGTGAGACTGGTTGTCAGACTTTCGGGCTTCTGACTACTCGTAACGATTGTCAAAGACCTACAAATCGGCTACCAACGGATTTACGTGCTTTCCGAAGCACGGAGGAGTCTCGATATGTTACGAATGTTTACCCACACACAGACTGACCTTGTCATGCGTAGCTTAACCTCCGATAAACTCCTCAATTTAATGATCCTACATTTTAAAATAAATAAATAATGTTACTACTATAGTATTTAAATACAATAACTACCTTGTGTTATTAAGCCGTCATATTTAAGATACCATACTTGGATAATAGTTAGAAATGAAGTTGAAACTTGTTTTTTGAAGCTTGTGTTTTTTTCATACCAAAACCTTACTTTACACTAAGATTTCCCCTGTATTGTGCTTGCGTTAATAAACATTCAAACTCACATACACATTCAGCCAGACCTGGAAACTACCTGTAGCCAATAAAAATATTAGATCCGAGCGGGAATCGAACCCGCGACACGCAGCGTATTAGCCAATCCCTCAGCCACTGCGCCAACCGTGCGGTCAACCAGTCAGCCTGTACAGTCATTTTATCAAAGTTCACAATGCAGTACGTAAGAAAACTGTTCAAGGAAGAGTTTTTTAGTTCGCTAATACTAAAATGCAATCTTTGTACCATCATCACGCTTATATTCTCCGAAGGGTTCGGCAGATGTGCACCTATAGTAACACTCACATTTCGCCAATTGTGTTATGTTGCTTAAAAAGTAGAACATTATCCAAACCAATATTGTAAATTATTTGTTTGTTGGTCGAAGAAATAAAATTATTGGCACAGGAAAAATAAAACGTTTTTCTCCAAATAGCCCACATTTTCGTGATGGTACGGAACCTCGGTGCGCGAGCCCGCCTCTCTTTTGGTGGTTTTTATCAACAAACCATGCGGACGAAGCCGAGGGTGGAAGCTAGTATATTATAAAGAACTTAGTCTTTTATAGTTATATTTATCAGTTTTTTATTTAGGTCAGAAAAACAGTTTTTATTTTTAAATTAAATCTGAGCCCTACAGCATGTTAAAAATAAATGTATGGTTTACGAAATAACATAAAATTATAAGTATGTGTGTATATTCGCAACATCAATTAAACAATTCGTGGCCAACGATGCGAAGTAGTGCACATACTTTAGGTACTGTTGCGGGAGGGACACTAATTCCTACGTATATTCTCGAGAACGGATCCAGCTAATTAGATAACATTGTTTGGTTCTGAAGCAGTACTAAGTTCGCCAGGTCAGCTTGGCAAAAACAAACACTCATAATATAGTCCACGTGGCGGACGGCGCACGTGGTCTGACGTTCAACGCGCTTGCCTTCATTGTGAAGTCAGCTCATAAACGAGGCAGAATTCTTGGAGCCCATGAACGTCACAAGCGTGAGCCTGGGAGTTTGTGTTTTTTTTCAAAACGTATCAACAACTGTTGAAGATCTATACTCGTCTCTCTCTACATTAGTAAGTCTAGTATTATCTGCAGTATGTAGGCACTTCAGTACTTCTCACTTGCGCTTCAATCACGGTTAGCTGCGATCAAGTACTTTAATTGCTGTGTTCTTAGGATTAATTACTTAAATACGGTTTTTCATGACTGAAAGTCAACCAGCCAAGCCATAGCGTCATAATATTATTTTAAACCTTATTGTAAAGAATAAACATTTATTTACAATATGTTAACTTAAATAAATTCTATAAACAAAAGAAATATTTACGTACCGTTAAGAACAAAAGAAACAAAATTTAAACCCTTATTGTTAAGTCTTTAAAAAAAAATAGAACAAGGGATTCAGTGAAGTGGTCGATAAATATAAATCAATTTTGTGACAATAAGCAATACTAAATCGTTATGGTGTACTGCTTTAACTTAATTGTTACTCTTATTCAACGAAAAGAAAGAAAAGCTAATATTTATAATTCGTGGAATTCTTTTCAAGATAGCGTTGTGGTTACTTTTTTATTTTATAAAGAAAGTGGAAGGAGACAAAAGCTTATATCATATAATCGTTGTTTTTCGAAACCTCCGTAGAGTCCGCAGCAAATTCAAACTTACGAAAATTGATGGTACAGGTATATTATTATTATAAGCTGACATTGAAACGTGAGTTCTTATTTTATTTTATGACTCTTAACCCATTTATTTGGGGGTTGGCGCAGCGTTCTATTTCTTCCTCCCATCTTTATCTTTATCTCTGAGCTCACATCCTTCCAACCGTAGATACCTACATACATAAATATCATTATGTGCACTGTTGTACACCGTGGGACAGCTGAAGAATTCTGTTCCCCAGAAAAAACTCCCCTATTATCCCTTCATTCAAATGCGCCCTTAATCTGTCTATTATGAGAACACGTTTTAATACAAATCTTATGCTATTGAAACTGCGAACAATATGGTACATGGTATTGAATTCAACGTCTTTGAATTGTATCTGAGTAGTCAGTACCCGTTTAACCGTTAAAGCTGGTACCACTTTTTTTTGTTTTTGTTCTCGGGGTAAGTTTCGAAAGACGCCTGGGCTTTGGGGATAAGACCGGGTTGTGCGGGACTCTTAAACTACCCCGGTGGTCACCATCAGCACGCCAAAGGCAATGATCAACCGATATATTAAATTTTTGTCACAGGCCAAGGCAACTTTTAAAGTAAATTGTTTTCGTTCAAGCTTGTTCCATAACTTTTGTGTCCATGATCTACATCAGACTGTGAATACGAACAATCCGCTCATCATGTTTTATGTGGGTGTACTCTTTGGCAGAATAATCGCAATATAATGTTAGATATTGTGCATGTTGCATCCGGAGTTCTTTACTATACGGACCTTGTAGAAACTCGATCAAATTTCCGTGCGTTCAAGCGTTTTTGCCATACCTACTATAGGATTCAAACTTGCAATCAATTGTACACAGCTCATCATTTAGGGCCCATTAATATCAGTGTTAATTTAAAATCGTGGTTCTAGGCAACTGGGCCTAACCCAGTTGTAAACGTCCCTTTGTGCCTATTGGCCTAGCTCTGTTCTGTCTCCTGCTTGATATGGAGGGAAGTGGAAATTATGTATTATTCTAACTCCGCTGTTGTTTTCTGATTAATTTCGTTGCGGGATCCAAGACAGTTGAATCGTTACTCCGGCTCTCGTCGGGCTTCATTGTCTCGACGCTGGTGGTCGCCAATGTTGATTCTGGTTTTAATGAGTTGCAGTGATTTGGGAATATTGTGGCAGCTTTTCCCATAAAAATATTATATTTCAAACAAAGTCGTTACTCGTTCTCCCCAAACAGTGGGGATAGTGGCAGGAAAATGTGTGTTATCATTTAAACTATTCTTTTCGTCTTATTACTCTAAATATTTTCGGTTTCATTTTATTTAAACGTTACTTGTATTGCCCTAACCCATGTTAATATAGTTATAAACTGAGTGCAAGTAGCCACATTTCTTTTCAAAAGATTAATACAAGGAACCAAGAATCCAAGGAGAACCTAAACCTTTTGCGATTTCTTTTTCTACGAAAACGAACAGATGACATATAAAAAAATGTTAAATAACTCCTCTTAGTTTAAAGTCGATTCCAAAGCTACCTGTATTTAAACATAAAGCTTGGTACTACGTCTTTAGTTAAAAGCGATACCACCCTGTTAGTAAAAGAAGTCTTTGCGCATGTAAAAAATCGCATAACAAATGTTCATATATTGATCCGATGTGTTTGTATACCTATGCAGTTATAGTTGTTGTGTAGAGTTTATTGATAACTCGAGAACTATCTCCTTATCGAATTTTGTAGGTAAGAAATAAACTTGAACTAGGTTTTATGAAAGTTTGAATAAGTTTCTGTGTGTGTGCCTTTATCACCGGTTACTGACCCCGTGTAAGAGTCTCAACAAATACTAAACACTCGTTTCAGCCATGTCTATTGTTATTTTGAAGTCATACTGCACACATAAATATCGTTACTGCTTCAAAATCATTTGTACTCTTGTAACTATTTGAACAAAATGATTTACATTAGCGCAAGTTAACATCACGCCTGCATTTCCCCGAAATGTTATGCCAAGCTGTACTTAAAGTACACCCACATAACGCCAGTCACGTTTAAGTCCCACTTGATATGGGCGAGCCTATTGCCATCAATCGGAGAAATACGTTATCTGGACTGCTGCTAAGAAAATCTAGATGGTAATTAATTAAATAATTAATTAAGGCATTGTATAGTCGTTCAGTCATAGCACATTCGACTTCCATACTTACACCACAAACCAAAGGTAGCTAGGTACTGTATTAACAGATTTGTGATTAAATTGCCTATTCCATAGAATTAAAATGTTCAGACGCGCGTTTTCTTTAGGAATACTGAAGAGGTGAGATCATGATATCTGTAGACATCGTTATCGATCGTATTTCGTTTGGAGTCTGTAGTGTGTGTGCTCAGCCCCTAAAGTTACAACGAACAAAAAGGGCCACAGAGTTACTGAACTATAGAGTAGAGTCCCAACGCACGGGTACTGAGACAGTCTGAAGACAAAATAACAATGTGTCTGCATTATACCATTTTGATTTAAATCTCGAATGATATCACTACATTTTTGTACATAAAAATCTATTATCCGCAAGTTATTTTAAACAAACATTTGCTTCAAAATGTATTGAAAATGTCGCATTAGGGCGCGTAGCATTAGTCATTGCCCACTTGTATCAAAATGTACAATTTTGTTCAAATTTTAACTCACATAGTCAGTAAAAACTGATACATTTAAGATTCACCATTGCAAGTCTATTTCTAATTTTGGAATGTATTCATCCAAAATGGAATAATGTCCATCGACTGATTCCAAGGTGGCACGGCTATAATTACTTTATTCCTGCAATTATTTACCAGGTGACAAAAACGAGAATTTTAAAATAGGAGTTTAATAAGCTACTGTAACTTTCTCTTTCCAACTCGCAGAATAAAAAACAAAAGATGTAAGGATATCAATGACGTGCTTTGTTGTGATGCTCTCCCTCTATGAACGACATTGCTCTGTGTTCCTACCCCTGTGTGTGTGCCGGCTGCCAGGATGGGGCGCGCCGCTTGGGTACAAGCTAGTCTGGCTTCGTGTTCCGTGCGACTAAGACGTGTTTTAAAGTTCGGGTTCGAGTTAAAGCAAATAATGGTTTTGTCTAAATTTGATGTAATCATCAAAGTTCACAGTATCAGTAGCATCAGTGCAACATTTAACTACTGTGCATCACTGTATTACGAAGAATTGTGCACTGCGTCTCAGGTAACTATTTTTTCCATGAAAGCTGGCATAAGCACCCACCCACCTTTTATTACCATTTAGCGATCCATACTGACAAATATCTCGGCAACGTATTACTGAACAATCTAGACTGTTAAAGCGTCCCCTACCCATATTACTAGTGAACACCAAGCGCCCCTACAAAGTGACGCCAAGATGGCGGACGGGTGGCTCAGCCACAAAGGTCCTAAACCGTTTAATTCTTTCACAATCGTAAGTTGTACAGCGCTGTTCAGTCTAATAAAATAAATAAAATAATTTATTTATCCAAGTGATACACACAGACAGTTCAAAACAAGGTAGCAGAAATACAATAAGCATAATATAGTATAGATTTAAATCTACAAAAACTAGATTTAAGTCTTCGTGCACACAGTCTACGTTTCCGTATTATTATTCCATCCTTCATTGTGGAGCAGATTGCGGCTTTGTTATACAGAGTGTTCTCCCTATTTGTTTCGCCCATATTCACAAGTTATTTTTTTTCAGTTAACGCTTCCTTTCCTCATGGGTGTCGAGCAGCAACAATGCGCCAGAATTAGGCGGTCCCTAAAAAATGGTATGTACCTTTATACATGTACTAACTGTTACCCACGACTTCATATATCACGGTTAGATAAATAATATTACTATGTCCATCTTAGGGCTTAAGCTTACTCTGTAATAAATCTCGTCAATTCGATTCAGTAGTTTAGCCGTGAAAACGTTACAGATAGACAGGCTTAAAAAACTGTTATAACATAGCTGTGCGCCGCGGTTTCACCCGCGATGTGTGGAAATAACCAACAAAAATGGAACTCTAGTAAAACGTAAACGTGTAACGTGCCACGGGAACGGCAATAATAAAGGAACACTGAGGGTCTTATAAAATGTGGATATGTAATAATGAATAATGGAGTTATTTATATCATTAGTAGTATTTTTGTAGAATATATTAAAAAAAAGAAGAAGGTTTGTAAAGTACTTCTGCGTAAATGATATTTTTAGGTTTAATTTTCTTGTGGTAGAAGAACATACTGGTTTTGATCTTGATATCACGACATAGTTGTCCATGTGAAAAGCAGTCTTAACGTAAATCGATTCTTACGTTTAAACGTTAGCCCCTGTGCTTTATTAATTGTTACGGCAAACGATACCTTCACGGGAAATTGAATTCTTTTAAAATTAAAAGGTAACTCATTGGGAATTATTAGGATACGGGGTACTGGCACTGTTTGATCAACTGCTCGACCAGTCAAAATATTGAAACGATGTTTTTTGCGCAGAAAATTAACTGTGTCACAGAAACTTGTTGGTTTAAGATTTCTAAGTAAAGTTAATGGGGCACCTATTTTTAACTTTAGGGAATGTGGGGGAAGGCCACTTGGGTTTATAGAATTAAAAAAACTCCTGAGAGTAATAGACCGCATCTTCTTGATTCATTACATTATCAACAGAATTATGTGTACTTATCGGTATCTTCTGGAAGTTCAGTTAAAATTGACCATGAGATGACGACACGGTTGGCGCAGTGGTTGAGCCAACGGCTGCTGCGCCGCGTGTTGTGGGTTCGATCCCCGCACGGAACAAATATTTGTATGACCTACAAGTAGTTGTTCCGGGTCTGGCTGTTTGTGTATGTGAGTTTAAATGTTTGTAAAACGCACCCACGATACAGGAGAAATTCCTAGTGTGGGGCAAAGTTTTTTTTATAAAAAAAAAAAAAAAATTGGATATATCGTCTTTGACACATCCATTGATAACCTCTTTCGCTACTTAGACTATATTCGAGTAGACTTTCGATATGAAGTCTTCAATGGTTATTTTTTCACCTACATCGCGATAATTTTAGTTTTGTTTTAAAAGTGAGCTACTTTTCCGTCTCCTATTAAAAGTAACTTTGAAGGAAAATGTGCACTGCCTCCACCCACGTGTGCTCTCATATTAGTAAATAGTTTAAGAGTATGAACAAACTTCCATAACAGGGAAGTCTTTCAACAATACTTCTCTTATCTAGTTCCCCTAACTATCACTGGTAACGTTTGTCGAAAATCTCCACAAAACATGACAGTGATTCAACCCATGATTTTATAACAGCTTCTCATATCTGTAAGAGTACTATCTAAGGCACATGAGCTCTATGAACCATGGTGCATTCATCCCTTATTATTAAAGTAACATCTTGCAAAACTTTTCCGTAAGGGCCATTTTTATGAATAGAGCACACGCTATCTTTCTACAAAGAAACAGAGGCAATTTAAAAGTTGAATGAGTTGTGCGTCCACCTGCTAATAGAGTAGCTGCGATACACGACGACGCAAGACCTAACTTTTGATACCAATCAATTAATAATGACATTAACTTGCCGGTCCCACCTAGAGCATCCAAAAAAAAAAACTTTTCTTCGTTCCGTCTTCACAATGTTTGCCGTAAGCTGGTCATTAACTAATTTGGCTTGATTTTCAGTAATAATAGGTCTTTACCTATGAAATTGCCGTTTTGTATGAAAAAATTAAATGATTTTTTTTCATGTATTTTTTATTTGTATTAATCGAAGTAATCACCCATGCAATCAATGCATCTTTGCCAACGCAGTGGCAGTTTATTGATGCCCTTCTTAAAGAAATCAGCTGGACGGGAGGCAACAAATTCTTCAAAGGCATTTTGTACTGCCTCTCGGGTATTGAATTTTTTTCCCGCCAAGAAGTTATCCAAATTCTGGAAAAAGTAGTAGTCTGTAGGCGCAAGGTCTGGTGAGTAGGGCGGATGACGGAGAGCTTCCAACCCCAGTTCTTGCAACTTGGAGACCGTCTGCTGTGCAGTATGAGGTCGCGCGTTGTCGTGCAGGAGCAGCGGAGACGAGCGATTGACCAATGCTGGTTGGAGATGTGCCAGCTTCTCCATCATTGTGTTCAATTCTTCACAGTACACATCTGCAGTAATGCTCACCCCGTTTGGTAAGAAGCTGTGTTGAATCACACCGGCGCTAGACCACCAAACAGTGACCATCACTTTTCTTGGGGTAAGTTTTCGTTTAGGGCATTGTTTAGGTGCTGAACCAGGATCCAACCAACTTGCTGAGCGCTTGCGGTTATCAAACAGAATCCATTTTTCATCGCAGGTAACAATGCGGTTCAAAATTCCTTCATTTGTGTGTCTGTTGAGCAGTGCAAGGCACGTCTCGACGCGTACTTCGCGCTGGCGATCATTGAGTTCGTGGGGCACCCATTTGTCAAGCTTTTTTACCTTGCCAATTTGACGCAAATGGACCAATATTGTTTTGACGCTAACGTCGAAAGCTGCTGCTAATTCAGCCGTAGATTGTGTATCATCAGCTTCCACAATCGCCTTTAATTCGTCATTGTCGACCTAAGTCTTCGGACGACCGCGAGGTTCATTTTTCAGGTCGAAATTTCCAGAACGGAAGTGAGCAAACCAATAACAGGTAGTGCGTTGGTTTGTAGTGTTAGCTCCGTAAACGTCGTTGATGTTGCGTGCCGCTTGTGCCGCGTTGCTGCCACGACGGTACTCATATTCCATAATTACTCGAATTTTTAACGTATCCATGATGACGAAAAAGATTTAAATGCGATGAAAATGTAACACTAATCAATAAACAAATGACTACTTTTGGAAAAAAAAATCCATGTTTTTAAAATAAAATTAATTTGAAATTAGAATTCTTAGCCAAACAAAAAATATTTTGATTTGAAATGGCCAGTACTGCAGAACGGCAATTTCATAGGTAAAGACCTAATATATTTATTTAAATCATTCGGCTCCCGCAAAGCTAAAATATTATTTGATTTATTCCTATTCGATGCTGGAAGTCCAAAATCAGTTAAAGATTTATCACACATCTCATGAATGCCTGTCATGCGCGCGTGTACCCGAACTGTCCCGAACAAACCTAACCTACCAAATTTCATTGGGTAGTTATTTTAAAATGATGATATTTCATAAGATGTTGGTTGAAATTAGGAGATTTAAAAAAAAAACAACGTTGCCCCACACTAGGATTTTCTCCTGTATCGTATTAGTGTGCGTTTACAAACATTTAAACTCACAAACGCAAACAACAACAACTCCCTGTAGGCCATACAAATATTTGTTCCGTGCGGGAATCGAACAAGCTAATCGCTCAGCCACTGCGCCAACCGTGTCGAGTGGTTGATATCAAGGACAACAATGTTCACAATTAAATAATTGTATTTATTTATCATCTTTATTTTTGGATAAGGATTAATATTATGTTGATAAAACTCCTTCGCAAATAATGCATTAATTTCACACAAATTTGATTACCTTTTTAACTTTCCAAATTTAACTTTTTTTTAGAACTTTTAAAGAGGATCAATTCTATTGCCTTATATATTATATGCTTTATGGATGTCACAACAGAAATTGCGGTTTGCCCCCTGCCAGCTCTTGGTGAAGGATGGGTGATGTGGCGCTATCCCGACATCGTGCGTCTCATTCGTGTGCAAGTAGGCCAGACAACATTGGGTACGTTGACAAGCAAACGTGGTATAGCGATGGTTCAGTTGAATATAAACGTCAATTTGTATTTGATTGTCTTGTATTCTTCAGGTCTCACATCTGCGAATGGGAAGCTGCAGTGGAAGGAATTATCATTACGTCATTCGTTGCTGGTGGAGGATTCCCGCTACTTGGTTATCCGCCAGGATTGCCCACCAGCTATCATTGTATGGATAGTCGTTTCAGCGAATGTTTCAAGAGCTTTGAACAATACTTCTGACAGAGGTCTGCTAAAGCCGAAGAACTCGCACTGGTATATAAATAAAAGGTGGGTATATCAACTGACATTTTAGACTTGTGGCAAGATTGCTATATTTCTTCTTACTTTATTTATCCAAGTAAATCCACAGTGCTATCTGCGTTAGCTTGCCCAAAGTATGTAATATTTTATATCAGGAGTGTATTTTATTTAACTTTAATAACCCCACAAACTTGAATAGACCACAAGTTATTATAGATCGTGTAAAAGATGAAAACACATTTATTTAGTACAGACTAAAAAACACATGCATTAGATAAAAACAAAGAATCAAGATTTAATAAAATGTGTAAAGTCAGTTCAGCAAAAATGTAAAACAAGACAGACAGTGCGTGACACTGGACCTGATGTTTGAGGGTCATCTCATGGACGTAAATGAATTAAATGCACGCGGACTATTTTCTTTCTTTAATATAAGGATGATAGCTAAGAGCTAGTTGACAATAGAAATATTTGCAGAACAACAACTCGTCATGGATTCTCGTATATTGTGAAAACTTAAAAAAAATTGTCTTCTTTCTACAGCCTTATGGATATCACAAACTGCGGTTTGCCCACGGCCAGGTGATGTGGCGCTATCCCGACATCGTGCGTCTCATTCGTGTGCAAGTAGGCCAGACAACATTGGGTACGTTGACAAGCAAACGTGGTATAGCGATGGTTCAGTTGAATATAAACGTCAATTTGTATTTGATTGTCTTGTATTCTGCAGGTCTCACATCTGCGAATGGGAAGCTGCAGTGCCGCGGATATCGCGACCACAGTCATCCAAATATTTTGCTATTCTATGTTATCCAAGAAGCCAGGATTGTCCACCAGCTATCATTGTAGCGATAGTCGTTTCAGCGAATGCGAATACGTACAGAGGTCTGCTAAACCATGGAAAAGGGGGATCCGAGACAGGCAGTGCCTCCAAGGTTTTGCTTGCTATGAAATCATCTGGACGACCTTCGTTGCTGGTGGAGGATTCTGGCTACTTGGTTATCCAAGAAGCCAGGATTGTCCACCAGCTATCATTGTAGCGATAGTCGTTTCAGCGAATGCGAATACGTACAGAGGTCTGCTAAACCATGGAAAAGGGGGGATCCGAGACAGGCAGTGCCTCCAAGGTTTTGCTTGCTATGAAATCATCTGGACGACCTTCGTTGCTGGTGGAGGATTCTGGCTACTTGGTTATGCAAGAGGGAAAATATAATCAAATATATAAAATTCTTGCGTGATCGAACTCCTCCGAAACGGCTTGACCAATTTTCAACCAACATCTATTTTTCATACCCCTAAATGAAAAGGGTGAACCCGAAATATTTTGTATGGCAAAACAACATTTGCTGGGTCGTCGTTGATTTCTGTTTAAATTTTTTGTACTATGTTTTTATTTTAAAGTTGACTTTCAAAAGTGCGTTTGTAATGTTCTAATAAATGATTTGACTTTGACTTTGACTTTCATTTTGATGAATGGTACGTCTGTTGTAAAATTGGGATGCCAAAACGTAAAAATAAATAGATAGATAGTGTAATGTTATTTGAGCAACGATGTTTACATGGAATTTTAATTAATTGAGGAAAAACTAACAGTAAACGCTCAATTTTATTTTGCACTAGCTGCCCCGGCAGACTTCGTACTGCCTAATTAAATTGCAATAAAATCCTGTCAAAATGATTTGTAATGTGACTTTTTTTTTCCTACATATTTTAGAGTCGGGGCAAAAAATTCTCCTGAACAGAACCGTCACCCTGGTGATAGGGCGTTGTAAATAAGAAATATTAATTAATAAAACATATATAAGCATTTAAAAATAAGTAATCTCATTATTATTAATCATGTGAATCATAATTATTAACAAAAATCAGTTTTATTTTTAATGTAGTGCTTTGTGATATACGATGTTTTTTGTTTGATTATCTGGCGCGTAGACAAACAAATCTGATGGTTTTCCAACACGGGAACAGGCAACATACAATTTACCATGTGAGAAACATGGGTTTTCCGGATTAATACCACAAACACATGTTTGACGAAAATCTCCTGCTAATAAAATCATTGCACCACCAAATTGGTTATGATTGCTCCGTATATCTTTTAATGTTCTGTCTAAAGCCTCCAAAGATTTTTTATGTGCCATCGTGCATTCATCCCAAATAATTAATTTACATTGCTTGAAGACCTTTGCCATTGCAGAGTTTTTAGAAATGTTACAGGTCGGAGTTTCATTGCTTTGCATATTTAATGGCAATTTTAATGCTGAATGGGCTGTTCGACCGAAGCGAGTGAAAGTGCAATTTTATTTTGTGAGCGAATCGTTGCTTATATTAATGAAATCAAAAAGTTTTTCCTGTACCACCAGGTGCATCTAAGAACTAAATCCCTCCAGTTTCATCATTTATTACTTTCATAAGATTATCAAATACATACTTCTGTTGTTCATTCAACAGTGGATGATTCGTTTGAATTCATTTTTTCAAAGTGTTGAGATCATACATTTTTTCCCGATTCAACTCTTAGTTAAAAGCATCATGCATTCGACGATTGGGCGCGGCCAGGCCTAATTGAATTAATAGTTTGTTTGACATCATCAATTGAAATCAATGCTTCGTTGTAAATTTCTTCACTGATTTGTATAATATAAGGATTTCCCATTCTATTTCGTATTTGATACAAAATATCATCACACATATTATCTTTGTAATTGATCCACAAATCAATTGGGTTTGATGGGAAGCATGTAGACAGTGAGTGCTTGTAATTCAATATGAACTTTATGCAATAGCAATAAAGCTTGTTTTAGTTAGAAAACGTTTGTATGGGAAAAAGAAAAGGGCTGTTTTTAGGGTTTTTCAAGCAATTTTTCGAATTTTTCTCGCTGTAAAAACCATCTTTGAACTTCAACGAACATTAAGAAAAAAGAATTGGCCAAATTGGTCCAGGCATTGTTGAGTTATGCGCTTACCAACACATTTTGCGATTCATTTTTATATTATAGAAGAATTAGGGTGCAATCTTTTCTACTTTTTCACTCGATTGGTTCAATAGTAGTCGGCAAACTCAAGTTGCCAGAATTAACTTTTCTAATACTGGGATCTCAGGACGTATAGAAGCCGGATGCAGAGTTCTGGTTCAATAGTAGAACTAATATTGAATGTCCTTATTTCAAAGCTACCAAGTTCTTACTTCAGAACAAATTGCAATGAATACAGGAATATATAAGTCAAGAGCTCGTCATATGGTGAGGTTGCGAGTCAATGACCTTAAATTAATCAATATCCCAGAGCAAGGGATTGTCAGGAGTAATTGAGAATTACAATCATTTATAAGGTATTGCATTCAATCGACGACATTCCTTCAATGTGATGACGTCAAACCAACGGCAGGAAACTATTATTTAATGTGTGCGACAGCGATGGTAACGTTGTACCTGAGCTCATCATCATCTGCCTAGCTTTTTCCCGACTATGTTGGGGTTGAGTTCCAGTCTAACCGGATGCAGCTGAGTACCAATATTTTACATAAAGCCACAGCCTATCTGACCCCTCAAAACAGTTGCCGGGCAGCAAAATACCCCTTGGTAAGACTTTCGGGCTACCCGTAACGACTATCGAAGATCTACAAAAAACAGCCGGAACCAACGGCTTTACATGCTTTCCGACGCACTGAGGAGTCTCAAAATGTTACAAAAGGTCACCCATCCATAGACTGACCTCGGCAAGCGTCAGCTTATCTTTCGATCAACTCGTGCAGCTGTTTTTATTTAGCCTATAAATAACAATATAAATAAAACTTTACCTTAATAGAAAACTGTAAGAACTTATTCAGTATATACCTATGTATAATTTCTCACTATGATTCTGTTTCTCATAACATATTTTCCAAAGAAACGTTATACGGCCCCTAGAAATCACTGTTACAAGGTGCCGCTTTGATAAACAATAATACAATTAATATACCAATAATGACAAGGTATCCCATCAAAAATTTGCTGATAGAGTCGTTTAGTTTTGTATGATGCTCCCATTTTTAACACAATTGAGTCGTAACTCAGTCTTTACTCCTAAGAAATCAGCTATCAAAATCCAAAAAAACAATATATCAAAGGAATGCGTGATTGGAGAATGAATAGATCTAGAATATACCTAACAGTAGGCTTAAAAGCAAAAGAGTGAGTGATCGATATATACAATGCTCCAGCAGTATTTGTGATGTTTTGTAAGACACCAACTCTCCGGCACGAACTCGTAATGTTCATGGGCTCCTGGTATTATCCCACGTATTTCAACTGACTTCACATTTTCGCGCAAGCGCACTGAGCCCCAGACCTCGTGCGTCGGGTGACATGTGCCTTGTGAACAACTTGGTGACTCCTGGTAGTCATGTCGATGTTCCTGTGAGTTTCTATCGCCTTTGACAATCGTGACAATTATGACGACCGATGTGGCGCGGCGGGCGAAGGTCCGCCTGCGACGCAAGAGGTTGCGGGTTCGATTCCCGCCTTGGGACAAATGTTTGTACGATCTACAAATATTTGTTCCGGGTGTTCTGGGTATTTTCTATATATATAATAAAAATATCTATCTATATAATGTACTGTATTAAGTATATCAGTCATCTAGTACCCATAACACAAGCTCTGCTTAGCTTGGGGCTAGATGATGCTGTGTGGATTGTCCAGCAATATTTATTTATTATTTATTTATAATCCTTCAAATCCACTTTATTTTAGAAAATTCTTCTCAAGATATTCATTTTACGTTAGTCTTAACAACAAAATCACAATAGAACATTGTTTTCATTGCTACTAAGCCCGAAGTGTTTATTTAAAAACATGTTTGTCTTGGGAAAGTAATGGATAGGTATGAGCGTAATCTTCATGGATAATTTCTTTTTCTTTCAACCAGAAAGTTCCAAATAAAATAAAATGATTAAATTACCTTATTATTGTAAATTCACCGAATCTTTGTTAATGTGTATTTAGTGAGCATTTACATGAAGTAAATAAATGCTCACGTATTTTAAGGGGATTTACCAGCGAAAATCCCATCAAAATCAGTCCAACTTTGCCAGTACGCCAGTGCGTACAGCTGATATTATAAGTAGTAACATAGGCTACTTTTATTTTAGTCAAGAAATGGAGCACCGGGCAAAAAAAAAGGCCCATGAATATCCACGTGGACGAAGTATGAAATAAATTTAAAACATAAAACTAATGGACTATCATAAATAACTAAACAACTCATCGAAAACGTGCTGAGCTATCATAGCGATTGAAATAATATGTTTTCTCATTATTTTTATATCATTAGTTTCTCTGTTTAGATTACACACTACTAACCAGTACACCAATATTTAAATAAAGCTCTCTTTTTTTTGTGGGATAGATCATTTCGGGGTTTAAAAGTCAGCGCGACCGCGGCGCCATCTTCAGGAGAAACATTATACTATATTTTCCTTTATCGTAAACTCCACTTCATTTATGTTATGCTGGTACTTTTCACAATTTATTCATGTTCCGTTTAAGATAAATTCTATTACTTCCGAAATGCTTGTGAAGTTTCACAACTTAATTCATGACTCGTTTCGTTAAATATATCTCCTTTTACTTCTGTTATGCTGGTGATTTGCACGCAACCTGTTGCCATAGTTACGGACGGTAATCTGAGATTATCTCGTCCATCAAAAAAAAGTTAGTGACCTCTGAGGAGTTTTTGGGATATGGTTTTACGTCGATTTTAAAACACATAAGATAGCTGGTTCTATAGTGGAGAGTGCTTTGACAGAATTGGTTTTTAGGGCAAGGTACTAGGATGGTTAAAAGAAACCCTTATGGTGCGACCCAGTCTGTCTGTCTGTCGTCTGTCTGGATATCTCAAGGACTACTAATGCTAACTACTAACTTAAAATTTGGAATAAGATTACGACCCTTGTCTCCGAAATTTGCATAGAAAAAAATCTGAAATGCTTCTATGTGATAGAAGTAAAGTAAAGATTAAACGAAACAAAAACAAACAAAATAAAACTACATCTCTAAATAGCACACTTTACAAATATTTGTATGTAGCTGTTTGTGTGTGTGAGCTTAAATGTTTATAAACGCACCCACGATACAGTAGAAATTCCTAGTGTTGGGCAACTATTTTTTCTTTTTAAATAACCTATTTTTAAAACATAAAACACGTTAACGTTAAAGCGTTTACTTATTTAAATGGCCAACAGAACTTTATGACGCTTAGGCCTCTTCGGTCACCTGCAGTTGGTGACTGCTAATAAGATTATCATCATACATTTAGTTAGAAAAACACAAGGGCAACAATTAATAGTAAATCGTGTTCGCAAAAAAATTCAGTCGACTCAAAACACCACTATAATGTGTAAAATAACTATGATTTCGAAAATCGGTGGCTGTGCTTGTTTCAATTGATTAATTTTTTGCCATCGTCTTCCAAGCTTAAGTACAGCTTAAGAACAGTACCTTTATATATAAACATTCAGCTTCTGTGTTTTGGAGTCCGCTAAACTCTAAAACTAGTCTATGGATTGATTTGAAGCTTTTACACAACGCTTAATTTGGATAATTAGTGCTTTCATATATTTTTATACCAAAGTTCTCACAGAAAGGGCTTTACTTCGCGCTTTCGAGCAGAGGTTGTAACTTTAATGTACCAGGGTAACAAAAAGTCACAGGAGATGTTATCTACGGAAAAGCGGTAGCGGGCTAGAGAGGGATAGCAAGCACAATCATGGGGATACTTTCCCCCTAAAAGCACCCTCCGTGAGAGTACCGCCATGTTGTGAATGAATGAATCTACAAAACCAACATACATATAGGTAGAGCTATGGTTGTTTCACACAAACGTATTATTTTGAAGTAGCAAGTGTTAGATTTTAGTTCGATTATATGTTAGGTAAAAAGTTATAATAACTTGTGGCTGTTATTTTAGGTCGTATAACTTTGGAAAAAATATTGAAAAATATCTATCTATGTAATGTATTTTATTTAGAATATCAGTCATCTAGTACCCATAACACAAGCTCTGCTTAGCTTGGGGGTAGATGATGCTGTGTGGAGCATTATTTATTTATGAATTACTGTGAACAATGCAATAATGAACTTTGAACTTGTTGCAATGAACTGTGTCGAACAAAATTTACCAGAGTTAGTATTATTAGCTGTCTTTTTCATCTTGCATAATTAAATATAGTAATTATTTCTTGCACACTAAAATCTTTAGACGTAAGAATACAGAGAGCTGGAAAGGCAGCTATGTATGGAATTAATGATAAGATACCTGTGCGATACTCACCGTCAGATACCATCTACCGTTATTGAATCATTTGGTTTAGGTCAGGTTAGAACAGTGACTTTTAGCGAGCGAGATGGTTACGTAACATATAACACATGAAATTAGGCTACTTGTTGTTACAGCAAAAAAAATTACATCATGTGTTTCAAGTGACATTTAACTATTTGTTATTATGTCATATATTACACCCTGTATGACCAGAGTGACAGTAAAATTATTTCGACCTCAGTGAAGGCTTAAATTTATAATGGCACGGTTGGCGCAGTGGCTGACTGAACCCATATTTGTATGGCCTACAGCTGATAGTTGTTCTTGGTCTGGCTGTTTGTGTAGGTATGTGTATGTGTATATATATAGGTATGTGTTAGGTATGTTTAAATGCAACCACGATAGATTATTAAATTATGATTGAAACTGACAAAAGTGAACATAACTGGCGAAATGTATAGGTGCATCTCTGCCCAGCCCTTCGGGGAATACATTCGTGTTCTTACGTTACGATAATATGTCAAAGTTAACCCATATTATGTTCATACAGTGCGACACAGATCATAATGTCAGTAATAATGTCGCTGCTTGTTTAGGGAAGATGCCCAAGTCCTGGTCAATATGAAAATCGACTATGTACGTTGAAATGTAATACTGCGTTGATGAAAAAGAGCTTCTTTGGTGTTGCACCAAAGATTTTTAATAAAATACCTGATGCTATAAAATGTATGCCATTAAAGAAATTCAAAAAGTGTCTTCACAAGTTATTAGTTGCGAAATGTTATTATAAGTACCTTGGATGACTATTTTAATGATAATACTATTTGATTAAATTATGATATGATGCATTGTGAGATTACGTAATTTTATAAATCTATATTATTAATGTTGACTTGGATGACTATTTTCATTTTGGATGACTATTTGATTAAATTCTGTCATCATCCTCCTGCCCTTATCCCAATTTATTTGGGGTCGGCGCAGCATGTTTTCTTCTTCCATACATCTCTATTTGCCGACATCTCATGGGTCACCTCTTTTCTTGCCATATCCTCTTTCACACAATCCATCCATCTTTTCTTTGGTCTTCCTCTACTCATGTAACCCTGCACATTCATACTCAAAACTTTCCTCACAACATGGTCCTCATTCCTTCGCATCACATGCCCATACCTGACACATGACAACATCGATGATGTTTTATAACGATGTTTGGTAAGCTACTCAGAACGACTGTCAAAGCTCGCAATTTTTTTTACTTAACATTGCCACATTTTGGTGACAAGAACTTTCTTTATCACTTCTGTGAAACACGTATTTTTCGTCATATACTCACTGCTTTGGATGGTGCTTCTTCTTACGAAACTACCTTTTGGAAGGGGCAACTAGAATATTTTTTGCATTTTATTTTAATAGTAATTTTAGATGTTGAAAATAGCCTTTTAAGTGGTGTTATTTAACAAATGATTTGAAATTTCGTTGCAAACCAAGTTTCTGTAAGGTTTGGCTGTTGTGATTTACTATTTGTCTGCAAACCTCTGCCGCTCCTGTATAAAGTTGTAAAAGCCTTGTTCTTTATCAAAGTAAACGTCGGCATCAGCGGTCTTCCTAAAACAGTGCCGTTTTAACCCATAATACTAATAATACCGTGACAGCATGAGGCTTGCATTTGTTAAAAGGAGGAGAAAATTATTGAGAACAAATACCAGCATTTTGACGCCTGCTATACCGAGATCTGAAATATTGAGTTTCAGGATTTATTTTTATTTTATGATAGGAACTTGAAAATGCTGTAAACTTCTCAACTTAAAGTATTGTACAGGCTACTGCCATATGAACAACTGCTTAACGTGTACGCGTAAGTTGGGGATTGGAAGTTTGAGGACCCGGATTAAAAAAAAACAGTACTGGCAAAAGTTCTAAACAAATTAAAGCGGTCTGTAACTTAATCAGACCAAACAGAGATAATAATATACAGATACATGACATTTGTTTTTTTTTTTAAGTATTTTATCAAGTTATGGTTCCTAAAGTGGTACGTGGTACAATTTCTTATAAAAGAAGCTACTAGAGAGATGGTATATTTACTTCCCACTGTTTTAAATGATTACTTCGTTTCATGTTGATTGCGTTGATCGTGAACGACCACGCACCACGAGCCGACGACACTGTGTCAGTGCACGGTGTGATACAGTGTCGTAAATACTAGGAACACAGATCCGATAGAAGGTGGTTCCATAATAATATTTAGTTTCAATATGTGGCGTTTATTGAGATCCTTTACGAAGCTAGTGGGGTTTAAATTCGTTTTAAGTTGATAAAGAAATAAATTATTGACATTGTACCTACAATATAAATTTAAACTGCCCAGCGGCGTCCACCCAGCCAAAGCTTGGGTTAAAAAGGAGTTATCATGTAAAATTTAAGCAACCTGTGGAACACGGCCGCCATACTCAAGTATTTTGTACATGTTGTGCAAATAGATGCGCCAGCAATTGAGTTGATAACGAGGATCTTTGAAGTTATCGTTGATTTTCGGGTTAAGAACCAGTTGCAATACCTTCTTTGCGTAATAATGATATTCTTTTATAATCATAATGACTTCCTTTTAGTAATTTCATTTTGATGTTCAATATTCAATGGACTGTGGCCACTGAACTCTAAGAACTGTAATGATACAAGAAAATACGTTACGCTTAGCAAGGAGGATCTTTACTCTAGAGTATTATAAAGACTACGACAATTTTTCACATAATATTTCTTGAATTGTCATCCACTTTACGAAGGGTCTGCAACGTTTTCATTTAAATCTTTACTTGATACTTTTAGGGTTCCGTACCAATTTTTTCTACTACAATGTTAAGTGTGTCTTTAATTCGGATACATATTCAAGTCAATTCAATTCGCATTCTTATTCAATTTGGGTATTTGAGTGAAGCCACGAGCACACGGGCATAGTTTTGCGAGTCCAACTCGCTCTTGTCTGGTTTTATTGTAATAATAATAAAGCTGCTGATCTACGAAGTTTGCGAAACATCAAATGTAGTAATCCTCAAATAAGTTTTGTCTAGCACTATGTCATTTTGTGCTCCTTCTGTGCAAATGGAGTACTCAAGAGCTTATGAGAGGATCCAGCTGAGCTGGCGTCCGCTCTGAGCCAGCTAAGCTGGCCCTCTGGTTCGTTTCTGTCGGCGCTCGACTTGTGAAATGAATCCGCGGTACCGAGGTAATGTTACGCATGCGCACATCCGACGATATAGCTACGGGATGAGGCTAGTACTCTTATGTTTACCTTTACATATTACGGCTAAGTATTTGGGATGGCATTGATAAACAGGATGGATATCACATATATGCTATCAATTAAACCGCAAGTAATACTAGACCATAGAAATATAGCAAAACTGAATATTTAATGAAAAACCGTAAAATAAGAAAGTGAAATTTTCAAACAAAATAAATATCAAAATAAATCCAGTAAAAGTAAACACTTTAGACCACCTTGACCCCAAGAAGATTGGCAACCATGCACGCATGGGCATGGGCGGGTGGCGGTTTCTTTGTCGGCGTTGGCGCTTTGATTCGTTAGACAATGAGCAACCAAGTTTTTATTTCGCGATAACTGAACTAAATGCATTCAATATTTCAAATTCGTTCCAAAATTAATGGTTACATTATTACACGGTTGATAGTTCCTTTTCAGCACTTGATGAATTGTTCTATGGCTCACTCTGAACACACGCCCGGCTATTCTAAGGCTGCAGGTTGGGTTCCGATCGAAATGGTCTACGACGCGTTGTTCAAAATGGATGGGACGTGGCGCGGAGCAACTCCTTCGTGAGTGTTGGGCACTATGCGCTGGTTTTCGGACAACTCCTACACTTTGAAAGGGAAAGTCTGCTGGTGAGAGTCTGCTCAATGGGAGATTACCCATCTGAGGGACAACTGTCTGCGGCTTTAGACGCTGACATCGAACACACTGACGATAACAAGCTCTGGCTAAATTACGACCACCAAGTGGCCAGTAAGTCTCTCTAATTGTACATACTTAATAATAACTGAGGACCTGCGTGCATTAATTTGATATGCTCAAATCTAAATAAAAGTTTGACAAAGTGATGAGTGGACTGTAATAAAATTGGATGTTTCTTTTCAAATGAATATTCGGAATTATGTAATCTACCACCTATACGAATAATTTTATTATCATCTAGAAACACATTTAGGCTTAATAATTGGTTTTTATGTGGTAATTTTTTATTATTTAACAGTAAAATGTATTCAGAAAATGACTCCTTTTGAGACTGAATAATAATTAAGTTTAATGAATTTTGTAATTCTTCATCATTCAAATAGGACGTGTTTGCTGAACGCCTTTTACATGCATTAATAAAACGGAAAACGTAGCAAATAGAACGCTGTAATCTAATAAAATTGGAAAAACGATTAAACTCGATGAATGATTTAAATAAATCTTCAGTAACATGATCTTGGGCTAAATTAATTAAAATACTAGATTTAATGTCTGGTAAGATTCCTGGGTTCATACCTGGAGATGGCCATGTAGTACTGTCAGACTTTAAGAAAGTCGGACCGAACCACCACAAATCCAGTGATTGCATAGCGGTAGGTTCCACTCCGCGGGTTATAAAATCAGCTGGATTGTCGTGTGTCGACACATGTCTCCAGGTGCCTGCACCGGACAACTCTAATACTTCGGCAACACGGTTGCGAACAAAAGTATTTAATTTAATAGGTAACATCTTTAACCAACCCAGCACTATCATGGAGTCAGTCCAAAAGACTACACTAAAATGTTTAATGCGAAGGGAACCAGCAACCTTTTGATATAAACGTGCACCAAGCACAGCAGCACATAGCTCAAGTCGCGGTATTGTTAATGGTTTAATAGGAGTTACGCGACTTTTAGCCATTAACAATCGCACGTCGACGTCACCCTGCTCATTGATACTGCGAATATACAAACAAGCGCCGTAAGCTCACTCTGAAGCGTCACAAAAAATATGAAATTCTACATGTTTGTACGAGTATGCGTCACAGACCACACGACGTGAAACACGTAAGTTATTAAGGCAAGGCAAGGCTTTAATTATGTTTGTCCATATTGTTTTAACCTCAGGTGATAACTGGTCATCCCACTTCAACCCGTCTAGCCAAAGTCTCTGAAGTAACATCTTCATACTCACGACCCAAGGTGCTAACAACCCTAGTGGATCAAATATTCGCGCGATTACTGCTAACATGCCACGCTTAGTAGTTTCAATGCATTCAGGAACACTAATAGGAAAACACAAATCATCTGTGTCAGTTTGCCAACTAAGACCAAGTGTTTTATTGACAACATCACTTTCCTTGTGGAAATCAAAATGACTACCGCCACATGGTTCTGAAATTAAATTGGGTTCGTTAGATTTCCACTTCCTTAAAGGCATGCAAGCAGAAGCAAGAGCATCAGTCACCTGATGACGCAACATTAGAGCCTCCTCAAACACGTCCGCACCGGTCAAAAGGTCATCTACGTAAAAATCATGAAGGATAACTTCCGCGACCTTTTGATCGTGACATTCAAGACCGATCTGTTTGAGGCACCTAGTAGCGAGAAACGGTGCACTAGCCGTACCGTAAGTTACTGTATGCAACTGGTAAGCTTTAAGAGGACTAGAAGCATCATCACGCCAAATAATTTGCTGCAGGTGCCTATCTGATGGATGTACAGACACCTGCCTGTACATTTTCTCTACGTCAGCAGAGAGGACGTATTTATGCATTCTAAATCTAAGAAGGATTGCAGTCAGATCGTCCTGGACGGTAGGCCCGACCATCTGTATTGCATTTAATGAAAGACCAGAGGTTGTGGGTGCACTAGCATTAAAAACTACTCGTAATTTAGTAGTACTACTACTCTCGCGCAGTACTCCGTGATGAGGAATAAAATATGACCGCTGATCTTCATGAATAGTACACTCGAACATATGACCTAAAGAAATGTACTCAGTCATGAAATCTTTGTACATTTTATCGAGTGAAGGTTGGCTGAGATTTCTGCGCTCCAAAGACAGAAAACATCGTTTTGCACGATGATATGAATCGCCTAAACTATTCGAAGATTCCTTCAACGGTATTTTAACGCTAAAGCGGCCATCAGCCAAACGCGTTGTGTGTTTTATAAAGTGTTCTTCACACATCTTCTCCTCAGCTGAATAACTTGATGACTCATGACAAACTTCCTCAACCTGCCAGAAACGCGATAATTGGTTTCGGATGTCATCTAACTCAGTCGAACTGGAAGGACTTTCATTAACATTAGTAAAGTTACATTTAATTGATGAGAATTGATATGAATTATTATTACTACAGCCGCTGTTAATTGGGCCGCAAACTAGCCAACCAAGTCTAGTTTGATAAAGTGTTGGTTTCCCATCACCTAGTAAAATCTTATCTGATCCTAATAAACTCCAAAATACGTCTGCTCCTATAATAATATCAATAGAAGCCGGTGTGCGGAAATACGGATCAGCTAAGTGAATATTTGACGGTATATTCACATGTACCTGTCTAGTGGGAACGTTATCGGTGATTGTGGGCAGGACAAAACATATTAAATCATTAGCGTACGATTCATGCAACGATTTAATGTGCACACGACACATTTTCTCCACATGCGATAGAGAATTATTTATACCTTGTATAGATTTGTTTGTGTTTAAATGAGGCAGATTCAGCTTATTAAATAAATTCTCTGTCATAAAACACGACGAACTACCAGAATCGAGAAGAGCTCGAGCGATGTGTTCTTTATTATTGACATCGTAGCACCTAATTAAGGCAGTCGACAACAGGATGTCGCCTGTGCTGCTCGTATGCGAATGCGCAGAGATATTAGCTGAGAGTGCAACGTGACTATTGTTTGTGTCGGCAGTGGAGGATGACTCAACCTTAGCCTTATCGGTCGTACCGTCAGCTGATTTGCTTGAAACAGGTTGTGATTTAAAATCTGTGTTATGAATAAGCGTGTGGTGCTTGCGTTTACATATTTTACAGCCTGGTTTCTTGCAATTATTGGGATAGTGACCGTGACGCAAACAATTATAACATACCTTATAGCTAGGTAGTAAAGACATTCTATCGTTGACACTTAATGATAGAAACTGTGGACATGAATTGAGGTTATGATCGCTTTTACATTTTGGACAATTTGATGAAGAAGAACTACTGGTGTTTTTCGTTGTAATAAAGGCTTTTATTTTAGTGTTCTGTTTAATGTTAGTTATAGAATGACGTGATTTTTCCAGTGTTTCTATTAAATCAGCGCGATTACGCATAAATTCAATGAACTGATCAAAAGTGATTCGTTTAGACTTATCAATACGCCCTTTGTATTCCTCCCATTCTCGGAATGTTGTAGTATCTAGTTTTTGTCGAATTATATGGATAAGTAATGTGTCCCAACTATGAACAGGTTCGCCTAATGTTTTTAACGCTCTGATATTTTTGTTTACATTGTCTACAATACTTTTTAATGCAGTTGAGGACTCCTTTGTGATTGTTTCGACATTGAACAACGCAGTAACGTGATTCTCAATCAATAATCTTTCATTATCGAATCGCTCACATAGAAGCTCCCATGCCACGTTGTAGTTTTTAGCAGAAAACTCGATTGACTGGATCACGACAGCAGCAGATTCGGCTAATGATGACCTTAGGTAATGGAACTTATTAATCTCGTCTATATCGTCACTGCCATGAATGAGACTTGCGAAGGTATCGCGAAATTCAAGCCAATTATCATATGATCCTGTGAATTTGGGTAATTGGATTGTAGGTAATTTGACGAACTGACGCTTACCACTACTGCAATTCGATTTTACTTCATCTTGCTCAAGTTTCGAAAACTTACCTAACATAATTTTAGCTTGAGCTACCAACCCATAATATTGAGATTCAATTGTAGTTCTTTCGAGTGCCTCAGTATCAATATTATCACACATGCATTCTAATGTCAATTGAACCTCGTTAAATTCATTAAAAAGATCATCCAATTTGGTGACTCGCAATTGCAACTCCATTACCTGAAAGGGGGTTATCTCAGCGTCTTTTAGATTGCTTAAATAGGTTCCAAATACTGTTAACCTTTCTTTATAACTGCTTCGCTTCCTTTTAAGATCTTTAATCTCAGTCATTTTGAAAGGATAGTGTCGTAGACCTGTAAATTATACAATTATAATGTTAAACAATGAAACTTTAACTGTATAACTAATAACGTTTATACGTTACAAACTAACGTATAAACCTATCGTATGGTCTAATGAGACTGCAATAAACTTTGCCTAGGTTAATAACGATAATTATACAAGTTTGAATTTAAGTTCTATCACTGAACCGAAGGAAAGTATGTAATGTTTACTACTCCAAAGAAATAACGTAATAAACAAATTAATTATCTACCGGTTAAATGGTTTACAAAGCAACAATTAATATTAAAGGTTTTAATAAGTAAATAACATTTGTATATTGAAATATAAATAGCTAACTAATGTAGGTTAACACTAACACTACTGTACTGTATTTTAAGCACACGTTAACTATATTAATTTACAACTGTGATTTAACCTAATGCTCTGTAAATAATTCCTTGTAAATAAACAAGAGAAAACACAAGTAAATAACTTTGTAAATGTGATATAAAAATATTTTACTAACCTTAATTAAGTTCTCATTATCAATACCTACTTACTTTAATTCCTGTATTTTATTTTACCTGATTTAACATTGATGAGTGTTGGGTGACTTTAATTAATATTACAATACTTAAACACTTCCTGTTTTATGTCACTTAATGTCCGATCCACTTTTCTTCCAAAACGTGTTCGTAACCTCGTCACTCCGGTACTCATTTAATCCAATTTCCAGAATATCCAATTCCAGCTCATTCCACTTTGCTAGTATGAAGCTAATAATATCCGGTTCGTATGGACCATGTACAAAACTGAAGGAACCTCTTAGGAAATTGGGAATCAAAAATAAACTCAGGACGTAGCACGCAGAGACCCTTTTAATAATGACTGGTCACATTCAAAACGAAAACCAAGGACACCAAGGTTAACGCCTGATAAAATACTTATAGCTAAAGATACTAATTACAAATTGCTCAGAGTTGACTTGAACTGAAGCTTTAACAGATAGAGAAACCGTACCGTCCCCATCTAATTGGCCAGTGTCATCGCTGCCAATTGTACGGGCGACTGCGATCGACCAATAGACCGCACTCTCTGCACAGAACCACCGAGTTGTGTTCTGTGCGGACAGTCCGGTCATACCGCAAACTTCCGGGGCTGCCCGCGAGCCCCAAAGTCATCTTCCCAAAAGTTGATGAGACGTGCAAACGCTCGTCAACGAAGGGAATGCCCCTCTACTAGGGCACCAGCCCCGCCATCGTCTGCGCTCCCTGAGCGCCTTAGCCCACAGAGGTCATCTCCGTGGAACAAGCTCAACCACCAGAAGGCCTTCCCGGCCCTGGCGGCTAAACGCAGCCACCCACCGGCGCTGATGGATTCACCCATCCCGGCGCCGACCCCAGCCCCTGCGGTTCAGGCCACCCCGACCGCAGAGGCTGAGGTTTCCGCCTTTTGTGCTCAGCCTATGGAGGCTCTATATGACATCGAGACCCGTACACAGCGCAATATGAACATCATATTGCCAGTGTACTTAATCTTTCGCAACCGCGAAGCCGACCGTCTAGCCGGTCGCTCAGAGTCTACCAAAGACTCTAAGAAGCGCATCGAAGCGCTCATGGAGTCCCCCTCGGTGCTCCGTGACCTAGAAGCCCTCTTTAATAACCTCAATGGATAGGTACGTTAACGCAAGAACCTTGAAACCGCGATCCCTAAAGTTAGGATACGTTAACCTAAAAGGCTTACTCCAGCAACGGGCTGAGATTGCCAACTTCCTCCGCGATCACCGGCCGGATGTCCTCCTCATACAGGAGACGTTCCTCAAACCGCACAACCGCGACCCCAAAATTGCAAACTACCGTATGGTGCGCAATGATAGATCCCGCTGTCACAAGGGCGGTACAATGATTTATTATAAAAACTCATTGCACTGTGTCCCTTTAACTGCTCCTCCCCCGACCTCGCTCCTTGAGTACTCTATCTGTCGGCTCGGCATGACTGGCCATCAGCCAATTACTATGGTATCCGCGTACTGCCCTCCCGCTCGTGGGAGGGACGACATCCCAGCTTTATCCCACGATCTCTCGTTTCTCCTCGGCTTGAGTGACTCCGTTATCATAGCGGGCGATCTCAACGCCAAGCACCTCGCGTGGAATAGCAATATAACTATTGCCAGAGGGAGGGCTGTCCTCAATCTGGGCGCCTCCGTTAACTATGACGTCATCGCCCCGATGACTCATACCCATTTTCCCCACGATCCTGACCGTAGACCTGACATACTGGACATAGCGCTCCTAAAGAATGTAAACCTTCGTTTACAATCGATAGAGGCGCTCCACGAGCTTAACTCCGACCATCGTCCGGTGATGATGACGCTAGTTCCCAGTACGGGTCCGCTTGACCCTGATCGGCCACCCCCGACTCAGTTAGTTACCGACTGGAGGAAGGTAAGCGAAAAGCTGAAATCCTCCTCGTCGCCTCTACTCGACTCCATCCCCGATCTAATCACCTCAGTCGCTGACAGCACGTACAGACAGTCCTGAACGACTGTTCAAGGCGGGTTCCGGCGCTGGATGCCCAGCGCTGGAATCTCCCGGACGATGTACGGGCTCTGAAAACCGAGAAGAACGCGTCCGTCCGTGCCTATAGCGCTTTTCCCTGCTCTGCGAACAAAGCCCACATGCGAATGCTACAGCGTACTGTCAGCAAACGTGCGGCGGAGCATAGGTCGGAGAGCTGGGACAAGATGATCAGTGAGCTAGAGCCCAACCACCATGCCTTCTGGAACCTCCAGAGGAAACTCCGCTCCACCGTAGAGGCTACCATGCCTCCCCTCACTCGTCCAGATAAGAGCGTCGCGTTCGACGACTCGGAAAAATCCGAATGCCTAGCCGAAAGCTTAGAGACTCAATGCTCGCTTAGCTCCCAGCCGTTCGACCAAGCTCACCTCTTAAAGGTAGACGCTGAAGTCGAACGCAGGTCCTCGCTCCCTCCCGTCGACAACCCTGATGATCCTCTGCCTCCCGTCACTCCGGACGAAGTGCAAGACATCATTAAAGGGCTCAAACCGCGCAAAGTCCCCGGTAAGGACGGTATCACCAATAGGGTGTTTCAAATCCTCCCCGCGCAACTCGTTATGCTCATGACCGCCATCTTCAATGGCGCTCTGAGCAACAATATCTTTCCTCAATCGTGGAAAGAAGCCGTGGTTATTGGCATCCCCAAGCCTGGCAAGCCCAAGTCTGAGCCCACGAGCTACCGACCTATCAGTCTGCTCAATGTTTTCGGCAAAATCTACGAGAAGCTTATTTATAAGCGACTCAAGGACTATGTCGAGGCAAAGAGCCTGATACCGAACGAACAGTTCGGGTTCCGGCCGGGACACTCGTGTGTTCAACAACAAAAAAACTGTTGGTCTGGTGATGGACAAGCACTAACGAAGATTTGACCCAGAACCGGTTCTGGGTCAAATCTCGCGGTAGACTAAATTGTTAGTACCCAAATAAAAAATGAATAAATGGCATCTTTACTAACCCCGAACTATTATAAACTAACATAGCTAAAAAATGCTAGACAGATGTTGGGTAGGTGGTAACAACGGAATGCTACCTGGTTTAATCCTAACATCATGTTAACATACCTTTCTTTTTTTTTTTTTGTCGCGGGTTGGAAAATCCTCATGGATGTCCTTCGCTCTGGGGGAGCGAAGGGGTCTGTCAGACTCCTACTGACTAAAAACCACCCCGGTCCTCAGGTCGAGGGGGGGAGTGAGGTGTCTGACTCCCCCCGCGACGTCTAAGAGGGGCGCGCGTGGAACACGCGCCGCCACCTCGGGTCCTGGTGTTAGGGGGGCGACAGACGTCCCCAAGTCCGTCTCCCCTGGACCCATTTAGGGGGCTGGAAGAGGGCGTTGTCCGCCCTTTGCCGACGCCCGGTGCGTCTGCTGCGGGCCGGGTTGGAGGAAGATATCTCCCTTTTCCGTTCCGCAGCCTCCTTCCGCGAGATAACCGTCTCGCAGAAGGACTCCACCGCGTTCCAGGCCTCCTCGCTGCCAACCATCGATGACACGATGGCCGGCAGCGACAGGTCCCTGCCTACTTCCGCAACGAGGGCACGGCGTGGATCCTCCCAAGCGGGACACTCTGCCAGCGTATGCCATGCCGTGTCCTCCCGGCAGTCGACGCAGTGGTGACACCGGGCATCCGGCTCCCTGTTTATGCGACACAGGTACTTCCCGAAGCAACCATGCCCCGAGAGCACCTGTGTCACCCGAAACGACAGGGAGCCGTGCCTCCTCCCGAGCCAGTGATCGAGCACCGGCCGGACCGCCTCGATGGTGACGAGGCCGGCGGTAGGGCGTGAAAGCCTTTCCCACCATTCCGCCACCAGGACCTCACGAAGCTGGGACCGACGCAGCTCCATGTGTCGCTGCGTCAGTCGCTCGCCTCGCGCCCGCGCTTCCTCGCGCCACCGGTACAGTGACGCGAGTACTTTCGCCTCCAGGTCCCAGGGCGGGGATCCGGCCAGTGCACAAGCCGCCTCGCAGGAGATCGTGCGATATCCCCTGATGACTCTGACGGCCATCGCTCTCTGTGGCTTCCGCAGAACAGAGAGGCTACAGGTCGTCAGGTCAGCCGCCCAGATCGGGGCCCCGTACAGGGCCATGGATCGCACGATCCCTACGTAGAGCCGCCTACAGGCGGCGCTCGGGCCCCCCAGATTGGGAAGCAGCGTTGATAGCGCCCCGGCCGCGCCCAACAACTTGGGCGCCAGCCGCCGGAAGTGGGGTCCAAAATCCCACCGGCTGTCGAGCACCAATCCCAGGTACTTCATGGTGGACTCGACAGCTATTCGGACCCCCCCGACCACGATGTGTGATCCCGGCGGCGGCGCCCGTCGGGGACCATGGAATACCATGGCCTCCGGCTTGCTGAGGGCCACCTCCAGGCCTAGGCGCCGTATGCGGCTCACCACCTGTGAGACCGCCGCCGTCGCCAGCAACGCTTCCTCCCTGTGCGAGCTCCCCCGGGCCGTGACCAGCGTGTCGTCCGCGTAACACGTCAGGTCTACGCCCGGTTGGAGTCCGCCCCTCAGCACCCAGTCCTACCCGATGTTCCACAGGAGCGGGCCTACGACCGAGCCCTGTGGAACACTGCACGACACGCGGTGCTGGTGTCCGCCATCACGTCCCATGTAGGTGACACACCTCTCCGCCAGGTAAGCCCCAACGATGCGGCGGAGGTAGAGAGGCACCCGATGATACCGCAGTGCCTCCCGAATGCAGCTCCAGGGCAGGGTGTTGAACGCGTTGGAGATGTCTAAAGAGACCGCCAACGCCACCCCGCCCCGGGACACTGCTTCCTCCGCCAGGACTCTCACTCTCGACACAGCGTGAATAGTGGAGCGCCTATGCCGAAAACCGAACTGGCTCTCGTCTAGGTCCGGCCCCTCTCTGCACAAGTGGTCGACGAGGCGGGCTGCGATTATCCGCTCGAACAGCTTGCCCACCTCGTCTAACAACACTATGGGCCGGTACGCGGATGGAGAGTCCGCGGGGCGCCCCGCCTTCCTGAGCAGGACCAGGCGGCCAGACTTCTACAAGGAGGGAAACTGGCCCCGCTCGAGGCACGCTGTGTAGAGTCCTCTCAGTTGGGGCTCTAGCTCCTTCAGAGCGAGGGCTAACACGCAGCCGTGAACCCCGTCGGGCCCGGAGCCACGTTCTTGGCCCGGAGCCGCGTCACGGCTGCCCCCATCTCTGCCCGTGTCGACTCTGGGACGCTGATGGCGTTCTCCTCTGCAGGCTCCGCGGCTGTGGGCAAAGCCATCGGCGGCGGAGTGTGCTCCGCTCTTGCCGGGAAGAGGGCTGCGACTATAGCGTCCAACAGCTCACGTTGGAGACTCTCGGTGAGTGGAGGCGCCGCGGCTCGGAGTTTCCCACGAACCGCACGATAAGGGCGCCCCCACGGATCCCCGTCCAGAGCCCCCAGCATCTCCTCCCTGGCTCGCGTCTTCGCCTCGCCGATGGCCAGCCTCAGAGCCTGCTTAGCCGCGCTGTACACCTCATACAGCGCGGCCTCTTCGTCAGGAACCCGACGACGTCTTCTGCGGTATCGGGTGTACCGGCGCCAAACCGTCGCGCACGAGAAGCGCAGTTGCGCAATCTCGGCGGACCACCAGTACACCTGGCGCCTTGCAGACTGTGCGTGGACGCGGGGCATGGAGGCGTCGCAGATTTGCGACATCGCCCCACGGAACCACAGCGCCCCCTCGTCGACGTCGTCGGGTTCGGTCGTTGCCGACTCCCGGATCCAGGCCTGGACAATGGCGGCCTCCTCGAGAAGTTCCCTGTCGATGCGCGTACGCGCCCAGCGCGGACCGTCGGTCCGCGGAGCCGATGGACTGCGGCTGCCGGCGGTCTGGGCGGAGACATCAAAATGGATATATCGGTGATCCGATAACGTCTCCACCTCCGCGGCGACACGCCAGTCGCGGACACGGCTAGCGACAGCAGGGCTTACGAACGAGACATCCACTATAGACCCGCCCCGCTGCCGCACGCATGTGCGGACCGAGCCCCGATTTAGGACGGTCAAACCAGTGGTGACCGCCCACTCCTCCAAAATCTCACCCCGAGTATCGGTCGCCGGAAATCCCCACGCCGTAGACTTGGCGTTGAGATCCCCTAGCAACAGCACAGGGCGAGGGTGGAGTCGGCCCACGACGCCACCCAACTCGACAAGGAAGTTCTCGAAGTCGGCGAGACTCTTGTTGGGCGAGAAATACGCCCCAACAGTGCCAATACCGTTCGTTGACGAGAGCCCCGCCAATTATGGCCACCAAGCCGTCCAGATCGCCCACCCAGTTATCCCTGGGGGGGACAAAGTACTGCTCGGCGACACAGCCACATGAATCGACCACTCTGCCATGCTCTGGAGCAAGAGATCCTGAGCTCTGGCACAGTGGATGATGTTGCCCTGGAGGAAATGGTACAGCGCCATTAAGCGCAGTCCATCCCCTCCGCACCATGCCTAGGCCGGGAGTCGGCCGGAGGGCGGCCAGGCTGAGGGGGGGGTAAAGAGCCCCCGCCAGCCTTGGCATCCCCTTTCTTCTTTTTGGGCGCGGGCGCGCCACAGGCCTTTTGACCCACTCTGTGCCCAGCGGGCCTCCCTGCAGCTGTACAGAGTCTGCAGTTTGGCGACGCGGAGCACTGGGACGCCTCATGGCCGGGCTGACCGCAGCGATAACACTCCTCGCTTCGGTCTGTTTCGGCGTTGCACCGCACCCTGACATGCCCAATGTCAAGGCAGCGGTAGCACCGCAAAGCCCTTGGTCGCATCAGCTTGGCCCTTGCTGCCACCCATCCCACCAACAGGCGCCCGCCGTCGGCGACCTTGTGTGCGGCCGCCACCGGGCATCTGACCCAGATCGAGCCGAGCCCGGAAGCGTCCACCCGGATGTCGCCCGTGCGGATGTCTTCAGGCGGACACCCACCCGCTCGGGCGACGGCCGCCACCACCTCAGCCGGAGTCGTCCAGTCATCCAGGCCGTCGACGCGCAGCTCAGCGGTCTTCGTCGGCCTGGACACCCGGACGTCCTCCGGGTTGAGGACCTCCCGCAGCTTGGCGGCCAGGAGGTCCGCCTTTTTGCTACATCGGCACCCGACACCTCGAAGACCCGCGCCCCCGTAATCGCCGGCCTCATCTTGAAGCCGGTCGGTGTCCCCAGGTCGGGGAACGCGATCTTGGCCCTTGCCTCCGTCAGGACCGCCTTATATGTGAGGCCCCTTTCGACGGCTCCGGGCTGCAGCGTCACAACCACAGCCGCGGAGCGTGGAGCTTTCACCCTAGGCAGCCCCTGGGCCCTCTTGGGTGCCGATGACGCCGCTTTAGCGGGTGCCGGCGGTGCCGGTTGTGCCGTCGGCTTCCTCCTCCGGCCCCTCCTCACGACCGTCGCCCAGGTCTCATTGGGACTAGGCGGGGCCGCCAGAGGCACGGACGTTGGAGGCCCGGCCGTCCGAGGCTTAGGCGCAGACGAACCTGCAGCCTTGCTACTCCCCACCACGGGTTTGGTGCCGGTCACCGGCGCTGGCTCCTTCCGCCGCTTGTCTGCAGCGAGCGGTGGGCGGAGGGTTACCGCCGGGAGAAGCCTGGCTTCGATGGACTCCATCCAGGCACCCACCATCTTCCCGCATTGCATCATGCAGATGCGCGCGATCTTTTCGATCTCTGCATCCGCAATCGCAGGGGTCGATGACGGGGCTGCCGGCGGAGTCAACGGCGTTGCATCAACCGAGGGCGCAGGAGCCACCCTCTCGACAGCAAACCGGTCCTCTACCTCAGCTCGGAGACGGCCGTTCTCCTCCCACAACTTCGCCGTCTCCTCCGAGCTGGTACGGTTAAGGAGGACCTCAGTGGCCTCCTTTATCGCCTCAGCCGCCTCTTTGAGTGCGCGCGTGAACGTGACCTTCAGGTTGCCCGATTTGGTGGCAACCTTCAGGACGACATCCACGCCGTCCACAATTTGGCGACTGAGCGCCACCGCCGACACACTCCCACCGGTCTCTAAGCATGGATCATGTTATCTGACAAATAAATGAATAATAATAATAATAATAAGCATGCCGAGCGGCGCTCTCGGGCCTGTCGGGCCAGCTCGCTGACCTCGTCAGCCGCGACCGTCCTGCGCTGCGCCCGCTTTTCAGCGTTAACCTCCGCCTTGTTGGGTTGTAGGGACATATCTGAGCCCCCGCTCAGCTCCGTAAAACCGGGGTCGCCTCCCTCGCCCTCCTGCTCCGCTGGAGCCGGCGTGCCGGGTCGGCTTCTTGCCAGGAAGCGACCTTGAGCGTTCCGCTTCGGCAATCGAGGGGCGGCTCCGCCCGCTGCCGCGCGACCTCGCCCTCTCCGTGCCGTCGGCACTTTGGCGGCCGACAGGTTCTCGTCACTCGACGAGAGACCTATCGGCCCCGAGTCCTCGCTGCGCGGTCGTTTCCTCCAGACTTGGCCGGAGCACCCGCGCGCGTTCTGACAGGACACCTGGTCCCTTTCGGGACCCGAACCTCCTCGGCTCCTGCTACTGTCAGAGACAGCAGACGGCGGCACCACATCGCGCAGTCGCTCCAGGTTCACCTGGAGCTCCTTTTCTCGCAGGCCGGTGGTGTCGGCCTTTGGGCTGTTGTTGCCCCCCCCAGATACGGTGGGGCAGCCCTCGTGAGAGGGGCGGGATTCCCCCCGAAGGGGACCCGCCTGGGGATTTGTTTCAGCAGCTGTAATTTCCATTTTTTTTATTGTTTTGGAGCGCTAGTGACCGGACTCCCTCCGGCCATTCATCCCCTCGTCGCGCTCCGGAAACTTGGGATTGGGTTTTCCACCATGTCTCCGTCCACTCAACCTACCCTCTGCAAACAGAGGGGGGAGTAGACGGACGGGTGGCCCTCCCTAGTCGGGTTCCGTTCACAGACCATCAAAGATGATCTGTGACTGGAACCACGACCCTTCCTCGTGCGTTGAAGATTAGCCGCCAGCCCCAACTGTCCACCGAAAGGCGGTGGGCAGTTGGAACCGACGTTGCCCAGGATGCGCCACGTGGAGGCTCTTCAACACGCATCCCATGTTAACATACCTAAGATAACATCACGACTGTTTTCCTTGAAGAGTGAGACAGAGATATACCTGGTAGAAAATATCTTATAGGATTGATGGCTATTCTATTTTTTTAACGTCAGTTAGTATCAAAGAGCTATTTAATCTTAATACAAAACTGCAATCATAAAAAGATAAAAAAACAAAAACTTATATAACAATCGATAAGTAAACGAGTACTTATGCTCTTTCAGGTTCAGATTGTCCAAACCATTGAAACAAGCAGACTACCCGAGAATAATAACCCCGATGAACATATTTTGCATGTGAATGGCGGAGCTACATGTAAGGCAAGCGGTCCAACCCATTTTGCCACATTTATTACGAAAGTGTGCACAAAGCTGCTGTACATTTATGACGCGCTAGTACTCTGGCACAAGCTAAAACAGTCGCTACGCCCGCCGCCTCATAAACAATGCGATCATCCGGGCACCGCTCCATTTTTGCTTGCTGTCTTAAAATAAATGTAATTGGTTGAAATAGGAAACCTTGAACAAGACAGTAAAGTATATTTATAACTATTTGTATGTTGTACCTATTTCTCACATATAATGTATCAATAGACGTTGAAAATATGAACTTGAAATATGTATACTATGTAATCAACTGAAGTAGCTCTTAAAAATCATTATTGTCGTTGCGTATACTACCCCGATACTAAGACGAAGAACTGTAAAAATTTTGAAATAAAAGCAAGGTTTATTATTTTCAAAACATATACCTAGTTAAGGCATTGTTTACAAAACATTTTTTTGGCTTTATTCATTTGTGGGAGTGTTAGTTTCAACTTAACTTATGTCTTTAATAATGACTTTCGTTGAAGACATACCACAATTTTACCGATTTCGCGTGGCTGATAGAGATCATCAAACGCTGGTGATTATCAGTTATTGTTTTTAGAACGATGAAGAGAGAGAAAACTTTTTTCTAATTTCCCATTTTAGGTGCCCATCGCTTTATTCATGTCAGGGCAATTGTTCCTATATGTTTTAGGTTCTGTGGCTTATAGACACCATTTAAGATCTGGAAAATAGAAATCAATTCATAGAAGCCAAACTCAACCAAAATGGAGTAGGATATCAAAACTCATCAAAAGTACTTTATGCACACATCAAGTATATTTTAGGTATAAAAAATTATTCAATTAATATTTAACACATCTAGTCTTCCAGACTTCCTTTTATTTTAATTTCTATGTTTAAATTTACAACTTAACTCTATATTTAGTAATAATCTAGAAAAAATACTATTTTTGCAAAATGTGGGAAATATGATTCACGGGTTGCGATTTGATTACTTTTATACTCTCGTAAGTAAGATAAGTAATTTATGCCTATCACAATGCATATGGTGAACTGGAGCTGATGGAGGATCAAGAGAAACTTCGGTACTATAATAATCGTGAATATTTGCAAAACGTGATGATCAGTTGGCGTAAGGATATTGTAACTTAGCTCAATAACAAACCGAAGTACTACAAGTATATTGACAATAACTAATCTTTGTATACTAAACACCCGTTGCTTAGTAAATAAGTCTTTTACTTATCGATTGTTACATTGGATAGTTATTTGTTTACATCCCTAGTTATGTTTAGTTGTCTCACGACTCTAGCATTATATAGACTAGCACATAAGAAATCAGGATACTTCTATCTCGGCACTTGATACATCAACTTCAATTGTTTACGAATTCTTGTAAATTAGTTGTAGTTAATAAATAAAATAATTTTTTAATCAGTTTGCTATTTACTGCGTAACATCCATATTGTGACATTTTTATTTTTTGATTTTATATACACTATGGTTTTATATAATTATACTATAACTGTCATGATGACCCAGTGGTTTAGGCCTCTTGTGCACGAGGTTGTGGGTTCAAATCTGGGCAAGTACCAATGTGAGTTTTTCAATTCATATGTTCTTTCTAAGTTTATCTTGGACATCACTGACATCGGTGAAGGAAAACATCGTGAGGAAACCTGGACTTATGTAATTAATATAAGTCTGAAATCGCCAACCCATCTTGAGCAAGCGTGGTGATTAATGCTCGTTCCTTCTCTGTATGAGAAGAGGCCTTTGCCCTGCAGTGGGATAGTAATAGGCTGGTACTTTACTTTTTTTTTTTATACACTATGGATATCACATCTGTGCTAGGGATTAAACCACATACTTGTTATCACCTTCTCTGACGATACCAGAAAAAAATATCGTTATCGGTCCAGTAGTTAGGTCAAAAAGTGCAGTTCTTACATATTTTCATCAAATTTGAACATCTGTATAATTGGACAAAAGGTTCAATGAACTTGAATCCTTTGATATTGAAAAGCGACGTTGCCACACAGTGCAAACTATCACGACGCTGTTACGTATTCTACTTATTTACCTAAAATGTTAAATCGGTATGGGTGTACATCGGCAACGGTTTTTTTTGGCGGTTTTTAACAATAGGCGGCACGAGCCATGGCGCCTTTGACTAATGCCGCGGCACCGCATGCGGCGTTTTTCAAAGGCGGTCATTGAGCGTACGTAGGGATGGACCTATTATCGACTATTTAACCTATTTTTAAGGGAATAATGATCGATAAACAAAAAATGCTTTTACGGTTTAAATACTTAGGGCATGGTGTTTTTGGAATTATCGTTCTATTATGTATGTAAACTGTACAGCTGTTTTGTAATAATGTGCTGTTTATTAAATATTATTAGGTAGATTTAGACATAAAATGAATAAAGTAGAATAAACAATAACAATTTTACATTAACATAGAAAATTGAAATTGTTATTGTTTACTCTACTTTTAGGAAGCAACCTATTAAAAATGTCGTCGTACCTAGTACCTAACCCGTTTGCCCCTTAGAAAGTCACTAGGTAGTTACGTTAATTCAATAGTACAAAAAAAACTAGTTTTTTCAATTTATCCAATCACTAATTTGTAAAATTTTTAAATTTTAAAATATTCTAATATCACAAAAATACTTTGTATCATTTTAATTAAATAAATGAATTACATAATTTATTAATTATTAATTTGTTAGTTCCTATCTGCTGCGAAAACATGGTGATTATCCTGACGATAATGATCGGGAAACATTACATTTATGTTCACATCGTCATATCTGTACAATGAATTTAGATCTGACTTATCTGAATAATCAATGAATGGTGCCTGTGTCTTAGCACAAACAACGTTTGATGTAGTGGATTAGGCCAACTGGGGACATCATTGTTAAAAATGAACGCGCTTAGTTCTCTACCAATAGGGTGGTGCGGAACAATGAATTAAAAAAAAAAAATGTGTGCAATTCACACGTGGTAGAAGTGACACCTTCAAAAATGTTGGCTTCAAGATAATGAGACGAATGTAATATTTTGGGAAGAGGATAATAATTGTAGGTTTTAGTAATGATCATAGTTATCCAAAGTATGATAATTATTTTATAAAATTTCCACGACATAACAAACACTATATAATGCTTCCTATATCATTATCTCCCACGTTAAATCTTATGAATGTATGTGGCTGTCTCTTTTTACTGTCGCTTTTTCGTTTCATAAAATTTCAAATCACAACGATGCTAAAGAAGTTTTCACTTCAAAAATATCTCTAATATTAAAACGTAAAAGTTGTAGCACTTTATTAAATTGTATTTGATATTATATATAGCAGCTTTCAATTGCTGTCTTTTTAAATAACCCAATCAGTTATTGCTGATTCCTAAGTCTTCTACGAGTTCATATCGGCCCACCGTGTGCCGGACCGACCGAGTTTGCGTTGAGTGAAAAGAGAGCAACCCGATAAAATAGTTGCTGTCTTAAATACATGTTTACCTGCTGTAACTATACGAGCACTGACAGTCTAGACAAAGTTAGCGAGAATAAAACACCCAAATTTTATTCAGGCGGTTCCCGCCGTTAAGTTGGTAGACGCAATCGCCAGCAATACGAGTTGGGTGGGCCCCATACCCATATACCACCTCAAACTACGAAGTACCCTTGAATGAAATACCGGCCGACATTCAAGTTACGGGATTACTACTCTGCGTTTATTCTCTCCTGGTACAAGCTAGCTATTTGGCATAAACCCCAACCTAGCGACGCCGTCTAGGAAAACTATGATAACAGACGTCTGCTCCGGGCCAAGTATTCCGGCAGCCTGGTTCCTTGTCGCAGAGAGAGGCAATTGACTCACACAATTCAGAAGACGGCATTGATAAATATAGTGCTATTTCAGTTTTATCTAGTTTCGACTCTGTTGTGTGATGGACTCTGTATATTGCCGTCACTTACTGCTTTAAATACGTGTAGTTGTACTAGCTAGCCTGCCCTGTTGTTAAGGGTGGTAATTCTAATTGTAACCTCCTTACAGTTTCTGCGCTCCTAGTATCAGTCAACCACGAACCGAGACTTTACTGGGCTTCTCAGACCGGTTTTAAATAATATAACTTCATTATTTTTCACGGACTGCACCGATACGCAATCATCACTAGTCTGCTCAACATATTTTTCTATTTTTCATAATGATTCAATTAACATACTACCAGTCAAGAGTGCTTTCTCTCTATTAGGCAATCAACCTGTTGGAAAAAAAACATGATAGGTGAATATTTGAGTTGACATTGACGTACACTGAAATTCCAGGCAGAGTTAGCACTTATATGTAAAAAGTTTAGTTAAAAGAGTTTTCAAACTTATGAAGTAAGTAACTTAAAAAATTCCTTCATATTATGTTAGGACTTGATTCCCGTTGCGTCAACTTCTTAGGGAAGATTGCCTGCTTTTTCAACATCAAAAATGAACCCGCCAATTATGAATAACAATTATCCTTTGTGGTTTTTTGAATGGCATAAATATTAACCTACGCAATAAGATTTCATGAGGACACTAGCTTTAGCAAATACATTATATGTCTTTCTCACCAGCCAAAACTCTGTTAATAAATTAATGAAAAGATTCTAGATTGCCCGATCAGTGCAGTTTAGGGGGTATACCTGGATAAAAGGGGCTTTCGATATTTCACTTACGTTAGTAATAACACATTTTGACTGTTATGTTTAAGACTACAGGCGTCTTAAAAATAACAGGCATAATGTGTTATTTACTAGGGACAGAGTCTATTGCCAAGCAACTTACAACTTATAGTAAATAACTTATATTATCTATTAAACAAAGTCATGTTTGTAACAACACTTACATACAAAACAACTTGAAAACTGCTGAACCGATTTTCATGGTTTTCGATTTGTCTTTGCCTCAAATAGATAGGTAGTGGATCAAAATGGATAGGTAGTGTGGCTTGTATCCACGCTCGGTCGTCCAAGGCCACATTTAAAATGGACGTTAGTGAAGTGCGAATAGTTTCATCAATTTTTTACAAGAGGTGTGGCTGCTTCCATAAAGCGGAAGAGCGTAGAACACACATAAAATTTGGACCAAAACAACAGTATCTGATAAAGGGTAAAAGCGGAATGTAAGTTAATTTTTGAAAGTGTCCGAAATATCGTTGAAATTTTTAACTTTATTGTCAATGAAAGATGGAAAGCACCTAGGAGGTGTAGTAAGCTTATTTTAAACTTATTTTCTTGAATGAAATATTGAGCCTTGAAATATTGTAGTCAAATTGTTTTAAATGAGAACCTCTTGGAAGATCAAATGATTATGACACCATTATTGCAATAAACTTTCAGATGGATAGATTGGTTGGGCTTCCTTTAAGGCTTCTGCCTTAAAAGCAGCCCAACCAAAAAATAGATTCCCGGTACCAGGATCCGATGAACATAAGGATGTTATATTTCATCCACCCCTGTTGTGCACTCTGTGTGCGTGCTGAGGGATATCCATTTTGAGTGAATACGATAGCAGTATTAGGGGAAATGCAACAATTTTTGTTTAATTAAATACTTTTTCAATTTTTGATTCTCTGTTCAACCTCTTGTATGGGGACGATCTACTGTGCACCGCGGTGCCATTTACTCTTTCTGCTTACTACGTAAATAAAATGAGATTCTAATGGCAAATATGTAGCCAAAGATCGGCAACACCCATAGTCGCCTCATGTTTACACCACACAGCATTCAGGTAATTAAACATACTTTTTTATCGTTTTAAGGTACTCTGAAGCATTAAGTCTTTATTATTATTATTTATTTATTTGTCAGAAAACAATGATCCATAATGGTTAGTAACAATTGAAACTTATAAACTATGTTAGTAGGCACAAAAATCACAAAATAAATATTACAAAATTAAATAGGATTCACGAAATTGGATTCACGATTTAAAATAAAATTATAACATTAGTCTTTACGTGAACCATACAGCAGTGGTTCACGTACTGACAGTCAAAACGTTCAGAAAACGCGCTCAGGATACTGTTGCGGCTGCCCCGCATCCTACGCACCAGGGATGTGCACCGTTTGCGCATGATTGTGTGGAAACAATCCACACGAGCTTCGGCAAACATCCCCGACGCGCTACAGAAGCGAGGCAGCCTCAAGAGCACCCTGAACGCATTGTTATACTGGACACGTAGGGCTCCGTACTGTTTCTGCGTGTAATCCAACCACAGACTGCCAGTATAAAAGGACGTACAGAATGCCCTAAACAGGGCTATTTTGACGTCCCTCGAGCACCGAGCAAATCTGCGGGCGATCATATTTGCACGAACAGACAGCGCCCTACGTTCCCTTTCGATGTCTGCATCATCTTTCAGGTCAGAGGTTAATAAATGTCCAAGATATTTAAACATGTCAACTCTTTTAAGTGGGCATCCGTTGAGCTTAATTAGTCTTTAGAAAATAACAAATGCATCGAAAAAAGGATTTTTAAGTAACAGGAAACATGTACGAACTAGGCAAGATATAAAAGTAACAAATAAAGTGTTCGTATTTTTATGAGGCGAACTCCTTCTCGGTTATGTTCTCCTGGTACTTGTTTTGCTCACGTTGCATAGCATTCATAAAAATGGGGGACGCTCATGCCGGCTAAAAAGGCTGAAACCGTAAAAGTATGATTAAGGATTGGTATGTACATTTTTGATATCTATGTATATACTTATACAATACTTTTATGTTTGACGACTTTTTTCATCAAGCCGTTACTTACAGAGTTATTATACTGCTTTCAATATTGCATGAATAAAGATATTAACATAATCGATGATTTTGTATGTATATTCCACACCACTCCAGTGACGTTATTTGGTTGCGTAAAAAACACGGCCAAATGGTAGTTAGTCACCGAGAGACAATAACCTTAGTTCGTTATTATCTACAATTACATACGGACTACCCTACTAATTTGATTTTTGTGAAGTTACCGGTTGTAAGATTTTTTGTGAATTTTTTTGTGGAGTTTTAAAGATAATAACTTTTTGTACAGTGAAATTAGGTCAAAATATCTGGTTTAAACTGTGATAATGATACAAAACTGAAGGACTTTTGTGCAAAGTATTGATTTTATATTTATAGCTAATTAGAAAGTTCTCATCGTAAGGAACAAGTATTCAAAAGTAATTATAGTGAGAGGTTAGAGTCAGAAATGATTTTGTGCAATTTTTGGTGGAAAAAGTCGACGAATTAGATACCAGCACATCTACACTAATTATGGTTCCATCTCCAGATATAGCATCTATTGGCACATAGACCGAAGTAAGTCTTAGAAAACATTTCACTTAATTAAGCCCCAAGCAAAAAAAGAAACGTGTAGAACATACTGTAACAAGTAAAGTTTCAGATGAATTTTCACATGCATATGTTTGAAAGTTAAAAGCAATATTAGATTACTTGCTTAAGAATCCACAATAAGTGCAGAAAGTGAAAAAAAAAACTTGGTTTGCACCGGATGGATTACTTTAGGCCACTTAAAATGACGAAATGTAAAGCACCTAAATAAATAGAAGTAATTAGTGTTTACATATTTCCCTGCTACTACGCACTACAAAATGAAAATCTAAATTGCTATCCATCTGTAACTGATACAACAGCTAGAGTAGAATTGCAGGCTCTTTTGGACATTACTATGAAGAGATTAATTTAATCAACCCCAATTGATGAGACGTATAACGTTATGATACTAATAAGTAAATGGGGTTGTGACGGTGCTTCTAATCAAGCCAACTATAAGCAAAACTTGCATTTAGAAACCACAGAAGAGACTGATTGTGATGATTTTAGTGTTTTTATGGGTAGTTTGATGCCTGTCAAATTGGTTTCTGATGATTAACTTGTTTGGGAAAATGACACTCCTAACTCTGCTCTTTGAATTGCACTTTCCAATTTGTTAAAGAGAACAAATATCAGGCAGAGATAATTTAGTGAAGACAGAGATTGGAGGATTGAAAATCTAACACGACTTAATGTTAACGATGATAGATGTTAAAGCGACAGCTATTCTCTGCGAAATATAATACCTTGATATTGACAAAGAAAGTTGATGTCGGCCTATATAAAAATGGTTTATTGTCGGTACACGTTTGGATTTTCAAGAAATGCTTTCCTCAAATATCATATAGATTACATTATTTTGAGACCCAGATTGTTAAGGGTTACAGCAAGGATATTATGCAATGCAGAAATAAAGATATTCAGGAAGCGTTCAAATCTCAAACAGGACTTTTAATTGATGTCGAAAAACAAAAATTACAAAAAGAAAGAAAGATACCCCTAGAAGATTTTTTGAAAACTCCGAAATTGCGGCTTCAATCAGAGCAGTCGATAAGAATTTGAGAAAACGTTTAAAAACTGGAAAATTATTCTGAATAAGCGCCACTTTGGCGCTTATTCAGAATACACTAATAACACTACTTAATACATACATACATAACAATACTTGACACATCACAACTTTGGCTGTAATAAAGTGGTGTTACAAAATAATGTTTAGTGGACGTTATTCAACATTTCATGATCCAGCTTTGACATGTTTACATAGCATACATTTACGTCTTAATTCGCCAAAAATCAGATAAAAACTATGAAACCAAGAATATGTATTCAGCCTCTATTGGTTATGTGTTCCTAGTATTTTAGAGGCAGCGATATTGATCCTTTTGCATCATTTGGCTACAAAGCACGTGGTTCCTGTTTCTACCAGAGTATTAGAATTGATTCGTAAACATAATTGAATAATAGAACAATAATAATAACATTAGGTATAGTCTTCGATCAATAATAGTACGATCGTTACTCATTGGTTTTGCTTCGTTAACGTTCATAAGATAAACAATAAAGTTTTTTAGACTATTCTGACTCTAACTTCCCGCGATGAGCACACACACAAGCGCAACTAACTAGGATGGCGCAACAGTATGCTCAATTACGAGTAAAATACAGCAATCGTGTGATACACACATACACGCGCGTCAGTGTTACTTTTCCCCCTATAGGTACTGCTATCGCATCCACTCTTACAAATTTTGTATCTCTCCGTCGCACGAGTGCTAACAAATCCCTCCCTCAACACGCACACAGGTGAATATAACAGGGGTAGAAAGGGTATATAACAAACGGGAGTTCGTTTGTTATACCCTTTCTACCCCTGTTTCTGGGCTCCTGGTACAAGAAATCTGGTTATTCGTCCAAGCTGCCAAGCAGACAAGCTGCAAAAAGTTTCTTGCAATGAAGGTGGTCAAGATTATTGTTTCGACAATAGTAAGTATTTATGTCAGCTAATAGAAGGTTCTCAAATGAATGGGCTCAATATTTACATTAAGAAAATAAGAGTTCACTTGCATCTTACCATCTAATCTTGTGCATAAAAACTTTTAAAACTTTAATAAAAGCCTAAATTAAGTTCAGCTACAAGGTAACACGACATTCATCGTCTGTTAGGCCGTACGAAGTTCGCCAAGACTTATGAAAGACATTAGGCTTTTTTGAAAGTAATACAATGAGTACAAAATAAATATTGAGTTTAGTCATTTATTGTGATAATGCGGAAAGTAAATAAAAATACATAAATCAAGTAGTTCAACCGCGTGTCAGCAAGACATGATTGAATTAAACTATGAGACGGAGGCAAGACGAATTGGGAATTGAATTCGTTCAATCTCATAGGGCATATCCGTGGTGATCTTTGAAATCCTCGGAATGAGTAAATTTTCCTTTGAGTATCGTCGCGCGAATCACATTACTCACCAGTTTTATTATAACTAAGCACGTTCCATTCATTGCATTGTTACAATACGATAGTTTTGAATTCCCGACAGATTTCATCCGCGTCATGAATCACATACACGGACAGCCAAACCCTAAATGGCAATTACAAATAAAAGAAACTATCTATAGGCCGTGTTTGTCCCGTGCGTGAATCGAACCCACTACAAGCAGCGCAGCAGCCAATCGCTCAGCTACTGCGCTAACCGTGTCGTCAATGCTGCATTAGTTTAAAAGTCAAGATAATAAGGATAATAAATATGAGCTGCTGAAAGTAATATTATCATAATAATATACGAGTTTACAATTTAATTGTTGTGGCTCGTGGCAAATTTGCTACAACAGCGGCGCAGTGAGAACCTAACTACGTACCTTATTTATTTTACTTTCTATAACTCTCACTATGCCAACATAGAAAACCTTTATGGTCAGGGGTAGATAGTTTATTATGTATAGATTTTGGTAAAATTGGAGCTGATCACCGTAAGAGGAACTTGGATATCTGAATATCAAGTTGGAAGGATCAGATTTTTTCAGTTGTGACAATTAGCAGCCTCCACACTTAATTTCACAAAAACACACCTTTCACACTTAATCCGGTGAAACGATTTATATGAAGTTTGGTATGGAGATAGATGAGACCCTGGGAAGGGCATTGGACTGTTTTCACCCGCATTTTCGTCTGCATTCGCGACAACAGACATTCATTCAGGCGGTTGAAGTCGATAGCAAAAGCTAGTTCATAAATTGTGTGAAACAACCACATGAACTCAGATGTACTGGCAGTCTCGAGTGCAGGCAAGTACAGGTCGCTGAAATAATTTGTTTGATGCACCCCGAAGTCGAGTTTGTGCTAGTTAATAGCAAACGGTCAAGGTACTAATTCCATGCCGAACCTTTTGCCACTAACCAGTGCCAACCAGCCGAGCCATATGCTTGAACAAAACCAGAAAAATCTGCGTGTAAACCACTGCCTACCCCCCTACTACCGAAAATACAGGCTTAATAGCATCGTTAGATACGATACGTGCGTTAATAGTGCTTACTTACCTACGTAGTCACACACATCCACATTTCAACGAAATTGGGTCAACCAACAACTCCAGTTGCAAGCAAGTGTGTGCATAGTGTAGGTATGTGGAACCTGTTTGAATGTCTGTGTCGGAGTGAGATTATAGACTTCCTAGTGTTCATTTTTTCCTAGTAAAATTTATGCAACGTATGCATTTTCTGCTCTTGCACTTTTGTAGATCTGGCTGCTTACACTGAAAGCTCACAATGCAGTGTAGCCATCCATAAACCCATGATCTTATAGCGTCATAGTAATTAAATTTTGCGTTTTTAAGATTTTAACTTTATTTGTGCTGTTGGACTTTTTGCAAAATTTCATGATTCTAGGTCAAAGGCAAGCACCCCGAGGTTTTCAATTACTTGTTCGTATCAAAATATGTTATGTTTCAAATGGCCATATTTTTTATTGCGTTGACTTGGAAGCTTCATTTTTTAGTGATTTAAGAGACCGTTGACGTACTAGGTATTAATTTCAACTTCTTTTTTGTTGCGCCAATCTAATAATTTCTTCCTGTATCGTGGGTGCGGAAATGCGTAGTTTGTTATTTCGGTGTTGTAGTTGTACATCAATAAAAGACTCGGTACAAATAACGCTGTTATTTTTCCACAAAATCCCAAGTGGCCAGGCAGAACAGAATCATGTGTGTGGGTGGTGTAGGTACCTTACCACAAGTATGTGCCCAACACAGTTCTCGGAATGACCATGACACGTTCGCGATGAACGAATACTAACTGGGATGGGTTTATCATTAATCGCAGCAGTAATAATGTGTTAAAGGATTTTTATATTTTAATAGCTACTAACTAAAACAAAACACGAAAAAAACTCTTGTATTCACGCGGAACGACAAACGACCATTTTCTTTTAGTTACTTTTCCCTACATAAGAAGTGTATTGTTCTTGATATTTTCGTACTGAGCACTAGAAAAAATCAAAAGAAATAAGATGTATCAACCAAAGAAAGATCACACAGACAAAGTTAAGTGATCTTTCTTACTTTAGTCAATTTGGTGGAAGAAAAAGCTGGGGGGGGAGTGGTAATTCAACAAACCTTTCTACAAGCAAATTGTAAGTTACGCTTACGATATGAGTATATCTAAGAAAATATCATATGTGTAATAAACAGTAGTATAGATTGCATTTTTTTTTATTTATTCTTATTGCTATGTTTAAATTTATTAATAAAGAATCCAATATTTGACCATAAAATATTTTCATCTCTTGCTGGTATAATAAGATAGTACCTACATCGAAAGACGAAATTTATTCAACAATTGTTTTAAGCACTCAATTAACATCAACGGCGTGTAAAGCAGACGAAATATTTTTGTCCAATTGACGTTCAAAAAGTGCTGATTCTAAGCCTAATATATATAACTGAATTTTGATTTTGATTTTGATTCCATAACATATCTGCAATAGCTAAAACTTATTGCGCTTATTATTGGTAATGAGATATATAAAATAATTAAATACTGGAAATAAATTTGAAAAATTTGTTCTTATTGCAGTTATTGTGAGTAATATTACTAAGTACTACAAGGTGACCTTGTCAAGACTAAACTTGTGTTATTTAGGTAAATTGCAAGCAATGTTGCGTTGATTAGTTAAAATACCGGATTGTTGATAGATATATATATAATAAATTTTATTTAGGGATACTATGGCACTAAGCCAGCGGCCATATTGGTGTGGAAACGCAGCAGATTTATTTCCAATAATTATCGGTTAAATTCGGTCTTAGACTGTCATAATGAACGCATTGCTTGATTAGAAAGTTATGTGCAGTGTTCTAGTTCCATACCTATCACCAAACTGTCTGAGCGTCTCAATACAACCATATTTTGTCATAGAGGGTATACATTGGTATCCGTTTATAAAGAAAAGTGTTATTCAAACGTTTTCATGATGCGGCCTCCTTGATTTAAACAAATATTCAAAAAACCTCCGCTTTATAGGGGCACAGTTACTTCAATGTTGCCCTATACACCGTCCTGTCCATAGCTGTAAATATGCCTCTACAATTGCACGCCATTCAACTCATTCTTTCAGTCATTAGTATTAAGCTACACATATACAAATAAACAAAATTGAAGTGTCTGTTAGTGATATCAAAAGAACAGCTTTTTAATAATTGCATGTGAAAGTTTATACGGTAGTAATACCTAAATACCATTTTTTTCATTTGTTCGATCTGTCTTTCTGTCTACCTATCAGTCCGTTTGTTTGAGTTTATCTCCGAAACTTTGTTGAAACTTGACTCTTGGAAATAGATTAATCTATTTACATTAATTTAATTTAACCTGAAACCCATGGTTTTATCATTCACGGCACCAACACGATGGATGCCATCCGATATGTACGGGTAACTCTCAAATAGCAATTTATGATATTTTTTAGATACTTAATTGACTGACGGAAAGAACTTGCTTTGTGTTAATAAATACTCTGATTGGTAGTGCGTTAGGTAAATGTGTAAAACAATTGCTAGGAATGATGAGCAGTCATACCAGTTTTCAGGATTAAGCGTGTCGGCGCAGGCATCGCACCAATGTCAGGTCTGAAAAGCCCATTTAACTCTCAGTCAACAAGTTGACTCGTGGTCCAAGTACTAGGAGCTCAGAAACTGTAAGGAGATTGGTTTTATTTTTACCACCCTACAAAACAGAGGGGGCTAGCCGCTACAACTATAAGTGTTGATTTGAAGCAGCAAGCGACAGCAATATACAGACTCCATCACGCAAGAGAGAGGAAATGAGATAAAAATGAAATAGCACCATATTGAGCAATGCCGTCTTTGTGCGAAACGGCTGTACCACCTGCTTAAAAGTACAACCGTCATACCCTACCTATTTTGCTTGGTGGCGCATGCGTATAATTAGTCAGTCTGCCGGCCGCGGTACCGCGATAAAGTTCGGTTGAGCAGTAAATATCCCTAAAGGATAAACTGCGAGATGTCCATTCCAAAAAAAAACCGCGGTACCGCGGATTCACTTCACAAACAGAGCGCGAACGGTAACTAACCAGTTCTAGACCGTCCTGAGCCTTGAGCGGTCGTCCTGGATGAACTAGAACTCCCCAAATAACTAGTAATCCGTTTAACCTGAACGAGCTTATTTGATTCGGTATACTAAAGAATTGTTAAAGGTTCTAATAATAAGACAAAATGACATAGTGCTAGACAAAACTAGTGAAATTAATAAATAAAGTCGTATTTTTAATTACCAGTCTCTTCCCGTGAGTGAGAGGAGATTGAAACGAACTAAAGCCGGCTTATGTGGCTCGGAATGGATGGATGAAGTGGTATCTCTTATAAACTAATTGTTCACGATGGTGTCAAAAAACTTCCAAAAACAAATAGTGAAAGTGAATGTCCGCGACAAAATAAAGTGCATAGCATATAATAGTCATAATGATTTTTACACTATGAAAAAATCAGTGAAAAAGTGGGTTCGATATGGTGACAAGTGAATAGAGGGTATGTTTGAAAAACTCGATAGAAACGTATCTAAGTGACTGTAGAAATCGACTCTGCCCGACTCCTCAGGTAAGGCGAACGTGATGTTTTTTACAATCAGAATGATAAACTGTAAGTTTTTTCATATTTTTATGTGACGTCACTAAAGTGGCCATATGGGCTATGTATGCGAAGTTTGAGGGTGTTATTGACTTGCTGAGAACCAGACGTAACTATAAATACCACAAACGCTAGCCTAGTCAACAAGTTCAAAAAGAAATCTAGAAAAATGTATCTCGAGGATGTATTTGTGCATAAAAAATGCAGTTGTTAAAATATTAGGAAAAATAAAGTGGTAATTCGTCTTTCGTGAATGACTCAAAAAATATTTGTTTAAAAAAAAATAAGATGTGTTATAAAAGAAAAAACGTTTTCCAATAAAAAGTCGTGACTGCCGGAAATATCTCCATTATTGTGATTTTTTTCACTAAACGCCAAATATCGCATGGGCGCACCGCCACCTACACGCCTACGCCGCACTTCACTACCAAAACTTTTACTAATACCAAGTAACTTTAATCCAATCTCCGTTTTCACAAATAGTGACACAAAAGATATAGAAAAAAAAATTTGATCTAATTTGGTTTTATGTAAATACTAAATCGGACCACGTGATAGAAGTTTGTAAGACTATTTTATTTTGTTAGTTATAATTTTTTAAAGATAAAAATCCAAAAAATGATGATACCTTTGGGAATGGGCAACTAAAAGCCAGTAGTATATTATTTGAATTTCATGCTGCAAAAAAAAAATAGCCATTGATCCCAAGAACAAAAGTTACTTCATAAGCTACTAATCAGGCTACTACACAGTCTAGACCCAGGTCGAGTTAAGTTATTGTGTTACCTAACTATGTAAGGGCAGTAGAAACCGAATCGTACTGTTTAATTGAAGATTGTTGAGACAAGAGAGAAATGAAGTTTCTGTTACAAATAGAAACATGCTGTGAGATCTATAAAACTTCAATATCCTAAAAAAGAACATTAGATTATGCAGCCACCATATGTATACGTAGTGTTGTATTTTTAAAATTATTTGCATTACTACGTGCGACCAAAATAGCTGTACTGCGTCTGCATGCTGTGTCACAAAAATCACATCACTATTTAATTTTACAGACATTTTACAAGTCTTATCTTCGAGACGGTACCTACACATAATATATTTTTCCACATTATATTTAATCATTAGGATAGATCAGAAGTTTCGATATTTTAAGCTATGACCGGATCAGTAGTTCGGACCCGAATGAAGCAGGCCAGGCTTTTAATCAATCTGGATGAAAAGAAATGAATATTTTCTTAAAATATTTGTAGCCACGATAAATTTTGATAAATTTGAATTATGATTGGTGTTTACTCTTCACCTTATCCAGGATATGAAATGTCACCCAATAATTATCTGAATTGGAAACACAACAGGTACTAAATATTGCGTGCATTAGATAAGAGTTGACAATCTTAAAACTGTTGTGTTTTGAACCGGAATTAAATCGATCGATTCTTATTTGCCAGTGTTTTGATATCAACTTCTTGCACACGTATTTTTACTTTTTTTAAATATGTACCTACATTACAAAATGCAGTATGTAGTACCCTTTATAAGTGCCAATGCATTTTATGAACTACTATGTTAGTATACAGCAAACAGGCAGCGAGTTGGATTTACATTTGGCTAGCTTGATCATTGATCAAAATACTATGTCTGTCCATTCACTTATTGGCAAGAATTGTACACACTCAGAGTTATATCCTTCCAATATCTTGATATCTATTCAAAGGACGGAACAAGGCGACACTTCAGACTGCAGTTTGCCTTCCGCAAACTACATTGAATAATGTATGTTTTCCGTTACCAGTTGTTTCAGTAAAAAACCTATAGGTATAAAGGTAAAACCTCAAACTTGTTGTTTTAACGAAACTTCAGGCCACTAATATTTACTACTGCTAACTTTAAATATTAACTCGGGCATATTTCGAAGTGGCATTATTCCTTTGTGAGACATAGGGGAACAAAGTTCATGAGCAGCTGCTAAACCAGAATACTGTGTTGTCTGGACCGTTAATGTGGCACCGTATTGTTGTGCGCTATTGAAGGGGACTCAAAAACCTTGACCGTAAGAGAGAACGGTCACCCCTACCCTCGCTTTGTAGAAGGGTTTAACCTTTCGTGCGATATCAACCGTTCAATGCTACTCAGTCGAATTTTTACGTACCAGCAACACAAGCAAGTAATAAATTATGTTAAAGGTCTATCTAAACAAGTTTACCTTCGGTTTATAACATGTCGTGTATGTGTTGCTAACAAGTGCACCAACTGACCGTCGCAGATGGACTTCTAAGAGTGACAAAAGCACTATTAGCTGAAAAGTCACGAAAAGTAAGCAGTACTAATAATTCCGGAGAAAGGTTGAAGTCATTTAAAAAGTAAGGACTTTATCTATTTAACTACAAATAACTAACGTTAGTTACAACAGTATCGTCACACGGCAAAAATACTCACTAATGCAGCTCACGCCATTTACTGTCGTGCGTTCTATTAAACATTTATTTCAGTAACGACACAAACATGTTGTAATCGGATACTTACTTTTCTGGTTACTGCAAATGTGATGCAAATAGCTAAACTACTGGAAAGTGGTGACAGGCAGTTTAAGGAAGTCTGTCTTTTGCAAAATTAAGTGACGTTTAAAAACTGACTGCAAATGCATGGATATAAATCCCTGTTTATCTTAGTCACGCCATAACTTGGGCACGACTTTACCGATACAATCTTTTTATAGTTTTCTCATACTTTGTACTCTTACGGAACATACGGTTATTAAGACAATTGCGCAGAAAACTTGAACATTTCAGAAAAATATGACTATTGTTTTTCCAGCGTTTTTGATGAATGCGAATTTGAACCGCGGCCGCGCGGGTAACATCCCGGGGCGCAGCTAGTTGTAGCAATAAATAACGATTACTTGCGATAATTAATTACACATTATGTGAGAAAGGAGTGCTTACCACCAAATCTTCAAAGCAGTGCCCAGACAATCCCGTTGTATTTAACTGATCCTAATTAAATCAATCAAAAAATGCAAGTAGTACGTACTCCAGTAATTCCTTGGATACAAGTACGTATGGCAGTTTAGAAACTATTAGTTATTCAATACTAAAAGTAATATTACATAATTGAGTTATGTTAAATGAGCAGTTCTACTTCTCAACTTCATTAAAAAATGCTACTTAGTTTCATGTACTACAGACAGATGACAAAGAGATTGTTGATAAGAAACAAGCTGTTTGTTACGGGTATTCCTCAAAGCGCAACCATGATGTAAAATAGAGAAGGGGGATATGACATCGATACACAGTTCAGATCAAACCTCCTAAATCTGGTTACAAAATCATCAATCAGTAATAAGACATTACAGGGCCATAAGTAAAAAAGATACTGCTCATAATGCTACGAAATAAAAGCGCTAGAAGCAAGTAAGTCAGTGGTAACCAGTTCAACACATTAAAAAAATAGCAAACACTAAGTTTGTTTTTTTTTTTTAAAAAAAAAACGTTGCCCCACTCTAGGAATTTCTCCTGTATCGTGGGTGCGTTTACAAACATTTAAACTCACATACACAAACAGCCAGACCCGGAACAACTACCTGTAGGTCATACAAATATTTGTTCCGTGTGGGGATCGAACCCACAACACGCGGCGCAGCAGCCGATGGCTCAACCATCGCGCCAACCGTGTCGTCAAGTTTGTTACCACTCAAAACATCAATCGGCAAATGTGGCAGCGCAGTGCTGCTCCCTGCAGCACTTTAAACAATGCACGCACTGTTTTAAAATACATCTAACGTGATGGCCACCGACAATTAGGTACAGAAAAAACAAACCCAAAAGAATAATTAAATGTATTTAAATGTACAAAGCATTCCAAGCGCAGCGGCGGCCACGACGCAAACGATGAAAATTCAGGGCGTGCTTTCCGCACCTGGCGATTGACCGTGCCGCCCGCCGCAGCTGCGTTCGCGTTTCGTGGCTAGGCCGTAAGGTATATATTTATTGAAGCGATCTGTGTTGTTCATTATCGATATTGTCCGTTAGTTCAAAACCATAACTATTGCACCCTGATGATTAATTACGCGTTGGGGAAAACTCCGTTTGTTCAGGTTTTGAGTATTTACATTCTTTATAGGATTTATTACTCAATACGTCGATGACTACTTTAGTAACGTACGCCAGCCGCTGACCGCTATTAATGTGTAAAAATAAGTTTTTATCTTTTACATGTGATAAAAAAATTATCAATAGCCATGCAGGTGTACAGGATTAACGGAACACTGCGTTTTAACGATTTTTAAAATTATTTTCAGATCTTGGATGTCAACAGCAGAGCAGATCTAGTTAAACCTCGGGACGTTTCTTTCTTAGAAACTCAAACAGTGGTGGACATTACTATGGCAGCTGACAGTTAACAGTGGCTCGCACGTAACCTGGACCTACCATTGAGCTGTTCATACTTATGAGTAAGTTAATAAAACTCTACATTTACAGATGATTGCAATTTCTGTTACGTGTTAATTGGACCTAACCAACATGTACCATATTTGTATTGCATTAAAGCAAGAAGAACAGTTAAACTTATTTAGATACTTAATAAAGTTTAATTGTTTCTTTCTGACAGCAATGTGGCCCCTCAAGCAAAGATATACTGACATTGATTCATTATTTAATTATGTTTTTATTTCCATGTCAATTATAAGTTTTTTTTTTTTAATCTATTAAAAAATTAGCGAAACAAGTTACTAAACGCTTTTGCAATCAAATCGAGTCATGCTTTGTTCCCGTTGAAGGGTCAAAACCAATGAATTATTAATAAGAGAGCAAATGTAGACTTTAAAATAGCTCGTTTACAGCTTACCGTAGTGCAAAACTGAAGCGGTACTGTCTATGTCGAATGTTCATTCTTGATACTGTTCTGCTATATGGGCTCCTGGTACTGTGATTCCTGTGATTCACGATTCTGACTCACGATTCCGTTTCACGCCTGCGCATTACGTGGCAGTCCACATAGAATTCGTATTGAAACTGGTGGATGTTTTAACGTGGTCGTTTGCATGGTTTTCATGATTTCATAAATTGGTACAGGTTGGAGAACCGGCAACCAATACCCAAGAAAAACGAAATTACTTGTACATACTCGTCCTTTTTTTTAACTTCCTATTCCATTTTATTTATGACAATTTATATTCAACTAAAAGGCCAATACCATTGTATTTGTTCGCTTTTTATGAGTTCTTACTTTGTCGGGGGTTTTTAAATTTACTTAAGTGTGTATGCTCGTGAGCGAAACGAATGGAGTATCTAAGGATCGTAGCGGGTGGCTTTCTGTGGTTTCTGCCTACCCCCATGGGAAAATGGCGTGTGTTTTTCTATGTATGTATATTTTCTATATCTTTTGCAGTTCCTGCGTGCTACCAAATTCTCCATTTGTTTCGTGCAATCAGGGTTAAACTCACACACGCATTGTCCATCTTTCAATCTGTTTTCGAATGGACGTTTCATTCCCTTAATATTTTGAAAACAATATCACGCGAATACATACCACTACACCCACAAAAAGTTTCTTCACTTTTGGCATTCAAAAATCTTTTCCCAGCAAAGATAGAGTTTAGATTGTTAAAACACATACTTGTGATACAGAAAGACCTAAGACTATTAAAATGGTGGCCATCACAATATGTATATGTTAATAGTACTATATTGCGAGTTACTAACCTAGGGAGCTAATTTCGTGACTCGCAGTATAGTACCATTGCATAATCTAGGTACGTCCATGTTGCTCATTAACAAATCGGGTGGCACTCCAGATAGCTCCTAAGAGTTTAGGAACTCCACAGGGTAGCTCGTACTGTCATCGGATGACATGACTGTGTCATTGTACGCTGATGTATCGCTGGTTATTTAGTTTAAGATTTTTTTTGTTTATTATAGATAAACTCAAAAACTACTTTCAGAACCTAAAATCTACATTACCTAAGAAACATTATTAGCGAGTAACATTGGCTATACTTTACTTTCAAAACTACGTTTTATAGAGGGTGGAGGTGATGTTAAAGTTCGAAGGGAAAAGTTCGAAATCCACGCGGACGAAGTCGCGGGAGAAGTGCTAGTATTCACAAACTAGTGTATAGATCACGACAGCCATATTCCAAAATGTTTGATGTCTGTTGGTATTTAGAAAACGATGGCGACACAGCAATTTTCTTACTCGTGTGTCATCTGTATGTGAATGTTTTGTAACCAAACAGTTCCAGTTTGCTCTAATCTGAAAAAGATTTATAAAACAAATAAATAATTGCCTTTTTTGTCAAAACTGATGTCACAGCTGTCCGTAATGCAGCTGGAAAAGAGATTTGTGTTTTCTGTGGCCTGAACTATGTATAGTTCAGGCCACAACAAATCTCTATCAAGGTAAGGCAAGACAATAATACCTACCTACTAAAACAGACACTTTGTCTGCTAATTAATGTTATTTAAGCTTAAGTACACGTACAAACATATTACTGGTCTGTTGTATTTCCACTGCTGGGACAAACGGCTTCTCTTTATATGAAAAAAATAAGGCGCAATTTATCAAACATTTATTTATCTACCGGCAGTAAAATTATTTTTGTCCTTTCTGTAAACAACAGTTGGAATTAAATACTGATAATATATCCACTTCAAATGTCTTCTAGAGTGTACAGTTAACCCAAAAGGTTTTTTCTATATTTGTGGCTAATTTTTGTTTTAAATCAAAGTTTCTGGTTACACAAATACTGCAAACCGCCAATTAACATGAATTCGGATTTCCTGTGTCACATCAAGATAAAATGTAGGTTCTGCATGTAAATGTCTGCGCAAAATAAAGATAAATTAACATTTTCCAATAATGGCTAAGTCGCCATTAGGAGGACTTCCCAGTTACCAAACTTTTCGTATTCATTTTTTCGTATGCCGTTTCCGTGAGAACTTTGTCTTATTCAAATAGTGCACCATACGCTACATAACTTTTACTGCGACTTGCATATTTACCCGCTCAATCTCAAAGAAGATCTAATACTATTTGACTGGAGTCGCTTTGACTTATAGGACGCTGGTAATAAAAAAAATGTACCATAACTTCCATCATTACTTAAAAGTTATTAACTGCGGGACAATATAATTATTATAAAAAAAAACATGCTACAGGCAATGTTAATAAAAGATAGAAAGTAATTATTCATTAACAAACAAATACTTTTAATTAGTAACAAATAAAGTGCTAAATGCACTAATTAGCAAAACTACTACCATACTATTTATTGTTTTCTCTGGGTTAGGATGGTTTTACCCTTAAATCAATATTTCTTTGAAAGTGATGACACGGAGGAGTCTCGTATGCCATGAAGGGTGACCCATCCACAACTGTATTCGGCAGCGTAGCTTAACCTATGATCGTTTCCATTTAGCATCACTCATACATTGTAATAATAGGACTAAAAGCTATAACCACAAAACGAAAACAAAAACACAAATGAATGATTACTTACTCGAAGGTTACCAGCAATTAAACTTCATACCTGAAGCTTCAGGTGAAAAAACAAAAGTAATCTTCTAGAAGAAAGTTTCAAAGGAACGTTTTATTTTGTGGTAACTTTTATGCTGCCGTAAAACCAGGCAATAGTAAACTTTAGAGACTTTGATAGCGGGTACAGTGTAGTACAACGATCTAAAGGTAGTTGTTCAACTGCGATCGAGATTTAAGCTCTCGACGATTCGTAGACTCCTAGTTTCAGCACCATAATTCGAGCAACTCTCGGGCAAAATTCGTGTTTCACACCGACTTTTTGTGGAACAGTCTACGTGTGTTAATACCACGTGGAAGCATGGAGCTTGTTGAAAATAATTTTGAAGTATTTTGTCATTAAAACTGTGTGAAGATTTAAGAAAGCAAACGCAGTCTTATAAGGAACATAGTATTTTCTTTCTTTCCGTTTTTCTGACACATGGATTACGACTTGTCCTGTGGTACTTTTAGCTGAGTTTTTCATAATTTTATTGTAGGTTACAAAAAAGTTACCTTTGTTAAAATAAATACACCCGACTTAGAGGATAATGATAAGATTTTGATTTTGTTTGCTATGTGTTACCACAACAATATAACTGTCAGGTTCCTGTTTAAAGCTCAGCGTACATAAAGTATAACGAAAAATAATCTAAGAAACACTCTATACGTTTATGAAAATTTAAAGATAATCCATTCAGCACTTTTTGAGATTAGTAACTTTAACTAACAGCGCGTGTTTCGGTGCGAAAGGGGTAGATAGAAACCCCTGAACTGACCTGGGACAATCTCCCAACTATATGGACGTGAGTTTGACGACTTCTGTTGTTATTAACTCTGCTGGTGCCACACGTCACCATGCACTCCTGAATGCATATACCTTGTCGTGGGTACAACCCACTAGGACCGCGGGGAGAGACTTGAACATTTACACTTCACTACTTGTTCGCTGGTTTCGGCTTGTTTCTGCGACTGAATTTTTCCTTTTTTATGTAGAGCCACTTGCAGTTCAGCACTAGACGCTGTTAAATACCACAGGAGCAATGTCCGGGCACGGCTATCAACATTGTTGGTGAAGTTTTGTAAAAGGGTCAAGCTATAAATACTCACGACCTTTAAACGTTTGAAGATAAGATGTTCCAGCAGTGTAAGTGTCACAAGCGGACTATGTCAAGACAGACTTTGAAAAAACTATGTAAGAACCCTTGACACATACATACAAATATTTTATTATAGGAGGTAATCAGTTATTGCAAGTTTCCCTACGTAATAAGAATAATAATGATCGAACACTGTTGAAAAACAAAATCGGACAACTTTCACTGTCACGCTTTGAACTGAAAACCAATTGAAGGTTGAAACCACCTCTTTACATGTCCTGTCTCCCTGGTAAAACGAACGCGTTACCATGGTTACCGCCGCTCTTGAGCGGCGGTAACCATGGTAACGCAATGTATTACTGTAGCAATGCTGTATAAATGTAGCAGTACGCAATGTAGTCTGTAGAGCTTGCTCTACAGACACCATTCACAGAAAGTAATCCATTGCCTAAATTATGAAGTGAGTTTAATTTCAATTTTTCTTGTGCGAGAGCTAGACAAAAAAGTTTTGTTTGTCTCGCTCTCGCACAATTTATAAGCGATAGTCAGATAAAGACAATGATTTAGCACAGTGCACTATCAAACTTCAGGATACAACTGCGAAATCCAATGCGGAAGCCGTGTCCCGAGCTCCTCGCCAAGTACTAGGCCAGCATAAACGTCAGAAGTAGGATCAGTTTTGTTTGTTTAGTAAACAAGTCTCGAGTCTTTGTCAAGTCTCGAGTTAAAAAAAAAATCAGATTTTTTTTAGTGATTAGGCTGAGTAATCTAGAATTATGTATTGAACTCTGGGTTTTAGGATGTGCGTCGATGTCCCTTCCACCCTCTGTCAAACGCAATAATATTTCAACAGAAGACCGCTGTAAGAATGTAGACAAAATGAGTTTTTTGAATTATATTATGTCTCCGCTGAATACATCCCTTAAGTAACCGAGTATTTGAGGCGGCAACGCAATGCTCATGTTCCCTTTTCCTAGTTAGTCCATTATGCACGCTGAAATAACACAAATCAAATAGAAAATGCTGTGTTTGGTATTTTCTTAGTACAGAGAGAGCCGCTCATAAGTAAGAAAAAGTTAAAAGCTTCAATAAACTAGCAATTTTTAAGTAAACGTAAAAATAAAAGAAGTTTTACGGATTGTGAGTCAGAAGGAGCTGTCTTACGAATGCCGCAAGAAAGATATTTAAGTTTTATCTTAGTTTATAAGTATTTGAAACGTCGACGATTGCTACGCTTTTCTTAAATAAATGAGTCTGAAAAACTATATCATATTAATTCTGAGTCAATAATAACCAACTTAAATTTCGTGATACTGAAGTAGTACAGTGTCTTTATAAGAATCATAAAAATTAGAGTTCCAAGTACTTACGGATACGTATGTAGGTACTAAATAGAACTAGACTTACTCCAGACCCATTTATTACGGTAAACTTACCGTACGTAAACAGGTGAAATATCGACGCGGTTTTGGTTTGGGTACAATTCTTTATATTTATTTTTAGTCAGATTTTTTTTATTTTTTTTGTCTTTTGAAAACTGATAAGTGTCGGTATTTGTCAATGCCATCCCCTTACTTTTGGAATCATGTAGAACTTATATGTATTGGTATACAGTAAAGTACGTTTCTCATCCCCTCGCTAATCCTCGGTTGGCGCATGCGTAACAATAGTCAGTCTGCCGGTCGCGGTACCGCGGATTCACTTCACAAACCGAGCGCGGTCGGAAACTAGCCAGTTTGAGACTGTCCTAGGCCCTGAGCCGTCGCCTAAGACATTCTCGAACTCCTGCAAATAACTAGTAATCCATTTAACCCGAACGAGCTTATTTGATTCGGTATATTAAACAACTGTGAAAGGTTCTGATTATAAGACAAAATGACATAGTGCTAGACAAAACTTGTGAAATGAATAAATAAAGTCGTATTTTTAATTACGAGTCTCATCCGATGAGTGAGTGGAGATTGAAACGAACCATAGCCGGCTTATGTGGCTGGGAATGGATGCCACATGAGTGGTATCTCTAATAAACTAAGTGTCCCCGATAGTATCAAAAAACCTCCAAAAATAATTACTTAAAGTGAAAGTTCGCGAGTAAAATAAAGTGCATAGTATACTCGTATAATAGACATAATCATAGTGTTAAAAGCGGTGAACAATTGGGTTCGATAAGATGACAGGTGAATAGGGGGTATGTTTGAAAAAACTGCGCCAGACATGCTTTATTAAGTTTTCAAATAATTAAATTATGATAAGTGTTCTTCGCAGGGCATATTTGCTCTTCGCCTTATCAAGGAAACGAAATTTCACCCAATAAATATCTGAAATAGCAACACAACTGGTACTTAATATTGCGTGCATTAGAAAGTTTAAAAATGCTGGGCGCTATGGTGACCTAACACTCCTGTTCTGTATTGAAAGGATATGAAAAAATGATAACTTGCACCTAGCCACGTAAAATGCTACACCTGTCCATTCCTTTATTGGCACGAAGGATAAAAAAATAATTTTGTACACAGTCATAATTCCAATTCAATATCCTTTCAATATTTTTAGTTTGTGTAGAAGGGAATCAGATGCGGCATCAGATTAACTGCTAATATCCTACCTAATATGATCGAGAGGGCCGAGGAAGGGTGGCCACTTGCCATGCGCAGGTTTCGGTACTTATAACAGGGGAACTGTTTTGACCAGTTTTATATCTCCATATCTATTCAAAGGACGGAACAAGGCGATACCTTAAACTGCAGTTTGCCTTCCGCAAACTACATTGTATAATTTACACATGTTTTCCTTTACCAGTTATAACAGAAAAAAACAAACCTTGAACTATTTTACGAAACTTGACAACTTCAGGTATGCCACTAATATTTACTTCTGTTAACTTTAAATATCAACTCGGGCTTATTTCGTAGTGGTATTATTCCTGTGTGAGACATAGGGGAATGAAGTTCATGAGCAGCTGCTAAACCAGAATACTGTGTTGTCTGGGCCGTTCATGTTCATATATCACCTTGACCATAGTTAGCGAGGCAACGGTCACCCCTACCTTCGCATTGTAGAAGGGTTGAATTTTACGTGCGATATCAACATTTTTTGTTTAAGTACAAATAATTGACGTTAGTTACAACTGTAGTGTCACCCGCTGCTCAAACTGACCCTACTTGGTAGTTCGAAAAAAAGGTGCTATTATAAAAATATTAACGTTTTTGGTCGGTGGCAAGTAATGGCAACATTTTGCAGTTAACTAGTTTTATTGTCACGCGTGTGTTGTCATTGTGTAGTGAGTGTAAGGTATATATTATCCAAGCAACCTGTGTTATTTAGTATCGATATTTTCCATTAGTTAGTTTTGTTAGTTTTTTTTTGCGTTTAGTTAATTGCGTTTAAATATAGTTGCGCTTTGAGGAATACCCCGTTTGATGAGGTACCGAGATAGCTCTCAAAGTATTTTACATTAGTTATAGGATTTATTCCTCGATACCTCGAGGACTACTTATGTAACATACGCCGGCCGCCTTTCTACAAATTTAAAAAATAAGTGCTTATGCAGATTTAAAAGATTAAGAGATCAATGCGTTTTAACGATTTTTTAAATTATTTTCAGATTCTGGTTTTGTTCAACAGTGCAGATCTAGTAAAACCACCGAACGTATCGTCATTAGAAACTCGGTGGTGGACGTTACTTTGGAGACTGACAGTTAACAGTGGCTTGCACATAACCTGGACCTATCATGTCGCAGTGAACACTTCTGAGTAAGTTAATAGAACTCTAAATTTACAACATTTTCAAATAGCAGCATGTCGGTAATTCCTGTTACGTGCCGAGTAGGCTTATCAAAATAGCAACATACATATTTCTTATTAAAGCAAGAAAAAGACCAATTCATAGATAGTTACTTATTCCAGTTTCGTTGTATTTTTTTCTGGCTGCAAAATGGTCCAGGCCTAGAACAACGATATGTTTGTGAAATATGATTGAATTCGACGCATTCCAACGGGTGTTTTTATGTAAACCTGTAAACGTTGTAGTCAAATGTTTCTTCGATATAACTCATTTCTAAGTTTCATGGTGAAGTTTTATTTAATTAAAAAAAAATATGATTTTGAACGAATACGACATTTTTAATGAGAAATATGAGGCATTTTTTTTTTTTTTCATTAGGCGGTTGGCACACTGCACCGCATAAAGCGGCGTAGAGAGCGTGTTTTGACATTGTTTGCAATTAACTGTTTTTGCATATAAAACACGCGTAGTGCAACACACAGAAATCGCATTCATGCGCAGTTTTCGTCATTCGTCGCCACGCAACCCGTTCCGATATGCGGTGCAGTGTGCCAATCGCCTTAGATCTGATTGAACTTTGTTGAATAGAATTGATTTACTCTGTTCTAGGTAAACATAAATCAAAGATAAAAGCAAAAATGAAGAATATGAGAATCATTCCTATAACAAACAAATGGTTTATGTCTTGGCGTTATTGAAGAAGCATTCAATGTATTTCCACAGAATAAAGATCGAAACATCTTCTGTCTCTCTGCTTCGCTCCCATTTGAGAGTCAGTCAAATTATAAAGCAATTCTGTATGATTAACTCATGTAGTCGATGAGCAACAAAATGAAAAGTTCTACATAAAAGCGGAGTGTTGTTTAAATCTAAGTTAGACAACACAAGCGTCAATTTTATACTTAACAGATTTCAATCATATCCTGTTGAGCAGTTAATGACGCAAGAGCATTAACGTTTCACATTACAATAATTAATTTGAACATATTGCATTCGTTGTTAACGTAACAAATTCTTATAATTTTTATTCGTAAAAATAGTAAGACGTTGAAGTTTATTAACTAATCTTATGAATATGTTTAGCTGTGTATCATCAGATGTCACGGAAAGCAAGCAGTATAATATGTGAGGAAGGCCAAGATCCTTTAATGAAGTAAGTTAACTGTTTATTTAACTACTAAAAAGTCGTATGAAGCGATTGTGGACTTCAAATATTTTCAAGCGAAACTTGCCACATAAAAGTTTATGCCAATACACTTTGTATGGTTTTAACGAGATTGGAGTTATAATGCTAAATCGCGTGTAACAAGCGTCACCTTAACACATGACAGATTTCAAGCATAACTGTTGTGCCGTGACTGACGCAAGAGCATAAACGTTTACGCATGGCAATAATAGGGTATTGTCCGTAAAAAATCTGATTGGTCTGCAAGTTGGACTACTCAAAAATACTGGACCTGTATTTTTTTCTTTTGTCACGTAAACCATAAATGACGACGGTATAGTGCGTTGAAATTGCGCGTGACGTCACGCCGTGCTACACTTATCGTTTAGAGTGTGGCACAGCGTGACGTCACAAGCCCTTTCTCTTGAACTTTGATGTGCTATATCATTGTCACTTTTTATTGAATTAAGTAAGCAAAAAATACGTGTCCACTATTTTTTGGTAATCTTACTGACGGACTAAATAGACTTAATATATTTTTACCTAGGACACATTATCCCTATTCATTTGAATGAATTGCATTCATTCTTAACGTAACAAACTCTTACTAATTTTATTTTGTGACGACACGGTTGGCGTAGTGGCTGAGCGATTGGCTGCTGCGCTGCGCGTCGCGGGTTCGATCCCCGCACGGAACAAATATTTGTATGGCCTACAGGTAGTTGTTCCGGGTCTGGCTGTTTGTGTATGTGAGTTTAAATGTTTGTAAACGCACCCACGATACAGGAGAAATTCCTAGTGTGGGGCAACGTATTTTTTTAAATAAATAAAAAATAAATAAATAAAACTGATTTTATTCGTAATAAATAGTAAGACGTTCAAGTTGATAAACTAATATTATTTATATGTTTAGCTGTGCATCATCAGATATCACGGAAAGCAAGCAGTATAATATGGGAGGAACGCCAAGGTCCCTTAAAAAGTAAGTTTTTTTGAATTTTAACCACTCGTACTAAAAGGTGGTAGGAAACGATTGTGGACTTCAAATATTTTGAAGCGAAACTTGCCTCAAAAAGCTTATCAAGTCAGTTTGTATGCCTATCTGGAACTTAGAGTTATGTTGTGCTAATAATGTGTTAAAATCGATGATTTTGAATGAAATACTTAAATTAGCAACTAAGTTAAACGACACAAGCGCAAACACCAAACATGACAGATTTCAACCATAACTGTTGTGTAAAAAACTGACGCGAGAGCAATACTTTTGTATATGGATCACGCATTACTTCTTAGTGCATTATTTAAGAGCAGAAGTAACAAAATCTCGCAAACAATCAACAAGGTGTCCGGAGTATCTGAACTGAAGCTTAAATAATTCTCTTTTATTTTACACTTTTGAATTTGGTCATTAAAATAAAATGTTCAACGTGTCAATATGAAAAATTTCGCAGCACTCTTTGACCATGGTCCGGTCTCTTTCAGCGTCTGTTTTCCTCAAATTGCAATGGCCGTCAAGGTAACACTAGTCAATATTCTTTTCACATCACGCAAATTCCGGGGGGGGGGGGGGAGGTATTGCTCCATATTTTGTCAGTCAAGTATCGTTTTAAGTATGTCATTTTTATTTAGAGATGGTGCAATACTCGGCTAAATGGGCATTGGAAATCTGACGAGAACATTATTCGTATTTTCTTATTTCGTTGTACCCGATATCTACGCTGCGTCCAGCAAGTTATTGATATGCGATAAATTACGCATTATGTGTGAAAGTGTGAAAGGAGTGCTGACGACCAAATTTATGGGTAAAAAAAGCAAGGGCCAGAAAGTCTCGTTGTTTCAGCTTCAGTACAAGTACGTATGGCTCGACACTCCGCCCCTCACCGCAATTATTTGTATCGGGCTAAGTGACGTCCTCCGAATCCTCGACATGTTCTACATAAGTGTTGATGCAGAAAAGGAAGCAACATTGAAACAGTTTTGTTTCATAGCAACAATGTCGCGATGAGTTACATTTTTTGTACCAACTTCAAATCGAGTAAATTATTAATTGTTCTATTTCACAACATTACAAAATTAGCTCACGTGGTTGGTGAACGGTTCTACCTCCTTCTCAACTCAATGTAAATTATATGCTTCCTTTTGAGTGTCATGGATGACAGACAGTGTTATAGAACCAAGCTGTTTATTGAGGTACTGGGTTGGCTCTTAAAGTAATAGGTTGGGGAAAAAGTTTCTTTGCATATTTCAAGAAAATTCAAATCATTTTTAATATACTTTATTTACATTTAAATAAAATATATAGGTACCGTTTGGTTCGATAACTTTTTGCCATCTTGTAAGCAGGGACATGATCCCATTGCTATAGAAATTTTGGGACTTCTGATCAAAATACCGCGACAAGTGGATTTGGCAGTCCTCTCGTGATGTTAACCAGACACTGTCTAAAGAATTGTGAAGAGACCAAAACAGGTAGAAATCTGAAGGTGCATGGTCAGGACTATACAGTGGATTTATTAAGACCTCCCAGCCATTCTCTTAATTGTTGCTGAGTAGCTAAAGATGTGTGAGGTTTAGCGTTATCATGATGAAAAGCCACACCCCTTTGTTGATTAATTCCGGCCGCTTTCTCTCAACTTCTTTCTATAATCTCAGCAGTTGTTCGCAGTCGAGTTCAAAATCGATGGTCCTGCCTGGTTGTAACAGGTCATAATGAATAATGCCCTTCCAATCTCACCACAGACTCAGCATCACCTTGTTGCGAATTAACCCGGGTTTCGCCACAGTCTATGAAGCCTAACCGGCCTTTGACCACGACCTTTTTCGCACGTTATTGTCGTACGTAATCCACTTCTCATCATCAGTTATCAGCTTCTTCAAAAATGGTTCGGTTTCATTACGTCGTAATAAAGAATCAGAAATGAGTAAACGGTTCATTAGGTTTCTTTCAGTGAACTCTTGAGGTACCCAAATATCGAGCTTTTTTGTGTACCCAGTTTTTTTCAAATGCGCCAATACTGTTTGATGGTCAATTTCCAGTTCTTCAGATACGTTTTACGATTTCTCCGTAATAGGGCGACCAGAGCGACGTGCATCTATGACATCAAAATTTCCGGATTGAAAACGCTTAAACCAAAATGGTGCTACTCTCACAGACACGGCACTAGGTCCATAAACATTGCAATTTTTTTTTGCGGCTTGCTTTGCATGTTTATATTTTTTTTAGTAAAATTTTAAAATGTATCGAATTTCTTCATTAGATTCACTCATCTTGACGATACGATAAACAAATGAAAATCATACATTTTCCTAATTTGAATTTGGAATTATGTTCTTTAAAATTTAAACTTTTCAAGATACCAAAACCAGCCAAATACAAATAGAGAGATTTTATTACAAGTTCATACAATATACTATAATGCGAAAAGACTTTTTCCCCAACCTAATATTTATGTCGATTATAGGATTTATTCCTTGACGTAGCTACTTTATGTAATCTCTTCAAAACAAAAGAAACATGACATGTCATGCAAGTGTGAAGGAGTACAATGCGTTTTAACGACTGATATTTTAAATTATTTTCAGATCCTGAATGTGTTCAGCAGACCAGCAGTTCTAGCAAAACCACTGAACTCAAACAGTGGTGGGCGTTAATTTGGCTGCTAACAGTTAACAATGCCTTGCACATAATTTGGACCTATCATCTTGCAGTAAATACCTATATCTAAGTAAGTTGATGAAACTCTTCTCTTCTTTATCGGGGATAATAACCAACCTCCACGCAAGCGAAACCGTGAGCAAAAACTTGCCAACTATAAGTGATCCACACGCATTATTAATATTCAAATTAATCGAAATCTGGTTAATAAATATGATGGAACCACATTTGAAAAAAAAACTGAAATGGGGGAATTTCAAAATCCTTCCCATACTGAACAAAGAGGCTTTTCAACTTTGTTCACGGAATATAACATCTTCCGTCTCTTTTTCTTTTGACAGGTCTGCGGGAAGATGAAGCAATACTTTATTTGCTTTACTCAATTAGCATGTGTAGTTCTTCGTTTAAGCTGACTTTCGTTTAAAACTAAGACAAGGGTACAAGCGCCAAGCCAAAACATGACAGATTTCAATCATAACTGTTGTGTGAAAACTGACGCAAGAGCATTACTTTTTAATTTTAATAATGCATAACTACTTAGTGCATTATTTTAGACAAGAAGTAACAAAATCTCGCAACAAGGTAAGTTAAGATACTCCGAACGAATATCTAAATTTACGCATAAGTGATTCTCTCCTATTTTTAAACTTTGAATTTGGTTTAAAATAAAGTGTTTAACGTGTCAATGTGCAATAATGTCGCAGCGCATGACCATGATCCGGTCTCTCTCAGCGTCTATTATTAAATAAAATAATTAAATAAATCAAAGTTAGACAAGGTATGGTTTTGTCTAATTATTCATTAAATTTTTTTTTTTTATATTTGGTAGGTATGACTTTGCCACATACTTGGAATTTCTCCTGTATCGTGGTTGCGTTCACAAACATTTTAACTCAAATATCCAAACATCCAGACCCGGAACAACTACCTGTAGACTAATCGAATAGGGAATCGAATCCACGAGACATACACGATATTTTGTCTGTGCATGTAACATGTTTGTTACAAAGTGGAAACCTGTATGTTGGCAATTGCCTTTGTTTCGAAAGTATCTGAATTATAATAAAATCAGGATTTGTCACATTACAGTTGGAGAAACAAATCCGGAGTAGTCAAGACGGCGTCGTCACCCCAGATTTATGGAACACCATCATCTGCCTTACAAGTTCCCAATTACGTATGGATTGGTTGCCATTTGGATAGTCATAGGCAGAGCACGAAGTATCACATTGCATGTACTCGTAAATTACCTCAGCGTATAACGGAAGTGCACAATGTTGGAGTATTTATGTAATTTTATGCTTCACTGCTACTGATCTTACCAAGACAAAACTTTTGTTAACAGCTATATTTCAGCAGCTGGGTGAATGAGTAGAGCGGTGATAATGCAGGTGGTATAAAAAACTGAGGCCTTACCGTTTCACTCGGTGCCCTTGTTGATAGCCGCAATAGCTTCAATCTCGGTGTTACATAGTGTAAAAAAATCTCCCGAATTGACATACTGATAAGTATGTACGTTATTGGCATTTAACATAATTTTAATATTCTCTGATTTACTAATAAAAAAATCTTTACAAAAATAGCTACTAAGCTAAATACCTATTTTTGTAACGAATAAACACACAACTGAATTTTAATAATCCCGCCCCAGACTCAAAAATCAATAAAAAGTATAGTGAAAGTTGTTAATACTTATTTTACTATTTGGGGCTGATTCATAAAATCGGTCCAACCATTCTTGTGCTATAAATGGTATAACTAGCCCGACTTAGACTTACGTATAAAGATGTTATAAAATATTATTCAAGCAATGTTTTCAATGTTTAACTGAGATCAATAAATGTTTGAAATTATTTTAAGAATTTTATTTATAACGACCTGAAAAGTACTTTAGAATAAAAACATCATAAGTTAGAGGCACATGATGAACGAACTAAGCCTATATTTATATTGAATGATATGAAAAAAAAACATAATAAAGAATCTGTAATAATACCATATACTTATAATATATTTATTCTTAATTTTACTTTGCTGGAGAAGTTTACACTTTTTTTATATATAGAGGGTGTCCAGTAAATAGCACGACAAACTGCAGAGGGTGATAGCTAGGGTCACTACCTATCAATACAACACAATATATGTTCAGCAAAATCTTACGGATTTACAGTTTTACAAAATTTTCCGAAATACCGAAAAATCTCTACCTTGAAACAGATTTTTAAGCATCTCGTAATGAAAAAATCCTTTTCTAGTACTTTTTTTACATCAAATTATTCGTGAATAGTTACTTTACTCATTGATAAGTCTTTTTTCTATCAAAGACAAGATTCTTTTCAAGAAATATAGGTGACCCAAGCCATCACCCCCTGCAGTATGTCGTGCTATTTACTGGACACCCTGTATGTGTGAAGCCTTATTTTTTGACGGCACGGTTGGCACAGTGGCTGAGCCATTTGCTTGTCGCGTGTTGTCGCGGGTTCGATTCCCGCACTGAACATTTGTTCCGTGTTTGTATGGGCTACAGGTTTGGCTTCAGAAATTGGCAAAATGTAGAATTGGCAGCATGGCCGTCATTGGCTCTGATTGTCATCTTTATAAATATTAATATGACAAGTCATGACTGACTGAATCATCAACGCTCAGCACAAACCATTGACACCAGCTAGAAAGCTGAAATATTGCACAGACGTTTCCTTTACAATCTAGATAAGGAATGAAGAAGGAGTTTTCGAAATTCAAAAGGATGGAGGTTGGAGTTGGGGATGAAAGTTTATATGGGAAACCCATTAGTTTTGTCATTTAAAACATGAAAATTTGTATTCAATCTTTAAGTTGGTAATTCATAATTAGCCTATTGCCATGCCAATATGGAACCTATTGCCACCAACCGGGCACACATCCAGATTCCAGACTTACAACAGAGAGAGATTACAGATTTCAAAAAATTAACTGAAAACAATAGCTTAAAAATACTATGAGCAAGCCGTGTTTAGCAGCCGATACTTATAAGAAACGAAGGCTCGGCATCATACAGTTTAATTGCCTTTCCAGAGTTACCTTTCATTGCACTGTATGGTTACTATAGAAATAACAAGAATGAGTTTACATTATTAAAAAAGGTATAAAAATGCTGGACGTAGTTATCAAGTAGTAATTAGCGATACATTTCAAGGTCCTGGTATCTGTTCTACCGTGCAGACACGAACATGGCTATGGAATCAGGTCATCCCTAACCAAGAAAAGAGATGTTATTGTAATACATATATGGACAATACGAAACACTGGCCTTTAGTTACTAGCTACTACGTAGTATGGCAAACTTTAATATTTTAAAACAGCTAATGCATGATATAAAATTTTGCAACACAATAGTTCACGTTAGAACAGAAAGCTTACTAAATATACAACTATGTTGGCAAACGATACGGTCTCAACAAATATAAACTGACCGTCTTTTTATCCGCATAATATAACCTTTTTTTACAGCAATTAAGCAAAGCAAAAGCAAAGCTAACATAAGCAAAGGAAATTTTAACGTTTAATAGGAACTACGCCGTAGCGCTACGTGTCGTAGCAAGTCAGCGACCATGGGTGTACAAGTAAGTGTTTTGTTTTATCAAGAACTCCTATATAAGAGAACTCGATGAAAATCGGAGGAATATATCGACGTGGCTGATAATTTTTCCGTATGTTAGGTTCTGCTGATTTAATAATATAATCCATCCAATGGCATCCGGAATAAACAAAATTCCCTCGAACAAAGTTGCGGGCAAAAGTTAGTACATACATACGTACATACCGTTCAAAATCACAACCTTAGTTGGGTAACTAGACTATCGAATTGTAATTACATTACATTTACTTGAACTATTCTGTACATTCTTCACCTCAACGCGCCCATGAATGTTACGAGCTTAATTCATGGGTTAACATAAAAGTTAAACGTGATTTAACACTGAATGGTTTTCAATAGTTCTCATTCAGTATACGTATTCACTTCTTTCGTAATTCTGAATTATGTCATAGACAGCGCTGGGAACCGACACTGCACGGAGCGGGCAACTTCGGATTTTTAAAGTAAAGTCTAGTTGTAGAAGACGAGTTGATAGATCAAGTTAGTTGTTTGGAATGTTTAAAATAAATTGTTAATTTGTTTTTGTACATATATCTTATACCACTAAGATACATTTAATAACGTTGATTTTTAATAGGCAGCAATCGTTTGAGGCTTAAGATTTGTTAAGATGACATAGTAAATAAATACCTAGTAAGATAAAGCCAGACAAACCCTATAATATGATGTGCACCGTTCCATGACAAAGGAACTGATACTATTTTAAATTAATAAATAAGTGTAAGTAAATGCGTTTGGAATTTTTTACCTGATTTTGGATAAGTAAAAAGGTAATAATAATAAGGTGGTGATGGTTCGAATTGAGAGGCGCGCAACGATTGTTGATATAACAGTGCCGCATGACGGGAACCTCGTGCAAGCAGAGAAAGATAAACAAATCATGTATCTTGACTTGGCTCGCGAGGTTGTCCTGTCGACGACGATGTGGGATGTGGACTCAGCAATCGTTGTACCGATAGTCGTGTCAACCAATGGCTTATTAGCTAAGAGCCTCGACCAACACATAAGGAAGCTCTCGTTAAGCAGCTGGATCAAGGGCTTGATTCAGAAAGCAGTTCTACTGGACACGCCGCGTATTGGTCTCGCGAGCCCTGACCGCCAGTAGCTTGGACCCTGTTCCCGATACCGGTGGATTACTATTTTAATATTTTTAAATGTTTTTTTTGTTTTATATTGGAATATTTAAAAATATAATTACCAAGAAAAGAAATAAAATAAAGGAAGTATGAGGTGAAATAATGCTTATTTTACAAATACATTTTTTTATTATTTTTGTAATATAAAATTAAAATAATTAATCGTATCATCTACAATACAAATAATACAATAAAACTAAAAGAGTAAGAAATTTTTAGAAACAAGCTTTTTTTTCAGAGACTAGAACAAAAAAATTGACAGGAGTTTCAATTAATAAAAAAATGAAAGCACTACTACTACACGACGTACTTTGTCTACTATACAGGACTATTATGCAATTTCAATTATGTAATAATGGTAAAACTCCATACTAATGGTAGTATCGAGTTTGTATTTTTGGGATGCATTTCTACAATAATTCTACTACCCACATTGCACGTGGTCGCTTTCTGCAATGGCGCATGCGTGCCGAACGCAGACCAGACAGGAACGGCGCGAAGCACTAGGATCACATGACTCGCCAAGGCGTCAATGTTGCAGCAATGGTCAAGGACAAAGTACAACGACCCCTAGGATAAAATACAGTACCAAAACAATTCATAGTCAGTGGATAAAAATTATCCAAGTCAACAATTATTATATTACAAGCATAAGGAACTTTAAGGATAGCCGGGAATATATTTAAGATCGGTTTTACCTTCATCGGTAAGGCAATATAATATATGATAGAAATGACTTCTTATTTAACAACACGTACAGCTATTTTAAATTTCTGCTAGACGCCATCATTTTGATCCCGGTTTGGCAAGTTGTTGTTTAACTCAACGAGTTCTGAATTTCAGAGCAATACCAATACAGAATAAAGTCCTTATAGTCCCAAGAAGGTGCATGACTTTTCTACAATCTAAAACTTGGTATTTGTTTGCTAAAGAAAAAAAAAATAAGTTTTTGTACAAGTACGCAGCATCCCTTCAGTGACGGCAAGCATTGGCAGCTTGGCTTTACATTTTGAGCATGTTTTTAACTGCTTTGCAATCTTGGTACGTTATAGTCAACGGCGCAAACAAATTTTCGTCGTCAAAAATTATGCCTTACGGCGTTTTCTGCATACACTGGTCTGAGTATCTCGCACACGTTCAGGTTTCGCCGGCATTTTGTCATATATCGCAGAATTTATATTTGAAGCGGTAACGATCCTTCTTTTTCCCATGTCGTTTATGCCAGAATAGAACAGGAAATAAAATAATATAGTCTGTTTCCACTGAGGATAGACACGATAGATAGATTTTTTTAATAAAATTTATTAAAAAAGCACTCATAATTTGCATGAACTGCTGGATCGATTTTTTTCGATCACTGCTTTTTTGGATTTATTTTCGCCCCGAGTAGCAGAATAACTACTAAAACAAGTATGATGACTCAGTCATTGATAATATGGTCCATTCACGCTCAATTGAGAAATGCCGATTACCACTGACCATTACTGTTTATTCCTGATAATAAACCTAATAAAGTGTGAAACGATGGGATGGTTTCTTGCAGTAATTTATTGATGGTACTTTTCCCCGCGATATAAACTCGTTAAAACTGAAAAAGAAAAGATACAAATAAATCGAAACGGCTGGAACGATTTTGACAGAACCTTCACTGGCATATAGCTAATATATTAAAGAGTAACTAAGACTTCTTTTATTTTTGGAAAAAAATAAGGGATCCGCTCAAAAAAAAAATACCGCCGAAATGTTGTTAAACTCCGCGTGGAGATGTTAGGTTTTCCAACTTCCATACGTGGCCAAAGTAGTAAGTAGTAAGTCTCGATACTAATGATAATAAACAGTAGAAACTGAACGCAATGCTCATTAAGTCTTTCACATCATTATTGCTAGTTACAGGTACCAGGATTGCAGAACTGCAAAGTAATGACTTTGTACTGCGGGTGCTATACGCTGGGGTGCTAGTGTAGGGACGTGAGTATTACACACGACACTTCGTGTGCTAGTTGTAGTTATTATGTAATACGTTTTAAAGTATATATTTTAAAGTTTTGTTAATATAGTATTGTATATGTTTATATGGCTAGATGCCTCAAATAAATGGATAAATAATAAAAAAATAAAAAAAATACGCGCCGACTGTGAAGTTGCGGATATCGGCAATATATTTTCAATATAAATAATGGTCTACGTCCTTCCCATACAATTTTATGTCATGTAGAATTTTGGATTATTGTGATTTTGTATGATACATAGCAAATACTGTATGTAATACAAATTTATGTAGATCGTACAGACATTTCTCCCAAGTCGGGAATCGTACCCGCAACCTCCTGCGTTGCAAGCGGACCTTCACCCGCCGCCGCCGCGCCACATCAGTTGTCACTTTAAACGTTTTACCAGATGCCCCAACATAAAATGCGTAGAAAGTTAACTGGAGGATTCGTCTTTGGTCGAGTGGTTTCCGCACCGTACTACGAACCCAGGGGCTGCGAGTTCGAATCCCGTAAGTGTCAAATGTTTGTGTGATAAGCACCAGCGTTTATTTCTATATATGTATAATTATGTCTATCCATTAACTAGTCGCCATAGTATGTTTAGTTTGGTTACGGCTAATAGATTGGTGTGTTGGTACAAACAATTATTTATTATTTTATTTATAGATGCCCCTTATCACAAACAAAGTAAAACACATTGTTTTGAAATGTTTAATTTCAATGTTTTATTCTAATGCAAAGAATCATAATATAAGTATGTACTAGAGTGTACAATCATTTAATAAAAATAATATTTAAAATGATAAAAATCCAACCACTTAATATAAATATTCATCCTACTCCATGTTGGTTGAGATGGAAAGAGCTTTGTGTTTTCCCGATTTTGAGTAATGATTTTTTTAAGTAACAGAACATATAAATAGTCGCAAAAATTGCTCTAACAGGGAAATGGGGCGACAGATGGGGCCCCTGAAACATGAAATATCAAAAAAACTTTCTCTATTTTCACCATCTCTTTGCTGTTCTTCAGTATATATATATAAGCTACTAAGCTGTTTCGTAAACAAAGTAATCTTTTGAGTAAGTAATGAAATGAGAAACATTGTTTACTTTCTAAGTTCTTTTTGGATTTCTTCGTTTTTGCATCAGGGTGATAGCCACAATGATAATACTTTTTAAATCATACTTAATTGTCGATCGTTTAGATAAGGTCCTTGAAGATTTGTGTCATAGATCGTATTTTGGTGAAGGCACCACACAGATTTGAGTAAACCTGTCAAGTCTGTGCACGCATTTTGCAGTCACCGAAACAAAATCTACAGCTACAGTTTCGTTATGTGTACATTTATAGTGCCTACCATGTATATCTATAGTCTAATCTTCGGAAAATAAGTAGGTACCTATACCTTTTATACATTACATCTAATATTGAATAGTACCTGGATGACTGAGTTTGTCTCGGATAAAACAACGTATTCTAAAAATGAAACCTAGCTAGATCGATTTAGCGCCCCCGAAACCCCTGCATACTAAATTTCATGAAAATTGTTGGAGCCGTTTCCGACAGTCAAATTATATACATATGTACATACATATATACAAGAATAACTCACTTTAAAGTATTCGATATCGTATAGAAATGATTTGATTAAATGTTTGATTGGAATGATTTTGATTTAAATAATTTTTAGATGTGGCCACTACAGTAGTTTGCACCCGTGCATAACAGTGGCCACCAAATATGTTAAACGACATATTATCAAATCTGTAGTGGTGTAGGTTCTAAATATTACGGAGGGCGCATGCGCGGGGCATACGACACGGATGACGCGTCGGATCCGTCAGGGTAGGTTTATCTCTTGCCCCGATCGGACGGCAAGGGATAAATCTACCCTTATCAACACATTCTAAATAGTTAAAAAGTGGTATGCATAGTTAGACCCATAGGTAGTGTTTTAAACTGATAACTGAATTCACTAAGCACTTCAGAGCGAGCCGTGTGCAAAACAAGTTGCAAAGCCCCGCCTTCTTCACGCCGTCGCCGCGTCGTCGGTCGGACTTAGCCCCACCTTCCGGAACATGGCGCACGCGCATCTTTTGAGGAACCACTACCGAGACAAGATGGTGCGTAGGTCGTCTTGTGTAGCGGCGTAAACGAGTGGGCGTCGACTCCTGCGCAAAACGGTCAAGCGTGAACCGTTATTATTATTATTTAGTTTCTAACATTACTATGATTGCATTGAATTATTGCCCTGGGGGGGCCTTAATTTTATTAAGTCCCAACAGGCAAGTTCGGTTAAGCAGTTAATAACCCTGAAGGTTGAACTGAGAAATGCCCATTGCAAAAAACAAAAAAAATACATTATTCAGTTCCGTGTTTGCCGTCGAGGCCCGTCGCGACTAACCCGTCAATGCCCTCCCCCAGACCCTTTGCTCGAACCAGCCCGTGTCGCTAAGTCAGTAGTTAATGAAATTAGTCCCTATATAGATCCAGACCGACCCTTTCCTGTCCTCTCTCAGCGACATCCTAAGCCGAGGCTCGTACCCCGCGGGGGTGCCCCTAGCGTGTGGTCGTTTAGCTGCTAAGTTTTGCGCCCTTGCTGGAGGCCTTCGTTTTTTATTCAGTCCCACAGGAAAGTTCGGTTAATCAGCTAATAATCCTGAAGGTTAAACTGCAAGATAACAATTCCAAAAATGAAATGCATTGTGAGTACCTATTGTTTCTAACTTAGATCTGCAATACAACTCTGTTGCTTCTCGCTAGGAATTTTATTTAAATACTTATTGCTATACCGCTTCAGTAGCTGATCCGCTACCTTTAAATATAACGCAAGTAGTGTGAAGCAAAGTATATACGGAGTCCATACTAATTCAAAATTCTACTGCTACTGAATATATTCACCGCCTGCCACACCCATCATTCACTACAATACATCAGTGTACGCACCAACACACTATTGTGAGCAGCTAGTTAGGCCTTTTTAGATATCGACTGGTCACAACGTCATTTAAAAGCGTAACTTACTTTATTTTCCAGAATAAATCTCCTTTCTACATCAGTATCAATATTTCCATCTCTTGTAAAGAAACTCCCAAAATATACAAACTCATTCACTTGTTTCACACTCATATCATTAATTTTCTATCAAACACTAGTTCACATTTTGTATGACGACCGATGTGAGGCGGCGGGCGATGGTTCGCCTGCGACGGGTTCGATTCCCGCCTTGGGACAAATGTTTGTACGATCTACAAATATTTGTTCCGGGTATTCTGGGTATTTGCTATATATAGCAAAAATATATATGTATGTAATGTATTGTATTAAGTATATCAGTCATCTAGTACCCATAACACAAGCTCTGCTTAGCTTGGGGCTAGATGATGCTGTGTGGATTGTCCAGCAATATTTATTTTATTTATTTATTTTTACAGGGTGGAAAGTACATCGACATGCAACTACTAGTGCACGCATAAACACTCCAAAGCTTTAGACAGGCAGGTAGACACAGGTAGGACAGGCCTTTACATCAAAATAATTTATTTCTCAACTAAAATATACTAGCAGACCCGACAGACATTGTCCTGTCCGATCCCAGTGCAACCTGCCGGTTTCAATTATTACTCTTGACCATCCAAGAACCCACTCAAACAGACACAAAATACGAATAGGTCTAGCCGTTTAGAAACAGTTCAGTGACATACACTTGTAGATATATTTTTTAATAAAACGTAAGCTTCTAAAATAAACTCTTACAATGTGCCACGGCGTAGCACTTTAGTCTACGTCATAAACCCGAAGCTAATATCATGTCAGTCACGACGACGCCAGCATTATTTGAGAAAAGTTCGTATCTTAAAAAAATGTGCATTAGGTGTTATTGCATCCGCAAATCTCTGGAATCTAACAAAAATTTGGCTTTAAATCAAAGCAAACTATTGAAATATAAACTGTTTACACGCTTAATATTTTAATAATGTAACACCTTAATTGGAAATTGGTCTTAATTAAACGTAAGTTTGTTAATTTGTAGGTATGAAACCGTACTTATGAATTATGAATATTTTGCTCCAACGATTGAGTGTAGTTTGAAGCTAATCTTTTTTTTGAGCAAATTGGCCAGTAAAATCAGCAAGTAATAAATAAGAAAAGTGTGGCGCATCTTGGAAAATTGATTCGAGAATCTTTGAATTGTTTAAGATTTAATCAGAAAACTTACTGATTGTCCAAGTACAGTTAACCCTAGATTCATAAACATTCGTCTCACAGACCGCGCGAAACGTAATAATGATCTTAATTTTTAGAGTGAAAGAGATAGAAGGCTGACCTCTCAAGTACCTTCCTAAGTAATACGACCATTAGTATCGCGAGTGCATTTTACTCGCAGTGACGTGTCCTTGAGCGGGTACAGAGTTTTATTCGTCTGAGGGACGAATGTTTATGAATAGATACACGATTGACGAAGTACGGTTGCAATTTTTTAACACGTTTTTTGTGCCTTCTAGTTTGATAAAGTAAACGGTAAGTTTGTGATAATATTAATAATTATTCCACTATATTTTATTTAGTAACATCGTGTATTAGTGCAAGGATATTTTCTTAAAAATCTTTTATTTTGTTTTAGAAATGGACGCTCAAGATCGGCAAATAGAGCATTATTTGAATTGTTTATCCGATTCTGACGATGAAGGTTGTACCTCGACTCAGCGAGTAGACGCGGGCTTGAGCGACATCGAGGATCACGTCGATATTGAAGACGAGATCCCGACTGATTCCGACGGCAATGAAACTCAAGATGATGAACAACCGATTGGTTTACGTCAGCAGCGCCGAAGTGGTGTAATCTTATCTTCTGATTCGGAAGCTGAAGAACCAGGTACGTCAGGTAGCTCCGCTCCATCACAACGTCTAGTTATTCAATCTGCTCGCAATCTTAGAGGAAAAAATGGCCATAAATGGTCTTCGATTCCTTTTCAATCTGCGAATACAAGAACCCAGGCCAGAAATATCGTACACGTGATTCAGGGTCCGACAAATAATGCGAAGGATATAACGGAACCAATTGATTGCTTCTCTATTTTTATGAAGGCTGATATGATACGTAATTTAGTTAGACACACAAACGAAGAAATTGTATTGAGAAGTTCAAAATATAAAGAGCAAACCGCAACAGTTTCATCAACATGCGAAGAAGAATTCACTGCTTTGTTAGGATTGCTTCTGCTGTCAGCTGCGAAAAAAGACAATCATCTCACGAGCTTGGAACTATTTGATCCTACATTTAGTGGAACCCGATACATATCGGTAATGTCGCGGGACAGATTTGATTTTTTGTTGAACTGTTTGAGATTTGACGATAAGTCAACAAGAGATGAACGTAAAGCACAAGATAAACTCGCGCCCATCAGAGACCTGTGGGAAATATTCATTCAGACGTGCAGGGACAGCTAAAAAGCTGGAACTTATGTTACCGTAGATGAGCAGTTACTTGGTTTTCGAGGACGTTGCCCCTTCAGAATGTACATTCCGTCAAAACCTAATAAATATGGCCTAAAAATCCTGATGCTATGCGATGCTAAAACTAAATATATGATAAATGCAATGCCGTATGTTGGAAAAGTTGAAACAAATGGTGATTCACTTGGATCTTATTATGTCAAGACTTTATCTGAAACTTTGTGGGGCAGTAATCGAAATATAACCATGGATAATTGGTTTACGTCTGTCCCTTTGGCCCATCAGTTACTAAACGAACCATATAAACTTACAATAGTAGGAACCCTTCGAGCAAACAAACGTGAAATACCACCTGCAATACTTGATATCAAAGAAAGACCAATAGGTTCGAGTATGTTCTGTTATGATAAACAAAGCACGATGGTATCTTATAAGCCTAAAAAAAACAAGAACGTTCTCTTGCTTTCTACCACTCATGGCAATGGTACTATTGCATCTTCTGGGAAACCAGACATCATTGAGTTCTACAACTCGACTAAAGGCGCAGTGGATACCTTCGACCAAATGTGTAGTGGTATGTCTTGCAGCAGAAAGACGCAAAGATGGCCACTGTGCTATTTCTATGGTATGCTCAATATGGCAATGATAAATTCGTATGTTGTTTACGTACATAATCTTGTAAAACAAGGTAAAAAACGAGCCAACAGAAGATGTTTCATAAAAGATGTTTCAGAGAAAATGACCGAACCGTGGTTACGTAAGCGTAGCCAAATGCCAACTTTGAGGAGATGCCTAAAAAGGAAGATTGCAGAAGTTTTGAATGAAACGCCTACCAGCGATACGCCTGGTCCTAGTGGTACCCAAAAAAAGATTTGTAGCTTCTGTGATTACAAAAAACGTCGAATGACGAGGTTCCAATGTAACCACTGTAAAAAATTCATGTGTATGGACCACCGTGGCCTGATGTGTTTGGAATGTTCAGAATAAACATATTTTTGTTGTGTTACATAAGTTTTAAATAGCTCAATAAAGGATTTAAACAATGCAACCAAGTATTTGTTTTCTTTCATTAACAAAATCATGAATATCCATACCTGAATGTGTTCGTCTGTGAGACGAATGTTTATTAATAGTGTTACTCCTACATATGTTTATGAATCTAGGGTTAAATTCAACATGAGTTTGCAAAGAGATTTAAATGTTTCTTAATCTCATGTAGGTACAAACGACTACATCTGAATGATATATATTATATTTATTTGGTCTACTTTATTATTAAATTTATACACACATATATATTCATTTAACAGACTTCACAAAAAGAGGCGGTTCTCAATTCTTAAATTTTCTTTAACACCTTGAACGCCAAATGACCGACAAACAATACATTTTCTATTGTGTCTCGTTGTTTGGCAGTTAAGGTGTTAATATTTGTTACCTCAGAACTTTCGACTGGGTAAATCGATTTTGATGATTCTTTATATATTTGAAAGCTGGTGCTTCCGTGTAGTTCCCCATTTCAATTTAGTCCAGTTTTGACAATGGCATCCATGCGAAAACCATATAAGTTTTTAATTTGCTTAATTTTATATCTTAGATCAATATTACAAAGCGACCCACTAAAAAGCTAGAAATAAAAAAATCAACCGAATAATTTTAAACCTTTGAGTGTGGAGTCGTTTGAATTTATTTCATAAAAAATATTTCAGAAAATTAGTGTTGAATTAAGGTAATTATTGAGATAATTCCAGACTAGGAGAAATGTAAGTATTTTCTATTACTAAGCAAAACTTTCATTCAAATCACACATTAATCTTCAGTTCTTCTCGAATAAAATATACTTACATCTCATTTGATGAAATGTAAGTTTTATTACATCTTCATTACATGAATCAACGGTGAAATGAACTATATTTTCAAGAGCACACAGCTGATAATACTATAAACAGGTGCTCGGAATAGCATTAGTGGCTTTTACGCCATAACAAAATATGTTTCAAATCACTCAGTGTACAATAAAATAGTCCTGTTTTATCTATTGCATAGTTTAAGAGTAATTTAATGTTCCTTGATCAACGAAACAATTGCCGACTGCTTCACTACCTCGTTGGTCTAGTACTCAAACGCGACTGCTAAGCATGTGGTCCTGGGTTCGATTCCCGAGTCGAGCAATGTGTTATTGAGACTTTCCATCAGGAATTTCTCGGTAGCAGCCCGGTGTTTGGATGTGCATGATGTGTTGATGGCAATAGTAGTAGTAGTACCAGCCTGTTACTGTCCCACTGCAGGGCAAAGGCCTCTTCTCATACAGAGGCACGAGCATTAATCACCACGCTTGCTCAAGAAATGTTGGCGATTTCAGACTTATATTAATTACATTTCGTTTCCTCACGATTTTTTCCTTCACCGATTTCAGTGATGTCCAAGATAAACTTAGAAAGTACGTATGGATTGAACAACTCACATTGATACTTGCCCAGGATTGAACCCACAACCTCGTGCACAAGAGGCGAGGCCTAAACCACTGGGCCATCGTGGCAGATGGCAATAGGCTCTCCCCCTATTACATGGGACTTCAAAATATAAGTAGTGAAATATATTTAGTCCCATACATTTCAATGGATGTACGGCCCTTTTTTGATAAACATTTTAATAGCAATTTGAGTAGCAAATTTGCAATATTCAGTTTAATAATTTAATTATTATTCTCTTTATTCTTGGTATAAACATATAAATTACATTTTTAAATATTTAAATATAAAAAATACAAAAAACATTTAAAAATATAAAAAATAGTAGTCCACCGATGGCAGGAGCAGGGTCCAAGCTACCGGCGGTTAGGGTTGCAGAGACAGGAACCTCCTCACAATGCGAGCCGTATCGAGGAGTACTGCCTTCTGTATCAGGCCTTTGATCCAACCGTGTAACGAAAGCCTCGACAGATGGTCGTCAAGGCTTTTAGCCAGTAGGCCATTGGCCGTAACTACGATCGGCACAATGACAGCCGAGTCCACATTCCACATGTCGACTTAATTATTATTATTATTATTATTCATTTATTTCAGACAATGTCCATATTACTTACACAAAATTAAATTTAAAACTACTATACATTAAAATTACATACACAATGACACACACAAATAAATTAAATACACAATGTCATAAATACAATTAAAATTAAATACAAAATGCGTAACCGATATAGCTAAAACTAAAATAAGATCTTCAGTAATACACCATCATTTTAACCGTAGTAATAGTTTGAATAACCTTTCTTAGTTACGTTTATACCAGTGCGCGTACAAGTTCCGTCCTTTATTCGAATTCAGTTCTTACTACCAGGATACCATAAGTCAACAGGAGATGATTCGGCACAAAAATAAATAACGGCCAGAGAGGGATAGAAAATTCATGTTACCGCTCTGCCGATACAGACCCCCCCAACGAAAGTAAGAATGACACTCGTATAGAAAGGGATGGCAAATTTCGTCTCTTTCTTTTCTGATATTGTTGTTGATGACGTCATTCAAGTGGTCGGCAGTCTATCGTTTGTGGGGCAACCCAGCGGAAAATTGAAAGGCCGTTGAACTTTCAGCATTTAACTTGACCGCATGTTACAAGTTTAAGTTATTTTCACCGAACCCGGTCTATTTACATTAAAAATCAACTGACTCCGAAACTAAAGTTATTTTAAACCTTTTAAACCGTTATGTTTACTAGCTATAAACCTGTTACAATTCCCGTTGTACACACCAGTGTACGTTCTAATTGGAAATCTATAGTAGTATACCATATTAAGTGAAATAGAGCAGTCGTATGCTGCACACGATCATTTGAGTATAGCATTTCCGTCAAAATAATGCTATCTCACACCCTCTAGGGAAGTTCGTATATTGTAGTTACTCGAAATCATACAGGTGGTTGGGCGTTTCAGCGTTCACGACCGTGGCGATACAAACACAGCCAAAGGACGACTTCCTGGTATTCATTGGATCCTAGTACGATGAATCTATTTGTAAGTTTAATTCACATGGGAAAATCACTGCAAGGAAATGCTGATGAGGTGAAGAGTATTTGTAGTACCTAAGTACAAGACATGTGTTGTTATCCATCAATATCCATATAATTTATTATTCTATTCGTATTTTGCGTCGCAATTTTATTTATTCACTGTTAGGTTTAGTACTACGAGTATGTAGTTTAATATGTGTGTACCTAATGTACTAAATATTGTATTGAAATTCTATATCTGTTTTTGAGTCTTGACACCAAAAAAACACGTACAGAGCTATGAATACAGTTATATTGCGAGAAAAATGTTTGCGTGATTTAATTTATTTTAATAATTATTTACTCGCTCTCAAAGTTCTACAAAAACTTAATCTATGAATTACAATTTACAAAGATGTTTGATGGTTGCACAACAGCACATACTTAATAGATGATCTACCAACTCCCAAACTAAATGAAACTTGTATTTTGAAAGTTGGTGGTTCTAAAGATACAGGACTTATATACATAGACCACACCTTGTAACCTAAGCATTGACTGTAACACTTAAATAGTAAATAAATAAACCAAACTTGGAAACATGCATTGAGAAACAAACTATAGGATCTACAGTATCAAAATAGAAGAAGAAACGACAATTTACAAAAGAAAGTTGAAAAAATGAAGGCTATATAATAATATTTAAAAATAATTAACCTTCACCCCGAATGACTTTTCATGTTTCTTGTTTTCCTTTTTTATAGTGAGAAGCATCTCAGTTTAAGAATAATCTAGAAACAGCAACCGATGACTTAATTTATGTGTAACTTCACACAAATTACACATTACCACCACTGGCATAGAAAACAAGCAACCATCACTAACAACATCGCACATCAGTAGGACAGGATTATTTTTGTTCTGTCAAAATTAGCAATCATGGTTAATTGGTTCTTACATGAAGTAGACAAGACCAATGCACACAAATTAAAGTAAGAGTAAATAGATACTTCCGAGGATCCTATTAAAGTGAAAATATAAAATGATTAAATACAAAAATATTCACAAGTTACTTCTAATTTCAATGGATACTTAATAATTGCTTGTATTCATTCATGACAGAGGGTTTAGAATGTATATTTTAAGCAGTTCATTATATTTTTAAATTTGATTACCTAATCAAATTTAAAAATATAATGAAAGAACATAGTGCTGAAAGTAGTTTACCTAAACTACTTTCAGCACTATTTTCTTTCGTCGTAACTTGTTTTTGTCTATAAAGTTGTACCACAACATATGTATGTAGATTTTTAGTTTGCTTGCGTGCTTATAACTTACGATATGACGCTACTTTTGTCGCGAAAGTATTTCTAAACAGTTAATCGTAGCCACCTTCTCATATACCATGATCTCCTAGTACAAGGGCGGAACGTTGCGTTCCGATTCATTGGAAGCGGAACTGATACCATTATTTTCCATGTTATAAAGCTACCTTTGCCCCGTGAGTATTTCGGAACAGTTAACCGTTGCAACCTTCTCTTGTATTATGGTCTCCTGGTACAGGGGTGCCACCTCGCTTCCTGGTATCAAGGAATCAGAACAGTAAACTAGCCGTATTTTCATATTTATGAATGAGTGACAGTAAACACTCTCGTACTCATTCAGTTAATCAACACTTCTCTTATTGTATGTTCTCCTGGTATAAATGCGGAACATTGCATGGAACTGGAGCTGATATACTGCTAGCAATATTATCACTGAATACCACAAACTAATTAATTCGAATGCTAGCTAGCACCAACTTAGTAAAATAATATTGTACGTAAATATTTAGTTAAATTTTTAAAATGTTAAACAAGCAATATCAAAATTTGTTACGATTTTTGCCTAGGGGAAAAAGGCGTGAGTTGTATTTAATATACGAATGTATTTGTAATAAAAATAAATAAAAATGAAATACGTTTAATTCAGACTAATAAAATGTCCATAATTTGTTAGTAACATTATCTTAAAACTATGTTAGTCACAAAAATTGCTAATTGTAATGTAGGTATGTATGTTTGTAATCAGTATTCTTTTTTTTCAAACGATTTTTTTATGCAGGATGGAAACTTAAAATTAGGCTCCTGAGGTGAAAGTACCTTCAATATTGTTGATATTCCCGGTTTGAACAACGATGTTTGGCTGGAAATGAAATTTCATTTATTAAAAAGATTTCTCTTAATCGCTAAATAGTTTTTGTTTAATTGAATTATAATAAGCAAATCACACAACAAGTAACAAGGGCTTAGACTTAACTTGATTTGCTTAACACTAGAAATCAGAGTAAGATAAAAAGTACTTCACCGAATCTTAAGCTAGGTTACATTACATATTTTTAATCTGAACCCTTCCTGTAATATAACATTTTCACTTCCAATAACAATAATGTTTTTCTTGTGAAACCAACAGGAAATAAATTGTCTATCGTTATAACACAGGTGATGATCAGCCTTATTTGCTATACAAGACTGATAATATTTGCAGCCTTTACGTGGACTATAGTAAGTGTGAAATATAATATATCCCGATTTTTCTAAACCATTGGATAAATGATGGAACTAAGTTATAAAAATTAAACTAAATACAACAACCTAACTGGAAGTTATATGTTTGAGCCGTTTGGGGTTGAAACACTAGGGCCATGGTGTCCGTGTGCCCATTTAATTTTTCGAGAAATCGCGAAGCTTTTGGTCGACTCTTGACGTGACCAGAGGGCTGGCCTTTCTTTTGGCCAAAGAATCAGCATTGCAATTAAACGTAGCAATGCTGCTAGCCTTCTGGTCACGTTGGCAGCGATGCGGATAAATTTTACGGTGCCCTGTGATTGTGACTGTGATGTAACTATGTTAAAAGAAGTTACTACCTTCAATATTGATGCTAATCTCAGTTTAAAAGCGACTTCTGAAAAATACTTTGTTGCAAATGAAATTACTATTACTGGAATTATCTATCAACATACAATAAATAAATAAATATTGGTGGACAATCCACACAGCATCATCTAGCCCCAAGCTAAGCATTTAATAACATTTCATTCATAGCAATTGAATGAATAAACAAATTACATTGTAAAGATGGAATTTCCTTACTGCTAGTTAGTAATCTTATAGTCAATCTTACTCAGAGTAATTTACGAAGTTCTTCACCAAATACTGAGGCAAGAAACTTATAATTTGTATCCTGCCTTTAATAAAATATTTTCACTTCCAATAATAATGATGTTCTTCTATGTTTCGCGAACATTTCACAAAGTAAGTTAGTACATATTTGAATTAATGTGAAGCTGATAGGTTATCCAAAGCTTATTTCTTACTATTATTTACTAAAAACAAAAAAACAATAAAAAAAGCAACGTTGCGTTTCTCGTGGCTTAATAAAAACAGCCACATGGGTTGATCGAAGTTCATCTGTGCTTGCAGAGGTCAGTCTCTGGATGGGTGACCATTCGCAACATTATTATTGAGACTCCTCCGTGCCTCGGAAAGCACGTTAAGCCGTTCGTCCCCGCTGTCATTTGTAGATCTTAGTCAGAAGCCCGAAAGTCTGACATGACAACCAGTCTTACCAAGGGGTATCGTGTTGCCTAGTAGCTGGGTTGTGAAGGTCAGATAAGCAGTTGCTCCATGTAAAATACTGGTATTCAACTGCATCCGAATAGACTGAAAGTCGGTCCCAACACAGTTTTGAAAAGGTTAGGCGTTCGATGATTTATTAAAAACAAAGTGTATTAAAACAATAAGCTTAGTAGAATTGTTGTATTTTATTGTATTGTTTGGCGGGCCGATATCCACAACTCCAGTAGGATTGTTACATAGCTTATTACATATACTTGGATTAGAAGAAGATGCGATAAACCTTTGTTTATATTTTATAAAAAATAAACTGAACATTTGCGATTCGGACTTGCTTCCTGAGTGATCCGTATCAAAGCATTAAGTATAAAATTAATGTGACTTCAAGATACGGCCTATGAATTTCTGATTTTGAAGTAAAACTATAGCGTTCAAACATCTTTATACATCACTGTCTATGCGCCAATTCCAAATGTTAATTTGCAACCACAAAATCTTTCGTGATATCTATCTATCTATATAGAGAGAGTAATTCTGTAAATAAAATAGGTACAATAGGTACCTATTTAATTTACAGAATTACTCTCTATATGCCTATACTACCAGCCAGGTAGGTAGGTTTGAAAAACTATTTTCCATTTTGCATAAGAATGAATGGTTTACAATAAAATGGGTTACTTTCAACTTGTAATTGAAAACAATTACAATAATTTAAAGAATCGGATTATACATGCTCCTGCCTTTAAGACGGATTTAAACTCTCTGAACCAATAGAACTTTCAGTACCCGTAATAAACTTCAGACTTTTCAACGCTCCACGTGCTTTTGACCTCAATGTGCTTGCGTCAACCCGCAAAATCGCCGCGAATACGATACAAGATACTAGAAACCCATGGATTTTACAACGATGTATAAGGCTTATCAGCAGTTAAAACGTGATAACTACCACTTTAGCGTTCTACATTACTCGCCTCTGGGTTCATGATTTTAAAGCCGTAAATCGGATCCATGTTTCAGGAAATCTGATTTTCAACGCGCAGGCTCAATCCGAGTTACGCATGATGAAATAAATGTTGTGTAGTTTTTGGCTGTTTAAAGACAAATAAAGACTGAAATGTATGCAATAAAAACATGTTTAAAATGCTTCATGAAATTCTGAATAACTACCGGTAGACATAATTTTGAAACTACCCTTTATTGTGGCCATATTTGTAATGTTTACAAGAAGCGGCAGGGTAAAATGGCGCTTATCAGTGGCATTTTAGCTATTCTTTTGCAAACATCTTACAAAAGATGGCAGAAATGCTGAAGGAGTTAACAAAAAAGTTGACCGTGATTTAACAACGAATGGTTTTCAATTGTTCTCATTTAGTATAGGTTTTCACTTCTTTCGAAATTCTGAGTTTTGTCATAGAAAGCGGGGTAACAAACACATCACGCGGCGGCTTACATTGAATAAAATTATAATATTGTAAACTTTAGTTGCGGCAAACGAGTGTGAGGACCTGGTTGGTAAAATAAAAACGAATAATGACACTAATTAATTTATCTTGTACTACTATGAAAGATTTAATAACGTTGATATTTGATAGCCAACTATTACAGATACAAAGTAATAAATAAACATCCACTAAAACAAACCCAGGGTAAGTCTGTCACACCAGATAGGGGGAGCGCCAATGGTATTTTATGTATAGCTTAAAACTTACATGCCATGTTTTTCTTAAATAAGACGAAGGTCACTGTTTCTAAGCCGACCACTCTGAGAAGACCGATCACCGAACAAACTCAGAGGACACAGTCTCCTTTAAAGTCAAGACGTTGTCTAGGTTAGATCACATGAGGACTACGCAGATTAGTGAACCCGTTTCTCAGAAACATTGAGGTTAAAAGTTGAAATAAATATCAAAAACGTAGGTATACGGTCTTATTGAGTTACAAAAAGAATCAAGCATCTCAGTCATCGAAAAAGAATACAGCCATATTGATTCTCGAAAGAAGCAAGATATCACAGCGAACGTAAATGAAAACATACGAAATAAAAGTAATTAATTTGCAGGTTCATTATTAATTGTGTAATTAAAAACTAATGACTTTCTGTTGTGTGGAGAAAAAGTTAGTTTTGTCTTTTATCCTACTTATCTTTTCGTTAGAGTAATGTTCCGTAATAATAATCATTATTATTCGGGTGGACGGTACTTAGCTTAGAATTATACCTACGGTTCGGTTAAAAGTTCCTCGCAGACATCAGGTGGGGCTTTAAATGATCTAGAGATCTTAGCACGGTTAAAGTCTGCGTCCATGGATCGTGTGGAGTAGTACATGTCAGCATATCGTTGCACCTCAAGGTTGACTGGGACTACACCTGCATGAACCGGTAGGGCTTCAGTACTAACCGTCCTATACGCTTTGCATAAAAATAGCAAAGCCAAGCGCTGGCTTTGAAACAATTTACGACGTCAGCAATCCACTCATCATGTTTTATGGGAGTGAACTCTTTTGGCAGAATGATCGCATTTTAATGTTAGATAGTGTGTGCATCCGGAGTTGTTTACTATACGGACCTTGTAGAAAGTCGATCAAATTTCCATGCGTTCAAGCGTTTTAGACATACCTACTACCGGAAACTTATCTAACAGCTCATCATTTAGAATCCGTTCATTTTAAACCGATGTACTAGGCAACTGGGCCTAACTCTATTGTAAATGTCCCTTTATTCCTATTGGCCTAGCTTTGTTCTATCTTTTGCTTGATATCTCTTCGTTCTTTTCTGGTTAATTTCGTTGCGTGATCAAAGACAGTTCAATAATCCCAACTCTTTTCTGGTGGTCGCCACTGTTGATTCTAGTTTTCAGGAGTTGCAGTGTTTTAAGAAAAGTATGCAGGATACTTTCTGCAGCGTTTCTGTTTATTCGTCCATGTTGCCTAACATCATCATTCTCTTGCCTTTATCCCAATTTATTTGGAGTAGGCGCAGCATGTCTTCTTTTTCCATACATCTCTAATTGCCGTCATTTCAGAAGTCACGTCTTTCTTAGCCATATTATCTTTCACATAATACATCCATCGTTTCCTAGGTCTCCCTCTACTCTTGTAACCCTCTACATTCATACTCGAAACTTTCCTCACAACATGATCCTCATTCCTTCGCATCACGTGTCCATACTGACAGCCGATTTCCACATAATTTGTCTGTCACAGACGCCATTTTCAGAGTTCCTCTGATATACTCATTTCTTATTCTATCTATTCGAGTATTCTCATCTCAGCTGCATGCAACTGCCTTTCATTCATTCCTTGTGAGGCCCAACATTCTGATCCATACAAGACAGCAGGTCTAATCATTGTCTTATAGATCATCGCTTTAAGTTTAAGGGGAACGTGGGAATCGCAAGTTGTTCCCGTTACCTGCCGCCATTTCATCCACCCTGTGTTTATTCTGTGCTGATAGTCCGATCTATTCCTCCGTCACTTTGCACTAGTATGGATGTATGGAAGAAGAAAACATGCTGCGCCAACCCCAAATAAATTGGCATAAGGGCAGGAGGATGATGATGAGTCCGATCTATTCCTCCGTACTTTGCACTAGTGAACCGAGATACCGAAAGTCGGATCAGTTGTTGCCTAACATGGACGAATAAACATTCCTTGTACCAGGAGCCCAGAACCGAGCAGGAGTTAGAATTTTATACCCTTTCTACCCCTGTTATATTCACATGTGTGCGTGCAGAGAGAGGAATCTGTTAGCACTCGTGCGACAGAGAGATACAAAATTATCAAGAGTGTTATGCGATAGCAGTATAGGGGGAAGGGGAAACAATGACACGCACGTATGTGTGTATCACAAGATTGCTGTGTTTAGCAAACTACTTCGCTTTTCTATTTAGTCGCGCTTGTGTGTGTGCACATCGGGTAAAGTTGAAGTCAGAATCGTCTTATAAAATTGATTGTTTATATTATGAACGTTAACGACGGAAAACGAGTATGTTAAGATCATAGCAGATGGCGTTCTGTAGTTACTGCCTACCCCCTTGGCCAAAAAGTGTAACTTTGTGTATGTTTTTATGTACATAATAGAAACATTACGGCAGGCTGCACATTGGCATGTGAAAATACATAGTGAAAATGTTTGTTTATTCTTAAATAATATAATTAATTGAGATTCTGCTGTGTCAGTTTTTTATCTCTACAAAATTTAATATCATTGAATAGCATAATTTAAACAGTTCGTTGTTATAATCACTCGTACAATCATACCAACATGTTTTTTTTAAACATTAATCTATCCGTGAAAAATATAAAAATAACAGATAGGTTCTAGCGTAAACATTAAATCGGACTAAGACAATAAGAAATACAAAAAAGAAATAAGCTCGTTAAATATCAATATGATAAAACGTGGATCCGATTAACGACTTTAAAATCATGAACGGAGAGGCGAGTAATGTAGTACTGTAAAGCGGTTGTTATCACAAGTTGGCTACTGAAAACCCTTGAATCAAACACGTTATAAATTTAAGATGTGATTCTGTATTCTGTGTTTTGATGTAAATTATTATTATTTTGTAACCCATTCCGTGAAGTGCGTTCAGGAGATGCCTGGCATATGTCAGCAATGGGCGATAAATCGTCTGGAAGGAAGGAGACATAATCACACAATTTTTTAAACTAATGAACTCACGTCTTGTTTACCGTAGGCTAAAAATCGCAACACATTTTGAATTTGATTGTTTATAGTCTTATAAAGATAAAATATTATGTTACAAAGTTACTGCTAGTTTGTTATTTTCAGTAATAATAATACTAGTCGTATCAGTTCCAGTTCCACTGTTCTGCGCGTGTACTAGGAGATCATAACATATTAGAAGGTTGCAGAAATACTCTCGCGTCAAACGTAGCTTCATAACATGGTACTCGTTAGTTGATACTAACGAGTACCATGTGGTAACGGAACGGAATGTTCCATACCTATACTAAGAGATCATGATACAAGCGAAGGTTGCAGTGGCTAGCAGTTCTTAAACACGCACGTGCTAAGGGTAGCTACATAACATAGATTTTAAGTCAGCAAGAATAGCTCCATGTTAAAAAACCACTTTAAAGAATTAAAAAAATATTACCCTTGCACACTCCTGATTTGTGCAATAAAAATAATACTTGTGCTTCTAAATATGTCAAAAAAATTCACTATTAAACCTTGCAACTTGTACATAATAAATACATGTAATTATCACATTTGTATTTTAAATCCCTTCGGTAAATAAGTATTCATTGAAATAAGAGGATGAAAGACAGACAACTAACAAAAGGTATTATTTATAAAGTAGATGTAAGTACGTGGAAACGCCAGCAGGGGACCCCATTGATCCATTGATTCTAGGGCATGTATGTCCTCATACACTGTCTCTATTGGTGATGTACCTCAGAAAGGACAAATGCGTAGTGCTCGGATCCTGCGTGCGTGTATGACCAGTAAGTAGCCCTAGCGGGTATTTCATGCGAGAAGTTTACCATCCGAAAACGTCTAATTTCCTAGATTTTAGTCGAACGATATTTTTTTCAATAGAGAATTGAATAATGTAGAGGCGTTGGTAAATTGTTGACGGTTTCGGTTGATGCAAAGCAATTTATACTAGTAACAATGTGTTTATGGTAAAGTACCAGGAGAATTCCTGAACAATTAACATTCCTGCTAATGTATTTCGTTTTCATATAAACGAAATATTTGGTTAAAGGTGATGAGCAGTTGACATAAGGCTGTATTGTAGATAAATTAAAAAATGACCCAATAAAACCAAGAAATAACAAAACTGTTACACATGAAATCTTTCAGCCGACTCTATTCTAAGTAAACGAAGCTGCATAACACTTTTTACCTTTTTTGGCCAACAACAAGAAATTATGGTTTTTTAAGTTGAAACATGGTTATGCAAATGTGTAAAAATATAAATAAGCTAGGGAACTCCCTAGCTTATTTACATTTTTATGGTGGACAATAGAAATATAAATAACAATAGAAGTGGCAAGGGGCCGTGATTGTGTACGCAAATTGATTTTGTCATTGGCAAATGGCCGGCAGAATGCCGCTTTGTTCAGTGGTTTCTTGTAAAAGCCAAATCCAAAATAAACTATATAACTCATGGAATTACTTACAGTACAAGTATATTTGTGTCTTAAACGGTGACTAACAACCAATCATAAAATATAACTTGCTTTTACTACGTTATTTTGATTTATTAATATCCACGCCGCTGTACTTAACTATTGTTGCAGTATATACATTGCTCCTTTACCACTGCCTAAGTATATCGCGTAAGTGACTGGACAAGCAATGTAAAAATTACAAAACGATACTATATTTAAACGGTTAAATCGCTTAGTACGGCCGCTGTATTTTGCGGCGAGTTAGTGATGTGCTTATGCAGATCCGCTAACGTAGACGAGACTACTATCGATGGGAATGTCGACTTGCGAATTACTTTCACAGTCTATCCAAGCTACGGGCTTTTATATTACAACACTTATTTTCGCTGATAAATAAACAACATTAATCTTATATTGTCCTATAATAATAAGAACAGAATATAAAAAAAAAATGAGATGGATGGATGGATGCTGCTGAAAGCTTAATGCCTAACCGTTCCTATATTGTTGGAGATGACGTCATTTGAGTACTAGGGATGGTGTTAAAGCCGATACCAAGGGTGGCAGCGTCATACTCACGGCCACCCAGTGGGACATCAATGAGCTGATGAACTATTGGCATTGAACTTGAATAGAGTTTCATGACGACAAATAGGTACGAGTATCGTGCTAAACACGTTATAAAATTTTAATCTTAAGTTAGTACAGATATTTGATATATTTAAATATAATGTATGAAATAGTTATGTTAGGAAAACGACGGCCCGTCAAACCACAAGGTATCAATGAAAAACAATAATATTGTTTTTTTTATACCTACACAATATTAATTTTGCCTTCATCATCGTTTTCTTACTGTCACTATCTTGCGAAGAAAGACTACCTATCCAGTATCCAGCATCCCAAATACTGGATGTTAAAGAACTAAACTCTGATTCTTTATCATCCACAAACTCTTCCTCGTTTATGTTGTGCTAGTGTTCCTGGCAGGCGGACCGTTTGGCAACAGTTACCCCTCGTATGTCCATGCTGTATGGTTCTATTCAGTTCGGGGTTAAGTATCTTTTGTAAAATGAGAAAAAGCCTACGAATAATTTCAACTCATGTTATCAGTCTGTCAGTTATGAAACAAAAAAATAAATTGGTCTTTCAATCGGGTTAATCTGGTCGAAAAATTGAAGGATAAACTGTGAAAGCAATTCGCAAGCCGACATTCCCATCGATAGTCTACGTTAGTGGATCTGCAATAGCACATCACTTACGTGACATATTAGCTGCAGCGGCTATGTCCAACGGTTGTAGCATTACTTATTAACCTATGGACCATGATCAGGAATGAACACAGTCATTCTCACGGTGTTCTTAAGACCTGTATTACAAAAGCTCACTCAAAGCTCGGGCTTTACTTAAAACACGTTTAAAGGCCTTTGATTGGTTGAATTTAGTTTAAAGAATGTTATGACACCTGAGCGATTGTATATAACATAGATAAAATATTTAAAGCAACCACGTTGTACGATTGCTGTCTACATCTCTCTATCAACTTTATGGCTGATAATTTACTGTGACCTTCTCACAAGATCTGTCCCCCTGGTAGTCCGAACGCGGAGCGTTTCTATGGAAACGATTGTTTTAGCTCGGGAGCAATAAGGACAGTAGAAAGCAATCGTAGTGGAATCAATGTATTTGAGTTATAGAGACAAATCTTTCTAAGAATGTTAAATTGTTTTGTGTCGCTGTTGTGTTTTATATTGTAACGTCACATTTATTTTTATTATTACACCCGGTGTTGATTTTGCTAAGTTTTGCGTGCCTGCTTACTTAGCTTGGAGGTTACACTTATTTTAATCAATAATAAACAGAATTGAATTCTTATTTCAGCAATAGATAGAGTGATTCTCGGGTAAAATTTAGGTCTATATTGTAAACGTGAAAGTTGTGTATTAAATTAGATACTACATGTAATGTAAAGGAAATCTTAAGAATAGTTTGGTGTGTGAAACGTTTATGTCTAACATTGTTACTAGGGTAATGCTTTATACATTACATAACATATTAATATGTATGTAAGCTGTTTCATCTTGCACATTCTGGATCATCTCTGTAGATAGGCAGCCTCAGAATATTGTTAGCCCGTCAGGCAGTCTGATTGAAACTACTACTAAATCACAAAAAGTCCTGCACAAACTATAAAATAGTCTGTCATATTATATAAAAATGGAATGTCTAAATGTGTTGCTAAGTGCAAAACTTGAGAACAGTTTTGGGTTATTCTTTTCGTTTTTTCTGTTTGTAAGGGGAAGGTTCTTATGAAAAAAAACAGGAATTTGCACGGAACATTAAAAAAAAAACAGAAAACTTAAGAACTTTTAAAATCGCGCGTTTGACAGTTACAAAACAGACAACACCGCGGGGTGCAGCTAGTAATAAATACATATATACCTACCTAGAATAAGAAACCCAAGTCACTCATCAGATTTAGAACAACAGGAATTGTTTAGCATTCAGGAGATGCCTGGCATAGGTCAGCAATGGATGAAATAATCGATAAATCGTTTGGAAGAAAGGAGAAATAATGACACAATTTTGAAATATAAAAATAAATAGACTCACGACTACTTTGCCCGGGCAAAAAACCGCAACACATTTTGAATTTGTATGTTTTATATCATCTTACAAAGATAAAGAAAGCATTATGTTACAAAGTTTGTTATTTACAGTGAAAATAATACTAGTAGTATCAGTTCCAGATCCATTTTTACGTACTAGCAGAACATAACATAATAGAAGGTTGCAACGGTTAGGTGTTCAGAAATACTATCGCGCCAAATGTAGCTTCACAACGTAGGAATCAGTTCCAGTCACGTGGTAACGGAACGGAATGCTCCACAACTAGACTAGGAGATCATAATAAAAGATAAGGTTGCTACGGTTAGCTATTCAGAAATAGTATCGCGCCAAACGTAGCTTCATAATATAGTAATAGATTGTAACATATTATTACTTGCATTTATTATTTACAAAATATATAATAATTATTTATTTATTTACATAATATATAATTTATTTAATTAAATAAGCTTTCAAGAGCTTTTTTAATGAAGCCTTGAAAAATATTTTGAGTAATTCAGGATTTTGGAAGTGTGTTCTTTAGTGTGATGTTAATGATTGACGTAAGTCCACGTACGGTTTTGAAAGAAAAACGATCATCGAATCATATGATTCGATTCGAATTTGGCAATAAACCGTTTCACAACTTTTTTGTTTAAATATTTACTATACACCTAAACCTTTCTATAAAAGACCATTTTATAGTTCGTGCAGGGCTTTTTTGTGATTAGTGTTTCAATCTGACTGCATGTATTTATTAATATGTTATGTAATGTATAAAGCATTACCCTAGTAACAATGCTTTACTCACATCAACGTTCCGCTTACACCAAACTGTTCTTAGATTTCCTTTACATAACATGCAGTATCTAAGTTAATTTAAATCTTCACGTTTACAACGTACACATACATTTTACCCAAAAAGCACTCCATCTATTGCTAAAAATAAAATAAAATTCCGTTCAAATTTTTTTGAGATTAGTGTAACTTCCAATTTAGGGTAGTGTCCTTAAAAAATCTGATTGGTCCGAAAGTTGGATTACTCAAAAATACTGGACACGTATTTTTTCTTTTGTCACGTAAACCAAAAATGACGACGGTATAGTGCGTTGAAATTGCGCGTGACGTCACGCCGTGCTACACTTTTCATTAAAAGTGTAGCACGGCGTGATGTCACAAGCCCCTTCTCCTGAACTTTGATGTGCTATATCATTGTCAATTTTTATTGAATTAAGTAAGCAAAAAATACGTGTCCAATATTTTTTGGTAATCGTACTGACGGACTGAATAGACTTAATATATTTTTAACTAGAACTTTTTCTCAACATTTTGGTGTGCCATGAAATACCTAATATTATAAAATAAAAGTATGAAATAAATAATTATTACAGAATATTGAAATTATTTTTCATAGTCTTTCTTTACCCAAACGATATAGGGTAAGCCACTAGCTTTAATCCTATATTATGATGAAACACGCCTTGGTTTTCAATTCATGTGTAGTATCTTGAATATTGCAATAACGACCAAAAATGCTTTCAAGGATCAACCTTATCATATCTATATAAATAAAAATGAATCGCAAAATATGTTGCTAAGCAGTAAACTTGAAGATGGCTGGATCAATTGAGTATTTATTTTTATGTGTTTGTTAAAAACTAAGAAAGTTGCGCGGAATATCAGAAAATTATGGAAAATTTAACGTCTATTTTAACTTCGCGGGTTTGACGATTGGCGCTGCTCCAGTAAAACGGTTTTCGACCCTGCCAGGATTCGTACCTAATGACGAACAAACCTACATATTATGCTATGATCCATAGTAAGACGCGTTATCCGTTACGCCACAGTGCGTGTTATATAGCTGTAGGAATAGGGCAATATTTGTTTCAAAGTGACGTCATCCCAAATATACATGACATACTATATTTTATACTGCTAGTGTTTCTCAGTACCAATATTTTGAGCGAAAATACAAAAGCCAGTGAATTTTTAAAATAAAAGTGGAATAATTTTACATCACGTCGATTGCAGCTAATGGGTTAGGCAGTGGTGTCAGTTGTATAATTAAAGCCTTAATCTTTAACAATGCCAGTGTTAACAATTTTATTCAATGTAAGTCAGCTTTCTAAGTAAGATAACGTAATTCGTGTTTACAGGCTGACAAAAACGCCTGGCAATAAATAGGTGCATACAAATGCTTTACTTCCGGTGTTAGTAAGATTCTGAGTGCTACGACTGCGTAGCTAGCGTAGCACTTGTAGCTCTTGTAGCAATTACGTCATGTCGTAGCAACTTTATAATTTAAATGAATTGTGTGTGTAATGGTAAAGTAGACAAAAACTGGGCTTAACAATAATTCCACAAAAAAACAATTATAACATTTATTTCAGTTTTCTTCGCTTCCTTTTAGTTCATTGTACGGGGTCGCTTACAAAATTTTGATGCAGTTTCCATCAACGTCAATTTTGAATTATGGACTTGCTTTGTTTTAAAGCCATTAATATTATATTTCCCACGCCATAAAACCAAAATAAGTATTCAGATTCCATATTTCTAGTTTTTTTAACATTGCAATATCGAGTATCATCATAGGCTCATGGTACGAGATTCTTAAAAGTGAATCAGTGGGCAATGTACGTGAAAACTGGAATAAGGAGTCATTATGACGTAATTCTAGACGATACCGATACAAAACTCATTCCAAGTTTGTCTGGAAGTCATTTCCAGACAAACTTTGAATTCAATCAAAAATGGATTATGTCTCACACTTGTTACACAATTGTACGATATAATAATGTGTGTCAACGGTGTCAACAAACAGATAGAAGAGAAAACTAATATTAATCGCTTGAAGTAAGATGCACTGCTGTCATAGAGACGAAAGTGGCGTGGCATGCCATGTGTTTGGTTAGTATTGATCCATCCAGGCCGTACAATATTTGAAGTACTAGGCTGTAATGTAGCACTAAGGGGTTTTATGGAATGTGATTTGGTAAGGTCGCCGTTTAGGGAAAGATTTGCACTGCCTGCTGACTTCTCAAGCACGAAAATGCGGGATTGAAACTGGTCACGTCCTTAATTAATATTTCAAACATAAAAGTAGGTATTATGTAGTTAAATGGTTCATGGACATTACTGAAATATAACATTCAGAAAAGAAATATGGTGAGAACTCCAGAGTGGCACAATAATTTAGTAAGTCTGAAATTATGTACTTGCAATGTGTAACCCATGTTTTCTCTACCTTTACTCTAAAGTGGTATTGTAATGGGCCAACATATATGTATAAATTAATATTACATTTATAAATATATCGTAAAAGTAATTTTGATATTTCCTGTGAGTTTATGTCTAACTTTCTTTAACTGTAGTCATGATTCGCATTATATCTTGAGCAGGTATATTTTATTTACTTAAATGAGAGCAGATAAATCAGTTGAACGCGTCTTCACTTAGTACTTAGTGGTAGTTTTTACATGATACGTACACGTTCTTGTTTTGTTGACTAAACTTCTGGCTATGTAAGAACGGAGTCTCCTAACACAGGCACTGTCTGCCTAAAAGGAGGTTCCAATCAAAAAAATAGTTTGTACCTAAAATTGTTGTACCAATAAATCATTTTTTTTTCTTACCATCAAGTAATACGAAAATATTCAAAAGCGAGACTGAAATCAATGCCATCTGTCTCGCAGGATCTGAATGTGTCCCTAACTTACAAAAAGGATACTTGCTAGTAGTTCCGCGTCTGTCCGTCGCTGCAAACGTTCACTGTTATGAAGGACGTTTGGCGCTGTTGTCGCTGAATGCACTCAAAAGGACGATACAGGACACGAATTTCGCAGCAATTGACGGCGGCACATTAGCTTAGCTGGATGTTTCAGAGCACCGCGTTGGCAACAACGCGGGGGACGTGGGTTCGACTCCCACATGTGCCAATATGCCCTTTTTGATACTTTGTTTGTTTTTTAACTAAAACTATTTTTAAATAAGGTGAGAATAGATAGTGATAATGACGTGTCTGGAAACCCGTAATCCATTTATTTAAACTATTTGTGCAGTTTTTTATCTTCTTATGATTACAAGGATTGATTTTGTACTACAATGGCGAGGTTAAGTTCCCTTTAATTGGTAATCTTTATCACTTAATAAAAATCTCCTACAAAAAATTAAAAAAAATGGAGTTTTATTTAACGCTGTCTTGTTATGATATTTATTTCTGTAAATGGGTTTAACAAACACTTTTGCACATCAGTAAGTAAAAATATTAAAGCAATGTGTGGCTATGAGGTCCTAGGTTTGGTTCCCGAGTCAGGTGGTAGTTCGGATACCTCATTTGCCAATAACACTTTTTGATACTAATTGGTAATTACATATTGCCTACCACTGCATCCGCGTGTATCTCGAACCTGCATGTATTTTTTTATTTTCTTATTATAAACGTTGCCCCACACTAGGATTTTCTCCTGTATCTTGCGTGCGTTTACAAACATTAAAACTCATATGTACAAACAGCCAGACCCTACCTGTAGGCCATACTTATATTTATTCCATGCGGGTATCATACCCGCAACACGAAGCGCAGCAGCCAATCGCTTAACCATTGCGCCAACAATGTCGTCTCAAAGCATAGTAAGGCATATCTTTTATCAATCAAGTGGAATCATAGTTTCTCCAAAGCATTGTAGCCTCAATCAAGTATTTATATCATTTTGCCCGTTGCCGACATTTCTTTTGAAAAATCGAATCCCGAAACAAAAAACAAATAATATCTTCACGATTTTAAATTTTAGACTATCAAAAGTCCCCATCTTTGTATCTTTTTAACTGTCTGTAACTTCATCCCAAGTATACGTTAATAGCATACGTCATTTACTTCACCTGGACCTTGGCAAACAGCACGTTCACATTATCATACATTCATTGATGTTCCCTTCCTACGTTCTTGTCAAATAATAATCAAGATAATAAGAAAAACCATGTACCTACACAATGAGTTGTAACAATGATTGTGAAATTAATTAGCTATTTTGACGTGAGTACACCTGTAGGTATTATATAGTCGAATTTGGTGGTAATAGTATAACTTTGAGCTGGGCTAGAAAAGAACGACGTTTCAACGGAATGAGAGAACAGCTAATGCTGGTACGCACATAAGGCCAACTAAATGTACTTATTCTTACTTCTTTTGTTTCCTTGTGAACTCGTTTTTCTTTTTCCAAAAGCACACAACGTCCTGAGTCCGACTGCATAGTTTCGTATAACTGAAAAACACAAGATGACTGTTGTTTATATTATTAGTGGCCGTTCACACCTCGTTGTTTAAAACGACATAAGATTGTTAGAAAAATGGTTTCAATTAAAATAATAAGTTTATTTTATTTATTTACGAACAGTGTTAACAGTCTGATGTTAGAAGAGATTTGCGTATAAATACATAATTATTAACCAGCAATTTAGTTAAATAAGTCGTGCACTTAAGAGATGGCCAGCGCTGATCTGAATGGTTTTCATAACGACTTATATTTAAACACACATGACATGCGAGAGAAACCCATACACAAGTATGTTACTTTCAATATATCACCGCGCAGTCAGATTTTGAACACATACATACATACATAACGTCATGCCTTTTTCCCATGGGGGTTTTTTTTGGTTTCATTACAATTGATACTGGCTAGTTTTATTAAATTTGACCAAGTAAGAGTTCTTTTTTCAAAATAATTTAGTAATCCGGACCTAAAACCGAGTAAATCCACATCGAACCAACATTTTGAGAACTCAGGTTTGAGCAATTTAGTTATGGCAAAATTAATTTTAAAAATAGCACCTGCAGTCCTAAATATGTTATCATATGTTGAATATGTAAAAATAGTAAAAGTAATGATGAGTAGATCAATGTATGCAGGATAGGCGCGGGAGACCCGCGAATAATTCCCGTATAGAATTGGTCTAAAAAGCCCAGTAAACTCTCGGTTCCTTTTCTATTTGTACTAGGAGCGCAGAATCTGTGTGGAGGTTTATTTTTAATACTATTACCACCCTACATAACAGAACACCGAGTAATACTGTGCGTTTGGTTTGAAGCAGTGAGTGACGGCAATATACTGAGTCCATCACACAACACAGTCAAAACTGGATAAAAATGAGATAGCACCATTTTTATCAATGCCATCCTCTGATTTGTGTGAAACGTCTAGACTAATGAAGGGAACGAGCCTCACTCTAGCTATGTCGCGCAAGCGTACAGCTAGTCAATTTTCCGCTCTCTCTGTGACAGAGCACCAGGCTGCCAGAGTACTTAACGTAACGTAAATAGACATACAGTTATCTTGTTCAAACTTGAAACATTGCAGGTACATATATCCGTGGCTGGCGTGAATATGTTGACATGTCTGAAACTGCAATTTGTCAGGACGGCCATTTTAAAGTTTTGGCGTCTTCTGGTAAATCGGTTAATTAATTTTACATATGTGTTTAAGTTGTTTTAAAGGTTATTTTGTGCCATCTTTTCAATGATGACAATAAATAAACTAAATTTTCCATAGATTGCAAAATAATAGACTTGTCAAGTCGTTCACCAACGAGTTATCAACTTATGCACCGAGTTGTCAACTTGTTCACCAACAGTTATCAACTTATTCACCTTCTGAGTGGGAAGTTATAGTAAGTAAACAATGTAATTTAATGACAACCACATTATTTTAATTGGATAGCAAACAGATGACAAACATAAAAAAAATATTTAATTTGCTGCTACTCACTCAAATCAAGTAATGTTGTTTTAACTGAAGAAATATTTAATTCAAACACCACGAAACTATCAGTTTAGTATTTTCGCAATAAAAAAATTTATAAAAAAATAGAAAATTGCTTTATTGGACCACAAACAACGTCATCAAACAGATACAAGTATGTTACTAACACAAATAACTACGTTGACTCCTCAACCTCGTCGCAGACCATTCGTATTTTATTAGACCTCAGAATCCTCTTCATCTGGGTTGTCTTCGTCCAAATCTGGATCAGTAGATGCAGAGACATCACCGACAGTTTTTATATTAATATAAAACTCTTTGAACGAATCGTCAATCAGGTCAATCATGTCCATCAAATCCTTTTTTTTCTCTGCACTGATTGGCAAAGCTTCCTTGGAGATTTGGCTCAACCTAAAGACATCTATGGTGGTTTTTCCTCTTTTCCGAAAGTTCACTGACTCGAAAGTGGGTTCGCGATCCAGGCTTTTCTTGAAATTTATTTTTCCTACTCTGTTTTTATTATATTGCAGCCATTTAATAGGTTGCCATAGAAATTTGTCCCCAGAATCGTCCAGTTTTTTGATAGTAAAGGGTCCTTTCTTGGCTTTTAGTTCAGCAAAATCCAAGAAATCATTTACCGTCATCACCACGACCTTAAATGGTTTCTGAACTTTGCAAGTCCTCACCAGCTGCACCCAATCATACAAATGATTTATTCTCATTTGTGTTCTCTTTTTTGTTTTCTCAATAATAGCGTGGTCAGAGTCACACTCCATATGTGTGTGCCCACTGAGGAGAAATTTGTGATTTATCTTTTGCAGCGTCGGATGATTATGTAGCAAAAACATAAACATCATTGCCACGACATTGTTTTTGTTTTGACCACCACAAGTATCCGAATAAAAAATCAGTTCTTTTACTTCGGAGGACAAATTGTTGCAGAAGTGCCACAAACATGAGGCAATTTGGTTTGCACCTCGAGCTCCTATTGTCTCGTCCCACATGTAGCAGGTAGCCTCATTAGTTGCTAAATCATGCACTGTTAAATTAAAAGACCAAAGCTGTCGTTTGTAAAACGAGACAGATGTTTTTAAATATGGAGTCGGCAAGCACTGCTGGAGGTCGAATGCAAATGCCCTAACAGACGAATCTGCTTTGACATTCTCTTTATCCACACGTTTTTCAGCATAAGCTTTATCAGCTTGATGTTGGTGTTCAGCTAATTCAGCAGTTAAATTAATTTTGCGATCTTCATCTGCAACTTTAATTTTAGCGTTCAGCACATCGCACGTGTTGCATGTGTCTTTTGATGGTTGCTTAAACGACAGATTGAGGTCGTGAAAGCATTTGGCATATAATTTTAACGAGACAGGATTTGAAGAAGTGTTTTTATACTCTCTGTACATTTTGGCGATTGACAGGTCAGCAGCTAAATATTTCTTCCCAGTCGAATTTCTACAGTAGTGACTCTCATAACTTGGAAAACTCAAAATGTGGTGATTGACAAGCGAAATGTCTTCGATAGTCTTCTTATTTTTAAAAACCAAATTGGCAAAAACCAAATATTGAAATACCTAGATATCACGTCACATAATCAGGTAGGTATTCCCTCTGTTACGATAATACACTAAGGTAGACCGTAAGGTTTGGTCGGTAGGTACTCACTTTTTCCTCCATTGCAAATCACAAACTATACACCCAACTTATGAATTGAAACACTGTAGTAATAAATCAATCAATAGATACACTCAAAAATAAACGAAATCAATTTGAAGCACTCACACTCGTTCGCGGTTCGCGCGCGCGTGGCTTCTGAACTCTAAACTGACGTTTGTTTACCAACACTCGAGCGAGGGATTTGCCGCGATATTTGAAAAATTATTACTTCTTACGAAAGTTTTTTGATAACTCGATTATTTTTTAATACAACTTGGGTACATAAGTTGTCAACTAAACATATTAATTTAACGTTACAAGTTTTTTATAACGGACATGTAGTGATACCTATACTTATTACTTTTAGTGCTCAGAACTTCGTTGGCCGTAACTGGACATCTCAATATATCGCAATTTCAACAGAAATTCTTCGGTGGGCCATAACTTGATATCTCAATTTGTCACGATTTAATCAAAAAGACCTCAGCTGGCAATAGCTTGACACTTCAATTTGTCAATTTAAAATAAGTACTTAAACAAAACTTTTAAGTGTATTAATTGAGATATCAAATAACGAATATTATTTTGGGTGCTGAGTATAGGTTGATATAACAAAATATCAATGTTCGATCACAAAAACATGTGAATCGTTAATTTGACATGAGGTTTTGTTAAGTTAGACATGTCAAAATGCGAGATGTCAACATATTACCAAAGTCGATTGCTCCAAAAATTATGTATATCTATAACTGTCAATTTTTTTCATATAAATTCCTAATGCGTAGGATGTAATAAGCCAATAAAAAAAAAGTCATAGAAGTCGACATGTCAATGTGTTCACGCCAGCCACGGATATATTGACAACATTTTTTTTTTTCAATAATTTAATTCATAAAATATGTTATAAGAATACCAAAATAATACTAATTCGACCAGTCTACCGAAATAAAGTTACTTTGTTTAATTACAGTTTGAGAGGACTATTTTGAGATGATTAGGGTTTTGTTAGATAGATACTAGCCTTCCTACATGTCCCACTCCCGAACACTCCCGAATATTATATGTTTGACTGTTTGAGGGTATTGTTTGTTGTTTGCGTGTTTGAGCGTTTTGCTAGTGTATAAAGAAATATAAAAACAATTACATTTTCGTACGTTGAGAACTGAGCATGCAAAAATACCAGCCTGTTATTGTCTTACTAAAGAGCATAAACTACGAACAGTACTTCAGTACTTTAGTTTAGTTCTAATATGTATATTTTAAGAAAATTTGCACTTTAGTGCAGGATGTCTTAAAATATTATATTGAACATTCGATTGACTGTATAAATTAGAAGATTGTAAATTAAATTAAACTTTCCTGAAAGTACGCCTCATGCATGATGTAAAAAGTTGGTCACCCATAGTAGAGTATTGAGGAAGAATACTTTGAATTGTTGTAACGGCAGAAGTACTGTTTCTGTTTTAAGCAAGACTTAGCCGTATTCACATAATGTTTAAGCTTACATTCCTTCTCATTCTGTTGATACTTTGGCTATGATTACTTTAATCATGTTGTGCTTCCTTTTTATTAATTTATTTTTGACATAAACATACTTCCAATATGAATGGAAAAAACTGCATTCAAGATTACATTTTGAATCTGACTTTCGATTTCTAAAATAAATATATCGGAACTCTTGTACTCGGGATAAAATAGAAAGCTCTTAATAAATACTCTCAAGCTCTTAAGCTATGGGTTAAGTAATACCTGTATAGTGAGACAAGTGATCATGAAAACCCATCGAGGGTTTTAGAACAGTTATTTTATTATTGGATTAATGTTTTTATTATGTCGTTAACTACCTTGTTCAATATTCGTTGACGTGATTATTCGATTGCATTACCTGTATCAAAACTATTTCTTTTTACGATAATCAAAGCGTACAATTTTTTTATGTGTGATTTGTGTGTGTGTGTTTTTGTGTTTTGATACGAAGAGACTTCGACTTATACCTCGTAACATATCTAATTGTTGAAATTGCTATTATCCGCCAACAGTACAAAATAAATAAACGTTCAGGTAACCAAATTGTCTATTCAACACCAAGGTATACGTTATGTTATGCGATGTATGATATTCCTTCGAAATTTGTCAAATATAAAAGGTTGTTGATATTTACTTTCGAGTATTTTCAATTGCAGTAAGCGCAGGCGGGACGGTTCTGCATGCAGGTTGTCTTGCGCACCCAGTGGACCCAGCGTCATATAGCGCCGTGACGAACTCGGTGAGCCTCGTACAACTGAAATACACATATTACCATACATTAATTAATTGTTATTTACTAACTGTGTCTGTCATGCTCAGACCTAAATAACCACTAATGCGACACAGCCAATAATGGTTGCGGCAGACCACGATGAATGTGGCGGAATGTGCCAAACAAACTAGCCCTGGATCGGAACAGGTATAATTCAAAGTTGACGCCTTTGCGCGGTACTGGATATAGGCACCAATGGAAGGCAGGCCGCGCTGCACTTGTCAAACAACCCTAACGTATTGGTCATAAAGTTTTTTTTTTGCGTCGCGGTGCGTGCGGTATCTTTTTGCTTAAAAGTAGGTGCTGGATTAACGATTAACGGACTTGGGGAAATTTTACGGAAAAGTTAACATTTATAACAGTTAACTCAAAGTTTATCCGTTATTCATAATGTTAACTTAGTTAAATAAATATTAATTAATGAACGGCTATTGTTTTAACAATTATATAAGAAAAAAGATTTATTTTTCTGGCTGATTGTAAATCTGCTTTCATAAAAAAAGCTACTACGAATTAATTCACACACAAACACAATTAAACTTTTTACCTGTATAATCTTCAACAACCACAGCGGATCAATAAGGTATCAACCTGTTTCTTGATCTTCTTTAAGTCATTCATCGCTAGAGCGTGGTTTGTAGAATAAGACTGCTATATAGAGATATGTGATTGTGAGTGTATATGATTTAAAGAGAGGATCCTCTTCAATGCTGGTCCATCGTTATACAGTCTATACTAGTACGGGGACCAGAGCAAATCAGTTCTGTTTTAACAACCATAATAAGTACCGACACCGGCAAACAATGAAGTTTTTTTTTTAATTTTCTCTTCATTTTATATAAGTAACTTAGTTTGAAAAAGGTTAATGTGTCGTTGGACTCAGATTAGAATGACATACATTGTTCGCGGCACGGAGACCACGATACATAGAACGTAGCCGTGGTGGACCTAAGGTTGTGGAACGAAGACATTACAGAATATGAGCGTGAATTCCACACACAGATTCAGGTTTTACATAGATGCAAATTAGCAAAACAATTTAAATATATTGGCAGGTAGCGCAGTACCCAACTAATAATATTGAGGGTATGTTTCGTCCAGGATAATTGTAATCATCGGTGAAAATATTGTGAGCACAACTTACTATCGGCCTACCTGATGAAGGGTGGGCGTTTTGGGAAATTGCCTTATGTACATTTTGGCGGTTAAAAAATGCTGGTTTTTAGCCTAATTTGATTAAATAAATTTGATTTTGACCGTTACATTCAGACGGTGTCTCAGGTTGCTGTGGTGCTTGAATCTTATATGTGGCGTGCGAATGTTAAAACAACAGACGCCTATAAACCAGCGGAACCCAACTATTTTTTTGCTATTAGCCCCAAATCCGGTGATGTACTTTACAAGTCCAGCTTTTACAATATTAAGCAGACAAAACGAACCATGGTGATGAATTCTTAACTTAAGTCATTTTTCAAAATGTTACCGTCAATGGAGACCAAGCCCTTCCTCTTCTTCTTTTTAGCAGCAAGTACCATGGTGATTTGTAGGGTCGCGACCGACTGGACTGGCAACTCTATGCGGTTGAACTCGTCGAAGCACCCCCAAGGCACTCGGAGAGCAAATCTTTTCTAGATATGCGCCGCAGCTCTCTGGAAAGAATATTGGAATAGTTTTTAGAGCTAACTTTCGGAGACTTGCTTTTAAATATCGATATGTAATAGTTCACTCACTATTTTCCATTACCCACAACAATGTAAAAACTGTATCTACGAATTAGCTAATTTATTTACGTTTACCTTCTTGCTACGTTACTTTTATATTTAGTTTTAAGGTTAACTTGTATTAATCAAATTATGTGAATGTGTATTCTTTTTGAGAACATAAATATTTTGAGCTGTAAGTTTCTGTGTAACTCACTCATTGGTCACGTCTTATATAAAGAAAGCTTATTATATTTTCCAGAGATTGCATGATAATGTTAAACCTTCGCTACGGCGCGGCGGCGCAAGGATCACACGATATCATAATACTTTTTAACTGTTTTAAACTTACATTCAAAAATACAAATACAAAACCATACGAAAGGACTAGAAACAGCATTTTAAAGAAACATATTACAACATCTTTTAAACTTGAATATTTCTTAGTAGTCCGTTCTCATGTTTTATACTTATCCCTGTTAAACAGGGACACCTATACTTTAAGTTACTATTCTGTCATATCTAATTACAAACCACCGTTGGTTACCTAAATAAATAAAAAAATACACATAAGGCACTCTCGGTAAACTTTGTGACAAGTGGGAGATAATCTCAACATACCAAGATGTTATTGTCTTTGCTATTTTGAAGATACACAAATATTTTTTTAAATGATTCTTATCCTTATCTTTAATAAAACATAAATTAACCATGATGAAAACATTATATGACAATATGTGAAGACCATAGCTTTAGCTCGTGGCTAAATAAAAACAGCCGCACGTGTTGATCGAAGGCTAAGCCAAGCTTGCCAGCCAAGGTCAGTCTGTGGATAGGTGACCGTTCGTAAGATATCAGGACTCCTTGGAGCCTCGTAAAGCTGTCCGTTGGACCTGGCTGTCATTTGTAGATCTTTGTAGTCAGAAGCCCAAAAGACTGACAATCAGTCCTAACAAGGGGTATCGTGTTGCCCAGAAACTGAGTTGTGAAGGTCAGATTGGCGGTTGCTCAATGTAAAGTAATGGTTCTCAGCTGCATTTGGTTAGACTAGAAGCCGACCGCAAAGTAGTTGGGAAAAGGCTAGGCTAGGCTGATGATTATAGTACGATAGTCTGACTGGAAATAAGCTCAACTGGAACTAAACGACAATAAGCTGTTCCAACTACATTTAGGGAAACAGAGTTTGTGACTATTAGGCTAAGCTTTACAAGCAACTTCACACACGCGACCAGGAATTTATTACTGTTACGCAATAATAAATATTTCAAAAACTGACTCTGTAACAGCAGCTAATAAAAAAATCAATGAAATGAGGTACCTAGTGTAATACATACTAGGAATAGGGTAGTGTCCTTAAAAATTCTAGTGTCCGAAAGTTGGATAACTCAAAAATACTGGACACGTATTTTTTCTTTTGACACGTAAAAGTGACGACACAAGCTCCTTCTCCTGAACTTTGATGTGCTATATCTTTGTCACCTTTAATAGATTTGAGTGAGCAAACAAACGTGTCCAATAATTTTTGGTAATCTAACTGGCGGATTTTGATCCGCCAGTTAGATTACCAAAAATTAGTTGTCCGCCAGGACATATCATATTTTTACCTAGAACACATCCCTATTATTAGTTTACAAAATACGTTTTTCTGTTGTCTGACTGTCACGTTTAAATTTCAATTTATTACCGTATCTGTTACCTGACAGTAATAATTAAGACTATTGTACTTACGTACATACTTAATTAGAATTGCTCGTTTGAAGGTTCCTATTTGATAGATATCTAATACCTTAACAGAGCAATTCTTGTATATATATATGTTTTTTTTATCATTGCCCCGCTCTATAAATGTATCCTGTGTCGTGGATGCATTTACAAACATTTAATTTCACATACACAAACAGCCAGACCCGGTTCGAGTCAGTACAAGTATTTACTTGTATTTGGATCGCGGGCCGCAGTGTTAATCAAACTGGAACGTGAGCGTCTGCAGCAAGAATATGTCTTTAAATGGTGAGAGGCTTTTAATTATGTCCATTTTCATATTTGCACCTAAAAAGATAATGTGTTTAAAACTGAATACCTCAAAATACTGCCTTGTTCGTTTAGTGGTTATAAGTGCTACTGCTGAGTGATGAGGTCATGAATTCGATTCCCGGCTCGGGCAAAGCGTTATTGTGTTTTTTATCTACAATTTCTCAGTAGCAGGCCGGAGTCTGGATTTGTGCACGATTGATGGCAATGGGCTAGCTCCCTATTACATGAGACTTAAAAATAACTGGCGAATTGTGGGCGTACTATAGGTACTACTTTCCTCACCCTTCCGGGAATTCAGGCGTGATGTTTATGTTATGTTGTAATTTCACAGATCTGTGGCGACAACGACTTGGAACACGCAACCCGACGTGACGTCACGGACAACAATTCGATGACCACCAAAACAACAAGTCACCCACAGTTTCATCTCGCAGCGACTATGTCAAAAACATTGGACTGGATTCGTTTTTATAAAAGGTATGAGATAGATTCTTGATATAGACTAAAGTTTTATTATACATTGCCAGTCACATGTGGACCCAGTGCGGACTGGATTTTGGCTCATGTCACGTCACGGTTAGCTCAGTGACTGAGCAATTGGTTGCTGCGCGGAGTTTTGCGGTTCGATTCCCGCACGGTAAAATTATTTGTATGGCCTACAGATAGTTGTTCCGGGTCTAGCTGTTTGCACCCACGATTTAGGAGAAATTCAAACGGGGGCAACGATTAACAAAAAAAAAGATTAAAAATATTTTTTATATAATATACGAGCTACTTAGTTTGTAGCAACTGCTTCGAGGGGAATTTTTACAAAAGATTTTACTTTTTAACTACGGTTAACACCGCGGTGTTACTAAAATATAATGATGATATTGAAAAAGTAGTTGAAATAAAACTTTTAATCAATTTCAATCAAAGTAGACAGCTTCAGAAATTCGAAATCTCACGTAGATAAATGGTGAGTATGAATAAATGCATATGCATTTATTATACAAGCATTCCTACACATATTCTTAGTTAACGAAAATAAGTATTGGGTAAACGAACAAAACTCTGTGATAGAAACTTGTACGCCAAGGTATAATAAACTACATAAGTAACATATTGCCACTCTTTTCACTTTTAGAATTGCATATATATGATGCGCACATTAATTTTATCAAAAAAGATATGAAAGCACACACGTAATGATGCGTATGTTTTATTAACTTCGGATTATACCAGTACTAGTGATACATGTCCTGTACTTGTTTTGTTGGAACGCGTTCTGGCAGCCATGCAACAGGTGATGCCGCCACATTTAGTACTAGGAAACCATAAGTCGAAAGAGATCAAATGCCAGTTTAATCAGGCCATATAGAAAGCAAGGTTAAACAAATACCCTCACCCCCAAGGAGAGCGACAAAAACAATAATATATTAGTTTGACGAGCATAGAAATGTATTGCATGCTGAATTAAGCTTCATGCCTTACTTTTCTGGAATGGATGATGCGTCTTTTGGGTGGTGGAGTTTGAGTCTGGCGTATAATTTTCGCTGTCAATTCTATTATATGTATAGACTAGCACTTCGCCCGCGACTTCGTCCGCGTGAATTGAGAGCATCATCAAGCTAAAATGATGTCCTTGCATAACGCCATCATCATCATCATCCTCCTGCCCTTATCCCAATTTTATTTGGGGTCGGCGCAGCATGTTTTCTTCTTCCATACATCTCTATTTGCCGTCATCTCATGGGTCACCTCTTTTCTTGCCATATCCTCTTTCACACAATCCATCCATCTTTTCTTTGGTCTTCCTCTACTCGTGTAACCCTGCACATTCATACTCAAAACTTTCCTCACAACATGGTCCTCATTCCTTCGCATCACATGCCCATACCATGACAACCGATTTCCACACAACTTCTCGGTCACAGGCGCAACTTTAAGACTTCCTCTTACATACTCATTTCTTATTCTATCCATTCGCGTAACACCACACATCCCCCTCAGCATTCTCATCTCAGCTGCATGTAACTGCCTTTCATTCATGCCTTTTGCGGCCCAACATTCTGATCCATACAAGACAGCAGGTCTGACCATTGTTTTGTAAATCTTCCCCTTAAGTTTAAGGGGAATATGGGGGTCACAGGTTGTTCCCGTTACCTGCCGCCATTTCATCCACCCTATGTTAATTCGGTGCTTGACAGCCCGATCTATTTCTCCGTCACTTTGCACGAGTGAACCGAGATACCGAAAGTCGGAACAGTCCTTGCATAACGCCAACTGTACGTAAAAGGCTAAGCTTACGTTCGTAACCCATGTTCTATGCGCGAACGAAAGTAATTGTGCTCTTCAATCATTTTACATTATATCCGAAACTGTATGGCCAATTGACATACTTACTGTAAGAGCAAATGTTATCTCCATGATGTCCTTGTTATAATAAAATATTTTATTTCGATAAGGATTGATACTTTGTTGTCTAAATATGCAAAAGTAAGTATGTCGAAAAAATACTTGTTTAAATCATAAAAGCTACCTTAAAGATAAAATATAAAATATAGCTATATGGTGTTCGGGACTTTTTTTAGAACTATTTAAGACGAACCAGATTGCCATACATTGTTTTCCATTTGAAACAACCACTAAGCATGCAAATAATTCTGTTTTTAGAGGTATTGATTTCCGACTTGCTAGACTAACTTTGTGATAGCTTGTATATTTCTTATGTTAAATTTAGATTTTACGAGTACCGACTTTTTTATTCGAGGCGACTTTAGGGTCGGTTTCCATGCATGTGAACTCCGCATGGGTTCACACACTCCGGTTCCCGTTCTGGTTTTTTATTTTACAAAAATCTGCTGGTTTGCGTGGTTAAAATATTGAAAATTAGTATACATACACCATTTTACGCCTTTTTCCATGGGAGCAAGCAGAAACTACAGACCATCACCTACTATGATCCTCCTTTTGTTTCGTTAACTATCATCTTTACTAGAAAGACAATTCCCGTAATTAAAACCGTTAAAATTCTAGGCGCATTCTCACCTCAGCGACAGTAAATGTCACAAATGTGTGCGAATAACATGGGTATTTGACAGATTGATACGAAGATGAATGTGAACGTTCTTAAAAGTACGAGAATTGCCCCTCTAATCATACACGCACGCCGCGCCGATTGCATTTATTATTTGTTTAGTATTTCTAATAAGTATTCGAGAAAAAATATAAGACAATTAGAAACACATAAAATTGAAAAATTACAGAAAAAATACCGGCTATAATGCTAGCCGTCTTGTATCTTAAATACAATACACATAACAACTTCTTTACTTGTCAGATGGATATGTAAAAGACGCGACAGTAATTGGATATTACTACGACCGTGCAGCTCAACGTATTTTTCGGTAGGTACAACAAATCATTAATTATATAGGAACCTTATTTGTTATTTTCCGTGTTATAAATGTATGGCTTTTTATTTCTTAATAATAAGTTAACACAAAGTAACAAACAGCATTGTTTTATTTCAACGGTTCATGTACTGTTTACTCTGTATCTTATCAGACAGTTAGTTTAACAGCAAATGATTTGCACTTTGATTATAAAGTTGTCACAGGCAATAATAACTATCAAATACATTGTTGCTTTACATTATTTATCAAAATTACTACCTATATGAAATTAAGACAAATCAAGCCTAGGTTTTCCCGCGAAATATAAATCGACCTCGCACGTAGTAAGGACCGACGTCCTCCTCATTTCTGATCTCCTAGTACTTTGCTCACGTTAACTGCCTACAATTTGAACTTCCCGTTTCTAGTAGTTGTAGAGGCGATATAGGAAATAGTAAAACTAAAAACAAACTATTTAATTATTAAATAAACAAAAACTATTAAAATAACATAAAAAAGCTATTTAACTAAACGGAACTCATGGTAGTGTTTTAATAACCCCCGGTCAAAATCATTGAGCAAAGTGATACATTTTAATTTAATTTAATTATGTTAGATAAGATAAAGTTTAAGGTCTTATTTAACCAACACAAAAATGCAACACTTGACGCATTTACTAATTAAGAAAATATTAATTAGTAAATGCGCTTCGCTGTCTAACACAAATAAATTGATATCACCGACTACCTTGTCACGTGACAATCAATACTTAATATTATAAAGAGGTGACATTTGTTTGAAAGTATGTAGTTTTTATAATAGTCAATTCTTAAAAAATGTACTTCGTTAGAAAGTTACAGTATTCCTGAGTGCTGGAGGCTATTATTATTTTCATAACTACGCTTTAAAAGGGGTGTAGTAGATGTAAAACAGAAAGAATAATCCAGTGTACTACATTCATTCAGTATTAAATTTTTCATTTCTAATATAAGCAGTCTTATGTCGAAATCAATGAATATTTTGCGAAACAAGTTTCAAAACGATAAACAAATGTATGCTTTGCTGAAGGGGTTAATTGCGAAGTGAAGTAGGAAACCAATGGAAAAATAATAAAAGAGCCAATGTATATTTTAAAAACACTCTTATACAGCTTACTGTAATGTAAAGCCGAAGCAGTACTTGTTACTGTTGATGCTATTTTGAATTTTCACGATTCACATGATTTCACACCTGGCAATATAAATTTAAATAACGTGGCAGTCTACGTGGAATTCGCGTTGAGACCAATGGATGTAGGCCGCGTCATTTGACATGTCTTAATTATTTCGCAAGCTTAGGCATTAAAAGCGAACTTTTAATTAAAAGTTCTATCACTTGCCTATGAACACGTAAAATCGCGCATGTGTGCAGTTGCACATATACTAAAGCACTGATTGGGTTCGATTGGTGACGTCCCGGTACGCCAGTTCGCAAAACATGCAGTTCAACCTGAATTCGAGTCACCTACAATATATGTATGTGTTCCTGGTAGCGTGAGAAAGTTATAAGGCGCTTCAATCAAAGACTGTCTGTCTGGAGACAATTAATGCGGATTCTAGCTCTATCTAATAAACACGTGTGTGGTGAAGAAACGAAATGAACTGCATAATAAACCATCCAAAGTGGATTTATCCACAATAAGGTGTTTGATAATGACATGCGTGGAGGATATTTTTGTTTGAGTGATTATTAATTTCTTAGGTAGGTACCTACTAATAAAAGTACCTAAACAGGTATACTTTGACCTGAGAATAAAACAGTTACAACTATAAAAAGATTTTTTTTTTGTAGAATTTGAGTGATTTATTATTCGAAGTAGTGGACAGATAGGAATTAATTAACTTTAGTCTTCTGGAAATCTTGTGAAAAATGTTTTCAAACAATTATTTTTTTTCCTATTTTTTTCATAATCACTTTCCTTTGATTAATTCTGGAATATATTAAATGTTTGAGCTAACTGACAAATGCTTGCATCCATATTACCAAAGTAATCTCTGTTAATTTTACTTATTGTTACAAAAACAATAAGTATAAATTAACAATTAAATAAAATGACAGCGTAGTAGTTCCAATGCTCAAGAAAACTAGTTACCATGGAAACCGCGGTAGCGTGACATGTGGCGGGAAACAGAATTGATTCCTCCAGACCGTACAAAATTTGAAGTATTTCACTCACGAAACTGAATGAGCACATCTAAACTACGTTCAAGAGCTGTCAGTTTCATCACTGTTGTGAGATATTGACACTGACAGCTCTTTGACATGGTTTTTTAATTAGTTAGTAGTACTCGTTCTGGTCATGTCGAGAAATTTCGTATAATATGCAAATTGCTAAAATAATCTAGATAAAAGGACTTTTAATTTGTTCTCCATTATATTTCATTTTATCTGTAAATAAATTATTGTTTAAAAAAACTAAAAAAACACGCTTTTATAGAAAATCCAACTAAAAAATAGAAAATAAAATTTAATAAATTTTAATTAAGAAAAGTGTAAATTAGAAAAAAATGTATATTAATGGAAAAAAGCGTGGGGTGCATAGTCTTAATATTGAAGAATACACGCCGATACATGGAGCCCGCTGTGAATGTAGCTTCCAAAGGAGTCGGTTACAAACATACATACATACAGGTGAAACTAATAAAAGCGTGTTAAGAAACAGGATCCAACCACCGAACAGGATAAACAACCTCTTACAGAAAAGCATTTCAAGGTCGGTAGGTCGGTGGCTTTGGTTGTATTCATTTCTAGTCTAGAGCTGTACTTCTCTTGCAAAGGATTCAATAAGGGTATCACTTTTTGTTGTTGGGATCGTACTAAAGTTTTGTATAACAATAAGAATATACATGCTAAAATCCACAACAGGATCTCATAACGGAACCAAACGCCGGAAGGGCCCTGTTTTTTATAATATCTACGTGTAAATCGAAGTGTAATCGAGAATCTAACGCAACACGTAAGTCACGGACAGGGTTAACATCATTTAGGAGCGCGATATTATTTTCATATTTTTACAAAATTATTTAATCAAACGATTTTCATGTTATCTCTTATGAATGTTTCGACTTGACCAGCAAATTGTGTGCTAGCGTGAATACTCACCCCGACTTTTAATCAATGTAAAAAGGCAGTTCCCCTACTATTGCTATCGCATTTCCTCTTTCAATTTGCGAATATGATTGTCGCACGGGTTGCATACAGATGACCAACACTAAATCACGATGTTCTCCTGCATATGTGTGCGTGAAACCATGTGCACAGCTAGCAGGGGGAACGACATCTTGGTAGTGATAGTACCCTGGTACAACCAAACTATTTATAGTTTTTGCTTAACTTATAGTAAACTGTTTTCATTAATTAGGTTAGTGCTTAAAAATACTACAAACCGAAAAGAAAATTATTTTTTAGTCACATTGCAACAGTAATTATCTTTTATTAAATAAAAAGAGTTTACTACTTTTCGCTTCAAAATCTTTGTGATAATTTACTTCATTGGAAAAAAATACGAACAATAACATTACTTATTTTCATGAAACAGTTCCAAAACCCTTATTTCTCACCAGTACCTAAATAATAAAACTGTTAACTAAAGAATTGGCACCAACATAAACCTATTTTGGACTGCCCCTCAAAGTTCCACATGCAATGTACTGTTTTCAGTTATGACATCCTGGTATTAATGCGGACGAGCTATTGATTTTGAGGATTCGAGACTTGCAGCTTTTCCCTATGGCGATTATATTTTGATCCTTATGCTTGTTATTTTTTCGGATTTTAGCCGGTTCGATTACCGAGTGTGGCAAGCAAATTTTCGAAAATCTTAGAATGCAGATTTGTTTCATTTTAAAAATCTATTAATGGCATTGATTAAAATTTGCCATCCCCAGTATTTTGAGTATTTCCTCCAGGTAAGGTTAAAAAATCCACTCTGTATATTCATGCAATTCGACCTGAATTCGAGTCACCTAATAACTTATATGCTCCCAGTAGCGTGAGAAATTTCGAAGGCGTTTTGATCAAAGATGAGCTTGCTCTAGCAAATCGCGAATTCTATCTAAACCAATAAATAAGTAATTATTCTACCCACCATTACTGAAAAAGGACATTCATTAGGAAATTACTATATGGGGCTTGCTCCAATTAATGTTCTCTTTTTATGAAACTGAATAGTCTCTTAATAGGAAGTAATTTTGATTTACATAAATCTATTAGTGAAAATTATAAATAAAGAAATTTCAATTAGTTTTTAACCGACTTTCAAATAATACTGGATTTAGGGGTCGTAGTTTTTCTAGTAATCGCAATTCATGAAATTTCAATACATTATATATCTGTAAACAGTAGATTTCAATACAAGTACGGTCCTTGAACTACACACAAGTTCAATGCTAAAAGTTCACAATGGCTTCTCGATTTTCCGCTGAATTACGGCACTCACAAGACTATGTCGCCCTTGTATATCTACTGCATGTAACGCATTCTATCCCTGTCTGGCCTGCTGGAGTTCTTTCGACTTATGGTTTCCTGGTACAAAACAGCGTCATCACTTGTTGCGCATTCTCCCGCACGGAGTTAACGCAAAACAATTATCGCAACGTAGTATTAACCTAACTCAAGAAATCATTTTTCAACCGTTACCTCAAATGGTTAAAATATTTATTTTAAACTGTTTGTTTAGGTTATAAGTAATTGTACCTACAATACTTTTATTGAAACAGATTTAGGTATCGCTTAGTTACTGAAGACAACTCCTAACGATCGTTCCGTGATTGAAGTTAGCCTAGTACCTGCGACTAATAACTATCGTCGCCCTTGTATATCTACTGCATGTAACGCATTCTATCCCTGTCTGGCCTGCTGGAGTTCTTTCGACTTATGGTTTCCTGGTACAAAACAGCGTCATCACTTGTTGCGCATTCTCCCGCACGGAGTTAACGCAAAACAAATATCGCAACGTAGTATTAACCTAACTCAAGAAATCATTTTTCAACCGTTACCTAAAATGGTTAAAATATTTATTTTAAACTGTTTGTTTAGGTTATAAGTAATTGTACTTACAATACTTTTATTGAAACAGATTTAGGTATCGCTTAGTTACTGAAGACAACTTCTAACGCTCGTCCCGTGATTGAAGTTAGCCTAGTACCTGCGACTAATAACTATCGTCGCGGCGTCGCCGTCGTACCGTGGTACTGGTTGGTATCCAATATGGAAATGAAAATCAGTAATAACCACAGCATAGCACAACAACCAGGATACCAAAAATATACCTACCTGTTCGAGTAGATTATCAATGACTAAGAAATTAATACGTGTTCTTTCGGAAAAGATATTTAATTAATAAGTCGGCCACCAACAGACATGAGAAGCAGCCGGGGAGAACTCGTGAACACCACTTTCTGAATTCGTTAAATAATGTGAAGCGAAGGGCGCTGGCTTGCCTGGTACCTGAAGAAACATCAGCTTATTTAGCTCTATTTATTATAATTGGTCTTAAGTAGAGACGTTTCATTAAATTTGCCCTATGACCATATAAATAACCAAATAGAAAAACATAAAAATACCAAGATAGTAGTCTGAACATAACCGATTTTTTGTTTGTTTATAATGATATCTTTGAAAACTTTTAGTTGGCCATCAACATGTTAAAAAAATATAAACTAGTGTTAAACATTATGAACTAGTGTAGTAATTATTCCCGTAAATTTAATAACGTTGATATTCTAATTTCAGATTCAATCTGTCACAAATCCGTTTAGTTAACCTACATCTTTGACAAGTTTTTGACATTTGATTGGCACTGGGACATTTGAAGGGTGCGAGGCATATTAAAAGCACCCTTTAATTTGCAATGTAATTACTACGTATATTAATAATGTATTAAAATAATTATTTTTTCCTTTATTTCTTACAAACATATTAATTACATTTTTAAATATTTCTAAAAATAATTACGTATTGCGATACAAAATGTTCATTATTTAACACTATGTAATTTTGAATCACCTTTATTTTATTTCATTATTTGTTTTATAAAGCAGCCACATTATTTTTAATTTAGTTTATTACCAATAACAGTTCAGTATATGCGGTTCGGTTCGGTAAGCTTGAGCAATAACAAAATATGAACGATTATTTTTTATTTAATTTTATTTGTTTTATTTATTTGAGGATCTGAATAAAAATATCCGCACAGGGTGATCGAAGGTTAAGCTACGCTTGCTGAGGTCAGTCTTGTGATGGGTTACCGTTCGTAATATATCGAGACTCCTCCGTGCGGGAAAACTCGTTAAGCTGTTGTTCCCGGCCGCTGCGGTACGTATTTGTGTGAATCGCTATAAGAACCGGACAACGTCTGTAGCGTTAGCTAGTGTTCAGTAGTTCTTTAAGGCTTTAGTGTTTTTTTTACCTTTGCCTTTCACTAAGAGTTTATCCTGTTGCGTGGTTGAGTTTAAAAACATTTAAAGTCGAATACACAATCAGCCCGACCCGGAACAACTACCTATAGGCCATCACAACACGTGCCTAGCAACTGCGCCAACTATGCCGTCGGATTAGTTAGATTTTCTTTAGTTTCGATAGTAGAATACTAAACTTCCTATTGTGAAATATAAAGTTTACTTTGTGTATCTACGCCTCACGATTGCAATTTACTTACAGTCTATTGCGTCTAGTTGATTTACTTCAAAACTCATCAACCATTGTCACCTTCGAGAGGTTCAAAACTCAGTGAACTTGTATTCCGAATAAAATGCACTCATCAAAAAGGTCAAGGGAACAAAATATTAAAACAATATATTTCTGTGCGCTTGTAAATTTAAATATCTATATTTTAACATGTAATGTTTTCGTATGTTAAAATCCACGAATTAGGTACTCCCTGTGTTAGCAATAGTAAAGACTTTGTGCCATTTTATTTATGCTGGTTTTTTCGCCTTAATGAAACAGTGAAAGACTCAGAAGCAAGTTCACAAAATACAAGCAAGTTCTTCTATTCATCACACAATACAATACAAAAATAATGTATTACCATCAAAACATAGACGGAGGTATTCGCTAGCCCTTGCACAAATAAAGCTTACATCAAATAAAATTTCGGAAATGTAACGCACACGCTGAACTTTTTATATATGACAGGTCAATGGCCGCACGCGGCGTCTGGATGTGATTCGATGCATACAATCTCCAGTAAAAATATCGATTTTGTGTTACTTAGAAATCCTATATCGATTTGGTGTACTGATTTTACTTAGTTTTTACTGTTATATAATTCGTGAAAAGGGTTTCAAGCAACCGTTATAGTTACCTTTTATACAAAATAAACGGTACAAGAATAATTGTTAGCTATGTAGTTGATTCTTCAATAATCGTTTCTATTTCATTCTACATATCTATTACTGGCTATTAACGACCAATTAACCATAGATTATATAAAATAATAACAATTCCAATATATACCGGTTATTTTTAACGACTAGTTCTAGTTTTTTTAAACTAGAACAAGTATCTGCAAAGATTTTTTTTTACATGTGTTTAGACACTTTCAAAATTCATAGTTAATAGAACTCCGCTGACTTATGCACGTGTTTATTATAAGTACGTCTTTACAGTACCTTTGTTTTTCTTTTGTTTACGGGGGGTAACCTTCAAAAGGCGCCTGGACTTTTGGGGAAAAGACCAGGGAGTGGGGGATTCTTACCTCAATAAAACCACCCCGGTGATCACCATCAGTAAATGGAAGGGGCCCCGTTACCTCTAAGACCATTACGAGACCCCCTGTGTGCAACGCCTGTTAGGGCACATCCATGAGGATACGGTCAAGAGGTCTCCCCTGAGCCTCGCTGAGCACAGCGACACGTGATCACTAGGTACGCCACCGTCTCGTAGAGTCCCCACTATGTCTTTACAGTACCTAGTGCAATATAACAAAGTTTCTTTTCGTGTACGTCAGTGTGACCTTTATCTCGTAAATTCACAGTGAAATTATGATTTGACCTTTTACATTATTCAGAACATTTTGAAGTTGTTGTTACATGTCACTACATGCAGATTGCACCCATGCAAAGCAAAGTAGTGGATAGGAGGATGCAGTAATAAAAATATTATGCAGATCAGCTAAAGGCTGATTGTGTACTGAGGAACAGTGCTTTTAGGAAACTATAAACCAGCCAGAGCCAAATATCACAAGGAAGTATTTTCAGTATTATCAGTTTCTAAGCGACTAATACGTCGATAATTGGCAGAATTATCTCACTAATTATTATAAATGCGAAAGTTTGTCGTTATATGTGCGCCTCTATGTATGCGCTTTGATTGGTTAGTGATTTGCAGTGTGAATATTTTGTTAATGTTAATGATGGGCCAAATTCGACAAAAAAAAATGACACTTCTTTTTTCATACCTATACTTACAAACATAATTATAAAGTTAAGACACATTTAACTGAAGAAAAAATGTATTTTATTTAATTCTACACATCACTTTAACAAGTCAGCTGATCGGTGTCAACAAGCTATTCATTAAAGAAACTAATCCATAAAGGATTTGTTTCTTTAGGTACTTTTGCAAAATGGATTCCGTATGTTTTACTCTGCAATAATAAACACTAGAACACAACTGAGTTACTTAATACTCAGAATCCTTACTGTATCTTGGAAATTTGTTTTTTTTTTGTGAAAAACAACTTACATAATCACGCACAGAAAGTAATTAGTAGTGAAGTATTTTTTGTTCATAAAATCATACTTTAAATAATCAGATGACCTTCCAAAAGCTGTAGTCGTAATGTTCTATTAATTAAATAACCCACGATACAGGAGTAATTCCTAGTGTAGGGGGAACGTTTTTTAAGAAAAATAAGAAAGTAAGGAAGAAAACATATTGCTAATAACATCAAAACGAAATAAATTATTATGTGTTCAATACTTTTTTAATATTTAACATCTTTCTAACGCGTTCGCTTTGTAAATAGTATCTGCTTATGCCCCAAGACACTTGACAAACGCCATGCGGGCGCGGCGTCTTTATAAATTATGCAAGAGAATTTATTTAAAGTACTAGGACTAGGAAGTTGTCCCGTCAGTGTTGATGAAAAATAATAATACTGAACCCTACTTTGTTTCTGTACCATTACGTATGTAGGAAATAAGGGTAAGGATACCCAGGGATAGCAGGCAATTTTAGGCAATTCAAGCCGCGTTGCGTCTTTTTTATGACATATTTCTTTCATATTCTTTCACAATGATATCCGGCCTAAGCAAAGCTCTTATGTTTAATAATTAAAACCATTCCTTGGTTCCTCCATCCTTCTTTCTTTATCTCATAATAAACCTGATTAAATGAAACATACATACTAGTAAACTTATCGGTTTCGGTTATGTACTCGTCGACACATAGCCTCTCATATAATTGCCAGTGACCGTTAAATGTTAAAATGAAAAAAAAAAACGAGTAGATAGACAGTACAACAATGCTTGTAAGTATTCCAAGTGTATTTTATTACGTGTTTGGTTTTAATTGGTTTATTTATTTTAAGTAATAAAGATTCTTCTAATATAAGGTATCAATGTTTAAATGTGACACTGAACCCCACACTAAGACACGAGACCCTGTGTTACCCTGGGATTTATTTTTAAAATAAAAAATACTAAAACAGTAATAGAGCTGGTCACCTCAGTACTCCAGGGTGCTGATACTTTTTTGGTGAAATTTAGTATGCAATTCTCTATCCGTATCGGTGCAAAGTCGTGATTTTGTCAGCAATCGTTGTGAATTGTCGTCACGCTTATGTAAAAGCGAATATTACGTTTGAAAAGACAACTAATTAGATTAGCATCGGTACACTTCGCAAGCGATTTAAAAATTATCTCGACGCGCGGTTCCATCAGTGGATCGGCCGCGGTAGTAGTGGTCTCCACGATCCCCAGACCTGACATGTTGTTAGATATGTTTTGTGGGGTACATTAAAAACATAGTGTATGCAGTGCTATGTGATACCATGCTCGAGATGGAAGTGCGAGTCAGAGAGTAAACTCCTGAAGACACGACAACGAACCTGTCCTTTCAAAAGTAAGTCACTTTATGCATGACACCATGATTTTATTTAACAAAATGTTTCTTATTTTTTACGCAATGATTACGTTTACCGTAACATTGTAGACTCAATCTTATTACGCCCGTTAATAGGTAAATAAAATCAATTGCGCGCTGTTATAGTGATATTTGAAATCTTACGATTTAAAAATCCTAACTTACAACTATCCTGTGGCATTTAGGTTTCAATTTTTTGATACAATCACAATTAGTTTCACAGTTAGATATGAATTAAGTCTTAAAATTAAAGGAATATTTAATCCTAATACAGTATTTTCTATTAGAAAATCACTTCTTCAATTCTAAACAAACTAGTGCAGTATTATAAAAAATACCTTTCAATCCTTGAATTTCAAAGGATTATCTTATTTTCTAGTCGGTAAATTGTTTGATTAGTACCATATTATGCCACTTAATTCTATCATGATTCACGTATAGGCAACCGTGTCTTGCCTAGCTTTACATGACCGATAGTACTATCCACTTTAAAAACTGGGTTTATTAATACTTTATGTCGGATAGTGTAGCATCTGGAACCATAGCCCCAGTACGCACTCTCGCCAGTTATGATTAAAACCAATACAAATCCATATTCTGGACCAGTACTCACAAATATTTTGGATTACCCTTAAACTACATAAACCGGGCGTGAGAAAACCATTACTTATCTCTACTATTCAAAAATGTTGACAAAATCAAATTAAAGTTTATTGAATCATTACAAACGGCAACAGCTTCACTCATGTGGGTTGTTGAACTGTAAATCATGAGAATTGGATAAGTGGTTCTTGAGTCCAGATATGTTGTAATCAATTTATCATGCGATCCCCACAATGGATCGTCAAAACCTGTACCTACCTCAACAAGACCGATGTTGAAGTGAATAAGTGGACGGCGTGTTCCACTTTCATGAGTAGGAAAGTTACACCGTATTTACTAAAGTTGAATCATGAATATAGTGTATAAAATCAAAATATTATTGATACGAATTTTGATTGATTTGATTTTAACGATTGAATATTGGTCGCGGTCGAAAGATTACCGTTTGAGATATATGCACTGGGGGCCTAGGATTTTGTCTGGACAAAATTTGTTTGACGGCATGGTTGGAGCAGTGGCTGAGTCATCTTCTGATGCACCAAACGCGGTAGTTGTTTCGGGTCTGGATGTTCGTGTATGTGACTTTAAATGTTTGCAAACGCACCCAAGACACAGGACATATTCCTAGTGTGGGGCAATGTTCCTATTAAAAAAAACCCTTTTCTGTAAGCGTTAACGCCTATAGAAAGATCAAATTGTACGGAGTTGACATTAGACGTGACTACGTGACATTTCTAAAGCTCTCATCTCTAAAGCATGACCCGTGGAAAATGAAGAAAGAGTCCCTTTCCACGGGTCATTTTACTGCCATATGAGTATTATGACGTTATATTTACGTTAGGCGTTTGACGCTACGGTAAAAGTTTTTGTTTGTCTAGGACTGCAGTTTTACGTTACGCTTTCACGCTGAAACAGCCAAACAGATTTGAAAGAAATTTATTGAGAAGGTAACTCATACCCTTGATTAAAATAGAAGGTACTTTTTATACCGAAAAGAATGGTGTACCTTTGTAAATTTGCAATCCTCTTATAGTGACTTTTTAACGTGAGTAAGACAAAAAAAGACAACGGGGCGAAAGTCATAACTTCAAATTCAAACAGTTTTTATCAAAATATCATAATGTATGTGCATACAATGTATCGTGTCCGTGCTGTTGACCGTTAAAGTATTCTTGGGTGTGATATGAGGTCACGGTTACCATACAAATCTATTTTCATTGGAACTGAATCAACGTGTAAAATTTTAACTCCGTAGAACAGACACCGGGAAAATAAATAGAAGGTTGTAAAATACTTTAATTTTTACTAAAACATTAATAGTCTTTTGTGCAAACACTATATTTTTCACCTGCCTAGTCATATTTATTATTTATTTGTTATAGAAATAAATATGTTATATGTTAAAATAATTCAATTTCTGATTGATCTGTTCTCTGCTCGGAGCAGTAAATTGTTCAAGTTTACGGATTATGTCAATACATTTATAGTTAGAAAATTAAAGAGTTAGAAAAATTAATCCGAATGGTTTATGGATCTTACTAGCCAACAACTTAACCAAAATCAGCTTTGTTAATATGAAGTTTGCGGCGTTTAATAAAATATGTCTCTGTGGATAATTCTTCATACTTTCTTTTTATTTCAATAAAGACAATTGTCTCTGGTATTTAGTATATCATTATTTATTACTATGTTGTACAGAGACCAGCACATCAAGCTATCCCAATGTGTCACATTTCTTTGATAGATTTTCAACTACATATATTCCGAGAGAATAAGGTTCATGTTCAATTGGAAAAATCTGGGGTAGCTTCATGTGCTGGCGTTTGTATATAAATTAAGAATACCGGCTACGGTCTACCTAACGGCGTACTAACTATCACATAAGTTAAAATATTAATATACTCAAAATAATGTCAACAAACCAAAACAGAAATTAAAGTGTGGTCAATTACTAAAATTATGGTCAGGTATAAGTATATTTATAATTAAAACCATCATAATATCTTTATAAGCTCATATCGTTTACAAAGTCTTTCACTAATATTTAACTAAAAGTAGTGAAGTAAGCTTAAAATTAAAAATGTTAACAGAACAACCCTTAAAACCTTGAAGTATTTTATTATATTTATATAGATAGAAGATAGATAGATGACCGGAAAAAAATGAAACACCTGGCACCTTTCTAAGTTGGACGTAATATCAAATATGTTTCTTTCGCAGGAGAATGGATTCCATGATGAAAGGTCGCTTTTATCGTTTTGTAAACCAGGTTATTTATACATTTGGACAACCAATAATAACATGCGTCATTGCGGACAATTGTAGCAATTGTGTTTACGAAAGGAATACATTGTTGCACAATCTTTTAAAGACTGTTGTTACATGCTCTTATGAATAAACTAGCTGTCGCCGCGACTTTATACGTGTGGAATTTAAAAAGTACGGGTTTCATTGCTTTACGCATTACCATAATTTTTTTCTAAATATAATGAAAACTTAGCTACTATTCTACACACCAGCTCATCTACCAGTGAAAGTCTCGTCAAAGTCGGACTTTACCGAAATTTATACAATTTCATGGGTTTAACTTTTAGCGCGGAAACCTAATTATTGTTCTGATATTAAAGAAACACAAGTTTCTTCTTAAAATTAGTTCAAAGGTCTATGAAATTTGAAAGTTTTTTTGGTTAAATTGAGTTTTTGAATCGTAAATACATAAAATTCATTTTTCAACGTTTTCTTTATCCAATCGGATATATTTCTGTTCAAACCCAGATGCTATACAGTTACTGGCCTTTTTATACCCCCAATGTGTAACTAAGGGTGAAAGTGTCTGTGTATTGTAACTCTCGAACGAAAGGTTCTATTTCAGAGAAAGGCCTTAAAATGGTAATTTATTTCACGATCGACTTATAAGTCGATCGCGAAATTATAATACTTGGTAAACGGATAAATTTAAATACCCAGGATTTATGTACCTTCTAAACCTGGAGCTGCAGCCGGGATAGTCTGCTGACTAACCAAGTGCTGTACAAATTTCAGCTGACGTATTGGGGTTTGGACTGTCTCGTTTGTCTCTCGTTGTATATGTAGTTAAATTTAAAATGAAAAACGATAGTATCTGTCTGATGATAAAGCAGAAAGGTGGCTCCATCTCCCTTTTTGTAGACACACTGATTACGCAATCGTAAGACCTGCAAACGAATTATATACTAACGTTGATTGAATTAATTAAAAAAAAATCTTTAATTGGCGACACGACATTGACACAGTGGCTGAACGATCGACTGCTACGCCGTGTCGTGGGTTCGATTCCCGCACGGATCAAATAGTTGTATGGCCTACATGTGGTTGTTCTGAATCTGGCTGTTCGTGTATGTGACTTTAAATGTTTTCAAACGCACCCACAACACTAGCGAAATTCCTAGTTTAAGACAAGCCGTATTATGTTAAAATAAAACAAAACAATGTTAATTCTAAATCTAAAATCTGTGAAACCAAACATAAAAGCTCCATGACTGACTCACTGTTTAACATAAAAGAGTGATAGACTACGTAATATGTATTTACCAGAACTGATTGAATGAACCACTACGAGTATATGATGATAAGGTTGAAAGACATAAACAGAACGATTTTTATAAAATGCTGTTGGATTAATACAACGAAATCTGCAGATAAACGTTGATTAAATAAATAGATCCTAGTTTATCAGGGTTCTCTATTGTGTTTCCTAACTTTTTTTCCATAGTCTAAAATGCATCATTTTTTTTCTCGTAATCATCATTTGTCCTTATGACAACTTGCTCGAACTTACTGTTACATAATATGATATTCATCAAATATGTTTGAGATAAAATATATTACAATCTATATCAAATATATAAAAGACTTAAAACCGCTTTAAGTCATCATCAAAGTTATGAGTCCTAAATTCAAATTGAATAATGTTTGTATTTTATCCGAATAATGTTTTTAAAACGAATTGATTAAAAAGCTCTAGTCACAGCTCCGTCGCTGCGGGTCTCCAGCTGCCCCACGCGTGCCGATCGTCGCGGACGGCTTTCGCTAACCGCCGCAGCTTCGGCCGGCCAGCCTCAGCCGCGGCGGCTCGCTCCCTCCTGTTCCAAGCCCACATTTCTGAACATTGTAGTTACTGAAGTTTGTAGCAAACGTGTTATGGATAATGATTTTCGGACAAAAGCGTTTAGAAGAAGGAAGAGATTACCATTTATGAGTGTTTGTTGAAGACCAACCAAGTAGCTAGGTTGGCTTCCAGCCAAACACTGCCGCAAACTGTTTCTTTTTTTTTTTTTTGGAATGGGCATCTCGCAGTTTATCCTTCAGGGATATTTACAGCTCAACCGAACTTTCCTGTGGGGGGCTTAATTAAAATTAAGGCCTCCAGCCAGGCATACAAACTTATAAGCTAAGCGACTATCGCTAAGGGCACCCCCTGCGGGGTACGAACCTCGGCTTATGCCGCAAACTGCATAGCACCGGTCCTTTTATGCGCATTACGTCTCGAAGCGAGACAGACAAATACATATATGTCAGTCTGGTATATTGGTAGGTATGTGGCATGTACGTTCATCAGCCAAATCAGTCTCGCCGAGTGCAAGTGTTTCTAAATTGTATTGCAAAACTAATTTAAGTTTCTAAAATACTATAAATAGGCTTTATCATCAAGTGCCCATCTTAATATCGTTAAAATCCTAAATTGCACTTTTTTATCAGTGGGTGACATTGATGTGTTAGTCAAAAATAATTATACTGTGTGCACTCACGGCCGGTACTTACACGCCAATCTTAAACGTACGGTCATTGACCGCGCCATTGAACTATTTATGGTAAACAGTTTAATGATATACAATCAATGTCATGATGTAATTAACGAGCCGTTGTGCCTTATCCAACATAAAATAGACGTAATGAACAATGTTAGTTTAATGTAGATAAATATAAAAGTTTTCAATAGTATATTTGAAAATATCAGTAACCTGTCAAGGTCCTGATACTGTACCGGTATTTGTGGCGAAGGATCAAAAGAAAATTATTGTATTGAAACCGGAGCTTAACACTGTAAACCAAAATTATGCTACCGTAGGATTGATTAAGGAGATGTTTCAAAATCGACGTGATAGTGAGTGCAGAGTAATTAGCCACTACTGCAAAACTGTAAAAATACTTATGAAAAGTGTTCGTAAACTATATTAGATAGGAGATGTGACAGCTCTGCAGGAGACGTGATTGCTTCCATACGAGCTGTGTCTGTTGGGTGATACATGATGATACAACCTGATACGATGAGTTCAGTCCATGATTCTGGACAAACGCGGTATTAGTAATGCACGCATAAACACTCTAAATCTTCAGAGACATAACGTAAAACGAGGCAGATGGCATTTATTGAATACAGACTTATTTGTTAATATACTAGCGAACCCAACTACAATCGCTTCAGCTACTTAGACGGGTTCGGGTAGACATATACACGTACAGTAGATTTATATATGTTTATACAAAATATATGAAATGGATCATGCAGTGACATGTAAAAGAGGCCGAGCCTGTTCTGCTATGAACACGATTGACTCGACAGCGAGCGACGTAAATATTTAAATAAGAATAATTTTATCTGCAAGGGAGGGGCTCATTTGCACGGTTTTGCAGAGCTCGTTCCCCGACTGGTCACTGACTTATCTTTTGATTTAATGGGAGTCCGTAATCACAGCGATAAAACTAAAAAGATATTGATGTCAATCAATATCTTTTACCTGCTCGACAGTGTCAAAGTACATGATATTATGTTAAAAAACTAAAAAGATATTGATGTCAATCAATATCTTTTACCTGCTCGACAGTGTCAAAGTACATGATATGTTACCTAAAGTAAGTAATTGAAGTACCAGCGGCACAGCCGAACAGTGATTGTATACTATATTTACCTATTACATTATGTACATTTTAACTATTAAACTATTGTAAACACGCACAACATTGGACATGTACACACTAAAAGACAGAGTAAAATTACTAGCCAACAATAAGTTCCACTATCTTCCTTGATGCTTTCCATCATCAGATCTTAGTTACCTATCACGACGATTTTAATAGGCCCTTGCATGATGGCCATTATAAGAAAGAGCAGTAAATAAAAAGTAAGTGAATCTTATATATTTCACCTAAAGAAAAATTCGTTCCTAAATTGATTTTGATTGAAAAAAAACGTTGCCCTCACTAGGAATTTCTCCTGTGGTGTCGGTAGGTTTACAAACATTTAATTTCATATATGTACACAGGCAGCCAGACCTGGAACAACTACCTGTAGGCCATACAAATGTTTGTTCCGTGCGGGAATCGAACCCACGACACGCGGCGCACCAGTCCATCGCTCAGCCGCTGGGACAACCGTGCCGTCAACCTAAGTGGGACTGCTTGGATTACCAATTGGCGAACCGCTGCTAGTCCTGGCCTTTTTGTCAGTTAACGATTGAATTATTTAATTTGACCCCAACAATAGAGCGAACGGAGGAGTCTGAGATTCACTTCAATCCGCGCACACGCACAGTGCACCGGCTCGTGAGTTATTTCTATTTGCGTATTATTATGCCAAGTACAAACTAACGATACCAAATCACAAGTGTTTAGATGCTTAGTTAATAAACTACTTACCAGTAGAGAGGTCTACTGGTAAGTAGTTTATTTTATCAGCTATCTGTGAGTAAATTTATTTTCTTATATTCTCTAATATATTTATTGTCAAGTGTGACGTACATCTAAATAACTTTATAGTTCGATTACTTCTACTTTGTGGTTTTTTTTCTTTAATTTAATACTTTGCAATAAGATGATGTGTAACAACAATGGAATATCAATTAGAATTATTACAATTAGATTTATTACAATTATAATAATTTGCGTTTTAATACTTTGCAATAAGAATGATGATGTCTAAGAACAATGACCCGCCCGATCGCGGTGGAGAAATATTTAGTCGAAATACAAAACAGTCAGGTTGTCGCCTACCTCTGCTAACACAGAACGTTTGTTTAGCGAAATCTCTCCATCATGCATTTCCCACAGCCCAAACATTGGTCCAAGCGGTTTCAAACATACGAATCTATTAAAAAGTCTTCCCTCATTCTAGACGTCAGTAATGCAAGCATTGCGAGTTGTGCCGACTATTGCGATGTACTAACTCAAATTTGTGTTTTAGACAAAAATTAACGACATTGTGAATGATCTAGGGTCTCCCATTAACATTGCAATTAAATCTGCAATCATGGGCATCACTCAGCGACTAACGGGCATTGCTTCTTTGTTAGTCATAAAATCACGTGTAACGAAACGAAATAACCTAATACGGAATGCGAATTGGATAAAGTCAGGTGTTAATATTGTAAATAATGATAACAATAAAGTTTCGTATGCAGACACGTTAAAACTTCGTTTGCCCCAGCAAAGGTGAAATATAGTCACTGGCGTTTTACAGCGTGTCGCTAAAGAAAATCAACTCAAAAAGTTATTACATATCTGACTGTGCTATTAAGTCCGGTGGCTTACAACTAGAAAAACCAAAAGGCTGCAAGTGTCGTAAAATACTGAAAGGCGTTCTGTCTTCCGTGGAAGTAGGCGTTTTTTTAATAACAGGCAAAGATTTTTTCATTATAATGTGAGTAATCAAAATAAACATGAAATAGGAATGTGTACAAAATAGAATTTGATATGTTCAAGCCATGTTCACGACCAAGCATTAAGCGGACTATACCCTGTAATGACAATGACATAACAGTCAAGTAATGTCGATAACTACTGACATGACGCGATCTAAATATTTATTATTTTTACCTAAATATTGTGCGAACATAAAATTGCAATTACACAGATAGTATGTGGAGCGCTTTAAATTCGCTCGTCAGTGCTCGCTTGTGGCTGTATTGTTATTTATTATAGCTTAATCATTTATTTCTCAGATTAGACTTAGACTTATAGATTTAGACTCATAGTCTTAGTAATTATACTTGCAGTCATCTGATGCAACGTTTTAACTAAGTGGCATTATGACTTCGTTTAACACGTAAACACGGTTTTCTTTTTAGTACGTTCATGGTTAAGCCCAAACCCTGCACTAATTAACCCAATAGAAATGAATAAAATATGGACAGACTGTGGGGAAATTTGAAATTTCATAACCGGAGATTGTATGACAGCTTAACACAGCGTTCCGTCTTAATCTAGTAATAAAGCTTACTTAAGACTAAAAACTTGAAAAGCACAGGCAAACACAATATTATTTGCTTAATTTTGACTATTAATGTTGTATGTTCACAGTTTTGCCGCGGCAATGAGTTGGAACACGCAGCGTGTTGTGGTGTTGGCGTGCCCACCGAAACGAAAAGCTAGCCACGCGGTGCATTGACTGCCTGACGTCGGTGATCCCCACAGCCACATCACGCAGCGACGCCGCCATCACATGACTGGTTTTATTTCCTTACTGGTATAAGAAAGATTCTTGATATGGACTTGAGAGTCTCATTGGCAATACTGCCAGGTAATATCTACACCAACTGCAGCACTAAGACATGGTCTCTCACAAGAACGAGCATTGTGACAACAATGCTCGTTTACATTGATCATTGATTGAGAACCGGAACAGTGTCGCCCACTCTGTAGGATTTGCATGAATACTTTAAACATACTCTTGGCCTTGACAATAAACATAATTATCATAAGACATATTATGCTCTATACGCTTTCTTAGGTAACAATGAATGAATTATCTTATCTGTAATCGCTGCCATAGAGGCAAAATTTGAGCACAATAATTAAAAAAATACCTTGGTACAAGTGCAATGCATTCACTTGACCAACCTACACGTTTGATTTCTTTTATAATTGATTTGTATTAGCATCATGAAATTGTCACATTACAGTTGGAGATTGAATAGTATCCGGACTCACCGAAGTAGCATCGTCCCACACAGGGCATCACCTAACCATCTGCCTAACCGTTTCCAATTGTAACACTGCACGAAGCACGAAGTGTAAATTGAAACGTGTACCACATTGTTTATGACCAGCACACAATGTGTTACTACGTGTCAAATTATGCTCCGTGCAACTCAGCGGACCAGCATCATGAAAATACTTTTGAAGAATGCATCTCAATACTTCTTAAATTAATCGCACGGAGCGTAAAGAAGCACCGATACCGATTTGTTTCTACCAAGTGCTGCAATATGCTCCGGCGCAACTCAGAGGACCGACATCAAGAAAACTCTTTTGGTGAATAACAGTCAAAATAGATGCAGCTGAAAAATACTCCTAGCAAGAGCATGAAACGTAATATGACACCTGTACCGCACTGTTTATGTCAAAACTACACTAACTATGGAACATGGTGACATATTATGCTCCGGCGCAACTCAGCGGACCACCATCAAGACTATACTTTGTTGTATGCAGTTGAATACTTCGAGACAGAGCACGCAGCGTAATGTGGCACCTGTACCGCATTGTTCATATTACACACACAATGCGGTGCTACGTACCATATTATTCTCCGGCTTAACTCAGCGTACCAACATTAGGAAAATACTTTGTTATAATTCAGTCAAAATAGATGCAGTTGAATACTTCTAGACAGAGCACGAAGCATAAAACGGAACCTGGACCACATTGTTTATGTCGAACACACAAAGTGTAACTTGGTGACATAATATACTTCATGCAACTCAGCGAACCAACATCAAGACACTACTTTGTTGAATTTCTAAAGACTATTATTCTTCTTAAAATAATCGATGGTAATGTGTGCGGAAATTTAAATTTTCAATAGTATTTGACCCCTTCTTCTTCTTTATTGGCTTCCTTATGTATTGATTTATAACTTTTCCAGAAAAAAATTGAATTGACTCGAAATTGTGTACGAATAATAGGTAGGCCATTACGGTTAGTAAGGAAATCAAATTCCCTTATAAGGTTTTTTGTGTCTGTACTTATAAACTTATTTCACCCTAATCCAGGTGTAATGTTATAATGTCGTTACAATCATTTAATATTTCATTCCTGACTACCTCACGCAATGTTATCATATCTATGTAATTTTGTATTAACAATATAAATATTTCTCTTAGGTTTTACAGTTGATCAATTAAATGTTACAAATGATTTCAAGTATTTCTTTACTTACATAACTGTTATATTATTGCATTTTCACCAATCTTACGTTAGCAAAGCCTAGTTTTATTAGATGCCAGCTGTCTTTTAAAACTTAAGTGAGAATTGAAAATTGAAATACTGCTCACAATAATTTATTTACATAGGAGCAGGAAGATGTAGTGACAATGAACAATGAAAGGAGTATGATCAGATGGCTTGGTTACGTTGACAGGATGAATAAAAGACGACTAACAAAAGGTATTCATAAGGCAGATAAAATCGGAAACGCCGGGACGGGATGCCCTAGAAGGAGATAACCTTAATCTTGATGTTCTTTCAAAAAGATCAGGTGCGTTGAACTCGCAACCGGCGTGCGTGAATTAAGCAAAAGAGTATGCAAGGATCGTAGCAGATGGCATTCTGTAGTTTCTGCCTTCCTCCATGAGAGTGAAAAAGGCGTGAGTTTATGTATGTATATAAATAAGTATGCAGGGAGAGCTCAGACAGACATTATAAAAATTGACCTAAGAAAGTTTCATGGTGACTTTTATAGCGTAATTCTTTACAGATTAGAGCAGTTCATCAAACCTATAAAAACTTCCGCTGTTCTAATAATACGTCAATTTTAGTATTATTTGTCAGCGCTACATTACATGAACACTAAACCCTAAAAGACTACAAACAATCGCCATGGAGGCCGCAGTGGCGTGCGTCATGCTGCTCGGAGCAAGTATTGATTACTTTAGACCTTAAAATATTTGCAGCACTTGGATTTCATAAAATAAAAATATCACATTAACCGATCAGGCATCGCTTACGTTAGTTTCACGTTGACGGTGTCATACCGGCATGACAAGAGCACCTCTACCGGACGCAACGAGAGCTCACTTAAACCTGTGACGTAGACTGCTCAGTACAGTTGACATTAAAAATGGATCTAAATAAATAAAAATGAATCCCCGTTTCCCTTGCTCACACCATAACTTGAGAACGACTTAAACGCTTTCATTCAAGTTTTCTAATACTTTGTAGAAGGAGGGTCAAACGGAAAGAAAAATAAGACAATTGTGCAGAAAATAGGAAAATTTCAGAAAACTTATCGATTAGTTTATAGTTCGCGCGTTTGATTAATCTAAATTTTAATCACAGGTAACACCGCGGGGTTCACATAGTTTTAAATAAATACTAATTGTAATACTATGTGCTTAATCAAACTGATTTATGTATTAAAACTTGTATTTTAGTCTTTTTCTGATCGAAAGTACCGACTCATTAATTTAAAGAGATATTATGCTTATGTTACTCAGAGAACTATACATCATCATCATCATCATCATCATCATCATCATCATCATCAGGCTATACTAGTCCACTGCTGGACATAGCCCTCTCCTAATGAGCGCCATAGCGCCACAGAGCTATACATACTTGTATGTATGTCAGAAAAGTAGTTATAGAGGTGGTTGGGATTTGTTGTCTAGGAAAAGATTTCAAATGTTTTTGCACTATTAGGGTGCACTGGAATAACAGTGCGCTTTTATTTAACTATTGTCGCATAGTGCTAGAATAAATATGTAAAATCTGCTTAAATGCAGTCAAATAAGTTTTATTTGTAACTTTTACCAGCACCTTAAACGTATGTTCTAGTACCCGAGCAACCTAGTGTCGTACCGCAGTACCAGTTTCTGCTATGGAAATAGAAAATCATGTGTGAGCACTTTCGTAGGAGGTGCATGGAGCAACACAACAATGAGGACACACTTTACAAAAATTACATCTATCTGTTCGAGTCTAATATCAACTTTACTAAGATTTGATTGATGTTTCTTCCTGTGAAGATTAAATGAATAAGTCTTACCTCATTTAGATTTGACTGACCACCAGCAAATGAGAAGCAGCCGACATTAATGTTAGTTTACCTACTCGTACTTTTTTATTCATAAAACTCCTTTTTTATGAATGCGGAGTTCATTAATTGTAGTCATTGTTTAATAGTGGCTAAAATATCAGTCTTGATCAATTTTTTTTTCACATATGTGAATTGGAGGGATGGCAGGGGTAGGGAGGGAGCGCCAAGGAAATCTCGCCTAGAGCGCCTTTGATACCGAGCACTGTTGTTTGTACTACATATTACTAATACACATTAGATAATGCATTATTTCACTAATGAACAGCTTACGGGAACGGGAAATATGCGGGTGAAATTAATTATATTTATATCATCGCGGTCGAAGACGCGTGCAAAATGTAGATGTTGATAAAACAATAAAATTTAATCATTCGTTTATGTACCATTTTGTAAGGATAAAAACATTTTTGTAAGAAGTTGTAATCCGAAAAATTAAACAGACAAATTATCGTACTGATCAACGCCGTATAAACGGTGCTTTCTAATAGTCTGTATTGTCTCGATAGTAGGTATTAGTAGTAAAACTGACAACGCACTGGTTTATAAACTCCTTGTACTCTCGCTGCGATCAGTGACTACAGTTACAACTGCTAACTGTAGTCACTAAGCATTTTAAATGAACGTAATCGTTATGCACAACTGTATTTACTATCTAATCACGCCCTTAACGTTTCAGTGTAGTAGTTGAAGAGACAATACACATCTTATATACTCGTAGCATTAATGACTGTTATTGTTAAAAGCCACGCGTCTCCTACTCCATATGAATAAATATAGTCTATGTCATTTCAACAACAACATTTTAATAAACTTATGCGAACAATCAATTTTTCACGAAAAATAATGTATTTTGCTCGAATGGTCAAGATGGTTTGAAAAGATTTGCAGTAGAAACGCTGCAATACGTTCATAAGAATTAAATGTAAAGAATATTAAGATATACAATAATAGCCCAAGCTACTAGGTAGAAACATAACCCATTAGTACTATTTTATTATATGACGTATATTCGGCCATATCTGACCTATAATATAAAACAAACAGAACCTTTGGCACGTTTACCAAGTAATTTAAATTATAAACTACACAGTGCAGATTATAATTTTAATTACTTTGTGAATTTTCATTTGTCTATTTATCTTAAGTTAGACATTTTGTTATAATTTTCCTTCCTTTTTCTCAGATTACGATATTGGTATTTATATGTTTTTTTTTTGTATTCCGTTGTAACTAGTAAAACTGGAAGCCAACCGTTACATTGATGGGAAAAGGCTAGACAGATGATGACAATAATTAAACATTTTAGTCTAAATTGGCAAGCAGATCTCAGCATGTAATGTTTAGCATCCCTGCCGTCTGGAGTGACTTGCGTATAAATCTAAGCGTTTCATGCAGTTTACGGCTAAAGTTCGGTTGAGCAGTGAATATCCCTGAAGGATAAACTGCGAGATGCACATTACAAAAAAAAAAAAAAACAGTTTACGGCAGTGTTTGGTCGGGCACCAACCTGGCCGTTTCAATGGTTGGTCCCTGAACCAAACTGATAAAACAAAATAAACCCTCAAAATAAATGTAAAACGTGTGATATTATTTTAAAGATATATTAGGTCTTTACCTATGAAATTGCCGTTCTGCAGTACTGGCCATTTCAAATCAAAATATTTTTTGTTTGGCTAAGAATTCTAATTTCAAATTAATTTTATTTTAAAAACATGGTTTTTTTTTTTCCAAAAGTAGTCATTTGTTTATTGATTAGTGTTACATTTTCATCGCATTTAAATCTTTTTCGTCATCATGGATACGTTAAAAATTCGAGTAATTATGGAATATGAGTACCGTCGTGGCAGCAACGCGGCACAAGCGGCACGCAACATCAACGACGTTTACGGAGCTAACACTACAAACCAACGCACTACCTGTTATTGGTTTGCTCGCTTCCGTTCTGGAAATTTCGACCTGAAAAATGAACCTCGCGGTCGTCCGAAGACTTTGGTCGACAATGACGAATTAAAGGCGATTGTGGAAGCTGATGATACACAATCTACGGCTGAATTAGCAGCAGCTTTCGACGTTAGCGTCAAAACAATATTGGTCCATTTGCGTCAAATTGGCAAGGTAAAAAAGCTTGACAAATGGGTGCCCCACGAACTCAATGATCACCAGCGCGAAGTACGCGTCGAGACGTGCCTTGCACTGCTCAACAGACACACAAATGAAGGAATTTTGAACCGCATTGTTACCTGCGATGAAAAATGGATTCTGTTTGATAACCGCAAGCGCTCAGCAAGTTGGTTGGATCCTGGTTCAGCACCTAAACAATGCCCTAAACGAAAACTTACCCCAAGAAAAGTGATGGTCACTGTTTGGTGGTCTAGCGCCGGTGTGATTCAACACAGCTTCTTACCAAACGGGGTGAGCATTACTGCAGATGTGTACTGTGAAGAATTGAACACAATGATGGAGAAGCTGGCACATCTCCAACCAGCATTGGTCAATCGCTCGTCTCCGCTGCTCCTGCACGACAACGCGCGACCTCATACTGCACAGCAGACGGTCTCCAAGTTGCAAGAACTGGGGTTGGAAGCTCTCCGTCATCCGCCCTACTCACCAGACCTTGCGCCTACAGACTACTACTTTTTCCAGAATTTGGATAACTTCTTGGCGGGAAAAAAATTCAATACCCGAGAGGCAGTACAAAATGCCTTTGAAGAATTTGTTGCCTCCCGTCCAGCTGATTTCTTTAAGAAGGGCATCAATAAACCGCCACTGCGTTGGTAAAGATGCTTTGATTGCATGGGTGATTACTTCGATTAATACAAATAAAAAATACATGAAAAAAATTCATTTAAATTTTTTCATACAAAACGGCAATTTCATAGGTAAAGACCTATTATAAAGCAGGTTTTTGAGGGATTTGTTGAATTATTTTAATTTTCTATCAAAACAACTTAATATCCCTTAAGTGATTTGTAAGAAACTAAATATCTGTCCATTTATAACTCCGTTTTCTTTTAAACTTTGAAAGATAATGCAGGTTCATGGGATAACAGTAGTTATTTAACATTATTATTTTAAATAAAGTGTAGATAAACAAAGTATCTTATTAAAATGTTGTTAGTGATTATTGATTATTTATATGACGGCACGGTTGGCGCAGTTGGTGCAGTGTTGCGCTGCGTGTAGTGGGTTCGATTCCTGCATGGTATAGCCTATAGGTAGTTATTCCGGGTCTGGCTGTTCGTTTATGTGACTTTAAATGTTTGTAAACGTACCCACGCCACAGGAGAAAATCGTTTAGATTGACTTGAGTGGAATAAGTATTATCGTGGTATTCTTGTAATATTTGTTGTTATTCTTCAACAACATGATGTGTTCCTCAATATGTACGTCTGTTTCCCCGTAGTAGTAGGAGTCTGCTCCGGGCCAAGAATTCCGGCAGACTGGCTCCTCGTGCGGAGGGTGGCAAATTGACTAGCTTTACGTATGCGCCACCCCACGACATAGCTAGAGATGAGGCTCACACCCTCAAGTATTCTGGACGATTCACACAAATCGGAGAACGGCATTCATAAATATGATGCTATTTCGTTTTATCCAGGTTCGACTCTGTTGTGCGATGGACTCTGTACATTGCTGTCACTTACTGCTTCAAACCAACACGTGTAGTTGTAAGAATAATTCTAATTCTAACTTCCTTTCAGTTTCTGCGCTCCTAGTGGACCACGAACCGAGATTTTACTGGACTTTTCGGACCAGTTTATCGCAGGGATTCGCGCCCGCACCGATACACAATCATCCTGAATACACTGGTCTGCTCACCATATCTATTTTTATTATTTTTGCATAATTATTCAATTAACATACTAACAATGAAAAGGGTTTTGGGAAAGCGATGCGTAAACGTCTACTGGAAGATTGCCTGTTTTTAAGAGGCTTACCTGGATAAAAGGTGCTTTCAATATTTTAATATCACATAATATGTGAATAAATAATACACATTACATCACGCGTGTATTCCCCGAAGGGTTATGCAGAGGTATAATTCGGTCATTCACATTTTGCCTGTTATGTTTAAGTCCCATGTTAAAAGGAGCTAGTCTATTCCCAAACAACTTACAACTTATAATAAATAACTTATTGTTTGTCTATAAAACAAAGTCGGGTTTGTAACTACAGTACTTTTTATTGCGACTTAACTATAGTTAAGATTTTTGATCAACAATGTGTAATACAGACAGAATAACGAATTTACGAAGTTGTAACAACGAATAAAATTGAGTTACTAATCTGCCTAGCCTTTTTCCAGTCCTTTTCCATACGAACCAAATGCAGCTGAATACCAGTATTTTACATGGAGCGGTTGCTTACGTGACCTCCACAATCCAGTTACTGGGCAACACGATACCCCTTTGTAAGACAGGTTATCAAGCTTTCGGGCTTCTGAATACTCGTAACTACTTCAAAGATCTACAAATGACAGCCGGGACCAACGACTTAAAGTGCTTTCCGAGGCACGGAAGAGTCTAGTTTGTAACAAATTGTGACCCATTCACGGAGCTTTGCAGCCTTGCAAAGTTATCCGATAATCTGAGTTAAGCAAATTTAGGAAAAACTCACTAGAAACTATCATTAAAATGTGTAATATGCGTGACTTTTTCACCAAGATATTGTTATGATGGTTTTAAAATCGTTGGTGGTATTAAATTGTAAAATCTTTTAAACAACTTAAAAAAATCAAGATGAAATATGACGAGTGTGATAGCCTGAAATTGTTAAATTAATTAACTTAACCTAGATGGCGATTAGCTTTTGTTAATATAAAGTGTTGAGCTTTCCAAGCTTCTTTAGTCTAAAGCTTAAAATCATTGAGCATTTAAGACCTCTGTCTTGCTGGTCTCTACCAGTCTGGGAAAAAGATCTATTAAGTCGTGTTGATGGCCCTTCCTCTTCAGAGAAACTGACTCTAACAATATTTAAAAAAGGGAAAATTCCACAGCCTTGAGTGATTTACGAAAATAATCATCATCACAATATTCATCAACATCATAATCTCAAAAGATATGGAGACCCTATACGTCATGAAATTTTTCATACAACTTAGTTTTATCGATCAGCTGAGCGTTGGCACTACCGGTCGGAGCGCCGACGCTCAGCCGACTGCCGTAGAAATATTGCGAGCAACGAACTGGATTTCGTAGATACTTATGTGTGAATACCAACCTTTGTATGTGTGCTTTACCTCAATCAAATTGTATTATAATTCTAGCCCAGTACAAGGATTTTTATTTGAAATTAGATTCTACTAACATAATTACTTTTTTGTTTTTACATGGTATTTATGTTACGTTTTGACTGTTTTTTTTGTTACTTTAGTGTTCTTTGAAGCACGTTATTAAAATTCTGCCTATATGCTGGGAATAATGTTGTTGATTACATGATTGTTAGTCGTAAGTATAATTGTTTATTTGTATTGTCTATTGTGTAAGTGTTGAGCTTTCAAAGCTTCTTAAGCCTAAAGCTAGAAATGATTGAGCATTTAAGAGCCCTATCTTACTGGTCTCTAAAAGTCCGAGAAAAAGATTAATTAAGTCGTGTTGATGGCCCTTCCTCTTTAGAGAAACTGACTGTAACACTATTTGAAAAAGGGAAAATTCAGCAGCCTTAAGTAATACATATAGAGAATCGTAGCGTTTATAATTCGAGTCTTAAATGTTGTCATTATCTCTAAGAATAAGTTTTGAATGAAACCACTATTTTAAGGAACCGTCATGGTATATTTTATATTTTACTAGCTGACCCGACAGACTTCGTCCTGTCAAAAAGATTTGTAATGTGGCAGTTTTTGTGCCTACGTATTTTAAAAAATTCTCCTGAACAGAACCGTCACCCTGGTGATAGGGCGTTGTGAATAAAAAATAATTAAATAAAACATATATAAGGATTTAAAAGTAAGTAATCGCTTTATTGTTAATCATGTGAATCATAATTATTATTATTATCATTGTAGTGCTTTGTGGTATATGATGTTTTTTGTTTGATTACCTGGCGCATAGATAAACAAATCTGATGGTTTTCCAACACGGGAACAGGCAACATACAATTGACCATGTGAGAAACATGGGTTTTCTAGATTAATACCACAAACACTTAATGATTGCCCCTGGGACTTGTTTATAGTCATAGCAAAAGCAAGCCGCACTGGAAATTGTAGTCGTTTAAACTCAAATGGCACATCAGTCGGAATCATTGGGATGCGCGGTATGAGAACATCTTCTCCTTTATACTTTCCTTTGAGTATAGTTGCTTCTATCACATTGTTTAGTAATTTTTTTATCGCTAACCGTGTACCGTTGCAAAGACGCGGTTGGTTGATATTTCGCAACATTATAACCACCGATCCAACCTTTAATTGAAGATTGTGAGGTGGCAATCCTGGCAAATCCAGCGAGTTTAAAAATTCCGGTGGATAGTTGACTACATCATCTTGATTAGTAGCCGAATCAACTGATTTATATATCCTCAATTCGCCTGTAATTTGTTCTTGAATTTTGAAATTTAATTCATTTACATCTATGTTTTTTTGACATAATATGTTTTTTTTTTTTGTTTTTTTTTTTTTTTTTGTTTGTTTGACATCATCAATTGAAATCAATGCTTCGTTGTAAATTTCTTCACTGATTTGTATATAAGGATTTACCATTCTATTTCGTATTTGATACAAAATATCATCACACATATTATCTTTGTAATTGATCCACAAATCAATTGGGTTTGATGGGAAGCATGTAGACAGTGAGTGCTTGTAATTCAATATGAACTTTATGCAATAGCAATAAAGCTTGTTTTAGTTAGAAAACGTTTGTATGGGAAAAAGAAAAGGGCTGTTTTTAGGGTTTTTCAAGCAATTTTTCGAATTTTTCTCGCTGTAAAAACCATCTTTGAACTTCAACGAACATTAAGAAAAAAGAATTGGCCAAAATGGTCCAGGCATTGTTGAGTTATGCGCTTACCAACACATTTTGCGATTCATTTTTATATTATAGATAAGGTAACATACGTATACACTCAAACCCACTTAATCTATCGTCGCCCTGTTTGTTTACGTTAACCATGGCTTATCTTCTGTTTTATTTTTGCCAAGTGGGCACTTTAGCAATGACCAAAACACTTATGCCCTTATTTCCTTCCCCTTAATTTGTGTCACCAAAGCGTTTTTGGAATTAAGTCGTTGTTTTAAATTGTTGCCGATCCGTTAACGTGTTAACAGTTCCTGTTTATTTCTGCCACAGTGTGTGAATATTGTTAAATTCAAGTTTGTAGAGTTCTTTAAGGGTTTGTTACTCAAAAAAAAAACCTATATTGTTGTGTTCGATATACGTAGCGTGAACGCTCAAAAATACGTAAAGGAAGTAGTTCAAGACCGCTTTTTCGCACCGTTAATAATTAATTGGTGACAACTTTACTATAATGCATGACAATGCATTTTGCCATTCCTCTAGATCCGTCACTTAGTACCTTAATGCGGTCAGGATTCAAGTTTAACCATGGTGGGACAACCTTAAAAGACGTGTCCAAGCAAGAGTAGCAGCCCCTACTACTCTAGATGAGCTCAAGACGGCTGCGGTAGATGAGTGGCACAATACTACCCAGTCAGATATCCAAGATATCATGGATGGATTGCAAAACCGGCTCTAAGAAGTCATTACAGCCCGAGGTGGCAACTCCCATACGCTCCGGCGTAGCTCGGGTAAACATTATCTCACATCGTGTGTCACTCTCACTAGTTAAATGCTTCAAATATTTAGTAATTAGTGGATTGAATATAGAAGTTTTAAGATATTAAAATAAACGATACGTTTTGTTACTGAAAAACTCCAGTTAAATTATGAAGTTCTTACAGTAGACCAGAAATAGTACGCGCATTTAGAATTCATCGTTTATCTTGGAACACTTGTACCAGTTGCAAGATCACCCCAACAGAACGACTCGATTGTGTTTTTTTTTTTAATGTCTAAGACATTAGAAAGTATGTATTTTTTTTTTAATTTACCACAAAATTTGGAACTTGTAATGAATTGTATTGGATCTTTTATGATAATCTTTAATCTATAAGATATTTCCAAACTTGCAAAGCCGACGCGGATTCTTAAGTTTTTATAAAACTGTTGCCTATTTTTCATGCTAACACTTGCCAATTTTGTATAACCATGGCATTGTTGGATAATTGTAGTTTTTTTATGAAAATAAAAAAGTAAAATTCTAACAGCTTGAGGGTGACTCTTAGGCTCGACGTTCGTGCTAATTTGGAAAAGAGAAAATTAACGAAGTGCAAAGTTTTTCTAGTATTTATTTCATTAAAATTATACAATTATTAATATACGAAGAAATAAAATAAAATAAATAATCATAGGGCATCAAAAAATTCATCCGCATCGTTGTAAACGGGAAAAGTGCCCAGAAGGCTGGCAGCATTGCCACGTTGAATGGCAGTGCTGATTCTTTGGCCAAAAAAAAGGCCAGCCCTCTGGTCACGTGAAGAGTCGACCAAACGTTTCGCGATTTCTCGAAAAACTAAATGGGCACACGGACCCCATGGCCCTAGTGTTTCAACCCCAAACGGCTCAAACATATAACTTCCAGTTAGGTTGTTGTATTTTACGGACGCCGAGGCCACCAAAACGGATAGGTAGTGTGGCTTGTATACACGCGCGGTCGTCCAAGGCCACATTTAAAATGGACGTTAGTGAAGTGCGAATAGTTTCATCAATTTTTTCCAAGAGATGTGGCTGCTTCCATAAAGGGGAAGAGCGTAGAACATACATAAAATTTGGACCAAACCAACAGTATCTAATAAGGGTAAAAGCGGAATGTAAGTTAATTTTGGAAAGTCGTTGAAATTTTTAACTTTATTGTCAATGAAAGATGGAAAACTGTCTTCTAAAATTGGGGAACCTAGGAGGTGTAGTGAGATTTTTTCTAAATGTTTGATTTGTGGAGCTATTGTATGAAATTTCTGAAGAGTCGATTGTCTGTCGGTTATGTCAGAAAGATAGATTTCGCATTTTGAGGGGTTAAGGTCCAGGCCAATAGATTTAAATTCTTGTTTGAGAAATTTTAAGTCTTTTAAAACGGTGTCTACATCACCTCCTAGTGTTCCGTCATCTAAATACCACACGTTAAATTTTGAACTTAGCTATTGGATGATTGGATGAATAGCCAAACTGAAAATGACTGGCCCGAGAGGATCACCTTGTTGGCAACCGACTTCAGATTCTAAAACGTTGTCCTTATACAGTAATTTTGAAGGGTGCCTATAACATTGCCATAAAAATCCATAAATTTCGGGTAATTCCTTTTTGACTTCAACAACGGCCAACAATTTTTTTCTAGTTGAACTTTAAACATCTTTATAACGTTTACTCAGTCTGAATAGAATAAAATAGAATAATTTATTTGCGTTTAATGTATGTATTTAGGTGAGTCGTTACAATTATGTTTAGTTCCAAGAGCTTTGGCATGCAAAAATGTTGAACTTATAATCTAGGAATACAAATTAAATCTAATTGGAGCAGGTTTTATTAATACTGATGACATATTTTTTCAATTTTATATACATAATTATGAACATTTAAAATGACTATAAAACACAACTAAATTTATTCAAATTAAAAACATGTCTATGGTTTGTCTTGTGAAAAATCTAACACTCAGAATAATAACAATTATCAATTAATAGGGACGGTTAAAAAGTCTTAGCGGTTATGCCTTAATACTGTTTGCTTACAATTTGTATGAATCGTGAGGTTTTAAATGCACCGTTGTATAATACATTTTGATATTGTGACCTCATGATTGTAGTCCTCATTCTGGTGTTCTTTCTTGTAGAAAATAGGTAACTATTATTTTAACAACTACGGACAGTTCTATTTTGTGAAAACATAGAGTAATATCTGTTCTATAAAGAATAGGTTTGCGACTGGCTGTGATTGGAAGAGTTTGCCTTTATAATAAAGAGAAACAGTTATTTTAATATTTCATATGCCCACCATAGGTAAGATATCATAGCGAGTTCTAATAATGCTCATGCTTAACATTTATGGCGAGACCGCTACGACGTAACATTCCTCGTGTTTAGAAAACCTTTTCGTGTTTCATAGGAGCCTGGTACTTCTAAACTGTACGCTCTGGTTGGATGAATACTGTCTCACGCAGGTAACGAACGACGCACCGTGTGAAGTTCGTCCAGACATCCGATAAAAATTACCAAACATCTGAAGTCATTTTAATTTTGTGTATTTTTTTGCAATAACAGAAATGTAATCTACCTTAACAAAATAAATGCCACATAAATCCTAACTCGAGAAACTGCTGTTAGTATTCAACCCTGGTCTGCTACAACTAAGGAAATCATAAATAACAACTTTAACAGAAGGAATGATGTAAAGAAAGATTTAATCCCATCGCACAGAAATCTTGTTACTTTCATAGTATTTATAAAAAAAGTCTCACTACAACCCCATAGAGCGCAACTTAACTTAATTTTAGGATTGTAATATCACATTATTATTGCTATGCAGAGTTAAGTATGAATTTGGTTCAAATCATGTACAAACATATGTGTGAACAAACCATAGGCTTTGTCAAATTCAAATTCTTTATTGAAAACTAAGTGTGCAGATTTTTTAAGATATTACCATTAGGTAGGCTCTTAGAACTTAGTTACCTTTCTTTGTCTGCATTGCTATTTAAATGTTCTGCTCTTATCTAGTTTCCCTAACTATCACCAGTAAAGTTTGTCAATAATCTCTATCAAATATGACAGTGATTCCACCCATGATTTTATTACAGCTTCTAATATCTGTAAAAGACCCATCTAGATTCTAGAGCCACTACATGAGTTCGATGAATCATGGTGCATTAATCCCACATTGATTTAAGTTTAAGTTTCAAAGTTGAATGAGCTGTGCGTCCACCTGCTAATAGAGTCGCAACGATACCCGACGACGCGGCGGCGTTACCAACAAAGCGAGTTTCACCTGAGACCTAACTTTTGCAAATATCACACTTTGTAATGTCCGGAAAGTCTTGCCGGACCTACCGGGAGAATCCAAAAAAAAAAAACTTTGTGTCGTTAAAAAGAACACTGTTAAAAACATATTTGCGCCGTAACATAGTGGTACCTATTTTGTTGCGGAGTTATTTTAAAATTATGATATCTCCTAATATATTATTTGAAATCAAGTGATGTGAAGGACAATTTTGATGACAGTTAAATACTTGTATTTAATAACATATTTATTTAGACAAGGATCAACATTATGTTGATAAAACTGATTCGCAAATATGCATTAATTTTGAACCAATTTGATAACCATAAAAAAGGTTACAGTGAGTCAATCTTAAAAGATAGACATATTCTGTCCCGGACTTTTTAGAATGATTGATGATGTTCGCCCTACATAATGTTAGAAATCTTGGACCGAATATAATCATTGGTGGTGAGGTGCTTGATACGGTGGACTCTGCAGTCTTTTTCGGCATAACAGTGGATGCCAAACTGCAGTGGGGCCCTCATATATCAACCCTAGCAGGGAGACTCAGCTCTGCCGCCTACGCTGTCAGGAAAGTGGGACAATACACTGACGTGGACACAGCTCGGTTAGTCTATTTTAGTTATTTTCACAGCGTAATGTCTTACGGTATGCTGTTATGGGGCAAAGCTGCAGATATTCAAAATATATTTGTGCTACAAAAACGAGCTGTTCGTGCAATATACCAATTAGGGCCCAGAGTCTCCTTAAGAGATCTATTTAAAGAGATTGGTATTCTCACAGTGGTTTCTCAATTTATTTTTGCCAACATAATATACATTAGGCAAAATATACATATGTACACTAAAAACAGTGACATCCACAATTTTAATACCAGAAATAAGCACAAACTGTACGCTCCTTTCCACCGGCTTCATAAGGTCCAGAGCTCATTAATTGTGGGGCTCGGTATCCGCTTTTATAACATGCTACCTCATTCTTTGCTGGATTTACCTTTTAACGCGTTTAAAGCTAAAGTTAAATCAAACCTTTGTTCTAAAGCATATTATTCGATCAACGACTATTTAGAAGACAAGAATCGTTGGTCGCTTTGTTGAACGCAGGACAATGTTACTATGTTCTTTTACTGTTTAATAGTTCTTTATTTTTGTGTATGTTTCTTCTACTATCCTTATTTTTATGTTATTGACATGATCCTCTCATTACATTGTATGAATGAGTTGTATTGATATAATTCAGCATTGCACATGTCAGCGGGCACGCCCTTGGATTGCCTTGGAGGCTTTTTATGTATTCAGTTTAGCAGGCTTTGCTTGAGTTAATTGTCGATTTTGGTATATATAACTTTTTTTATTTATTTATTTTGGCATATTGGTGTGTGCTAGCTAACATGTAGCAAATTATTTAATTGAATGACGTATAAAGATGATTGACATAATTATTATTTTTGACATAATGTGTTGTATAGCTTCAGGTTCTTCAAACCTATCAGACAGACGTGTTGCTGGGGAGTTTGTTCCTCCTTCTTCTTCCTACTTCTTCTCCCCAGCAAAAATACTAGGAAGTGGTGAAGGGTGGGCGTTTTGGGGGACTGTCTTATGTAAACGTCTTTGACGTTCAAAAAGTGCTGATTCTCAGCCTAATTCGAATAAATGAATTTTGATTTTGATTTTGATTTTGATTTTGATTTTGATTTTGATTTTGTTTTTGATTTTGATTTTGATTTTGATTTTGATTTTGATTTTGATTTTGATTTTGATTTTGATTTTGATTTTGATTTTGATTTTGATTTTGATTTTTTTTTGATTTTTTTTTTGATTTTGATTTTGATTTTGATTTTGATTTTGATTTTGATTTTGATTTTGATTTTGATTTTGATTTTGATTTTGATTTTGATTTTGATTTTGATTTTGATTTTGATTTTGATTTTGATTTTGATTTTGATTTTGATTTTGATTTTGATTTTGATTTTGATTTTGATTTTGATTTTGATTTTGATTTTGATTTTGATTTTGATTTTGATTTTGATTTTGATTTTGATTTTGATTTTGATTTTGATTTTGATTTTGATTTTGATTTTGATTTTGATTTTGATTTTGATTTTGATTTTGATTTTGATTTTGATTTTGATTTTGATTTTGATTTTGATTTTGATTTTGATTTTGATTTTGATTTTGATTTTGATTTTGATTTTGATTTTGATTTTGATTTTGATTTTGATTTTGATTTTGATTTTGATTTTGATTTTGATTTTGATTTTGATTTTGATTTTGATTTTGATTTTGATTTTGATTTTGATTTTGATTTTGATTTTGATTTTGATTTTGATTTTGATTAAAGAAAAAAAAAACATCGTACATGATTTTTGCGTAACTTAAACGTAAGCTCTCAAAAAGGAATAAGTTTATCCCGTTTTTGCAACAGTGCTCATTAATGCTTTGCTTCTATTGGTCGCAGCGAAATTTTATGAAGCATTATAGTCTTCCTTGATTAATAAACTATATAACACAAATATATATATTTTTCATTCAAACCATTCCAGAGATAAGCGTGCTCAACTGCACAAACAAACAAATTCTTCAGCTTTATAATATTGGTATAGATATTTTATGAGGTAAATGTTTAGATATTTGGAATCCGCAAACCCCAATGCCTTTTGGCATTTCGTATGGATTCTCCTCTTAAGACAAAATGGTTTTATCGCCCGAATTGTGAGAAATTTTCTGAAGCCACAGTAAGCCGTGCTGGCCCCGCTGCACTCAGCTTATTAAAATAATATGCAGTACTGAGGTTGACTGACTAGTTTAACACATACGCTATCACTCGCAATATCTAGGGGATGAAACTCTCGTAATAAAAATACGAATTTATAATTATTAACTGTACAAATTTTGTCTACTGTAATATTGTTTTAATCATCAGAACCTCTCACATTTTTTTTGTCAACCGAATCAAACCCCATTGGGTTCAAACGGATTCATTATTACTTATATAGAGACAAGGGACGTAGGGCGACCGCTCCGGGCCCTGAGCCCTTTGCCTCTGGCTCGTTTCGGCCTGCGTTCAGTTTGTGAAGTGAAACCTATGTACCGCGGCCGACAAACTGACTAATGTTACGCATGCGCCACCCGAGGATATAGAGAGGAGATGAGCTCTCACTGCTGTAAGTTAACTCGTGTAGTGGTGCTGTATGTGTGCTGTACAGTGCATCCAGTTTATCTTGCTCTTACGAAGCAGAACTAAAATACTTCGGTCTCGAGTTAGTTCACAGGTCATTCAGGTGGTATTCTGGTCAACCTCTCTTTAGTTAGTGCTCCTTGTGAAACTGCACTCCTAGTAACATTTATGTCTATTTGGCGCGCTGCGGAAGGAAAAGCCAGTGGCGACAGATTTGGAAGGGAAGCACTAACTTAGCCTGTCACATTTAAATTTTCTCATGCGTTTTTTACACTTTTGCTGTTGTATGTGGTGCTGTATTTTTAGATGCTTCATACGTTTTCTTGTTGTTTGGTGCCAAAAATTTAACCGCTGCGTAATATACTCGTAGAATAAGACTAGAATAAGACTCCCACCTCATGAGACTAGCCAAAGAAAGATTAAGTTGAATGGCGTGCGATTGGAGAGGCATATTTACAGCTGCTCACAGAAAGTTATACAGGCAGGCTAACGATCATCATTTTATTTTATTATATATATTGGCAACATAGTAGGTTCGTTTCTTTTTAATTCAGTCATGTATTAACGAACATTTTAAATCAAGCATCGTGTTCGTTTTTCTAATTCTGATGATTTTAATTGTTGCATCCATTGCTAAGTCGTTTCACAATTCATCTGATCGGGCGTTTTTCTAAGTTGTTGGCGTTTTGTGTTATCGCTTTTGGTGGTAAATTTCTCTTGCCGTTTTAATTTCATTTTCTTTAAAAAATTAATCGACTGTTTTTTTTACACCCATGGAAAGCTACTTTATCAACGAGCAACAACGGTCATGATTTTATTTTCATATCTATGCTTTAAAGGGTTGGAAGGGATGATAAAGTCTAAAGAAAAAGTACGAAATCCAGTGCTATTTTGTGCTCTGATATCTATGATTTCAATCCAAAACTACAAGTAGGTACAGAGAAACCGCAGCCTATCTTCCTCAACAATATTATTACATCCGAAGTCATTAATTTCAACCCCTTAGTTAAATGTGGTTAGGGTATAATGGGACTGGTATGCACAATGTGTAAAAGTCCTTACAATAAATTAAAAAAAAAACCCCTTATTTTATTTCCGTCTAAATCATGACGTATGGTCCTATTCCCTTGGTGTTATTTCTGGTCCGACTTTTCAAACGAAAAAAGAAAATTTGGATCTTACTGACAGGTATTGTAGAGTCTTCCGACCTTCAATGCCAGTAAGTAAGCTGTTGTAGATGTTGTCGTATAGTCAGTTGTAGTTTTTGCTGTATAGAAAGTTGTCGTTTAAAATGTCAAATTAAACTGATTATTTTGCGATAAGTGGTCTAGGAATGATGAAATCACGTGGCGTTACGTTTACGTCAAGCATTAGTGATAGACACACAGAGTTATTTATTTATTTTTAAAAGAACGGCCGAAGCCAATTACTCTATTTAAACATATAATTTACTGAACACAGTCGCATTCTTCTCACAAAAATACAAACATTCCGACAATATCACCTTCCATTCATTTGCAAACATTTCAAAATGTATGTTTGAGTTCAGGAGAGCTTGTGTTATGGGTACTAGATGACTAATATACTTAATACAATACATTACGTAGATAGATATTTTTTTATTATACATAGCAAATACCCAGAACACCCGGAACAAATCTTTGTAGATCGTACAAACATTTGTCCCAAGGCGGGAATCGAGCCTGCAACCTCCTGTGTCGCAGGTGGACCCTCGTCCGCTGCGCCACATAGGTCGCCATAGAAATATGACGAAAGGCGACAGAAGGCGCTCCAATCAAAAATGATTGCACTACAAATCAAGGATTCTATCTAACAAAATGAGTTATTTTGCTCAAGACCATTACTGAAAAAGGACATTAATTAGGTAATGTATGTATGGCAACTCGTTCCAATAATTAATTTTCACTTCTATAACTGAATAGTCTATTATTAAGAAGTTATTTTTATTTACATAAATATAATCTATTGGTGAAAAATGTAAATACACAATTTTCAATAAGTTTTTCACAGACTTTCGTTTAATACTGGATTTGAAGGCCGTAGATTTTCTAGTACCTAAATCATATTTAATTCATGATATTTCAATACATTAAATATCTGTAAACAAAAGGCACGCCCAAGTTCAATGCTAGGATTCACAAAACAAATAAAAAATATTAATTATAGATTATTATATAATAAGTGAAACGTTAGTGAGAGACTGTCGTTTATTCAAAAAACTAATTTTACATTCCCTAAAATAAATCGTAGTAGTATAACTAGTCACTATTTATCAGCGTTCTGGTACAATGTATCAAATATTTCAATTATTTTCCAGACCTGAATATTGCCCTGTTATAATAATATTATGTAGTACAGGTTTCTATATTGAAAATATAGTTCTGTTTCATTGTTTTGTATAGGAATCCATCCATATGCGTGTTGTCAATTGTATGTTTTGTTTCGAAAATTGAACGAACAAATGATGCTATGAGATTCGAGGTCGCATCCTCTAAAATACTAGGGACACAGAACTTATGGTAGCTGGATACAAATTCTTGTTTTCATAGTTTGTCGTACATAATAGTCCTTATTGCAATGAATATAGGATAACAATTGCAATTAATACGGTGATGCAAACTGCAACTCTGTTAGCACCCCATACAACGAATAGGCTTGAAACGTGTCAGGGTATTGATGTGGGTGTGTATTTACGTCGGTGAGGCTTGCATGTGTGCAATTCACCCTAGTTGGGTTCTATCGATCTGTGACGTCACGTTACGTACGTACTTCAGATAGTTGAACCATCGCTTTCATGCTTCTGGCATCCTAGTAAGATCGGAAGCGTAACCTTTGTTTTAAAAAAAACGTTGCCCCACACTAGGAATTTCTCCTGTATCGTGGGTGCGTTTACAAACATTTAAACTCGCATACACAAACAGCCAGACCCGAAACAACTATCTGCAGGCCATAAAAATATTTGATCCGTGCGGGGATCGAACCCGCGACATGCGGCGCAGCAGCCAATCGCTCAGCCACTGCGCCAACTGTGTCGTCAAACTTGTACAAAGACTACAGGTTTTATTGGTTGACATCATTGCGATGTTGTATTGTCGAGTGGTTCAGTAATCTTAACGTATTTATATGTAGGACGATACCAATACGATACAAATACGGACGCAATAAACAATATACCCAATGAAGGTCCCAATCTTAAAGTTGGAATTTTAATTCTGAATCATGAAGTCTTTGAATGAGTGCACGCAATAACACTCAGTAATGGCAAGCTTCACCTTTGAGAAGTTAGTCAATTCAGATGAGCCGCTCTGCAGTTTGGTACGGAATAATCTTATTAGTACGTCCACCAATACTGCTGAGCGTGCCCGCTTGCTGGCTGTGGGTACGTGGGAGTCGGGCCTTTGGCTTCAGGCTTTACCGTCACCCAACATTGGCACCATGCTGGGTGACACTACCTTCCGGCTCGCTACATGTCTGCGTCTAGGCGCTCCTTGCGGAGCTCCACATCGTTGTCAATGCGGTGAAGCAGTCGATTGCCTCGGACGCCATGGCCTATCCTGCAGTAAAAGTGCAGGTCGCATAGCCCGACACGCCAGTATTAATGACATCATCCGTCGTGCTCTTGCCACCGCCGGGTACCAGCTATTTTAGAACCCAGTGGCTTGGCACGCGACGATGGTAAGAGACCAGATGGAATGACCATAATACCTTGGAAGATGGGTAGGCCTTTGGTGTGGGATGCAACATGTGTCGACACCCTTGCACCATCCCATCTTCCTAGTACGGTGGATTGTGCAGGTGCGGCTGCTGCAGGTGCAGAAAACCTCAAACGGCGAAAATACAACAACCTAACTGGAAGTTATATGTTTGAGCCGTTTGGGGTTGAAACACTAGGGCCATGGGGTCCGTGTGCCCATTTAGTTTTTCGAGAAATCGCGAAACGTTTGATCGACTCTTCACGTGACCAGAGGGCTGGCCTTTTTTTTGGCCAAAGAATCAGCATTGCCATTCAACGTGGCAATGCTGCCAGACTTCTGGGCACTTTTCCCGTGGACAACGATGCGGCTGAATTTTTTGATGCCCTATGATTATTTATTTTATTTCTTCATATATTAATAATAATATTCAGGATAGTCGTTGTGTAATAATAGTTATCGATAGTTTTAGTATATCTTCAACCCTTACAATCCTTGTGAATTTTGGTTTGCACTTCCTCAGTGTTTTGTAAGCTGTGCAAAGCAAAATAATGTCTTGTACAAAACATACGGTGCCTGTATCATGCATAAGTTCAGGACTATGATAATACTATAATACCAATACTCCGAGTATGTGCCCAATACTATGATGTTTATAAAAATTAAATATCATATATTTTCTCTGAGTCTTTTAGCCTCTGTGGTTTATGTGCTCTTCGAAGTGTAAAGAAGTAGCATACATCAATGTGTGCTGTAAGCTCAGAGCCCTTGGTCCTTTTCAGAGGCTCAAAAGAGGGAAAACTAGTGTGACTGTCTGTCAAGTATTCCTATTAAATAACAAATTATGTTATTTATTTTAAACATCGTCATACGGTATCGGCCCACTTGGAGATACATTAAATCCTAATTTTATGGTTTGACAGCCTGACGTGTTACCCTAATAAATAACAAAATATCCTATTCAGTTTAAAGTTGTAAAATATATATGAGTCTCTTAGGAAGCCATTCTATTTATATTTTACGTATAACAAATCACATGTGCCGTCCGAAATGCAATATCTTTACAAATTCTAAGAATCATGTGAAATCTAACAAACCAAAAGACAACACAAGTGCCACGGCTGGTGCCCATAACTGGAGCCCTGAAAGGACCCTTAGAAAAATTGAGATATTATACAAAAAAAGGCAGCATACCTATTGAGCAAAAGTGTCGGAACATGGACTATGCATGGCCTTTAAGTAACTTATATTCCCTTAGCAATAGTGTGCACATTGGTGTAAGATTATTCTTGCAGATTGATTCGTGTTGTAGTTATAAGTATCGTAGAGGATCTGTTAATAATCATATATTCCAGCGTAGGGAAACTATCTCTCTATCTTATCATGTTGTACGATATATACTATCATGTGTTATGTGTCGTATAGTATAATATTCTAATGTGTTACATAGTTTAATATTGTTATGTGTCCACTTCCTAACCCATACTTTGGTAGTTATTCGTCATTGCGTTTGGTTATAGGGAAACGAAGAAAGCCTACCACCACACTTTACGTACGCGCATACTTGTGCACTGTAAACCTACACACCCGACTGTTGACTATTATTGAATTCTAACTGACGCTACACAGACATGGAAGGCAGAACCGTAAACAAGCACAGTTCATACCAACCAACCTAGGCTATATGGCAAACCTCTTATTGCATAATAGACCAACCAAACGTTGCTGATGATTACTGCTCCCTAAAGAAGGTCTAGCTCAGAATACTTTGCGTAGGGCTTGTTGTACGCGAATTTCCGGGAGGGGGGTAGGTTTCACTAAGGCTGCACTAAGCATCCAAAACCACCGTTTAGAGAACGCTAGAGACCCTGTCTCGCTCGATTAATATCCAGCAACTGGTAGGCCTAAACTAGAGATACTTTAAAGCGAAACATGAGATCTAGATCACCGCATCTGCGGAATGGGAAAGTTAAGGAAATGTGAAGTGACGAATAATCCCTTCGGCGTACACCAAGAACGATCATAATATCGAATTCTGCTACGGACTCAGTCTACAGTACGCTTGTGCTGCCTTTGTATTATCTTAGTAAAGGGGGAGGCTTCCGAAAGGGTGTTGAATCACAATAGTTCGCGTTTTAGAACCATTCAAAACTTGTCTTTCTCAACAACAGTTGGACTTTGCAGTACCTAATCTGTCTTCGGGTTGAGTTAGACATTCAAAAGAGCTTAGAAAACGTGTTCTGTTAGAATTCGATTAATGATTAGGTCTAACATTACACGTATTAGACAGACGATGTAAGGCGGTTTCAGGTCACTTTATTGCGTTAATAGTTTATTGTTAACGTAGCTGTAAATATTGAATGTCTCAAGCTCAAGCGTAACACTCCTATTATCTCCCCTCACAATATAATTCTGAAATATTGTTTTTAAAAAGTAAATTAATAACAAAAAAAAGTGAACTACCAGCCTATTACTGTCCCACTGCAGGTCAAAAGCCTCTTCTCATACAGAGAAGGCAATTTTATAACATAAACTGTAATTATAATAGATAAAATGTTGAATTGGTCTGATTAGGTTTGGCTGGGTTTTACCTAATTCTGGGCAACGAAAGTAGGACCATAAATATTGTATCCCCAGAAAGAAGGTGTGATTTTGTTATTGTGTATTGTGTAATGTTATACAGTTTCTCATAGTCTCGGTACTCAGTTAGCTTTGCTTGGCATTGCAAATCTCACGCAATATTAGAAGAACACGCCTTCCAGTACATTACAAAAGGATAATAAACCATTATTATTGAAATCCTTAGAACAGCCTTTCCTTTAGTGTTCCCTTGATATTGATCCTAATAGCAACTAGTCCGACGACGGCTCTACAGGGATGTGGCGGATGGCAGAGCACAGCCTCTTATCCTTGAAGGAAGTCCACCTTATTATTAGACTTAGGTAAAACGAAATTTTTACTAGCGAGGGCTATTTTAGGAACAGTCACAATATCAATATATTTTTCGGCGACATCTGTGATGGTCTTAAATAAAAAGTTGATCGTAATACTGAGCACAATGACCCCTTAAAAGGTTTGTTATCAACAAAAAACTTAGTTGTTTATGAAAACTTGGTGTACAATTTGATCGCAAAATACTTTTACTTTTGCAAAGGAAATCCGGATTTGATTTGTTGTTACGAAGTGCGTACGTACGACTTATATTAATCCTTAAACCTTACCTCTTCAACAGTACATCAGCTGGTGAAAACTCTTGACCAAGAAGCACAGTAACTGTTGTTGGGTGGACCGATACCTAAAGAAACATCGGATTGTTTAGATTTCTTTATTGAAATCAATGTTTATCTGGTTAGATCACCACCTCACCTTCGCTAAGTACATTAAGGCAGTGCGATGTATGGCAACTGAGAAAAGGAAATTGTCACTCAGGTGCAAGATGCGCCCCTATCACTCGGTTATCCATCTTATCATGACGTATGCGTTTTGCGAGGTATCTATTCGCTTAAGCCGCGTCACATGCATATATTAATTTCTTTCCTTAGTAATTAGTTCCTTCATAAAGTAACGGGAACCGTCTTCTATTTCCGAAATGAGACTACATGCAGATCTCAAAATCCCCACGATAAAACAGTTCATGAAGCCTCACTCAGAGCTTCATGGACGGTTCTATCAAACACCATAACTCCTTAGTGGCATGGGCTGCCCGATACACTCCCTCGTGAATTAGTAAAGTTTGTAGATCCAGACATACACTGACAGAGCCTGATTACCCTATCAGTCTCCTCCAGGAGAGCAATAGACCCCGTCAATGCCCTCCCCCCGACCCTTTGCTTGAGCTAGCCCGCGTTGCTGAGGCAGTATTTGTTTAAATTAGACCCTTAAATAATACATCTATTAGATCCAGCCCGTCCCTTTGCTGTTATCTCCCAGCGACGTCCTGAGCCGAGTCTCGTACTCCGCAGGGGGTGTCCTTAGCAAATAGTCGCTTAGCTTTTAAGTTTTTAGGCTTTGGCTGAAAGCCTATTTTTTATTAAGATCCATCAAGAACGTTCGGTTAAGCAGAAGATATCCCTGATGGATGAACTGCGGGATGCCATTTCCAAAAAAACAATGAGTGGACGCACTGACGGATGGTTGGACAGCGGAGGCATAGTGATAATTTCCCGTGGGCACCCTATGGGCACGGGTCCTTAAAGACCAAGGTTTGTTGATGATAACGCACAGAGGTGAACAATATTTTGTCATAACCGTGGATTGATATTTTGTTCTGTAGAGGCTTTTATAAAATACTAGGATGTCTAATGCTTTCACAAGCACACATAGGTACAATTCGAGGAGCTTAAGAAATGGCATTGCTTAACCAGGGGCATTTTTAATTTTTGTAAGCTTTTGTTAAGTTTCACTAAAGATTTAGAAGTAAAATACAAAATAAATCAATGTCGACCTAAGAAGTTAAACATTTGCATAGTAATAGCGCTCAATGTTACTAATGACTTGATCTCTATTTTACGCCTGACTTATTACCTACCTTGATTATTAATCCGTTGGACATCAATCACTGCTTCAACTTTGGAGAGGTTATGTACAAATATATATTATCTTTTATAACATGACAAAAAAACATTTGAACAACATGAGTCCTATAAATCGGGCCAATCGGGGAAAGCGACGGCCCGAGGTTCGAAATCTTCACGGTACCAGCCGGTCGATTCAGTACCAATCTCCCGTGAAAATGTAGGTGTAGTGAACTGTTAACTCTTAGCATCATCCCATACTAATGTATGTGATGACAGCTCACTTCGCCTTCACTTCATCTACATAATTATTCACTCTTCACATTTATTTCGGGATAGCACTGTAGGAAACAATGAACACATAGAATGCGAATTGTTACCTACAGCAGAGCTGCAGCAGCTGAGCTGAAAATCAACATGCAAACGCGTAACTGAGCAGTTACGCGTTTGTATGTTGTATGTTGAAAGAACCCACGCCATTTGTCAAGAAGACGACAAGTATTTAATTCACTTCTAATATTGTCGCATCCTTAGTGCCTGCAGATATAACTGTGCCTACAGTCAACAATACGTTTGCAAATATATTCAGTACTTCTAGTTTTCATTAGCTATGCAGTTTAAGCCCAAGCTTTAGCGTATTGAATGAGGACACACGCGCCACATAGGTCATCAAAGAGGAATGAGGACACACCGGGGGTTCATGTGATGAATCAATAAAAGACAAGGGGCAATGCTTTAATTTTTTTATTTCTTACACTTTTCTATACTAAATAACATACTAATTAGATATTCTGAATACATGGTGTCAGCCCGCTACGACGACATTCTTCAGCACCGCTTACCACGGCGAAAACACAATCTCATGATCTGTAATTAACATGTTTCTATAGCAAGGTACACCCGACATCTGAGTAGCAGTTTCAACACATGGTATCGGGCGTAGGTGTGCATTATATTACAAGAATTAAACTTAATTATAAAATAACAATTCGAACTATTTATGCCTGATTGTTGTGAAAGCAAATGTGCCATGAAAATGATTTATAAAGACTACAGCTCGCGTAGCATGACCACCATCGAAACGGGTATAGTCGAAGGAAGAGTAGACAACAGATTGTTGAAAGATTTCTTCAGTCTTAACCTTTTGACCGCCAGAGCAGATTAATATTCTTTACAGTCCATGGGGCGCCCTGTGCTGGGGTAGAAGAGATGTCAAGTTGGAAGGAAAGAACTTTGTGTATTCTTGGTAGAATAGATTATAGAGTGATCATGCTACGCGTGCAGGTTTCTTTTAACACTTTGTTGGGCACGTATCGCAAGGATATTCATAAATGTAATTTTAATAAGCTTAATAATGTATCACGATTCGAGTCTCGCAAAGTGTTCATGTTGGCACGTGATGATCACACAGATAATACATTCAGGTAGGTGCTTTAAATGTACTTTTAAACAATTTAAATTTCGCATTTGCTTAGCTAATACACTTTTACAGAAAAAACAATAAATGCCACATGGGTTTCTTAACCTATTTTAAATCATTCAGTTCTTGTAGTTTACCTTCACATCAAGTCAAGTCACTTTTCATAAATTGAACATGGAATGCCTATCCGACACGCGCCATTTTGTTTTAACATTTCACATTCCTTAGACAAAACTTTATTTAAATACCAACAACTAACAAATCCCTCGTTTCACCAACTTCCAATGTATCAAATAACAAAAAAAAACAGGTTATAATAAATTTATGAGGAATTAAAACCAGATAAACGTGCGGTTACTTCAACAACTGTGCCGTGAATACAATGGTTTCTGTGTGAAAATAGAACACTTGTGTTTGAAGGTTTGTGTTTTCTTTCTCACTTTCTCTTAAGTTATCCAGATATCTCTTATTCACTTGACACAGTATTAGGGGGACTCAGGAATAACGATTTTCTGTCGCTATGTTACTTCTGTTTTATGAGAACTACACAGACTCAGTCGCATGACTTTCCATCATTAAGTTTCAATGATATTATGTCAGATGCAGGTAATTCATTGAAAGCCCAGGTATTTATCTGTATCACAAGACCTTTCCTCAATCATATCTTAATAAAAAATTATATAGCATAAAATATTTACGAAATAGAAATCGAATTGGAATCGATCTAGAATTATATGTTCCTCCCATAACCGTCTTCCTCAATGCCCGACTCACCGTACTGAGTGTACTGACTTCATCCACAGTTATCGACGCGATCGCGGCAACCAATAGCAAAAGTGCGATACCATTTCCATGGATGCCAGATCTTGAACAATGTTTTGATGACTGCAAGAAGAGCCTGGCCAATATTACGATATTATCACACGCAAATTTTGAGGCTCCTCTAGGTCTTTTTATTGATGCGTCCAGCATGCACATAGGTGCAACGGCAACTGGCTACCGCTAGCAAACTTTAGCAAAATGCTAACTGAACAACAGTCTGGGTGGCCGGCCTATTACAGGGAACTTTTAGCCGTATATGAGAACGGTCAACATTTTCGGCACATACAACATACACACAACGGTATTTACGGACCAAAAAAGGACAATCCCCTGGTTTATGCTGATTTACTCGTATGTCGAGAAAAGCTATCGCCTACTCAGCTAATTTTCATAAGCCTTTCTAATCAGCTAACTTTCAAGCCAATTCACTACTGACATACAATATATAAAAGGCGCCGACACTATGTCGCGGGTTGAAACCATTTCGTTAGAAGAGGACTATTAAGCCCTAGCCGAGTTGCAAGAGGCAGATGAGTAACTAAAAGAAGTAGTTTCATCATTTTCCATGAAATAAAAAAATAAGTACCTGGAACCAGCACTTCCATACTCTGCGACACGTCTACAGGTAGACCTCGTCCATACCTCACCTTACCCTTTCGTCGAGCAGCTTCCGATCGATTGCAGGGTTTCAGTCACTCAGGCGTGAGGGCAACATTACGTTTGGTGGCCGAGCGATACATTTGGCCGCATATGAATATAGACTGCCGAAAATGGGCGAAATCATGCCTATTGTGCCAGCGTAGTAAGGTGACTCGACACACTTCCACCACTCATGTTTTTTCCGATCACATCTAACAGATTCATTCACATCCATATCGATATCATAGAACCACTGCCGCCCTCAAACAATTTCACTTATTGCCTAACCGCAGCTGACAGATATACCATGGACAGAAGCTTGGCCATGGTTCCGGCGCCTCAAGAATGTATGCGCAACAAAGCGAATTCGAATAACCAGTTACCACCCGTGCGCGAAGGGCATGTTAGAACGCATGCACCGCCAATTAAAAACTTCTTTAATGTGCCATTCCCAATCATGGGAAAAACTTCGTCCGCGGAGTGGTTCTACGGTGAATCTCTGCACTTTCCTGGAGAACTTATCATACCAGCGGAAGAGCCGAGGAGCCCAAATGACATCATAGATTTCGTTACGGAACTGAGGAAATGGATGGAAGTCTTACGCCCAATACCAGCCTCACGACACGCTCGGCCGTCAACCTTTGTATTTAAGGATTTGGTAACGTCGACTTATGTCCTGCTCCGTGATGACACTATTCGACGGCCTCTGCAACCTCTGCATGCTCATACCGCATCCTGAGGAGGAAGGACAAAACCCTCACCTCACAGATGAATGGAAGAGAGACTACTGTCAGTATAGACCATATGAAACCGGCATACCTAGACACAGACCTATTCTCTTCTTCAACTGCTTCAGTTCTTTCTCACATTTTTCCTTCCACACAATCTTCTCCTTTCCACCTACTCAATTGCACCCAACTACAACTTTTTTTTTATGATTCGAGGTGGAAAATCCTCATCGATGTCCTCCGCCCTTGGGGGGCGAAGGGGACTGTCAGTCTCTTACTGACTAAAAACCACCCCGCTGTTCCATCTCACACCTACGCCGGGGGTCGCGGGAACGTACAAACCTTCCGCAACCCTGAAAAGCTAGTGCCGGCCCGCCTCTGCAGGCCTCCTCAGTTCGAGGGGGGGAGTGAGGTATCTGACTTCCGCCGCAACGTCAAAGATGTGGAACACTACGCGCCGCCACCTCGGGTCCTGATGTGTGGGGGGGCGATGGACGTAGACCCAACTCCACCTATTCCAACCGTTTCACTTCCCCCAGCTCCATGTAAAAATATTAAGATACTCCTGCTCTTTAAATGTGTTGATATGACTGACAGACTGTTGTTATAATTTTAAACAAATACATAAATTATGTTTATTTGTCAATATCTTCATTGCAACCTAGAGATATCTTCCCCAAGCTTTGTTACGACCCATCAACTGCTTTTTCATATAAAATCGAATCATTCTGTCAGAGCACGCCCGTTTCCCCTCGGACTTGATTTACAAATAAAGTGGTTAAATACTCAAACAGTTTTATTTCATCATGAGTCATACATACCGCGGCAGTTAAGGATAGTGTAGCTTTTTACCAGAGAAATGATTTCAGATCAGTAGAAACTTCCAGAAATTACCTTTTCACTATAAGGTCAGTTTATGTTATATTATTAATATGAAACTTAAAAAGATGAATGACTCACATCTCCATTAAATTCAAATGGGGTGAAAAAGCATTACTATCACATTGTGTGGATTTATTACGTAATTCTGTCTGTTCCCATAAACATTAAAAAATGCACACAGTCATATTCAATGTTATGACTCCTTTGGCTCTATTCATTTTTGGAAGTGTCATCTTGCAGTTCAACATCGCGATTGTCTACTACTACTCAACTGGACTTGCCTGTGGGGGCTTGATAAACTTAGGCTCTATTTACAGTGCAGTCATTTTTACGTTTATATTATTTTTTAGGAGACTACGACGCGTTTTGTGACGGAATTATTCTTTGATCAGTCTCAAGCACACATGTATACAAAGCTTACTATACACAACAGTTCTGCACACAGACGTATCTACGAAATCCAGTATGACACTCGCACAATTTGATCGGCAGTCGGCTGTCTTTATTTTTAGTCAGTTTTATTTTTATTTTAAAACAAACAGATAAGTGTCGCGAATTTACCAATGCCATACCTTTACTTGTGGAATTATCTAGAACTTATATTATAGGTATACATTAGAGTACAAGCCTAATCCCCTCGCTTTATCCTCTGGTGGCGCATGCGTATAATCAGTCAGTCTGCCGGCCGCCGTACCACGGATTCACTTCACAGACAGAACGCGGACGGAAACTAACCAGTGTTAGACCCTCCTTGGGCCCGAGCGGTCACCTAAGAAGAGTCTAATGCTTCTCAAATAACTAGTTATCTGCTACACCCGAACGAGCTTACTTGATTCGGTATACTAAACAATTGTAAACGGACTGCACTTTTTCTGGGTAAAATGACTACCAAGGTCGCACGCTAGTGAAACATCTCAGTTGCAATCAGCCTTAGAGACTGGGTCACTGCCCCAGTTACTAATGACAGAAATAACATAACTGCTTCACAAAATCTGGTAGTACGGCGGAACCCACTAATTATATACCGATCATTTGCTTATCGACGGTCTATCAGATTCTTACATCTATTTTGAAAGTTAAAATTAAAATAACATCGACAACAATTCGATCATATTGACCTCTCAAAATAGATGTAGGAATGGGTCCCACGGTAGTAAGGAGCTACTTCTCATTGGTATTGCCACAAACACGGCTCACGAAGGTGCTGGAGTTGCACTTATTTTAGTAGATACTACTAATTTAGTCGAAGCAACTCTGCGCACCTTTCGTATGTCGTGTAGCTTTATAGGTATTATTTATTATGCCTTGACCATGGGCATAAGATTTACAAAATTGTAAAAGTTTACTATTGGCACACACCGAGGCGCTCAGCGACACCATGACGTCCGCATAGCTAAGGTTATGAACACAAATATCATCTATGCGACAACCGACATGGTGGTCGCCGAGCTCCTCGATTAGCACATATACATACACCATTAGCCAGCTAGGTATCATGAGAATGCCATGTTTGGTACAAAGTGCAAGATACATGATAAACCAGTATGTTGGCCAATTGCCTTCGATTTACAAGTATTGAACGTCATGATTTTGTCACATTGCAGATGGGGAGTGAAACGAATCCGAAATCATCAAAACGGCGTTGTCGTCGCATATTCATGAAACATCATCAGCTACCTAACCCTTTCAAAATTATGTAACAGTCGGCTACCAGATGCAGCTGAACAGACCTGTGTAGAATACGAAGTGGGATTCAGCACGTATAACCTCATTTAATTAGACAAACGCTCAATGTCAGAATAAACAAATGTGTATATTCTTACATATTATATGTGTACTTAACGTACACAGATATGAACAATCAATATGCATCCAACATTTAAACAATACTATAACTTTTCTTCTTATTCTAATCATTTTCTTGATGTTGAACTGTGATTAATAAATGTTACACATTATTGTAAGAATTTTATTTATGACAACCTGAATGTTTCTGTAGAATAAGTGCATGGTGATCACCTACTGCGTGCCTAGGCATGCCTAGGCCCTAGGTGTAAACCATAAAATTTATGTAATCGCATGCGCTGCGGAAACAAATGATGAGCAAAAAAAAAACTACAATATTTGGAGCATTTATATATCTACAAAAACTTCACAACCTTACACGTCGAACTATTGCAGTTATGCTACTATAACTTCTTTTATTCATTTCAATAATCAAGATCTACAAATGGCAGGTACGGACGAGTCTGGATATGTTACGAACGGTCACCCGTCCTCAGACTGTCCTAGGCAATCGTGGCTCTACCTTCGATCAACCCGTGCGGCTGTTGAGAAAACTGCGGTGATAGCTTCACCCGTGTGGAAATATGGGTCTACCATAACATTAAGGAAATATACTTGTCAAGAACTTGTCGTGACGTAATAAAATATGTTTCACGAAATATTTGTAAAAAATATGGTGTTACGTAATCGAGAATTCCGTAATTGGTATAGAGACAATGGGAGCACCGCGAGAGTTTACGCTTTTTTTCAAGAAACACAATACCTGATGATGAGGTACTTGAGTCAGACCTTGACAGATTCGTACAATATACAACTAAATATAATAAATTACAACTAAATATGAAAGAAATAATAGAAACCAGTATCAGTGATCTTGGTGTGGTACACGACAGCAAGCTGCTATTTGATGATCTTGTGGAAACAGTCGTCAGCAAGGCGTTCTGATCCTTGGGCTTCATTTTTAGATCTTGTTCTAGCTTTCGGTCTCTAAAACCGTTAAACGTTCTAAATTGCTCCCTAGAACGTAGCCATCTTCAGTACGTTTCTCAAGTTTGTAACCTTCAATATGAGATACAATTGTATTGTATTGTATTGTTATACGATAATACAAATATCGTATTGATTCTGTTCAGGGAAAGTTTATGCGGTACTTGGACTTCAAGGGTAGTCAATTCTCAGTCGACTATGAATACCTTTGCAAGCGATATCATTTCTTACCGTTGGAAGTAAGACGTACCAGTGATATGTGTTTTTGGGTGAACATCGCAAACATGTCATTGTCTTGAACTACACAGCAAAATACTTCTTCGTTCTAATCTAAGCAAATAAAAGAAAAATATTTTAATTTGAAAATAAAACTACATTATAAAATTACCATTGAACTTTTATCGGACTGTCTCTTTTAACCGTGCTGTAAAACCTTGCTTCTTGCAAAATTTTAATATTCTAAGTAATTGGGAAATACCCATATAATTCTGTTAGGCGATATAAAGCTCCCAAAAAAATAACTTAACGATACTTGTAGAGGTTACAAGTAACGAACAGTTTAAAATAAATATAATAACCATAATAGGTAATGGTTGGAAGCCGTATTTTCGAGTAAGGTTATACAAAACAATACTACGTTGCGATATTTGTTTTGCGTTAACTCCGTGCGGGCAAATACGCAACAAGTGAAGACGTTGCGTCTTTTTGTACCAGGAAACCATGAGTCAAGAGCACAGCAGCAGGCCAGAGAGGATAGAACTTTACCATTTTCGTAGTAGATACAAGGGCGACATAGTCCTGTGAGTGCCGTAATTCAGCGGGAAATCGAGAAGCTATTGTGAACTTAAAAGGTCACAATAGCATTGAACTTGCGCGTAGTGCAAGGATCGTACTTGTATCAAATAGATTTTGATACAAGTACGATCCTTGCACTACGCGCAAGTTCAATGCTGTTTACAGGATATTAAATGTATTGGAATTTCCTGAATTGCGGATAATAGAATAACAACGGACCTTCAATTCAGTATTATTTGAAAGACTGGTAAAAACTAATTGAAAATTCTTTATTTAAAAGGTTCCACTAAGAGAATATTTGTAATTAAAAATAACTTTTATTATCTATGTAAATAAAAATAACTTATTAATTAAAGACTATTCAGTTTTATAAAAGGGAATAAATAATCTTGAAGCAACCCCCGTATAGTTATTTCCTATTGAATGTCCTTTTTCAGTTATGGTCTTGGGCAAAATGACTTATTTCTTTTATTGGTTTTTTATTCGAGATGTGCAAGCTCATCTTTGATCAAATCGTCTTCTAAATTTCTCACGCTATTAGGAGCATATAAGCTGTATGTGACTCGAATTCAGGTCAAACTCCATGCATATACAGAGTGGAATTTTGTTTAACCTTACCTGGAGGGAAAGTACCAACTCTAAATACTGGAGATGACAAATTTTACACAGAAGAAAGAAATAATTGAAAAAAAAAAATTGAAAACAAAATAAAGGGATGTTCCCTTTATTTTTTAAAGAAACCAATCTGAATTCAAAGATTTTCTAAAATTTGCTTGCCACACTAGGTAATCGAACCGTATTAGTGGCACGGAGATGCGTCGCGTTCTTTTTATATGCCTACATTGTGATAGGCCACGCGTACCAGGAGCACCAGCATTGCGTAAATTACGAAGTCTAGATATTTCTAGGACATGCCTTGTGTTTTCGCTGGTTGTGCCCATTATTTTCTAATACTAGCTAGCATTTAAACATAATCTCTTAACAATTGCGCATTTCTTTTCAAGTGCAAATGTATTTTGCTACTATTAAGGTGTCGCGAAGTTCGGTTTGCGACAATTCTCAGAAGTACACGCATAATAAATATATAAGAGTAGACAGACATTATTCAATGTTTCGGATTGACATTTTATTGATGGAGATCAATGATCAATAAAAATAACAAAAGTAATTTTTAAAAAGATGGTGGTGCAGGTGCATGAATCTACCTCCTTGCTAAGCGTACCGTGTCCAAGATGGTGTATATCGCTGTTGCAAAGCACTTATTTTCTTTTATCATTAAAGTCCTTATAATCCAGTGTCCACAGTCCATTGAATATTGAATAACGCAATAATATTATTAAAAGAAACCCATTACGAGTACAATATATGTAATCATGACTTTTATTAGATACCAAGCATTGAAAGAGATTGAATTTATGTTCGAGTTACAATTTCAACTATTTATTTCTATAACAACATAACACATTTAAGCCCCACAAGCTACATAAAAGGATCTCAATGAACGTCATAAGTTGAATCTGAATATTATTATGGAACCACCTTCTATCGGTTTCGGCGCCCCTAGTATTTACGAGGCTGTGCCAGACCGTGCACTGACACAGTGTCGTCGGCTCGTGGTGCGTGGTCGCTCCCGATCAACGCAATCAACATAAAACAAAGTAATAATTAATTATTTTGCTTTTATAGAATTTATTCTGAATTCCTAACAAAAATCAAAAGGCATTATTTAGCTATCTATCTCTGTTCGGTATTATTAAGTCACAGACGGCTTTCATTTCTTTATAGCTTTTGCCAGTTTCTAAAATTTTCTATCTTGGCCAGTACCTACTACAACAAAGAAAAGATTTATGGCTTACTTTTAATTTATAAAACTCCTGTTTGTTTTGAATGCGGAGTTAATTTTGTAAGTGATTGTTCCACGTAGCCGAATTACGGCATGCATCGTTGGGCCAATGGAGGTATTTTTTCTAGTATTCTTATTTGGTTTTACATTTGCGAATTCTAGATCAGGAAGGAGGGCGTCATAGGAATCTCGTTACTTGTGCGAACATGAAAGCACGCTCCTAACGTTTCAGTGTAGACGCGCGTTGTAGAGACAATCACCTCCTAGATTTAATGTTTGCTTACTGCTTATAAACTTTTGCATTGAAGGGCTGTTGTTGTTTATAGCCACGCGTTTCCTAGTACCTACATTTGTATCCTCTAAAATATAACTTCTAAAAACAATCAATTTGTTACAACACTTTTATGTATACTGCTTGATAAATCAAACACGACTGAACAGATTTGAACATATTTAGGCGTTGAAAACGCTGAAATACGTTCAGAAGAATTCAATGGAAAGAATATAAGAAAATGTTTTGACAAAATACTAGTAATACGTCTACAAACTTGCTTGGGCTACTTGGTACAAACATAACACTGGTACTTAGTATTGTATGTCGTATATTCAGATATACCTGACCTATAAAACAAATACTAAATACCCTATATAATAATAATATAGAACATGCGGCCCATCCCAATAAACCAGGCTAACATAGGTTTCAGGGATTCAGATGTTAAACAAAGAGGAAAGTTCATAGCATCCCTGTCTTACCCGCAGACGTGAATTTGTGTAGTCCAGGGTTGGTGAACCTTTGGCACGTTAACCAAGTTATTTAAATTTTAACTACACAGTGCAGATTATAATTTATTAGGATTTTGTGAATTTTCATTTGTCTATTTACCTTAAATTAGACATTTTGTTATTACCTCGCTTCCTTTATCTCTAGATGAAGATATTTGTATTTTTATGTTTTTTTTGGAATTCCGTTGTATCCAGTAAAACTGAAAGACAATTTTCACGTGGATGAGAAAAGGCTATGCAGATAATGACAATGATTTATATTCTTACCCTAAATTGGCACGCAGATCTCACCATGTGATGTTTACAATCCCTGCCGTCTGGTGTAACTTGCGTATATATCCAAGCGTTCTATGCAGTTTGCGGCAGTGTTTGGTCGGGCACCAACCTGGCCGTTTCAATGGTTGGTCCCCGAACCAAACTAATAAAACAGAATAAACCCTCAGAATAAATGTAAGAAATGTGATATTATTTTGAAAATATATAAAGCACTTTGTTGAGGGATTTGGTGATTAATTCTAATTTTATATCAAAACAACTTAATATCCCATAAGTCAACAGTAAGAACCAAATATCTGTTCCTTTTAACTCCGCTTTTGAGTAAACTTTAAAAGATAAAAGATAATAAAAGCAAGTTCATGACATAACAAAAGTGAATTTGACTTTAAAAAAAAAGTATATTCATAAAATATTGTAAGTGATTATTATAAAGAAAGTTTTTAATTTGTATCCTCCACTATGTCTTACCCTGTTGGGCTAAGTCAATTTTCCGTGGTTTGTTATTTTACTGTTTATTAAATTCAATTTTATTATTGTTACCTACTCAATTTGCGAAATCTTGAATGATACAAAATTAAATGAATATTGTTAAATATTCATTTAATTTTGTAATATTTTGAATGCTTATTGGTTATATTTTATTTCCGTATTCTTTTAATGTACATATTTTTTTACATATTTTAACAAAAATAAAATAAAAAATAACAATTTTTGATAAAATATGTATTAAAATAGTGCTCCGCCCGCAGCGAGGTGGTAAAACCCAAGCTGACGGTGGTTAGGAATCCAGAGAGAACCTCCTCACAATACGTGCCGTCTCCATGACGACCACCTTCTGCATCTGGCTCTTGACCCATCTGTTTAGCGAAAGTTTCTCCAGATGTTGGTCGAAACTTTTCGCTATCAAACCGTTGACTGATATGACTATCGGCATTATAATTGTTGAGTTCATATTCCACATGCTGGTAACCTCGTGAGCAAGATCAAGATACTTTATTATCTTATCTTTTTCAGCTTTCACTTGGTTCTCATCATGGGGAATAGTGACATCAACAATTACAGCGCGACTCATCGACCGATCGATTATCACTATATCAGGTTTATTAGCGGGAATAAACCTGTCAGTTATAATCAATCTGTCCCAGTAAAACGTGATCTGACCATTGTCCAGAACTGGTTCTGGGTGGTATTGGTAATATGGTACCTCAATATCCACAAGGGCATATTTAAGGGCAAGTTGTTGGTGGATTATCCTGGCTACGAGGTTGTGTCTATGCAAGTTTTCTCCGTTAGCAAGACGAGAACATCCAGAGATGATTATATTATCATTATTATACCAAGTTATTGCACTTAGGACCAGTTCGCTTTATTTTGTGAAATAATTAATGTGAGTAAAAGAAGCAGTAGGCGTAAGGATGTGCAGGTGGCATTCTGTATTTTCTGCCTACCCCCTTGGGATAAGGGCTTGAATTTATGTATGTTTGTATGTTTAACGAGATAAAATCACAGCTTGCTGACTAATATTATTGCCGCACACATCAATACTAAAATAACGTTTACATAATATATACTAAGAATGAGAGTAATACATTTACATCATGTGTATGATACAGTGTGGGCAGATAAGAGGTATTCAACTTTTTTTTGCCACCATGTTGTTTCATGAAAATAATGTTGTGCAGAAATGGCAAATTTGTTATGAAGCGTTTCACGAGTTATTATTAAATCTTATCTTCGCGGCTAACAATAACTCGCTTAGTGAATAAATTTGAGCAGCATACCATTAAAAAAAATAAAGCATTTCTTCGTCCTGTCAAAAGGGCTCGTAGCGAGCGGAATTTTGAAATTTTTTGTCAAAGTGTAGCCGAAGAACACACATTGTCTACCGGAGGCATTATGGAGTCGGAAAGCGAGCTTAGCAGAGCACTCCGGCCGAGCTCGCTCCACCGACTGGAAACCTGACTGTGTCCTCAGTTGAACGTAGATGTATACCTTATGCATCTATCGCAGCTATGCAACACGAGAGTAGTGGGGGTTGCAGACGCCATCTCACTACAGCTACACGACATCCAATCGCCATTACGCATTCCATTAAAAAGTATAATGGTGTTCGGTACACTATAATATTATTCTAAAAGGAGAAACGTGCATGAAACAAACCTAAGTGAGATTAATTTATTTCAAATTTGTATTTCGTCTTTAAAACAATTATCAAGACAGCGAGAGACGTTCTGTTATATTTAAAGAGAGACCTATTGAAACAGTAAATGTATGCCCCTAAATCTACTACGGCGTAGCTTGGGTGCTACACCGTCACCTACGCTACAAACCCGTAGCAAATATCATCTTGCCGGTGCAGTGGCGTGACGACATCATTGTTTGGGATCCCTCAGAGTGGACCCAATTTTTTTTTATTCTTATAATGAAATATGAGTGACTGCCAAATTTCTCACTAGCTCGTAACATTCAAATATTAATTCGTTAATTATTACGTTTTCATTTTTTTCCTAGAATTAATCGAACAATTAAAAGTTTTTTACTTGGTTTTCCATGCTCTTTGTTCGTCAGAATTATAATTATGTAGACGCTACGTTTTATCAAAAATGTGCACAACAAGCCTACTTGTATAATTACAAACACATAGTACATAGTTTTATGTAAAGTACTCCAATTCATTTATGACATGCTAGTTCTCGATCAATCGGTTCGCCCCATATGAACACTGACAGAAAACCATTCTATAATTTAAGAATTGAAAAGAGACAATTGCCATTAAAAGATGATAAAATTACTATCTATATTATATTATAAGAATAGTAACGGTATCGTTTATTTCTTAAACGCTCTAATGAAACTACAGGGATGGGATTTCATTGGGATATAATATTGTACGCCGAAGAAAATCGTTCGGTGATGTTGATACCAACTGTATCAGACAATGTTATCAGACAACATCTACTCATCATTTCTAATATACTTTTAAAATCATGAGGAAAGTTTTAATCGTTCTGTTAGTACAAGAACTCATAATAACTATCAAGATTTCAGATCAAATCATTTCTATCAATTTTAAACAAATACAGTAAGTAAGTACGAGTAAGTATAAGATGACACTAATGCATGCTTGTAAAGAAAATAAAACAAAAGAATTTCGTGCGAAGCAAACACAGTAAGTGACGCAGGCTGTCAGCATCCTTGAAAGTTTAGAATTTAGTATTTTCACATTTTCTTTTGGTTACGGGATATTTTTTAGGTAATTTTTCAGTATATATAATATACGTATACTGTACAGGTTGTGGATTAGCTCAGTAAACGCATGTAATCTTGAGGAAGTCACAAACAGTTGATACTAAACCGGATCACGTCTGTTAGTTCTGCTATTACACTAATATTGTGAATTCTGAAGTCAGGATGTTTTGTTTGCTTTGTTTTTATATTAAATATCAGTAAGCGTAGCTTAATTTCAATCAAACCAAGCGGCTGTTATTATACGAGTATATCCACGAGCTCCTCTTCCTAATATTATAAATGAGATAGGAATAAAATCATATCAATCTAAAACAGGTTGAAAACGATTAGAATTGTGTATACACTATTATTTAAGAGTCATCCAGGCATTTTTATTAAAAATTTAAAAGCGCTATTTCAAGCAAAAAAATATTGATAAAGACGACAAATTCAAAGATACGATTCCAACTTTTAGTTCGTAATCCAATGATTTTTTTGAGGAATCGATAACGAAATCAATTTATCAGAAAGATTGAATTTTAATTAATGTTCGTTTATTAAACGCCTCTCCATTAAAAGAAATCCTGCAATTGCTATAAACCAATACATTAATATGTTCACTGTAGGAGTAGATTTATCTGATGCCACCGTTCAGGACGTCAGATAAACCTACTCTGACAACCCGAAGCGCTTTCGCCGCCAAGTCGCCGTGCTGCGCGGCCTCTCCGGCGTCGCGCATGCGCCGTTAGACATTTATGCATCAAGACTATGAGATTTTCATTTAAAGTTATGGTCAGAAATGATCGGTTATTTTTGGAAAAAAATACCGATTAAAATAAGAAGACATAATAACTTCAACACTGATTTTGTATCACATACACGCACGTCAAAAGGTCAACGAGGTGTAAGATTTGATTCCGAAATACTAAATTGGTTGATACGTTGTGATAGAAGTTCAAGATGACTATAGTTTTATTATAACTATTTTCACATGTGAACTGTGTACCGCTCTCACCAATTTAATCAATTTTTTTCGGAGTATGTAATGTTATCGCTTGCTGGGCAGTAACTACCTTTAACTAATTGGTATGACTTACGATGTGATTGCAAAATAAAGAACGTAGTAACTCTCATCTGGAAACGTTACTGGGATCGGATAAGGATGAAAACTCCACTGTCTCTCATAATTATCACAAACACCTGCGATAAATGATTCTGACATCCTATTCTAATGAAACAGACAGATTTATTTTAGTTCTTAGCATTTATTATTTTTCTCGAGGTTGAGACTCTCAAACTAATAAAAACGATAAAACAATGAAAACACGTCCCCCAAACCCTTAGTCGCCGCTGGACGCATGCGTAGACTTAACAAAGGGGAAAAGCAATGGTTTATTCAAAATTCAATCAAATATTTTATTTTACCTATTGTTGTAGGTTTTTGTGTTGCACTGTCAGATATCTCCCAGACCTCCCTTGAGCGTTACATAAAGTTGGTTTCCAATCAAATAATAGGACTAAGCTCCCAGAAACAATCCCAATCTCACATCCATCGATTGCGGCCGTTGAGACAAATCAAACCATTACAAATTTATCATTTCAAGCACAGACTCTCATCAACGCGTTGCTCCTCAATATGTGTCCATATAGTGCGAAAAATGAATGTGACATCAGTCCAAGTAGCACATACTGAAATATAATATTTTAGTGAATCATCAAAACGTTTCTTTTGTAATAACATACAAAAAATCATATTTTATATTTCAGTATGTGCTTTTGTTCGTCCAGTGGCACCCTCTGTTTATTTTTTAACTTTTATGTGCGGATAGTGTAGTGAGCTGCAACATTTATATATTTATATGCAGATATTTATAAATTTATTTATTATAAATATCTCGGTGCACATTAGAAAGGCACTGTGTACGTACCCACGTTGTAAGATGGATTCTGATTGATTGTCTTGAGCTTACACATAAAATAAAACTCATCAATCACACACTGGTGTTCGTATTGAATAGCACTACTATATTGATGATTTAATCAGGATAACCATTTGAGTTAGCATGTAACGTAAAATATAGGTCACTAATTGTCAGTTTTTCTGTTTTTAATCAATATTCGAACATGACGCTGGAGGTAGCCCATCGCTACCGAGAACTGTACACTTACAGACAGACTGTATAGACAGAAACAATCGATTCTAACGATCATCCTTTCAAACGACTATGTAGATTGGTGTCATAAAAACCGCGATATTTTACAGCATTTTTGTTGGTTAAAATTCCAACTCAGGCATTATCAAAAATCAAGAGTTCTCGTTTTCCTACTAATGAAAAAAAAACACATAATATATTCTCTCGACAACAATCTTTAGGGTGCGGTCGACCGCACGTCGGCTGGTAACACTACAAACTTTTTGCCCAGCGTGGAACGGAGTTTAAATATATAACAAAACTCCAGGGCCCGCTTCAACTTTCTGCCCTGTACTCATAATTTCGTAAATTTCGTAAATGTTTAAATTTCTGTGTTGTCAATAATAAGATAAACTTTTTATGACAAAACATCGTGATATCTCTTAGCACGCAGATTATAATTATTGACGACTAGCTTCCGCCAACGTGGTTTAATGATTAAAAAAGTAGCCTATGTCCTTTCCCGGGGTGCAATATATCTCTCTGCCAAATTAAATCGAAATCTGTTCAGTGGTTTAGGCGTGAAAGACGTTCAAACTGACACACGCAATTTCCCATTTATAATATTAGTAAGTATGGATATACAGCATCATAGCTGCAACTGCTACGGCGGCGGTATAGCGTAGCGCTACAGCGACACGGCGTAGCGGCACGGCGTAGCGCTACGGCGGCGCGACGTAGTAAATCATTGACAATGCATCCCCGGTTCTTTGTTTGATTAAAACAGTTTCTATTGGTATGTTTTTTTTTAAATCAGTAAATGCAACAACATCACACAACAACAACTTGTAACCTGTGACCCCTATAAAGAAGACAATTGTTTCACTGCTGCACTCAACGAGTTGAAAATGAGGACCACCTTGACACACAACTTCATTATAGATTGTATTTTCAGCATAAAAAAACATTTTTATTGTCTTGTGACTCTTATTTAAATCACAATAATGGAGTGCCTACGTTTTGATTGGTAACTTTATAGCAAGGTACATTAAAAATTGATATTGTGGATTGCGACAAGTCTTTCTTGTACAGAAAAACGAGTGTTCAGTATGTTCGCAGATACTCCCGTACCCGGAAAATTACATAGAAAATAAAAAATACAAACAGGAATGTTTTGAACAGGTTAATAGATGTACAAAGATGGATCAAACCCTGGTCACTCGCGTGGTAGGCGGGCATACCTCTATATGATACCGGGGACTGTAAAAACTTAAGGATCTCTTGCTTTATATTACAACAGGAAAGAATTCAAATTTTATACAAAACTCAAAAAGCGTCCTAGCAATCCGATTACATTTGTTTTAGTGTATTTTTCTGTTTTCCACCTCACGGATGAGATGCGAATTGCATGGACAGCTATTTTACTAACAAGTTTTATTTTTATTTACTTATAAATTGTACAATTCCTCATAACTATCATCGCAGAAAAGTATCTAACGCGATAGCAGGTCCTTAAAGTTATCTTATTTACAATTTGAATAAAAAAGACACACTACAAAAAGAACTAAGTAGGTAACCTACAAAAAATATACACAATATACAAGATGCAATGTACAACAATTTAATATAACATATAAACTAACTAATCTGTATTATAAACACAAAAACGTATAATATTAATTTCGAATTCACTTAAATGACATGTGAATATCATGCGTCGGTATGAAATTCATTAATAGCACGAATTGTGCGGGTCAGTGGTGTTTCGGCGAGAAGGTTGGTCCTGGCAGTCGACACGGCCAGCAGTGGCAGGCGCCGCCGCTTGCACATATAGCGGCCCGGCACACATAACCTCAGGCGCTGCAGCACTCCTGTGTTATGATCTAGCTAGACTTATTTCCTAATTTTGCCAACAACTTATATGTTTGTCACTTGTAACAATTATTTTTCTGTAGCGTCTGCTGTCTGCTACTTAGCACTTGATCGGTTATGTGTGTAAAGCACATAATAATGCTTTGGATATTTGCGTCCATCGCATAACCTATACTATAATATAACTGCGTAACAAATGTTGTCCCGACAGTAAACTTTTACTATTTACATAATTGACTTACCAATGCAATCAAGCATCCGGTGGCAAACTTTGGATGACAGAACAATAACAATACCATGCAATAAAAATGATTTGCATAAAGAAGACATAAACAAGAGTTTTTAAGATACTAGAGAATGGTTACAAATAAACATTTAAAAATGAATGTCAATAAAACTTTTAATGCGTTTTAGCCAAGGTGCTCTTCTAAATCTTGATATAAAAACGATAACATTACAATTGACAAAGTTAATACAAATAAGTTTGTACAGCTGACAATAGATCGGAATTTAAATTGGAAGGTGCACGTTGAGGTGCTGACCAAAACAATAAGCAATAGTCCGTACACCTAGCAAATGCTGTCACGAACGGTTAACGTAAAAGCGTTATTAACCGCTTATCATGGCCTAACTGAATCTGTTCTCAATAATGGGGTCATCTTTAGAGGTAATTCAACTGATAAAGAAGTTGCATTTTAAGCACAAAATAAATGCGTCAGCGCCATTTTTAAGTTAAGAACGACCGATAGTACTATCATAGGTGTTTTCAATTTTTGAAATAAATCTTTATCATAGACTTATCATATTAATATTTTATTTTTTTTATAATTCCAATGCGTGCTGATTGAATCGGAGCCTCCATACCACGAACCAAATGATGACATCAGGATCGATATCGCAACTCCTCAAGTACTAGGGATACAGAAACTGCGGAAGCTCGATGTATATATTCTTGGTTTCAGAGTTTTGCGTACATGATAGTCCTTATTGCAATGGTTGTAGAGTCAAAATTGCAATTTAGGAACGATCAGGCAGCAGCAGTGACCTGTTAGCGCCCCCGTACAATGAACGGGACTGAAACGACAACAACTAACATTGCGTTGTTTTTGCACTATCATTTAATAAGTGATTGATATATATTTTAGTTGTTTGAAATTAATGTTGCTCAGTTTCTGCCTCTAACTTAATTAAGGAAAACATTATTTGGTTAATGATTATAGATAACTTCGACCTATGTTGACGTGAAAACATCCCAAAAGGGGCGATCGGCTTAGTAGTCACAGTGATACAGGGCGATTATAGGTGAAGGTACGCTTGTTGAAATCAACACTAAGCCTCGGAAAGCAAGTGATAGGCACCATAGAATTAACACTGACTACGAGTGGTTTAGGAAAGTCATCTCGCTACGATTACTTTGGTCAGAGCTGTGTCCAAATATTTTTACAAGAACATACCCCATAGATGCAAACTGCGCCTACTTCTTTTTTATACAAGATGAACTTCCAAATTCCTTTTTTTACTGGTTTTTTATTGGTACTTTTATTACAGTGCACATTTTAGAGTATTTAGCAAATTCAGAACATTGATACGTTTATCGATTTCGGTATGTAGATGAACTTTATTTTTGACACTACGTAGTTTGGATGAGTGCTGTTTAAAAAATCACGAAAAGATTGACTTAAGTGGAGCGCCATTGGGCGCCAACTATAGCTGTAACTGGAAGCTAGTATACTGGAAGCCAAACCCCAACATAGTTGGAAAAAGGTAGGCAGATGATGAGAAGTCCTGTGTGTGTGATGTGTCGTGGTAAGGTGATGCATGTTAGTTGCACAGCACTACTTTTATCAAAAGACGGGCAGTATAAGTATATAGTAATGTCGTTCGGACTTACAACAGTATCTTAGTATTTCAGCGAACAAAAGTAGAGGCTTTAGGTAATTTATAACAGTTTATAAGCTAAGTAAGCTACTTCCGTATGTTGGTTTTTAAATTCTCAAGTGTCATTGGTCCACCCGAAAAATTAACTGCTGCGTAGTTAAAGTATTGAGAACGCATTGAGCGTAAACTAACTAAGCTTGAAGAGGTTGTAAACGAAATAGATGATGAGTTTGCAGAGGTTAGAATAATTGCAATGTTTAGTTTAACAACGAAACCTAGGAACGCTTTTTATACCTTTTCCAATAAAAGTGCGTCAGTAGTATTATGTGGATTGCTAATTATTATGCGCATGAAATATCATTTGAATGGCATAAGCAGTGCGAAAACCACGGCATCTAAGCAAAACAAAACCTTACCTTTGATAGGATTCCTTATCTAAAGTAGCAATGTTATAGTCGCGGAAGGGTTGAACGAATATGACTCACAGATCCTAAATGGGAATGGTTTTCATGTTGGTAAAGTAAATTAAATTGGGTCATAATGACGTAGCAAAAAGATAAAGTTTAAAAATATATTGTGTACAATAATAGTCAAAGTCTAATTATGTATGTCAATTAGACCATGGCAAACGGCACTTTTGAACCATAAGTTTACAAGTAAAGGGTAATGCCAAAGTAGATGAATTACAATCACACACTACCCTGATCTTAAACTCGATGCAATTAATGACAATAAACCGTTTACAGTCATTGTGATGAATAGCATTAAGAATTAATTGATATAATGGTAATGTCAAAGCTCTGGAGCTTTGACATTACCATTGTACCGCAACTGTTGGCGATTTTATTTTATTCTTTTATTATGCGTTGAAACGACACAATTAAGTCTATTTAAAAAACTCGTTATGGTAATTTTCGACACTATCAGACAAGGAGAGGAACGCCACTGCATTGCACCGCTGCTACATAGTAGACATCACATCCATACCCACAAAATATATTTTATAATGCTCTAATACCTTGTTTTTTTTATTATAAACTGAATATCCAAAAACATGGTATCCAATTATTATTTCGAACCTTTAAGTACATGTAGTATTCGTCTATACTAGTGGGAATATCATCTTATGACATTCCTCGCTCTTGGGCGGAGTGGGAGATAGTGTCAGACATTTACTGACTAAAAACCCACTCCTGTTCCTTCGTTGCCTTTCGTATCAGGGCCGATTCTTCCTTTCAGAATCAGACCCTTGGCCCCAGTAGGCTTCGAACCTGCTGGGCCCTTACTGTTGCTGACATCTCCTTGAAGCGCGCGTGGAACAATACGCGCCGTCGACGACTTGGGCTCTGTCCGGATGGTTACCGCACGGTCGGACGACGAGCCACCCATTGCTCGCCGTCCGCAAGCCCGCGCCTAGGGTGGCCGCTAATCGGGATCGGAGTCCCAGCGGCGGTTGGAGCGTGAGGACCGCTGCCTCACGCGATCGGCCGCCTCCTTTGCTAGCATTACTGCTTCGCAGAAGGAGGCGACTCTCATCACAAACGGCTCAGCAGATTATAGTTGACGCTATCTACGAGTGGAGCATTCTCAACAAGCTGTACTTTAACACAAATAAATGCTTCGTCATGACTTTCGGTCGAGGATTACGACCAATCCACTTTGTCTACAGCTTAGGTGGTAATAAGCTAACCCGAGTCACCAACATAAAAGACCTAGGAGTGACCTTCGACCGCTCTCTGACTTGCAGAGATCACGTTCCGACCCTTGCTAAAGAGTCTTTCAGACGCCTAGGTTTTGTTTTGCGAAATGCTCGTGATTTTCACAACCCGCATGTTGTTAAACTACTGTACACCACCCTAGTTCGCAGTAAGCTGGAGTCTAGTAGTTGTGTCTGGCATCCCTATACTACGGCTCAAACACTAATGCTCGAGAAAGTGCAGAAAACTATTCTTCGGTATCTTTTTAAAAGAACCTACAATTTCTACCCTTACATGTACCCCACCAACTATATCCTAGGGACTTTGGGTTTCAACTCGTTGGAGGTAAGAAGAGGTCTTGACCAGCTCACGGTAACTTGTAAGACCCTTAACGGTCGCATCGACTGCCCTGAGCTCCATGACCTCTTCTGTCAACTATTCGTACCGGACAAATACATCTGTCACCGCCAAAGCCGCCGACACAATCTGTTCGCGCAACTGCCTTGCAGAACGGTCGCCAGAGCTGAATCGCCAGTGTGTCGTACCTTGAGGATGCTCAATACTCTCCTGACGGCCAACCCGGAATGTGATGTGTTTGCGGACGAATGGAGTAAAATTAAGCGCGTATGTCTGATGTTCTGTGAGAGACAGTATGCAAGGGTGTCTACTGTTCCATGTTAGTAAGTAGAGAATAGTTGTTTTTGATTGTATTGTCTGCATTGTTTAGTTTTTGTTTTGTTTCTATGTTAATTAATGTAATTGGTGCCATGCCGTGTTAATTAACTATAAATAGATAAATAAATAAATAAATAGTTGGCGCTTAATGGTACTCCACTCAAGTCAATCTTATCGTGATATATTTCAAACTTTTCATCCAAATTACTCAAAATAACAAATTAACAATGCATCGTGAATTCTCCTGCAAGAAATATAACACATTCCAACAACTGCGCTGTCCGCACGACCACCCGCAGTGACGTGTGTCCTCACGTGTGGGCACACACGGTTCAGGTTGCTGTCTCGCTGACATTAACTTGTTGCGATCTTGATGCAAAATTACTTAGGTATACTTGCATTAGTTTATGAAATTAGTTATTGAGGTTACATAATTACTGAAAATACGCGTAGAGGTAGGTTTATTATTTTTTGCTTTTCAGTTATTTGGCGGTTTAATTACGAGTATTTTAGTTTTATCAGTTTTCGTAACTATAATCTACTAATTACTACATGCTTAATTTTTGATAACTTTAAAATAGCTACCTTGCTGCTTGAGCTATTAACTGTTATGTCCTCCTTCTTTTCCTTCTTAAACTATTATTTGTTATATAATATAAATATGTAAACTAAAAACAGGCTTTAAATACCAACATATTAACTTTAAACTTAATTTTATCTATTTTTTTTTTTAAACTATATTTTATATATAACATGGTTCTTTTCATCAAGACTTAGTCATGGGACCGCCAGTAGTACTACATGGGCACTTGGCTCAACAGGCTTCTCCCTTTTATTAGCAATTACTTATAAGTCGTGACGGATGAGAGTGGAGAACAAAAAAATAAACCTTTTTCGCCAACTAAATGGGACAACAAGAATAAATATGTGTGAATTCAGTGCCCCTAGTGGGCACAGAACGGATAGAAGGTGGACCCATTATAATATTTAGTTGCAATTTATGACACTTATTGAGACATTCCTTCATCCACCTTCATCCACCGCCATCCTTTTACGAAGCTTGTGAGGATTAAATTAGTTTAAGTTGATAAATTAGTAAAATTGTAATTAGAACATCAATTTAAACTGCCCAGCGCATATTCATTAGTGAAACCGGGATAAAAAGGGGTTATGATGTAAGATTTGAGCAACACAGCCGCCATTCTCAATTATTTTGGACATAATTCGAAATAGTCGCGCCATAAAATCAATATCATTGCGTTATTTAACGTTTAATGGACTGTGGGTACTGGATCATAAGAACTGTAATAATAAAAGCAAGTAGGTACTTTGTCACAGCTATGCCGATGCACCATAATGGACACGGTACGCTTACAATTTACCATAGATCCAACACGTTCCGACACCACCACCTTTTCATAAATACTTTTGTTATTTATAGTGTCTTTTTTAATACATTGTATTAAAAAGCACACTTTATTTAATCAAATATATTTTTCTACTCTTATATTTTTACTACGCGTCTTCTGCCGAGAATTATCACTTTAATGCCCGTATATGTCTACACTTCGCGACACCTCAGTAATACTTAATTCATAAAATGTATAAGCAGAACGCGACGAGTTTTAATGCCATATCTTCCCTTTGACTTTTAACTTGGATTTACGAAGAACGAAGCATGATAAAATGAAGGACGATTAAGATCTTATTTAGCTGTAAGTTCCTTCTAAACTAGTCTAGTTGCCAAATTCCTAAATTGACAAAAGTTAAATAAACCTTTAATAAAAACAGATTATTGAAGCGACAAAAGTATTTTTATTGCGTTGACTACGAAACTTGATTGAATTAGAGCTGCATGTCCTACCTCTACGCGTTTCTGCGAAAATGGGTCTTGGTTTATAGACGGCTAACGAAGTTATGCGTTAAGGGCACCGTTTACTGAAGTAAGGAACCCTGAAAACCTTTCAGAAACACTAAGAGACACCCAAATGAAGCCTACATATTATTATAATATTGCATTGCTGGGTTTCAACTCTCTGCGCTAAGCCAAGCGTAGAAAATCGAACAGCGCTCTTTAATTTGGCCATTCATTGAGCTGCCCTCTAGAGTTAATGAAAACGGTCTTCAGACTTTATTGCTATCGTATCTCAAGCAATGTGGTTATCTGGTTCTCGGTTCGGTGGCCGACATAATAACAAAAAAACCTGTGTTAAGGTGAAAGTGGTTTATAAGTACGGACATAAAAAATCGTTATAAGGGAATTTGTTTTTATATTAACTAAAATGGCTTTATCTGTTCGTACATGATGGCGCATGATTGCCAGTGTTTGTCGGAGTCAGACATATTGGTGTATTGCACCAATATAACTATCACACAAATACACAGCAATAGGCAATATCAAAAAATATGAAAAGTACCACATTTCAACTCAGAGTGTTTATTCTTCGAGGAGCGAACCAAGAAAGGGTCGTCCATTCACAGTACAACTGCTGTACTATTAATACACAAAAATACTGCCAAACTTTACTGCTAATTAGAATTTATATAAATCAAAGAAACTGTCAAGACAAATCCTTAGTACCAACATTGAAACAAAATAAGCTCAATTGGAAACTCACAATATTTTAAATAAATCGAAAGTAAGTAACTAAATATAAACTTAATATAAATTCAAATGGATATAATTACAATTGGAAAGCACAATATTTTAAAGCAACTTCAAATTCATGATTTCGTCATTTTGACATCAAAATAAAAGGTAAACATAGATTTAACCGGAAACACGTAAGGATTAATGAAATTAATAAAATGGAAGTCAGATTAACAAATGAATAATCAAACCAAGCTAAAAATGAAAATCAAATAATGGATTTGCACCGATTTACACAATTTGGGTCAATTCTATTTGTTTGGAAAAAAAAATAAATCATTAGATAAATAAACCTGGTGTCAAATACTATTAAAAACTTAGATGTCTGCACACAGTACCAGTATTTAAAGAAGAATATTTGTCTTTAGAAATTCAACACAGTAGTGCCTTGATGTTGGTCCGCTGAGTTGCATGGAGTATAATATGGCACCTAGTCCTGCGTTGTGTGTTTAATATAAACAACCCACCACAGGTGCCATTTTATGCTTCACGCTCTGCTCAGGAGTATTCTTCAGCTGCATCTATTTTGACCGAAATTCTACAAAAGCATTTTCTTGATGTTGGTCCGTTGAGTTGCGCCGGAGCATATGATAGCACGTAGGACCAATTTGTGCATTTGATATAAACAATTTGGTATAGGTGCTACTTTACGCCCCGTGCGCTTCGAAGGTGTATTCAGCTGCACTCTACAAAAGTATTTTCTTGATGTTCGTCCGCTGAGTGGCGCCGGAGCATATTGCAGCACGTAGTACTTATTTGTTTATTTAATATGAACAGTTCGGTATAGGTGCTACTTAGCTCTCCGTGCAATTCTAAGGAGTATTCAGCTGCATCTGTTTCGACTGGAAGCCGACCGCAATACGATTGGGAGTGGTTGGTGAAGCTCTGTATGGGACGACGATGCCGCTTCTGTGGCTCCGGATGCTGTTCAATATCCGTCTATTATTTGACAATTTCATGATGTTATTTTAGATCGGATGCTTTCAAATAAGAAAATATCCTACATGTAGGTTGGTCGAGTGGATTGCACTTAGTACCAAGGTGTTTTTGTATTATTGTGTTCTAAGTTTTCCTCTATGGCAGCGATTGCAGATTCGATAATAAATTTAGTGTTACCTAAGAAAGCATTATACATGTACCTATACGTAAACAGCATATGTCTTATCATATGGTCACTGTCAAGGCCAAGACTATGTTTCAAGCATTAATGTTTTTCTCACAATGCGGGTGGCACTGTCCCGGTTCTATAGCAATGATCAATGTGAAGACAACAACGTTCGTTTTTGTAAAAGACCACATTTTTGTGCTGAAGTTGGTTCTGCTATTTACTGGCAGTATTGCCATTATGACTTTAAAGTTTATATCATGAATCTGTCTTAAACCAATAAGTAAAACAAAACCAGTCGTGTGTTGACGGCGTCGCTGCGTGATGAAGCTGTGGGGATCACCAAAGTCAGGCAAGCAATGCGCCGCGTGGCTAGCTTTTCGTTTCGTTGGGCACGCCATCATCACGTCAGATTGCGTGTTCCAACTCATTGTCACGGTAAAACTGTGAACATACAACAATAATTGTAAAAGTTAAATGTGTTGGCCCGTGCTGTATATTCATCAATTTTTCAGGCAACAAATTAAGGCGATGTCTAATCTAAAATAAGCTTTATTACGTGACCAACATTTTAATTGAAATATTTAAACACTAGGGTCAACATGCATATCCAAATAAGTAATTTAAACAAACACAAACTAGATACCCACACCACACCACACTACCCTTACATACATTCTCACACATTCATAAGCATAGTTTAACCAGATAAGTATAGTTAGACCAGAACAAAACACCTGTGTTAGGGTGAAAGTGGTTTATAAGTACGGACGTAAAAATCGTTTATGGCCTTATATATTCGTACATGAAGGCGCATGGTCGCCAGTATTTGTCGGAGTCAGACATATTGATGTATTGTACCAATATACCTATCACACAAATACACAGCAATAGGCGATATCAGAAAAATGTTTATGAAAAGTGCAAGGAAAATACCTAACTTCAACTCAGGGTGTTTATTCTACGAGCAGCGAACCAAGAAGGGGTCGTCTATTCGCAGTACAACAGTTTTTAGGCACAAAAGTACCGCCAAACTTTAATGTCAAGACAAATCCTTAGTCACAATATTTTAAATTAATTGAAAGTAAGTAACTAAATATAAACTTAATATAAATTCAAATGGATGTAAATACAACTGGAAAGCACAAAAACACCAATTTCAAATTCATCTTTTCATCATTTTATCATCAAAATAAAAGATTAACATAGATTTAACCGGAAACACGTGAGTATTGATTAAATTAATAAAATGGAAGTCAGATTAACAAACGAATATAATCAAACCAAGCTTAAAATGAAAATCAAATAATGGTTTTGCACTGATATACACAATTTTGAGTAAATTCTATTTATTTGGAAAAGTTATAGATCATTAGATAAATAAACTTGTTGTCAAATACTGGTAAAAACTTAGAAGTCTGCTCACTACCATTATTTTATGAAGAATATTCGTCTTTAGAAATTCAACAAAGTAGTGCTTTGATGTTGGTCCGCTGAGTTGTATGGAGTATAATATGGCACGAAGTCCCGCGTTGTGTGTTTAATATAAACAACGCGACACAGGTGCCATTTTATGCTTCATGCTCTGCCCAGGAGTATTCTTCAGCTGCATCTATTTTGGCCGAAATTGTACAAAAGCATTTTATTGATGTTGGTCCGCTGAATTGCATGGAGTATAATATGGCACGAAGTCCCGCCTTGTATGTTTAATATAAACAACGCGACACAGGTGCCATTTTATGCTTCATGCTCTGCCGGGAGTATTCTTCAGCTGCATCTATTTTGACCGAAATTCTATAAAAGCATTTTATTGATGTTGGTCCGCTGAGTTGCGCCGGAGCATATGGTAGCACGTAGAACCAATTTCTGCATTTGATATAAACAATTTGGTATAGGTGCTACTTTACGCCCCGTGCGCTTCTAAGGTGTATTCAGCTGCACTCTACAAAAGTATTTTCTTGATGTTGGTCCGCTGAGTGGCGCCGGAGCATATTGCAGCATGTAGTACTGATTTGTTTATTTAATATGAACAATTCGGTATAGGTGCCACTTTGCTCTCCGTGCGATTCTAAGGAGTATTCAGCTGCATCTGTTTGGACTGGAAGCCAACCGCAATATAATTGGGAAAGGATGGTGAAGCTCTGTATGGGATGACGATGCCGCTTCGGTGACTCCGGATGATGTTCAATATCCAACATTTTTCATGCAATAAATTAAGGCGATGTCAAGTCTAAAATAAGCTTTATTAAGTGAAATATTTCAACACCCTAGTGTGCATGCATATTCAAATAAGTCATTAAAACAAACACGAACCAGATACCCACACCACACTACACCACACCGCACCATACCAAACCACACTACACCACACCACACCCTACCACACCACCCTAAGACACATTCTCACACATTCTTAAGCATATTTAAACCAGATCATTGTAAGTTTATTTACACACAAATAAAGGTTTATTTTGTACACGAAATTACAATACAACACTAATTCACAGAGTACAACATAATTCAATCACAGAGTTTCCCAAGTTTATAAGGCAGGGTTTTTAACTATTTGTACAACCTATGAATCCTAAAATTCAATAACATTAGTATTTACTGTTAGTATTGTATACTACTTATTCCAATAACACTATTAAAATTGCAGTTTTGAATGTCAAATTAAAACTTAGAAATAAAATACTAAAATGATTATAGTTGCCCCTTCCAAAGTGTAGGTTCGTGTGGAGAAGACTGAAACTCCACTATTACTGTTTCAAAATACTTTTTTCACTATATTCTGTAAACATTAATCGATAGTAAAATATGGATTCTTATGGAATAATGGATTCATGTCAGCATACTACCTACATTTTACCCCACATTAAAAACCCATATGAAACACAAAGTATTCGTTGTTTATTCGTTGTTGATTATATATGCCTGTCTGTTTATTGGGAACATGCCACATTCGTTTTTTTTTCTTTTAATTTTGCTCAACACTAGTAAATTGGGCAGTATTGTGGGTGCATTTACAAACATTCAAACTCACATACACAAAAAGCCAGACCCGGATCAACTACCTGCATACCTGCTACCGGAGTAACTGCTGGAAATATTTGTTCTGTGCGGAAATCGAACACACGACATGCAGCGCAGCAGTCAATCGCCCAGTCACTGCGCCAACCGGGCCATCCAGTTTGAACACGACGAACCTTAAAATAATTTTATAAAATAAATGTTCAGGTTGTGTTGTCGACAGCTAATGGAGGATTTGAACCTTCGACCACTGAACTTCGAGTATAATCAAAAACAACAAAATAGGCTTTCTTATACAGACGAACAAAACAATATGTTTCAAAATAAAATCTAGGATCAAGACATTCAGGTCTATTTTTGAACGTCACTACAGTGATTAAGAAAGTAAGTTAACATAATATTCCGAAATAAAAGTTCCTGCAGAGGAAAAAATACTCGAAAATAGATTATGTGGGTCGTACAGCGGACTTCAGTTATTTGGCATGTTTCTCTGTTGATATGGTTATGACAAACATGGTTGGGAGAAAGCTCAGCGTTATGATGATTTGTGTTATAGCGTATTGGCAAACTTACGTTATACCCACCTTGTAATAATCTCGTGAATTCACGCCAAAATGAGGCATCAAGGACGGCGGGCGTCAGGGACTCACGTGTTATGCAAAGAAAAACAATTTAATTAAAAATTGCTGATTCGGTATCAGTACCCAGAACGTAGGAATATACATATGTTAACAATAAGGAGTTGGCTCGTTTGTAGGCTTAAAATACTAGTAGATATCTAAACGGAATATGCCTTACTGTGCACTGCACTAAACTACAGCTCATAGGAATACCAACACTTGGCAGTCTCGTCGCCAACAGCTACGTCTGCTCGACAACTTGGACCAGGACTTGGTAAGACCGGGAAAAGTGGTCAGATGTGATGGTAAGAAAGGTTTTTATGAATATCACTCAGTATTGAAAATAACTTTTTGAATTTTACCGCAAGCCATGAGGTATTTTTAAACAGCTATCAGTTATTATAAAATTCATTTTGCTGTCATACCATCCTTTGGTATTTGACATTTCAAATGTCATCACATCCTGTCTATACTTTATTCATTATTATTGGGTAATAAGTACAGGGATTGTGCTTGAGTATGAACGTACTAAAACAAAAGCGTAATTACGAGTTCAACGAACTCCAAGTATTATGCAGATACATAGTGACGAGCGAAAGGGAAAGCACTAAACATACTATTTAATTAGTGTAATGTAAATTGTCTTTATTATAATATTAAGGTAAAAATAATAAATATTAAGATCGCATCATGTCGGTAGTTATGATATTGTTTGATTGTAATGTCATAACATTGAACATATCACATTTTATTTTGCCCACATAATATTTTATATCTGTTTTTCTATTTTTTTATTTTTTATTATTAACACAACATTCTTAAAAAATCGCTGTGTTCCACTGCAGACAGGACGACTTTAAGTAGTTTATGACACTTTGTGTTCTTCTAGTCGTAAGCCAGCAGACTTAATAACATCGATACTAACTTTTTAAGTCGATGTTTGTTAGCGACACGTAGTAAAACGTCAGACCTCGCAGTTTTCATAACGCTTGCGACTTGGAGACCCACGGCACTTAGCTTGAATGCATAAACGGTGTACCCAGTGAGACACCGCAGGGGTGCGCGCGACTTCATTGCTCCATTGCTGGAGCCACGTTTAGCAAACGAAGTTTTAACGTGTCTGCATACGAAACTGTATTGTTATCGTTATATACAATATTGACACCGGACTTTACTTCATCCAATTCGCATTCCGTATTAGCTTATTCCGCTTATTGCAGATTTATTTGCATCATTAATGCGGGCCTCAAGATTATTCACAAAGTCGTTAATTTTCGCCATTGTCGGCACAAGTCGCAATGCTCGCATTACTGACGTTTAATATAAAGAAATACTTTTAAATGGATTCGGATGTTTGGAGCCGCTTGGACCTATCATCGGGCCGTGGCAAATGCATACTGGAAACATTTCACTTAACAAACGTTCCGTATTAGCAAAGGTAGTCGACGATCTGACTGTTTTGTATTTCGTCTAAATATTTCTCCACCGCGATCGGGCGTGTCAATGTTGTTAGACATCATCTTATTGCAAAGTATTTAATTGAAGGAAACAAGCTAAAATTAGAAACTAGCAAGTAGACATAAACGAACATTAAAATTATTTCATTGTACCCCACACTTAACAATAAGTAGATTAGGGAATATAAGAAAATAAATGTACTGATCGATAGCTGACGTAATAAACTACTCACCAGTAAAAAAGAACTAAACACGTTTCAAAACTTATGATCTGGTATCATAAGTTTTGTACTTGACCCAATAAAACAACGAGAAAGATCTCACACGCCACTGCACTGTGCGCGCTCGCGCACTGAAGTGAATCAAATCTCAGACTCCTCCGTGTGGGCTATTGTTAGGGTCAAATTAAATAATTCGATCGTTAACTGATAAAAGACCCAGGACTAGCGGTGGTTCGCAAATTGGTCTTCCATGTAGGTAAGGTCCCACTTAGGCCATCAAACGTCAGTTAGCACACCATAAATATTTGAAGAGAATTTTTATTATTTTTGTAAACCATTCTCTGCTCTCTCGTTCACAGTAATCTAACATAATTATTGTATAGGTGTATTGAAACATATTTTCTTCGTTATGTAAACAGCTCATATGCGAAAAATAACCATTCGTATTTTTAAACAGAGTTATAGTCAGGCCTCATCCTAAATACTAAGGCCACATGACACATAATGAAACTGTAGAATAAAGTCCTTCGCATAAACAAATATCTCAACTGAGAAGGTCAGCTGTGGCAGTGCCTACGGTGAATTCATTAAGAACTGTATATTGTTGAGATATTAAGCACAAAAATGAACTTCATGATATGACATGCAAACCTTCAAAATAATGTATGATTAGTCTTGCAGCGGGTAGTTTTATTTCAGAATGATCCCGGAGTTCTTATATATGTATATTTTAATGAGCCCTTGCATGATGAGTTTTTAAGAAAGGGCAGAAAATAAAAAGCAAATGAGAAAATTCACTTGCTTTTTATTTTCTGCTCTTTAAAATCAAGGCAAGGGCTCATTAAAATCGTCGGCACGGATACCTGCTCCTGCGGATATGCTAGTATTGTTCTTTATCTCTCGTATACGCTCTCATTTGTATCTTATCGTATCTTACTTACCCGGTGTACTGGCTAAGAGCACATCTCTCTATGCAAGTAACTTTAACTTAGGACTCGCTAAGTTTAATATTATGTTGGCAGAATTGCAGGTGGTAACAAAGATCTGATTATGGAGCCTTGATGTTAATCTTGGGTAATTTATGAAAAATCAGTCATCACTACACAAGATATGGTGACCATGTACGTCGATAAAGTTTGTTCAGTTAACATATTTTTATTGATCAACAGATAGCATGCACTCCGGTCGGAGCGCCGGCTGTCAGATGATATTGTGCGAACGTTTATCTGGGGTTCGTAGGTACTTATGTGTGCAGACCCGGTGTCTGTATAAGTAAATTTTGTATGTGTGCTTCAGCTCAATCAAATAATAATCCTAACCCACTTACAAGTGCTGTGTGACTGATGTGTTATTTGATTCTCATGCACTTTTTTAAATTGGTAACTTTAAGAGTTGGAAAATACTAGAAAGACTTTTTATTGGCTAGATACTTTTTTAGATTTATACTATAGAACAGATATTTGGCTACCTATAGTCTATCTGATTGGAACGGTTGAAGACTATGATGTTCTTCGCCAGTCTTCCCATGTCCTTAACTCCAGCCATGCTGTGATAAATTTAAGATATAAAACCTGGTTATGCATCTCCTTGTTCTCCTCAAGATCGGGATTTCGAAACGAATTCGATGTAAAAAAAATTTTTCATTTTTTTTTTGTTGATTTTGCCATGTTTTTAATAGTTATTCTGCTATTTGGGACGGATAATAATCGGTCCAGTGGTTCTCGAATAGTAGTGTTCAAAGACAGTAAATAAAAAATAATAGCCTACTGGTATCAACAACTGGGTACAAGCTACGGCCGCAGTTAGAGTCAAGGCTCTAGAGAGAGGAAAACCTTACAATACGATCTGTATCTGTCAAAATTAATTCAAAATTACCTTTTGGGTTAATTTAGAGGTTGATTTACAATTAGTCAAGCTTTTTTGGATAATGGGTCTTTATTTTGATAATTCAAAGTGAAATTAGGTTGTCCTGAAATTCACTAACTTGCAACGATTCCTTAACTTAACATTCAAGGCATTTTTGGCCACTTACAGCATCACAAAATTAATTGTGTTGTCAATTGCATGTTGATACAGAGAAATTCCCACTTCCGTAGACGGTACGAGACGGGTTATTTTATCAGGAATTCTCAGTAGGTCCCCGTAGTCTGGATATCTACCCAGTTGATGGCAGTAAGGCTCGCTCCACTGCATGAGACTTCAAACTATAACACATAGCTGTTATATCCCATAGGATCCACTAACCCAATTTCGTGAACTTTAATACGCCACCAAGTAAATGTAAATAAAAGTTTTTATTCAGCAGTTAGTCTTAATTTATTTTTCTTTAGTTTGCCGCCACACTCTAGGTGTTCACAGACTGAACTTTACATTTTCTGTTAACCTAGTCCTTTACTCTACTATTAGAAGCTTTTTTTGCTAAACAATTAGTTTACCAAGTTGCTACGACGAAAGTGACATCGCTACGAGGTCGTAGCAGATTTAGTTAGGCTACGAGCTTAATAATTAAGGCACACTAGCCCCATATTTCATTAAATATAATATCAAACAGACGACGCCATGATACTCAGCAGGCACCAATCAAGTAATTCGGTTGTCGAACAAGAAACATAAACACCGACTAGGTATATATTATCTAGTCGGTGTTTTTGTTTCGTGCTTATAAGATTATAAGCATATTAATTGGTAGCCGCTGCATTTTCCGCATCAAGTTATCATTAATAAGCAGTCATTATTATTCAATGTCAGCCGTTATTAATTATATAAAAACCCTAATGCAAACATACAAACGTCTGAAAGTAACAAGAATTATGTTTTAACACTATTGGAAAACAAAATCGTGCGGTGTTCATGGTCTAGCTTTGAACTAGAAACAACTTTTGCTGGTTGACATAAACTCTTTACAGGTCTTGTCATCCTGGTAGAACGAAATCTTCTCGTTGTCATGATAACCGAAGTCCGCAAGTTAGACAGCATTTACGCACAGGAAGTAACACTGTTAAATTGGTGGTCTCGTTCTCGTACAGGCTATCAGAGCTAGTCAGACAAAGAAGCACCATATTCCATCGTACTTCGGGATAAATTAACGTCAAAATCTCACTATTTATATAAACACATTTGGGTGCAACTTTAAATGGAAAAAAAATTGCCCATGCAAATTCGAAATATCCACACTAAGGCTTTTTGATAAGAGATGCTGGAATAATGGTGTCGATTTCTTTTGTTTTAATGATACAAACGTTCATGTGACCTACATTAGCAACATCTGCCCAATCCCATGTTACTTTCCTGAAGCTCTAGCGAGAAGCGTGATGAGCGTGATGAGCGTGTTGATTTCATAAGAAATGGACAAAGAAAGTCATGGTTAAAGATTTTAAGATTAATAGTAGGCGACTAACATTAGGTAGATTAAACGGAAAAATCCCTAGAAAGACAAACTCGTACATTGACCTTATTGGTGACGTTCATGCTATTTTGATATAGGAATTTTCTTCAGCAGACTACAAACAAATATGATCCTATGATATGGACGGAAGGATTTTAAGATCCCTCGCCACAAATACCGGTACAATTTCAGAATCTATGACCTTGAGACTGTCGATGATATCTTCAAAACATATATTGAAACTGTAGAATTTCCTCTGAAAACTGCATCCATAACGTCTATCTAATGTTGAATAAACACAATACCTTGTTAATTAATTAACATTGTAACATTGTCTACATGTTACTATAATATTGTTGTCCATAAACAGTTCAATGGCGCGGTCAATGACCGCACGCTTAACATTGACGTGTTCCGGCCGAGAGTGCACACAGTGTAATAATTTATTACTAACACTGATCAACACCGATACAAAAGCGTTGAAATTGTTTTAGGTATCACCTAGTATGATGTGTAACGATGTGTGTGATAACGGATGATATTGTTTCTTTTACACCCATAATATTATCTGAGATCAGTCACGTTTTACTTTTCCTTCGGATAAATAACTTTTAATGGAAGATAACCGGTGATAAAAGAATTCACACATCAAATCAAATTATTATGATTCTTAGGCAGCAGCAGGCAATGCTTTTCTCATGAAAGCTTGTACCAACTTTGAGCTATTTCGATGTCACTTTTTAACTTTCTAAACAATGTCCACCGCCATATGTATGTAAGTGACCGCTGAGCGGTTGTCAATTAGTTGATACTAGGTGTACCTAGGTAGGCCAAGTACGCTATAGTGTAACCTGGTGAATTAAAAAAATAACCGTGATATCCGACCATATTCACTTTTTACCAATGTAGAAAGACAATGATCACATAGAATAGAGTATATTAATTTAATAGACAATATTTGGTATTTTCTATTATGAATTACTTCAAAACAACTCGATTTTATCGCAACTTCAGTATGCTTAACATTGTTTATAAACAATGTTACATACAACAGCCAGAATGACGTATTTACGAAGGACAAATAACTAGAACGGAGGACAACAAAGTTTTGACAACTGATTGAAGTGAACGACTCATCTGCCTATCCTTGCCTGACTGGATGCAGATGAATACCATTTATTGGGAGAGATTGCCTATCTGGCTTCCACAACTTAGTTATTGGGCAACAAGATTCCCCTTGGTATGCGTGGTTGTCAGACTTTCGGGCTGACTACTGACCCGTAACTACTGTCAAAGATCAAAAAATGGCAGCCGGGACCAACGTTCTAAAGTGCTTACTGAGGCACGCAGGAGTCTCAATATATGTATAATGAACTGTCACCCATCTACAAACTGACCTCGCCAAGCGTAGCTGAACATTCGATCACATCGATCTGTGTGGTTGTAACCACGCATTGACGCATGAAAAAGACTGATAGTCTTATAACTCTTAGCCGTGAAATCAAATTAATATATTAGAACCGCAACGATATTCAAAACTATTGATCACCTTAACAAAAGGGAAATGATAAATCGAGAGTATCATCAATCCGCAAAAATTCTTATAACCCACGATTCATAAAATTATTTAGCAGGCCGTCTATTGGTAAATAACTAGAACGTCCGCACTGCCTGGCCTATGCGCGAGTGGTATTTTCTTTAATTTAGTATTATCTCCGAAACTGTATGACCAATTGACACTCAGTTAAGGGAAAATCTTATCTTTATGATGTCTTTATGATAATAAAATCTTTTATTTTGGTAAGAATTGTTAATCTGTTGTTAAAATAATCATCCAAAAGTAAATATGTCAAAAAATACTTTTCAAAACATAAAAATATAAAAGATAGCTTGATAGTTTCGCGGACTTTATTGTAGAACTATTTAAGGTTGACCAGGTTGCCATACATTGCTTACCATTATAGGTAGACAAATAATTTGGTTTTAAGAGGTATATCTTTCCGACTTGCAAGACTAATATTGCGATAGTTCGGCTAATATGCATCATATAAATATAATTTATAACCACTAGTACTCAGAAATAATGCAGCTTTCTAACAGTGAATAAATGCTTAGCAGCGGATCTTTAGTTCCCTTTACATTAAAACTTACAAACTTAATAGGCACGTCCTCTGTGGCAAATAAACATTATTTTTATCTTTTTTTCTTAATTTTAAAAGTTGTGTCCACATTTAATGTTTGTATTTTTATTGAAAAATCATAAATAAATTAAGTAATTATTATTTTTAACAACCATTAAATAACGTAAGGTTTTAGTTTTTCTAATAATCCTATAAACTCAAATTGATTTAATTTATCATATAGGTATCAGTAAACTTAAGATTTTAAAACGTGTTTATCACGATCCACGTACTTGTGGTCCTTGAACTCCGCTCAAGTTCAAGGCTAAGAGAGTTCAACAGCTTATTGATTTCCACTGGGTGGCCGTGAGTACGACGCTACCGCCCTAGTGTCGTCTCTACCATCCCCTCTAGTATTTGAATGACGTCATAGCCCAGCAACAAGTGACTTCTTTCTCTTACTAGCCGGCTTCCTTCTCTGAGTTATGGTTTCCTGGTACAAACTTGTGCCGCCACAAAGGATTTAACCCTTAACCACCTACCGGTCACCATGACCGGTAGGTGGTTTTTTTGTTTTTTTTTAATTTAAAATTTAAATATTCGAATTATATGGTCGTATGTGACATCGTATATGAGGAAAACAAAAACAACTTCTTCTCAGTAATTTTCAATAGAATTTGTATGAAACATTCTTTACTACTTCCTTAGTCGACTATTACTCGTAAACTCGCAAAGGAAAACTATCACAGCTAACTAGTTGTTCTATGTATTAACTAGGTTTAAATAAAGAAACTTTTCACGCGTTCCACGATTTCACCGCGAAAGTTGCATCCAGTTTCCATCATTATATACACTGTAACATAATAAATAAAATAAAAATAAAAAATCCTTTCACTTCTTACAGCTTATAAAACAAGAGGTTTGATTAGATTAAGCTAGTTAACTCATTACCGACTTGCACCTGTAATAAACATATTTTAGTTTTAGTCTACTTTTAGGTACCTATTTTAATTGTTTGAGAAATCTTACTGTAATTGTTTGAGAAATCTTACAATGCTCATTAATGAATATAAAAATATGAATTATGAAAAAAATATATGAATTAATCATGTAATCCTGTATTTTATAAGGAAAATGTTCTTATCTTACTTAAGAATGAATGTGCTCGTAAATTAGACTGTGCTTAGTGTTTCTGATGGATCTTTTGAAGTGTTAGAAGATTTAAGCGTAAATTTAAAGGTAATTAAAAAGGGTAAGGTAGATGTAATACACAAAGATAGGTCATAAAAAATAGTAAGTAATTTTTTTTTTCTTGTCTTTATTTTTATATTATTTTTTCTTACACCCCCGGAGCTGAAGTGTATAAATGTATTTAGTATTAAGCTACATTGTAACCTAGTTAGTAATCAACGCTTGTCTTGACCAGACGTGTTTCCTTACACCTCCATACTTCAAGAGCCTGACCTATGGAACTGGATTGTAAATGAAACTAAACTTAACTCTGAAGTGACTGCAGCCGTCATTTCCTTTGTCTGACAATATTATGGTCTATTATACTATATTTGAATAGGAAACACATTCTAAGAGTTTTGATTCGCATAAATAAAGTACAGTGTGGTGTTGTGGTGAATGTAGTACGTGCTTTGTGTTACTTGCGTTATTCTGCAGGCTAGTCATACGCTTTCTAAAATAACATTACTTAGATATATCGAAAATAGGAATACTAAACTAGTAATAGTAAAAATAGTTAACATAAGCACGGTAGGAAAATAGGTAACAATATAAAAACAACAACGCGGAACTAGACTGATTTAAAGAATAAAACACCAATAAAATATATACCGTATCTCTAATACCAGCTTTATTCAATTGGCACATTTGTCTATCAAAATAACTTACTAATGCTTAAAATCAGAGCTAATAAAAACTCTAGTTTTAATCTGAGCCAATAATGGCTAACATGAACTAGTTACTTAGTTTCAAATAGGGATATTACAAAATTCTTGGTTTAAAAAACTAAAAAAAACAAGCAAACCATACTAAATAGTAAAAAATATATTTGAAGTATGAAGAGTTTGTGATAAGTACAGCAATAGAAAGTCCAACAATCAGTTATGACTAAGTAATTAAATTGGGATAACGTTAAAATAACAATTGAAATATACAAAAAATATTCAAGTAACGTAAAAATACGTGGGGTGGTTGATATTATTATTTTTTAATTGGTAGCTTTTTATTTATACAAATGTATAGAATAAGAAATGAGTATGTAAGAGGAAGTCTGAAAGTGGCGCCTGTGACCGAGAAGTTGTGTGGAAATCGGTTGTCATGGTATGGGCATGTGATGCGAAGGAATGAGGACCATGTTGTGAGGAAAGTTTTGAGTATGAATGTGCAGGGTTACATGAGTAGAGGAAGACCAAAGAAAAGATGGATGGGTTGTGTGAAAGATGATATGGCAAAAAAAAGGTGACCCTTGAGATGACGGTAAATAGAGATGTATGGAAGATGAAAACATGCTGCACCGACCCCAAATAAATTGGGATAAGGGCAGGAGGATGATGATGATGAGCTTTTTATTTATACAATTAGAATTATAAAATATAGTTAATAGCATCCTACGCTTTTTAACCATATAATATTATATTTAACGCTATTGATATCTGAGTCAGGCAGAGGTAAAGAAGTATAGGTATTCCAAAAGTTATGTCGATATCAAGTCCCATATAAATAGGAGGCGAGCCTGTTGCTATCAGTAGGGCACAAAACAAAGGCCAGTAACGGCTGCTGGCCTTTCTTAGGAAGAGGGGATGATCTAATAAGGTATTATCCCATCCGTTGCGGATATCGGCCCGTCAAACAATACAATATAATACAATGAGGCGGACAAAACGACTCAAAGATATTTTCATATTTATTGGACTTGCAGCAATGGTAAAATCCCGATGGAATAAATATCAGAAAAAGAAACAGTCTAATTAAAAAAATCAAACGACTTACAAAAAAAAAAATAAGTAAAATATTTTTAATTTCAACTTTGAGATAATCTCAAAGTTCAGTTATCCAATCAAAAAAGAACCATCGAAATTGGAGTGCACTGTAAAAAATTATACGAGCTCAAACATAAAAAATAAACATGTTTCTTATTGAGAACTCTTGAGAGTTCTCCTAATCAAGCAAAAAAATCCATCAAGCAGGGTTGTCATCTAAATGTATGCCCCCATAAGCTGCTATAAAGATAAGCATAAAACAACAAATACTGTCGATGGGACTCACGCACTGAACAAAATAATTAATAAGAAGGAATACGTTTTTTTCTTTCTAATAAATAGTGAACACTGAGTTAAGCGTTCAAAACGTGCGTTTAATGCTTGAGGCATTTATTGCCAGTGAGTAACAATGAATCTGACATCATGACATGTACTGCGCCTGCGTGAGTCCGGTGTATTCGGAATTTTACTTGTGTTATTCTTGCGTAACCCTTTGCCAGACACCCTTAATATTAATGAAACTATGATTGTACTTACGTTAAAAGCAGATTTTTATATATAATACTTGGGTAATAATTAGATGATGTTCCCTCACTAGACAGACATTTTTGATAGTTCCAACCCCGTTTATTATTTATTTATTTTATAGATGGCAAGTTAGGTCCATCGCGATCCCTCACTGCGCAGTTGTTATTTCTAAGTAGTTTAGTAGTTTTTTTTTCTTTTTACTTCTGTTTAGTTTGTAATCTTTTGATGCCATGCCACGACGCCGACACTTCGTGTGCACTAGTTGTAGTTATTATGTAATATATATTTATAGTATTTTTAAGTTTTGTTAATATAGTATTGTATATGTTTATATGGGCCTAGATGTCTGAAATAAATGGATAAATAAATAAAAATAAATAAAATAAACATGTAACATTTAATTAGGGGTAGACACTAGCTCCTGTAATACAGTTTACACTAGCGCAGGAGCTAGGGAATTCATAAAAATGATTGTATGATATATGACAATTAAGTTTATTATTATCATTAGTTTAGTACATGTTTACATCAGCCGAAATAGTCTTATGTGCTATCTTCAAATATTATTTATTAAATATTCATTATTATTTAACAACATACAATATTTCGAATATATACAGACCATTAAATATATTCAATATTATTAGTATATAGTACATACTCGTACGTACGAGTACATTATATGTTTACAATTAATATATGATTTTTTTTAATGAAAGTGATTTTGTATTAAATACAAGTCATGGGTGATACATTAATTTGTGTTATTTGTAACGAATGTGGAACAATTATATTATTTTCGGCATTACGTAGATATATATTTTTATTATACATAGGAAATACCCAGAACACCCGGAACAAATATTTGTAGATCGTACAAACATTTGTCCCAAGGCGGGAATCGAACCCGCAACCTCTTGCGTCGCAGGCGGACCTTTGCCCGCCGCGCCACAACGGTCGTCATGTCGGTCGGATTGATGTAAGTACCTATATGTTGTTTATAACTTAACTTTCATTTTTTGTGTTTAGTTACTGTAATTGGTTTTTCAACCGTTGTAATTAATTAAATAAATAAATAAAGTATTTTCTACTTTCTCCAACTCGAAATCTCTTCACTGATGGAAGGGTCTAACCCACATGATGGATAAATGTAATTAAGAATGGAAAATTATTTAGTCCAACTTCGATAACTCTTAAATGACCCCAGAACCTAAAAAATCTAAAAAAACTTTTGAAATAGAGCAAGAAAAAGAAACATCTAATGACGTAAATACATCAACAAACGATTCAATACCAGGTTCATCGCATTTGTCTGAGTTAACTGTATCACATCTTCACTCAGCTTCTCTCTTCCTTCAGCTAAATTGGTGCGAGTTCAGTGTTCAGTTCAGTGACGACACGGTTGACGCAGTGGCTGAACGATCGACTGCTGCACCGCGTGTCGTGGGTTCCATTCCCGCACGGAACAAATATTTGTATGGCCTACAGGTAATTGTTCCGGGTCTGGCTGTTTGTGTATGTGACTTTAAATGTTTGTCAAAGCACCCACGACCCAGGAGAAATTCCTAGTGCGGGGCAACGTTATAAAAAAAAAAAAACATGCAGAGAATTCCATTGAAATAGATGCTACTTTTACTTCACACCACGTAGAAGAAAAAAATGATAAGAAGTTTTCCAAGTTAGCTGATGTATACATGTACTAAACAATACATGCGCAGTGCAGGATTGCGATATTGCCATCTCACTCGCACCCACTCATATTTATGTACTGCCTCGCGTTGGCTCCTACAGCTACACTACATGCTTGTCTGGCAGGGGTTGGAACTACAAAATGGAAACACAAAATATAAATACCAAAGATAAATGCATTAATGAGTATATGATGTTGGTGCCCGGTAAACTCGTAAGAGTTTATATTGCATCACTTGAATGTAAAAATTATGTGTGTACTACTGTATTTTAATAAATAAAATAATAACACAACTAGAATTCCGAACACACCGGACTCACGCATGCGCAGTCCATGACGCAGTGTGCTCAGATTCACTGTTACTCACTGACAATAAATGCCTCAAGCATCTAACCCTGCAATAGTTTTCCCCCTATAATTTTGATGATTGATTTGGGTAGATTTATGGGCGCTGATTATATTTACGATTTATAAAAATATTTTAAAAATTCCAACACGTCAGGATTTTTAGTTATTTAGCACCGTTGTTTTTTGCCAAAATTACCTAGGCTTTCCTAGGTATTAGTAAATATTTTATTTTAATCGTTTCTTAATGAATAAAAACACACACTGAATGGTCTCAAAAGAAGTGAATTAGTCAAATAAAAAAAATGATGGATTTTAAGTAATTTGCTCATTTCTTGTAGAGTTACAAGGTTTTTTAATAGAAAGTAGCTTAAATCGTTAGAAGAGGGTTAATAAAGGTAGTTTGTTATATAAATAGCATCAACATTGATTTTACAAAATCAGTACTTCCGTGTATTTCTTAACGCTCACTTGAAATATATCACCGCGAAAATGTTCAATTTTTGCTACATTTGTGGGCAGTTTATCCTGAGAAAACAGCAGCATAACATTACGCAATTCATAAGTTTAGTTTACGTTTATAATAAATGTATTTGGCCTAACAATCGCCAATCAAGATAAACAGTGGGTCCCACAAAGTGAGTACGACATGAAGAAAATCTTTTGAGGGAAATTGTTTTAATTGTTTTGCAATACCAAAAGAATATTGGTGTAGGCCCAATTACTCGTAATAGTAATAGCGCATCAAGAAATAATTTAGTATTCATTAAGTCACAAAAAGGTAAATAAAAAAATGGAGCGACGTACTGAAAGTGTGAAAATCGAGATATATGTGTTACTTTAGATAAAGAAAACTTAGCAGTTTTTTTGTACTCATCGAAGCATACATGTAGATCTTATTAAAAAAAAACAAGTAGACAAGTATTCATGATTGCACTATTCTTATATTGATGCTTGTACCTGTTTATTCAAGTTAAGCAGAACATATTGTAAAATTTTGCACGCCAGTGAGGTTTATCAAGGAGTGCTATATAATGTAATACTAACACCATTGCACTAACATATCCTATAATACTAACATACCCTATAATACTAACATACCCTAGATCAGCAAATAAATGATTTATTATTATTATGAATCCAATTAATAAGCAAGGAGATCACTTGTGTCCAAAAAAAAAACTAAAAAAACTTTTCAAAAGACTGCAATAAAGATATTGATATCATACCGGACGGCATATGTTTGTAATGAACGCCCAAAGTTCTAAAGATATTCTGTATCGCACACGAATGAAATCCTTAAAAATGCAAAAAAAGACAGAATAAAAACCTCGATGAAGTTGTTTACCTGGTCTTTGAGTTGATACATTTTTGGTGGAGCGCGCAGACGGAAAAAATAACAACAAAATGTTCTTGTTTTCAACCACATTGGGTGAAAAAAAGATGAAACCTCCCTTTTACTGCAAAACTTTTTGGAGATAGCACATTCCATGTACCACCTCCCTTTTACGAGCTTTACACTATACAAATTGATGTAGACAGTTGTAGTGAAATGACTTATATTGTATCCATAACGTATGCGCTTTTAACGAATAAGACGAAAAAGATATATACAAGATTGGTCACTTTAAGTAAGGATTGGTTTGGGGCAGAAATTCCTTATAACAAATGTGACTTTGAAGTAACACAGGTGAATGCTTTCGAAACAGTTTTTCCGAAGTCGCACTAGTCTGGATGCTACCTACTATTATATGAACAAGGCTATAATAGTTACAATGATAAAAACATGGAGTTAACAAATTTTAAGTTAGCTAGAGAAACCCACCTCTCGTCTGAATCTATAAACGTTGCCTAGGAGAAAATCGAGGAAAGAATACAGAATAATATGAAATATCTAGGTCCATTAACAGAATTTACTGCTACTTTATTTCGAAAATCAATGGATGTCTCCAGCAGTATTAAGCTGCGCAATGGGCCGTCATCGTACCAACAATGGATTACAGAGAGGGTTGGAATCGACGATTCCACGCAAAAGTTAGGCCAAAACTGACACTGATTTCATTTATAAACTCAACGAAACAAGGAAAAATACACTGAACAAACAATAGTCGTTAAAAGTTATACTACTGTTTGATAAATTTGTTGAACGAAAAATAATTATTTAAAATTAAATTGTGTTTCTGTGAAATATGTTTCATTCGAGTATTATATTCCAAACAGTCTTGGAAACAGTAATATTTGAAATAAAAATACAAGGGTCAAATATTATATGACAGATTTTTTGAGAAACGAAATTCAATGAAATTTCTGTCTGCGAAACAAAGGGAAACCTAGAAAAAACATGAATTGCGCGCGAAAAAAATATGACGACCGATGTGGCGCAGCGGGCGAAGGTCCGCCTGCGACGCAGGAGGTTGCGGGTTCGATTCCCGCCTTGGGACAAATGTTTGTACGATCTACAAAGATTTGTTCCAGGTGTTCTGGGTGTTTGCTATGTATATAATAAAAAATATCTATCTATGTAATGTATTGTATTAAGTATATCAGTCATCTAGTACCCATTACACAAGCTCTGCTTAGCTTGGGGCTAGATGATGCTGTGTGGATTGTCCAGCATTATTTGTTTATTTTTTATTTAACTGTGCAAAATTTTCTTTTCTTTTGTTTACAATGCCAAGGAGAAGGTCTTCGAAGTTAATCAAATGTATGACGTGCTATATGACATGCAAAAGACAGATAATGCTAATAGTCGTATTGTTATGTCAAAATTGCGTTCCAGAGTGACTGGAAATTAAGTGGATAGGCTTCGAATGGAACGAGTTCGTGATTGAAATAAAAAAACAGCAGTAAACACGACACAATAAAATAAAACGATTCCGCAGGCCAAGTGCTCCTGCTATCCTGGAAGGAACAGCATTCCATTACGATCCAAAAATTGAATATGGTGCGGAAATCGATAAACATTCGTATAAACCAGCAACAGTCTAGATCTGAAGAATACATTAATCTCCGTGATGCTATTAATGCTGATGGCAACGCAAACAATGTGGGAAGAATGACAATTTTGCCGGCTACTTACATCGGGTGCCCGCGCCATATGCATGAGTATATGTTGAACAATACGGCAGCCTACACTTATTCGTTGCATTTCACCTGTAATCCACAGTGAATCGAAATCAAGAAGGAATTGCTACGCAGTCAAACACCATTCGATAGACATGACAACACTGCAAGAGTCATCAAACAGAGCATCGTGTCGTGGATCATCAAGTCAAGAAATCAGAAAAGCTGACAAGAAGCCAGCCACGTATACAAAATGCACCAGAAATATCATTTTGTCCGCCGCTCAGTTCTGCCTCCCAGCTGCAGTACCTGCTCCAGACGTGAGTCCAGTTACATCGGCCACTAAAGTTGCGTCGAGCTCAAGCGACGAATACTTCTCGCCGACGACGACACCACCACCAGTACGTCGACGAGGAAGAGGCTGACCACCGGCTAGCTTGGGACACCCTAGGCCCGCCGGTAACCTAAAATATAATCTCCCCGCTTCCGATGACAGTGTGCAGCGCATGCGATGCACTCAACCCATCAATGACAATTTCATACGCTCATACCTACTATGGTGCTATAGAAGGGGGAACTAACCTATACACCGGGACACCGTAATTAACTATTTAACGCATAAGTGTGTTATGCAGTACGCAATCAAAGGCATTTGAAAGGCATTTTTGATTACATAAAACCCTTATTGCATTTTGTCGGTTCTCCCATGTATTCAATATGTGTTTTAACAAAGCGACACCCGCATCGGTAGTCAAACGACCTATTGTAAAGCCATACTGTTCGGTATGGAGGAGGCTATTTACATTAAAATGTCTTAGCAACGTTAGAGAATATTTGCTCATTTCATGGACTTTTGCCAGCTCACTTTCACCCCACGCATCAGAGTGGCTCATGTTTAGACCATATTATTTTAAAATCAAAAAATCCATCCAAAACATTGGTTACTAATTCTTCGCTTACCGATCATCAAGCCGTTTTACTAACATTACAAAATATAGGTTCACCTAGAAAAAACTGCATGCGTAGCTACACTAAAGTCTATAATAATATGACAAACCTGGAAAATGACTTACGCGGTATTAATTTTGACCCGGTTTATAATTCGAAAAAACGATGCAAATATATCTTTGAAGTATTTCATAGATTCTCTACAATATGCAATATCGAAAAACACATTCACTAAGACAATACCTAGAAAGTATAGTTGTATTAAGCCCTGGATCACACCCGGACTCGTTCGTTGCATAAGACATAGAGACAAACTTCACCTAAAATTGAAACTCGCACCTGATAATGAAATACTTTCTGTTATATATAAAAGGTATCGAAACTTCTGTAATAATCTTTTGAAAAAACTAAAAAATCAGTATAATAAAAATGAATTACAGAAGGCGGGGAAAAATAGTAAACTTGTGTGGAAATTTATCAAAACTAATACATTTAGATCAAAAAATCACGAACCTCCGTATGATTTACTATCAACAGAATCAAACCCATCCGAAGCAATGAATAACGTAAACAAGTTTTTTGCTAACGTTGGTAAAAGCTTGGCTGAAAAATCTTTAAATTCTAGTAATTTTTGCCGTCAAAACCCGACTATGTCATCCTCTGCACTAAATTCTTTTGTTTTATTAGATACCGACGTTGACGAGGTAGTAAGCATGATAAATGGGTTAAAGGATGTTTGTGCTACTGGGTGGGATAACATACCTAATAATATACTAAAAAGATTTAAATTCATACTTGCACCTCCACTAACACATATTTTCCGGCTATGTTTATCTAAAGGAGTATTCCCCAAATTAGTTAAAAAGGCGGTGGTCACACCTGTCTTCAAGTCTGGAGACAAAAGCTGTGTGAATAACTATAGACCTATTTCAGTGTTAACAGGCCTCTCTAAAATTATAGAAAAAATCATTAACAGCAGATTGATAAAATATCTGGAAGATAACAAACTACTTTCAGATAGTCAATTTGGTTTTAGGCCCAAAAAATCAACCAGCCAAGCGGTACACAAATTGACTAACTATGTTACTACCAATCTAGATAAGGGCATGCACACAATAGGGATCTTTCTAGATCTTGCCAAGGCCTTCGACACTATTTCATGTACTTTACTTTTTCACAAGCTTGAAACACTTGGGATAAGAGGAGTCCAACTTCAACTATTATCTGATTATCTTAGCGATCGTCAGCAATGTGTAAAAGTAGATCATTATACAAGTTCTGAACTTAAAAATAGTGGTTTTGGGATTCCACAAGGTAGCATTTTGGGCCCTACGTTATTTTTAATCTATATAGATGCACTGTGCCGCCTGTCACTCCAAAATGGTGTCATAATGTCTTATGCGGATGACACCGCTCTATTGTTTTCAGCTAAATCAAGAGTTGAGGTCTATGAACATGCTCAGAATGGTTTTAACATTGTGTCTAATTGGCTTCATAATAATCTACTGACATTAAATGCAGATAAAACAAAATACATTTTATTTACAATGAGAAATACTAACATACCGCTTACTAATCTAAAAATTTACGCGCATAATTGCGGCACGTACGCTGACACCGCATGTTCCTGCTCCACTTTAGCAAAAGCTGACCAGTTAAAATACCTAGGTGTCACTATTGATACTAATCTAAATTTCCGTAAACATATCGAGTTACTATGTACTAGAGTGCGCAAATTAATATATATCTTTAAGAATTTACGGAACATAGCAGACTATAAACTCATTAAATAGGTTTATTTAGCTTTGTGTCAATCCATTCTTACATATTGCATAACTTCTTGGGGTGGGGCTGAAAAAACAATTCTACTCCCTCTAGAGCGTGCTCAAAGAGCAATTCTAAAGGTTGCTACCTTTCGCCCTTTTAGATTTCCTACGCACGAGCTCTACCAATCATTTAATGTACTAACAGTACGGCAATTATTTATACTAAGTACAGTACTACACCTACCGACAAGAGAAGGAAGGACTTGGTTTGCATAAATCCTCAAACTAGTCATGCGTTTGCTAATCGATTTTTTGTGTTTTTAGGACCTTTTCTGTATAATAGGCTCAACAAGTTACTAGGCTTCTATAGTGTAAGCTATAAGAAATGTAGTATATTGTTAACAGAATATTTAGCGATACTCAATTACACAGACACAGAAAAAACTACTACTACTTTTGTAAATTTACATAGGTTTAGTTTTAGATATTAATGTACTAATAATTAGGTTTTTTTCTCATAGTTTTTTCTATAGATTATTTTATATCACTTTAACTTTAAATTTTAGTGCTTTCTTTAAATTAAATGTAAAGTGATGGCCTGAAACACAGGTTTGAATTAACCTAGATCGGGCGGGTCGCTATCTAACATTGTAATCTCGAACCATCATTACCGACTTGCACCTGTAATAAACATATTTTAGTTTTAGTCTACTTTTGGGCATTATAATTGTTTGAGAAATCTTAATTTGAAGTTTGCACGAACGATTGAATTCCCAATAGACAAGGAACTTTTACAGAACGACCTTGACAGAGTTATTGAATGGTGCAAAAATAACAGAATGCAACTGTACTCTAACAAATGTGTCACGTTAAATTTACGAGGAAAAATAACTATATAACATCTGAATACTCCATAAACCAAGTTAAAGTACAAGAACTCGAAACAATCAAGGACCTAGGAGTGCTTTTTGATAGAAAAGTCACCTTTATACCTCACTTTGATTACATTATTAAAAAATAATCTAAAATGTTGTGATTTCTGCTTCGTAATACTAGAGGTTTTCGTAAAAGCAGTACGAAAGTAATGTTGTACAACAGTCTCGTGCGAAGTATCTTGGAATATTGCAGCGTTGTATGGAGACCTCACTACGCCACTCATATGCTGCGGTTAAAACGAGTGCAGAAGCGTTTTGTGTGGCACCTAGCTTTTCGTGAGGGGAAATCTATGCAGCTACCCTCCTACAAAATCCGCCTGCGTCATTTCAAAATGCACTCCTTATCCACACGCAGAGACGTTACCGACGCTATATTTCTGTATAAAATATTAAGAAACGGAATTGATTGCTCTAAGTTGTTAAGTCTTATTAGATTCCATGCTCCATCTAGATATCCGAGAAATATCATTACTCCGTTATGCCCACCACTACGAAGGTCGGTACTTTGCGCAAACTCACCTATACCTAGATTATGTAAAATTCTCAATGGCTGCAGTGATTTAGTGGATATAAACCAGGACAGTATTAACAGAATTATTAAAGTAATTGTAAATATTTCACTCGCAACAATTTGAATTGTAATAGTATTAAATGTAAAATTCGTTAATCCGTTAATTTATTTTACCAATTATTTTAATCCAATATATTATTATCTAATTTATCTTATTGAATTTAATTTCATCTAATTTAATTTAATTTCATCTTATTTAATTTAATTTCATCTAATTTAATTTAATTTTATTTTATTTTATTGAATCTACCTTAATTCAATCTAATCCATGTACTCATTTTAATTATACACTTTTTCATTTTTCTTTACCTAATTACGAATATCTTAATTATTATTTTATTTTTTTTAATTATTTTGATGACACCATTATTATCTGTGAATTACATTTTTAATTGTATTTTCATCTTAATATGTTTTTATAAAATTTGATTGTTGTTACAACTAACCTAATCTTAAGGAAAAAACTAACCTAAATAATCGTTGTACTAATAACTCATTTTGTACATTTAAGCCGTTTACTGTGCATGCGGTATTAGCCTTTAAGTGATTGTTACACTATCAAATGTTTATCTGTCAATCGCAACGTAATGTTATGTGTAAACAATCGTTGGTTAACCTTAATAAATAAATAATAAATAATAATAATGACAGTGTTCACGGCTGATCTGAGAGAAAATGTTTGGTCTTCCGTGCCAGCGAGAATCAGTGGAACAGTGTAGGTTTATAAATTATTGTTTTTTTATAAAAAAATGCGCTATAATCATGGTCATGCATAAAACAATATTGAAGGAAATCCACTTCTAATAGATAATGTGAATAAAAGTTTTTCTAACTAAAGAATTGAAATGGAAAAGCCAGGAGGGTGCCCTGCACAGGAATGGCATACTTTAAGCGGTGAGCGCGGCATTATTCGAAATAAAAGGTGGCGATGACTACTTAAGTCAAATTTTATTATTTTTTCAAAGATAACTGAAACAAATAACTTAATGGCTGGAGGCCTTAATTTGAATTAAGCCCCCCACAGGAAAGTTCGGTTGAGCAATAATATGCCTGAAGGATAAACTGCGAGATGCCCATTCCAAAAAAAAAAAAAAACAAAACGGAATATGCCTTACTGCGCACCATACCAAACTATACGTCATAGGTATCCCAACACTTGGCAGTCTCGTCGCCAACAGCTATGTCTGCTCAACAACTTGGACCGGGACTTGGTAAAACCGGGAAAAGTGGTTAAATGTGATGGTAAGAAAGGGTTTTACGAATATCACTCAGTAGATTTCCTTTTGAAATTAACCATAAAAAAATCAAGTATTATAAAGTAGACCAGATACTATCAGTAATAATGATTTCAATTTAGCTGTCATACAATCTCTGGTAACGAAATTTCAAATTTCCCCACAGTCTGTCCATATTTCATTCATTTCTATTGGGTTAATTAGTGCAGGGTTTGGCCTTGACCATGAATGTACTAGAAAGGAAACCGTGTTTAGGCGTTAGACGAAGTCATAATACCACTTAGTTAAAACGTCGCATCAGATGACTGCAAGTATAATTACTAACACTATGAGTCTTGCTGCTCGAAATAAATAATTAAGTTATAATTAATAACAATACAGGCACAATACTGACGAGCGAATTTAAAGCGCTCCACATACTATCAGTGTAATTGCAATTTTATGTTCTCACAATATTTAGGTAAAAATAATAAATATTTAGATCGCGTCATGTCAGCAGTTATCGACATTACTTGACTGTTATGTCATTACAGTGTATAGTCCGCTTAATGCTTGGTCGTGAACATGGCTTGAACATATCAAATTCTATTTTGTACACATTCCTATTTTATGTTTATTTTGATTACTCACATTACTTTTGCTACGAGAGTATTTCTAAAGAGTTAATCGCAACCTTCTGTTATACCCTGATCTCCTAGTACTAGGGCGGATTCACCGGAACCGGAACGAAACGTTCCGCCCTTTGCCTAGAGAGTATTTCGGAACAGTTAACGATTGCAACCTTCTCTTGTTTTATGGTTTCCTGGTAAAGGGGCGGCGCCTTTCATTCTGGTGTCATGGAATCGGAACTGATACTAGCAGTATTTTCATGTATAAATTGGTACGAGAGTAATAAAATTTATGTGCGGTTTACCGTCAAATCTTCTCTTGTATTATGCTCTCCTGGTATAAGTGCGGAACATTGTATGGAACCGGGACTGATAGTTACTACTAGTATGTTCACTGAAGATTACGAATTAATTAGCGAATGATAACAACAACTTAGTGTCTTTTATGATTTTTTCGTTAAAATATGTACAATAAATAAATACGGAAAAACAATAAACTTAGTAAAATATTATTGAACGTATATAAGATAAATTACGTACTGTATGTAAGATAAAGAGTACTTCACCGAATCCTGAGCTGAGTTACTTTAAATATTTTTAATCTGAATCATTTATGTAATATAACATTTTCACTTCCTATAATAATAATGTGATTCATATGCTTTCCGAGCGTTTCAGAAAAGGTTTATAATTTAAGAATTATGAAGGAAGTGTAGGGATTGTGCAAACCAATAGGAAATAAATTGTCCATTGTTATGTCACAGACGATGATGTGCCTTGTTTGTTATACAATACTGATAATGTTTTAATAATAACTAATAATAATTTCCGTAAAATTGCAAAGTCAGCTGCAGTTTGAAATAAACATTAGGAGCCCAAACGGTATCAGAAGCATGATCTGAAACATAGAAAAGCTCAAAGTGTCTTAAGGTTACTCCTTATTAATGAAAAAAAATGTTACCGTGAAATGAACAACTTCTAAGCTTAGGACTGGGAAAACGTGCACTACATTAATTGTAGGACTGTGTAGCCATATTATTGTACAAAAAGTTATAATTACTAAGCCACATACAATAAATCAGCTGGTTATTACTAAAAAAAATTGACCTGTTATTTGAACATATTCGAGATTGAGGGGACGCTCCAGTCAAACCATCCATTTTGTAAGAGATATGTTTTTCCGAGTGTATCGTCCAATAATCTCAATACAAAAAAAACTTACTTATGTTCAGACAATTTCGACACCCCACCGAATTGACATGTTGTATACCCGCGCACCTCTGAAGCTCTTCGTAAGTTTTCATGGAGGAAAAAATTGGGCGTCTCGTCGAACCTAACCTATTCACGAATATTCAGCCTGTTATTACTGACAACAAAAACAGACGGCGGCCGCTGGACAATTTACACAAAAAATTTACACAATGTTGCCAACAGAAACATCCTTATTACTCCATCTAACTAGGGTTTCTCAATGATTTTTGGTATAGTCTTAAAAAATAAGAATTAAAAAGTCACGTTGAGACTTAAATAGGCGAACGCTGTTGATGATATCCTCTTACTGCATTTGAATGAAAACTTGTTTTCTGCTTTTTCTTGAGATTTATTCAATGTTTTCAACTTATTTTACTCAGCAATTTATGTGATGTTTCAATTAGTATCATCAGCACGAATGATTAATTCAATACATAAATGACAGAAATACATTCACACCTAAGTACTCCTAATTTCAATGCATACTAATATCCGATATCAGCCCGTCAAATAATATAAATCACAATATTCTAGCAGGTTTGGATTGTGCATGTTAAGAAATTTAAAAAAGTCATCTTTCTTCGTACGTCGCGGTAACTAAAAGCATATTTCTATATAGAAAATTAGGGTGAAAATGGTTTGTATTTAAAGTAGTTTCATACATGTCAATTTTAAGTGTACTTGCTTACTTAAAATCAGTGTTATGGAGCTACTTTTAACGCGGTAGTATTTCTGAACAGTAAATTGTTGCAACCTTCTCTTATATCATGTCTTCCCCGTATAGGGGCGTGTAAATTAGGCGCAGATTCCATGGAATCGGAACACGTGAGAGAATATTATTATCGCTACAACCTTCTCTTACTTTATAATCTCCTAGTACAGGGGGCGCAACATTTCGTCCGCCTAATACAAAACACGCCCCTAAGCACCCCGTGGAAATGTCCACTAACTACGTTGCAAGCTCCTCTTGTATTATGATCTCCTGGTTAGTGAAACATTGCGTCCCGTTCCATAGAAACGGAACTGATAACCAAATTTAAACAGCCGCGCGGGTGGACCGTGGGCTACGCTTTCCGAGGTCATTCCATGAATGGGTGACCGTTCGTAACATATCGAGACTCCTCCGTGCCTCGGTAAGCACGTTAAGCCGTTGGTACCGACTGTCATTTTTAGATTGTGGACAGTCGTTACGGGTAGTCAGAAGCCCGATAGTCTGACAAACAGTCTAGAAGCCGACCCCAACATAGTTGGAAAAAGGCTAGCTATCCCCAAAAAAATGTTGGGGGGCAGTTTAATTCAATGCGTTGTCATAACTTTGTACCCCTCTTTTTTGTAAATTCGTAATTCTGTCTTGTACGATTGCTGTACTGTTGTTCAAAAATAATCTCAAGTATACTCAACTTGCAATCAAAATTGAGTTGATTTGAAGTAATTTATAATAGAAAAGTAATAGAACAATACCAAATATTCTCTTTCGTTTGTTTCTCGTTCTAACAAAGAACGGGAAAACAAATTATATAGGCAAATGCAATTCATCTTCAGAATCAGATATACATTGTGACAAAAGCGATTCGTCGAATGTGTGGTGCGCACGCTGTTGACGTTTCAGGAAAACCATCCCTCGTTCAACAAGGCCGCGCTGACCATCGCCTCGACTGCCAAATCTCGTTCCGACATCTTGCGCCGTTATATATAAACAGTGCAATAATATAAACAGATTATATTATTTTACATCTTATCATGGGGAATAGCGACTCACCGACCGATTAATTTTCACTATGTAGGGTTTATTAGCGGAAATAAAACTGTCAGCGATAATCGATCATTCCCAGTAGAGCGTGGTCTGTTCATTGTCGAGAACTGGTTCTGGATGGTATTGGTAATATTGTACCTCGATGACCACAAGAGCATATTTATCGGCAAGTTGTTGGTGGATCATCCTGGCTACGAGATTGTGTCTGCGCAAGTTTTCTCCGTTTGCAAGAAGAGCGCATCTAGAGACGATATTCATTCACTGGGAAGGTGACAAATACAACATATGTCCATGCTGTCGTCTAGATAACCTCGTCCTGAATGAATTATTATTATTATGTTTACACAGGCAAGTCAGCAAGCTTTTATGTCATATACAATTGTATAATGTTAGGTCTTGGTACTAGGATACAATGAATTACAAGAGTCTTACGAAAGGAAATCGCGTCGGGAAAATAACAGCGAGTCAAAGGAAACTCATTTTTGGTCTTAAATATACCCCATCCCTCAACGAAAGAAACGACATCATGCCGATAAATATTGGTATAGAAAGGGATGGCATGCATTCTGATGATGTCATTTGATACGAGTAAAATCGATAAGCTGTTGAACTCTTAGCCTTGAACTTGAGCGGTATACAAACACGCATACTTTTACGTTACTAGCGGCGCGCGAACTGTCAAACGCGCAAAGTTAAAATAGATGTAAGTTTTCTTAAATTTTCAAATTTTCCGCGCAAATTTCTTTGGTTTTTTTTTTCACTTAAAAATAAGAATGAGCCGAATAGTTTCAGCCGTTCTAACAACACATTTAGAGATTCATTTTTATTTTTATAGAACATTTGTCCAGAAGGAAAAGCTCGGTCTGCAACTCAGACACGTAATATTGCGTGCGCATTTGATAATGAAAGCGGGTTATAATGATTGTTTTGTTTTTTTTTTAGACTTGTTCTAATATTCAGTGGTATTATCAACAAAAAAAAAACAAAATTCATGTATTCAAATTAGGTTGAGAATCAGCACTTTTTGAACGTCAAAACGTTTACAAAATAGAGTCCCCCAAAACGCCCACCCTACACCACTTCCTAGTGTTTTTGTTGGGAAGAAGAAGTGGAGAAACAAACTCCACAGCAACACGTCTGTCTGATAGTTTGAAGAACTTGAAGCTATACAACATATATAAAAAAATAATAATTATGTCAGTCATCTTTATAAATAATTTGCTACATGTTAGAACATAGACCATCCTCTTTTTACGTTGGTTAAAGTTAGTTGAGTACAGAGTGGAAGGGACATCGATGCACAAACTAATACTATGAGTTCGGTTCATGATACTGGACCCCCCAGCATTGAACACACAGCTCCTGCATCGCATGCCTTCCACTTCTATATTATTACCACATAATTGGGATAGTTTTCCTAAATTATGAAATAAGGTAAAAAATGACGAGAAGTTTTTGAATCTATGGTTCTAAACAATCATCCAAAAGTATAAAAAACTAAAAAACGCTGTTTCTTAAAATTATGGTAAATATTGAAACTTCTTTTATCCACGTTAGACCCGGTTTTAATATGCCTCGTTTGTCTAGTAGTCGCGCTACTACTGAGCATGAAGTCCTGGGTTTCGATTCGGTTCGAGCAAATTGAGTTGGGGTTTCTCCATCTAATTTTTTTAATAACAGACAGGCTTAATATTCAGGCCGAGTATCGAGTACTTAGCCATTAAAATAAAAGTGAATCATTCTTTAGGCTTTGCGCGATTTTTAGAACGAAATGTATGTTTTTGCGTCACCCACTAATGGGACGTGTATCAAAAACACAGTTACTCTAAAGTCCAAGCTTTTACTCCTGTCAGCAGTCCCCATGACTGTCATATTTTTTTTACTTCAAACCGATATACTTAGCTGAATAATTCTGACTGTCCTAGATAGTTGTCAAGCTAAAACTACCCTAGCATGCAGGGTACCTCCCCACCAGGTCATTGATATTTTCTGTTTGGAAGATAGAACCGAAAACAAACTGAGTCGCTATCGGTCAAACCTAAACTTTGCGAAGAAAAGATCAGCAGGCGTCTGCCTCGCGCCTGTCTCTACGTCCTAACTTGTCAGACGACGTGCATTAAAGTCATCAATATTCCAATGACCACTTATTTATCAACACACGCATTGGTATGTTGCATAGGAAATTCAAGGAGGTTGTGTGGTCAGGCAATCATTCTTTACACCTTTAGGACGCGACCGCACAGCACAGATACACTAAGTTTTGTGTTCTTATCCTGATTTCTCTTAATACTTCTGAAACTTTTTGCATGAACAAGTAGTTTTATTTGCAAAACAATTATTTCTTCACGGTTAAATATCATTAATCGTCAAAATTAACATCAAACAGTCCCAATGTTTCAATAAATCAAACATACCTATGTGAACTTTAAATTTTAAAATTTTTCGTGCTAAACTACGATAAAAGTGAGCATTCCTTGAACTACGCTCAAGTTCTACGTTTCGAGTTCAACAGCCTATTGATATTCCTCTGGCTTGTCGCAGTAATAACGCTGCCACCCTTGTGTCGATTAAGAAAATAGTGACGTCAGGCAAAGTCAACCACCATCCTAATATTTGAATGACATCATCACGAGAAAGCTTACTTCAGGATCTATATTCGTTGAAATGAGAGTGCTTGAGAATACTAGCGATATTTTCGTAAATTTAAGAGTTCAAAGTGCATTTGATATAACACTAAATAAGAAGGCTTATTTTTAAATCAGTCACTCTCTTACATTTTCATTATACATTACTGAGGTGTTACAGAATTTTTTGAGGCTTTTGTTATGGTTTGTGTGGCTTTATTGCTAATTCTCCCTGACTAGGATCCATTGTAAAAAGGGGAAATGAAATAATAAAAAACATGCTTGCTTTATTCATTGATTCTTTATTTTTTCTTAACAAAGTACATTCGTAAGCCATCCTTTTTTTTTCGGAAATATAATATACCGGCTGATTTAAAAAATAGAAACTTTTCGATGGTTATGTTTTCATTTAAATAATAGCTACCGTAAAACGGGGTGAATCGAAAAGCCAGGGTGAATAGAAACAAAACTTTAAATGAGATTTAATCGTTGATTCATCATTATTAATTACTTACAAGGTGTTGAAATTAACCATTTCAATTCCTTAAAAAAAATAAGAGTCCTTATAGTAATAAACAATGTCTTACTAACGCGAAAATGCCCTTCAAAGTTTTGTTTCTATTCACCCTGGCTTTTCGATTCACCCCGTTTTACTGTACTTAATTTTCACCGTTTTCATGTGTTTCAATGCTTGATGAATTTGGTGTTTATTCTCTTTTATTATCATTTTAAGATAACCAGTTTTTAAAAACTTGAGTGATGAGTCATTTTTTATATCATGGAGCGACGCCATTTGACTTCTGATGAAATGCATAGAGCTGTAGGAATGCTAAAAGCAGGAAAAAATCAATCCCAGGTATCTCGGTAGTTTAGTGTCAATAAGAGCGCGATTTGTCGTTTTTCAAAACGTTACATTAATACACACCCAGTGTCCGCCTGCTAAACAGCACCCAGGATGTCTAAGGAGTACAACTGCCTGACAGGACCAATGTATACAACTAACCACAAGACGTCAACCAATGTTACCCAGAAGATAGGTTTAAAGCTACAATTATCAAGCGTTGTTGTTGTTAGCCACCAATCCGTGAGAAAAAGACTACGCCATGGGTTTGGATTTAGGCTTGTGACGAGAAGGGTAAGAGTGTATAGTTGTCCCAAAACTACTGAACGGCTGAGATGCTTCAAGAATGACCACAGATGTGGAAGAAAGTGCACAGTGACGCGCTTGCCAACAAAGGGTTTTTATACAGATTTAATGAATAATAACAGACCACATAAGTTGTATAAATGTTGAGATAACTTTGATATAACTTTTTGAGACAATCGAATCAGAGTTTCAAGGTGGCGGGAGGCTAAGTTTGTTTGCTGGCCAGTGTTTATACTACCACAGTGATATTTTAACATATTATAATCCAAAAACCACTTTACTATGACACACACTTTTCTACTGCAAAAAATTGCACTTTTAAGCTTAATATTTCGCAAACCCTTAATCGAAAAATGGTATACACATCGCAATTGTCTCTAAAAACTTTTCCAATGGCATTTGACACCGTATAGCCGTAAGGTCAACGACCCCAACATGGTTAGGAAAAGGCTAGGCAGATGATGATAGCCGTGAGGCCACACACACTACAAAGCAGTTGCTATAATTGAATAATTTTAGTAGTTTTGTATGTTCTAATTTAATTGCACCCATGTTTTAGTAAAAACCAAACTTACTTGACGTCCGGTGCGATTTTTTTCAAAATTCCTCCTTTTTGATGTAGGAAAAGATAGTGAGAAAACCTTCATGTCGTGAAACTAAAAACCCAGAGACATATTACTTCCACCAACCGTCACTGGGCCGTCGTGGTGAAAAATAAGCTCCATCTCACATCGCATACAATACATTTCACTGAATCTGTTTTTTTCATTTGCTCTCTATAATCGATCACTTGCTGAAACTCTCTTGCAAAGGTCCCCTGTCCAGCCACAAGAAAGCAAGTCAGTCATTTATTAGCCTGTAACTCTAATCTTGATTCATGAAATCTTAGTACTCCTGGCAGACGTATTACCGTTTGCCCGTCTTATTTGTCTCACTTTTAAAGAGTATTTTTTTGTGAGTATGACGTAGAAAAAAGTTCTTATAAAACATTAATTAAAGCATTGCCACCTAGTTAAAGTTATTATTTTCAGGGATTGCAGATGGTATCTTTAGAAACGACGTAAGACGTTATATTCAAAATGTATTGTATGAATCGTTAATTGCACAAATAGACTAGAAATCAAGTACGAAGCCAGTAAGTTATTTACTTTTCAGTTCTTCAATTCTGGTAGTTTATTACAACAGTAATAAAGTGTAGTGTGAATGCAATAAATAACATTACTATCTGTTACTTTAGCAAAAATTTATGAATTTTTATGAACGTTGACTGCCATATGTGAAAAAATGCCATTGTAATACGGGCCGCAATAATACCATTGGTGTCACTGGAAATATTATAGTGTATCAAATCGATGAGCAATGTTTTTACTATAATTTGTAAGCTGCCACGGGCACGGTCCCAAAGTGCAGCGGGTTCAATTTCTACTCGTGGCATGGCATTGACATAGTTTGGATTACCTTTTTGCCTAGTTATTGTTGTTACAATCATTTTTATAACTTGCTTGCTACCGGTTCGAAATTAGTAATCGGTTTTGTAGCACATCCTGGCATCTGATGATGTTAAAACTTGGCTTTGCTAATGTTATTTCGTGACAATACTATGTTTGGTAGTAACTATGCTGGTAAATAAAAATCATGAAATAATTTATAACATTTATTTTTCTCAGTTTTACTCACGGAAATTATTGTACTAATTGTGAATACAAAACAACATGGATATAAAAAAGCGCGAAATAGCCAGGAATGTACGTTAAATATAAGGACATTGTAACATAACACCTGTATATTATGAAAGTGGTGTACAAGTACATACTCGTAAAAACATTATAAAGGTTACTATTAGCTATTCATGTCTTTATGTTAGTCTGCTGAGTTGTACGAAGCTTAATCTGACACTTAATTCCTCTGTGTGTGTTTGACATACACAGGACGGGTTAAGTGCCAAGTAACGCTTCGTGCTCTGCCAAGGAGTCTTCAACTTCATCTGCTTCGGCTGAAATTCAGCAATAGTATTGTCTTGATGTTAGTCTGCTGAGTTGTACGAAGCTTAATATGACATTTAATTCCGCTGTGTGTGTTTGACATACACAGAGCGGGTTAAGTGCCAAGATACAACTACTATATCGTGTGCTATTTATAAACAATGTAATAAGGGAGCCAAGCTACGCTTCGTGCTCTGCCAAGGTATATTCAGCTGTAACGCCCTCCGTGTTCAGTCGAAACAGAAACAGCTGTGTATGGAACGACGTAAGGAGCCGCTTGGTCGACTACGGATACTGTTCGATGTCTATCTGTTATATGAAAAAAACAAAAAAATATTAGATATACCGAATATTTTTCATATTTAATACCTTCAAATATGAAAAAAAAAAAAAAGTTTAGGTACAAATAACAGTTACGTCGTTTATAGGCTTTAAATAGATTTTAAAACGGAATATACTTTATTGTGCTTAAACCACAACTCATAGGTATACCAACACTTGGTAATCTTGTCGCTATCAGCTATGTTTGTTCGATAACTTGGATGAACCGGGAAAAGCAGTTAGTTACGATGGTAAGAAAGGGTATGTATAATAGTATAATATCGCTTTGTATTGAAAATTAGTTTTCAAACTGTACGTAAAACAGTACTTCTAATACTCTTTCGTGAAAACAAGGCTAAAAAATATCAAATTCTATTTTGATACATATTAAATGATATAGGCGCAAATAGTTATGAGTGATGTGGAAGGAAAATAAACATTGAAAGTCTGTCACCGTTTAATGTTAGATTAGTGCTGCCGACATGCACGTTCTTGTTTGTTTGGCAACAATGCCGCAACCCCCGCAAAAACCCACATGTATTTCTGATACAAGCAAGTTCGTTCATTCACACAACTTAAGCACCGATTTAGCTAAACAAGTTGTCAATTTAATTCTAAATATTTAAAAATATTATCCTATCTTCCATATTTCTTATGACGTCAAACTTTGTTCAAGTTATTTTACAACTTTTGTATTTTGAATGATAAGTTTAAGTTTTACTATAATTAAGAGGATGTGGCTGGAGGTTGTACACATGTAGACACATGTGGATAGATAGGCTAATCGTAAAGTAAAGTGAGCATTAACATAATTTGGGAATGCATGAGAATGGTTTTTCCGACACTATACTTACGCTGCAATGGGATAAATTTGATTTAACTAAAGTCTTTCGTTTTTGACAGATAAAGTATACCTATCTCCTTGAAACAGTGTTAAAATTGCTTCAAATCTATACTAATAATAGGTCTAATATAGGTCTAATATATAAGGTACTAATAATACCTATGAAATTGCCGTTTTGTATGAAAAAATTTAAATGAATTTTTTTCATGTATTTTTTATTTGTATTAATCGAAGTAATCACCCATGCAATCAATGCATCTTTGCCAACGCAGTGGCAGTTTATTGATGCCCTTCTTAAAGAAATCAGCTGGACGGGAGGCAACAAATTCTTCAAAGGCATTTTGTACTGCCTCTCGGGTATTGAATTTTTTTCCCGCCAAGAAGTTATCCAAATTCTGGAAAAAGTAGTAGTCTGTAGGCGCAAGGTCTGGTGAGTAGGGCGGATGACGGAGAGCTTCCAACCCCAGTTCTTGCAACTTGGAGACCGTCTGCTGTGCAGTATGAGGTCGCGCGTTGTCGTGCAGGAGCAGCGGAGACGAGCGATTGACCAATGCTGGTTGGAGATGTGCCAGCTTCTCCATCATTGTGTTCAATTCTTCACAGTACACATCTGCAGTAATGCTCACCCCGTTTGGTAAGAAGCTGTGTTGAATCACACCGGCGCTAGACCACCAAACAGTGACCATCACTTTTCTTGGGGTAATTTTTCGTTTAGGGCATTGTTTAGGTGCTGAACCAGGATCCAACCAACTTGCTGAGCGCTTGCGGTTATCAAACAGAATCCATTTTTCATCGCAGGTAACAATGCGGTTCAAAATTCCTTCATTTGTGTGTCTGTTGAGCAGTGCAAGGCACGTCTCGACGCGTACTTCGCGCTGGCGATCATTGAGTTCGTGGGGCACCCATTTGTCAAGCTTTTTTACCTTGCCAATTTGACGCAAATGGACCAATATTGTTTTGACGCTAACGTCGAAAGCTGCTGCTAATTCAGCCGTAGATTGTGTATCATCAGCTTCCACAATCGCCTTTAATTCGTCATTGTCGACCAAAGTCTTCGGACGACCGCGAGGTTCATTTTTCAGGTCGAAATTTCCAGAACGGAAGCGAGCAAACCAATAACAGGTAGTGCGTTGGTTTGTAGTGTTAGCTCCGTAAACGTCGTTGATGTTGCGTGCCGCTTGTGCCGCGTTGCTGCCACGACGGTACTCATATTCCATAATTACTCGAATTTTTAACGTATCCATGATGACGAAAAAGATTTAAATGCGATGAAAATGTAACACTAATCAAAATGACTACTTTTGGAAAAAAAAAACCATGTCTTTAAAATAAAATTAATTTGAAATTAGAATTCTTAGCCAAACAAATCAAAAATATTTTGATTTGAAATGGCCAGTACTGCAGAACGGCAATTTCATAGGTAAAGACCTAATATTATTCTCGTAAGGAGGTAAAATTTGTATGTAAGTTTGTATGTGGGGGTTATCTCCGGAACTAATAGCTTCATCATTCTTGACTGCTATAGATTATAAATTATATTTACATGATTCATATTAGTCAAGCTACCACAAAGTTAATCCAGCAAGTCGGAAATAAATACCTCTAAAAACAGAATTATTTGCATGCTTAATGGTTGTTTCAAATGGAAAACAATGTATGGCAATCTGGTTCGTCTTAAATAGTTCCAAAAAAGTCCCGAACACCATATAGCTATATTTTATCTTTAAGGTAGCTTTTTATGATTAAAAAAAGTATTTTTTCGACATATTTACTTACTTTAAACAACAAAGTATCAATCCTTATCAAAATAAAATATTATATTAAAACAAGGACATCATGGAGATAACATTTGCCCTTACAGTATGTCAATTGGCCATACAGTTTCGGATATAATGTAAAATAATTAAAGAGCACAATTACTTTCGTTCGCGCATAGTACATGGGTTGCAAACGTTAGCTTAGCCTTTTACGTACGCGCTGTGTGAAGAATTTTCGTAGATTGATGATGCTTTTAACTCACGCGGACGAAGTCGCGGGCGAAGTGCTAGTCTATACATATAATAGAATTGACAACGAAAATTATACGCCAGACTCAAACTCCACCACCCAAAAGACGCCATTCATCCATTTCAGAAAAGTAAGGCATGAAGGTTAATTCAGCATGCAATACATTTCTATGCTCGTCAAAATAATATATTATTTTTTTGTCGCTCTCCTTGGGGGTGAGGGTATTTGTTCAACCTTGCTTTCTATATGGCCTGATAAAACTTGCATTTGATCTTTTTCGACTTATGGTTTCCTGGTACTAAATGTGTGGCATCACCTGTTGCATGGCTGCCAGAACGCGTTCCAACAAAACGAGTACAGGAGACGTATCACTAGTACTCGTATAATCCTAAGTTAATAAAACATACGCATCATTACATGTGTGCTTTCATAAATCTTTTTTGATAAAATTAATGTGCGCATCATATATATGCAATTCTAAAAATGAAAAGAGTTGCAATAAGTTACTAATGTAGTTTATTATACCTTGGACAGAGTTTTGTTCGTTTACCCAATACTTATTTTCGTTAACTAAGAATATGTGTAGGAATGGGCAGCTTGTATAATAAATGCATATGCATTTATTCATACTCACCATTTATCTACGTGAGATTTCGTATTTCTGAAGCTGTCTACATTGATTGAAATTGATAAAAAGTTTTATTTCAACTACTTTTTCAATATCATCGTTTTATTTTAGTAACACCGCGGTGTTAACCGTAGTTAAAAAATAAACTCTTTTGTGAAAATTCTCCTAGAAGCAGTTGCTACAAACTAAGTAGCTTGTATATCAAAAAATATATTTATAATCTTTTTTTTAGTTAATCGCTAACCCCGTTTAAATTTCTCCTGAATCGTGCGTGGGTTTTCAAACATTTAAACTTCAATAGACAAACAGCTAGACCCGGAACAATTATCTGTAGGCCATACAAATAATTGTACCGTGCGGGAATCGAACCGCAAAACTGCGCGCAGCAACAAATTGCTCAGTCACTGAGCCAACCGTGACGTGACATGAGCCAAAATCCAGTCCGCACTGGGTCCACATGTGACTGGCAATGTATAATAAAACTTTAGTCTATATCAAGAATCTATCTCATACCTTTTATAAAAACGAATCCAGTCCAATGTTTTTGACATAGTCGCTGCGAGATGAAACTGTGGGTGACTTGTTGTTTTGGTGGTCGTCGAATTGTTGTCCGTGACGTCACGTCAGGTTGCGTGTTCCAAGTCGTTGTCGCCACAGATCTGTGAAATTACAACATAACAAAAACATCACGCCTGAATTCCTGGAAGGGTGAGGCAAAGTTGTACCTATAGTATGCCCACAATTCGCCAGTTATGTTTAAGTCCCATGTAATAGGGAGCTAGCCCATTGCCATCAATCGTGCACAAATCCAGACTCCGGCCTGCTACTGAGAAATTGTAGATAAAAAACACAATAACGCTTTGCCCGAGCCGGGAATCGAATTCATGACCTCATCACTCAGCAGTAGCACTTATAACCACTAAACGAACAAGGCAGTATTTTGAGGTATTCAGTTTTAAACACATTATCTTTTTAGGTGCAAATATGAAAATGGACATAATTAAAAACCTCTCACCATTTCAAGATAGATTCGTGCTGCAGACGCTCACGTTCCAGTTTCATTAACACTGCGGCCCGCGATCACTAGCACTAAATGCAAATTGTACACCTCAGTCGTCATGACAACAATGTCGGAACCCCCGCCAATTCTTTTCTATTAATAATTCAAAGTATTGGTTATTCCGTGGTCGATATTCAGTCGTTAAGGCTCACTTCTTCTTAACTTTAACTATACCAACCCTTACAATCCTCTATGCGGGCAATATTCTTAGAAAGGGAATCGAAGTATATTTTGACGTATTAATACAATATAGATACTGGTTGGCTGTCTGTTTGCTCAGTATTTAATTTCGTTGCTTTTGCATGTATTTATACGAGTATTCCAATCCCGTCACAGTTCCGAAGAAACCTACGTACATTATCAGAAACCACAATTTAATTGAAGCCAATTTGCAGCAGCAAGTGACGATGCATACATAATGTACATCAAAGTCACGTATTTCACACTTAACAGATGAGATTTACTACAATCCTTACCTTCTTTTGTTAGTATCGATACACGAATCAATCGTAGAATTGAATAATATTAAAAAAGTCACTCACGAAACTAAAAACAGAACAAACACTCAAAAAAAAATATGAGCGGGAAATGGTCCCTTTAATGTTTACGAAACTTTTTCATACCCTCAGATTGCCAAAACAATGTCTGGTGCGACATCGAATAAGAAACAAACACAAACAAAAAGAGGATGGTGACAGACCTGAAGACCGGTGATTATTAAAAAGAGAGCTACTGGCCAACTATTTACTACGTTACAAGTCAGCAGTTATTCCGGAAACCCGTTAAGGGAGGCATCAAATCGTCAATGATGTCCTGTTTATAACGCATCCTGTATATGAATAATGCACTCCAACTCCAATCACGAATTTGTTCAAAAACAGTGAATCATTTCATTTACAGGATTAACCAATGAAATTCTGATTTTTAATTTGGGATTTTTGCTTAAAATGACTATAATAACCTGTGGTCAAACTGCCAGCAATACAATACGAGTATGTGATTTTTTTCATGGAATGAAAAAAATCACATACTCGTTACACACGTCACATACTCGTACAAAATTGTTGTTTGTGGGGCATTCCCGCAAAAAAAAACTATAAGACGTTGAACTTTTAGCATTGACCGTATTTTCCAAGCCTTCGATTTGATTTCAATAAGAAAAAAGCTAATAGGGATGTGTCCGAGATATAAATATGATATTTTTTTATTTATTTATTTATTAGTTAGTCCGTCCGTAAGATTACCAAAAAAAATTGGACACGTAGTTTTTCCTTGCTCAAATCAATAAAAAGTGACAAAGATATAGCACATCAAAGTTGAGAAGGGGCTTGTGACGTCACTTTAACCTAAAAAGTGACGGTGTGACGTCACTCGAAATTATGTCGTAGTCATTTTTGGTTTACGTGACAGAAGAAAACACACATGTGTAGTAGTGTATTTTTGAGTAATCCAACTATCGGACCAAACAGATTTTTTACGGACACCACCCTATTTGATGGTAGCATCAAATATGTAGAAGGTACGAAAGTGAAAACTTTACTTTTAACTTGTGCGGATCAAATTGCATGAGACTCCGATACTTATGGCTTCGACATAATCACTTATTAAAATATTATTTAAATCTTTGCTAAGGAATAAACACAAGTGATAATTAATCACTTGAATCAATCAAGTGATTAATTAGCAGTCGCCACGCTCGCTCTTGTCCAAAAGGTCGAAGGACACTTAACCATCAAGCAAGGCGCAACTACCTTCATAACAATGACTCAACTTTTCAACTACGTCATCAGTTTCTATGAAGCAATCAACTAAATTACTAGTAAGGGCGCTTGTATGCATCCGATATTTTCACCGGACAACGGACCGTTGTTTTCGCCGGTGGTGTATGGTATATAATAAATGTGTGTACATGCACCGGATGCCAAACCGGTGTCCGGCACATACAATTGCGAAAAACACGGTCCGTTGTCCGATGAAAAAACGGACGTCTACAAGCTGCCTTACACAATCTTTGGAGCGCACTACGTGAGCTAGATATATATGTAGATATCGCGTCATACTTTGCATGCATGCTTTACTTGTTTTACCATCATATAACAAAGCTTAAGAAAGTACCATAATATCATATCTACCATATTATTTAAAAAAAATATTAGCCACCTGTTTGTTCTTCAGTGAACTACTTATGTTGTTTCAGTTCCCATTCATTGGAACTAGCGCATTGTTACGGACGTATACTAGGAGATAGATCATGATATAAGAAGAGGTTGGAATGGCTAACTGTTCACAACTGCCTAAGTCGACACCTTGGCCTTCTCCACCTGGCCCCCACTGGTAATAGGCGGAGACCCCCCAGTGAGGGCCAGGTGGTGCTGCTCAGCAGCGTCTAATCATGCTTCAGTGTCACGGTACGCCTACAGAAAAAAGACATGCAACCTGCCACACAAGTCCCACATAGTAGATATCAACCTGGTATCAGTTCCGATTCCGTGAAAACGGAATGCAATGTTCCGCACCTGTTACGTACAAGGATCATGGATCATATCATCATATAACAGAAGGTTGCAACGGCTAACTGTTCAGATGTGAGACAAATAGAAATTGTTATATATGCCTGGAACCAGAACTAATACTGTTATGTAGATTGACCACAAAAGTTCTTAAGTATAAACCTATAACGCGGTTTGTGAAGGTCGACAGTTTATATTTCTTGCATTTGTATCACGTCGTGCCTTCTATCCGTCCATCCATCCACAGTATCGGAACTTCTTAGTAATGGCTCTATCTATGCAAATTGCGTCGCATACGTCGGAAAAAAAGTTTACTAAAACACAATTTCTAACAAAATAACATTAATAAATCAAAATAATGTTTTCAACAAGCCGTTAATCTTTCGTTCATTTTATTTTTTTATTTATTTATAATCTGTTAACTGTTAAACTCATGCTACGCATTTTAGTGGTCACAGATTCAGGCTGCTTTTTCTGAAACAGAAGAACACCTTTGTATTCGTAGTTAATATGGGTCTGTCTGTTAGTGTATGTGAGTTTGAACACCATACAGGAAAAAATTCTTAGAGTGGGGCACCTTTATAAACAAAAAAAAAATAAGTAACAGTACCTACACAAAACAACTCACTCGTAGACCCATGGCCTGAGATTTGCTACGGCACGTAGCGCTACGATGGAGTAGCGCTACGTACGTATTTCTGTTTCTGTAACAGTTACTCAGTTTATCGTGTGGGCTTTCCGCTCCAATAACATTATTTTTATTGGTGATAAACTATATTTAGTTTTGTAAATTGGTTTTTACAAATATATCATTTGATCAAGATTGGTGTTGCTCTCTCTCTCTTGAGAAGAAACACCGAAAATCACAGTGATTAGGTCACAGTCTCTTTTAAATTCAAAACATTGTCTTGGTCAGATCATGTGATTATCAATTGGTTACGAGTCTGAGACAGTCAGTACAAGTAAATACCTATGGAAGGACTGTTCCATCGGTAAATACCGACTACCGGTACCGATAGATACCCGGTGTGAGTCAGTACAAGTAAATACTTGTACTGACTCGAACCGGGTCTGGCTGTTTGTGTATGTGAAATTAAATGTTTGTAAATGCATCCACGACACAGGATACATTCCTAGAGCGGGGCAATGTTAAAAAAAAAAAATATATATACAAGAATTGCTCTTTTAAGGTATTAGATATCTATCAAATAGGAACCTTCAAACGAGCAATTCTAATAAAGTATGTAAGTACAATAGTCTTAATTATTACTGTCAGGTAATAGATACGGTAATAAATTGAAATTTAAACGTGACAGTCAGACAACAGAAAAACGTATTTTGTAAACTAATAATAGGGATGTGTCCTAGGTAAAAATATGATATGTCCATTTGATCCGCCAGTTAGATTACCAAAACATATTGGACACGTTTTTTTGCTCACTCAAATCAATAAAAGGTGACAAAGATATAATATAGCACATCAAAGTTCAGGAGATGGAGCTTGTGTCGTCACTTTTACATAAAAAAGTGAAGCATGGCGTAACGTCACGCGAAATTTCAACGCATAGTGCGTTGAAATTTTTGATTACGTGTCAAAAGAAAAAATACGTGTCCAGTATTTTTGAGTTATCCAACTTTCGGACACTATAGAATTTTTAAGGACACTACCCTATTCCAAGTATGTATTACACTAGGTACCTCATTTCATTGATTTTTTTATTAGCTGCTGTTACAGAGTCAGTTTATGAAATATTTATTATTGCGTAACAGTAATAAATTCCTGATCGCGTGTGTGAAGTTGCTTGTAAAGCTTAGCCTAATAGTCACAAACTCTGTTTCCCTAACTGTAGTTGGAACAGCTTATTGTCGTTTAGTTCCAGTAGAGCTAATTTCCTGTCAGACTATCGTACTATATTCATCAGCCTAGCCTAGCTTTTTCCCAACTACTTTGCGGTCGGCTTCTAGTCTAACCAAATGCAGCTGAGAACCATTACTTTACATTGAGCAACTGCCAATCTGACCTTCACAACTCAGTTTCTGGGCAACACGATACCCCTTGTTAGGACTGATTGTGAGTCTTTCGGGCTTCTGACTACAAAGATCTACAAATGACAGCCAGGACCAACGGCTTATAGAGCTTTACGAGGCTCCAAGGAGTCCTGATATCTTACGAACGGTCCTATACCATGAACCTATCCACAACTGACCTTGGCAAGCTTGGCTTAGCCTTCGATCAACCCGTGCGGCTGTTTTTATTTAGCCACGAGCTAAAGCTATGGTCTTCACATATTGTCATATAATGTTTTCATCATGGTTAATTTATGTTTTATTAAAGATAAGGATAAGAATCATTTTTAAAAATTATTTGTGTATCTTCAAAATAGCAAAGACAATAACATCTTGGTATGTTGAGATTATCTCCCACTTGTCACAAAGTTTACCGAGAGTGCCTTATGTGTATTTTTTTATTTATTTAGGTAACCAACGGTGGTTTGTAATTAGATATGACAGAATAGTAACTTAAAGTATAGGTGTCCCTGTTTAACAGGGATAAGTATAAAACATGAGAACGGACTACTAAGGAATATTTAAGTTTAAAAGATGTTGTAATATGTTTCTTTAAAATGCTGTTTCTAGTCCTTTTGTATAGTTTTGCATTTGTATTTTTGAATGTAAGTTTCAAACAGTTAAAAAGTATTATGATATCGTGTGATCCTTGCGCCGCCGCGCCGTAGCGAAGGTTTAACATTATCATGCAATCTCTGGAAAATATAATAAGCTATCTTTATATAAGACGTGACCAATGAGTGAGTTACACAGAAACTTACAGCTCAAAATATTTATGTTCTCAAAAAGAATACACCTTCACATAATTTGATTAATACAAGTTAACCTTAAAACTAAATATAAAAGTTACGTAGCAAGATGGTAAACGTAAATAAATTAGCTAATTCGTAGATACAGTTTTTACATTGTTGTGGGTAATGGAAAATAGCGAGTGAACTATTACATATCGATTTTTAAAAGCAAGTCTTCGAAAGTTAGCTCTAAAAACTATTCCAATATTCTTTTCAGAGATCCGCGGCGCATATCTAGAAAAGATTTGCTCACCGAGTGCCTTGGAGGTGCTTCGACGAGTTCAACCGCATAGAGTTACCAGTCCAGTCGGTCGCGACCCTACAAATCACCATGGTACTCGCTGCTAAAAAGAAGAAGAGGAAGGGCTTGGTCTCCATTGTTGTTAACATTTTGAAAAATGACCTAAGTTAAGAATATTCATCACTATGGTTCGTTTTGTCTGCTTAATATTGTAAAAGCTGGACTTGTACATCACCGGATCTGGGGCTAAGAGCTAAAAATAATAGGGTTCCGCTGGTTTATAGGCGTATGTTGTTTTTACATTCGCACGCCACATAGAAGATTCAAGCACTACAGCTACCTGAGACACCGTCTGAATGTAGCGGTCAAAATCAAATTTATTTAATCAAATTAGGCTGAATACCAGCATTTTTCAAACGTCACAATGTACATAAGGCAATTTTCTCAAAACGCCTACCCTTCATCAGGTAGGCATCGGCCTACTCCCTACGATGAAGGGTGGGTGTAATTGTAATCATCGTGAAAATGTGAGCACAACTATCGAGTTGTGCTCACATTTTCACGATGATTACAATTATCCTGTATGAAACATACCCTCAATATTATTAGTTGGGTACTGCGCTACCTGCCGATATATTTAAATTGTTTTGCTAATTTGTGCCTATGTAAAACCTGAATCTGTCTGTGGAATTCACGCTCATATTCTGTAATGTCTTCGTTCCACTACTTCAGGTCCACCACGGCTACGTTCTGCGTATCGTGGTCTCCGTGCCGCGAACTGGCGATGAACTGGAGCGTGTCAACAGTACAGACAATGTATGTCATTTTAATCTGAGTTCAATGACATTTGATCCTTTTTCAAACTAAGTTACTTATATAAAATGAAGAGAAAATAAAAAAAAACTACTTTGTTTGCCGGTGTCGGTACTTATTATGGTTGTTAACACAGAACTGATTTGCTCTGGTCCCCGTTCTAGTATAGACTGAATAACGATGGACCAGCATTGAAGAGGATCCTCTCTTTAAATCATATACACTCACAATCACATATCTCTATTATAGCAGTCTTATTCTACAAACCACGCTCTAGCGATGATAGCCTACAATGACTTAAAGAAGATCAAGAAACAGGTTGATACCTTATTGATCCGCTGTGGTTGTTGAAGATTATACAGGTAAAAAGTTTAATTGTGTTTGTGTGTGATTTAATTCGTAGTAGCTTTTTTTATGAAAGCAGATTTACAATCAGCCAGTAAAATAAATCTTTTTTCTTATATAATTGTAATACAATAGCCGTTCATTAATTAATATTTATTTAACTAAGTTAACATTATGAATAACGGATAAACTTTGAGTTAACTGTTATAAATGTTAACTATTCCGTAAAATTTCCCCAAGTCCTTTAATCGTTAATCCAGCACCTACTTTTAAGCAAAAAGACACCGCACGCACCGCGACGCAAAAAAAAAACTTTATGACCAATACGTTAGGGTTGTTTGACAAGTGCAGCGCGTCTGCCTCAGCCTGCCTTCCATTGGTGCCTGTATCCAGTGCCGCGCAATGGCGTCAATTTTGAATTCTAGCTGTTCTGATCCAGGGCTAGTTTGTTTGGCACATTCCGCCACATTCATCGTGGTCTGCCGCAACCATTATTGGTTGTGTCGCATTAGTGGTTATTTAGGTCTGAGCATGACAGACACAGTTAGTAAATAACAATTAATTAATGTATGGTAATATGTGTATTTCAGTTGTACGAGGATCACCGAGTTCGTCACGGCGCTATGACGCTGGATCCACTGGGTGCGCAAGACAACCTGCATGCAGAACCGGCCCGCCTGCGCTTACTGCAATTGAAAATACTCAAAAGTAAATGTCAACAACCTTTAATATTTGACAAATTTCGAAGGAATATCATACATCGCATAACATAACGTATTCCTTGGTATTGAATAGACAATTTGGTTACCTGAACGTTTATTTATTTTGTACTGTTGGCGGATAATAGCAATTTCAACAATTAGATATGTTACGAGGTATAAGTCGAAATCTCTTCGTATCAAAACACAAAAACACACACACACAAATCACACATAAAAAAATTGTACACTTTGATTATCGTAAAAAGAAATAGTTTTGATACAGGTAATGCAATCGAATACTCACGTCAACGAATATTGAACAAGGTAGTTTACGACATAATAAAAACATTAATCTAATAATACAATAACTGTTCTAAAACCCTCGATGGGTTTTCATGATCACTTGTCTCATTATACAGGTATTACTTAACCCATAGCTTAGGAGCTTGAGAGTATTTTTCAAGAGCTTTCTATTTTATCCCGAGTACAATAGTTCCGATATATTTATGTTAGAAATCGAAAGTCAGATTCAAAATGTAATCTTTAATGCTGTTTTTTCCATTCATCTTGGAAGTATGTTTATGTCAAAAATAAATTAATAAAAAGGAAGCACAACATGATTAAAGTAATCATGGCCAAAGTATCAACAGAATGAGAAGGAATGTAAGCTTAAACATTATGTGAATACGGCTAAGTCTTGCTTAAAACAGAAACAGTACTTCTGCCGTTACAACAATTCAAAGTATTCTTCCTCAATACTATGGGTGACCAACTTTTTACATCATGCAAGAGGCGTACTTTCAGGAAAGTTTAATTTAATTTACAATCTTCTAATTTATACAGTCAATCGAATGTTCAATATAATATTTTAAGACATCCTGCACTAAAGTGCAAATTTTCTTAAAATATGTATTAGAACTAAACTAAACTAAAGTATGACGTGCTGTTCGTAGTTTATGCTCTTCAGTAAGCCAATAACAGGCTGGTATTTTTGTATGCTCAGTTCTCAACGTACGAAAATGTAATTGTTTTTATATTTCTTTATACACTAGCAAAACGCTCAAACACGCAAACAACAAACAATACCCTCAAACAGTCAAACATATAATATTCGGGAGTGTTCGGGAGTGGGAAGGCTAGTATCTATCTAACAAAACCCTAATTATCTCAAAATAGTCCTCTCAAACTGTAATTAAATAAAGTAACTTTATTTCGGGTGACTGGTTGAATTAGTATTATTTTGGTATTCTTATAACATATTTTGTTTATTACCTTTTTGAAAAAAAAATGTTGTCAATATAATGTGTGTACACTAAAATAGTCAATTTTTTAACTATTGCATAGTTGGAGAGTAATTTAATGTTTCTTGATCAACGGAATAATTGCTGCTTCTTAAACTTCTTTAACTGCTTCACTATCACGTTGGTCTAGTAGTCACAAACGCGACTGGTAAGCATGTGGTCCTGGGTTCAATTCCCGGGCCGAGCAACGTGCTATTAGGACTTTCCATCGGGAATTTCTCTGTAGCAGCCCGGTGTTTGGATGTGTGCCCGTTGATGGCAATATGCCCCTTTCAAATGGGACTAACATAACTAAACATAACTAGTGAAATATGGGTGTACTGTAGGAAAGAACCAAGTGCCGCCCTCCATTAAGTTCGCTCACGACAAGCCGCATCATATCCATAATCTACAGACCGTCCAGAACCGGTTCCTGCGCAAAGTCACGGGAGCCCCCTATTACGTCCGAAATGAGACTCTCCACGTAGATCTCAAAATCCCTACGGTGAAACAGTTCATGAAGCGCCTCGCCCAGCGCTTCATGGACTGTTCTACCACTCATCCCAACCCCTTAGTGTCATCGGCCGCCCGATACACTCCCTCGCGTATAAGTACAGTTCGTATACCTAGACATACACGCACAGACCCAGATGGTCCTATCACTCTCCTCCAAGAGAGCGATAGGGCCGCCAGCACTGTTAGAAAACACAGACCGCCGTCATTCCGTCCTTGCCGTCGAGGCGCGTCGCGACGACCTCGTCGATGCCATCCCCCCGACCCTTTGCTAGAGCTAGCCCGCGAAGCTGAGCCGGTAAATGTTTAAAAAGTCCCTAAATAATATATCTGTTTGATCCAGCCTGTCAATTGCTGTCCTCTCTCGGCGACGTCCTAAGCCGAGGTTCGTATCCCGCAGGGGTTGCCCTTAGCTATTGATCGCTTAGTTTTTAAGTTTTTATGCCCGGCTGGAGGCCTTAATTTTAATGAAGCCCCCCACAGGAAAGTTCGGTTAAGCAGGAGATATCCCTAAAGGATAAACTGCGAGATGCCCATTCCAAAAAAAAACCTTGCTCATAGTATTGTTTAGCTCTGCAGGATACGTTATTGTTTTCAATTGTTTTTTGAAATCTGTAATCACTCTCTGCTGTATTTCCGGAATCTGGTTGTGTGCCTGGTTGATGGCAATAGGCTCACTTCCTATAACATGGGACTTATACATAACTGGTTAAATGTGGGTGTACTGTAGGTACACCTCTGCCCATTCCTTATTGTGATTATATTTCTTAACAATGTTTTAGACACAAAATGTGTGTGCCGTGATTAGTATCATCATTCGACCAATGCTGCATTTTGCCAATGACTGAACAGAATTGGAAAAGCATAACCCGGAAGAACTACCGTTAGACCATACAAATACGGAACAAATGTTCCGTGCGGGAATCGAACCCGTGACAACACGCAACAAGCGAGCAGCCAACCACACCCATTCAGCTACTGCACCAACCGAAGTTTAAATGAAAAGCCTCGATTTATAAAAAAAAAATATACAAGCGCAACCTCTCCAGCAAAACAAAATGAAGAATAAAGATATTATAAGGTACTAAAATGTGGTATTATTATAGATAGTATAATTATGTGCGCATTTAATACTAATATAGCTATAGCTTAGTTCGTTTGTCATGTTCCTCTAACTTATGATGTTTTTATTTTAAAGTACTATTCAGGTTGTCAATAAAATTCTTATAATAATTTATAACATTTATTGATCTCAGTGAAACACTAAGGCAATAATTATTGTTAGAAATAACATTGCTTGATAAATATTTTATAAAATGTAATATCTTAAAAAAGTAACAATATATTATTATAACATCTTTATACATATACCTATCTTGATAGAAAAAAAACAATCTTTTTTACTGATTTATTGAGTCTGGGGCGGTAAGCTATAATCTACCTTTACTAAAATAAAGTTTTGTGTTAACTCTTAACAAAAATAGCTACACAGCTAATCGGACAATATTCAAGTTATTTTCTTATATGTTAATGTTAACTGCCAACAACGTACATACTTATCAGTATGTCATGTCATATGTTTACAGTAGTTCTATGTAACACCAAGATTGGTTCTATTGCGGCTATCAACAAGGGCGTCGAGTGGAACTGTAAGGCCTCAGGTGTTTTTTATGCAACTTGCATGATCACCGCTCTACTCATCCACCCAGTGCTGCTGAAATATAGCTGCCGCAGGAGCACTACTTTATTACGCCACGACTTCTGTGAATGAATACTCGTATATCTGAGGATATATTCATTCACAGAATTCTTCATTATATTTCTACACGAAATGTTTGCTAGGATCGTATAACAATGTTTAAATTCTTTAAAGACCGATACACTCAGTAGACTCAGTAGACTTTATCATTGGTAAATTTGGGGGAAACTTCTGTACATAATTCAACACAAGTCTTGTCTTTGTACGCTCAGTAGCAGTGAAGCATAAAATTACATAAATATTCCAACATTGTGCACTTCCGTTGTATACTGAGGTTATACATGCAATGTGACACTTCGTGCTCTGCTTATGTCTATACAAATGGTAACCGATCCATACATAATTGGGAACGGGTAAGGCAGATGATGCTCCATAAATCTGGGACGACGACGCCGTCTTGACTACACCTGATTAGTTTCTCCATCTGTAATGTGACAAAATCATGACGTTATTATCTGAATTATAGATTTCAGCAATTGCTTTCGTTTTGTAAGTACAAAACGAAAGCAATTGCTGAAATGCAGGTTTATAAACTGCAACATGCAGGTGACTTCCACGTTTTACCAAACATGTTTCAAATATTAAAAAAATAAACAAATATTTGTATGGTATGTAAGTTTAAATGTTTGTGAAAGCACCCACAATACAGGAAAAAATCCTAGTGTGAGGCAAATTCATGTCAAAAAATAATATAAATCGTTAACACTTAACTGCCAGACAACGAGACACAATACAGAATGTATGTTTGTCGGTCGCCTGGCGGACAAGGTGTAAATAAAGTACTATCAAGAGAAAGAGACAAGAAAGATTGAAAAGCTTCTTTGCTAACGTCAAAACTGAAACTGAGTTCAGTAGGAAAGATTCTGGAATTCCTCAATTTAAAGTTTTTTTCTAATGTCCCATGCGCAATAGTAAATAAGAGGTTTTGCTCTGGCGTCAATGTTGATATAGCAGTAAATGCATGAAATCTGTCACGTTCTTGACTGGCGCTACGCTAGTGAAGACTTAGTTGTAAACAATACTCACCAGATACGCCAATGCTGGTTCTGTTAGTATCCGATTAAACTTACTCTAACATATTACTTATTTTAGGCAGCCTCTTCATCTACGTATTACGCACAAAATACGCTATGACTTCATGACTACCATGGTTTACCGTTTCCTTCGTATTGAAGATTGCGCAATGATTGGGATAAAGTTTGAGCATATTTTAATTAAATATTTCTCAATATTTTTTAACCGCTTTGGTGTAAAGGAATTTGACTATTATGTTGATAGGTGTGATATGTGTCTTGCGAAAACTTTATAAAGCACCCGTTTGAGAGCGTGTGAGGCAAACATGTTGGACATACATAACGTCATTGTTTCATTACACTTTTTAGTAGTCATCATCATCATCATCCTCCTGCCCTTATCCCAATTTATTTGGGGTCGGCGCAGCGTGTTTTCTTCTTCCATACATCTCTATTTGCCGTCATCTCAAGGGCCACCTCTTTTCTTGCCATATCATCTTTCACACAATCCATCCATCTTTTCTTTGGTTTTCCTCTACTCATGTAACCCTGCACATTCATACTCAAAACTTTCCTCACAACAGGGTCACAATATAGTCAAATAAGCAATAAAATTACATTTTTATCTTATCCTTCCATCTATCTTAAACTGCTTGTTATTCGTGGCATCTGATGATGCACTACTGCTGCACTGTTGCCACTCGTAGCAGTCCGTCTCCGATGGTCAGTTGGTTAGCATCACAATCACGACCTGTAATGTTCCAATGGTAAACTTGAGTTAATTGTTTAGATATAGAGCTTTTATAAACGATTATTACTTGCTCGCTGGTACGTGTGAAGTTGACTGAGAAGCATCGGACGAGTGATATCGCCGTAATAGTTTTGTCTTAATCGGTTTTGCAGTGAATATGTGGAATCGTCATAAATAAACCACACTCGCATTCAATTATGAGTTTATCAATCTTACTTATCAGATATATATTATAACATAGAATAACTAACTAATAAATCAGAATGTCAGTCTTACTATTTTTACGAATAAAACAACAAAGATTGTGTTACGTTTACAAATAATGCAAAAATGCCATTTCACTTTGACGAAAACACACGCTGAAGAGACCGGACTATGGTCTAAGAGTGCTGCGAAATTTTGCAAATTGACACGTTAAACAATTTATTTTAATGACCAAATTAAAAAGTGTTAAATAAAAGAGAATCATTTAAGCTTGTGTTTAGATACTCCGGACACCTGACTGCTTGTTTGCAAAGTTTTGTAACTTCTGCCGTTAAATAATGCACTAACCAGTTATGCATTATCCTTATACAAAAGTAATGCTCTTGCGTCCGTTTTTTACACAACAGTTATGCTCGAAATCTGTCATGTTTTGATTAGGCGCTTATACCCCTGTCTTAGTTTTAAACGAAACTCAGCTTAAACGTAAATCTAGACATTTTTTTGTTCATTAACTATAGTCCATAAAGAATTGCTTCATCTTCCCGCAGACCCGTCAAGAGAAAGAGAGACAAGAGATGTTATGTTCCTGGGATTCCCCAATTATATTCTTTTTTTAATGATTTTCCATCATTTCTTCCTACCGGGATTCAATTTATTAAAATACTTATACTAAATGTAAACCACTTAAAGGTGGCAAGCTTTTGACCATGGTTTGGCTCGCGTGGAGTCGGATAATTATCCTGAAGGAAAGTTTGACCGGGATTAAAAGTATGCCCGTGTGCCGTGGGTACATGGGAATAAAATAAAACCAAGAAAAAAAAGCATAAACTGTACACACGTTAGTGTAAAAGCATAATTAAGAAACTCATGCTCTCAATTATAACATTGGCATAAAAATCTGTCACTGTAGAGTTTTATCAACTTACTTAGAAATATTTCCCGCATGACAATGGCACGATCCAGATTATGTGCAAGCCATTGTCAACTATCAGCCACCAAAGTAACATCCAACGTAGTTTAAAGTTCTACTTAAGAAACGTTCGGTTGTTTTACCAGATCTGCTCTGCTCAACAAATCCTGGATCTGTAAAAATATATATCAATCACCGTAGAGTATTATTAATCCTGTATGGATACTCATAAGTCTATAAGATAAACTCTAAATTATTTTAGAAGAGATAACATAGACAGCCACTGTCATATATTGAAAAATAGCTTTGTGTGGAAGCGTCATAAACAAACTCATAATCACAATCATAATAATTCTGAGATTTTCTACTTTTAAGTCTTACAACTTTAACGAATAACAACAACAAGAATTTGTTACGTTAACAAGGAATGCAACAAGTGCAATGAATTATTGCACTGTGTAAACGTTTATATTCTTGCGTCATTTATCGCACAACAGTTATTGAAATCTGTCATGTATTTAATTGACGCCTGTGTTGTTTAACTAAGATTTAAACGGCGCTCCACTTTAACGTAAGACTTCTTATTTTGTTGATCATCGACTACAACAGTAATTTTTTTATTTTTTATTTTTAAACGTTGCCCCACACTAGGAATTTCTCCTGTATCGTGGGTGCGTTTACAAACATTCAAACTCACATACACAAACAGCCAGACCCGAAACAACTACCTGTAGGCCATACAAATATTTGTTCCGTGCGGGGATTGAACCCGCAACACGCGGCGCAGCAGCCGATGGCTCAACCACTGCGCCAACCGTGTCGTCAAACAATTAAATCATACAGTATAGCTTTTTATTTTCGCAGACTGTCAAATTAGAGCGAAACAGAGAGACGGAAGATGTTACGATGTTTATTCTTTGGAAAACTTTAAATGCTCTTTACTAACGTTACGATTTTATTATAGCAGTAATTGAAGGAACTTAGGAATTCTTTAATCATACACTGACCATATGACTTGAAATCTGCCACCAAATATATATTGCCATACTAAAAATGTCATACTACATAAACAGAATCATTTAAGTGTAAGTTCAGATACACCTTGTTGCTTATTTACGAGATTTTGTTACTTCTGTTGCTAAATAATGCACTAAGCAGTTATGCATTATCATGATACAAAAGTCCTTTAATTTCAAACCCGCTACCTCAGCGAACAGCTTGGTTCTTATAATAGATCTGTCTGACATCCATGAAACTTAATAAGTAGCATAAATTCATGCATAAGTCATGCATTATCAATATACAAAAGTAATGCTCTTGCGTCAGTTACCCACACAGCAGTTACACTGGAAATCTGTCATGTTGGGAGTTGGCGCTTGTATTCCTATCTCAGTTTTAAACGATGGCTCCTGTGCTGACAGGTTTTACACACGTGAATATATTTAGCAACATCCGTTGAAGTGCGTTGGGTTCAATCATATTTCACAAACATATCGTTGGTTAAGGGGCCACCCTGCTGTCAGAAAGAAACAATTAAACTTTATTAAGTATCTAAATAAGTTTAACTGTTCTTCTTGCTTTAATGCAATACAAATATGGTACATGTTGGTTAGGTCCATTTAACACGTAACAGAAATTGCAATCATCTGTAAATGTAGAGTTTTATTAACTTACTCATAAGTATGAACAGCTCAATCCAGGTCCAGGTTACGTGCAAGCCACTGTTAACTGTCAGCTGCCATAGTAACGTCCACCACTGTTTGAGTTTCTAAGAAAGAAACGTCCCGAGGTTTTACTAGATCTGCTCTGCTGTTGACATCCAAGATATGAAAATAATTTTAAATATCAATCGTTAAAACGCATTACTGTTGATCATTCACACCTGCATGGCTATTCATACGTTTATGACTGTCATGTTTTAAGATAAACACTTTGTTATTGTTAAAGAGATTACATACACGGCTATTGGCTGACTGGCGGCCGGCGTATGTTATTGAAGTAAATCTCATAATGGACATAATTACTTTAAGAGCCAACCCGGTACCTCAATGAACAGCTTGTTTCTTTAAATAGTTTTGTTTAATATCCAAGAAACTTAATAAGTAGCATATAATTTATATTGACTTGTAAAGGAGGTAGAACTGCTCGTTTTACATGACTCAATTTTGTAATATTACTTTAAGTATGTTTCTACTTCAAATTAAATATATTTAGTATCGTATAAATGATTCAGATACTAAATATATTTAATTTGAAGTAGATACATACAAATGTAACTCATTGCGACAGTTTAGCTATCAAACAAAACTGTTTCGTGTTGAGTTTTAATGTTGCGTCCTTTTCTGCATCAACCGTTAAGTAAAACATGTCGAGGATTCGGAGGACGTCACTTGGCCCGGTACCAATTATTGCAGTGAGTGCGTCATATCCATACGCACAACAATCGTGTGAATCAAGCAAATCTGTCCATTTGCCACCATACGTACTTGTACTGGAAGGTGACTGCTTCACGTACTACTCGTACTGCAAGAGCTTTGGTTTCAATTATAATCACTTAAAACAACGGGACTCTCTGAGCCCTGCTTTTCAAATTTTGGTCGTCAGAACCCCTTTCACATATTATGTGTAACTTATCGCAGGCAATCGTTGTGTTTTGATAGTTTGCAGGAAGCAGTGTAGATGCCGAGTAGAATGAGAAAACAAAGTACGAATAATGTTTTCTTCAGTTTTCCAATGCTCATTTAGCCGAGTTTTGTCCCATCTGTACATAAAAATGTCACACAACATAAGCTGTACCATTTAAGCGTAAGTTCAGATACTCCGGACACCTTGTTGCTTGTTTGCGAGATTTTGTTACTTCTGCCGGAAAATAATGCACTAAGCAGTTATGCATTATCAATATACAAAAGTAATGCTCTTGCGTCAGTTACCCACACAGCAGTTACACTGGAAATCTGTCATGTTGGGAGTTGGCGCTTGTATTCCTATCTCAGTTTTAAACGATGGATCCTGTGCTGACAGGTTTTACACACGTGAATATATTTAGCAACATCCGTTGAAGTGCGTTGGGTTCAATCATATTCCACACACATATCTTTGCTTGAGGGGCCACATTGCTGTCAGAAAGAAACAATTAAACTTTATTAAGTATCTAAATAAGTTTAACTGTTCTTCTTGCTTTAATGCAATACAAATATGGTACATGTTGGTTAGGTCCAATTAACACGTAACAGAAATTGCAATCATCTGTAAATGTAGAGTTTTATTAACTTACTCATAAGTATGAACAGCTCAATGGTAGGTCCAGGTTACGTGCGAGCCACTGTTAACTGTCAGCTGCCATAGTAACGTCCACCACTGTTTGAGTTTCTAAGAAAGAAACGTCCCGAGGTTGAACTAGATCTGCTCTGCTGTTGACATCCAAGATCTGAAAATAATTTTAAAAATCGTTAAAACGCAGTGTTCCGTTAATCCTGTACACTTGCATGGCTATTGATAATTTTTTTATCACATGTAAAAGATAAAAACTTATTTTTACACATTAATAGCGGTCAGCGGCTGGCGTACGTTACTAAAGTAGTCATCGACGTATTGAGTAATAAATCCTATAAAGAATGTAAATACTCAAAACCTGAACAAACGGAGTTTTCCCCAACGCGTAATTAATCATCAGGGTGCAATAGTTATGGTTTTGAACTAACGGACAATATCGATAATGAATAACACAGATCGCTTCAATAATATATACCTTGCGGCCTAGCCACGAAACGCGAACGCAGCTGCGGCGGGCGGCACGGTCAATCGCCAGGTGCGGAAAGCACGCCCTGAATTTTCATCGTTTGCGTCGTGGCCGCCGCTGCGCTTGGAATGCTTTGTACATTTAAATACATTTAATTATTCTTTTGGGTTTGTTTTTTCTGTACCTAATTGTCGGTGGCCATCACGTTAGATGTATTTTAAAATAGTGCGTGCATTGTTTAAAGTGCTGCAGGGAGCAGCACTGCGCTGCCACATTTGCCGATTGATGTTTTGAGTGGTAACAAACTTGACGACACGGTTGGCGCGATGGTCGAGCCATCGGCTGCTGCGCCGCGTGTTGTGGGTTCGATCCCCACACGGAACAAATATTTGTGTATGTGAGTTTAAATGTTTGTAAACGCACCCACGATACAGGAGAAATTCCTAGAATGGGGCAATGTTTTTTTTTTTAAAAAAAAAAAACAAACTTAGTGTTTGCTATTTTTTTAATGTGTTGAACTGGTTACCACTGACTTACTTGCTTCTAGCGCTTTTATTTCGTAGCATTATGAGCAGTATCTTTTTTACTTATGGCCCTGTAATGTCTTATTACTGATTGATGATTTTGTAACCAGATTTAGGAGGTTTGATCTGAACTGTGTATCGATGTCATATCCCCCTTCTCTATTTTACATCATGGTTGCGCTTTGAGGAATACCCGTAACAAACAGCTTGTTTCTTATCAACAATCTCTTTGTCATCTGTCTGTAGTACATGAAACTAAGTAGCATTTTTTAATGAAGTTGAGAAGTAGAACTGCTCATATAACATAACTCAATTATGTAATATTACTTTTAGTATTGAATAACTAATAGTTTCTAAACTGCCATACGTACTTGTATCCAAGGAATTACTGGAGTACGTACTACTTGCATTTTTTGATTGATTTAATTAGGATCAGTTAAATACAACGGGATTGTCTGGGCACTGCTTTGAAGATTTGGTGGTAAGCACTCCTTTCTCACATAATGTGTAATTAATTATCGCAGGTAATCGTTATTTATTGCTACAACTAGCTGCGCCCCGGGATGTTACCCGCGCGGCCGCGGTTCAAATTCGCATTCATCTAAAACGCTGGAAAAACAATAGTCATATTTTTCTGAAATGTTCAAGTTTTCTGCGCAATTGTCTTAATAACCGTATGTTCCGTAAGAGCCGTCTAAAAAGTATGAGAAAACTATAAAAAAGATTATATCGGTAAAGTCGTGCCCAAGTTATGGCGTGACTAAGATAAACAGGGATTTATATCCATGCATTTGCAGTCAGTTTTTAAACGTCACTTAATTTTGCAAAAGACAGACTTCCTTAAACTGCCTGTCACCACTTTCCAGTAGTTTAGCTATTTGCATCACATTTGCAGTAACCAGAAAAGTAAGTATCCGATTACAACATGTTTGTGTCGTTACTGAAATAAATGTTTAATAGAACGCACGACAGTAAATGGCGTGAGCTGCATTAGTGAGTATTTTTGCCGTGTGACGATACTGTTGTAACTAACGTTAGTTATTTGTAGTTAAATAGATAAAGTCCTTACTTTTTTAAATGACTTCAACCTTTCTCCGGAATTATTAGTACTGCTTACTTTTCGTGACTTTTCAGCTAATAGTGCTTTTGTCACTCTTAGAAGTCCATCTGCGACGGTCAGTTGGTGCACTTGTTAGCAACACATACACGACATGTTATAAACCGAAGGTAAACTTGTTTAGATAGACCTTTAACATACGTACAAATTCGGTACAAATTCGGTACGTAAAAATTCGACTGAGTAGCATTGAACGGTTGATATCGCACGAAAGGTTAAACCCTTCTACAAAGCGAGGGTAGGGGTGACCGTTCTCTCTTACGGTCAAGGTTTTTGAGTCCCCTTCAATAGCGCACAACAATAGGGTGCCACATTAACGGTCCAGACAACACAGTATTCTGGTTTAGCAGCTGCTCATGAACTTTGTTCCCCTATGTCTCACAAAGGAATAATGCCACTTCGAAATAAGCCCGAGTTAATATTTAAAGTTAGCAGTAGTAAATATTAGTGGCCTGAAGTTTCGTTAAAACAACAAGTTTGAGGTTTTACCTTTATACCTATAGGTTTTTTACTGAAACAACTGGTAACGGAAAACACACATTATTCAATGTAGTTTGCGGAAGGCAAACTGCAGTCTGAAGTGTCGCCTTGTTCCGTCCTTTGAATAGATATCAAGATATTGGAAGGATATAACTCTGAGTGTGTACAATTCTTGCCAATAAGTGAATGGACAGACATAGTATTTTGATCAATGATCAAGCTAGCCAAATGTAAATCCAACTCGCTGCCTGTTTGCTGTATACTAACATAGTAGTTCATAAAATGCATTGGCACTTATAAAGGGTACTATACTGCATTTTGTAATGTAGGTACATATTTAAAAAAAGTAAAAGTACGTGTGCAAGAAGTTGATATCAAAACACTGGCAAATAAGAATCGATCGATTTAATTCCGGTACAAAACACAACAGTTTTAAGATTGTCAACTCTTATCTAATGCACGCAATATTTAGTACCTGTTGTGTTTCCAATTCAGATAATTATTGGGTGACATTTCAGATCCTGGATAAGGTGAAGAGTAAACACCAATCATAATTCAAATTTATCAAAATTTATCGTGGCTACAAATATTTTAAGAAAATATTCATTTTTTTTCATCCAGATTGATTAAAAGCCTGGCCTGCTTCATTCGGGTCCGAACTACTGATCCGGTCATAGCTTAAAATATCGAAACTTCTGATCTATCCTAATGATTAAATATAATGTGGAAAAATATATTATGTGTAGGTACCGTCTCGAAGATAAGACTTGTAAAATGTCTGTAAAATTAAATAGTGATGTGATTTTGGTGACACGGCATGCAGACGCAGTACAGCTATTTTGGTCGCACGTAGTAATGCAAATAATTTTAAAAATACAACACTACGTATACATATGGTGGCTGCATAATCTAATGTTCTTTTTTAGGATATTGAAGTTTTATAGATCTCACAGCATGTTTCTATTTGTAACAGGAACTTCATTTCTCTCTTGTCTCAACAATCTTCAATTAAACAGTACGATTCGGTTTCTACTGCCCTTACATAGTTAGGTAACACAATAACTTAACTCGACCTGGGTCTAGACTGTGTAGTAGCCTGAGAAGTAGCTTATGAAGTAACTTGTGTTCTTGGGATCAATGGCTATTTTTTTTTGCAGCATGAAATTCAAATAATATACTACTGGCTTTTAGTTGCCCATTCCCAAAGGTATCATCATTTTTTGGATTTTTATCTTTAAAAAATTATAACTAACAAAATAAAATAGTCTTACAAACTTCTATCACGTGGTCCGATTTAGTATTTACATAAAACCAAATTAGATCAATTATTTTTTTCTATATCTTTTGTGTCACTATTTGTGAAAACGGAGATTGGATTAAAGTTACTTGGTATTAGTAAAAGTTTTGGTAGTGAAGTGCGGCGTAGGCGTGTAGGTGGCGGTGCGCCCATGCCATATTTGGCGTTTAGTGAAAAAAATCACAATAATGGAGATATTTCCGGCAGTCACGACTTTTTATTGGAAAACGTTTTTTCTTTTATAACACATCTTATTTTTTTTTAAACAAACATTTTTTGAGTCATTCACGAAAGACGAATTACCACTTTATTTTTCCTAATATTTTAACAACTGCATTTTTTATGCACAAATACATCCTCGAGATACATTTTTCTAGATTTCTTTTTGAACTTGTTGACTAGGCTAGCGTTTGTGGTATTTATAGTTACGTCTGGTTCTCGGCAAGTCGATAACACCCTCAAACTTCGCATACATAGCCCATATGGCCACTTTAGTGACGTCACATAAAAATATGAAAAAACTTACAGTTTATCATTCTGATTGTAAAAAACATACGATATAAACATACAACACACGCTCGCCTTACCTGAGGAGTCGGGCAGAGTCGATTTCTATAGTCACTTAGATACGTTTCTATCGAGTTTTTCAAACATACCCTCTATTCACTTGTCGAACCCACTTTTTCACTGATTTTTTCATAGTGTAAAAATCATTATGACTATTATATGCTATGCACTTTATTTTGTCGCGGACATTCACTTTCACTATTTGTTTTTGGAAGTTTTTTGACACCATCGTGAACAATTACTTTATAAGAGATACCACTTTATCCATCCATTCCGAGCCACATAAGCCGGCTTTAGTTCGTTTCAATCTCCTCTCACTCACGGGAAGAGACTGGTAATTAAAAATACGACTTTATTTATTAATTTCACTAGTTTTGTCTAGCACTATGTCATTTTGTCTTATTATTAGAACCTTTAACAATTCTTTAGTATACCGAATCAAATAAGCTCGTTCAGGTTAAACGGATTACTAGTTATTTGGGGAGTTCTAGTTCATCCAGGGCGACCGCTCAAGGCTCAGGACGGTCTAGAACTGGTTAGTTTCCGTTCGCGCTCTGTTTGTGAAGTGAATCCGCGGTACCGCGGCCGGCAGACTGACTAATTATACGCATGCGCCACCAAGCAAAATAGGTAGGGGATGACGGTTGTACTTTTAAGCAGGTGGTACAGCCGTTTCGCACAAAGACGGCATTGCTCAATATGGTGCTATTTCGTTTTTATCTCATTTCCTCTCTCTTGCGTGATGGAGTCTGTATATTGCTGTCGCTTGCTGCTTCAAATCAACACTTATAGTTGTAGCGGCTAGCCCCCTCTGTTTTGTAGGGTGGTAAAAATAAAACCAATCTCCTTACAGTTTCTGAGCTCCTAGTACTTGGACCACGAGTCAACTTGTTGACTGAGAGTTAAATGGGCTTTTCAGACCTGACGTTGGTGTGATGCCTGCGCCGACACGCTTAATCTTGAAAACTGGTATGACTGCTCATCATTCCTAGCAATTGTTTTACACATTTACCTAACGCACTACCAAGAGTATTTAGCGTGTGACCTTGGGTGTAGATTCAATGAAAGACTGGTAACGACTAACTCATGTATTGGCTCTTCACAGAATGACAAGTGCATAATCACTGCTAAGACATACTGAACATTGCTTATATATTACGTACGAAATACAAACTTAGCTTACGCTACAACATGACACATCTTTAGTATACGCTATGCCGTTACACTACTCCCCCCCTTTTAAAAGAAACACTTTTTTTGACAAAACAACTCGAAAAAAAAGTTTGTAACCATCATTTAATAAACACAATATTACAGTTAAAATTAATACAATACATTTATTATTAAGTACACATTCGTTTTACAGAGGTTGACAATTAGGTAGGTTTTACGCAAGTACACACAATTATATCACTTATTAGACCTTGACTTTAAACATCTTCATTTTGGGACGTTTCAACCGTTTGCTTTCGTCTAAAACTTTTACGAGCTGCTTCGAAAGCGGTCGACTGCAGAGATTGCATCTGCTTGGTCAACCAACTTTTCCATGTACTGATACACCGACGGAAAAATAGACATAAACACACTATGCCTATAAGTGCCAAAATCGAAGACTAACCAATGAAGGTTATTAAATTTGCGTCGTAACCCTTGTCCGTCTGAGGGGCGATAGCGGCTGAGGATTTGACCTCGTCCTTCACTACGTAGTTTCCCATAATTAGGTATGATACGTTATATCAGACAGAAATCAGAAATAATATTAACTTATTACAATACACTTACTTATAAATTGAAACGTACGGGTCTTTTGCTGACTCGGCCGCTGAGCGTTTTATGTAAAGGTGCGGTTTCATTAGCGGGCGCGGAGCGATCCTCGCCAATCGCTGTTCCCGGACCCGGACTTACGTCTATTTCCCTATTATCTAACTTATTGCTATTACTTACCATATTGCTCGTACACGAATCTTTACACAAATATGCGGGCTTGAGTCGATCAATCGATATGTATGCCGTTCGACCCGAAAAGTCTACCAAATACGTCTTATCTTTCCTGTTTAGGACTCTAAAGGGACCATCGTAGGGAGGTTCCAAAGGTTTCCTAACCCTATCATTTCGTACAAATACGTGTGTGCACTTATCTAGATCTGCATATACGAATAATGTGCGAGCGTCCTTATGTCGCATCGGCTTCGGTTTCAAATTCTTAATAATGTTTCGTAATTTTTCTACATATTGACAATGATCTAAAATTTTAGAATTCGAGTCGCTACAAAAATCACCAGGTAAACGTAATGCCGTAGCGAAAGTTAATTCTGCAGCACTAACACCTGTATCCTCTCGAATGGCGGCACGTAAACCTAGCAAAACTATTGGTAGCTCGTCTACCCAAGTAGTTGAGTTTAACCTTGCCATTAGAGCTGCTTTTAAAGAACGATGCCAGCGCTCTAAAATCCCGTTCGACTGAGGGTGATAAGGTGTAGTTCTCTTCTTATCAATGCCTGAATATCGCATAAGTTCTTTAAAAATACTACTTTCAAATTGTCTGCCCTGGTCGCTTGTCAGCTTAACAGGGCATCCAAAACGTGCAATCCACCCTTCTAATATCACTTTAGCCACAGTCTCTGCTGTGATATCCTTTGTAGGATACGCTTCGGGCCAACCTGTTTGGCGATCTATTATCGTAACTAAATATCTATAGTCGTGTATAGAAGTGGGCAAGGGACCGACTATATCCACATGGATTTGAGAAAATCGCTCCGCTAGTGGAAAAAGTCCTAATTCAGTTTTTACATGCCTGGTTACTTTTGCACGCTGACATTTAACGCATTCTTTTGTCCATTTGCCTATGTCACTATTCATTCCGTCCCAGAAAAATCTTTCCTTGACTAATTTTCGCGAAGTACGAATTCCTGGGTGACTTAAGTTATGAACTGATTCGAAAGCTTGCCTCCTAAAACTTAGCGGTATATACGGGCGAACCTTGTCTGTTGATGTTTCACACGTTACCTGTAGGTCGCTTCCAGGTATCGCTATGTCTTTGAATATTAAATTACATTTGTTATCGTTACGTTGATTGCGCATTAAGCCCAGGTTCACATCGTTAGCTTGAGCTTGGGCGATCGCGGCGTAATCTAATATTGTAGGGCATGTTATTGTCTCTACCCGCGATAATGCATCTGCTACAACGTTCTTGTCGCCGTCTATGTACCTTATGTCAGTAGTGTATTCACTTATATAGAGAATTTGCCTAACGCGACGCGGTAATTCATTATCAAAATTGGATTTTTTGAACATGAATGTTAAAGGTTTATGATCTGTATAAATAATCAAATGTCGTCCTTCTACCATGTTCTGAAAATATTTAATGGCCAAATAAATTGCCAAAAGTTCTCTATCGAAAGTACTGTATTTAATTTGCGGAATTGACATTTTCTTTGAAAAATAACCTAAAGGAATCCATTTATTGTTTACGAATTGTTGGAGAACGGCTCCCACGCAGGTGTTCAATGCATCAGTCATGAGCGCAAACGGAGTATCGGGTTGCGGATACGATAACGTCACTGCGCTTTGTAGCGCTGCCTTACAGAGAATGCCTCGTTTGCACTTTCTGTCCATGCTATTTTTGTTTTATCTTTTCTCTTTGATTTAACTAAGTATTGATTTAAATGACTTTGATATTCTACTGCATGAGGTAAATGTAAACGGTAGAAATTAACCATCCCTAAAAATCGTCTGAGCTGTTCGAGTGTTACTGGTTTAGGAAAATTGTTTATAGCATCCATTTTCTCCTTTAGAGGTCGAATGCCTTGCGTGGAAACTTCGTATCCCAAAAAATCTATTTTTGTTTTACCAAATTCACATTTTTCTAAATTAATAGTTAAGCCAAATTTACTTAAACGACTAAAAACTTCTCGTAAATGCTGCTCATGTTGAATTTTACTGTTACTAAATATTGCTACGTCATCGATATAGCAGTAAACGTAATCTAAACCCGATAGAACTGTATGGTTCATAAAGCGTTGAAAAGTTTGCGCGGCGTTCCTTAGCCCGAATGTCATTCGGGTAAATTCAAATAGGCCGAAAGGCGTTATAATGGCAGTCTTTTCCACATCGGCTGGATTTAATGAAATAAAATGATATATACGCAAATATCAATACGTGAAAATATTTTTGCGTCAGCAAGCAAGTACGTAAAATCATGTAATCGCGGGATAGGATAACGATCGGCCTTGGTGATTGCGTTAAGCGCTCTATAATCACCGCAAGGACGTAATTGGCCATTTTTTTTCATGACGATGTGTAAAGGACTTGCCCACGCACTTTTCGATGGTCTACAAATCCCCAACTCCTGCATTATTCTAAATTCTTCCCTTACCTGAGCGTAGCGGTTAGGCGGCAATGGTCTGCATCGTGCGTGTACCGGCGGGCCGCTGGTTTCTATGAAATGCAATACCGAATGTTTCGGTGGCTCCTTAAAAGAAACAGGTTTAGTAATATCTGGAAATTCAGCGAGCAGATCATGATAAGGGTGACTTACGTCGACGGTTTTGATTGACGACGCGTTACTACTTACAACTGAAGCTAAAACTTTCAATTTTGTGACTTCGTCAATTAACCTACGAGCACTTATATCCACTAAAAGCTTATAGTTCGCTAAAAAATCGGCACCTAAAATGGGCTGATGCACGTCGGCTATTACAAATTTCCACCGTAATGCGCGACGTAAACCTAGATCTAACACTAAACTTTTGACGCCATAAGTCTTTATTTTAGTCCCGATGGCGGCGAATAGGCAATAGTCTTGACACTCACTATTTTGATTGTTTTTAACACTAATTTACCGGGTAGCACTGAAATATTAGCACCGGTGTCCACCAGAAAATGTAAGCCGCTGTTGCGATCCGTGACTCGAAGGCGGTGACAAGGAGCGATGGTACAAACCTCCGCCGCAGTTGGTACCCGGACTAGTTTTCCGAGGACGATTTCCAGGAACAGGGCTCATTGCATTTCCTTGCCTTTGTTCTGAACCGGTGATGATAGAAACACAACCAATCAGGGCTTTCAGGAGTTCTACGCGGCGAAGATCGTGCTCGGCTACCGGCTCTAGATGTTGATCTCGAACGGTTCCAATTCCGTTGCTGCGGTCTCGATCTAGAGTTCGACCTTTCCAATTGCTCGACCTTAAGGGTAAGTTTCGCTATTTCGGCCATGATGAGGTCTGTTTCCTTGGAAGTGCTTGGCTGCTGCTGGCTTACTTCGCTCACATGGGCTGCGCGCGTGGTCTCAAACACATTATCTGCTACGACGGCCAAGTTATCGAGATCTTTCGAATCCGTGACCGCCAAAACTGCTCGTACCGGGGAAGGCAGATGACCTTGCCAAAGCATTCTTAAGGTGTCGTCTGGAATTTTCTCTTTGGCTAATTCTCGCATGCGACGCAAAAGCTGCGAAGGCTTTTGGTCTCCTAGATCCATCTCGCTTATCAACTTTTGTAGTTGTCGGTTTTTCGATTCTTCGTAAATAGCGAGAAGTCGTGTCTTCAGTGTTTCGAATTTTTTTCCTTCTGGTGGATCCATTAGAAGGTCTGTGACCTGTTGGATGGCCTCCTTAGACAATTTCGACACGACAATGTCAAAACGCGAGTCGTCCGATAATTTTTGCGGCGCCAGCATGGCCTCTATTCGGTAGAACCAAACGCGGGGCGAGTCGATCCAAAATTCGGGGATCTTCGATGTAAGTGTGATCGCTGCGAGATCTGCTGATGGTTCTGATGCACTTTTAGCCATTTTTGTACACTATCTACACTATCACAACTGCCAAAAAATGATCACGTCGGGGTCATCAATTTAGCGTGTGACCTTGGGTGTAGATTCAATGAAAGACTGGTAACGACTAACTCATGTATTGGCTCTTCACAGAATGACAAGTGCATAATCACTGCTAAGACATACTGAACATTGCTTATATATTACGTACGAAATACAAACTTAGCTTACGCTACAACATGACACATCTTTAGTATACGCTATGCCGTTACAAGTATTTATTAACACAAAGCAAGTTCTTTCCGTCAGTCAATTATCTAAAGAATATCATAAATTGCTATTTGAGAGTTACCCGTACATATCGGATGGCATCCATCGTGTTGGTGCCGTGAATGATAAAACCATGGGTTTCAGGTTAAATTAAATTAATGTAAATAGATTAATCTATTTCCAAGAGTCAAGTTTCAACAAAGTTTCGGAGATAAACTCAAACAAACGGACTGATAGGTAGACAGAAAGACAGTTCGAACAAATGAAAAAAATGGTATTTAGGTATTACTACCGTATAAACTTTCATATGCAATTAAATAAAATTTCATATAAAAAAAAGCTGTTCTTTTGATATCACTAACAGACACTTCAATTTTGTTTATTTGTATATGTGTAGCTTAATACTAATGACTGAAAGAATGAGTTGAATGGCGTGCAATTGTAGAGGCATATTTACAGCTATGGACAGGACGGTGTATAGGGCAACATTGAAGTAACTGTGCCCCTATAAAGCGGTGGTTTTTTGAAGATTTGTTTGAATCAAGGAGGCCGCATCATGAAAACGTTTGAATAACACTTTTCTTTATAAACGGATACCAATGTATACCCTCTATGACAAAATATGGTTGTATTGAGACGCTCAGACAGTTTGGTGATAGGTATGGAACTAGAACACTGCACATAACTTTCTAATCAAGCAATGCGTTCATTATGAGTCTAAGACCGAATCTAACCGATAATTATTGGAAATAAATTTGCTGCGTTTCCACACCAATAAGGCCGCTGGCTTAGTGCCATAGTATCCCTAGATAAAATTTATTATATATATATCTATCAACAATCCGGTATTTTAACTAATCAACGCAACAGTTTAGTCTTGACAAGGTCACCTTGTAGTACTTAGTAATATTACTCACAATAACTGCAATAAGAACAAATTTTTCAAATTTATTTCCAGTATTTAATTATTTTATATATTATCTCATTACCAATAATAAGCGCAATAAGTTTTAGCTATTGCAGATATGTTATGGAATCAAAATCAAAATCAAAATTCATTTATTCATATTAGGCTTAGAATCAGCACTTTTTGAACGTCAATTGGACAAAAATATTTCGTCTGCTTTACATGCCGTTGATGTTAATTGAGTGCTTAAAACAATTGTTGAATAAATTTCGTGTTTCGATGTAGGTACTATCTTATTATACCAGCAAGAGATGAAAATATTTTATGGTCAAATATTGGATTCTTTATTAATAAATTTAAATATAGCAATAAGAATAAATAAAAAAAATGCAATCTATACTACTGTTTATTACACATATGATATTTTCTTAGATATACTCATATCGTAAGCGTAACTTACAATTTGCTTGTAGAAAGGTTTGTTGAATTACCACTCCCCCCAGCTTTTTCTTCCACCAAATTGACTAAAGTAAGAAAGATCACTTAACTTTGTATGTGTGATCTTTCTTTGGTTGTTACATCTTATTTCTTTTGATTTTTTCTAGTGCTTAGTACGAAAATATCAAAAACAATACACTTCTTATGTAGGGAAAAGTAACAAAAAGAAAATGGTCGTTTGTCGTTCCGCGTGAATACAAGAGTTTTTTTCGTGTTTTGTTTTAGTTAGTAGCTATTAAAATATAAAAATCCTTTAACACATTATTACTGCTGTGATTAATGATAAACCCATCCCAGTTAGTATTCGTTCATCGCGAACGTGTCATGGTCATTCCGAGAACTGTGTTGGGCACATACTTGTGGTAAGGTACCTACACCACCCACATGATTCTGTTCTGCCTGGCCACTTGGGATTTTGTGGAAAAATAACAGCGTTATTTGTACCGAGTCTTTTATTGATGTACAACTACAACACCGAAATAACAAACTACGCATTTCCGCACCCACGATACAGGAAGAAATTATTAGATTGGCGCAACAAAAAAGAAGTTGAAATTAATACCTAGTACGTCAACGGTCTCTTAAATCACTAAAAAATGAAGCTAAAACATAACATATTTTGATACGAACAAGTAATTGAAAACCTCGGGGTGCTTGCCTTTGACCTAGAATCATGAAATTTTGCAAAAAGTCCAACAGCACAAATAAAGCTAAAATCTTAAAAACGCAAAACATAATTATTATGACGCTATAAGATCATGGGTTTATAGATGGCTACACTGCATTGTGAGCTTTCAGTGTAAGCAGCCAGATCTACAAAGGTGCAAGAGCAGAAAATGCATACGTTGCATAAATTGTACTAGGAAAAAATGAACACTAGGAAGTCTATAATCTCACTCCGACACAGACATTCAAACAGGTTCCACATACCTACACTATGCACACACTTGCTTGCAACTGGAGTTGTTGGTTGACCCAATTTCGTTGAAATGTGGATGTGTGTGACTACGTAGGTAAGTAAGCACTATTTACGCACGTATCGTATCTAACGATGCTATTAAGCCTGTATTTTCGGTAGTAGGGGGGTAGGCAGTGGTTTACACGCAGATTTTTCTGGTTTTGTTCTAGCATATGGCTCGGCTGGTTGGCACTGGTTAGTGGCAAAAGGTTCGGCATGGAATTAGTACCTTGACCGTTTGCTATTAACTAGCACAAACTCGACTTCGGGGTGCATCAAACAAAATATTTCAGCGACCTGTACTTGCCTGCACTCGAGACTGCCAGTACATCTGAGTTCATGTGGTTGTTTCACACAATTTATAAACTAGCTTCTGCTATCGACTTCAACCGCCTGAATGAATGTCTGTTGTCGCGAATGCAGACGAAAATGCGGGTGAAAACAATCCAATGCCCTTCCCAGGGTCTCATCTATCTCCATACCAAACTTCATATAAATCGTTTCACCGGATTAAGTGTGAAAGGTGTGTTTTTGTGAAATTAAGTGTGGAGGCTGCTAATTGTCACAACTGAAAAAATCTGATCCTTCCAACTTGATATTCAGATATCCAAGTTCCTCTTACGGTGATTAGCTCCAATTTTACCAAAATCTATACATAATAAACTATCTACCCCTGACCATAAAGGTTTTCTATGTTGGCATAGTGAGAGTTATAGAAAGTAAAATAAATAAGGTACGTAGTTAGGTTCTCACTGCGCCGCTGTTGTAGCAAATTTGCTACGAGCCACAACAATTAAATTGTAAACTCATATATTATTATGATAATATTACTTTCAGCAGCTCATATTTATTATCCTTATTATCTTGACTTTTAAACCAATGCAGCATTGACGACACGGTTAGCGCAGTAGCTGAGCGATTGGCTGCTGCGCTGCTTGTAGTGGGTTCGATTCACGCACGGGACAAACACGGCCTATAGATAGTTTCTTTTATTTGTAATTGCCATTTAGGGTTTGGCTGTCCGTGTATGTGATGATTCATGACGCGGATGCAATCTGTCGGGAATTCAAAACTATCGTATTGTAACAATGCAATGAATGGAACGTGCTTAGTTATAATAAAACTGGTGAGTAATGTGATTCGCGCGACGATACTCAAAGGAAAATTTACTCATTCCGAGGATTTCAAAGATCACCACGGATATGCCCTATGAGATTGAACGAATTCAATTCCCAATTCGTCTTGCCTCCGTCTCATAGTTTAATTCAATCATGTCTTGCTGACACGCGGTTGAACTACTTGATTTATGTATTTTTATTTACTTTCCGCATTATCACAATAAATGACTAAACTCAATATTTATTTTGTACTCATTGTATTACTTTCAAAAAAGCCTAATGTCTTTCATAAGTCTTGGCGAACTTCGTACCGCCTAACAGACGATGAATGTCGTGTTACCTTGTTGCTGAACTTAATTTAGGCTTTTATGAACGTTTTAAAAGTTTTTATGCACAAGATTAGATGGTAAGATGCAAGTGAACTCTTATTTTCTTAATGTAAATATTGAGCCCATTCATTTGAGAACCTTCTATTAGCTGACATAAATACTTACTATTGTCGAAACAATAATCTTGACCACCTTCATTGCAAGAAACTTTTTGCAGCTTGTCTGCTTGGCAACTTGGACGAATAACCAGATTTCTTGTACCAGGAGCCCAGAAACAAGGAGGAGTTCGTTTGTTATACCCTTTCTACCCTTTTTTAGCACTCGTACGACGGAGAGATACAAAATTTGTAAGAGTGTATGCGATAGCAGTACCTATAGGGGGAAAAGTAACACTGACGCGCGTGTATGTGTGTATCACACGATTGCTGTATTTTACTCGTAATTGAGCATACTGTTGCGCCATTCTAGTTAGTTGCGCTTGTGTGTGTGCTCATCGCGGGAAGTTAGAGTCAGAATAGTCTAAAAATCTTTATTGTTTATCTTATGAACGTTAACGAAGCAAAACCAATGTGTAACGATCGTACTATTATTGATCGAAGACTATACCTAATGTTATTATTATTGTTCTATTATTCAATTATGTTTACGAATCAATTCTAATACTCTGGTAGAAACAGGAACCACGTGCTTTGTAGCCAAATGATGCAAAAGGATCAATATCGCTGCCTCTAAAATACTAGGAACACATAACCAATAGAGGCTGAATACATATTCTTGGTTTCATAGTTTTTATCTGATTTTTGGCGAATTAAGACGTAAATGTATCCTATGTAAACATGTCAAAGCTGGATCATGAAATGCTGAATAACGTCCACTAAACATTATTTTGTAACACGACTTTATTACAGCCAAAGTTGTGATGTAAAGAAAGAAACGGCAGGCCAAAGTGGTTATTCAGAATAATTTTCCAGTTTTTAAACGTTTTCTCAAATTCTTATCGACTCCTCTGATTGAAGCCGCAATTTCGGAGTTTTAAAAAAATCTTCTGGGGTATCTTTCTTTCTTTTTGTAATTTTTGTTTTTCGACATCAATTAAAAGTCCTGTTTGAGATTTGAACGCTTCCTGAATATCTTTATTTCTGCATTGCATAATATCCTTGCTGTAACCCTTAACAATCCGGGTCTCAAAATAATGTAATCTATATGATATTTGAGGAAAGCATTTCTTGAAAATCCAAACGTGTACCGACAATAAACCATTTTTATATAGGCCGACATCAACTTTCTTTGTCAATATCAAGGTATTATATTTCGCAGAGAATAGCTGTCGCTTTAACATCTATCATCGTTAACATTAAGTCGTGTGGGATTTTCAATCCTCCAATCTCTGTCTCCACTAAATTATCTCTGTCTGCCTTGATATTTGTTCTCTTTAACAAATAGGAAAGTGCAATGCAAAGAGCAGAGTTAGGAGTGTCATTTTCCCAAACAAGTTAATCATCAGAAACCAATTTGACAGGCATCAAACTACCCAAAAAACATTAGAATCATCATAATCAGTCTCTTCTGTGGTTTCTAAATGCAATGTTTGCTTATAGTTGGCTTGATTAGAAGCACCGTCACAACCCCATTTACTTATTAGTATCATAACATTATACGTCTCATCAATTGGGGTTGATTAAATTAATCTCTTCACAGTAATGTCCAAAAAAGCCTGCAATTCTACTCTAGCTGTTGTATCAGTTACAGATGGATAGCAATTTAGATTTTCATTTTGTATTGCGTAGTAGGAGGGAAATATGTAAACACTAATTACTTGTTGGGTGCTTTTCATTTCGTCATTTTAAGTGACAAAAATAAGCCTAAAGTAATCATCATCCGGTGCAAACCAAGTATTTTTTTTCACTTTCTGCACTTATTGTGGCTCTTAAGAAAATAATCTAATTTTGCTTTTAAGTTTGAAACATATTATGCATGTGAAAATTCGCCTGAAACTTTACCTGTCACAGTATGTTCTACACGTTTCTTTTTTTGCTTGGGGCTTAATTAAGTGAAAAGTTTTCTAAGGCTTACTTCGGTCTATGTGCCAATAGATGCTATCTCTGGAGATGGAACCACAATTAATGTAGATATGCTGGAATCTAATTCGTCGACTTTTTCCACCACCAACCAACGCGCACAAAATCATTTCTGACTCTAACCTCTCACTATAATTACTTTTGAATACTTGTTCCTTGCGATGAGAACTTTCTAATATCCTATTAATATAAAAACAATACTTTGCACAAAAGTCCTTCAGTTTTGTATCATTATCACAGTTTATCGTCGCCGCCGTCCCCGCCTCAACACCAGCTGAGGTGACGACATGCGTAGGTGCGTTGACCCCTTAACGTGCCTACGCGGCAATAGTGGCTGCAAACAAACCGGCTGTGTCGCAAGTCAAGCGGCATGAAGTTAAAGGGGGTAAGCAGAGGCGCTGTGATACTACCTGCAAGGATCTGGCACAGCGTAAAACCGAACAAAATACGTGCGATAAAGATGGCTTTATCAAGGTGCAGAGGAAAAAGAGGAAGCCAGCTTGTCGCAACCAGTGCGATTCTGCACCGAGCGGGCCGTACTTCCTGCTGCGTCCTGCTGTACCAATGACGCCACTGTATGTGTCCCGTTTGCATCACTCTACAAAGGTCGCGGAGATTGTAGAGTATATCAGCATCAAGATCAAGTTCACTCTGAGGGTCGAGCGGTTGGAATCTCACCACGGCGTGAGTTTCAATTCCTTCGTGGTGAGGGTGCCAACTCAACATCTATCGACTTTCATGAACGAGGAATTTTGGCCGAGAGGTGTAGTGTTCCGGCGATTCCGAGGCTTGATACCCGACACCGCGCCACACACGACGCCGACTTTACGTGTCAATTAGTTTTTAATTGGACCTACTTATGCAAAACAGAATCAACCCACACAATATGTGAATAGATGATAGTTTTGAGAAAAAGCCATTTTTGTCTAAATTCTGTATACAGTAAAATTGTTGGTTATTTTGAATAAAGTTTATTTGCAATATTGTGCCAAATCATTTGTTCTATGTATACAAATATAATATTGAAGAAAATTATTTATATTTTTGAAAATAATAAAAGGAAAACTCGTTGGTTCCTGTTTGCAAAACTATATGTGTGTTTGTTGGTTCTTTGTTAATTTATCATTATGCCAAAAGTTTATAGGAAAATAATGAAAAGTCCCATGTTTCTTTTATACATATTCATATTTATTAATAATAAATTCAAAACTTAAATTCTTAGAATTATATGTTTATATAAAAAGGACAAAAACTACAAAAAAAAATTTATTGAATAGGAAATGAAAGTTTTTATTCTATCTAATACTTAGGTAAATCCAATTCTACATCGAAATCCGGTTGACCTGAAAAGCCTTCAAGATCGTCTTCTATATCATCTTGTCCGACAAGTTTCACATAAAAATCATGTGAGTCTTGTGGAATCAGGTGTAGCATACTTTTTAAATCCCTTAACTTAGCGTCAGGGACGGGTTTCCCTGTTGGCCAAAGTGGCTCCATTATCGCTTTTGTTATAAAATATTCTCTTCCCCGAACATTTTTTTTTATGTCTACTACCTTAAAATCTTCATTCAAATTAGTTTTCATGTAAATTTTGAACATTTCATCCTTTTTAATCATAATTTCTCTGGTATGAAGCCATGAAACTTTCTCTCCATATTCTATCGTTTTCTTTCTATTAACTATATTTTTTTCTAACTTCGACGATGACAAGAAATCTTCCTTTTCATCCTATGCACATGCATTGGTTTCGTTTTTTTACAAGCTTCCATAACCTGAATATAATCATCCGGTGTATAGAGTCTCTGTTGACGCTTTAAGGCACATTCTATCTTTCCAAAATCTGTATCATTTGGGAGGAAGCTATGCCCAGATTCAAGGAATTTTATATTTATCTGGTCTAAAGTTGGATGTTCATTCAACATGGCTTTTAGCATTTAAATCAATTTTATATTGCGGTTCTGACCACCACACGAATCGCTCCAAAGAATCAGACATTTTACGTTGCCATCAAGCCTTTCCGTTATATGTTTGATGAGGCAAGATCCCACCTCTTGAGCACCCCTGCCAGCTTCTCCTTCTACCCACACATTACAGTGAGCTTCGTCTTTACTCCCAGTATGTATACCTAAATTATATACCCAGAGTTGTCTTTTGTAAAAGACGATATTTGTGGGTATACGGGGTAAAGGTAATGTTTTTTCGAGATCAAAAGTCAGAGTTTCGACACTAGGATCATCTTTAGCTAGCTGCATATCTGTTCTCAATTGGTTTTGTAGAGATTTTGCGATTTCTTGATGTGCTATTCGTTTTTGTTCAATGTCAGCTCTATTTTGTTCCGAAGACACATGCATTTTACTTTCAAAAAAATCACTCAATTAGAAAAAACTAGTGAATTACAATAATGTATGTAGGTATCACTGACTTGGATGAATAATTTTATCAAGGAGTTTATTATACAACACAGATTCAAAGGACATGTCTACTTAGATGTTGTAAATAAGGTTATATCATCAAGGAACCAAGTAATGTGAGTCATGGTAAACTTAAAAGATTAAGCTAATTTTAATATGCAAACAAGAACCAACCCGCATGATTCTACATAATTGATTAAAAAATAAAAAATAAAGCAAGGGACCATGTGGTATGGGTCTTATTAAAAAAAGTAATTTCAATGGTTTTTTATAATTGTTGGGTGACTATGGGGCATGAATCTTGTTAGTTTATTGAACAACTCCGGTTATGTTGGTTGATAACTTTGTCATAGAAATGTTTTGTTCTGTCAAAATTGTCAGATCATTTTGATATTTACAGGGTTGATAGAAGGTTCATTTTTATAAGCTTCTGTGTCCTTATCTCGATTTTGGCATGTGTGTGGATTGGTTCCTGTTTGCATAAGTAGGTCCAATTATGTTTTTGATAATTATGTATTAGTGCATTAATGTATAACATTATTTTGTGTATTTTATCTATGGGCCTCAGTTGCCTGACAATAAAATGATTTATTATTATTATTATTTATTATTATTATTAAACCAGATATTTTGACCTAATTTCACTGTACAAAAAGTTATTATCTTTAAAACTCCAGTTCACAAAAATCAAATTAGTAGATTAGTCGGTACATACCGACTACCCTACTAATTTGATTTTTGTAGATAATAACAAACTAAGGTTATTGCCTCTCGGTGACTAACTACCATTTGGCCGAGTTTTTTACGCAACCAAATAACGTCACTGGAGTGGTGTGGAATATACATACAAAATCGTCGATTATGTTAATATCTTTTTTCATGCAATATCGAAAGCAGTAGAACTCTGTAAGTAACGGCTTGATGGAAAAAGTCGTCAACCATAAAAGTATTGTATCAGTATATACATAGACATCAAAAATGTACATACCAAATACCCTTAATCATACTTTGCGTTTTCAGCCTTTTCAGCCGGCATGAGCGTCCGCCATTATTATGAATGCCATACAACGTGAGCAAAACAAGTACCAGGAGAACATAACCGAGAAGGAGTTCGCCTCATAAAAATACGAACACTTTATTTGTTACTTTTATATCAGTCTTGCCTAGTTCGTACATGTTTCCTGTTACTTAAAAATCCTTTTTCTGATGCATTTGTTATTTTCTAAAGACTAAAGACTACCTTAAAACGATAAAAAGTACGTTTAATTAACTGAATGCTGTGTGGTGTAAACATGAAGCGACTATGGGTGTTGCCGATCTTTGGCAACATATTTGCCATAAGAATCTCATTTTATTTACGTAGTAAGCAGACAAAGTAAACGGCGCCGCGGCGCACAGTAGATCGTCCCCATACAAGAGGTTGAACAGAGAATCAAAAATTGTTGCATTTCCCCTAATACTGCTATCGCATTCACTCAAAATGGATATCCCCCAGCACGCACACAAGAGTGCACAACAGGGGTGGATAAAATATAACATCCTTATGTTCATCGGACCCTGATACCGGGAATCTATTTATTGGTTGGGCTGCTTTTAAGGCAGAAGCCTTAAAGGAAGCCCAACCAATCTATCCATCTGAAAGTTTATTGCAATAATGGTGTCATAATCATTTGATCTTCCAAGAGGTTCTCATCTAAAACAATTTAACTACAATATTTCAAGGCTCAATATTTCATTCAAGAAAGTAAGTTTAAAATAAGCTCACTACACCTCCTAGGTGCTTTCCATCTTTCATTGACAATAAAGTTAAAAATTTCAACGATATTTCGGACAGACTTTCAAAAATTAACTTACATTCCGCTTTTACCCTTATTAGATACTGTTGTTTTGGTCCAAATTGTATGTATGTTCTACGCTCTTCCCCTTTATGGAAGCAGCCACACCTCTTGTACAAAATTGATGAAACTATTCGCACTTCACTAACGTCCATTTTAAATGTGGCCTTGGACGACCGAGCGTGTATACAAGCCACACTACCTATCCATTTTGGTGGCCTCGGCATCCATAAAATTACCAGTATTAGTTAACTAATCAAATTTTAGCCCCATCCTTGGTTTTCTCTGAAGTGCTTGTCCGATGCGGTGAACGCCTGGAAAGTGGCTTGCCCGGATACAGATAGGGAATATGGGTTCACCCCATATTCCCAGAGACAGTGAGATGAGCCGCTCTGCAGTTTGGTATGGAATAATCTTATTAAAACGTCCACCAATACTGCTGAGCGTGCCCGCTTGCTAGCTGTGGGTACGTGGGAGTCGGGCCTTTGGCTTCATGCTTTACCGTCACCTAACATTGGCACCATGCTAGGTAGCACTACCTTCCGGCTCGCTACATGTCTGTGTCTGGGCGCTCCTTGCGGAGCTCCACATCGTTGTCAATGCGGTGAAGCAGTCGATTGCGTTGGACACCATGGCCTATCCTGCAGTAAGAGTGCAGGTCGTATAGCCCGACACACCAGTATAATGACATCATCAATCATCATTTTCGATGCCCTGTGATTATTTATTTTATTTCTTCATATATTAATAGAAAATAAGACCTCAAAAAGAACATGTTATCTTTATAATTAAGATGCGAGTACCAATGCAAACTGTCTTTAGTGCTTCAAAGGTATTATATTATATGTATGTATATGTAAAACAGAATTGTATGAAATCTCAATTATTACATTTAAATCATATCTCTTTATGTTTATGATTGCTGCGTAGAAAAATAATGCTTTACTGATTTTGTGTATTGTTTTATACAGCGGTCAATCGAGCAAACATTGTTGAGTATGACCAAGGAAAACGTACCAAGTAGTATACATCTTAAGACATGGTGTAGACGTCAATAGAAACAAAACAAAACTGCTGAGTATATAATAGACATTTCGATTATTTTTCATTCTAATATTTTGGTTAGACTGGTTTTTGGAAGGTTAAGGATCTGTTCTACATTTTAGTACACCGCGATTTTCTATGTTTATTCTATTGTCCATACAAATATAATTAATACTGAATCACTTTACCTCGTTGAAAGGGACCTTGGTTAGACATTTATTGTTAAATAATATGAAATAGCAATGTCAGAGTCGTGGTTTATAACAATACCAGCCTGTATGGACGTCTGCCGCCTGATGCTGGTAGCCATCTAAAAGCAATCGATAATCTTCTTTATATATTTGTATACACACTTTCTTACATTTAATTACATGTTGTAAAAATATACGTAAACACTCCGATTGGAAACGAAATGGAAAAGAAAGTACAGGTGTATAGACGATATCTACACCGGTGATAAGTTTCAAGTAAAGTCTATTGTTCTCAAAGAATAAGTCGTCTTTCTAAGAGTGTAAATAAATATGTCTCTACAATCGCACACCATTCAATCTTTAGCTAGTCTTGGAGTTTTATTCTAAACTGATATTACAGAGAGGTTTAATTGTTTGTATGAGAATATTTGCATCCCCTTTGAAACATCTAGACTTAATATGTAAATGTTTTGTGTTATGTTAGGATTAGAGTACGAGCCTCATCCCCTACCTCTATCGTAAGTCGGGTGGGCGCATGCGTAACATTCGTTATTTTGCCACAGTAGCGCGGATTTATTTCACAATCTGAGCGCAGACAGAAACGAACCAGAGAGCCAGCTCCCTTGGCTCAGAGCGGACGCCAAGTGAGCTGGTATCTCTTATAAACTAATGTAGACTCCATGTGAACAGAACTGACGCATTTGATTAGATTTACTAAACAATTGTGAAAGGTTCTGATAGTGAAGAGGATTTGAAATAGTGCTAGACAAAACTGAATTGATGATTCCGTCATTTGATATTTCGAAAACTTCGTAGATCAGCTGCGTTTTAAAAATAAAACCAGATAGGAAAGAGTTGGACTGGCGCTCGAGGGTTCCGTCTCAAAACTATGACCCTCGTGGCTTCACTCAAGTGACCCGAATATACTGAGAATGAATGAAGACAAACTTCACATTGTAGTTGAAAAAATGGTACGGAACCCTAAATATATCAAGTAATGATTTAAATGAAAACATTGCTAACCCTTCATAAAGTGGATGACATTTCAAGATATATTATTTGGGACATACTCATTATTTTACGACAAGTTATAGCGGTGCTATCTTTCAATAACTGGGTCACTGAAGATCTCAAGGATAATTGTGACATTGAAAGTGAACGTAGGTCGCTGGCTGTCCGTTGTGACATGCTGGCTCGCACATTTACAGGTTGTACCAAGCCAGTTAAAGTGACACTTTCCAGAGCTCACTGTGAGTCTTTCTACACGTGCAGCCTGTGGGTCAACTTCACCCAGCGGACATACAGCGACCTACGCGTTCAATATAACAATACACTGAGTGTGCTGCTGGTACTGCCGTTACGTAGTAGTGCGACAGGGATGTTAGCAAATTATAAGTATGATGGTTTTGCTGCCATTGCTAGAAATTCCGATTTACTTGATAATTATTGTGATATTATGGCCAAATGGGACAAAATCGAAATAAATGGTTGCCTATTTGTTATTATGATGTATAAACTATATGCAATATAGTATGCAAAGTTTACTCAAAATCTGTTTGGTAAATTTTGCGTGAAAGAGTAGCAAACATCCATGTATCCATTCTCACAAACCTTCGCATTTAAAATATTAGTAGGAGTAGGTAGGACTATTGCATGATAGAAGTAAGGTGGAAAGTAGGCAGTAAGATGTATTATGTTCAAAAAGCTAGAGCAGGTACAAGAGGCGAACCTTTAAACAAAAATTAAGAAAATCAAATCCAATCATTTATTCAGGACCAAACATTATGTAAATCTCTTACATTTTTTTGATATTTTTTCAACTTTAATACAATAGAATAAGGTTCATGTTCAATTGTGAAAATTTGACAGTTTGGGATAGCTTGATGTCTATGTGTCTTTATTTTTTATTTATTTATAAACAAAATATCCTCCACGCATGTCGTTATCAAACAACTTAGTTTGGATATAAGTGCACTTTAGATGGTTTATTATGCAGTTAATTTCTTTTATTCATCAGCTTGTTTTCTTTATTAGGTTACGCCAAAACATGGAGAATTGGAGATAGTTTAAATTCTTGGAAGAACCTCTTCTAGTGGACTGCTGGTGGATGTATGGATGGTGGATGTATGCTAGCCTTATTAGCAGGGAGTGACTGAAACCTCTGCACGACTGCCGCACAGCTGTGTTTGTCTTATGCGCTTTTGTTCTACCAAGGTGACAGGACTTGTAAAGAGTTCATGTCAACCATCAATATGTTCACAGTTAAAAGCGTGACCATGAAAATTAAACGACTTTGTTTATTAATAGTGCTTAATCATTAATATTGTTCTTTACGGTATATTTTATAAGGTATGCACGTTTTATTCACGTTATTCATATGCACGATGTATTCTGTTTATTATGCATCAATAAGCAGAAAACAGAATTTATTTATTTTGGATTTCACTTTAATTTTAAAGGTTGACACATTACGATAATCAACAACACTTTGGTCATCATTGCTTGCATACATTTTATCACTATCTAGACCTGGCAATAATAAATACGTGGTTTAAAAAGAAAATCTTATTACATATAAAAGTGGCCACCACGCGACACAAATCGACTACTTCCTAGTAAAGAGGAATAGCTTGATTTGTGTCAAAAACTGTAAAGTGCTGCCAGGCGAAGCATTAGTCTCGCAACACAGGTTGGTGATGATGGAGGCTAAAGTACGTGTCCCCATCAGACATAACAAAGAACGACCCCCACCGAAAACCAAATGGCGTATGATAGAAAATGAGGAGTGCGGCAGATTGTTCAAAAACCAAGTCGTGGACAAAATGATTGAAATGAAAGATGTGGAAGGGAAGTCTGTGAACGAATGCTGTAATGAGATGGCAGATTGTATAAGAAGAGTAGCAAAAGATATATTTGGAGAATCGAAAGGGAAAGGTATGATAGATAAGGATACATGGTGGTGGAATGAGGAAGTGCAAAAGTTACTTAAAGAGAAAAAAGTTGCGTTTAAAGAATGGCAGGGTGTTGAAAATGGGAACGATGGTTTGAAAGAAGAAAAGAATACAATATACAAGGAATGGAAGAGAAAAGCAAAAAGGCGGTAGCAGTTGCTAGGGCTAAGGCACAGGAGAAGTTGTATGACACACTGGATAGCCCTAGAGGCCAGAAGGAGTTCTATCGGATTACGAAAGCAAGGGAAAAAAGGACAAGAGATATTACTCATATCAAATGTATGAAAGATGATGTAGGTAAGGTTCTATGCAATGATGATGAAATAAAAGAGCGTTGGAAGGTTTATTTTGATAAGCTTATGAATGAAGAGAATGAATGGAGTGGTATGGTACATGAGGCACCAGTAAATGAGGGTTTGGTAAAACAAGTTAGCATGGATGAAGTGAGGCCATCAGTAAGAAGTATGAAAAATGGAAAGGCCATGGGCCCAGATGATATACCAGTAGAAGTGTGGAAGGAACTAAAAGAAGATGGATGTACGTGGCTGACTTTATTCTTCAATAAGTTGTTGCATGAGGAAGTGATCCCACAAGAGTGGTGCAATAGTTCACTAGGGCCCATCTTCAAAAATAAAGGGGATGTACAGGACTGCAACAACTATCGAGGGATAAAGCTCCTGTCGCATTGTATGAAAGTATGGGAGAAGGTGATAGAGAAAAGATTACGAGAAGAGAGTGAGATTTCCCAAAATCAGTTCGGGTTTATGCCAGGTAGAGGAACAATGGACGCCACCTTTGCACTCCGCCAGTTGTGCGAGAAGTATAGATGTGCCCATAAAAACTTGCATATGGTGTTCATTGACCTAGAAAAAGCGTATGATAGGGTGCCTCGGGAAGTGTTGTGGTGGGCCTTGAAGGAAAAAAGTGTGCCTGGGAAGTATGTTTAGTTGATTCGTACGATGTACAGCCGATCTAGTACCTAAGTCCGGTCGTCTGCAGGTAACACTGACAAGTTCAGTGTGGCTGTAGGATTGCACCAAGGGTCGGCCTTAAGCCCTTACCTCTTCCTGTTAATAATGGACGCACTGACGTCGGAAATACAGGAAGAGGCACCCTGGTGCATGCTATTTGCCGACGACATTGTCCTTGTCAGTGAAGATGGACCTGAGATCCAGGGTAGATTGGAGAAATGGCAACAGAAGCTGGAGAGTGTAGGTTTGAAAATCAGCAGAACCAAGACAGAATATATGTTCTGCGATTTCGGCGGTCTCTCCAACACTGAAGCCATTGCGCTTGATTGCGTGCTCCTTCCGATCTGCTCCGACTTTCGGTATCTCGGCTCACTAGTGCAAAGTGACGGAGGAATAGATCGGACTGTCAAGCACAGAATAAACACAGGGTGGATGAAGTGGCGGCAGGTAACGGGAACAACTTGCGATTCCCACGTTCCCCTTAAACTTAAAGGGAAGATCTATAAGACAATGATTAGACCTGCTGTCTTGTATGGATCAGAATGTTGGGCCACAAAAGGAATGAATGAAAGGCAGTTGCATGCAGCTGAGATGAGAATGCTAAGGGGGATGTGTGGTGTTACGCGAATGGATAGAATAAGAAATGAGTATATAAGAGGAAGTCTGAAAGTGGCGCCTGTGACAGAGAAGTTGTGTGGAAATCGGCTGTCATGGTATGGACATGTAATTGAAACTCTCGGTTCGTGGTCGACTGATACTAGGAGCTCAGAAACTGTAAGGAGGTTAGAATTACCACCCTTCACAACAGGGCAGGCTAGCTAGTACAACTTCACGTGTTGGCTTAAAACAGTAAGTGACGGCAATATACAGAGTCCATCACACAACAGAGTCGAAACTAGATAAAACTGAAATAGCACTTTATTTATCAATGCCGTCTTCTGAATCGTCTAGACTACTTTAGGGTCCTCTAGCCATGTCGTGGGGTAGCGCATGCATAAAGCCAGTCAATTTGCCTCTCTCTGCGACAAGGAACCAGGCTGCCGGAATACTTGGCCCGGAGCAGACGTCTATTATTATAGTTTTCCTAGATGGCGTCGCTAGGTTGGGGTTTATGCCAAATAGCTAGCTTGTACCAGGAGAGAATAAACGCAGAGTGGTAATCCCGTAACCTGAATGTCGGCCGGTATTTCATTCAACGGTACTTCGTAGTTTGAGGTGGTATATGGGTATGGGGCCCACCCTACTAACTCGTATTGCTGGCGATTGCGTCTATTTATTCTTGCTAACTTTGTCTAGACTGTCAGTGCGCGTATTTAATACATGTATTAAGACAGCAACTATTTTATCGGGTTACTCTCTTTTCACTCAACACAAACTCGGTCGGTCCGGCACACGGTGGGCCGATATGAACTCGTAGAAGACTTAGGAATCAGCAAAAACTAATTGGGTTATTTAAAATAGAACGCAATTGAAAGCTGCTATTATATAATATCAAATACAATTTAATAAAGTACTACAACTTTTACGTTTTGATATTAGAGATATTTTTTTTTAATTCATTGTTCCACACCACCCTATTGGTACAGAACTAAGCGCGTTCCTTTTTAACAATGATGTCCCCAGTTGGCCTAATCCACTACATAAAATGTTGTTTGTGCTTAGACACAGGCACCATTCATTGATTATTCAGAAAGGTCAGATCCAAGTTCATTGTACAGTGCTGGGTCTGAACTTAAATGTAATGTTTTTTCCGATCATTATCGTCAGGATCCATAATAATCACCATGTTTTCGCAGCAGATAGGAACTTAATAATTAATAAATTATTCAGTATATCTTCATTTGTCTTCAACAAAAGTCATTATTAAAGGTATAAGTTAAGTTGAAAGTAACACCCTCCGACAAATGAATAAAGCCAATAAATTGTTTTGTAAACAATGCCAACGCAACGACGATTTTTAAAAGCTACTTCAGTTGATTACATTTTTCATGTTCATATTTTCAACGTCATATTGATACATTATATGCCAGAAATAGGTACAAAATACAAATAGTTATAATTATACTTTACTGTCTTGTTCAAGGTTTTCTTTTTCTACCAATTACATTTATTTTAAGACAGCAAACAAAAATGGAGCAGGGCCAGATGATCGCATTGTTTTTGAGGCGGCGTAGCGACTGTTTTAGCTTGTGCCAGAGTAGGTACTAGCACGTCATAAATGTACAGGAGCTTTGTGCACATTTTATGTGGCGAAATGGATTGGACTGCTTTCCTTACATGCACAATAATATGTTCGTCGGGGTTATTATTCTCGGGTGGTCTGCTTGTTTCAATGGTTTGGACAATCTGAACCTGAAAGAGCATAAGTACTCGTTTACTTATCGATTGTTTTATAAGTTTTTATTTTTGATGTAGCTACACGAAAACACCATCTTTTTTATGATTCCAATCGGTGCAGTTTTGTATTAAGATTAAATAGCTCTATGACATGTAAAACGAAAGCCAGAATAATAAATATAAAATAACCAGAAAACTTTCCCTTACATTTTGTAAAGAATTTGTGTAACTGAAATACAACAACAAATCTAGAGGCGTCATTAATACGAAAATTAATACGTCATGTTTTTAATATGTGTAAAATTCTACGTGATCATTTGTCTTTTATTTTATTTGTTGTATTTCAGTGACACAAATTCTTTACAAAATGTACGGGATAAGTTTTTTGCAATTTGTGACTTTTCAAGTACTCCAACGATGGTTGGGCACATAGAAGGCGATTGGCATCAAAAAATGTTTTTGTGTAAAACGGATATTTTCTTGCTAACTGTATTTTTTTTAAACTGTGTATGGGGTTCAAAATTCCATAAAATAATATGGATAATCTCCTAAGACCATTTTCGCGTAGCTGCAACGGATAAGGTACTTCCCCTTACTGCCCCGCTGAAAGTTTCCACCCTGTATAGCTTATGAAACGAGCAATTCCTGTAGTCACGGTCTGTCAAACGGCTCGGCTCGAATGTAGGAGGTGAAAAATAGATCAAGCTAGATGTTATCTCAGGATTTTTTTTGTAATTTAATGTTATTTTGTCCTGAGCAGTGTTCGGTCACCCAAATATTTAACCTAAACTTTGTTATTAATTCTAACTAGAACTTTGATTTGTTAAAACTTTAAGGTGGCGTGACCCAGAACTGGTTCTGGGTCAAATCTCTCGGTAGACTAAATTGTTGGTGCCCAAATAAAAAATAAATAAATGGCATCTTTACTAACCCCGAACTATCATAAACTAACATAGCTAAAAAAGGCTAGACAGATGATGGGTAGGTGGTAGCAACGGAATGCTACCTGGTTTAATCCTAACATCATGTTGACATACATAAGATAACATCACGACTGTTTTTCTTGAAGAGTAAGACAGAGATATATCTGGTAGAAATAGAAAAAAGAAACTATGCGGGAGTTTCGACTTTTGGTGAAGACTGTAAAAAATAATACCGTACCTACCGGCGAATTTCACGTACAAACTATGGCAGTGTTTTTTTGATTTACCTGTCGCGCTTGCGTGTTTCCGCAAAATAGATAGGTACAGAAGAAGGCCGGATAGACGATAGACAGACGTTAAAATAATCAATGAAATTATAGTTGGAGTGGGTGTATTCATTAGATTAGTTAATATTCCTTAAGTATGCGTACTTCCAAAAGAATTTGTGTCTTAATTGTTACAACATAACATAACCAACAGGCTACGTTTGCGTTATGGCTAATTTCACATCTAAGACATTAGAACACCGCTTCGTGATGTTGTCATCCCAATTGAAAACAAAACTCTGCTTGCCAATGGGTTCAGTTAAACTGTGCGTGTGACACTCATTCATTTATGAACTACTAGTACTCGATGGCGTGCCATTTGATTGACCTCCCTTTAATTGACCTGCAGCTTTTACTTAGTTATATATCTTGATTGAAACTCGACTTAAACTCATCTTGACGAAGTCGTCAAAATGAGTTTAACCCTAAGTCGAGTCGAAGTGTATGTCACCTTTTCCTTAAATCTCGAGTTAATTAAACGTCAAAGTAAATGTCTATTGTTTATTTGTGAAAATGATTTTCTTTTCGTTTCGTGATCACTATTTGCTATCAGATGATGACAAGGAGATCAAGTGTCGTGTATTTAGAGCATTTTCTCTCGTAGAGTTTACATTAGAAGCGATTTATTTAGTACATTACCTACGAACGACGAATACATACAGCAGAGTACATAGCTCCTTAGTGTTAAAATTATTCAAAAGTATTCAAGTGATTTTAAAGAGTCTGGGTGTACGAGGCACAGCATTAGATATGTTTAAGGACTATCTCAAAAATCACACTCAGCTAGTTAAAATAGGTGACTACCTCAGTGATGAGGAAACTGTGACCTATGGCGTGCCCCAGGGAAGCATATTAGGGCCAACTTTGTTCCTAATTTATGTAAATGACCTCTGTAGAATGATGCTTCCTAACTGTAAGATTTACGCTTATGCCGATGACACAGCAATCGTCATCTATGGACCTTCTTGGGATATGGTAAAAACTATGGCAGAAGACGCTCTAAGTCAGATTATGAGCTGGTTTCACCATAGCCTTCTAACTCTCAACTTAGATAAAACATGTTACATCCCTTTCGCAATCAGACGTAATACTATGCCCCCTAAACAGTTTTCAATAATTGCTCACTCATGCCAGAGATCAACTAGCACATCTAGCACATGTACATGCCCTACACTAAGCAGATCCGATAGTGTCAAATATCTAGGTTTGCAAATTGACGAATGCCTTAGATGGGACAAACAGCTCGATATGATAACATCCAGAATATTGCGTCTTATTTACATCTTTAAATCGTTAAGAGATCCCGCTGATATGGGCACACTGAGGATGGTATACTTTGCTCTGTGCCAGTCAATAATTGGATACTGTATTACTGCGTGGGGTGGAGCATCTAAAACCAACTTGCTGAGAGCGGAGAGAGCTCAAAGAGCTGTGCTAAAGGTAATGTGCAAAAAGCCATACAGATACCCAACCAAACAACTCTATGAGGACTGTGACTGGTCTTAACTGTAAGACAACTGTTCATTCTGCAGTCAGTCCTTAGGACTCACCGATCCATGCCCAAATCAGACCCTAAAAAGCGCACAAACATCCCGTCAGGCGTTAAACATAAAACTTCTTTTGCCCAACACCAATTTTACGTTTTAAGTAAACATGTGTATAAAAATCTGCATAAAAAACTAAACATACTAGATTTAAATAGATATATGTTAAAGAAAAAACTAAGTCAATGGCTATTACAGCAGGACTATGCGGCTACAGAGAATATCCTAACTTACATCTCTTAATATAATATAAAGTCATATACATACTCACAGATCACATCACGTACTTTATATCCAACTTACACACAGTCACACACACACACCCACCCACATCCACACACCCACCCACACCCCCAGACACACACACACTCCCACCCACTTCCCCTCACACCCACACCCACCCACAAACACTTTCACCCACATACCTATATACATACACATGCACATCTGCTGTCATTCGCTATTTATTTAATTTTATTATTATTATTTTCTTTTGTGTCACCTAGGATTAGTTTATTTTTTTGTTTTATTTTTTGTTTTTATTTTGTCCTTTTTTTCTGTACAGTTGTCGGTACAAATCATTGACACTGTTTTCACTTGTTCTGATTGTGAATATTAACTGAGTCCATTTGGCTGAACCCTATCTTTTAAGATATAGGCTAGTCCTAGTTTAAAAGATAGTGTCTACTATTGCATTATAATGTAAATATTATTTTCAAACAATGTATACAGTGCAAAGTGCTGTTTTTCGTGAAATAAATACTTTTTATTATTATTATTTCCTTTATTTTTTCTTTATACATACAAATTAAATTTTTAAATATTTCAGTATAAAAAAATAAAAAACATTTAAAAATATAAAAAATAGTACCTCACCGGCATCGGGAACAGGGTCCAAGCTACCGGCGGTCAGGGCTCTTGAGAGAGGAACCTCCTTACAATGCGCGCCGTGTCCAAGAGTACTGCTTTCTGGATCAAACCCTTGATCCAACTGCCCAACGAGAGCCTCTTTAGGTGTTGATCGAGGCTCTTGGCTATTATGCCATTGGCCGTCACGACTATCGGCACAATGACTGCTGTATTCACATCCCACATGTCGACAACCTCGCGGGCCAGATCAAGATACTTCATTTGTTTTTCTTTCTCAGCCTTCACGAGGTTCTCGTCATGTGGAACCGTAATATCAATAATCATTGTGCGACGTTCTGATCGATCTATCACCACTATGTCAGGCTTATTGGCAACAATAGTCCTGTCAGTGATGATAGATCGATCCCAATATAATGTGATGCTGCCATTTTCAAGAACTGGGTCGGGCACATACTTATAGTACGGTACTTCTAAGTACACAAGGTTATACTTCAGAGCAAGTTGCTGATGGATTATCCTGGCAACAAGGTTGTGTCTATGCAAATAGTCTCCGTTAGCTAGACGAGAACAACCAGAAATAATGTGACGGATTGATTCTCCGGGTCGGTGGCATGCCCGACAGATGTCAACCGTTCCGTCCTTCACAATGTATTTCCGGTAGTTATTCGTCATGATAACTTCATCCATAATCGCACAGACAAAACCTTCGGTTTCTCCGAAGAGGTCACCGAAGCGCAGCCAGGATATGGACGCTACCAAGTCTACATCAGGTCCATGTAGGACCCTATAAAAGCGCCCATGAAGCTCTTTACTCTTCCATATTTCCATGCGGTCAGCAGTATCTAATACTATAGGTTTGCGCCAGTTCTTGTTAGCTAAGGAGAGCGGAGTGAAGGTCTTATCCACTGCAACTACATCTCGATGCATCCCCACGTCGGCTTTCAGGAAGTATTCCCTGAGACTGCAAATCTCGCGGTTGTGCAGAGTCTTAGCGTTTAAGAAGCCTCGACCTCCGTACTTCCGCGGGATGTACAGTGTCATCACCGATGACCGTGGGTGATGCATACGATTTGCAGTTAACAATGTGCGGACCCTCCTATCCAGGGCATCAAGTTCCGTCTGAGTCCATTTGAGTATGCCGAAAGAGTACATCAATACTGGCATGACCCAACCGTTAAAGGCGCGCACCTTGTTACCGCCTGATAAAAGACTATTTAATACTTTATTCAGGCGGCCGAAGAAGCGCTCCTTCAAAGATTGTTTCATGTCTGTCGCATTGATGCCCAACGCTTCCGACATACCCAAATACTTGTAGGTTTCGGTTGAGGAGAGGGATCTAAGGTATATGGAATCCGAGAGTTGTGTTCCCACGGATTCCACAATCTCCCCCCGCTTTACATGCATGACTGCACATTTGTCCACACCAAAATCCATCCTGATGGCGCTTCTAAAAGTTTCTGTTACCTTCAGTAGCTCCATCAGTTGTAAATTGTTGGGGGCAAAGAGTTTCAGATCATCCATGTAAAGAAGGTGAGATATGACCTGACCACCTGTTCTCAACCGGTAGCCTAGACCAGAACCCTCCAGCAGTGTGCTTAGAGGGTTCAGGGCTAAACAGAACCACAATGGACTGAGGCTATCACCCTGAAATATACCTCGCTCGATCCTTATCGGTTCACTGTTCTCTCGGGTCTGCTGACATCCTGGATAACGAAGGACCGTCCTCCATTGCCCCATACATGACATCAGGAAGGTGCGCAGAGTTGCATCTACTTTATACAACTCCAGCACCCTCATGAGCCACGTATGTGGCACGGAGTCATAGGCCTTCTTGTAGTCTACCCAGCACGTCGACAGATCCTTTCGGGAACGACGAACCTGTTGGCTAATGGCAGTATCAATGAGGAGTAGCTCCTTAGTACCGCGGGACCCATTCCTACATCCATTTTGAGAGAACGACATGATCAAATTACTGTCGATATGGTTATGTATTTTAGATCTCAAAATGGATGTAAGAACTTTATAGACCGTCGGCAAACAAGTGATTGGTCTATAATTTCTCGGTTCCGCAGTACTACCTGATTTATGGAGCAGGTGAGTTATCCCTGTTGTTAGAAACTGGGGCAGCGATCCCGACTCTAAGGCAGATTGGAATTGACATGCCAAACGAGCATGTGAGCTTTGTAACCATTTGATCCAGTAGTTGTGCAGCCCGTCCGGTCCAGGAGATTTCCAGTTAGGTAACGGACGAACTGCACTAGCTACATCCTGGGGGCTGATGTTGATTGCCCCCATTTCTGGTAATGGTTCACATGCTCGCTCAATCTCCCGAGTCCAATTGCCCTCAGTGTGACTGACAGGTACCGACCAGATGCTGCGCCAAAACGAACACATGGCCTCATCATCTGGCAGGCACGTATCAGTCACACCTTGGTCTGGTCGCTCCCAAGCCCTGTACACCCACCTTTCATCGCTCCGGAATGTGCGATTCTGAGTGTATCGCTCCACTCGCCGTTTGTACCGACGAATACGGTTTGCCCATGCACAGATCTTCTGTTTCAGGAAATCGATGCGCTCCGTGACGCGGGTTAAATAGTCTCGGGAACTAATATCAGTCCCCGAGAACGCCCGCCTCACAAAGCGCATCACTCTAGGCCGAGTGTTACCCTCCCTGAAACAGATAAGTTTGCCAATGAGTGCTCTAGCCTCATCGATACGTCGCTGAATACTGCACTGCCAAGCTGGTACGGTTGGTCGTGTAGCTCTCTCAGTATTCGGAAATTTTACGTTAGCTACACGACATGCCGCTGCAGCCGCACAGTACAAGATTGAGTGAGTATCGGTGAGGTCTTTGCTGTTGTCAAAACTCTTTGTCAGCAATGAATCTAGAGCACTCATCAGCGCCTTGTTTTTCTTATGCATGGGCAGACGAGGTAAACGTGATCTAAGCTCAGGCGGTGTGGAGCGGTACTCTCGGAATGCATCCTCCAAAGCGCTCCTCAAGCGTACATTACATTGGGAACTCACGGATATAGCTGCGTCATCATCCTCTTCACCAACGTAGTCAGGTCGCGGTGAAACACTAGGTAAACTTTGTAGTTGTACCGCGACCGGTGGCAAAGCAGGTGTAACGTGGTAAATCCGTGAGTTCAGTCGTAGTCTATCAAGCACGGCGTCATCCAACATATGGTTACGTTGAATGACTCGTACCTGATCCGATAATCGTTGTGCCGATACGTTGACAGCAGGCTGGCTCAAGCATCTGAAACAGAGAGAGCATCCGACCACGGTACGCAGTCAGGTTAGTTCCTCCCTCTGTAACCCCATAGTATGAGCGCATGACGTTCTCATTGATGGATTGAGTCCATCGCATGCGCTGCACACTTCCACCGGAAGCGGGGACCCCATCAGAGGCCGGTGGGCCTCGAGGTCCTATGCTATCCGGCGGCCGGCGTCCTCTCCGTCGACGTGCAGGTGGTGGTGACGTGGGCGGGGAGAAATACTCGTCGCTCGAACTCGACGCGATTGCCACGGCCAGTGTCACAGTACTCACGATGGGGCTGGATTCCGGCGGCGGCGAGGCGGAGCTGAGCGACGAGGCCAGAGGTGGTGGGCGTGCTCGGCGTGCTGCAGATCTCGTCAACATTGGTTCATTTCATTTTTCTTTTTTCCTTTTTACAAATATTATAAATTCATATGACAGCCGTCAATCTCAGGTGGTTTGTAGATTTCGTTTTTCTTCATTTTATTACTTTTTTTACAGTAGTTTATGATTAAAAAGGTTTATGTGGATAATTTTGTTGATGTAGGTGGTTTTTATTTTATACGAAATGAGTTATATAAAATTTTATAAAGGAAAATATATCGAGAAAAAATTGAGGATGTTGACGTCTCTCAGTGTTGCCATATTATTAATCTTTCTTAGATTTTTAAGTAATATTTTATTAATAAAGAGGAATGTTTCGAGGTTGTTTATTCTCAATAACTACGAAACCGATAAAAAAAATAATTTACTATATACTGCTACATTATAAGCTAGTACCTAACAGGCAATTAATATGTTTTATTTTCAAAATTTAAGTTATAAGGTGGGTAGAGGGGAGGTTATTTACAGATGTAAGTGATCGGTGACTACTTGTATTTATTAAAACATTATTTAAAAAGTTATTAAATTGATCTTCAGTCTTTAATATTCATAAAAGATAGCGACTTGCATCACGATGCCATTTCATCAGCTTCTGAGACAGCAGTGCACTAAAACTGCATTCTTTTACTTATGTACACACACGATCACAAAGACGTTTTAAACACACACATGCGTCAATGTATCGCAAAGAGGTGCGCTTGCATCACGTTAGTGGCACAAACACCTCTCTCTGTTAATCGCTACGCTGCTACGGTCGCTTGCTACGGACCGCCTACGTAGGTATATATAGTCCATGCACTGTGACCGCGACGTCTTCTTGCAATATGAGTCAGAAAACCAATTCCCGTGAGCAAAAACGTTCAAAATCTATTCGCAGTTACGTGTTGCCCAGTAACTGGGTTGTGGAGGTCAGATAAGCAGTCGCTCCATATAAAAAAATACTGGTATTCATCTGCATCCGTGTAAACTGGAATCCCAACCCAACATAGTTGGGAAAAGGCTAGGCAGATGATGAATTTCGAATTAAATACCTAAATCAGTAACATAATATGTATTTCAGTAACGATTTTAAAACTACATCAGTCTCTGTTAATAATACTTTACCCATACAAGTAAAAGGGTTACAAAGTAATGTCATGGCTTATCGAAGCCATGACATCACTATGTAACCCTACGATCACGTAGCCATCGGGCTACGCGGTCGTAGCACATTTTTGTCAGGCTACGACCATCACCAAGTTTAAATAAAAAATTCAAACAGACAACGCCATGATCATCTGACAATTTATTTGAGGACGTGACAAAAAATGAAAACGACTTTACGTATTTTAGTTGTGTTCACGGAATATTTAACACAAAGTTAATTATGTAGCAGTCAATGATTTAATACTGACGTCTTCAGCAACTATGTAAGAACCCTTGACACATACATACGAATATTTTATTATAGGAGGTAAACAGATATTACAAGTTTTCCTACGTAATAAGAATAATAAAGATTGAACACTATTGAAAAACAAAATCGGACAACTTTCACTGTCACGCTTTGAACTGAGAACCAATTGAAGGTTGAAACCACCTCTTTACATGTCCTGTCTCCCTGGTAAAACGAACGCGTTACCATGGTTACCGCCGCTCAAGCTCTACAGACACCATTCACAGAAAGTAATCTATTGCCTAAATTATGATGTGAGTTTAACTTCGATTGTTTGTCTCGCTCTCGCACAAGTTATTATCGATAGTCAGACAAAGACAATGATTTAACTCAGTGCACCATCAAACTTCGGGATACAACTGCGAAATCCAATGCGGAAGCCGTGTCCCGAGCTACTCGCTAAGTACTAGGCTAGCATAAACGTCAGAAGTAGGATCAGTTTTGTTTGTTTAGTAAACAAGTCTCGAGTCTTTGTCAAGTCTCGAGTTCAAAAAAAGATCAGATTTTTTTTACGGATTAGGCTGAGTGATCCAGAATAATGTATTGAACTCAGGGTTTTAGGATGTGTGTCAATGTCCTTTCCACCCTCTGTCAAACGCAATAATATATCAACAGACGACCGCTGTAAGAATGTAGACAAAATGAGTATTTTGAATTATATTATGTCTCCGCTGAATATATCCCCTAAGTAACCGGGTATTTGAAGCGGCAACGTAAGTAGCCGTCATCACAACTCACATGCTCATGTTCCTTTTTCCTAGTTAGTCCATTATGCACGCTGTAATAACACCAATCAAATAGAAAATGCTATGTTTGGTATTTTCTTAGAACAGAGAGAGCCGCTCATAAGTAAGAAAAAAGTTAAAAGCTACAACTTTAAAGTATTTGAAACGTCGACGATTGGTACACTTTTCTTAAATAAACAATGAGTTTGAATAACTATTTTCATATTAATTCTGAGTCAATAATAACCAACTTATATTTCGTGGTGCTGAAGTAGTACAGTGTCTTTATAGAAATCACAACAATAAGAGTCAAAGTACTTATGGATACGTATGTAGGTACTTAGCAGAGCTTCTCCGTACGTAAACAGGTGAAATATCCACACGGTTTTGGCTTGGGTACAGTTATTTATCTTTATTTATAGTCAGTTTTTTTTATGTCTTTTGAAAACAGATAAGTGTCGGTATTTGTCAATGCCATCCCCTTACTTGTGGAATCATGTAGAACTTTTATGTATAGGTATACAGTAAAGTACGTTTCTCATTCCCTCGCTATATCCTTGGTTGGCGCATGCGTAACACCAGTCAGTCTACCGGCCGCGGTACCGCGGATTCACTTCACAAACAGAGCGCGGTCGGAAACTAGCCAGTATGAGACTGTCCTAGGCTCTGAGCGGTCGCCTAAGACATTCTCGAACTCCTTCAAAGAACTAGTTATCCGTTTAACCCGAACGAGCTTATTTGATTCGGTATATTAAACAATTGTGAAAGGTTCTGATAATAAGACAAAATGACATAGTGTTAGACAAAATTTGTGAAATTAATAAATAAAGTCGTATTTTAATTACGAGTCTCATCCGATGAGTGAGTGGAGATTGAAACGAACCCAAGCCGGCTTATGTTGCTGGATGCCACATAAGAGGTATCTCTAATAAAGTAAGTGTTCCCGACAGTGTCAAAAAACCTCCATAAACAATTACTTAAAGTGAAAGTTCGCGATTAAAATGAAGTGCATAGTATATAATAGTCATAATCATAGTGTAAAAAGCACTGAAAAAGTGGGTTCGATATGATGACAAGTGAATAAAGGGTATGTTTGAAAAATATTTTTTTCAAACATACCCTTTATTCACTTGTCATCAATGACCATTATCTATTGATAATAAGGTATCTTATTGCCTATAGAAAGACTCCTGAGGAAAGGCGAGCGTGATGTTTTTTCCAGTCAGAATGATAAACTGTAAGTTTTTCTTATTTTATTGTGCCGTCACCAAGGTGGCAATATGGGCTATGTATGCGAAGTTTGAGGGTGTTATCGACTAGCCGAGAACCAGACGTAACTATAAATACCACAAACGCTAGCCTAGTCAACAAGTTCAAACAGACGTCTAAAAAAATGTATCTCGAGGATGTATTAGTGCATAAAAAATTCAGTTGTTAATAAATTAAGAAAAATAAAGTGCTTTTTGGTTTTTCGTTAATGACTCAAAAACTGTATGTATTTAAAAAAATGAATGAAAGAAAATCTTTTTTCCGATAAGAAGTCCTGACTGCCGGAAATATCTTCATTATTTTGATTTTTTTTATTAAACGCCAAATATAAGGCACCGTGCAGCCGCAGCTACATGGGCGCACCACCACCGAAGGCAGTATGCTACATTGTTTTTTGTTTTTAATGTATTAAATATCTAATTAAAATATGGTGTCGTTTTAACACTTGAAAGAATAAAGCTCCATTGGACTAAGATAATTACGAAGATGTTTCCAAAAATTTTACCACCGTTACCAAGTTTTTTTTTTTAATCTCTGTATTCACAAATAATGAAACAAAAGTTAAAATAGTTGATTCAATTTTGTTTTATGTAAATACTTAACAAGATCACGCGATAGAAGTTTGTAAAACATTTTCATTTTGTAAATCATATTATTTTAATGTTAAAAAATAATATCTAGAAAATGATGATACCATTTATTTGGAAGCAACTCAAATCTTTCAAAGTTCAAAGGTAAATGATTGTAAAACTGTCTTTACTGTAGCAGAAAACACAGAATATTGAAAAAAAAATATTAACAAAGAAACACGTACAATACAATAATGTAACACTCAAAATTATCTGTACACTAACATAAACTTTTACATTGATTAGATTTAGAACTTGTGGAGCTCAACGACTTGACAAACGTCAAAATTAAGCCTAGTTATTGTATTTTTAATTATTTGCATTAATACGTGCAACCAAAATATATGAACTGCGTCTGCACGCCATGTAACCAAAACCACATTATTATATCTTTTTACATTTTACAAGTCGCATCTTCGATACGGTGCCTATATCTTTTCTAATTTAAATTTAATCATTAGGATCGTTCGACTCTATCGAACAGAAATCTTGATATTTTAAGCTGTCGCCACATGAGTAGTTTGGACTACAATGAAGCAGGCCAGGAAATAGCTTTAAATCAATCTGGGTGAAACAATGGATATTTTCTAAAAACATTTGTACCCACGATCAATTTGTGTGTTGGGGGGCCCACAAGAAAAATAAAACGTTTAAAAAACAGCAGACAACCTTTTTGAAACCATTATCAAATGAATAGGTGAGGGCGATGCCCTCGCCCCTCTATCAGACCGTTCGATACGGCGCGGACGACTTGTAGAATCCGTCTGGGTAGGTTTGTCACTTGCCCCGACCGGACGACAGGGGATAAATCTATCCCACAAAAGACATTGTAATGAGTAAAAAAAGGGTAGGCACAGTTAGATCCCGGGCTGCCTGTAGCGTTTTTGTTTGATTTCACTAAAGAAGGAGGTTCTCAATCTACCTAATACTGAACAGACTTGGGAGGTTTTATGTTCGATTGTATGTATTGGAGGGATCCGAGCCTCGGTAGGACAAAATGGAATAAAATATAGGATCACTTCATTGTCTGGTTATCTGTCTGGTCAAAACTCTTTTCTCCGGAGCGCGTGAAGGTATAAATTTAACATTAATAGCATATACGTAGGTCTACGGTCCAGTGCAGATTATAAAAAATAAAGTTAAGTGATTCTCTTTTATTTTACCGGTCCGGTCTCTCTCAGCGTCTGTTTTCGTCAAATTGCAATGGCCTTCAAGGTGACAATAGTCAATATTCTTTTCACATCACACAAATTGTGGAGAGGGGGGGGGGCTTATAACTCCACAGTTTGTCAGTCAAGTATCGTTTTAAGTTTGTCATTTTTATTTACAGATGGTGCAATACTCGGCGAAGTGGGCATCCTGCTGATCCTGCCACGGGGCAGGGATGAGAAATAATCGATGCTGGAAGCAGCGTAGATACGGATCTAAGCCGTTTCCAGCAAGTAATCAAAAAACAACGATAACCTGCGATAAATTACACATTATGTGTGAACGGGGTGCTGACGACCAAATTTATAAAGCAGGGGCCAGAAAGTCCTGTTGTTTCAACTGATAATAATTGAAACCAAAAACTCTTGCAGTACGAGTAGGACGTGAGACAGTAACCCCTTCCAGTACAAGTACGTATGGCTCGACATTCCGCACCTCACCGCAATTATTTGTACCGGGAAAAGTGGCGTCCTCCGAATCCTCAACATGTTCTACATAACTGTTGATGCAGAAAAGGACGCAACATTAAAACTCTTCGTGAAACAGTTTTGTTTGATAGCAAAAGTGTCGCGATGAGTTACATTTTATGTACCAACTTCAAATTGGGCAAATTATTAATTTTTATATTTCACAACATTAGCTCATGTGGGTAGTTAACGGTTCTACCTCCTTCTCAACTGAATATAAATATGTGCTCCTTTTTGAGTTTCATGGATGACAGACAGTATTATAACAACCAAGCTGTTTATTGAGGTACCGGGTTGGCTCTTCAAGTATTTATGTCCATTATAGGATTTATTCCTCGACGTAGCTACTTCATGTAATCTCTTCAAAACAAAAGAAACATGATATGAAACATGAAGTATTAACAGTACAATGTATTATGTATTATTATTATATTATTAATGTGGTTTAACGATTGATATTTTAAATTATTTTCAGATCCTGAATGTGTTCAGCAGACCACATCTAGCAAAACCTCCGAACGTCTCTCTCTTGGAAACTCAAACAGTGATGGGCGTTACTTTGGCTGCTGACAGTTAACAATGGCTTGCACATAGCCTGGACCTATCATCTTGCAGTAAACACTTCTAAGTAAGTTAGTAACACTCTATATTTGCAGATGATTGAAATTTCTGTTACGTGTCAATTAGACCTAATTTATTTTGTGCTTGCTTTGCTTTGTTTCTATTTTAATTGCAAAGGGGTCCTTAAAGCAATTATATGTTAGGGGTAACGGGTATTTTAAATATTTGCGCGTGAGTAAAACCTGTAAACAGAGCAGTCTGCAATTGATGTCATTAAAACATAATGAGCAATAAAATTGAAACATGCTCAAACTTTGTGTCAATCATTTCGCAATCTTCAATTCTATTTCAATGTTCTTAGTCTTAGAGCATTTCGTGATGATTTCGTAGCTGGATAGAGTCGGTCTTAGAAAACGACTTATAAAATTTTAATAGAATTATTCGGATTCCAACCGAGTCAGCATCCCTGCCTATTTGCTGAGTATCAGTTTGATCTAAGTTCTCACTAGCGTAGCGCATAAAAGAACGTGACAGGTTTGAAGTCATGACTTCAGTGTCTGAGTCTGGAACCCCAGAGTCGATAATATTCGTAGATTTTTCCTAATTTTATTCATTCCTACAATATACTCATGGTAAAAGTCTTGATGTTAGTAAAGAGGCTTTTAAAGTACTTTCTCAGAAAAAATATCGAAACATCTTCCGTCTCTAGTTTTCGTTCTAATTGTCAGTCTGCGAAAAGAAAAAGCTGTACTTTATGATTTTCTGATGTAGTTGATGAACAACAAAATGAGCAGACCTTCGTGAAAGCGGAGTGTTGTTAAATCTAAGTTAGACGACACAAGCGTCAATTTCTTACAGAACAGATGTAGCATCACTGTTTTGCCGTTTATATGACGCAAGAGCATAAACGTTTACGAAGTGCAATAATTCATTGGAATTTATTGCATTCGTTGTTAACGTAACAAATTAAATTAAATTTAAAAAATAAGACGTTAATGTTGACAATCGCATATTTTAAATGCGAATGCTACTTTTTCAAATCCTGAATGTGTTCAGTAGTGCTGATTTGGTAAAGCCACCGAACATTTCCTTGGTAGAACTTTAAACAGTGTTGGACGTTACTTTGGCGGCTGTTAGTTAACATTGGCTTGCACATGATCTGGACCTACGAGTATCATCTTGCAGTAAATACCTATATCTAAGTAAGTTGATAAAACTCTTCTCTTCTCTCCTTTACCGGGGATAATAACCAACCTCCACGCAAGCAAAACCGTAAGCAAAAACTTGCCAAATATATTTAAGTGATCCACACTCATTATTAGTATTCAAATTAATCGAAATATGGTTAATAAATATGATGGAAACACATTTGAAAGAAAACTTGAAATGGGGGAATTTCAAAACCTTCCCATACTGAACAAAGAGGCTTTTAAACTTTTTTCACGGAATATAATATCTTCCGTCTCTTTTCTTTTGACAGGTCTGCGGGAAGATGAAGCAATACTTTATTTGCTTTAGTCAATTAGCATGTGTAGTTCTTCGTTTAAGCTGACTTTCGTTTAAAACTAAGACAAGGGTACAAGCGCCAAGCAAAAACATGATAGATTTCAAGCATAACTGTTGTGTGCAAACTGACGCAAGAGCATTACTTTTTTGTTTTAATAATGCATAATTACTTAGTGCATTATTTTAGATAAGAAGTAACAAAATCTCGCAATAAGGTAAGTTTAGATACTCCAAACGAATATCTAAACTTACGCTTAAGTGATTCTCTCTTATTTTCAAACTTTGAATTTGGTTTAAAATTAAGTGTTTAACGTGTCAATATGCAATAATGTCGCAGCGCATGACCATGATCCGGTCTCTCTCAGCGTCTATTTTTGTCAAAGAACAATGGCCTTTCAGGCCTTGTCATTATTATTTTCACATAAATTTCGGGAGGGTTATTACTCCGCAGTTTACAAGTTCAAAGTTAGACAAGGTATGGTTTTGTCTAATTATTCATTTATTTTTTTTTATTTTTTTTTTGGTATGACTTTGCCACATACTTGGAATTTCTCCTGTATCGTGGTTGCGTTCACAAACATTTTAACTCACATATCCAAACATTCAGACCCGGAACAACTACCTGTAGACTAATCAAATAGGGAATCGAATCCACGAGACATTCACGATATTTTGTCTGTGCATGTAACATGTTTGTTACAAAGTGGAAACCTGTATGTTGGCAATTGCGTTTGTTTCGAAAGTATCTGAATTATAATAAAATGAAGATTTTGTCACATTACAGATGGAGACACAAATCCGGAGTAGTCAAGACGGCGTCGTCATCCCAGATTTATGGAACACCATCATCTGCCTTACAAGTTCCCAATTATGTATGGATCGGTTGCCATTTGGATAGACATAGGCAGAGCACGAAGTGTAACATTGCATGTACTCGTATTACCTCAGCGTATAACGGAAGTGCACAATGTTGGAGTATTTATATAATTTTATGCTTCACTGCTACTGATCTTACCAAGACAAAACTTTTGTTAAATTATGTAAAGAAGTATATTCTAAATTTATCGATGGTAAAGTCTAATGTTCTATTAATATTTAAAGAATTTAAACATTGTTTTACGATTTTGGAATACATTTTGAGTGGAAACATATTGAAGAATTGTGTAATTGAATATATCTGAGTCGTGAGTATTATAAAATAGTGCTCCTGCGGCTGCTATATTTCAGCAGCACTGGGTGAATGAGTAGAGCGGTGATAATGCAGGTTGTATAAAAAAAACTGAGGCCTTACCGTTCCACGCGGCGCCCTTGTTGATAGCCGCAATAGCTTCAATTTCGGTGTTACATAGGGCTACTGCAAAAAAAATCTCCCGAATTGACATACTGATAAGTTTTTAATATTGTCCGATTAACTAATAAAAAAATCTTTACAAGAATAGCTACTTAGCTAAAAACCTATTTTTGAAAAGAATAAACACACAACTTAATTTTAATAAAGAAGGGGTACAGGCCCCAGACCCGAAAATCAATAAAAAGTATCGTGAAAGTTGTTAATACTTTTTTTGCTATTTGGGGCTGATTCATAAAATCGGTCCAACCATTCTTGTGCTATAAATGGTATAACTAGCCCGACTTAGACTTACGTATGAAGATGTTATAAAATATTATTCAAGCAATGTTTTCAATGTTTAACTGAGATCAATAAATGTTTCAAATTATTTTAAGGATTTTATTTATAACGACCGTATGTTGGGTTCTGCTTATTTTTTGACGGCACGGTTGGCACAGTGGCTGAGCCATTTGCTTGTCGCGTGTTGTCGCGGGTTCGATTCCCGCACGGAAAATTTGTTCCGTGTTTGTATGGGCTACAGGTTTGGCTTCAGAAATTGGCAAAATGTAGAATTGGCAGCATGGCCGTCATTGGCTCTGATTGTCATCTTTATAAATATCAATATGACAAGTCATGACCGACTGAATCATCAACGCTCAGCACAAACCATTGACACCTAGAAAGCTGAAATGTTGCACAGACGTTTCCTTTACAATTTAGATAAGAAATAAAGAAGGAGTTTTTGAAATTCAACCCCTAAGAAGTTGAAAGGATGGAGGTTGGAGTTGGGGATGAAATTTTATATGGGAAACCCGTTAGTTTTGTAATTTAAACCATAAAAATTTGTGTTCAGTCTTTTAGTTGGTAATTAATAATTAGCCTATTGCCATCCCTATTACCATTGTCAACAAGGAGCCTATTTCCACCAACCGGGCACACATCCAGATTCCAGACTTACAACAGAGAGAGATTACAAATTTCAAAAAATTAACTGAAAATAATACTATGAGCAAACCGTGTTTAGCAGCCGATATTTATAAGAAACGAAGGCTCGGCATCATACAGTTTAATTTCCTTTCCAGAGTTACCTTACATTGCGCTGTGGTTACTATACAAATAACAAGAATGAGTTTACATTATTCAAAAAGGTATAAAAATGCTGGACGTAGTCATCAAGTAGTAATTAGCGATACATTTCTAGGTCCTGGTATCTGTTCTGCCGTGCAGACACGAACATGGCTATCATAGAATCATTCCTAACCAAGAAAAGAGATGTTATTATAATATATGGACAATGCGAAAAACTGGTCTTTAGTTACTAGCTACTACGTGATTTGACAAACTTTAATATTAATTTAAAACAGCTAGTGCATGATATAAACTTTTGCAACATAATAGTTCACGTTAGAACAGAAAGCTTACTAAATATCGTTACAACCATATTGGCAAATGATACGGTCTAGTCTAAAAGAATTCAAACTGACCATCTTTTCAGCCACAGTAATAGGTATAAGCTTTGTAGAACAATTAAGCAAATCAAAAGCAACGCTAACATAGGCAAAGGAAATTTTAACGTTTAGTAGCAACTACGCCGTAGCGCTACGTGTCGTAGCAAGTCAGCGACCGTGGGTCTAAAAGTAATAAGGGTAAAAGCGGAATATAAGTTAATTTTTGAACTGACTTACTACATTTACTTAAATTATTCTGTAATAAACGGTTTCTATTAAACATCACTTGATTATGGTTATAATTATAATGTTTACAAGAAACGGCAGTGAAAAATTGCATTTATCAGTGGCATTTTGTCAATTATCTTACAGTATATGACAGAAATACTAAGGGAATTAACATAAAAGTTGAACGTGATTTAAAACTGAATGGTTTTCAATAGTTCTCATTCAGTATACGTATTCACTTCTTTCTTAATTCTGAATTATGTCATAGACAGCGCTGAGAACCGACACTGCACGGAGCGGCTAACTTCGGATTTCTAAAGTAAAGTCTAGTTGTAGAAGACGAGTTGATAGATCTAGTAAGTTGTTTGGAATGTTTAAAATAAACTATTAACTTACAAATAATTATCTTAAATCACTAAGATACATTTGATAAGATTTTTGGTAGGCAGCAATCGTTTGAGGCTTAAAACTTGTTAAGATGGAATAATCAATAGATACCTAGTAAGCCAAAGCCAGACAAACCCGATAAATTGTGCACCGTTCCATGAAAAAGGAACTGATACTATTTTAAGTTATTAAATAAGTGTAAGTGAATGCGTTTTAGGATTTTCATCGATTGTTTTTTGATAAGTAAAAAGGTAATACTAATAAGGTGATGATATAATAGTGGTGATGGTTCGAATTGAGAGGCGCGCAACGAGTGTTGATGTAACAGTACCGCATGACGGGAACCTCGTGCAAGCAGAGAAAGATAAACAAATCATGTATCTTGACTTGGCTCGCGAGGTTGTCGACATGTAGGATGTGGACTCAGCAATCGTTGTACCGATAGTCGTGTCACCCAATGGCTTATTAGCTAAGAGCCTCGACCAACACATAAGGAGGCTCTCGTTAGGCAGCTGGACCAAGGGCTTGATTCAGAAAGCAGTTCTTCTGGACACGGCGCGTATTGTTATGCGATTGCTGTCTCTGGAGCCCTGACCGCCGGTAGCTTGGACCCTGATTTTGATATTTTAAATGTTTTTTTTTGTTATTACATTGAAATATTTAAAAGTATAATTATCAAGAAATGAAATAAAGGAATTCGTTGTAAAGTAATGCTAATTTTACAAATACAATTTTTTATTTTTTTGTTATATAAAATAAATAATCTTATCATCTACAAAACAAATAATACAATAAAACTAATAGAGTAAGGTTTTTTTAGAAACAAGCTATTTTTTCAGAGACTAGAACAAAAAAATTGACAGGAGTTTCAATTAATAAAAAAATGAAAGCACTACTACTACACGACGTACTTTGTCTACTATACAGGACTATTATGCAATTTCAATTATGTAATAATGGTAAAACTCCATACTAATGGTAGTATCGAGTTTGTATTTTTGGGGTGCATTTCTACAATAATTCTACTATCCACATTGCACGTGGTCGCTTTCTGCAATGCGCATGCGTGTAAAACGCAGACCAGACAGGAACGGCGCGAAGCACTAGGATCACATGACTCGCCAAGGCGTCAATGTTGCAGCAATGGTCAAGGACAAAGTATAACGACCCCGAGGATAAAATACAGTACCAAAACAATTCATAGTCAGTGGATAAAAATTATCCAAGTCAACAATTATTATATTACAAGCATAAGGAACTTTAAGGATAGCCGGGAATATATTTAAGATCGGTTTTACCTTCATCGGTAAGGCAATATATGATAGAAATGACTTCTTATTTAACAACACGTACAGCTATTTTAAATTTCTGCTAGACGCCATCATTTTGATCCCGGTTTGGCAAGTTGTTGCTTAACTCAACGAGTTCTGAATTTCAGGGCAATACCAATACAGAATAAAGTCCTTATAGTCCCAACAAGGTGCACGACTTTTCTACAATCTGAAACTTGGTATTTGTTTGCTAAAGAAAAACCAAAATTAAGTTTTTGTACAAGTACGCAGCATCCCTTCAGTGACGGCAAGCATTGGCAGCTTGGCTTTACATTTTGAGCAAGTTTTTAACTGCTATGCAATCCTGGTACAAATTATGCCTTACGGCGTTTTCTGCATACACTGGTCTGAGTATCTCGCACACGTTCAGGTTTCGCGGCATTTTGTCATAATATATATCGTAGAATTTATATTTGAAGCGGTAACGATCCTTCTTTTTCCCATGTCGTTTATGCCAGAATAGAACAGGAAATAAAATATAGTCTGTTTCCACTGAGGATAGATAGATTTTTTAAATAAAATTTATTAAAAAAGCACTCATAATTTGCATGAACTGCTGGATCGATTTTTTTCGATCACTGCTTTTTTGGATTTATTGTCGCCCCGAGTAGCAGAATAACTACTAAAACAAGTATGATGACTCAGTCATTGATAATATGGTCCATTCACGCTCAATTGAGAAATGCCGATTACCACTGACCATTACTGTTTATTCCTGCTAACAAATCTAATTAAGTGTGAAACGATGGGATGGTTTCTTGCAGTAATTTATTGATGGCACTTTTCCCCACGATATAAACTCGTTAAAACTGACAAAGAAAAGATACAAATAAAACGAAACGGCTGGAACGATTTTGACAGAACCTTCACTGGCATATATATATATATATATATATAAATCTCCGGGTCACGATGGCCTCAGCATAGAACACTTACAATATGCTGGTCCGCATCTCCCAAGAGTCCTAGCGATGCTGTATAATCTTTGTGTGAGGCACTCGTATCTACCGACTGACCTAATGAAGACGATAGTTGTGCCCATAGTCAAGAACAAGACCGGCGATGTCTCAGACAAAGATAACTATAGGCCAATATCGCTGGCCACTATAACAGCAAAGGTTCTTGATGGTGTGCTTGAGCGGAGAGTAACTGGACAGCTCAGTCTTCATGATGCGCAGTTCGGTTTTAGAGCTGGGTTATCTACGGAGACTGCTATTCTGGCGCTCAAGCACACGGTCAGGTACTATACTGATAGAAACACACCTGTGTATGCTGCTTTCCTGGACCTCTCGAAGGCGTTTGACCTGGTTGATTATAATATCTTACGGTTGAAATTGCGCGAGCAAGGTCTTCCTAATGAAGTTATTAAGCTCTTAGGCTACTGGTATGACCACCAAATCAACCGGGTCAGATGGTCGGGTGCTTTGTCTGGAGCGTATGGGTTGGAGTGTGGGGTGAGACAGGGAGGTTTGACTTCCCCGGCGCTCTTCAATCTTTACGTCAATGAGTTGATCGGGGAGCTCAGCAGCACTGGTATCGGATGCTCTATTGATGGGAAAATGATTAATAGTATAAGTTATGCAGATGATATGGTGCTGCTGAGTCCCTCGATTGACGGACTCAGACGGTTGCTCGAGGTATGTGAGAGATACGCCACGTCTCATGGTTTATTATACAATGTACGGAAGAGTGAGCTTGTGGTGTTTAGGGTTGGTACTAAAAAGCCTAGGATAGTTCCTCCGGTATTTCTCTATGGTGTACCACTAAATAGAGTATCGCATTTTAGGTACCTTGGTCACATATTAAATGAGGACTTAAATGATGATAGTGATATAGAAAGGGAGCGAAGAGCGTTGTCGATCCGATGTAATATGCTGGCCCGTAGGTTTGCACGATGTACTAGAGAAGTGAAACTCACTCTTTTCAAGGCGTTTTGCCAGTCGTTCTACACGTGCAGCCTGTGGGTTAGACATACGCAGAGGGCCTACAACGTTCTTCGCGTACAGTATCACAACGCTTTTAGGGTGCTGTTGGGGCTCCCGCGGTTCTGTAGCGCATCGGGCATGTTTGCTGAAGCAGACATAGATAGCTTTCAAGCTATTATGCGGAAAAGAACAGCATCCCTGATGCGAAGGATTCGGGGGAGCACCAACGGCATTCTAAGGGTGATAGTGAATAAGCCTGATTGCCCGTTCCTGGGGCACTGGACCCGTATGCACAGCTGCAGGTCTGGTGCAGCGGGAAGCGGTCGTAATTATAGGTTTTTAAATTAGTTTTATTTTTATTCTGTTTTGTTATACTTATTTTCTTTAGAAATGTTACTAACATAGTTTTATAAGGATTACTAACAACAATATGAATCACGTGTGTTCGATTTAAATAAATAAATAAATAAATAAAATAAATATAGATAATATTTTAAAGAATAATTAAGAATTCTTTTATTTTTGGAAAAAAATTAGGGATCCGCTCAAAAAATAAATACCGCCGAAATGTTGTTGAACTCCGCGTGGATGAAGTCGAATGCTCAGCTTGTTTGAAATATAATCAGATGTTAGGTTTTCCAACTTCCATACGTGGCCAAAGTAGTATAGTAAGTCTCGATACTAATGATAATAAATAGTAGAACTGAACGCAATGCTCATTAAGTCTTCCACATCATTATCGCTAGTTACAGGTACCAGGATTGCAGAACTGCAAAGTAATGACTTTGTGCTATACGCTGCGGGTGCTAGTGTAGGGACGTGAGTATTACACACGACACTTCGTGTGCACTAGTTGTAGTTATTATGTAATATATATTTATAGTATTTTTAAGTTTTGTTAATATAGTATTGTAAATGTTTATATGGGCCTAGATGCCTGAAATAAATGGATAAATAAATAAAAAAAATAACGCAAAATACGCGCCGACTGTGAAGTTGCGGATATCGGCAATATATTTTCTTAATTTTATTCTTTTAATATAAAATATAATGCTCTACGTCCTTCCCATACAATTTTATGTCAAGTAGAATCTTGGATTATTGTGATTTTGTATGATACATAGCAAATACTGTATGTAATACAAATCTTTGTAGATCGTACAAACATTTCTCCCATGGCGGGAATCGTACCCGCAACCTCCTGCGTTGCAAGCGGACCTTCACCCGCCGCCGCCACATCGGTCGTCACTTTAAACGTTTTACCAGATGCCCCAACATAAAATGATTAGAAAGTTAACTGGAGGATTCGTCTTTGGTCGAGTGGTTTTGCGCACTACGTACTACGAACCCAGGGGCTGCGAGTTCGAATCCCGTAAGTGTCAAATGTTTCTTGATAAGCACCAGCGTGTATTTCTATATATGTATAATTAACTCTATCCGTTAACTAGTCGCCATAGTATGTTTAGTTTGGTTACGGCTAATAGATTGGTGTGTTGGTACAAACAATTATTTATTTATATATAGATGCCCCTTATCACAAACTAAGTAAAACACATTGTTTTGAAATGTTTTATTTCAATGTTTTATTCTAATGCAAATAATCATAATATAAGTATGTACTAGAGTGTACAATCATTTAATAAAAATAAATATTTAAAATGATAAAAATCCATCCACTTAATATAAAATATTCATCCTACTCCATGTTGGTTGAGATGGAAAGAGCTTTGTGTTTTCCCGATTTTGAGTAATTATTTTTTTAAGTAACTTAGTACGTACGTTAACGTAGTTTTTAAGTAATTGAGACTTTCCATCAGGAATTTCTCGGTAGCAGCCCGGTGTTTGGATGTGCATGATGTGTTGATGGCAATAATAGTAGTAGTACCAGCCTGTTACTGTCCCAGTGCAGGGCAAAGGCCTCTTCTCATACAGAGAAGGCACGAGCATTAAACACCACGCTTGCTCAAGAATTGTTGGCGATTTCAGACTTATATTAATTACATAAGTCCAGGTTTCCTCACGATGTTTTCCTTCACCGATTTCAGTGATGTCCAAGATAAACTTAGAAAGTACGTATGGATTGAAAAACTCACATTGGTACTTGCCCAGGATTGAACCCACAACCTCGTGCACAAGAGGCGGCCTAAACCACTGGGCCATCATGGCAGATGGCATTAGGCTCTCCCCCTATTACATGGGACTTCAAAATATAACTAGTGAAATATATTTAGTCCCATACATTTCAATGGATGAACAGCTCTTTTTTGATAAACATAATGATTTGAGAAGCTTGCAATATTCAGTTTAATAATTTAATGCGTAACCGATATAGCTAAAACTAAAATAAGATCTTCAGTAATACAACAAACATTTTAACCGTAGTAATAGTTTGAATAACCTTTCTTAGTTACGTTTATACCAGTGCGCGTACAAGTTCCGTCCTTTATTCGAATTCAGTTCTTACTACCAGGATACCATAAGTCAACAGGAGATGATTCGGCACAAAAATTAATAGCGGCCAGAGAGGGATAGAAAATTCATGTTACCGCTCTGCCGACACAGACAACCCCCCAATGAAAGTATGAATGACACTCGTATAGAAAGGGATGAAATTTGCCATCCCTTTCTATACGAGTGCCACTCATACTTTACCCAGCGGAAAATTGAAAGGCCGTTGAACTTTCAGCATTAAACTTGACCGCATGTTACAAGTTTAAGTTACTTTCACCGAAACTCCGAAACGAAAGTTATTTTAAACCTTTTAGTGTTTTTTCTGTGTGAGTTGATTTTTAATCCATATGAAAATGTTTAAGACAAATATAACAAAACCATTATATTTTTTAATTTTTGGTCTGTCTATCAACTTAAAGACTACATAAAGAAAGAAAATCATTTATATGGGACACTAGCTGTAATATATGAATTACAAAAACTATCTACTGATACTATGTTTGTTCCATGATTCAATTGATTGATTAATTATTAATTATGATGAGACTGTCATTGGCAGAGAACTGATGTTTTGGAAACAATTTTTTTCTGAAAAATAACTTTCCGTTTTCCAGATCATGAACAATGTTTTCTTAAAGCAAGTGAACTGCAGATGGGGTGATAGAAGGGGCACCTAAAATGCAAAATATCTGAAAAACTTTTTGCTCTCACTTTGTTTAAAAACAATAACTGATTTAATCTCCAGCGTTATATGATCTATCCTAGTTTCTACGTCATACTGACAAAATTGTGGTGTGTCTTCACCAAAAGTCTTTATTAAATATATAAGACCCTCTGATGAATGAATAAAGCTGCAAAGATCTTTATAATATTAGTACATTTATGTTTTAAAATATAAAACCTTGTTTGTATCTTAAATTATTTTCAGTTTTCTCCGTTTTTGGTTGGTTGTACCCGAAACAACAATACTTTACAAAACCTAGTCAATATAATTTCTTATTAATTGTTAATTTTTATACCTCACTAGCTGCTGCGCCGCAATTCGAAATCACCGTGTTTATGGAAAAATACCTATTATTTGAAGTTCACATTCCAGCGCTTTTTTATCTCGTGATAAAAAAAAACATTGAAATATAATAATATTATTGACATTTTATATATTGTGTCCAGTCAGAATGAATTTATAAAACATCAAAAAGCTTCGAATTTTGTCATAATTAGCAACCTTAATAACTTAATAACCACTCACTTCATTTTCCTCAATATAAGCGATAACAGTATTTATCATCAATGCATATATTTAATTATCTCACATCTGATTTTAGATCATCCAATCAAGTTCTCAAAGTGATAGAAATTACAATTACGGTTTTTTAGTGTGGAATAAATTGTTCTTCTCGAAGCTGTAATTCATGTTATTATTATAAGGTCTCGGTCTCAAGTTGACAAAGAGTATTTAGAAGACTGCAAGACACATAACAATATGTATAAGTATGCAGAGTACCCGAACGGACTAAAACCTATTCAAGAAATGATTGAAGTATAAAAAAATAACATTTTTCTTCTTTTAAGAATCCAGTTAGTGGATGGAGTATATTCTTTCATTTTACAGATGGTGCTGACGAATAGCCTTACATGTTGGTTATGTTTACTAGCTATAAACCTGTTACAGTTCCCGTTGTACACACGAGTGTACGTTTTAATTGGAAATCTGTAGTAGTATACCATATTAAGTGAAATAGAGCAGTCGTATGCTGCACACGATCATTTGAGTATAGCATTTCCATCAAAATAATGCTATCTCACACCCTCTAGGGAAGTTCGTATATCGTTGTCACTCGAAATCATACAGGTGGTTGGGCGTTTTAGCGTTCACGACCGTGGCGATACAAACACAGCCAAAGGACGACTTCCTGGTATTCATTGGATCCTAGTACGATGAATCTATTTGTAGGTTTCATTCACATGGAAAAATCACTGCAAGGAAATGCTGATGAGGTGAAGAGTATTGTAGTACCTAAGTACAAGACATGTGTTGTTATCCATCAATATCCATATAATTTATTACCTATTCTATTCGTATTTTGCGTCGCAATTTTATATATTCACTGTTAGGTTTAGACAGTTACAATAGTTAAGTCTTTTTTTACTTATTTAATATTATGTGTATTGTACCATTATAGTTAATAATATGTACTTGAAATAAAATAACTTATTCTATATCTGCTTTTGAGCCTTGACACCAAAAAAACACGTACAGAGCTATGAATACAGTTATATTGCGAGAAAAATATTTGCGTGATTATTATATTTACTCGCTCTCAAAGTTCTACAAAAACTTAATCCATGAGTTGCAATTTACAAAGATGTTTGATGGTTGCACAACAGCACATACTTAATAGATGATCTACCAACTCCCAAACTAAGTCAAGCTTGTATTTTGAAAGTTGGTGGTTCTAAAGATACAGGACTTATATACATAGACAGCACCTTGTAACCTAAGCATTAACTGTAACACTTAAATAGTAAATAAATAAACCAAACTTGGAAACATGCATTGAGAAACAAACTATAGGATCTACAGTATCAAAATAGAAGAAACGACAATTTACAAAAGAAAGTTGAAAAAATGAAGACTGTATAATAATATTTAAAAATAATCACCCCGAATGACTTTTCATGTTTCTTGTTTTCCTTTTTTATAGTGAGAAGCATCTCAGTTTAAGAATAATCTAGAAACAGCAACCAGTGACTTAATTTATGTGTAACTTCACACACATTACACATTACCACCACTGGCATAGAAAACAAGCAACCATCACTAACAACATCGCACATCAGTAGGACAGGATTTTTCTTTGTTCTGTCAAAATTAGCAATCATGGTTAATTGGTTCTTACATGAAGTAGACAAGACCAATGCACACAAATTAAAGTCAGAGTAAATAGATACTTCCGAGGATCCTTTTAAAGTGAAAATATAAAATGATTCAATACAAAAATATTCGCAAGTTACCTGTAATTTCAATGGATACTTAATAATTGTTTGTATTCATTCATGTCAGAGGGTTTTGAATGTATATTTTAAGCAATTCATTATATTTTTAAATATGATTAGGTAAACTACTTTCAGCGCTATGTTCTTTCGTCGTAACTTGTTTTTGTCTATAAAGTTGTACCACAACATATGTAGTATGTATGTAGATTTTTAGTTTGCTTGCGTGCTTAAAACTTACGGTATGACGCTACTTTTGCCGCGAGAATATTTCTAAACAGTTAATCGTAGCCACCTTCTCTTATACCATGATCTCCTAGTACAAGGGCGGAACGTTGCGTTCCGATTAATTGGAAGCGGAACTGATACCATTATTTTCCATGTTATAAAGAGTACGTGGCAGCGCCAACAGCATGATCGCTAGTCAGTTAGACTGTTCTTACGTCAATCACTGCAGCGCCATTTGTCATGGAATGGCGCTGCAGTGATTGAGCATGTCAAGATAATGTTTTTATTCTGTTTGTGTTGACAGTTTTTAAGCATTTATAACACTTATTGTTAATAACAAAATGGACACCACGGTCTGAATTAATAAAGTATATTATTATTATTCTCTTTATTCTTGGTATAAACATATAAATTACATTTTTAAATATTTAAATATAAAAAATACAAAAACATTTAAAAATATAAAAAATAGTAGTCCACCGATGGCAGGAGCAGGGTCCAAGCTACCGGCGGTTAGGGTTGCAGAGACAGGAACCTCCTCACAATGCGAGCCGTATCGAGGAGTACTGCCTTCTGTATCAGGCCTTTGATCCAACCGTGTAACGAAAGCCTCGACAGATGGTCGTCAAGGCTTTTAGCCAGTAGGCCATTGGCCGTAACTACGATCGGCACAATGACAGCCGAGTCCACATTCCACATGTCGACAACCTCGTGTGCTAAGTCAAGATATTTAATCTGTTTTTCTTTCTCGGCTTTCACGAGGTTCTCGTCATGTGGGATGGTGACATCCACTATCATTGCGCGGCGCGCTAATCGGTCTATCACTACTATGTCAGGCTTATTGGCAACAATAGTCCTGTCAGTAATGATAGACCGATCCCAGTACAATGTGACATGGTCATCTTCGAGAACTGGGTCGGGCACATACTTGTAGTACGGTACCTCAGATTCCACAAGCTTGTACCTCAAAGCAAGTTGCTGATGGATAATCCTGGCCACTTGGTTATGTCTGTGCAAGTATTCGCCGTTAGCCAGACGAGAACAACCAGAAATAATATGTCTGATGGACTCACCCGGACGGTGGCATGCCCGACACATGTCAACCGTCCCGTCCTTCATTATATGTTTCCGGTAGTTGTTCGTCAGAATAACTTTGTCCATAATCGCACAGACAAAACCTTCAGTTTCCCCAAAGAGGTCACCGAATCGTAGCCAGGATACGGACGCTATGAAATCCACATCGGGCCCATGAAGAGCCCGATAGAAGCGCCCGTGAAGCTCCTTGCTTTGCCATACCTGCTTGCGGTCATCGGTAGTAAGCACTACAGGTTTGCGCCAGTTCTCTTTAGCCATGGACAGCGGGGTGAGTCCCTTGTCAACTGCGACCACATCCCGATGCATACCCACTTCGGTTTTTAAAAAATAATCCCTGAGGTTGCACACCTCGCGGTTGTAGAGTGTCTTAGCATTTAAGAAGCCTCGACCTCCACATTTCCGCGGGATATACAACCTCATTACCGATGATCGTGGGTGATGCATCCGGTTTGCGGTCAGCAGTGTACGGACCCTTCTATCCAGGGCGTCGAGTTCGGTCTGAGTCCATTTGAGTATGCCGAAAGAGTACATTAAAACCGGCATGACCCAACCGTTGAAGGCGCGCACCTTATTTCCGCCCGATAAAAGGCTATTTAAAACCTTTTTCAGGCGGCCAAAGAAGCGCTCCTTCAGCGATTGCTTCATGTCAGTAACATCCCTAGCCTAATGCTTCCGACATACCCAAATACTTATAGTTATCGGATGAGGAGAGGGATCTAAGCTGTATGGAATCCGGAAGTTGAATACCCTCGGATTCCACAATCTCCCCTCGCTTTACATGCATGACCGCACATTTGTCCACACCAAATTCCATCCTGATGGTACTACTGAAACTTTCAGTTATTTTCAGTAGTTCCATCAGTTGTAAATTGTTGGAGGCAAAGAGTTTTAGGTCATCCATGTAAAGGAGGTGGGATATGACCTGACCACCTCTTCTCAACCTATAGCCTAGACCTGAATCCTCCAGCAATGTGCTTAGCGGATTCAGGGCTAAGCAAAACCAAAGGGGACTCAAACTATCGCCCTGGAATATTCCCCGTTTAATCCATATAGGTTCATCATTCCCTTGAATGTGCCGACATCCTGGATATCGAAGGACCGTCCTCCATTGCCCCATACATGACTCAAGAAAGGTGCGTAGAGTTGCATCTATTTTGTACAACTCCAACACCCTCATAAGCCATGCATGCGGCACAGAGTCGTACGCCTTCTTGTAATCTATCCAACATGTCGACAAATCCTTGTGGGATCGACGAACCTGTTGGCTAATGGCCATGTCTATGAGGAGTAGCTCCTTAGTACCACGGGACCCGTTCCTACATCCATTTTGAGAGGCAGACATGATAGAATTACCAACTATATGTTCGGCAATTTTAGCTCTCAAAATGGATGTAAGAAGTTTATAAACCGTCGACAAACATGTGATCGGTCTATAATTCTTGGGTTCCGTGGTACTACCTGATTTATAGAGCAGGTGAGTAATACCAGTTGTGAGAAACTGGGGTAGCGAACCAGACTCTAAACATGACTGGAATTGTGATGCCAAGCGCGTGTGTGAACTACCAAGCCATTTTAGCCAGAAATTATGCAGTCCGTCCGGTCCCGGTGCTTTCCAGTTCGGTAACGGACGAACTGCTGTGGCCACGTCTAATGGTGTTATAATAATTTTTTCCATTTCTGTTATGGTTTCACACACGCGTTCGACGTCACGAATCCAGTGAGCTTCAGTGTGACAGACGGGCACCGACCAGATGTTACGCCAGAATGTATTCGTGGTTGTATCATCCGGGCGGTGCACGTCCGCCACATCCTGTTCAGGTCGCTCCCAAGCTCTGTATACCCACCTCTCATCGCTCTGGAACATGCGATTCTGTGAGTACCGGTCAACCCGCCGTTTATACCGCCGAATACGGTTCGCCCATGCATAAACTTTCTGCTTCAGGAAGTCGATGCGCTCTACAATGCGGGACATGTATTCGCGAGGACTGATTCCAGTCATCGCAAAAGCCCGCCTCACAAAGCGCATCACTCGAGGTCTTGTATTGCCCTCCCTGAAGCAGTATAGTTTGCCGATGAGCACCCTGGCCCCATCGATACGGCGCTCAATCCTGCTTTGCCAGGCTGGTACAGCTGGTTTTGGTCGAATAGCTACGTCATTATTTGGAAACTTGACGTTAGCTAAACGACATGCCGCAACAGCCGCGCAATACAAGATTGAATGTGTATCGACGAGGTCTCCGCTGCTCTCGAATAAATCCTTAAGCAGCGAATCCAAGTTACACACCAGCGCTCTATTTTTTTTGTGCATAGGCAGCCTTGGTAACCGGGGTCTAAGTTCGGTCGGTGTGGACCTATACTCACGAAGCGCATCCTCCAATGCGCTCCTCAGTTTTTCATTGCACTGGCTACTTACTGTGACAACCCTATCATCTGCTTCTTCACTGACATGGTTGGACGGCGACGGTGTTGCGTTAATAATTGACGCTTGTACCGCGGTCTGTGTCGAAGTCAAGACGATGTGGTTGTTCAGCACCTCTGAACGCAGCCTATCAAGTGCGGTATCGTCCAACCTGTGGTTACGTTGAATAACCCGCACCTGATCCGACAGTCGTTGGGCCGAGACGTTAACGGTTGGTTCCAATACCTGAAACAGAGACAGCATCCTAGCACGGTACGCAGTGAGGTTAGTTCCCCCCTCTGTAGACCCGTAATATGCGCGCATGACGTTCTCGTTCATAGACTGAGTCCATCTCATGCGCTGCACACAACCACCGGTAGCGGGGACCTGGCTCGGGGCCGGTTGGCCCCTGGATCCCAAGCTCTTCGGTGGCCGGCCTCTCCCTTGCCGACGTACAGGTGTTGGCGACGTCGGTGGGGAAAAATACTCGTCGCTCGAGCTCGACGCGGCTGCAGCCGTCGGTGTCACTGGTGATCCAAGGTCCGGCGGCGGCGAGGCGGAGCTGAGCGGCGAGTCCGGGGATGGTGGGCGTGCGCGTCGCTTTGCTGCTCTTGTTAGCATTTTATTTCATCATCGTCAGTTTTGTAAATTTGTATTGTATTTTGTGTGACATCTGTCACCTGTCGGACTGCTTACATATTTATAGGTTTTCGTATATACAGGTATCATTTTTTGTGTTTTCTACTATTTACATTAATTTATTTGGTTTTGTTTAGTTGTGAATGCAATTTGTGGTACTCACACTGGTATAAACAGATAAAATTCAGAAATTAATTGGAGGAAAAATTTACGGACGACATGACATGCTTAGAGTTGCCAGCTTAGTTTATTATTATTATTATTATTATTATTATTATTATAAAGCTACCTTTGCCCCGTGAGTATTTCGGAACAGTTAACCGTTGCAACCTTCTCTTGTATTATGGTCTCCTGTTATTGGGGTGCCGCCTTGCTTCCTGGTATCAAGGAATCAGAACAGTAAACTAGCCGTATTTTCATATTTATGAATGAGTATGACAGTAAACACTCTCGTACTCATTCAGTTAATCAAAACTTCTCTTATTTTATGTTCTCCTGCTATAAGTGCGGAACATTGCATGGAACCAGAGCTGATATACTAGCAGTATTTTTACAAACTAATTAATATGCTAACAACAACTATAATAGTAAAATAATATTGTACGTAATATTTAGTAAATTTTTAAAATGTTAAACAAGCAATATCAAAATCTGTTACGATTTGCCTAGGGGAAAAAGGCGTGAGTTGTATTTAATATACGAGTATGTATGTTTGAAATAAATGTTTTCTTTTTTTTCAAACGATTTTTTTATGCAGGGTGGAAAGTTAAAATTACGCTCCTGAGGTGAAAGTACCTTCAATATTGTTGATATTCCCGGTTTCAACAACGATGTTTGGCTGCAAATGAAATTTATTTTATTTAAACGACTTCTCTTAATCGCTAAATAGTTTGTGTTTAATTGAATTATTATAAGCAAATCACACAACAAGTTACAAGGGCTTAGACTTAACTTGATTTGCTTAACACTAGAAATCAGAGTAAGATAAAAGTACTTCACCGAATCTTGAGCTAAGTCACATTACATATTTTGAAGTGAAACTTCTTTATCGGGGTTGGAAAAAAATTTAGTGGAACATTTTTTCGTTACGCGTCACATTTTCCCGTTACGCGCCATCTTTTTCTTATCCCTACCACGCGTGATTCGAAGTATACTTTCTCCAGCGGAGTAGGGATTGGTAAATGTCTCCAATGATTTTTTTTTGAAAAATAACGTAATAAAGAAGTTTCACTTCTTACGAGTAAACGCTAGTACACGCACACATTTTTTTTTTAATGTGAACCCTTCCTGTAATATAATATTTTCACTTCCAATAACAATAATGTTTTTCTTGTGCAAACTAACAGGAAATAGATTGTCTATCGTTATAACACAGACGATGATGAGCCTTATTTGCTATACAAGACTGATAATATTTGTACCTAAATGACAGATACAGCCTTCACGTGAACTAGTCATCGATACGTGGAAGTCATCGATACGTTTTCGTAAAATTGCGCAGTTTGAAACATTATAAATAAACTGATAATTTGTATCCTGCCTTTAATAAAATATTTTCACTTCCAATAATAATGATGTTCTTCTGTGTTTCGCGAACATTTCACAAAGTAAGTACATATTTGAATTAATGTGAAGCTGATAGGTTATCCAAAGCTTATTTCTTACTATTATTTACTAAAAACAAAAAAAAAAAAAATGTAACGTTGCGTTGCTCGTGGCTAAATAAAAACAGCCACACGGGTTGATCGAAGTTAATCTGTGCTTGCACAGGTCAGTCTCTGGATGGGTGACCGTTCGCAACATTATTAACTTTGAAAAGGCTAGGCGTTCGATGATTTACTAAAAACAAAGTGTTTTAAAACAATAAGCTTAGTAGAATTGTTGTATTTTATTGTATTTTTGGCGGGCAGATATCCGCAACTCCAGTAGGATTGTTACATAGCTTATTACATATAGGTACTTGGATTAGTAGAAGATGCGATAAACCTTTATTTATATTTTAGAAAAAAAATCCGAACATTTGCGACTCGGACTTGCTTCCTGAGTGATCCGTATCAAAGCATTAAGTATAAAATTAATGTGACTTCAAGATACGGCCTATGAATTTCTGATTTTGTTGTAAAACTTTAGAGTTCAAACATCTTTATACTGTCTATGCACAAATTCCAAATGTTAATTTGCAACCGCAAAATCATTCGTGATATCAATCTATTGTATTTTATTTACAGAATTACTCTCTCTAATTACAATATAAAACTAACCACCTACATAAAACTTTGAAAAAAAATCCTTACAAAGGAGACGTGCACTCTGGCCCCACTCGAGCGTTTCAACCCCGAACGGTTCAAAACTGTTATTTACTAACCAATTAGGTGACGATATATTATAAACATTTATTAATTATCATATGTGACGATAATAATTGCCGGTATCCTTTGATTGTATTCAAAATTTCATTAAAGAAGCTTACATTATTCAAATCGATATACGCCAACCCGCACTGGGCCCCCGCGGGCCTATACTACAAGCCAGGCATAAGAATGGTTTACAATAAAATGGGTTACTTTCAACTTGTAATTGAAAACAATTACAATAATTTAAAGAATCGGATTATACATGCTCCTGCCTTTAAGACGGATTTAAACTCTCTGAACCAATAGAACTTTCGGTACCCGTAATGCGCTTGCGTCAACCCGCAAAATCGCCGCGAATACGACACAAGATATTAGGAACCCATGGATTTTACAACGATGTATAAGGCTTATCAGCAGCTAAAATGTGATAACTACCACTTTAGCGTTCTACATTACTCGCCTCTGGGTTCATGATTTTAATACCGTAAATCGGATCCATGTTTGAGGAAATCTGATTTTCAATCTGAGTTACGCATGATGAAATAAATGTTGTGTTGTTTTTGGCTGTTTAAAGACAAATAAAGACTGAAATGTATGCATCAAAAAGATGTTACAAATGCTTCATGTAATTCTGAATAATTTCCAGTAGGCATCATTTTGAAACTTCCCTTTATTGTGGCCATATTTGTAATGTTTACAGGAAGCGGCAGGGTAAAATGGCACTTATCAGTGGCATTTTAGCAATTCTTTTGCAAATATCTTACAAAATATGACAGAAATGCTGAAGGAGTTAACATAAAAGTTGACCGTGATTTAACAACGAATGGTTTTCAATTGTTCTCATTTAGTATAGGTTTTCACTTCTTTCGAAATTCTGAGTTTTGTCATAAAAAGCGGGGTAACAAACACATCACGCGGCGGCTTACATTGAATTAAAATATTGTTAACTTTAGTTGCGGCAAACGAGTGTGAGGACCTGGTTAGTAAAATAAAAACGAATAATGACACTAATTAATTTATCTTGTACTACTATGAAAGATTTACTAACGTTGATATTTGATAGCCAACAATTAATAAATAACAACAATAATTAATAAATAAACATCCACTAAAACAAACCCAGGGTAAGTCTGTCACACCAGATAGGGGGAGCGCCAGTAGTATTTTATGTATAGCTTAAAATTTTCTATAAACTTAAAATTTAGTTTCTTAGCCGACCACTCTGAGAAGACCGACCACCGAAACAAACTCAGAGGGCACAGTCTCCTTTAAAGTCCAGATATTGTCTAGGTTAGATCACATGAGGACTACGCAGATTAGTGAACCCGTTTCTCAGGAACATTGAGGTTAAAACTTCAAATAAATATCAAAAACGTAGGTATACGGTCTCATTGAGTTACAAATAGAATCAAGCATCTCTGTCATCGAAACAGAATACAGCCATTTTGATTCTCGCAAGAAGCAAGATATCACAGCGAACGTAAATGAAAACGTAGAAAATAGAAGTAATTAATTTGCAGGTTCATTATTAATAGTGGAATTAAAAACCAATGACTTTCTGATGTATGGAGAACTTTTTTTTAATAATTTGAAAAATGCTGTGTATATAGCGACGTGGCTGTTTGTATACGCATAATTCCGAAGAGTGGCGGCAAGCCCTCGGATGATCCTAAGTCGTACCGGCCCATAACCCTACTCCCATCCTTAGGAACACTCCTGGAGAGCCTTATCGTTCCACGTTTGCTTCCGGAAGGGCCTAAATTTCATACCAACCAATTCGGTTTCACTATTGGAAAATCTACTCTCAACGCGGCACTGTCTGTTAGAAGAATTGTTAATGTATCGGAACATAAATAAATGGTTGGGATCTTTTTCGATATTTCTGGGGTTTTTCGATAACGCTTAGTGGCCTATGCTACTACTTAAACTAAAAACCCGTAGTTGCCACAGTAACATCTATACTCTAGCTTACTGGTATTATTTTAATGGTTCGGCAAAACTTAAGACTTCAACACCATTCTATATCAAAATCTCTTACCATGGGATGTCCTCAGGGTTCAGTAATCGGCCCATACCTATGGAATTTAGGTTTCGACGATTTCCTCGCGATCTCGCTTCCATGCGATTGTACTTTAACGGTTGGTTACGCGACGATGGCCTTCTGCTCAGGCTGTCAAGAACTCGGGCTGGACTTAAAAAAAAATCTGTCACGAAAACGTTTAATATATCAGTGGGGCGATGGACACCGTCTAACCTTTGCACCGCAAAAAACTTATCAAGAGATTTAAAAAGTAACCTTAAATCATGGCCAAGTATTAAATTTAAAGGTAGCACACGGAAAAAAATCCGTGTGCTATCTTGGTATGGTCTTAGAAAGGAACTTTGCCTTTGTTGATCACATAGAAACAGTAGGTGAAAAAGCTAAAAAGAATTTCTATGGAGCGACTTACCTTGGCTGCATGTGCTACGGTTGACCTGTTTGGGCCGATAGGGCCACCACAGGATCGGGACGTCGTAAATTGTTTCAGAGCCAGCGGTTGGCTTTGATATTTTTATGCAAAGCGTATAGGATGGTTAGTACTGAAGCCCTACCGGTTCATGCAGGTGTAGTGCCAGTCAACCTTGAGGTGCAACGACATATTGAAATGTACTACTCCACACGATAGTCCATGGACGCATACTTTCTTTCGTATAGTAACCGTGCTAAGATCTCTAGATCATTTAAACCCCATCCTGATGTCTGCGAGGAACTTTTAACCGAACCGTAAGGTGGGAAATTTCTATCAAGGGCTGACACCTCTACCAGTTCTTTCCATACGTTCGTGAGTTGCTGGATAAAACTTGACTGGAAGAAGATCACTGTGTTGTCAATTTCTCACAGGCCATGACAACTTTAAAAGTAAATTATGTTCTTTCAAGCTTGTTCCATCACCTTTGTGGCAATGGTTTGGGTTACATCAGACTGTAGATACGAGCAATCAAATGATGAGCGATCATGTTTTATGGGAGTGTACTCTTTTGGCAGAATTATCGTATTATAATGTTAGATAGTGTGTGCATCCGGAGATCCTTGTAGAAAGTCGATCAAATTTCCGTGCGTTTTAGCGTTTTAGACATACCTACCGGAAACTAACTTATCTAACAGCTCATCATTCAGGATCCGTTAATTTTAAATCGCGGTACTAGGCAACTGTTCCTAACTCTATTGTAAATGTCCCTTTGAGCCTATAGGCCTAGCTCTGTTCTGTCTCCTGCTTGATATGTCTTCGTTATTTTCTGATTAATTTCGTTGCGGGATCAAAGACAGTTGAATTATCCCAACTCTTTTCTGGTGTTCGCCACTGTTGATTCTAGTTTTCAGGAGTTGCAGTGGTTTGGGAATAGTATGCAGGATACTTTCTGCAGCTTTTTTATTTTATTGTCTTTATTCTATATTATAAATATTCCATGTTGCCTAACATCATCATTTTCTTGCCCTTATCCCATACATCTCTATTTGCCGTCATCTCAGAAGTCACCTCTTTTTTAGCCGTATCATCTTTCACACAATCCATCCATCGTTTCCTAGGTCTCCTTTCTACTCTTGTAACCCTCTACATTCATACTCAAAACTTTCCTTACAACATCATCCTCATTCCTTCGCATCACGTGTCCATACTGACAGCCGATTTCCACATAATTTCTCCGTCACAGGCGCCATTTTCAGACTTCCTCTTATATACTCATTTCTTATTCTATCCATTCGAGAATTCTCATCTCAGCTGCATGCAACTGCCTTTCATTCATTCCTTTTGTGGCCCAATATTCTGATCCATACAAGACAGCAGGTCTAATCATTGTCTTATAGATCTTCCCTCTAAGTTTAATGGGAACGTGGGAATCGCAAGTTGGTCCCGTTACCTGCCGCCTGCATTTATCCTATGCTTGACAGTCCGATCTATTCCTCCATCACTTTGCACTAGTGATACCGCAAATTGGATCAAATGTTGCCTAACATGGACGAATAAACATTCCTTGTACCAGGAGCCCAGAAACGAGCAGGAGTTAGAATGTTATACCCTTACTGCCCCTGTTATGTTCACATGTGTGCGTGCAGAGGGAGGGATCTTTTAGCACTCGTGCGACGGTAGATACAAAATTTTCAAGAGTGTTATGCGATAGCAGTAAAGGGGGTAGAGTAACAATGACACGCACGTATGTGTATATCACAAGATTGCTGCATTTAGCATACTACTTCGCTTTTCTATTTAGTTGCGATTGTGTGTGTGCATATCGGGTAAAGTTGAAGTCAGAATCGTCTTATAAACTTGATTGTTTATCTTATGAACGTTAACGACGCAAAACGAGTAGGTTTAGGATCATAGCAGATGGCGTTCTGTAGTTTCTGCCTACCACCCTGGGAAAAAAATGTGAATTTGTGTATGTTTTAATGTACATAATATAAACATCACGGCAGGCTGCACATTGGCATGTGAAGATACAAAATGAAAATGTTTGTTTATTCTTAAATAATATAGTTATTTGAGATTTTTATGTGTCATTTTTTTATCTCTACAAAATCGAATATCATTGAAGAGCATAATTTAAACAGTTCGTTGTTAATATATATTAAAGCGGTTGCCAGTATCACAAGTTAGCTACTGAAAACCCTGGAATCAAACACGTTATAAATTTATGTTGTGATTCTCTGTATTCTGTGTTTTGATGTAAACCATTATTATTTTGTAAACCATTCCGTGAAGTAAATGACACTGAAATTTCGTTAGGAAATAGATTATTAAGTAGTATTTTCTTCTATTTAGGAAGATTAAAACATTTCGATTGTTGATACTATTAAGATTAAATACTTGATAAAAGACACAAATCAGGTGTAGGCAGCACAACATGAAATGTTCTGCGTTCAGGAGATGTCTGGCATATGTCAGCAATGGACGATTTTATCCATATATAGTCAGGAAGGAGAAATAATCACACAATTTTTAAAATTAATGAACTCACATCTATTTCACCCTAGGCTAAAAATCGCAACACATTTTGAACTTGTTTGTTTACAGTCTTACAAAGATAAATTACTATGTTACTAAATTACAGCTAGCACCTGTTTGTTATTTTCAGTAAAAATACTAGTCGTATCAATTCCAGTTCATAACATATGAGAAGGTTGCAACGGTTTGGTGTTCAGAAATACTCTCGCGCCAAACGTAGCTTCATAACATGGTACTCGTTAGTATCAGCTCCGGTCACGTGGTAACGGAACGGAATGTTCCACACCTATATACTAAGAGAACATGATACAAGCGAAGGTTGCGGCGGCTAACAGTTCGGAAACACGCACGTGCTAAGGGTAGCTACATAACATAGATTTTAAGTAAGCAAGGACAGCTCCATGTTATAAAACCACTTTAAAGAATTAATAAAATATTACATTTGCAAACTCCTGATTTGGGAAATAAAAAAAAATACTTGTGCTTCAAAAGACGTAAATCCGAAAAAAATATGTCATAAAATTCACTATTAAACCTTGCAACTTGTACATAATAAATACATGTAATTATCACATTTGTATTTTAAATCCCTTTGGAAAATAAGTATTCATTGAAATTAGAGGATGAAAGACAGGCAACTAACAAAAGGTATTATTTATAAAGCAGATGTACGTGGAAACGCCAGCAGGGGACCCCATTGATCCATTGATTCTAGGGCATGTATGTCCTCATACACTGTCTTTATTGGTGATGTACCTCAGAAAGGACAAATACGTAGTACTCACACCCAGCGTGCGTGTATGACCAGTAAGTAGCCCTAGCGGGTATTTCATGCCAGAAGTTTACGTCTAATTTCCTAGATTTTAGTCGAACGATATTTTTTTCAATAGAGAATTGAATAATGTAGAGGCGTTAGTAAATTGTTGACGGTTTCGGTTGATGCTAAGCAATAAGCTCCTTTAGCACTGCCTAAGTGTATCGCGTAAGTGACTAGACAAGCAATGTAAAAATCACAAAACGATACTCTATTTAAACGGTTACATCGCTTAGTACGGCCGCTGTATTTTGCGGCGAGTTAGTGATGTGCTAATGCAGATCCGCTAACGTAGACTACTATCGATGGGAATGTCGACTTGCATGTCGACGTTTAAAGGCCTTTGATTGGTTGAATTTAGTTTTAAGTATGTTATGACACCTGAGCGATTTTATATAACATAGATACAATATTTCAAGCAACTGCGTTGTATGATTGCTGCCTACATCTCTCTAATAATTTCATGGTTGATAATTTAATGTCTCACAGGATCTGTCCCCCTGCTAGTCCGAACGTGGAGCGTTTCTATGGAAACGATTGTTTTGGGTCGGGAGCAATAAGGACAATATAAATAAAGCAATCGTAGTAGAATCAAATAATGTATTTCAGTTATAGAGACAAATCTTTCTAAGAATGTTCGCTTAAATTGTTTTGTGTCACTGTTGTGTTTTTATATTGTAACGTCACATTTATTTTTATTCTTACACCCGGTGTTGATTTTTCTAAGTTTTGCGTGCCTTGGCTTACTTAGCTTGGAGGTTACACTTATTTAAATCAATACGAAACAGAACTTTATGCTTTTTTTATCAGATATAGATACTCGTAAAGTGCTTCTCGGGTAAAATTTAGGCCTATATTGTAAACGTGAAAGTTGTGTATTAACTTAGATAGTACATGTAATGTAAAGGTAATCTTAAGAAAAGTTTGGTGTGTGAAACGTTTATGTCTAACATTGTTACTAGGGTAATGCTTTATACATTACATAACATATTAATATGTATGTAAGCCGTTTCATCTTGCACATTCTGGGTCATCTCTGTGGAAAGCCAGCCTCAGAATATTGTTAGCCCGTCAGGCAGTCTGATTGAAACTACTTCTAAATCACAAAAAAACCTGCACAAACTATAAAATAATCTTTCATATATAAAAATTAATGTCTAAATAAATAAATGCAAAACTTGAAAACAGTTGTATCAATTTCTCGGATGAAAGTGACGTCATTCCAAATATATGACATACTATATTTTAAACTGCTAGTGTTTCTCAGTACCGATATTTTGAGCGAAAATCCAAAAACCAGTGAATCTTACAAATAAAAGTGGAATAGTTTCACTTCACGTCGATTGCAGCTGGGTTGCAAATGTGTTAGGCAGTGGTGTCAGTTGTATAATTAAAGCATTAATCTTTAACAATGCCAGTGTTAACATTTTTATTCAATGTAAGTCAGCTTTCTAAGTAAGTCAACGTAATTCGTGTTTACAGGCTGACAAAACGCCTGCTTTGTTTCTGCACTGATTCATACAAATGCTTTACTTCCGGTGTTAGTAAGATTCCATAAGCACGGTAGCAATGAAACGATTTTGTCGATTTCGTTGCCTTTTCCTTATTTTTTTGTCAACAAACTAAGCATGTATCGTTTTTAATAGGAACAGAATTGGAATTATCACGATAGTGATGTCAAGTCAGGAGGGTATGAGGATTTTCGATTTTTAGGATTTAGAATTTTAACCCGTGAGAAGGCGCGCTATGAGCAATTTGCTCACACAAAAATTCAAAGCTAAATTTTTTGGTGATACCAACGCCCTAACGTCTCACGCGCCTAGGTACCTTCCTAACTATTCACCCCCTCCCCCGCAACGCAACTCGCGTGCCGGTCAGTCCTGTTGCGACTGTGCAGCTAAGTGTTTGTGGAAGCCGTGTACCATCGTGCGGCAATTTGCTCATCACGCGCCCATCCGTGTAAGTATTTATTTTTCCAATTAAAAAGTATAATTTGATTTTCTAGACTATATTATTTTATTTATTTATATTAAACTGGTTAATTATTACGTAAATACTCTATAGTAATATTTAAATAATATTTTTTTTTGTTTTTAGCTACCAACACACGTGTAAAATGGGCGACCGACGTCAAGAACAATTTGTTCGTGGCTGGAAGAGGATTCCGGTGATGAAGCATTGGATGCGGACCTTGATGGAGAACAACATCGTGTTGACATCAGAGAAAGCGACGCTTCTAACATTTGCAGCCCTCATGCAACAGATACAGAGCAATCTTCGGATGAAACGGAAGCTGACATTTCAACTCCTGCGCCAACACAACCAAGAGGTAGGACCCCATATTATACTGGAAAAGATCAATCAACGAAATGGCTTATGCATAAGCCTTTACGTAACGTGCGTACCAGGAGTAGTAATATCGTTATCCACTTACCAGGAGTCAAAAACGTAGCCAAGAATGCAAAAGAACCCTTGCAATGCTTTTCGTTGTTTGTGGATGATTCAATGATAGACAAAATAGTCCTGTACACAAATATATACATCACAAAATTACATGAAAAGTTTTCACGTGAACGGGATTGTAAGCTTACAGATGCAATTGAAATAAAAGCAATGATCGGAGTATTATACATGGCAGGCTTGAAAAAGATCAGTCATTTGAATGTAAAAGAAATGTGGCTTGATGATGGTACAGCTTGTGATTTCTTTAGAGCAACGATGTCAATAAAACGATTTTTGTTTTTATTACGGGTTCTACGGTTCGATGATATCAATACTCGGGATAACAGAAAAGAAAGCGATAACCTGGCGCCAATCCGAGAAATATTTGAAAGCTTCGTTGCTCATTGTAATGAAAATTACACTCCGGGAGAGTACTGTACTATCGATGAAATGTTGGAATCATTCAGAGGTCGCTGTAAATTTAGGGTGTACATATCCAACAAACCCGCAAAATTTTGTCATCAAAATCTATGCGCTTGTAGATGCCAAAACCTTTTACTCAAGCAATTTGGAGATTTACGCCGGAAAACAACCTGCCGGACCTTTCAATTTGAGCAATTCTGCTGCGGATGTTGTCAAGAGACTTGCAACACCCATATTGAACACTGGAAGAAATATAACCATGGATAATTATTTTACATCCATACCGTTGTTTGATGAATTAAAAAATATCTACAGAACAACTCCGGTGGGTACATTGCGTAAAAATAAAAAAGAGATTCCGCCTTTATTTTTGTCAACTAAGGATAGGCCAATACCAAGTTCCATTTTTGGTTTCGGCGAAGATATGATCATCTTATCATATGTACCAAAGAAGAAAACCAAAAAAATTGTCCTTATGCTATCATCTCTTCACGATGACGACAAAATAGATCAAGAAACTGGAAATGAAGCTAAACCAGAGATTGTAACATTTTACAATTCCACAAAAGGTGGAGTGGATGTAGTAGACCAAAAGAAAGAGGATTATTCCGTTGCCAGAATCACTTCACGGTGGCCAATGCGCTTATTATTTTCCATTTTGAACATAACTGGAATCAATGCCCAAATAATATACAAAGCTAACACCAAAACTTTGATTGAAAGACGTACATTCCTAAAAGAAGTGGCGCTCGAGCTGGTAAAACCATATATTTCACGCCGAATTTGCATGGAGAACATATCGTCAGATCTCAAGTTTCTAATGAAGCGATTTGTGCCAGCTCCTAGTCCTATTTCAGAGCCTAGGCCAAGCGGATTCTGTTCTATATGCCCTAGACGTAAGAATAGACGGACAAAAAAAGCTTGCACTTTGTGCAAGCAATTACTCTGCATCGAACATGCTACATATATGTGTTTGATTTGTTTTGAGAGACACACTTGTCCAGATTACATGGAAAAGTAATTTTTTTAAGTTTTTGTTATGTAAGATTTTTTATAGTGATTTGAATGAAGACTGACAAAATTAGAAAATAAAAATTAGTTGATTCGTTATTTGTTTTAGAAGTTGCATTTATGTTACATATTTTTAATAAAAATACTTGTTTTCTTACTTATTAAACCTTGTTTTATTAATATAAATCCATTACAAGTCAATAACTACCATAAAAGTAGAAATATGAGCATTTAAAGTAGTGTGAGCAATTTGCTCACGCGCGCCTATCCATGTAAAAAATAGAGGCGCGCCTTCTCACGGGTTAAAAAAAGTACCTAGGTAAATAAAGTGACTACGGTACACCGGCCAGTCTCAACCGCAAACGTTTGTTGTTGTGTTTTTATGCTCTCGACCCAGGGAAACATGTTTTATTTTTTAAACACGAATAGAAGTACAGTAGTAATATTAGTTAATTAGCAAGTTCTTGCGAGTGCTACGACTGCGTAGCTAGCGTAGTACTCGTGGCTCTCGTAGCAATTACGTCATGTCGTAGCAAGTTTATCATTTAAATGAATTGTGTGTGTAATGCTACAATAGACGAAAACTGGGGTTAACATTTTGCACACAAACAAGTATAATTTCAGTTAATTTCATTTATTTCAGTTTTCTTCTTTTCCTTTTTGTTCATTGTACGGGGTCGCTTACAAAATTTTGTTGCAGTTTCCATCAACGTCTATTTTGAATTATGAACTAACTGGCTTTGTTTTAAAACCATTAATGTTTCCCACGCCATAAAACCAAAGAAGTATCCAGCTTCCATAGTTCTAGTATTTTAAACGTTACAATATCGAGTATCATCATAGGCTCATGGTACGAGGTTCTTAAATGTGAATCAGCGGGCAATGTACTTTAAAACTAGAACAGGAAGTCATTATGACGTAATTCTAGACGATACTGATAAAAAACTCAATGGAAGTCATTTCCAGACAAACTTTGAATTCAATCAAAAACGTATTATGTCTCACACCTGTTACACAATTGTATTTGTACCTTCAATAAATATTTAGTATTCATAAGTTAACGGTGTCAACAAACAGATAGAAGAGGAAACTAATATTAATCGCCAACTTGAAGTAAGATGGTTGTCATAGAGACGATAGTGGTGTGGCATGCCATGTGCTTGGTTAGTATTGATCCATCCAGGCCGTACAATATTTGAAGTACCAGGCTACTATGTACAACTAAGGGGCTTGATGGAATGTGATTTGAAAGCGTTTAGGGACAGTTTTGCGCTGCCTGCTGACTTCTCAAGCACGAAAATGCGAGTTTTTAACTGGTCATGTTCTTAATTGAATATTTCAAACATAAAAGTAGGTATTATGTTGTTTTATGGTTTATCATAGACATTACCGAAATATAATATACAGGAGAAAAATATCATGAGAATTCCAGAATTGCATAATAATTAAGTACTATAAAGTCCGAAATCATAATTATACTCGCAATGTTTTATGTTTTCTGTACCTTTACTCTAAAGTGGTATTGTAATGGGCGAACATATATGAAAAGTAATTTTGATGTTTCCTGTGAGCGTTTATGTCTAACTTTCTGCATTATATTGCATGTGGTTGTTGAAAAAATAACTGCAGTCATGATTCGCATAATATCTTGAGCAGGTATATTTTATTTACTTCAATGAGAGCAGATAAATCAGTTGAACGCGTCTTCACTTAGTAGTTAGTAGTTAGTGGTAGTTTTAACATAATAAGTACACGTTCTTGTTTTGTCGACTAAACTTCTGGCTATGGAAGAGCGAATTATCCTAACACAGGCACTGTCTGCCTAAAAGGAGGATCCAATCAAAAAAATTAGTTTGTACCTAAAATTGTTGTACCAATAAATCATTGTTTTTTCTCTTACCATCAAGTAATACGAAAATATTCAAAAGTGAGACTGAAATCAATGCCATCTGTCTCGCAGGATCTGAATGTGTCCCTAACTTGCAAAAAAGATACTTGCTAGTAGTTCCGCGTCTATCCGTCGCTGCAAACGAACACTTTTATGAAGGGCGTTTGGCGCTGTTGTCGCTGAATGCACTCAAAAGGACGATACAGGACACGAATTTCGCAGCAATTGACGGCGGCACATTAGCTTAGCTGGATGTTTCAGAGCATCGCGTTGGCAGCAACGCGGGGGACGTGGGTTCGACTCCCACATGTGCCAATATGCCCTTTTTGATACTTTGTTGATCACTAAAACTATTTTTAAATAAGGTTAGAATAGATAGTTATAATGTGTCTGGAAACCCGTAATCCATTTATTTAAACTATTTGTGCAGTTTTTTATCTTCTTATGATTAAAAGGATTGATTTTGTACTACAATGGCGAGGTTAAGTTCCGTACCTTTAATTGGTAATCTTTATCACGTGATAAAAAACTGTAGTAGAGTTTTATTTAACTATATAGTCTTGTTATATTTATTTCTGTAAATGGGTTTTACAAACACTTTTACGGGTCAGTAAGTAAAAAATAAACTTATTATTAAAGCAATGTGTGGCTATGAGGTCCTAGGTTTGGTTCCCGAGTCAGGTGGTAGTTCGAATACCTCATTTGCCAATAACACTTTTTGATACTAATTAGTGATTACATATTGCCTACCACTTCATCCGCGTGTATCTCGAACCTGCATGTTTATTTTTTTTTCTTATTGTAAACGTTGCCCCACATAACTTCTCCTGCATCTTGGGTGCGTTTACAAACATTTAAACTCACATGCACAAACAGCCAGACCCGGAACAACTACCTGTAGGCCATACTAATATTTGCCAACTTGAAGCGCAGCAGACAATCGCTTAACCACTGCGCCAACAATGCCGTCTCAAAGCTTAGTAAGGCACATATTTTATCAATCAAGTGGCAGAGACTTGGAATCATAGTTTCTCCAAAGCATTGTAGCTTCGATAAAGTATTTATGCAATTTTGCCCGTTCCCGACATTTCTTCTATGAAATGTAATGAACGCCTCCGATCGTCGATTACTCCTTATTATCGTGAATATAAGTTAGGCTTGAGGTTTCAAAGAACTAAACTCAAAAGTAGAAATAAAAAAAGCACAATATCTTCACGATTTTATATTTTGGACTTTCAGAAGTCCCCGTCCTTCTATCTTTTTAACTGTCTTTCACGTCATCCCAAGCAAACGTCAATAGAATACGTCATATACTCACTAAAATGACACGCACACATAGTCATGCATGTTCCCTTCCTAAGTTCTTGTCAAATAATAATCGATATAATTAGACAAACCATTTACCTACACAATATAATTTGAAAATTATTGTGAAATTAATGAGTTATTTTGACGTGAGTACTCTTGTAGGTATCATACAGTCGAAATTGTTGGTTTTTGAGCTGGGCTAGCAAAGTACGACGTGTCAAAGGAATGAGAGAACAGCTCATGCTGCATGCACCAACGTGAGGACAATTAAATCTACTTATTCTTACTTCTTTTGTTTCCTTGTGAACTTGTTTTTCTTTTTCCTGAAGAAATGAGTGCAGGTTATCCGAGCGCACCGCGTCTTGAGTCCGACGGCATAGTCTCGTATAACTGAAAAACACAAGATGACTGTTGTTTATATGGTTAGTGGCCGTTTACACATCTATGTTTAAAACAACAACACAATATTAAGACGGTTAAAACAATGGTTCAAATTAAAATAATCAGTTTATTTTTTAAACACACATGACATGCGCGAGAAACCCATACCCAAGTATGTTACTTTAAATATATCGACGTACAGTCATATTTCTAACACATACATACATACATAACGTCACGCCTTTTTCCCATGGGGGTAGGCAGAAACTACAGAAAGCTATTTGTTACGATCCTTACATACTCCTTTCGCTTCGTCTACGTTCATACATCTAGTCATACACAAACGCCAGTTGCAAGTACTGCGCACCTGACCGTTTTGAAGAATATCACCAATAAGGTCAGTGTATGTCCTCCCAGCGTTTCCATTTACATCTACCTTAAAATACTTTTTGCTAGTTACCTTTTGTTGTGTTTTTGCCCTTTGTTTTGTTTTTATGTTTTGTGTACCTTTTGATTTGTTTTGCTAATTAGAAATATGAAAGCAGCTTGATTGCAAAGTCGTGTGCACGCTTTTTAAACGTGCAACTTGTAATTGCCGTGACATAGAGAAAGCACGAATAGGAATTCTTATTGTTCTTCAAGGAACGGTTCGTAAAAGTATTATAAATTAGCTAAAAGAATTGTAAATGGTATCAATTGAGGCACTACTTTGATTAATACATATTTGGCGAACCGTCGGTAGTCATGGATCTCTTGATAGCGCGATCTAATTTGATCCTAACGGTAGTGTGTAATTTGACAAACTTACAGTTTATTTAGGGACAAGCTGCGCCCTACGGTGTTACCCGCAGTTAAAATTAACATTCATCAAAAGCGCGAAGTTAAAATAGTCGCTAAGTTTTCTGAATTTTCCAATTTTCTGCCCTATTGTCCTAAATTTTCTTTCTTTAAGAACCTTCTACAAAGTATCAGAAAACTAAAAAAGAAGAAATAATGCCATCAGGTAAACTCGTTCTTTAGATATGGAAATACCTAGAGAAATAGGTAGGGATTCATTTCTCTAATAAAAGATGGAGTGCAGGAAGGAAAATTGATCTATCGGTGATTGGTTGGGGAATATCGATCACAAGTTTTAATAATTAATGCAACTGACTTGACAGGGGTATTCATATTCATATTTATTTATTTTGCGTACCATAATGTGCATAAAAGATGTTACAAAAAGCTTACAGCTAAGGTACAATTATGGACCCTGTTAGGGCACAGCAACCTGGTATTAAACTAAAAATAAAAATTTATAAAATAAAAATTAAAAATAACACAATTCTTATAAAATTTTGTAAACTTATGTACCTACTTATTAAAATATATTGTTAGTAGTTACTTATAATTCTATTGAGATCTTTTATTTGTATTAGTATAAATAAAGATATTATATTTAATAGAAAATAAAATAACAATTCTTATATATAAAAAAACAAAAATTGTGAGTTTATGTATTATAGATAACTAAGTATTCAAATGTATAGTATAGTTCGAAATTATCATTATATTAATATTGTTATTTAATTATGGTATATTATTTATGTATTAATATTATAATTATATATTTTTAATGTTTGGTGTTTAAGAGAGGGGATAATTTTATTTTGGAATTGATTTGTCATCTAAAAACTCTTTTACTGAATAATATACCTTGGATTCCAGAAGTTGTTTACATTTATTAATAAATATATGTATTTTGTTTAGTTCTCTAATGTTATTCGGTAATTTATTATAAATTTTTATGGACATAATTAAAGGGCTGGTTGAGTGCATTTTGAGTCTGGATTGAGGTTTGTTTATTTTATTTTGTTTTTGTTTTTGTGGGTAGCGGCATCATTGCCTTGGTGACTAAAGTGTACGCTTTGATTTATTGTGTGTGAAGTTCTCGAGGACTGCAGTGTTGATCAGACTAGAACTAGAGTATTTGCAGCACTAATCTGTCAAGAAACGGTGATGTGATGATGATGATGAGCTGTGGTTTAGTATGGTGCACAGTCAGGCATATTCCGTGTTAAAATCTATTTGAAGTCTACAAATTAATCATCTTATTACTCTAATAATATCTTTCTACGTTCTGATTAGTGATACCGACGCACGGATTTATAATGTGATTGTTTTCATTTGCATTATAGGTGAGTCCTTGATACGTGCAAGATTTAATACTGCTGGTAAAAACGGAGTCAGCAGAACCTGATTCCTGGCAATTTCGGCATGAATTCATGAGACTAATTCAAGGTAAAACTAATTTTCTTTTATTTGGATATTAATATTAAATTACTTCCCAACCTAATGTTGCCTCTTCTAAGGTTTTCGTCATAAACTAAAGACTGTTTATTATTTCAGATGGAGTGTCAAATAGCTTCTGTTGGCTGATTGGAGATGCAGTAACGTGTGAAACCGTCACAACGATGAGGTTACGCTGCCGGAGTGAACTCACGTCAACTTGTAAGTAGATAAACATGTTTTATGTTTCAAGTTAAAAACAAAACCAGAACGAAAACGACCGTGATGTTGCCCGCATAGAGAATTGTAAGGGTTGGTATAGTTAAAGTCAAGAAGAAGTGAGCCTTAACGACTGAATATCAACCACTGAATAACAAATACTTTGAATTATTAATAGAAAAGAATTCGCAGGGGTTCCGACATTGTTGTCATGACGACTGAGGTGTACACTTTGCATTTAGTGCTAGTGATCGCGGGCCGCAGTGTTAATCAAACTGGAACGTGAGCGTCTGCAGCACGAATCAGTCTTGAAATGGTGAGAGGCTTTTAATTATGTCCATTTTCATATTTGCATCTAAAAAGATCATTTGTGTTTAGAACTGAATACCTCAAAATACTGCCTTGTTCGTCTAGTGTTTTTAATTGCTACTGCTGAGTGATGAGGTCATGAAAGCGATTCCCGGCTCGGGCAAAGCGTTATTGTGTTTTTTATCTACAATTTCTCAGTAGCAGGCCGGAGTCTGGATTTGTGCACGATTGATGGCAATGGGCTAGCTCCCTATTACATGGGATTATTCGATGACCACCAAAACAACAAGTCACCCACAGTTTCATCTCGCAGCGACTATGTCAAAAACATTGGACTAGATTCGTTTTTATAAAAGGTATGAGATAGATTCTTAATATAGACTAAAGTTTTATTATACATTGCCAGTCACCATGTGGACCCAGTGCGGACTGGATTTTGACTCATGTCACGTCACGGTTGGCTCAGTGACTGAGCATCTGGTTGCTGCGCGGAGTTTTGCGGTTCGATTCCCGCACGGTACAATTATTTGTATGGCCTACAGATAGTTGTTCCGGGTCTAGCTGTTTGTCTATTGAAGTTTAAATGTATGAAAACGCACCCACGATTCAGGAGAAATTTAAACGGGAGCAACGATTAACAAAAATAAAGATTAATAACATTTTTTTACTATACAAGTTACTTAGTTTGTAGCAACTGCTTCGAAGGGTATTTTGACAATAGAGTTTACTTTTTAACTACTGGTAACACCGCGGGGTTAGTAAAATATGATAATGTTATTGAAGAAGTATTTGAAATAAAACTTTTAATCAATTTCAATCAATGTAGAGAGCTTCAGAAATTCGAGGTCTCACGTAGATAAATGGTGAGTATGAATAAATGCATATACGCGTTGCCCATTCCTACACATATTCTTAATTAACGAAAATGATGATTGGGTCCACGTAATGAAACGAACTTAATCCAAAGCTCTGTGATAAAAGCTTGTATGCCAAAGTATAATAAACTACATTAGTAACTTATTGCAACTCTTTTCTTTTTAAGAATTGCATATACATACATATGTATATGAAGCGCACATTATTTTTATCAAAAAAGATATGAAAGCACACACGTAATGATGCGTATGTTTTATTAACTTAGGATTATACGAGTACTAGTGATACAAATGTCCTGTACTCGTTTTGTTGGAACGCGTTCTGGCAGCCATGCAACAGGTGATGCCGCCACATTTAGTACCAGGAAACCATAAGACGAAAGAGATCAAATGCCAGTTTTATCAGGCCAGAGAGGGATAGAAAGCACAAGTTGCACAAATACCCCACCCCCAAGGAGAGCGACAGCAAGAAAATATCACATGCTCTCTTAATATATTATTTTGACGAGCATAGAAATGTATTGCATGCTGAAGTAACCTTCATCCCTTACTTTTCTGAAATGGATGAATGGCGTCTTTTGGGTGGTGGAGTTTGAGTTTGAGTCTGGCGTTAAATTTTCGGTGTCAATTCTATTATATGTATAGATTAGCACTTCGCCCGCGACTTCGTCTGCGTGGATTTCGTACTTTTCCCTTGGAACATTAACTTCACCTCCATCCCCTTTAAGTGTAGTTTCGAATATATTATAATACAACTAAAAAATATTATAGAACGACACTCAACTCAACAGACCAAAGAGAACATTTGATATTTAGTTTTTTTTATTTTGTATTTTAAATTACTTTAAAAAAACTCGACTTTTGTTGTAACTTGAGTATACTTGAGATTATTTATAAACAACAATTCATACAACAGCCAGAATTACGAATTTACGAAGAAGAGGAGAACAAAGTTTTAACCACGAATTAAATTGAACGACTTATCTGCCTAGCCCTTTTCCAGTCTTACCGGTTGCAGCTGAATACCAGTATTTTACATGGAGCGATTGCTTATCTGTCCTCCACAACCCAATTACTGGGCAAAACGAAACCCTTTGTAAGACCTTTTGTCAAACTTTCGGGCTTCAAAGTACCTGTAACTTCTTCTAAGATCTACAAATGACAACCGGGACCAAAAGCGATTGAATTGTTTTTCGAGGTACGGAGGAGTCTCTATATATAACGAACTGTCACCCATCCACAGACTAACCTCGCTACGCATAGCTGAACCTTTAATTGATCCGTGCGGCTGTAACCACGCATGAGCTCCTCACCTTCGAACTTAAAAGACTGATAGACTAATAACTCTTAACTGTCAAAAAAAATTACGCTATGCAGAACTTTTCATCACCTTGACAAAAGGGGAATGATATATTGAGAGCATCATCAATCTATCAAAATCTCAAAGCCAACTATACGTAAAATGCTAAGCTAACGTTCGCAACCCATGTTCTATGCGCGAACGAAAGTAATTGTGCTCTTTAATAATTTTACAATATATCCGAAACTGTATGGCAAATTGACATACTGTAAGGGCAAAGCCTATCTCCATGATGTCCTTGTTATAATAAAATATTTAATTTTGATTAGGATTGATACTTTGTTGTTTAAATATTCATCCTAAAGTAAGTGTGTCGAAAAATACTTTTTTAAATCATAAAAAGCTACCTTAAAGATAAAAGATAGCTATATGGTGTAAGGGACTTTTTTTAGAACTATTTAAGACGAACCAGATTGTCATACATTGTTTTCCATTTTAAACAACCATTAAGCATGCAAATAATTCTGTTTTTAGAGGTATTGATTTCCGACTTGCTAGACTAAATTTGCGATAGCTTGACTAATTTGAATCATGTAAATATAATTTATACCCTATAGCACTCAAGAATAATGTAGCTTTCTAACAATGAAAATAATTTTGGAATTGGATCATTAGTTCCGGAGATTACCCCCACATACAAACTTACATACACATTTTACCTCCTTACGAGAATAATATTAGTACAGATTTGAGGAAATTTAAACACTGTTTCAAGCAGATATGTAGGTATACTTCTTCGCATTCCCAAATTATTTTAATGCTCACTTTACGATTAGCCTATCTATCCACATGTGTCTACATCATGCTGTACAAACTCCAGCCACACCCTCTTAATTATAGTAAAACTTAAACTTATGATTCAAAATACAAAAGTTGTAAAATTACTTGAGCAAAGTTTGACGTCATAAGAGATATGGAAGATAGGATAATATTTTTAAATATTTAGAATTAAATTGACAACTTTTTTAGCTAAATCGGTGGTTAAGTTGTGTGAATGAACGAAGTAAGTCATGTATCGAGGATTAAAAAACATTTAATTGAATTTTGTGAGAATTGTGATAATTTGGCAGAGTTTAAGTTTATATTATGAAGAAGGAGTGCAGCCGTGCAAAAGTTAGATGAAGAACCGTGAGTGAACTGTCAATCCCTTGCATTAGTATGGGATGACGGGTCACTTTGCGATCACTTCACCTACATTTTCACGTTGAGATTATTACACAATTTGTAAAATATGTGGGTAACTAAAATGAACACTTTGCATAATATCGTCCAAGCGCTAGCAGGCCGCACTATAGAACAAACAAGAACGTGCATGTCGGCAGCACTAATCTAACATTAAACGGTGACATACTTTCAATGTTTATTTTCCTTCCACATCGCTCATAACTATTTGCGCCTAAATCATTTAATATGTATCAAAGTAGAATTTGATATTTGTTAGCCTTGTTTTCACGAAAGAGTATTAGAAGTACTGGTTTACGTAAAGTTTGAAAACTAAGTTTCAATACAAAGTGATATTCGTACCCTTTCTTACCATCGTATCTAACCGCTTTTCCCGGTTCATCCAAGTTATCGAACAAACATAGCTGATGGTGACAAGACTACCAAGTGTTGGTATACCTATGAGTTGTGGTTTAGGCACAATGAAGTATATTCTGTTTTAAAGTCTATTTAAAGCCTATAAACTAGTTTTTGTAAACAATTCTTCGTAAGTTTTGAGTAGTGATACTGACCAAGTGACTTGAAATGAAATATTTTTTCTTTGTTTTAATCTGTAGGCCCTGACGGCGCGACCAAAATAATCTATTTTCACTTCGTTATAAAAAAAAGAATGCTTTGGGTTTCAGGTGGATATTTATAATTCGCTGATTTGGAGATGTAGTGACGAGGGAAGGCATAATATCGCTGACCTGGTCTGACTTAAACCACGTTGACTTGTAAGAAGATGACACTGCACGTTTCAAGATTGAAGTTAAAAAACCTAAGATGACGAAAAATCTCAGCGCTGGAGGGTTCCAGTTTATATACTGAACACATGGATATTAGGATGTTCATCGATTTTCAGTCCACCTTTCATGTGTTAGTACAAACAATATTCTTAATATATACACACTAGACTTGCTTACGCAAAACGAGTTTGTGCATTTGTATAATTTGATTCCTGTAACATTTGATGATTTTCAGCACTAGCAAAGATTTGACTTTTGGCTGTTCTTTGTTCCCAGCTGACATGGAGTTGGAACACGCAATACCTGGCGTGCTCACTGAAACGATAAGCTGCTCCCGCGGTACATTTACTGCCGGACATCGGCGGTACTCATGGCCTCATATCACAGCGACTCCATCAAAACATTGGGATTTGTTCTTTTTCAATTGTTTTGTTTTCCTTATTTGTATTAGATAGATACTTGATATTGAGTTTAAAGTCTCATTATGTTTACCAGTCAGTAACTGGACCAACTGTAGCACAAAGACTTGTTCACTTACAAGAATTAGCATATGGCTGTCTTCACATTGGTAATTGCAAAGGAATCGGACATCGTTACCTGCACTACAAGAAAAACATTAATACTTTATTATCCCTCTTGTCCATGATCATGACCAAAAATAATATGAGCCTTACCATGAGTAACGTTTTCTTGGGAAACTATCAATTCACCATCGTTTCTGAATAAAGAAAATACCTCTTCCATGAGGGCCTATTTCGAACCCGATAATAAATGAATAACCCATGAGGTACAAAGTGCAATTCACTTAAAAACCTACATATTGGATTTTTGTTCCATATTTGAAGGTATTAAATATGAAAAATATTCTGTATATCTAATATTTTTTTGATTTTTTCATATAACAGATAGACATCGAACAGTATCCGTAGTCGACCAAGCGGCTCCTTACGTCGTTCGGTACACAGCTGTTTCTGTTTCGACTGAATGCGGAGGGCGTTAAAGGTGAATATACCTTGGCAGAGCACGAAGCGTTTCTTAGCTCCCTTATTATATTGTTTATAACAAGCACAAGATGTAGTAGTTGTACCACCTTATGTTGCGATGAAACTCAGCGGATCAACATCAAGACAATACTTTTGCTTAATTTCAGACGAAACAGATGAAGTTGAAGACTCCTTGGCAGAGCACGAAGCGTAACTTGGCACTTAACCCGCCATGTGTATGTTAAACACACACGGTGGAATTAAGTGTCAGATTAAGCTTCGTACAACTCAGCAGACTGACATCAAGATAATACTATTGCTGAATTTCAGCCGAAACAGATGAAGTTGGAAACTCCTTGGCAGAGCACGAAGCGTAACTTTGCACTTAACCCGCACTGTGTATGTCAAACACACAATGCGGAATTAAGTGTTATATTAAGCTTCGTACAACTCAGCAGACTAACATCAAAGCATGAATAGCTAAAAGTAACCTTTATAATGTTTTTACGAGTATGTACTTGTACACTTTCATATACATATATTTAATGTACATTCCTACTTTACGCTTTTTTATATTGATTTCTTCCTGCTTGTAGCATTCCTACAGCTCTCTGCATTTCATCAGAAGTCAAATGGCGTCGCTCCATGATATAAAAAATGGCTCATCAATAGTATAAAGAGAAATCAGGATAAAAACACAAAACCTAGTGTTTCTGCGCTGTGCGGTCGCGTCCTAAAGGTGTAAAGAATGATTGCCTGACCACACAACCTCCTTGAATTTCCTATGCAACATACCAATTCGTGTGTTGATAAATAAGTGGTCATTGGAATATTGATGACTTGATCGCTCGTCGTCTGACAAGGTATGACGTAGAGTCAAGCGCGAGGCCGACGCCTGCTGACCTTTTCTTCGCAAAGTTTAGGTTTGACCGATAGCGACTCAGTTTGTTTATGGTTCTATCTTCCAAACAGAAAATATCAATGACCTGATGGAGAGGTCATGGGGACTGCCGACAGGAGTAAAAGCTTGGACTTTAGAGTAACTGTGTTTTTGATACACGTCCCATTATTGGGTGATGCAAAAACATACATGTCGTTCTAAAAATTACGCAAAGCCTAAATAATGTTTCAGTTTTATTTTAATGACTAAGTACTCGATACTCGGCCTGAATATATGATGTAAACTTGCGAGATTTCTTAAGCCTGCCTGTTATTAAAAGAAATTCTAGATGGAGAAATCCAAACTCAATTTGCTCGAATAGAATCGAAACCCAGGACTTCATGCTCAGTAGTAGCGCGACTACTAGACAAACGAAGCATATTTAAACCGGGTCTAACGTGGATAAAAGAAGTTTCAATCTTTACCATAATTTTAAGAAACAACGTTTTTTAGTATTTTCTACTTTTGGATGATTGTTTAGAACCATAGATTCAAAAACTTTGCGTTATTTTTTACCTTATTTCATAATTTAGGAAAACTATCCCAATTATGTGGTGATAATATAGAAGTGGAAGGCATGCGATGCAGGAGCTGTGTGTTCAATGCTGGGGGTCCAGTCTCATGTACTGAACTCATAGTATTAGTTAGTGCATCGATGTCCCTTCCACTCTGTACTCTGTAACTTTAACCAACGTAAAAAGAGGATGGTCTATGTTCTAACATGTAGCAAATTATTCATAGAGATGACTGACATAATTATTATTTTTTATATATGTTGTATAGCTTCAAGTTCTTCATACTATCAGACAGTCGTGTTGCTGGGGAGTTTGTTCCACCACTTCTTCTTCCGAACAAAAACACTAGGAAGTGGTGAAGGGTGGGCGTTTTGGGGGACTGTCTTTTGTTAACGTTTTGACGTTCAAAAAGTGCTGATTCTCAGCCTAATTTGAATAAATGAATTGTGTTTTTTTTTTTTTAAATACCACTGAATATTAAAACAAGTCTAAAAAAAAACAAAGCAATCATTATAACCCGCTTTCATAATCAAATGCGCACACAATATTACGTGTCTGAGTTGCAGACCGAGCTCTTCCTTCTGGAGTAATGTTCTATAAAAATAAATAAAAATAAAAATGAATCTCTAAATGTGTTGTTATGTGTATTTGTTACGAACGTTCACCCATTCATTGAATGACCTCGGAAAGCGTTAGTTAGTGGACATTTCCACGGGGTGCTTAGGGGCGTGTCTTGTATTGGGCGGATGAAATGTTGCGCCCCCTGTACTAGGAGATTATAAAGTAAGAGAAGGTTGTAACGATAATAATGTTCTCTCACGTGTTCCAATTCCATGGAGTCTGCGCCCAATTTACACGCCCCTATACGGGGAAAACATGATATAAGAGAAGGTTGCAACGATTTACTGTTCAGAAATACTACCGCGTTAAAAGTAGCTCCATAACACTGATTTTAAGTAAGCAAGTACACTTAAAATTGACATGTATGAAACTACTTTAAATACAAACCATTTTCACCCTAATTTTCTATATAGAAATATGCTTTTAGTTACCGCGACGTACGAAGAAAGATGACTTCTTTCTTCCTCGAAATAAGACCGTGAAGAGTGCTGAATAAACTTTACCTAATTAACACCAAACATAAAATAAATTTCTTAACATGCACAATCCAAACCTGCTAGAATATTGTGATTTATATTATTTGACGGGCTGATATCGGATATTAGTATGCATTGAAATTAGGAGTACTTAGGTGTGAATGTATTTCTGTCATTTATGTATTGAATTAATCCATCGTGCTGATGATACAAATTGAAACATTACACAAATTGCTGAGTAAAATAAGTTGAGAACATTGAATAAAACTCAATAAAAAAGCAGAAAACAAGTTTTCATTGAAATGCAGTAAGAGGAAATCATCAACAGCGTTCGCCTATTTAAATCTCAACGTGACTTTTTAATTCTTATTTTTTAAGACTATACCAAAAATCTTTGATAAACCCTAGTGAGATGGATGTAATGTAATAAGGATGTTTCTGTTGGCAACATAATTCACTTCTTATGTAGATAATTAAGATCCCTATTATTTGTGTAATAGTCCAGCGGCCGCCGTCTGTTTATGTTGTGAGTAATAAATAACAGGCTGAATATTCGTGAATAGGTTAGGTTCGACGAGACGCCCAAATTTTTCCTCCATGAAAATTTACGAAGAGCTTCAGAGGTGCGCGGGTATACATCATGTCAATTCGGTCGAAATTGGCTGAACAATAGTAAGTTATTTTTTGTATTGAGATAATTTGACGATACACTCGGAATAACATTTCTCCTACAAAATGGATGGTTTGACTGGAGCGTCTCCTCAACCCCGAATATGTTCAAATAACATACATGTCAATTTTTTTTAGTAATAACCAGCAGATTTATTGTATGTGGCTTAGTTATTAAAAAAGTTTGTAAATAATATGGCTATATAAGTAATCCTACAAATATAGTGCTTTTTCATTTCACGGTACCATTATTTTTATTAATAAGGAGTAACTTTTAGACACTTTCAGCTTTTCTATGTTTCAGATCATGCTTCTGATACTCATGTTTATTATCATGCTCCTAATGTTTATTTCAAACTGCAGCTGACTTTGCAATTTTACGGAAATTATTATCAGTTATTATTAAAACATTATCAGTATTGTATAACAAACAAGGCACATCATCGTCTGTGACATAACAATGGACAATTTATTTCCTATTGGTTTTTTACAATCCCTACACAATTCTTAAATTATAAACCTTTTCTGAAACGTTCGAAAAGCATATGAATCACATTATTATTATAGGAAGTGAAAATGTGAACATTAACATTACATGAATGATTCAGATTAAAATATTTAATGTAAGCTCAGCTCAGGATGCGGTAAAGTACTCCTTATCTTACATACAATACGTTATTTATCTTATATACGTTCAATAATATTTTACTAAGTTTCTTTTTTTTTTTTTTTTTAAACGTTGCCCCACACTAGGAATTTCTCCTGTATCGTGGGTGCGTTTACAAACATTTAAACTCACATACACAAACAGCCAGACCCGGAACAACTACCTGTAGGTCATACAAATATTTGTTCCGTGCGGGGATCGAACCCACAACACGCGGCGCAGCAGCCGATGGCTCAACCACTGCGCCAACCGTGTCGCCAAGTTTATTGTTTTTCCGTATTCATTTATTGTACATATTTACATATTTGATGCCCTATGATTATTTATTTTATTTCTTCATTTATTGATAATTGTATAATTTTAATGAAATAAATTGTACATATTTTTTACATATTTTAACAAAAATATCATAAAAGACACTAAGTTGTTGTTGCATTCGCTATTTAATTCGTGTTATTGTGAACATACTAGTAGTAACTAACTATCAGTCCCGGTTCCATACAATGTTCCGCACTTATACCAGGAGAGCATAATACAAGAGAAGATTTGACGGTAAACCGCACATAAATTTTATTACTCTCACTCAATTCATACATGAAAATACTGCTAGTATCGGTTCCGATTCCATGGCATCAGAATGAAAGGCGCCGCCCCTTTACCAGGAAACCATAAAACAAGAGAAGGTTGCAATCGTTAACTGTTCCGAAATACTCTCTAGGCAAAGGGCGGAACGTTTCCTTTCGGTTCCGGTGAATCCGCCCTAGTACTAGGAGATCAGGGTATAACAGAAGGTTGCGATTAACTCTTTAGTAATACTCTCGTAGCAAAAGTAGCTTCATACCGGAAACTTTAAATACGCAAGCAAACTTAAAATGTACTTAAGTTGTGAAATAACTTTATATACAAAAACAGGTTTTACCCTGAACTGTGAAATAAAAATATGCTTTTAATTCCCGCGACGTACGACGAAATATTATAAAACTCGAATTTGTTCGTATGATTTAAAATTTTGCTCGTCAGCGTTTTAATAACATATGTACATGTGTGTCATGATGGAAATGATCACACATTGCGTGCTCAAAATTTGAAAGTGAAGCCATTTGATTGACCTTCGCCCACCTACCAACTTTAGAGTGGCACATATGGAACACTGAAAACACAATTTAGACTGAAATATGATTAAAGAATTTGTTTCAGTGAGTTTGAGTCTCAATGGATGTATTTATGTCGCGACCTTAATTGTCTCTTTGACGCATTTACGTAGTATTTTAATAACTTGATAATTAAAATGACACAGCAGATGCAACCGTTGTTAGTTACGCTAAAATCCTTGTGTTGTATAAAGTTAGCCACCTTTGGCGTGCTGGTTGATGGTTTTCGGTGCAGCGCGCGGGGTAGCACACGCGGGGGGCAGTGAAACATTCACCCTCCCAACCACCCACTAAGGAACAAAGCAACACGCCACATTAAAATACAGTGTAGGTAGGTATGTATCATCACAAATAAATTATTAAGTCATTTGTTTCAGTTATCTTTGAAAAAATAATAAAATATGACTTAAGTAGTCATCGCCACCTTTTATTTCGAATAATGCCGCGCTTAGCGCTTAAAGTTTGCCTTTCCTGTGCTAGGGCACCCTCCTGGCTTTTCCGTTTCAATTCTTTAGTTAGAAAAACTTTTATTCACATTAGCTATTAGAGGTGGATTTCCTTCAATATTGTTTTATGCATGACCATGATTATAGCGCAATTTCTTATAAAAAAAACAATAATTCATAAACCTACGTACTATTCCACTGATTCTCGCTGGCACGGAAGACCAAACATTTTCTCTCAGATCAGCCGTGTACACTGTCATCATCACCTAACCTTTCCCAACTATATTGGGGATGGCCTCCAATCTAAACAGATGCAGCTGAATACCAGTATTTTTCATGGAGCGACTGCCTGTCTAACCTCCACATCCCAGTAACTGAGTAGCACGATACGCGTTGGTAAGACTGGTTGTCAGACTATCGAGTTTCTAATCAGAAACTCGATAGCTAGATAACCCGATGGCTTGGCTGCCATTTGTCATTACGAGTAAAATGAAAAATTTCGGCCAAGCCATTAGCCTTCTTTCGGAGGGGTGAGGACGGAGGGGTCTCTGTTTGTATGGGATGGTCACGCATACACGGGTCAACGTTGGCAAACGTTGCTCCATCTTGAAGATACATATTTGCGGCAGAAAAAGGATTGATCAGATTGCAAGTCATTGTCGGTGGACTGTGGGTTGGCGAGCACGGGAGGCGGCTGCCGGTCGCCGCAGCCGCCTCAAGAGGCGGGCTCGGACGCTACGTGCGGCGTGGAAGGCGCACGCCTGTCCGTGAGTCAAGAGCCAAGCGTGTGGACTGGTTCTGTGTCTAGCGGTGTGATGACGTCAGAAGCACGTATGCCTTCGCAGGCAACGAATCGGCGGACTGCCGCTGATAAGGCCGGGCGTGGTTTTGGAACGGGACGATGACACCATCAATCGGAGCGGCTGATGTATGTGGGTTTGTGAAACTACGATAAAAAACAGTAACAATGAAGGATGGCATGTCTATAGTTAAAAAAAATATCGAAATTTTGCTTCTTAAACCGGTCAGGTATTGCCAGAGATTTCTAGATTGCACATTCCGCGGAGCGGATAGGAAAAAAAAACAAAGTTTAATTTAAATGTGCACGTATCGACTATATAAAGTGGCATAGTAAGACATTATCAATGAGACGCGTCACAAAACGGTGTTTTAAGAAAAAATAATATGAAACTAAAATAAGGCAAGCTTTATATAGGCAATTATAAAATAAGGCAAGCTAATAATATTAAATAATAATGTAGATATAGGCACTCACTAGTATACCTTTTTTCACAGTTAGGAAGTAAAAGAGTTATCTCTTTACGTTCTCTGACCTCTGACCTCTGTAGACCTCTGCCTGGTTAGGCAGAGGTCTACTACCTATAGTACACCCACATTTCACCAGTTACGTTAGAGTTCTATATAAAAGGGGGCAAGCCTCTTCCCATCAACTGGGTACGAATCCAGACTCCGGGCTGCTAATGAAAAAATTCAAAATCACTTTGCCCGACCATGGAATCTACCCCAGGACCTTTTGATATTGATTACGAGTATTTAATGATTTTACTGGAATATATCATAAGAAAGGTGACAGACCTATTGACTTATTGAGACGCATACGATTGAATCGCAATGAGCAGGACATTTTATATTCATTTTCGGTTAATTCTGCCCCCATTGTTTTATTTTGCATGAAGAGCACCCATTGTATTGAATACACGGGCTGATATCCGCAATTCCACGACTCTGCGCGTATTTTGCGAACGTTCGCCCAGCATTAGTATTTATTGCAACGCGTTAAGGGTCACAGCTGCAATAAATATTCAAATGCAATTGCACAGTTTAAGTTTGTTAAGTTGTGACGGATGCTGTTTGTCAAAATGCAACATAGTGAAAAGATCGGTACTTTAAATAAAGTTATGTATGTTTTCCCGCCTGCGTAAATATTTTGTACGTACTTTACGATCTGCATCTTTTTCTTTGCTTAAATATCGTAAGTTTTGGCCGTCAAAATTAAAACGAAAGAGAAACGTGAAAGTAAATAATTTCGTTGAATCTTTGCAATGACTATTAACAAAGTTTCTTCAGCTTGTGTAATTGTAGTTATATTATACCTAAGTTTATTGTAACGATGTAATTAAACTCATCATACATGTGAGTACAGTCTCAGCTCCAAATGGTTGCGTGATCGCATCCGATTCTAATTGCGCTCAGATGTCATCGTATTTTATTCACCTTGTACCGCATAGAAGGTCAAATGGTTATAGTTTTAATCGTCGTAATGACACGGCGTCATTACAACTAATATACTACTCGTAATCAATATCAAAAGGGCCGCTTGGTGGAGGTAATTACTGCTGACAATTAACTGAATCGACCATATTTTTATGAAATTGATTAATATCGTTCTTGTACGTCACTCGCTACTTAGATCGAAACTAAATATGATGAGTTAATTAATTAGGAAGGCCCGATAAATAATTATGCTACTGATGGCCGAACACTCTATAAAGTTAACACAGAATATGATAGTATGTAAATAAATCATTCTTACTTGTATAAGAATAAATGTTATTTAAAAAAGTCTTTAAAGACTCTTGTGTAGTACTCGCAACCGGCGTGCGTGTATTGGTGATGTGTGAACGTGAGCATAGCGAAAGGAGTATGAAAGGATCGTGGCGGGTAGTATTCTGTAGTTTCTACTCCCTACCCCTATGGGAAAGAGGCGTGAGTTTATGTATGTATGTATAAGAATGAATTTATTATCTTCTGTGACATGTTGTCTTTTTTATAATTGCAGCGGGAAAAATCTATCGAAGATGTAGAACATACTGCACCGCAGTACATTTGTGAGATTAAAGTATTTAACATTTAATAATCTCATAGAAGATTTTTAAGATGATAATAATGTTATTTTATTTTCTCGTTATTTTATCTCATGAACCTGTACTTCAGAAAATTCAAAAACATTTAAAGATAAAAGTTGTGTCGTTCCTTAATCACATAAAATAATTTACGTTGTTTTTATTGAAATTGTGTCCTCAAAAAACTGCTTCATGTATTTTCTTAATAAAATTACTTTTTTTAATAGCCGTATTATGAACAATTCTTTTGAGGGTTTATTAAGATTTATAAGGCTTGAGTAAGGGACCAACCATTGAAACGTCATGGTTGGTCCCCTATCAAGCTCTGCCGTAAACTGCATAGAGCGCTCTCTTTTATACACTAGTTACACCAGGCATGGCAAACCGCACATGGTGAGATCCGCGTGCCTATTTAGAGAAAAAATGTGGGGTTAGCTTACAATTTCACCGAATGCAACTGATCACCATAAAATATAAGACATATACCAAAAGCTACGCTTGCAGAGTCTGTGGATGGGTGACCGCTGGTAAGGAATCGCGACTCCGCCATGCCTCAGAAAGCACGTTAAACCGTTGATCCCGGCTGTCATTTGTAGAACTTTGGCAGTCGTTAGCGGTAGTCAGAAGCCCGAAAGTATGACAAACAGGCGAAAGGCCGACGCTCGATGTAAAATGGTGGTATTCAGCTGCATCCGGTTAGACTGGAAGTCAACCCGAACACAGTTGGGAAAAGGCTAGGCTAGAATCTACCAATATTGTTATCTGAAAAAACGTATGTAAATCTGTAGGGTAAATAGGGTTCAAATATTTTTTTACAATACAGTTCCTATATACATTTGTAATTTAAAGTACTTGGGAAGCAGGCCAGAGGTTCAATATCCCTGCGTTACACAAGTTATACTCTACAGGTTAGATAGAGATGCTATGAGCTTACCTCTTTGTTTAACATACATACGCAATACATCTTTAAACTTACCAACCTGGTTTATATGAATGCGGCATGTATATGTATATGTTATCTGGTATTTGTATTTATAGGTCAACCTAACAATCGATGAGTTGTAGGGACATGAAGTATGTAAGCCTCCACTATGGACAAGTGCCACGTTCATTCCCTCTCTCTAAAAGGGCATCTTTCTGCTTTATTTATTGTTATTTCTTTATTTAAAATCAGCTGCTGTACTATGCACGTTCAGTTACTCAAATTTAGGTTTGGTTAATCAAAGCGAAGTAATAAACCTATTTATAATTCAGTTAGTAAGTCTGAGTGTGAGTAATGATGTCTCCGCTTCACTCTCCGCAGATTCAAAAGTCCTATTAATTTTCCGGTATAGTTTAAAATACGCTGCAATGCCACTGTCAATAGTATAAATGTGTTATGTTTCCCCAGTAGCCCAAGAAAGTTTGTAGACGTGTATTTTGTCGAGTACTTTTATTTACATAATAACATTAATTGCGATTGCGCTTGCGATTTGGAGCCGCTGGCGTATCTCAACAGCGGTCAGGAAGCGGTTTCTCAAAATCTCCAGAACAATAAAACGATCTTCCCGGGCCGATGTGCACCTTACGCCCCCACTGCCTGGCCTGCGGGTGTAGTGTATACTGCATTGAGGATAGTGGTACATTAGGCACAATAGCAACTTCACGCTGTGTCAGCCCTTGGTCAATTAATGCTACTGCTTGTGCAGCTTGTGCTGGTGTTAATGGCTATTTTATTGGTTTTAAAGCACCTTTAGTTATTGAATTAAGACAAAAGATCACAATTATTGAATAACCTTACAGTAAAAATTGAAGAATTCGTCAGGGTGTACGTAAACATAATGAATTGGCCTGTTGAACTTGAGGGTAAACATTTTTTGACATAACTGCATAACAAACATTCATTAGAAACACTTAAAGCTTTTGCTGTCGCGAGATAAGCGCTTGGCCAAGATTCCGTCCCGCTGAGTGTACATTGTTGCTTTACACTATTTATCAAAATTACTACCTATATGAAATTAGGACACGTCAAGCCTAGGTTTTCCCGCGAAATATAAATCGACCTCGCACGTAGTAAGGACCGACGTCCTCCTCATTTCTGATCTCCTAGTACCTTGCCAACGTTAACGGCCTACAATTCGAACTCCCCGTTTCAAATAGTTGTAGTAGAGGCGATATAAGAAAAAGTAAAACTAAAAATTAATTAATTACTATTTAACTATTAAATAAATAAAAACTATTAAATTAAATAAAAAAATCTATTGAAATAAACTCATGGTAGTGTTTTAATAACCCCCGGTCAAAATCATTGAGCAAAGTTGTACATTTTAATTTAATTTAAGTATGTTAGTAAAGATAAGATGGCTTATTACACAAAAATGCAACACTTGACTAATAAAAACTTAATTAGTAAATGCGCTTCGCTGTCGAACACAAATAAACTAATGATAGATTGATATCACCTTGTCACGTGACAATCTACACTTAATTTTATAAAAAGGTGTTTGAAAGTATGTAGGGCGTAATCTGCCAAGGAATTAGCCAATTCTTAAAAAATGTTCATCGTTAGGAAGTTACAGTATTCCTGAGTGCTGGAGGCTATTATTATTTCCAAAACTACGCTTTAAAATGGGTGTAGGGAATGTTAAAGTTCTAAGGAAACAGTGCAGAGAACTATCCAGTGTAGTACATTCAATCAGTATTAAATTTTACATTTCTAATTGAAGCACTTTTATTTCGAAATCAATGAAAATTTAACGAAACATGTTACAAAACGTTAAACAAATTGATTTATGCTGTTCTTGTTGAAGGGGTGAATTGCGAAGTGAAGTGGGAAACCAACCTTTGCTTTTCTGTATTGAGAGTTATAAACAAACTAATCGATTATACAAAAATAGCAAAAACATTATAAATTAGAGGCACAAAATTCTAAAAAAGGCCAATTATACTTAAAAATCTTCATTTTATTTAAAAAATAATGAAACTCCAATATCTCAATATGGGTTAAGTTTGGATGGGGTGTTTCGTAGTCAAACCAGCTAGGAATTATGAAAACTAAAACCTCTTAAAGGATCTAGGTCGACTTAACCTATAATCCTGTATATTATTATCCCTTTCTTTATCGTATGACGTGTAAAATGTTTTATTTACTATCATTATTAAGATAAATAAATTTTACTTCATTTCTTGTTACCACCCGCATTGTTCTTTTGTTATGTTAAAGAATTAAACAAATAAAACAAATTTAGAAACCTTCTCACGGTACGTTTACGTGCCAGTACTACAGGAAATAACCCTTGCAAAAAATGTTTATAAAAACGAGTACGTAAGTTATTAACACTGTTGAGGCAAATAGCTAGAAAAGATACTGTATATACTGGTTTGACAGAAATTGCAAGTTATTAATCATCGCTAACAGTATTTAGTCCCGCCGTACAGGTCAATAGTAAAGCCACTATTATCATTAGTTTATTGCCAGTAAGGGATGGCGCAATCCATCATTTAAACAAGAGACGGCTACGCAGATGCTACGCCAAGCAACGATGTCAGTGATATCTTTTATTAAATAAAAGAGTTCACTACTTTTCGCTTCTAAATCTTTGTGATAATTTACTTCATTGGAAAAAAAACACGAACAATAACATTACTTATTTTCATGAAACAGTTCCAAAACCCTTATTTCTCACCAGTACTTAAATAATAAAATTGTCAACTAAAGAATTGGCACCAACATAAACCTATTTTGGACTGCCCCTCAAAATTCCACATGCAATGTACTGTCTTCAGTTATGACATCCTGGTATTAATGCGGACGAGCTATTGATTTTGAGGATTCGAGACTTGCAGCTTTTCCCTATGGCGATTATATTTTGATCCTTATGCTTGTTATTTTTTCGGATTTTAGCCGGTTCGATTACCGAGTGTGGCAAGCAAATTTTCGAAAATCTTAGAATGTTGATTTGTTTCATTTTAAAAATATAATGTTTCCATTGAGTAAAAATTTGCCATCCCCAGTATTTTGAGTATTTCTCCCAGGTAAGGTTAAAACATCCAATATGTATATTCATGCAATTCGACCTGAATTCGAGTCACCTATAATTTATATTCTGCTAGTAGCGTGAGAAATTTCGAAGGCGTTTTGATCAAAGATGAGCTTGCACTAACAAATCGCGAGTTCTATCTAAACCAATAAATAAGTCATTATGCTGAAGACCATTACTGAAAAAGAACATTCATTAGGAAATGACTAAATGGGGCTTGCTCCAATTAATGTTCTCCTTTTATGAAACTGAATAGTCTCTTAATAGGAAGTAATTTTGATTTACATAATATTAGTGAAACAATTATAAATAAAGAAATTTCAATTAGTTTTTATCAGACTTTCAAATGATTAAGATTTAAGGGTCGTAGTTTTTCTAGTAATCGCAATTCATGAAATTTCAATACATTAAATATCTGTAAACAGTAGATTTCAATACAAGTACGGTCCTTGAACTACACACAAGTTCAATGCTTAAAGTTCACAATGGCTTCTCGATTTTCCGCTGAATTACGGCACTCACAAGACTATGTCGCCCTTGTATCTACTGCATGTGACGCATTCTATCCCTGTCTGGCCTGCTGGGGTTCTTTCGACTTATGGTTTCCTGGTACAAAACGGCGCAGCTTCACTTGTTGCGCATTTGCCCGCACAGAGTAAACCCAAGATAAATATCGCAACGTAGTATTAACCTAACTCAAGGAAACGTTTTTCAACCATTGCCTTTTATGGATGAAATATTTATTTTAAACTATTTGTTTAGGTTATAGGTAATTGTACTTACAACACTTTTATTGAAACATAGATTTAGATATCGCTTAGTTACTGAAGACTAGAATGAGCCACTTAATTGCTGTGTAAACGTATTTTTACCAGCAGTATATTATGGCTCCTTAAATCTAAGTACAACAAAACGTTTGCTAGAACTCCTAACGCTCGACCTGTGATTGAAGTCAGCCTAGTACCCCTGCGACTAATGCCTATCGTCGCGCCGCCGCGTCGTACCACGGTACTGGTTGGTATCCAATATGGAAATGTAAATCAGTAATAAGCTCAGTATAGCACAACAACCAGGATACCAAAAATATAATTATCAGATTGAGTAAGAAATGAATATGGGTTCTTTCGGAAAAGATATTTAATTAATAAGTCTTACCTTCTGGCCACTAACAGACATGAGAAGCAGCCCGGGAGAACTCTTGAACACCACTTTATGAATTCGTTGAATAATGTGAAGCGAAGGGCGCTGGCTTGCCTGGTACCTGAAGAAACATCAGCTTGTTTAGCTCTATTTATTGTAATTGGTCTTTAGTAGAGACGTTTCATTAAATTTGCCCTGTGACCTATATGGTCACAGGGCAAATAACCAAATAGAAAAACATAAAATACCAAGATCTGAGCGTAACCGATTAATTTGTATTTATAATGATATCTTTGAAAACTTTCAGTTGGTCATCAAAATGTTAGTTGAGCCGGGCTAGTTTCGGTATCGGTCCGGGCAACGGCGCGTAGTCCCATGAGCACTGTTGGTAGTTCGTTCAGCGACTTGTTGTTGTCCGTGAGTCTTGACATGAGTGCAGCTTTGAGTGATCGATGCCACCGTTCGACGATACCATTACTCTGCGGGTGGTAGGCAGTAGTACGGGTTTTCTCTGCGCCCAGTAGTTGTACTAGTTTGGTGAGTTCGTGAAACAGCTGACTCTCAAACTGTGGTCCTTGGTCCGTCGTGATAGTGGTTGGACAACCGAAACGGCATATCCATGTTTCATAGACATTATTTGCTACGGTTTCTGACGTCATGTCTTGCATAGGAATAGCTTCGGGCCATCTTGTATTTCGATCGATGATTGTTAGCAGGTACCGTTGTCCGTGTGATGACGTAGGTAGCGGTCCAGCGATATCTACATGTATATGTTGGAACCGGTCGCAGGTCGGGAACGTTTCGATGTCACTGCGTGTGTGTCGTTGTACTTTTGATTGTTGACACGCTGTGCATTGTCTTGCCCAATTGCCAATATCGACATTCATTGATGGCCAGAAATATCGATCTTGAATCATTTTCCGTGTCGTTCTGATACCGGGATGACTTATGTTGTGCACGGCCTTGAAAGCGATGCAACGGTAGTCGTTAGGTAAATACGGTCGTAAGGCTGCTGTAGATGCTTCGCAGTATATTGGCTTAATTGTTCCGGGAACCGTGATTTTCTTCAGTTGAATATTGGTTTGTTTGATGAGTGATTGTATCGTGTCGTCTCGCTCTTGCGCTGCTGCTAGCTGTGTGTAGTCGATTGGAGTTGGTACGTCGATTGTCTCGACACGCGATAGGGCATCTGCTACCACGTTGTTTGCTCCGCTGATATGACGAATATCTGTTGTGAACTCGCTGATAAACAGTAGTTGCCGTGTTCGCCGCTGCGTGTCGCTAGCTGACGGCGGTTTGTGAATGGCGTATGTAAGCGGCTTGTGATCGGTGTAGATTATGAGTTCACGTCCTTCGTATATCTTACGGAAATATTTCACAGCCATATAGATTGCCAACAACTCTCTGTCAAATGTGCTATATCGTTGTTGCGCATCAGAAAACTTCTTTGAAAAGTACCCGAGGGGTATCCATTTGTTGTTGGCCCGTTGCTGTATAACAGCGCCAGCGCAGGTGTTAGATGCGTCGCACATTAGTGATAGTGCGTTCTTCGTAGATGGTGATGGATGAGCTAGCATAGTGGCGTTCTGTATGCTCACTTTGCATGCTTCAAAGGCTTCTTCAGCTTCTTTTGTCCAGCTGATCTTGGTTTTGTCCCTCTTTTTTGAGTTGTGAAGGAATGCATTCAGCGGTGCTTGAATACTTGCAGCGTTAGGTAAACTATCACGATAAAAATTCAATATGCCTAGGAATCGTCGTAGCGCTTGAATGTTGTCTGGCTTTGGGTATTCGGTGATAGCCTTGATTTTCTCAAGTGGTGGTTTGATTCCTTCTTCTGACACATCATAGCCAAGGAACTTGACAGTCTGCTTGCCAAAGACGCACTTCGACGGGTTTATGGTAATCCCGTAATCGTCTAATCTTTGTAGGACAGCACGTAGGTCATCATAGTGTTTCTCCTTGTCTTCTGAAGCAACGATGACGTCATCGATGAATTGAAAAGTGTTGTCGCATTCGCTGAGCACTTGATGGATGAACCGCTGAAATGTTTGTCCAGCGTTCATCAGTCCGGGACACATACGAGGGAATTCATATAACCCAAACGGTGTAGTAATTGCAGTCTTCTCAATATCGGGTCCATGCACGGGCAATTGTTGATATGCACGGCAGAGGTCTAACGTGGTGAATATCTTCTTTCCGTGGAGAAGATACGTAAAATCTTTAAGTCTTGGGACTGGGTAGCGGTCGGGTTTCGTAACCGCGTTCAGTCTTCTATAATCGCCACATACACGTATGTCACCATTTTTCTTGGGAACTACATGTAGCGGGCTTGACCACGGGCTCTTGCTTGGTCGGCACAGACCTTGTTGCATCATGGTTTCGAATTCTTTCTTCACAGGTGATTAGAGGTGCGGTGCTAACGGTCGAGTCCTGCAATACAGTGGCAGACCGGTGGTTTCAATGTGATGTTCAACGCGATGCTTTGGCGTTTCTTTCATTGATGACGGTCGAGCGATGTTGGGGAATTCAGCAAGCAGCTGGTGATACGGTTGTTCAATGTCTATGCTTCGTACCGTTGGCTCGCTGGAGTATGACATTGGTGCCTTGACGAATAAGTTCGTGACTTTATCGATGAGTCGTTCGCCGGCGATGTCGACCAATAAGCGATGGTGCCTCAGAAAATCAGCGCCGATGATTGGTTTGCTGACTGCTGCGATTACAAACTTCCAGCGATATGGTCTTCGTAGTTTGAGGTCCAATTCGAGCGTCTTCTCGCCGTAGGTCGAAATAGTAGTATTGTTGGCCGCGTATAGACAAAAGTTTGTAGGTGTAACTTTCATACCGGCTTTCCTCGGTATGACCGAGATATTGGCTCCAGTATCGATCAGGAACGACAGGCGTGAGTTCCTGTCGGTGATAAATAGGCGGTGTGAAAGTGTTCTCGCGCCGGTTGCCGCCTCAGCCAACGCAGGTCCTAGTTTTCCGAGGTCGTCTTTGGGTCTTCAAACTTGCAAGGACGTGTGCACCGTTGAGCTTGTTTCCCGAACTTTCGATGATAGTAACAGATTCTATCATTACGAAACGATGAATCACTGCGGTTGGAGCGGGGTCTCGATGGTGTTCTTGATCTGGAACGATATCTTCGAAATGGTCGTCTTTGCCGATACGATGATTGGTTCGCTTTTAGTTCAGCGATCTCACGAGTCAGCAAGTCTATCTTCTCATTCAGTTTCTCCGTAGTGGTCATCTCGTGAGTTGTTGCGATAGTTTGTGGTTGAGAATGTTCTAGTATCTTGTCAGCCATTTGCGCGAGTTCGTCGATGTCTGACTTCTTGGCGATGTTGTCGCTGACTGCAAGGACAGCGCGGACTGACTGTGGCAGGTGGTTCGTCCACATGATCCGCAGCGCCGAGTCGGATATGTTGTCACCAGCGAGGTTCTTCATGCGTCGCAGTAATTGTGATGGCTTCATATCCCCTAATTCCATTTCAGACAATAACCGCTGGACCTGCCTTTGTTCAGATTCTTCGTAAACCTGCAGTAATCGTTTCTTCAACGTTTCGTATTTGTCAGTTTCTGGTGGGTGGAGGATAATGTCGGCTATCTCGTTGATATCTTGACGTTCCAGCTGGCCGATGACGAGCTCGTACATCGCCTTGTCTCCTTTCTTGTGTGAGGAAACGATGGCTTCAAACTGCGCAAACCATAAACGCAGTCTCTCGCGCCAGACCGGTGGAATGCGAAGAGTGGCAGAGACACCGGACACTTCTTGCTCGTCTTTCATCAAATCCGCGTTGGACGAAGTCATTGTAGCTTTTTGATCACGTCGGGGTCACCACTGTTGAGGTAGGAGTCCCTATGGTGTCTGGAGTGAAAGACGGTTAAGATACGAATCAATTTTATTGCTTAGCGTAACCTATTATATACAAAAATATTTACAAAATTATCAGCGGCTACCTACATGTTTAACATTATAAAATAAATCAAATCATAATTATGTGGGTGAGTCGAAAATGTTTGAATTTCTCGCTCACATATAAAAGCTTGCGCCGCGCCTGCGTCGCTAGTTGCCTGGCTGGAGGCCTTAATTTTAATTAAGCCCCCCACAGGAAAGTTCGGTTGAGCAGTAAATATCCCTAAAGGATAAACTGCGAGATGCCCATTCCAAAAAAAAAAAAAAAAATGCGTCGCTAGTATTCCACTAGCCTTCGGCGCGCGCGCATGATGTATGAGTATGTGTTGCAGCTACAAAAACTATAAATATATTCGTATATTGTGATATTTCAAAACAAGTTGCAAAGCTCCGCCTACTTCACGCCATCGCGTCGGTCGGAAACAGCCCCGCCTTCCGGAAGATGGCGCCCGCGCATCTTTTGTGGAAGGACTTACAAGACAAGATGGTGCGGACTCATCTTATGTCTGCGTTCATAAGTGGGCGTCGACTCCTGCACAAAACGGTGAAGCGTGAACGGTTATTATTATTATTTAGTTTTTAATCTAAGATTTAAGTATAAATGCCTGTGAATTTTGTGTGCATTATTCAGGCCATGGCTGGAGGACTTAATTTTTATTAAGTGTAAGATAATTCGATTAAGCAGTTAGTATAGACGTTCTGTCTTTCGTAATATCTTAAGGTTTTAGTAAAAGCGAGAAGCAACATTTTCGATAAAACTGATTTTTCTCCGGAATGTAAAATATGACATTACGGCTGTATTCCCCGAAAGGGTAAGGCTGACGCGTACGTCCTACAAGCCCACTGCACTATAGCCATACCATTGCGAGATGCCGATAGCTTTTGCAGGAACGCCTCTGCTGAATCCTTCTGGGAATACAGCCGTGATGTTATGGTGTAAAGTTAAGGGGCCGCCTTGCAAGTTGAACACAAAGAAACGGAAGTTTAAAGAGGATCCAAATACCTTTTAGTGCGCATCACGTTTAGTCTTCATGACACGCTACATTTATATCAAACATTCTGCAATAAGTAAATAATTGGATTGAGTTTGAGTTTAATAAATAATTCTTTTTCACTGCCAGTGAAATAAAAGCTTTTAGAAAGTAATTTCTTCTTGCGATTTTCTACTTGTGTGTTCTGGTAACATTAACAACCGTCAGGTCCCTGTTTAATATATAACTAACAATACATATCATGACAGGTGCTGTTATAAAAAACAAAATTTATGAAAAAAGGGGAATCCTTCAAATTACCCCAGCTCGACATAATCAAATTGAAAGAACATCGCAATGTTTGCGATACGTGCTCTGTACTTGCAAACTCATCATCTGCCTAACCTTTTCCCAACTATGTTTGGGTCAGCTTCCAGTCTAACCGGATGCAGCTGAATACCAGTATTTTCCATGAAGCGACTGCCTATCTGACCGCCACAAGCCAGTTATTGGGTAACATCCCTTGGTAAGACTGGTTGTCCGACTTTCGGCCTTCTGAGTACCCGTAACGACTGTCAAAGATCTACAAATGACAGCCGGGACCAACGGCTTAACGTGCTTTCCGAAGCACGGAGGAGTCTCGATTTGTTACGAGCTGTCACCCAGTCACAGACTGATCTCAGCTAGCGTAGCTTAATCTTCGATCAATCCGTGCGGCACGAATATATCATTTTTTTTTTGTTTGAACCAATATCTGAAATGACTTTACTGATTTTCACGAGACAGTAACCGATAGATAGTAGATGTGTTAAGAAGTAGATAACTTAGACTACTTTTATTTAAGATGAAGAGTTAGGGTACCGCGCAAAAAAAAACACATGAAATATTGTTGAATTCCTGAAGTCGCGGGAACAGCTGGTCTATAAAAATAAATGTCTAAATGTGTAACTAAGCGCAAAACTCGAGAACAGCAGGACCCAATTTCAAGTTTTTGAGTTGTTGAATTAGTCTCAGTCTCGAATACCAGAATAAATATTAAATGGAAAATAGACAAATGAAAATTATGAAAGAAAAATCATTTTCCCAATACGCCCTGTACCTGTCAAACATTAATAATAATAATAATAATCTGTGGCTCGACTGTCAAACTGACGGACGCATTTTTTTTCTCTCCGATTTTATTTATAAATATTTTTTCAAAACAACTATACAAAATGTCTGCAAACACAAATTAAGTAACACCCACGTATCAGGAAATGAAAATAAATATATAATAGTTCAAAATAATCAAAAATAAGAAGATGACAAAAAAAATATCATGTGTGTCGCCGTGGTATTTTACGAGTAAATCGGAAGAAACTCAAAAATGCTAACAAGAAGCCGAGCCCGAGTACTGAATGCACCTACAACATCTTCGGGTTCGTCGCTCGTTCGTGCTCCAGACGTGAGTCCAGTGACACCGGCCGTTGCAGTTGCGTCGAGCTCGAGCGACGAATACTACTCGCCGCCGACGTCGCCACCACCAGTACGTCGATGTGGAAGAGGCCGACCACCGGCCAGCTTGGGACTCCGAGGCCCACCAGCCTCTGCTAGGGTCCCCGCTTCCGGTGGAAGTGTGCAGCGCATGCGATGGACACAATCCATCAACGAAAATGTAATGCGCTCATACTATGGGGCTACAGAGGGGGGAATTAACCTGACTGCGTACCGTGGTCGGATGCTCTCTCTGTTTCAGATACTTAAGCCAGCTGTCAACGTATCGGCACAACGACTGTCGGATCAGGTACGAGTCATTCAACGTAACCATATGTTGGATGACGCCGTGCTTGATAGACTACGACTGAACTCACGGAGTAACCGCGTTACGCCTGCTTCGCCACCGGTCGAGGTGCAACTACAAAACTTACCTAGTGTTTCACCGCGACCTGACTACGTTGGTGAAGAGGATGATGACGCAGCTATATCCGTGAGTTCCCAATGTAATGTACGCTTGAGGAGCGCTTTGGAGGATGCATTCCGAGAGTACCGCTCCACACCGCCTGGGCTTAGACAACGTTTACCTCGTCTGCCCATGCACAAGAAAAACAAGGCGTTGATGTGTACTCTAGATTCACTGTTGTCAAATAGTTTTGACAGCAGCAGAGACCTCGCCGATACCCACTCGATTTTGTACTGTGCAGCTGTAGCAGCATGTCGTGTAGCTAATGTAAAATTTCCCAACAGTGTGAGATCTACACGACCAGCCATACCAGCTTGGCAGTGCAGGATTGAGCGACGTATCGGTGAGGCTAGAGTACTCATCGGCAAACTTATCTGTTTCAGGGAGAGTAATACTCGCCCTAGAGTAATGCGCTTTGTGAGGCGGGCGTTCTCGGGGACTGATATTAGTTTTCGAGACTATTTAACCCGCGTCACGGAGCGCATCGACTTCCTGAAACAGAAGATCTGTGCATGGGCAAACCGTATTCGTCGGTACAAGCGGCGAGTGGAGCGATACACTCGGAATCGCACATTCCAGAGCGATGAAAGGTGGGTGTATAGGACTTAGGAGCGACCGGACCAAGGTGTGACTGACACGTTCCTGCCGGATGATGAGGCCATGTGTTTATTTTGGCGCAGCATCTGGTCGGTGCCTGTCAGTCACACTGAGGGCGATTGGACTAGGGAGGTCGAGCGGACGTGTGAACCATTACCAGAAATGGGGGCAATCAACATCAGCCCCCAGGATGTAGCTTGTGCAGTTCGTCCGTTACCTAATTGGAAATCTCCAGGACCAGACGGGCTGCACAACTTCTGGATTAAATGGCTGAAAAGCTCGCACGCTCGTTTGGCATCTCAGTTCCAGTCTGCCTTAGAGTCAGGATCGCTGCCCCAATTTCTTACAACAGGAATAACCCACCTGCTCCATAAATCAGGTAGTACTGCAGAACCCAAAAACTATAGACCAATCACTTGTCTACCGACGGTCTATAAAGTTCTTACATCCATTTTGAGA